>JAXCHB010000043.1:10623441-11940162 GCA_036926305.1 Uropetala carovei
TTCTGGATTTACATACTCATCGACTTTCCTTGCATATTTTGAAGCTTTAAAATATTACTGTATATATTGAGTTATTCATGATTGCATTTGTAAAATAATGAAGTATATTAGTGTAAGCTATAATAATTTGAACAAATTGAAAAGCAAATAATGATTTTTGGTTGCAGAGAAGAATTCACGAAGAAAAATCAAAATTGTACAAAAAAAGACACACGGTATTTTTAAGTGAAACTTTGTGGATTTTTTTGTTTTCAATCCGACATGGAGATGTAGCAATGAAGTTATTTTACTGACCTTGTGCCAGGCTTCAGCCCAGTGACTAGTGCTGATGGGGATGGGTCGCGTTTAGCCACCTTGAATGTGCTACTCCTTTCCTCGCCATCTGCTCCATCAGATCCATCTCCTCCCTTGTTACTAGCAGAGTCGCTTTGATATATCACTCTAAATATGTTCACATATTTATCTTCAGGGTATGGCACACCTGACCAACTTACTTCAGCTGAAAACACTTTCACAGCATCCACCTTGATTTTCAGGTCAAATCCATATGGATCTAAAATTAAAGATAACATATTTTGATAATGTTCTTTCAAACGACAACATGGCACATTTCTATCGGGATTGCTGTTCCATTATTTAAAAATTTATATATTTTTTATTCATTCTCTGATTTCACAAGGTAGCTAATCAGTTAGAAAATCAGTTTTGCAACTCTGTAGAATTAGGCCAAAAGATGAAATAGTACTATTTTATATTTAGATTGGAAATTCTATTCAGAAATGTCATGCAGTAATTTTTTATGCTAAGGACAGTGCTATGGGAAATGGCTTTAGAAATACTCAAAACTTTTTCATCATTGAATAATTTTTAAATTTCTGCTATGCTTTCACATATTTTTCAGTGCTTCCTTATATACTTTTGATAACATGCCTTCAAGCCAATATTTATTTTAAATTAATTTGTAAAATCATCAACTTATTCAAAATTCCTTCTCATATTTTGAATTGGTTCACATTTTTGGCAAGAAAAAAATGTTATATAAATGAAACATAACTTCCTTGCAGAGTGAAATAATATTTTATAGATATTCACCTTTCTCTGCTGCTGTAGTAATATGGAGGTTTTCTCTTGCAAGGAGTTCAGTTTTTTGTCCAGGGAATGGTACCAGAAGTAATCCAACCTCATATGTTGAGCTTGGTCTTAGTCCTTCTAAAGTGTAACTTCCAGTGGCTCTGTGTAAAAGTTGTGTTGTAGAATACACCTTATGGGGAAAAATTCTAGCATTTAGCAAGCATATGCAACCTTAATTCATCAGAAGTTTAGAACAAGTTCTATCTCAGTCACTAATAAAGCCACCATAAAAGATAATAACAGACAACCACCACACCCATAAAATATTTTTTTTCTAAGGCTCAAAGTGTATAAATCATGCTGCTATTATTATATAATTACAAATGACTGAAAAGTAAAAATTTTGCAGGTGTACTGAGGTCGTCCAGAAAGATTTTCAATAAAATAACATGCTCTGATAAAGCATATGTGGAAATTGTTTTCACAGACCTCTCCCAAAATTGTGCTTCATAAGCTCAGCATTTTTTGCCAAAGAAAATTAAAACAAATAATAATTTTGGCAAAGAATAATTAAAGCAAAGCATTGCAAGAAGATGCTAAAGGAAACAGACACTGCATTTTTAGAGCCAAAAAGCAAATTGTGTGGTATTTTTTTATTGCCAGGTAAAAGAATAATTAGTGCTTTCTTTAAACCATGTGCAATTTACATTTTTTTGGCCAGTCATGCTTATCTCTGCAACAGTAAACTACATCATGCATGTTTATTTAACTAGACAAATGGTATGGATTTGCATCAAACACTGAACTAGCTGTGCATAAAAGCAACATAATGTGCACCAAGAAGAGTAGAAGAATGCCAACAAAAAGAAAATAGCAAAGTTTATTTGTTTTTCTGATAAAAAGAGATGAAGATAGGTTTTGACTGAGCTTTTGAGATATAAAACAAACTAGTATTTGCTTGAGCTGAAGAGATCAAAGATCATTTTGGCAAAGTAACATTAACTTAAACACCAAATATAAGCTTAGCAGACAGCAAAAAAATTGACACAATCGCAAGAGATTGATGTCTAAGATGTATACATTTTACAATTTGCTTGAGAAATGGAAATTAAAGAGCACAAGAAACTCTGAAGAAAATAATTGGGAGATCTCATCAGTTTGAAAAAAACTCAAGAAAGATCTTTTTAGCGAAAAAAAGATGGAAAACAGGAGGCTTGAAAGCAGTGGCTCACCTTTCCCTCCACCTCCTTATACCGAAGCTGTACACCATCAATAAATTGTAGCTCAAAGTCATTGAATTTTCGCCACACAAATCTGGCCCATGTAGCATTTACTTCAGCTATTCCAAGCTCAGCGTCTACCTCAATTTGAGGAGGTAATTGAGTTGTAGACTCTTGTAGTCCTATTGGCAGCAAAAATACAAAGATAAATTTGAATATTATACAATACTGAATTTGTCACGTAAAAAAAAGGAAAACCAAGATTATCAATGGCATGTTTTTATTAAATTATATTACATCGTTCTACAAATTATACAATGCTTGCCTTTAACAAATAAAGTAGGTTTAGTAATGGAGACCATTTGAATGGTTCCGTGTATCTCCATGTTGTTGAAACAGATAAAGCATCACATAATACATATATCAAAAAGTTACAGCACCTCATGTACTAAAGAGTGACTTTATCAAAAACAAATCCTTTATTCCCTATACAATTAAATTCAATCATTTTTAGCTCACTTGTTATAACACATCATTATCTTAATTTAAAATACTGAGTAGCTGTGTCAACCATACTTGAAATTTCAGGTTTTAGTATGGCCTGCATCAAGTTAATTTGACATGTTAGTATGAGTTTTGTGGTATACTGTGAAAAGCTATACTGCCATTACGGTATGAAATGGGTTATTTAGGATGCTTATAATTTCAAGATTAATTTAGATTATAGACATTTATTATTGATTTTCTACACAGAAACATGTCAAATCAACTTGACAATGGGATATGAGATGGTAAAAATCCACACATTCCAATGTCAAGTTGATTGTAAAGATCTATAAACATCAATATAAGTCAATGCTAGCTAATTTGGATATTTAGTCCAGATCTCAATTTAAAATATCTAAAATTCATGTAATCAAAGAGGGCTCAGTAAGGGAATGACAGAGATAGTGCAGTAGTTGTGTTAATAAGACAAAGAAAAAGTGATGATTCTTGACATTATGGTTGTATCCATTATTAAGCAGTCTTTATTTCAGTGTTGCTGTCAAATAAAACAATAATGTTTGCAGGGAAATGTTATTTATTTCAATTTTGGATAATGTGGATAATATATTGTTACATTGTACTGTTTTGTTCACAATTCCATTCACAATTTCACTCTTCATCCAACAAAGCTTTTCTGAACACAAACATTTATATTCCACACTTAAAGCTAAATCAACAGAAATGAAAAACATCATTAATCTGTTATTATATGCAGAAGCATGCGCTTAATAGGTGGGTATTATTGCTCAAGGAAATGATGCAAATTGTACTATTATATCAGCAGCTTCGTTAATATTATTTGTATAAAGCTGCTTACTTTAAATTATCTACTGCATACATTTTTAGTATAAAAATATGTTTGATTTATGTAATACTTATATTGAATATTAGAAAAATAATTAGAAAATTTATGAAATGCCTAGATTTAAAGTTTGGTGCTTTCCTAGTGTAGGTATTTTAAATAATATACAGTGCTTCCCAATGATATCTTTTATATTGCACATTCAGATATACCACAGGTCTTCCTTCCTCCCTCATAATTTCACATAGAACTTGAAAAAAATTTCACTGCCTTACTAAACATTGGTCGAAGTCAATTCACTAGGGAATTATCAAGCTCACTTTATGGTTGACCAAAAATTTAAGAATAAGAACTTCAATGTAAAAAAAATTGAAAAAGTAAGTACTTATCTTAGGTATCTCCATTAGGCATAACATGGTTATGAAAAACCACAGACACATTTTGGTTACAATGTAGCCAAATAAAAGATGGGACTTTATGATTTCAATTTCACCCTGATAATAAAGATGATTATCTATCTATGTATAGTGATTCTCTGAAAGTAGTTTCTAATCTTTTTAATGTACTATCATCACTAAAGATGGCTGCATTGTAGCCAGATGAGCATCTGGTTTTTCATATTCTTATTATGGCTATTGGAGATACCTAAGATAAGTGCAAATTTTCTTGTATTGGTCTACGTATTTTCTATAGTTTACACTTTGTAGCAATAAAATAAAAGTAATAAAATTTATTGTGTACAAACACATTGTATTGTGTCAGTGGTAGCATGTTCAAGGTTATACCAAGGTCTTATAATGTAGGTCATCATACATCCTCTCAAACTTACAGTATAAATAGGAAGCACTGCATTTATTCATTTATTTGCTATATAGGAACATAATAACTTCCATGAGAAGAAAGCAGTAAAACCACGTTTATATAAAAAGTCATATACCATATTTTCCTGAATATAAGAAGAGGTACCATATTTACTCGTGTAACCTGTACCCTCATGTACCACGTGCACCCCTATTTTTGGGCCAGTTCAGAGAAAAAATATTCATGCCGGAATAAGTTGACATCTAGGATTTAAAAAAAGGTCAGCCACTTCACTGATTCACCTTTCCTGAACCAAGGTCTGCCCAAGTTAACCATCTTCTCTCTCCTACCTGCATGACACAATGTAACAGGTGATCTCTTTATGCTGATGCTAGCAGAAATCTCCTCCTCGATAGTCACCACTCTTATTTATGTTAAAAGAGAGTCAGTGGCTCACAATGGATTCAGTGAATATAGATACCAGATGCCAACTTATTCCGGCAAAAGTATAGGTATAAATTGATAGTAAACTTTTAATGAAAGAACTGAGTAATAATAATAAACTTAAAAATCGTTCAAAATGTACATTATAAAAATATGTCATCTCAATCGTCAAAATGTCCATCGTGACCTTGAAGATTACTATCGAGACTCACTATTCATATAACCTGTTCAGAAATCTTATGTATGATGCTCAGTCCCCATTTTTACTGACATTTTGGGAAAAAAGATGCATGGAGTACATGAATAAATACGGTATTTTTTCCATATTAAAATTTGAAAAACCAATGTGAAATAACTCTGCTTATAACAATTTAATAATGCCCGAGGGCTGTAGCCCTACATTTCTGTATTAGCTAAGTGATTGAATATCATGAGAGATAAAAAGAACACTTGAAATATAGGGCAATATTTTTTGCACCAAAGGATAGCTACAATTAGTATATTTTTCCTATGAATAGGAAATTATATTATAGAGTTATATTCAGAATCTTGTAATATTCAGGTAAATGTGGTATATTAAAAAAAAACCCACTGGGAACTGGACCATGGCATGATTATCTATCTCTTAAGAAAAAAGATAAAATGTTACCCCAGATCATGGAGTCAATGCTATAATAGCACCCTTAGAAAAGTACTTCCTGAGGTGGTCACCTCTGAAATACACCTCATGCCAAGGCCCTGAGTGGGAAAATAGCTACAGTTGACAAAGTCAAATAAATACAGAGAAATAATACCTCTGTTACTTTTTAGTGTGTAATAGATTTTGAACAATATCTACTAACATTCATATAACACCATAATTTTCTGTGTATAATACGCAATTTTTTGTGAAAAATTGACCAATAAGCCAGGTTGTGTATTATACATGATAACAATTCCAAACATTTTTTCAGCCTGTCAGTAATAATTATTTCCAGACACACTGTCAGCAATAAAGCAATTAATTATTAATGCTGCATTTTGATTGAATTTCTATTTGAATTTTTGTTTCAAAAGCAAGAGTAAGAATTATCTTTTACTTTCAGCCTTTATAAAGCTGGTTTTCAAAAGAAATAATTAAGAAGATAAACACTTTAGATTTTAATATTTATTATACTTACATAATGTAATCAATATATATAGTTGGAAATTTAGCGAACTTCCATTTTATATAAAGTATACATTTGTAATCACCTTTACTAAAACTTATTCAGGTTAATTGATTTTTGTCAAAATTTTAGGGGTGTATTATATGGGTGCATATTATAACTGGAAAATTATGGTAATATGTACTATAGGTAATGGATGGAGTATTCAAGAAATGCGTTTGCTCATTTGTACTGTTTTCAATGGGATGTAAATCACAATAAGTTGTGGAAAGCACCTTAATACTCATGCATTTCATTATGTCTTTATCTTTAATCTTTGTCATTTGTGTCACACGTAGATAAAAAAGTGTCAAAAAATAGAAAATTAATATATGTTAGCTACGTGACACAGATGTATTACTTGCCAAGCTGGAAAATAGTTAAAGCTTATGCATATAAAGCTATATTTTATGGAGTTTCATTTGCCGAGTATTGGTCAGTAAAGGTAAAAACAGTAAATACTATTGTTTTGAAAAAAAAATATAATAGGGAGAAAATAAAATGAAACCTTACTGGGAGGAGTTCGTATTTTGATGATACGACTTGTGGGAGAATTCCTCAGATCTCTGAGCAGTAGAACAATTTGAAGTCTGTAGTTTTTATTGGGCTGAAGTCCATTCTTCCCATCAAATCCTGGAATTGTATATTCTAGACGCCTGCTTTCAATCAGGTCTCCTGGTGTAGAAACTATTTCTTTTCCTTCCCATGTAGATGGATCTTCCTTGCTGCAAGGGTTTAAATCATTTTGTAATATATGATAATGATAACCTCATTTTCTGTTGACATGTTAACTTTTTATCATGCAACAGATCAATTCTATATCACATTGAGTTTTAAGATTTTTAAAAAATTTCAGTGGTTTACAAAATACTTGTTATTTTTATGTGACACCATCATTTGGGTTTTGCTTATTTGATACATTAATAAATTTATAATGAAGTTATTTTTAAGTTAATTATCTAGTTGGTTCAACTATCGATATCAAGATGCAGTAAAATTACTATAAATTGCAATGAAAGGAATGGTGAGAGAGCAATAGAAAACAATACTGAATTCTGACATGATGTGCATTTTGCAAAATTATTTTTAATTTAATAGTATGAAACAAGAGTCCACATAATTAAAGATAGTCTCTTTATAAAGCTAAAACATTATACATCACAATTAACATGAACTTTGATTGTATTATCTTCAGCATTCTTCAAC
This sequence comes from Uropetala carovei, assembly GCA_036926305.1. Classification (NCBI taxonomy): domain Eukaryota; kingdom Metazoa; phylum Arthropoda; class Insecta; order Odonata; family Petaluridae; genus Uropetala; species Uropetala carovei. The sequence continues at coordinate 10,630,719 of JAXCHB010000043.1, forward strand.
ACTAAAGCACAAATAGAGATTTCTCTGGCTTATGGGTACAGACATTTACTATGTTTAATATACCACAGGAACAATTAGCAAGCAGGTAAGTGAGTCTCGCTATTAACAGACAAACAATTTTAACACTTACATTGGGTCCTCCGTGTAGCTTATCTCAACTTGTCCATGCAATCCGACAAATATGGAGGGCAACGAGAATATCAAGTGTACTGATGAATCAGGCATTATATCAGTTGCTTCTATAAGTATTTCATCTGATGTGCTGGTCACTCCAACTACAATTAGAGATCCAAATCCATTGAATTCGTGAAAGGAAACAGTTATAGCTTGTTGCATTCATGTAAATATTATCCTCTCATAATAATATCATTATTTTACTTATTATTAACTAACTTTATTATTGGTATTATTTACATCTAGTTATTTAGTATTAAATAAAAATGCAACTGATCAATACAGGCAGTCCCTGCTTAAACGTCAGGTTAATTCCTGAAAACTGCGACGAAAAGCAGATCGACAAAAAGTGGATCACTATTTTCCATAGTCAACATTAAATTGGGGGATAAAATTCACTGTTCCTGGGGTAACTCCGAGAAATATTTCCATTAAAAAAATGAAACCATGCTGTATGTCACTTAGGCACTTAAATACGAGTGAAACAACAAAACACCAGAATGACAAAAAGTGTCAATATGTCGAATAAATAGATCACAAGGACAGAAGAATGAAACAATATTGATACCATATATACTCGTGTATATGCCGACTCCATGTATAGTACGACCCCTGATTTTTTGGTGAACAAACCAGATTTTTTCATATATCTCGTTTATAGTACGACCCCAGCTTTCCACCATGGTCGATATATTTCGTTTCGATGGCTCGATGGTTACGAGCGAGATATGTCGAACAACCTTGATTTTCCACACAACCATAGAATAGACCGTAAATGTCGTAAATATTATTTCCTGTGAGTACACTAAAATTCGGATAAGTATCTTAATCCTAAAACATTTAATAAAAAGTGATATGAATCATGATTACACAAGATGAAATAAAATCGTTTCAATTCTAGTACGTCTTGATTACGTTCCGCGTACGTAATGGTTCCACTCGCTCATCTACTTAATAGGTAGGGATAACGGATAAAGAGAAATTACTTTGTAATATTCCACAGTCTTTATTGTTTCTTCAATCACACACCGACCGGTTTCCACTATAAAATCATTCTAATGGTGTTACTAACCGACGTAACACCTTTAGAATGACTTTGTAGTGGAAACCGATCAGTGTGTGATTGAAGAAACAATAAAGACTGTTGAATATTACAAAGTAATTTCTTTTTTCCAAGATGTCGAAATTCCATGAAGTTATGCCGTCTACGATACTTTGCGTGCGGGTGGCATAACTTCACCGAAAATGCCCGTGAAGATACATGAATTTTAAATCCTCAAATGCATTACTCGTGTATAGTACGATCCCCAATATTTGAAATAAAAATTTGGTCGTAAAAACTCGTACTATACATGAGTATATACGGTAATTAGGAACTGACATACTAGCGGAATGACGAAAAGCGGGGACTGCCTGTACTTCAGTTTTATGATTACACATTGAAAGATTGTTTCAAACAAATTATCATTACTGCATAGCCAACATAGGATTACTGAATTATTTGTATGATGAAGTATATGCAAAAATAAATAAAAACTAAGCATGTGAAATATAGAATGGTTAAAAAAATTCTATCATTCAAGAATCATATTATTTTCTTAGGTTGTAATCTTAAGGTGAGAATAACGTGTACCTTTTTTACTTTCTCCATATGCAGTATACGGAAAGTATTGTTTTCATGAAAATATCAATTTCGAGATTTCAACGGAAATACACATTTTGAGGTTCCCCGAGTACGTTTTGACCATTTTCACAATGATTATATTATTTCTGAGGACACTCATTTCGAGAGCAATCATATTTATTGCTCTGTATGGAAAAAGTCATATGTTGGCCACATCAGATATTTTAATTATTATTAGATTTCATTCTAGATTAAATTGATTTTCTTGTAATTTTAAAATGAAAAATAGTACCTATATTATGTTTACTTTTCATTAAAAACAATGGAATAAAATGTAATTTGTGTCTTATGGTGAACATTAAACTTACCATTGTGTAGTTGAGGGTGAAGAGGTACATCAGGAAACCTGCTGGGAGGTGGTGGTGGACGTCCAAATTCTAAATTAGGAAATATCCGTTTCTTTAGTAATATTCTACTCTATAATTTCATTCTCATAAGATCTAATATCTCTTATCATATATGATAAAGGAAGCTAAAATTGAGAGAGAGAGATTCATTGTTCTTGGATGATTATCAGTGAAAAAGTTTAGCAGTTAAGTTAAACTATATAATCAACTCCAGAGAGATGCTTTAACTGAGAACCTATAATAGCTTGATAAAATTTTTCAAAATAAATTCACGTAATTAATGAATTAAGCTGTAAACTGGAATTTTTACAATGATTTTTTATGGCTTTTAAACTAAAAAAAACCGTTTTAGAGCTTCTTAGTAGATTTTCTGAAATTCTTAATCATCCAGACCAGTGGTTCTTTGCGTTCCCAAATAAATGGAAGCTTTGTGAAATTTAACAGAATGCTGCTGAATTTTGGATAAAAAATAGATTATACACATACATGTACTTACTACGGTTAACATATGGATACAGCCACCTGGCATCACCACTATTAAAACAGAGAAGAATGAAGTTATCCTTAAAGCCCAACAAAAATCTCAAATTTTATTTGCTTAAATTTACTTTATTTGCTTAAATTTCTCTTTAGAACCACTGAACTGGACTATAAAAAGGTTTATGCTTGATTAATGCTACTCATTCTATTTTTTGTTTTACTTTAAATAAATAACTATTTAAAGCTAGTCATTGGAAGTTTTCATCCTGTTTCTTGAGGCTGGTTTTATTATTTTAATATTAACTTATAGTTTTCATTCATTATTAAAACATATGTTGAGACAAAAATTTTAAAGCAACAAGAATAATTTATTATGTATTTTCAAAAATACTAGAAAATGTTATGCATGATACTGCATTAACTTTTATTCACTTCATTAATTAATTTAGATTTTAATCTCACTATATGAATTTTACAAAGGAGATCCAATCTTTGCTTAAAGGCATTTAACAATGCAATTGCTTTTAACAATAAGGAATACTAAAAGCAAATGCCTTTGCAAAGCTGCATACATTTTATTATTTTGGAATATATAGCATTATTTGGCTAATACTTGCATTTATCTGAAGTTTTTTTAGGTTCATGTACTAACTTTTTCTAGAGTGAAGTGGATTAGACTTAATAAAAACATAACACACTTAAAGTTAATGGTGGTTTGAACATGCACTTTGATTGAAGAAAAGTTAACATTTTGCTTTGTTTCTTGGTGGAAGAAGATGACAGACAGAAATTAAACGTAAAAGTGTTTCTTTTGCATCTTATATTAGCAGGCAAATGTGAAACCCAAAACAAGACACGTAATGAATAAAACAATGACGCACCTGTACCATGTTGATTCAGAGGAAGACCTTCAGTCAGGTGTGCTTGGTCATGTGTCATGTGTGGATGTGCATCCATCACAGATGTAGCAGCCCCTTGTGTCCTATTGGGAAGGTTCTGATTGGGAGGAAACGCAAGGTGATATAACTCGGGAGGTAAGAGACTGTGTTCAACACCTGGCAAGAAGTGTGGTGGGCCAGATGCAAATTGTCCATTTTGATTCAGAGGTATTCTTTGGTTTGCAGAGGTCTGAGGGATTCTGGGAGGGTTTCTGTGATGAGTTGGTTCTTCACCCTGTACAAAAATGTTGCCAGGGTGAGTTGGATTCCCGGGACCAATCCCTGGTGGGATATGAAAGAAAACATCTTGTGGTCCGCTTGCTCCTTGGCCTGCAACTCTCGGAGGTGGTAATCCATGATTCTGAGGTGGCCTTTGGGATGGATGCTGAGGCACTCTTTGGCCGGAACCTGATGGGGCCCTTCCCTGTAGAGCCCAAAGAATATGTTGGGCCACTTCTGGAGGTATGTGTTCGCCATTAAGTCCCTGAATTTGGAATTGGTCAGGAGTAGGCACGTTCTGACTTGGATGTCTCCCATTGATTACCAAAGGCCTCTGAACCTGTCCGGGAACTTGGGGAGGAAAGTTAGGTGGTCCTCGCTCATGATGAACCAGTAGAGGGCCTGGGAATCCTTCATGGACTCCAGGTATGTTGGGATTGGGATGAACAGGTTGTCTCAATGGTGGAGGTTGTTGACGGTTGTTGCCTACTTTCGTGTTTCCGATAGGTCTGGGAAAGTTGTTAATCGGTCTCAAATTTTCTCCTTGAGGTTGGAAAATAATGCGATCATCATGACCTGAAGGCGGTATTCCCAAAAATGGACCTTGGTATTGGAATTCATTAATGCCTGGAGGAATGTTCTCAGGATGTTGGGGTATCCTGGTTTTTTGAGGGGCTATTTTTTGCCTCTTTCCTTCCTGAACTGGGTAACGCAAAAATATTGGGATATTATCGTTTTGCTGCTTTGGATTCTCTTTTGTAAAATTAAGTCTGCCATTGTCTACTCCTTGGCCTAAGTTATGATGGCCTGGAAATTTTTCTCTACTTTCGTCGACCAATGAGTGATGTGGAACTCCGAGAGGAATTTCATGAGGCATATTGTGTATGACATTAAATGGAGGAGTCTGTTGTTGTTCCTTTCCTGGTCTAATGGCCAATGATCCTTGATAGTCTGGAGCATATGGTATACCATAAGATTCAGGCTTCTTTTCTTGAAGTGGATTTTCTCCATCCATAAAACTTGATGATTCTTCATCTGGGATTTGTATTGGACCAGCAATAGGCAAAAACTTTTTGTTCGGCTGCCCACCATCTTGAGGCCTACTCAGAATGTTTCCCCATGGGCTTCTAAAAACAGAGTGATGATCAACAACTATGGGATGCATCGTGGGTGTTGTAGTTGTCATTTCCTTATCCATTTCTTGAACGTTCATCGTAGTGGCTGCTGCAGTCGTTATTTCCTTAACCATATCTTGAATATTTACCATCGTGGGTGTAGGGGTCATTATTTCCTTAGACGTATCTTGTATATTTATCATTGTGGGTGCCATAGTTGTCATTCCCTCATCCATTTCTTTTAGATTTATTGTTGTAGTAATGGGTTCATGTTTTTCTGTTGTGTTTTGAAGGAGAGGTATTGTTTGCATAGGTTGTTTAGTACTCTCTGTCATTGTCATTAATGTATTTGAAGTCTGTGGAATGGTAAAGTTTTGGAACGTTGACATAGCTGGTTCAGTTGCGTTGAAATTTTGATGAGAATTATCAGATGTCACAGTTAACTCGTCACTTGTATTTATTCTGTCTGTGAGTACTACAGTATCATTCACTTCATTCAGTTTTTTGCCAGTCTCCATTTCTGGGTGGGTGACATTTGAACTGGAAGTTGTCATTGGTCGTGGTTTGTCGTTTGTGGAAACAGTCACTTCGTCTGGTCTTGGATTCATCGTCTCGGGTACAGGATCCTCAGGTGAACTGTTGGTACTTCCTGGAATTACCAATTTTGGGTAAAAGGGACAGTGCGTGGGGAAGCTAAGAAAATGCACATTATCAAGTGGAAATGAAGTTTACCAGCCCAAAGCTAGCAGAAGAAAAAAATCCATTCTTTTAATAAGACAGAGTGTCAAGATGTTTAGGATAAAAACGGTGAAGTGCAAAAAAGCTCCGAGAAGCACAAAGAAAATGACAGAAACACCTCCATACCAGTGAGTAGCATAATCAACCTAGCAAGCAGCGCACAATTATTCATGGCATTTGTATGTTACATGGGAGATGACATAAAACATTTAGACATATATCACATTCATTGAAATTTGTCAGGGGTTTGTTAAAATAAGGTTCATTGGACATGTTTTCATGTTGCAGATGTTTTTAACAATTGACAGTTTTGGTGAGTTAGCCAAGATTATTAGGTATTTTAACACGCAATGCTCAGGCCTCTACACTTGTGGCATCTTAATGCAGACAGTATAGATTCTTGGCCATATGTTAAGGAACATTGCTGACTTTGTTTGGTATTTTATTAAGGACTGCTGGCAAAATGTTTTACTTTTAAATGACATGGTGGAGACAATATTTGGTTTAATGTTCAAAGATATTTTGATATAAACTTTTATGTTGATCCATAATGGCTTATCCTACTGAATTATCAGCAGATTTGGATGAGATGTGATAAATTTAAAGAAATCAACAATGAATGTGCTTAAAAATCTAAATGAAACAAAATTAAACATGAACCTTATTTTTTAAATGCCTGCAGTGTAAATATATTGAAGTTTATCATATAGAAATTATTTATCATAGTAAATGCAAACAAATTTTATAGCCAGATATCTATGGAAAGACATTGGTCCAAAACAGCCTTGTTCATATAATCATGCACTTAATGATAAATCTGTAGAATGACAAAGTTTTTCCACTTATAATCAGGTTATTGGCTTAAAAAATTAAATTTAAACTTCACTTTCCGCATGGAATCCAAATGATGATGTTAACTCTGTTGGCTTTGAAATGGTTGATAAAAGCAGATGTGTATGTTGGCTACAAAGCAGCCACCCTTAATAGCGATTCACTGATCATATATTCTTACAGTAGAAGTGCAGACCTGGTTTTACCAACCATTTTGTGGGTATCAGAGTTAACATTATCATTATAAAATTATTGGCTGGTAATTTCTTCATATTATTTTATTGGTGCTCATACCCAATTAAAGTTAAATCCACCACTTAACATTCAAAAAGTAAATAGAAAACCCAAAGATTTTACACGACCCAATGGAATTATTTAAAAAATATGAAATGATATATATATGCAGTAAATATCTTTTAATAAAAATGGAAAGGTTTACCATACTGTAAATTGGGAAATGAATGCATTCTGAAGGAATTTTTAGGCTTTATGTCTAGGTCATAACCATCTGTCTGTCTTCATGTTTCATTTCCAAAACTTTTGAGTGGATTTTCATGAAGCTTGATACTAAGGGACTTTTTGGGCAACAGGTAATAAGAAATGGTATAAATGGTTTTCATATCCCAAGCAGGGGTGTCACCTTAAGCCAAGCAGTGGTGCCACCTTTCTAAGAACAAAAATGGACTCTCCATCATATTTGTTGATTTTTGAAAATGCATTATTTTCTTTATTTACTGAGAAAGAAAGCTATAGTCATTATAAGTGTGAGAATTAAAGCATCATTCTTCATCTAAAATGAGAAGGGTTATGTGCAAGACTATTCTATCAGATCTTTATCCCTGACCTATTTGAAATTTTAATGACTGTTGTCTAGATGTGTCGGAGTAAGAAACAGATTTTTAAAATTCTATTATCTGGACTGAATTACAGAATTATGGAATACATAACTGTAAATTACCTAGTTTAACTATAAAGGAGTAGCCTGTAGACATAAATGAGAGAAATTTATCAACAAATGTTCTGAGAAAGGTTAATGGTGATAAGTAAACCTTTATGTTGTTACAAGATATGGTAAAACATTCCATAAACCTGGAGTGAAGTAAAAAATTTCTTTGGCTAGGGTTTTTGGTAGTTTCCAATACTTGAGAATTGTGATAAGTCGTGCATAATGCAAATGGCATTCTTAAGATAAGCAACATCTGGAATGATAGTCGAAATGAGAATCTCAGAAAAAATGCTAATATGTTTTAAGAAAGAGTATGGAGTGATTGGCTAAGAGAAAAACATTAGTCCTATTAAGAAAGATATTGGGATGCTTAGTTATAAACAGGAATAAGAAGGCAAAGTCAGATGTGTGGAGGTCTTTGTCTCATTGCAAGATCACCTTCAGAAAGTAAGGCAGCATTATAAGAATCACAATGGATCTACGTGAGAGTTAGCTCATTTATTCACACAGGCATTTTATAATTTTGCACAAAATTTCTCCATGCACCACCTTACGTACACCAAAGAACTTGAAGGGAAGCAAAGTGTTTTCCTAGTATCATCATAAAAGATGCTCTCCTTCCAAGGAGGTCTCACAATTCAAATCGACAGATAACAGACATTGCCATGGTAACAAGGCTGGTTCAAAAGCTTCCCTTCAACTCGCGGATGCATTTTGGTGAACATAAAACAAGAAATTCTAAATACTAGGAAGTCGAAGGAAAACATGATACAGAGCCGTATCCTTGTTACCTTGTGAAGAAGGAATTGGGTACGTCATGCCACAGTGCATCCCGTTTTCCACGTATATCCAACACCAGAGGTTACTGACCTGGTTCTTGCGTAGAAGGTAGGTGAGCTTTCTCGGGACAGACCCATGCAAGGCAGCAGTTGTCTCCAGGTGGATGGGCCAGGACTGCCATCTCAGAGCCTCCATCTTTACAACTTAAATTCTCTGGTGCATTCACAGGCACTGGAGGACATTTGTTCGCGCCACCTCCGCCACAAGTAATGTTTCCAAACTCACAGAAACACCGTTCGCCTGAGCATATGTCCGAAATAGAGGCTGGGACCTCGGCAAAGTTGTCGATTCTCTGTCCACCGTATGCGCACGATCCGTTGCTACGGCAGCGCACTTGGGGGCAGCATGTCGGCAAAGGGCCCTCATTCTCGCCTGGGTCCATCGGTACATCCTCCCAGTCGATGCAGTAAGGGTCCAAGACGTCGAGGCCCGAGTCAGTTGGACATTGTATAGGGGCGCATACTACCTCGCCAGTGGGGTCGCAGAAGCAGAGAGATTTGCATCCATGATGGAACTCATCTCCGGCTTCGTAGGTTTGTCCATTGTAGGTGCAAGTGGCTGTGCCATCATGGTGACCATGGTGGTTGTGGTGGTGTGTAGGAGCAGTGGTCGCCGCTTCGGATGAATTCTTTGGTTCTGAATCGCCTGGAGGAATTGGGTGGAAATGTTATCTTTTGGAAATCACAAAAAATTTCATTTATATATTAAATTGGTGTTTCCCGACTAAGTTACCATTAGTAGGACTTGTGTGTGCCATGTAAGATGCTGAAGCAAACAGTTCATTGGATTTGAAACTGTTGGCCTGTTTCAGGGTAATGTTTTTCATTCTTCTTAATTGGCTATTGGCATGCAATACCTCTTGTAGGTGAGGTGCCTGAATTGCATTTTAAAATTAACGTTTTTCAACAAGTGTTGCAAATGATAGTTGATGGATAGTGATAATGTGGCATGGAATTATGAAAGGGAACCACGCCACCTGCTCCAAAAGGCCCAAATAGTATGTTTATCTTCTTAATATAGGTATAATTTAGCGTGTTTATATGTATGCCCGTTGATAACTTAAGAACCAAAAGTTTCACAACATTCAAACTTTGCACATGATTTTATATCATCTCTGAAAAGATTTTAGGCGACTTTGTTTCCCCCCACCTCCCCCCTATAACCCTCCCCCTCTCTTGGAAATTTTTAAAATTTTCATATTTTTCTATTTTTTTCACTTGAGTCGTACATTATCCCTTCTACAATGTGTATACAAAATTTGGGGAACCTATGTCTCCCTGTTCCCCCACAATTTTGATTTAAAGTTATCCAATTCTTAGACAAACTGAACTCGGCAACGCCGGGCACTGCAGCTCGTTCCTAATAAAACGAATGTACGTAAGTGGAATTTTTATTGAATGGAAGTAAATATATTTTCCATTCAAATTAAATTTTAAGATGGCTCTGAACAAGAAGCCATGAACAAAAGATGACTAAAACGTAAATTTTATAAAGTACATTCAGTTTTCTGTCGACAAAATTATTTTGAAGAACGTCCATGCGGTGACATACTTCGTTTACTCTTATGTAGAAATTAAACGTTTCTCAGCGTCAATGTTGTTATTTTAAAATATTACTGGCAAAAAATAATTTTATTGTTCTTTCTGTTTTTCACGCATTTTTTTAAACAAAAAATTTGTTAATGGCAAACATCCATACACATATCACTGTACATATGCGTCAGTTATTACCTCCATCAGCCAGATGGAAACCGTTAATATCTATTTGTCTATTTACATAAATGAATAGATAAACGCATAAGCGTTCCAAAGTATGCTTTTCCTGTATTTTTTCATTTATCTATATTATAGTTTTCTCAAAATTATTTAATCCCTTTTACCTCAAACTCGACTCTTTATTTTTGGAAAACCGACGCATTAAAAACCAAATCCGCCAACGGAGTGCTTGATTATCCCATCGATTGGTGGGTAAAAACGAAAGAAAATGTAAATGTGACCAGATGGAAGATCAGACAGGTCCATTACGATATGCACGAACGGACCGAGAGTTGCGTCGCCGGTTTTCGTCGTTTGTTTTTTTTTCGTACATATACCGTTGTCGGCGCACGTCCTGCATCTCCCTTCCCCTTCCATCATTTGGGGTGACGCACTCTGCCTTTTCGCGGCATTCCTCTCATTTAATCAAGGACATGCATCCGTCTTTCCGGATTTTTCTGCATCGCTCCGAATTTCATCGTTAATAAACAACTTTTTTGTGCTACTTACCTTGCTTAGATGAGTATATATACTTGCTTAAATCCCAAAAAAATTATTAATTTACTTATATGCCATTCGTTAAAAACTGAAATTAAATATATTTACTTAAATCCCAATAAAAATTATTAATTTACTTATACGCCATTCGTAAAAAATCGGAAATTACGCCTGTGGACTAAAAAAAATATCTCTATGCTCCGAACTTTCTAAAAGTTTCATGGATTTCTGGAAACTTCCAGGATTAAAATAGCGTAAATTAACAATAACTGGGTGCTTCAACTCACCGACAGTGCATTTTATGTGACTTTCTCATTACTGGGTAAAAAGATGGAAGGGATTAGCGATGAGATTATTACCTATGCGGCGAATTTGAAATGCGAAACAATGGAAACATTTTTGATATAAAATACTTTTATGGTTTAAATCTGTTATTAAAAGTATGCAGTCTTAATGGTAGCCGGTTATTAGTTTAAGTTTATAACAAAAACTATCTACTCTCATCGTGGTTTGAAAGTTATTTGTCCGGACCCACGAGATTTGTGTTTGAGACCACCGATCTAGAATCTTCTAAAAATAACTAAATGTTGGAAACGAGAATGTTCTAGATATTTTCGTTAATACTGTACTGATGCTCCAAAAACTGTATTATGAAATAAATGTATACATAGGAATCGTTTGAAACAAGCAAACTGAACTGAAAATAATCTGAAAATAATCTTTATATGCGCATTATGAAAGTTGCATTAATTGAAATCTACTTTAATTATACTAAGCAGTTTCTGGGATTTAATTTTCCCGGGAGGAAGTATTTTTTTAGATCATCTATGATAGAAAAAAATTTTCCTGGGAAGCCAATTGGTTAGCCTAAAACAAACTGAAGTATTTTTTGAAACTTTTGAAAGAAATTTGCTCATATTTATTACACCACCAGCAGAGTTCAAGGCTGACGCCCACCTTGAACACTCGGGCCCCGGAAAAATGTTCCCTTCCCCCATACGGAAGTATAGCGGTTCTCATTTGATCTTCTATAATATAACTTGGTGCTCTTCGCAGTGAGAAGCCGTATATATACGAATCCAGGCAATATTCGGAGTGGAAATTCTATCTATGCGACATACGACGTACTCCTACTTTACGAAGGCCAAAATATATATTTACGTATATAATCACGTATCTCTTTTACTATTAAGCATTTCAAGCCTTTTTTAAAACAAAATTTAGAGAATATACTTCGCTCTTTCCATTATATTCTGCTTTTGATGTGAGAGATCACTGTAATAATCAGTTGTTTACACCAGTCTTTCTAAACCGGTGGGCCGCAAAAGAATTTGAGGTGGGCAGCGAAAAAGATCGCTTAACAATAGTTAAGAATTGTCGCGAAAGTATAGCGAAAACTTAGTATTTTGAAAGAACTAAGTAATAAATAACTAATAAAAATTTTAATAAATTGCATTGCGCTATTTTTAAATAACCCGCAACTTTTAGTCAATAATATGGCATTTTCTCCGCGGAAAATTTCTTGTAGTTTAGGAGGGCCGCGGATAATTTTTCGCAGCTCGGGCGGACCGTGTTATCAAAAAGGTAGAGAAAGGCTGGTTCAAAAAATACATTCAATCACTGATGGTAGTAGCATATCGAAAGACGACAAAAACAGCGGATAATTTCCATTTAAGAGAGGGACACAAGACGGTGCGGCTGCACTTTTTCTCTCGTTTTTATGCGCGTTTCGCCTCCAGCGTGAGCGCCTATTGTCGTCGGTCTGTCCGTCCGTCCGTCTGTCTGTCCGTCCGCATGTTCGTTCTCGGCCTCTACCGAACGGATTTTAATGAAATTTGATATTAAGGACTTACAATGAAAGATAGTAAGAAAAATCGCAAAAATGAATCCAGTATGCCAATCAGGAGTACCACTTTACTGGTGATAAAAATGAACTTTCCGTCATATCTCGTAAAGTATTGCTCATATCAAAATATCTTTCAAATAAAAATTGTAGAACTAATAAACTAGAGTATTTCTTTTCCTATACATTTTTATCGCAAGAGTAGCCGTTATCGAGAAAATCGAACAAGAGTCTTAAATCGAGTTGAACTTTGATATTTTCTTGCATGGTTACTTCTTCATTGTTGCTAACATAAACAACCTCACAAACAAACGTTTCATTTCCTTACGTGTGCAAGCGATATTTTTAAATAGGAAGAAAATGGATTATTTATGACGAAGAAAAGAACTTTAAAATGCTATTACCCTTACGTACAGGTACATAAGTCATTTCTTTCTAATACTCCATTGCACAAAACCCGCCCATCTGTGATCCGCTGTACACTTTCCTAACTTGTTTATTTATTTCCTTTGCCGTCAAGAATGCGCGAGAGCACGAGCGAGTTAGATGAAGAGGTCGGTGAAAGTGGCTTATCCGTGCGTACACACCGTGAAACCGTTATTCCGACGGTTAAAGTGACGCTGCACGGAGCGAGGAAAGAGAAGGAAGGGAACTGAAGTGCCCGAGTTCAGGGAAGCGATGCAATCGCTCCGTGCCATCTAAAGAATGAACTTGGTGCCATTTTAAGCGTTGGGGTCGCACGTAATGTTACGGGAGAAAGAAAAAGATCGATCTTCAAATTTCGATCGGGAACCGAACGCGAACCGCGGTCCGCTGAGGAACGTGTCGCTTCCTTGATCGTGGGTACGGATAGAGAGGCGAAGTTTGTGGGTGCCTCGGTAATAATAATTAGATTGGCCGACCGCCGGAGTACGTGGGAATCGGAGTACGAGCGAAAGCTTTAAGGAAATTTAATCCATCTTAAAAGTCAGGGAAGATTTTTATCGTTTGATTCACAGCATTCTACGCAACGATACGTTACAGCCGCGGAAGTCTTTTTATTACTAGATCAGCACATTCTGTACCGTAGCGTCTGAGAAAACGACCAAAAAGGTGTATCTACAAAATCAATCGCCTAATTCTGAAAAATAAGACAAAAACCATGCAACAATTTCCACGGTACTGTCCTTTTGTATCCCCACAAATAAACTGTCCCATAAAAACATTATCGCTAAGGAAACGTTAAATAAATAAGAAACATAGTAACGTGGAGATGAACTTCCAAGCATTGATACTTAAATACCAGACCTGATTGGCCAGTCTCGACATTTACAAACCCAATCACCGGACAACGGGAAGGGATACTTTGGTTCCGGCGAGGCGAAGGGCGCGGTAGCGCCCGGAGACGACTACCCATTAAATCAAAGCGAACCGAAGGCTCGTCAATATATTATTCCATTTGCGGCGCAACAGTCAGGAGGATATAACATTGAAAGGATATATTGACGAGCCTTCGGCTCGCTTTGTTTTAATGTGCACTCGTCTCCGGGCGCTGCCGCGCCCTTCGCCTCGCCCGGAACCAAAGTATCCCTCCCCGTTGTCCGGTGATTGGATTTGTAAATGACGAGACCGGCCAATCAGGTCTGATATTAACTCGATCTACAAATAAAACGTAGTTCCCTTAATTGTTAATCGTGACCCTAGCAACATGATAATGTTTTTATAGGACAGTTTATTTGTGGGGGTATAACAGTACAGTACCAATTCCACTTTATTAATAGTAAATTAGAACTGTTACAATTTTTGTCTTATTTGTTTGAAATTACGTAATTTCCATAACGTTAAAGCTTCCCTAGAGTATTTAAATCAATCGCCTCTACGACTCGAGGGAAGTTTCTTTTACTTTCTCATTTACGAAGTGTATAGAGCAGTGGTTCTCAACCGGGGTGACATGACACCACAGGGTGACGCGACGGTTATTGAGGGGTGACGCGAATATTTGATAAATTCACAGTGTATAATAATATTCTGGCTTATATAAACATAAATAAAACCAGGAGTATAAACACGCGTGCCTATATAAATGACCGAATTTCATTCTTATGAGGCAGGGAAAGCCCAATTTATCTTTGAAGGTGACTTGAAGATAATGAAACTCTAAACGGGGTGACGCATAACTGAATGAACTGAACATAAGCGTGACGCAAACAAAAGAAGGTTGAGAAACACTGGTATACAGAAAAATCGATTTCGAGATTTTTGACCGAAATACAAGTTTTAGGTGTCCTTCAGTCCGGAAAAGTTGTTTTCGCTATGCAGTATGTCTGTCTGTGCGCGGCCCTAGAGTCTAAACTGTTGGAGAATATGGCCTAGGTAGAGAGGTGGTCAGAGTGAATCATTTTGAAAAAAATTATAAAGTTTCTTATTTTGTTCATTTTTTCCGTCTACAATTCGAAATCGCTCAATTTAAACGTTTAATGCACACAGTTTGAGGAAATCTTGCCATTTTAACGGGATGTTGCCTTGCCTACCAATTACATTGATAACTTCGAAATCCTATTGTTATTTAAAGCATTACGAGTGTATAAGCGTGCTTTAAATGCTTTTAATACGAGAAGGGGAGGGAGAGAGAGGGGGAGAGGCAATTATTTTAAGTTTAACTAAAGATAGCAGGTCATATTGACGGGCCTTTATACTAGTACTTTATATTTATGTATGGTATAGCTGAAGTTTGATTTTCTCATTTACGAGGTTATGTAAGTATTAATATTATTTACCCGTAGGGAACATTTTCCGCGGTTTTGTTGTTTTTATAGCAGTATGAGTTCCAGCCAGGAAAGAGTGTAGCGTAATCAGACGCATACGTATATGATAGAGTTTGGTCAATGTACACTGTACCTATTTTTTTCGCTTCCAGTTTTCTTAAGTCGAATTTTCGATAATTCGATTTTTTTCTTCCCCTGAGAATCAAGCTTCCGATGTTCGACTGTATTAACTCCGCAATCGACTCGGATGCTTGATAGCTTTTTTTTTTTTAAGTGACCACTTCGCAAGTAGTCGTTAAATTCACATCGATCGTAAAATTTCGGGAGCGATTTTCTCACGTCGTTTGACTTTTCCGCTCTTTAGAAAGAGCAACGCAATTTGATCGACCGCTTCCACACACACTAATGTTCTACGCACCGTTTCCACTGTTTCTCGAACCGATCATTTTAATTTGTGTGTGCAGGTGTTCTCGAAAAGCGTGACATTTTACTCCGCGTTTAAATATCGTTTGGCTTTTTTCGAGATGTGTAATTTGCCACAACTTCTCCATGAAGTATCCGCGGCTAATTCGAGAAAGCTGAAAGGCGTTCATTCACTTGGAAAGTTTTAATTGGAGGATCACACCCTCTACCTCACTACTGCTGCTACTTTCTGGATAAATGTGGTGAAAATTAAAAAAAATGTAATAGGCTTCATCCTTAACGTGAATCGTTTTTTCAATGGGAGCGAAAATAAAAAAAACGTAATAGGCTTCATCCTTAACGTGAATCATTTTTTCATTAGGAGCGAAAGTAAAAAAAAATGTAACAGGCTTCATCCTTAACGTGGATAATTTTTTCAATGGGAGCGAAAATTTAAAAAAATGTAACAGGCTTCATCCTTAACGTGAATCATTTTTTCAATAGGAGCAAAAATAAAAAAAAATGTAACAGGCTTCATCCTTAACGCGGATCATTTTTTCGATAGGAGCGACAGTTATTAAATCGTAGAAAAAATTATCTTATTTAAAATAAAGAAATACTAAATAAAATTATTCCCCATTTAAAAATTTAGAAACGTCATTTCTTCGCGCGAATTCCGCTATGCTCACATCGGTAAATATCTTCGCAGAAAGTTAAACAAAGCAGGTCTGTGAACTTAAGAGCGGTTCTGCATATTGGCCTGTCTCTCATAAAAAAATTAGGATACGTCATAACCATTGTTTACTTGAAACATTTCTTCGTTATGATGGAATACGCAGACACTGAAATATAGTATCTACGGGTCCACTAATCAAATTTTAAATATAATATTAAATTAATGGCGCGAGAGTAATGCACTTACGAAACCCTCCAAACTAATTCGCTATAAGGATTTATTGTCACAAATACGCATGTCAAATCTTAAAACTATTTTGTTGTTAGTTGTGTTATTTATCTGTTCAGAAGGGATTCTAATATGTATGAGGGGTTATTGACAAAAGGACAATGCAAGGTAGATTTAACATACCTTGTGTAGTACTGGCATCTTGTTCACCGAGTGTGACATCACAAAGGACGATAGTGCAGCAGGCATCTTTCGGGTCAGATAGAGAAACGCATTTCGATGAGATGTTATGTGACATGTCAGTACACCTGCAAAATCGGAAAATTTCATGTGGTTAAATACAATTTAATGAAAAGGAGAAATCCCGGACCATTACTTTTTAATTAAAGGAATGAAATTCACAGAAAGTTGTGAAATGGGCACTTTAAAAAAAGTTTCACCTATCCACGTTGAATACATATTTAGAATTTTGAATCGATGTAAGAGAAGCTGGAAGATATATTGCCGGGCCCTAGGAAATATCCACCCTTTTATGCTCACCTGTACATGTCCATGTATACATATGTACATACATACGTACACGTATTCACATTGATAACTATACCTCAACATATATTCAATTATTTCAAAGGCCTGGCAGATTCTTGAAAGAGTTTTGTCGGTTGCCGAATATTAAGGATGACAAATTAAATTTATTATTATGAATTTATAAATATTAGGTACTATACTGTGTCCCGTCGAGGAATTACTTTCATTTAAATTATAAATTGTTTTATAACGTGGTAGTAGAGTAAAATTGACTCTTAACCGTAAAAAGTTACGGTTAAGGTGTTAATTCTACTTAGCTATCAATTTCACCGTACTCTCCAATTTTATTTATTTATTATAAAATGGTTTTGTATTTTAGAACGTAGGTATTTAGCTTGGCTCACAAAAGAATAGATAATTTATGCTTAAAAAGGTTTTTATCAGGTTCTACAAGCTCTCTCATATGAAGGATTTGGAGAATGACAAATTTTACAAAACATAATTGACGGTAACTAATTAAAAAAATATTTTGGCAAACAGAATAAAAATATTACTTTATTCAAATTAAAAATACAGTAGAGTGTCGATTATACGAGGTCGGATAATCAAAAAGTCGGATTTGTACGGAACGTTGCCTATATCGGGAAAATACGTGACGACTTTCGTGCGATATATCACTAACGAAAGCCGTCATATTATCATGATATCTACGTTCATTATGTAGGAGTATATACTGTACATGATAATACAGACCTTAGTAGCACTATGTGATGATATAAATAAAAGTAAAAACAGATTACCATGAAATAAATAGGATTTATTATCAAAATACCCTAATCGTTGACTTCAGCGTTGTCGCTTTGATACAACTGTATCAAATATGATACCTTTCAATCGTAAAATTTTCAAAATGATAGTATGTTACTTTTAACTTGGATAATACGGAACTTCAGATAATCGAAACTCGGGCAATCGGGACGCTACTGTATATACAGTGGAACTTCTATAAGTCGGACCTCAAGGGAAACAAAAAAATATCCCATTTATAGGCAACTCGAGTTATAGAAGAAAAACAACACGAAATAGATTTTGTCCTGTAAAATTAATTCATTTCGAGTTATGGAAAATTCGAGTTATAGACGCTCGACTTATTAAAGATATCGACTGTGTGTGTGTGTATATATATATATTCGTGGGCGTGCTCCCGACCCCTCGTCAGACCCTAACTCACCTTGGTTCACACGACACCTTCCCTTCCTCTCCGCAGGTGCACTTGTGTTCGCATCCGTCATTGAAAATATCTCCGAAGGAATAAGTCTCGTTCTTGTGCGTGCACGAAGAGGACGAGGAATTGTTCTCCGGTGCGGCGGTGGTTGTCGTCATGGGAGATTCGGATGAAATGGCGTTCCTCAGGAGTACGGTCGCAGACGGTGGAAGGGTTGTCATAGGAGGCTGCCCGGTCGAACCTTCCTCGCCTGTCGGAAGAAGAAGAGAGAGAGAAATTGTAAGCGATTTGCGAGAGGAATGCGATGGAACGTCCAAACCAACACGCACCGAGAAGGCGTAAGTGTTAATTTTTTAAAAATAATTCTTTTATCTTTCGTATACCACAGGCATGTCATACTGGCGGCCCTTTTTCTGCCTTACTGAGACCCTACTGCTAATTTTCCCTCAACTAAATAGTTCGAGGTTTTTTATAAATACTTCGTTTTTGTAAAAAGGACACGAGATTTTTTTTATTAGCTATTGAAACCCAATAGAACGCGGTTTCTATGTCATTGTTTTAAATAGAAGAACAGGTGACCAATCTTCTAGGTAAAGTGTATTTTGCCAAGTATGGCCCTTATTAAACAACAGTAATCCTAATGCCTCTACAACATCAATCGCTTCAATTCGGCCGTAATGCTTCTTCGAGTTTGAGATACCTGGGATACAAGTAGAATGTTGTAGCTCACATAAAAATTTCTATCGAATTTTTCGTACAAATGACGCATTTAAATGTACTGAAAGCTGAGACACACGACATAGATAAAAAAAATGAAAAGACGACGATGGAAGAATATGATGCGATGTCTTTATACAAGAAATAAGATATTTTTCGACAGTTTTGTTTAATTTTCCATCTCAACGTCAGCTTTAGTGCTTTATACCTATAGGCCATTCTGGCGGTAGGTTTGGAAACTGTTAAATATAAATAAAAAGTTAATGGCGTGATATGGAGGGGCTTAGCTTTTTGCATGTACTCTGGAAAAAATGATTCATCATTTGTAGCTGATTATATTAAAAATATAACAAAAGCTGAATCTTAAGAAACACGTATAGAAGAAAATAGTATATGGATCCAATCCTCAAACGAAAAAGTTTTCCTGTTTCAAACTGAATTAAGCGCTCAAGATGTCCTTCGATAACCGTCCCTGGAAAATAACTCAAAAATAGGGATATTAGCTTAAAAAGTGACGAGGAATTAATGTAGAGGAAATACAGTAAGGATTAATTTGCCAACCTCTGGATTGGAAAATGAGGAAACAGGTGAAAAAATCTGCCATGACCGGGAATCGAACCAGGGTCTTCCACTTGCAGGGCGGATATTCTACCACTGAACTACCGTGGCAAACTAATTGTCCTGTGCTATGCCATAGCTAGCTTGGTCCCAACCTAGAAAATATTCCCGTTCTGAAACAGGAGAATTAGTCTGCCACGGTAGTTCAGTGGTAGAATATCCGCCTGGCAAGTGGAAGACCCTGGTTCGACTCCCGGTCATGGCATATTTTTTCACCTGTTTCCTCATTTCCTATCATAACAGCTTATGCCTGTCGCATAAGGATCTTCGGATCATCCTTTCTATCAACCTCTGGATTAAAAACGATTCAAGTACAAAAGACAACTATCCCAGAATTTAAACGCTTCCGCAAAAATGACAGATTACGTTAGTGCCTTGAAGTTCGCCTAACCATAAATGGTTCTAATGCCTCTAATGAGAAACAAATGAAATATCAATATTTTCCTGTTCTCACTCATTGATCATTTCGTTTATCGTATATTAGATGTCCAGAAGCCATGGCAAGGAAATATATTTATCTTCTAATGTCACTGAATTATACTAACTAAAGAAACATCTCCAAACATTTTTATAATAAATCATATAACTAAATTAAAAGCCCGAGTAATTCGTATTCGAATTTCGTCAAATGATTAGTCGTCCACAGTGTTAATTCACCGATCATTGATACTAAGGAGAACGTCTTTGCGTTTAACGTGTTATAGCAGATGGATGAAGTCACGAGCCATAAGTCGAGCTCGCTAAACTAAAGTGTCCAACTTTTCAGGAGGCTAAAGAAGGGCATTTAAAAATACCTATCCACTATAAGGAGGGACATATCACAATTGCGCTTTATGGTGATTTATTGATGGATCAACCTTAGTCGTGATAGGTATCAGATAGTTTGGTACGACAAGCGAGGGTGTTCCGTGACAATTTAAATGTTTCAAAAAGGTGGACATTCAACAAAGCGGAACGAGCAATGAAAAGGAGGGTTTGTCTCTCTAAAATTTGGGGCGGTTGGTCAACCTACGCTAAACCAACAATAAAGTCAAGCAACCATTTCTATTTAACTCCGCCGATTACGACCAAACTGGTTGAGAAACTCTAAGACGAAGATTTCACTTTGAAAGACTCATTTTCAGGAAACGCGTAACTCGAAAATGTTCTCAACAGTGACAATACATTTATTTAGGGCAATCCGAAAGGGAATGCCTTTGTTCTCGAAGGTATTCATTAGCAATGTTTTTATTAAGTAAACATGTCTTCTGTCGCCATTTATAGATTTATGTGATCAGGAAGAACTTAAATCGTTTGTTATACTTTCCATAAGTAAGTCAATATATACTATTGAACATCTCAAACACGGAATTCTGTGCTCCAGAAACATCCCCGGTTCGCAATGGTTCCGGAATTTTTACTAACCCGGAAAAACCATCCATGTTTCGGAAATATGGAATGGCGATTCGATTTTTCCCATTTTCTGTGTACTCGCAGCTAAAGAAATGATTTAAAATTTTTGGAAAGCGCCCGTAACAAGTAGAAATTATCCGTCTCGTCTATGATCCCATCCGGATCGGGTAAATTGAAGTCTATATGAGAAATCTAATTCACGGATATACCCGATATTGTATTATTTATACCTTTCCGTGCATTATTTACACATATCCTTGTGTTAAAAGTAAATAGTTGCTGCTTAGGAAAAGTATACAATAACAATACAGTCATTATAAACTAAACCATTGTGGTTCGGATAATTATAGCCCGGAATGCCTCCGGTCCCGAGCTTTCTGAATTAAAGAGGTTCAATCGTACTTATTAGAGGCGTATTGGGTGAGCGGATTTCGAAGAAATTCCACATTTAAGACTTTTAAACGAATTAGAAAATACAATGACATTTATTGATTTATCGCAATGATCAATCCTGCACCTAAAAATCAAGAACTTGTGGATTTAGAGGCATTAAAGGCCTTTCTCGAATAGCGACGCTTCGCTTAAAGACGTTTCGCGGTTGCGACGCCGTAATATCGTGACCTTTTTTTCGCTTAACGATGTGCATAATTCGTGGTTACGACGCTGGTGCCAGCCTTCCCGCGTATCCCTCGAGGTATTCGGTTCGACCTTCACATAACGACGCTTTTTCGCGGAACGAATCAACGTCGTTATGCGAGGGATGCCTGTACCTGGAAATAAGCCGACTTCAAATCAGACAAGCGGAGGTAAACAGGAGGATAAAAAACGATTCCTGCGAGCTTTTTTTCTGAGGAAACGGTAACCAAATCGAGGAGAGAAGTCGATAGAAAGCATTTCTTCTCGTCGCGTTTCTACCGGGCACACGCCTATCCCCCGTTTCTAATCATAACGTGAGCAATCGCTCTAATTCGTACGGGCTCGGCGATCCACCCACCCGTACCGCAAAGAAAAATGACGAGTTACTTTCTAATATTTGGCGAGAAAGTGAGGCGAAAAAGAAATGTCAAAGAGATTCCGCGGGGAAGATTCGAGCTGGAATGGAATGGCGGCGACATTAATTGAGAAAGACGGTGTGACGGTCGTGGAACTGAGGTCTGGAAAGGGAATCGCCCTTGGCGAGACTAAATGTAGTGTTTTGAAGTGAGAGGAAGAGAGAGAGAGAGAGACCAAAAATGTGCAGTGAGAGAGGGGAGGCGAAAGTTTCGAAACACTCGTAAAAGCGCGTTTTCCGTTCCCGACGAAAATATTTTCCCCATGCAAAGTGTATCGAAAAACAAAGCCACAATACAAC
Source organism: Uropetala carovei (assembly GCA_036926305.1). Taxonomy (NCBI): domain Eukaryota; kingdom Metazoa; phylum Arthropoda; class Insecta; order Odonata; family Petaluridae; genus Uropetala; species Uropetala carovei. The sequence goes on from JAXCHB010000043.1 coordinate 10,653,007, forward strand.
CAGTTGCTACGCCAGCAGCTTTAAGGAAATGGTGTGCCCTGGGCAAAGTATGATTTCCTCCCCCCTCCCTCTCTCTTTATTTAATAAAAAAGAGCTATTTCGTTGCTTAATAAAAAAACGATTTTAAACATACGGCGCGAAACTTCTATTCACACGTAGGTCGCACGACATAAATCTAATGTCTTTTGCGTGATTCAAATTTAATTACTTTGGTGTTACCCAAATCATATCATGATCGTAACTGTTTGTTTATTGGAACTAGAATACTTGAGAGTATAAACAAGTAAAGTTGGATCAAAGTGACGCTATTTTAATATCTAAAAGCATTGTAAAACGTAATTTGTTTACGTAAAAAATTATCCCCGTACGAGTGAGCGGTATAAAATGTTTGTTCCTCGGTCTAAGGGTTAAGCACATGATAACAACGCTGGCGCTGCAGGGGCTCCTAAAATCAGAGGGCCCTGGGCAGCTGCCCAATTTGTCCATTGGATATAGCGGCCCTGCTCAAACCTTTACTTGTCGTGCGCCATTTTCCCTGTTGCAATGTCGATGCGCCAATCAATTTTTGGCGCGCGATACACGTATATTATATTCTAACTTTCATCCACATACAAATCCGATATAGCAATGTAAACCGGGATGAAATTTTATCACCATCGTTTTCAGTCCCAGATATATATTAATTTTAGAAAAATTATACGTTTATATAAATTGTGCTAAGCAAAATGCGTCATTTATGAGACGGAGATGCGTCAAAAATGGCGCATGCGCCTTAGGTTGAATACCCCTGGACTACGTTTCTATTTCTGTTTGAATACACGTCTGCAAAATAATATTCACGGCATCGTAGTAATACTACGCGGTTTCATATGATAATTAAATGTAATTTTTGTATTAATTCCAGATAAAGCTTTCACGAGAAAAGTGGCATCATGATTCTTGCACTGTGGCCCACTGAATACAATACTGCGTTCAGAAGATTAAACAGAATTGAAGTATAACAGAAAAATGACCGAGAAAAGTATTTTCTGGGAGTAATTATTAATGTCAAGCAATTCAGCCAAAGTAGCGAACAATGCTAATTATTTTCGAATCAGCTTTCAACGATAACGTCAAAAGTTTACGGTACAACATAAAAGTATCGATTCATCGCCGACTCGTGCTATTATCATATATGTATTTCGCTGGAAATTGAAGCAGAAAATCAAATGCGTATGTTTTAAACTCGCATCATGTCAAAAAGTTATTCGGCTCAAAACGGATAAGCGCTCACATTAATGAATTAACTTTAATGATTTGTTTTGTCACGTAGAGAACACGCACTGAAAATATATCATTCCTTGTTTTTGCTATTTCTTCGAATTCTCGGATCATTTAAGAACTGATTTGTGACACACACGACATTACTGCTTGAGGCCGTATGAAAGGATTAATATATATTTCCTGAGTGTAGGTCGACGCGGATAGATAAGCTCGTAAGAATAGCCTTCAGAACGCACTCGGTAGCTTTCTAGGCCGGTTATAAAAAAAACAAATGCTAAGCGCTGGGTGAAACCATTACAGGTGCCTCTACGTAACTACTATCAAGCGACATACTAGATCAATTGCATAGGAAAATGTCGATACGGCATTTCGTAAAATATTCGACGCAATTATGAAAAATTATCTTTCGGTCGTATAAGCGTACGCAATGTGTATTTTTATTGCATTTATTCGCGATTTTCTGCAAAATGAGAAACTTATCACCTACTTTGGAATATTTATACACGTAATTACAGTGGATGTGGCAGTTATGTGAACCAAATACTCCTTTATACTTCCAAATGGTTTCCCAGATTATTGAACCGTCTGTTGGCATTTCATTAGAATTAAACCGTTGAATTACCCACTGGCGAGGGTTATGTCGTAGTTGAAATGCTTGTATTTTTTACTAGACCGTTTCGTGGATAAAAAATTCACCACAAAACAAAGTAAATAATAAGTTCAGTAATTCATTTTGAAAAAATAAAAAACATGTTAGGCCAATTTATAAAAGTTATAAAAGGGAGAGAAAAGCGGACATGGGATAGCAATTTGGTCTCATTCTGCCAAATGGCAAGGCGTGAAAAAAAATAGGTCAAAAATTCCCCATATCGTTAATGAGGAAATATTGAAAGCTAAACTAATTTCGGCTCGAATTTAATCTTGGGATAATGTCACATTTATCGGACGAGCGGGTTTGCTATCACGCGATTGTGAACGGAAAGTGGGTCATCGTGCGCTTTCCGATACAGCGGGGTCAACGGACGTTTTCAATAAGATGTGCGGCCAAGTTGAAATGCCAAACCTTCGAGGAAATACTTTTTGGGAGTCGGATGGGCGTTCCATTCACCTAAAAAGCCTTCACGTTCGTTATAGTCCCGGAAAACCGCAGGATACATTAATGCATCTGTTTAAAACTGTGCATATAAGTATAAAAAAAAAGGAGCTTCGAAGAATTGCAACAGGCAGTAGAACCTCTATAACTCGAATTACGAGCGGATACGGCAAAAGTCGAGGTGTATCTCTAGGTGAACGAGCAGAATTTCGATTAGGATCGATTTTGTTCGAGATATCGAAAAAATCGAATGCCGTAAGTTCGATTGTTAAGGTTCGATTGTATGTTGTGGCTTTTGAAATCTCGTAAATACTCGTTATGATGTTGTTTTAAGTAAATTCCAGCTAAAAAAAGTGAGTAACGTGACAGCGTCGTATGTCCACTTAATTCTGCCAGCTTCCCGCAAAGAGTATTGTCCTTGCCGAGTTGTTTACACTTGGAACCACGAACGTGGAACGGTGTCGGCGAGAAAATAAACGTTCAGCTTCTTGAGAGAGAGAGGGGGGGACGAAGGGTTGGAAAGAGAGAAAGATAAAAGCAAGAGAATATGTGGGAAGGGTAGGATGAAGAGAAGGATGGAGGGATGGAGAAAGAAAGAAGATACACAGAGGTTGAAGAGAATGAGGAAAAAGAGGTGCAGGTGGAGAGAATAAGGAATAGAGGTGAGAAAGAAGGGAAGAAGCTGAGAGAGGAAAAAGTGGAGAAAAGAAAGGTTAAGACGGTTTGAAGAGGAATGTAAGTAAGAATATGAGGGGAAAATATACTATCTGTTCGTTCGTTTTTCTTACTAATCGGCCTCTTGGACTGTTATAGTCCTGGGAAAAATATATCCATGCACCAAACACTTAAGCAAGAATTTCTTAGGGCAAATACGTCTTCGGATACTAAAATACAACCAAATACACTCGCAGTTTGGTTCTAAAATTTAAAAAAAATTCATAAACAGCCTACCCGAACTCGGGAATCTGGATGACATAAATTAGACTCATAAAAGTCAACTCACATGAATACCTACGAGAAAAACTGCAACCCGAAAACAACCGAAAGTATGAGTTATAAGGGTGGGACTTGGCGTTATTCCATAATTATATATATACATATATACATACTTTGTTATGATGAATTGTCAGTTAGGAAAGATTTTTAATATCGAAAAAATACACGAAAAATCAAGTTCGGTCGGTAATAAAATATTAAATTAAATACTTTCGTGAACAAGCCCTCCCGTAAAGCATTTGTAACGAGTTTCAAATCTAACTAAAGTAGCTGAAAAAAGTAAGTAATCTCGCTTCTTGAAAAAGAGCGAAAATTTCCGCCTATAGCAGGATTAAAATCAAATAAGAACAATAGGAAATCTCACATTTAGGTCAAAATTCAGATAGAAGAAATTAAAATTATTTATCATTCCCGCTTCATTAATTCTGGCAGAAGCAGTTTCGAAATTGTGTGACAATACAGTCTTCCTTTCATGCTGCCAAGATTGCCAGATTTTTATCGGGGTTAGCTTAATCGTAAGTAATCTTTATCCGATCACATTTTCTCGCGACGAAACCCGCAGTGTCCAATATTTATAGCGATTTATTATCATCAAGCAGTAAAAAATGATCATACCCAACTGACCTCGTTTTGATATGGAGATTGGTACTCCCTTTCCTCCCCGATTATTCAAAAAATTCGGTAGACTGAATACATTTTATCGGCGAAGGCTAATATTATAATCTTCCAACATCTCCGTCGTTAATCGCTCAAATGTGTGCGACCGCGTAAAAAGGAATTATGTATGAAATGGAGCGTCAAAATCCACAAGAGATAAAACTCTCGTTAGTATGCTTTCTGGACCAGAAAATTGACTCGAATTTTATTATCGGCTGACCCAAATTTTAAGCCCGTGATCTACTCATCGTAATCTCTTCGGGATTATGAGATAAACCTACATTTTGTTCATTTTTCATAACACATTTTCGGATGATTCCATTAAGAAAGGTGCAGGAACTCTTCCGCGTCCATTTATCACAACGTTTTCCGCGTGCTAATCCATCTTGGTCGGTAAATGAACATATGCTGTGACCAAGATGATGTATTTTTCGGTGCGCAAGCAGTTTGGAGCGAATTCAGCGATATTTTTTAAAAATTCACCCCTTTTCCATTTCATACGGTATCTTCACTGAAAAGGTACAAGAAATTCCGCCGTGTTTTAAATTCTACATTTTGTATATAAGTACTGTATTTTACGGTGCATAAGACGCACCCCTAAAAATAAGGACATTTTCAGATTTTTTAATAGTGTTTACTCGTAAAACAGATTTGTTTGCAAAATGACACAAGATCCATCGTTAAAAAAAAAGAAAGTAAGGTAGATGTCGGTTGAATATCATCTATTAGTTTTATATTTATGAAAACATTTTAATTGATAACAAAAATATGAATTTCCCTCACAAGCCACCATCTTTAGGCATTTAAATCTTAGTTGTATAAAACGCAGCATGATTTTTGGGCGACTTTGTGACAAAATTTACATCTTATACACAGGAAAATACTGCATGTGTTAGTAAAGCCTTTGAATACGGGAATAATTATATTACTCTCATGGAATAAGTCATGAAACAAATCTTTCATTAACGGGTTAATTTTGGAAAGGGGCGATCGTTGGGAGAAGTTTCACAGCATTTGCATATGTGAGAAACTTATAGAATATCGTTAAACTTATACGAAAGCAGAAGTGAGAAGTTATCCCCAGGAAGAAGGCAACGTAATTATTTACATCAAACTCGAAATTACATGGTAACGAATAAAGCAACGTACCGAAGGAGACGTGAAGGAAACATTGAATATCAAAATTTTCTCCGATCCCTTTCACTTTTGCGCAACCTTATTTTTTCTCATATGGAGGATGGCCTTACAACCTAACATACATCCATGGCCAACTTTTTCGGTCTAAACCCAGAACTTTACATTGTAATCCCTCACGTCCGTCCCAGATATTAATTTCTCTCTGCCTATTTCATGTACCCTGAAAATTTTCCTAACATCCTTCCTATAACACGGAGGATGCGTCCTGGAAGAGAGCCGTTTTATGTTAACCTAGATTTAGATAAACAAATTAGGCTTGTGTTCCAGTCATTTCCCTCAAAATCCAAAATTCACAAACCTCTCACCGATGCACATATTTCTACAAATATGGTGTTGTTAAAATAGAATCGATTTTTCAAGGCAATATCTGGTGGAAGTCCATCATAAATTTATTTGTACAATATGCATAATTTTAATGGCGAAACTATCTTACAGTTTCCGCAATAGCAATGAATGAAGCAATGGCAAGTCAATTATTATTGCGGAAATTGTGAAGTTTTTTGGCAACAAAAATACTGCTTATACGAATAAATAAATTTAGAGTATTGTTGCACATTATCTTATAAACAAAACATTCAGGCCCATCAAAATGTCTTTTCCTCAATTAGCGATCTGTAATTCCGCATCCGCCCAAACCGCGTTAATGCGAACCATAATCCGCGTTATCTGAATTTTTGGTACTAATAACAAACCGCGCTGTGACGAATCCGCGTTATAGGATATATATAAACGATATCTGCTCGGTAGTTCGCTGCAAAATAAGACTTTTCGCAGATGACACCGTTTTATATAAGGAGATAACGAGTCAGGATGACCAAAAATCGCTCCAGGAAGATTTAAACGCCCTTTCAGCATGGTGTCAAGATTGGAAAATCGAAGTTAATCATAGCAAATGTTCCCTATTGAGTTTCTGGAAGAGTAAGAACAATGAATTAGACTCGGAGTACAGAATTGATAGATTGAATATCCAATCTGCAGAGTACGTTAAATATTTAGGAGTCACCATTTGTCGTGATCTATCATGGAATATGCATATTCGAAGGATCGTAGGCGCAGCTAATAAGAAATTGGGCTTCGTAGGCAGAATAGAAAGAAGTAGCACAGAACAGGTACGAGAAACGTGTTATTTATCATTGGTCAGATCTCAGGTCGAATACGCTTCCAGCATATGGGATCCGTACGAAAAGGGACAAATACTTGAGTTAGAAAGAATCCAACGCAGAGCAGCCAGATTCGTAAAGCAAAAATATGAGCAAAAATTAAGCGTCACATCACTCTTGAAGGAGTTGAATTGGATATCGCTAGAGGATCGCAGAATTAGCGCTAGGTTAAGGCTTCTGGAGAAATTTAGGTCGGAAGTTCTCTTAGAGGAGGTCTCAGGAATATTAGAGGCACCTACGTACATGGGCAGGCACGATCACGAGAATAAAATACGAGAGATCGACTGTAGGACCGAGCGATATCAGAGCTCGTTTTTCCCAAGGACCATACGGGATCATAACAGGAGAGTGATTCCCACGAGGGACGTTATTGGGTAGGTTTTGGTGTGCTGCACCCCCTGCCACCCACCAGTCTGGTGATTTGCAGGGTATCATGTAGATGTAGATGTAGGATGGCCAGGTGTACTGACTTGCACTGACGCGAGGAGGCCGATTGATGGGTGACTCACCTCTCCTCGTCCTCCTCCTCCGTGAGCGAACCTTCCCTCGGACACTTCCGGGTGCGCCACTCTCAACATCCACCCACGTGTTACGCCATGACACGCCGTCACCGTTATTTCCTCCAATATCGGAAGGTGGGTAGAAACGCGGGCGTTTTTCTTTCCACCGAAGGACCGGAAAAAAATCACGTGTGCCTCAAACTTCAATGCTCGAATCCTTTACGAAAGGTATGCCAAACTTTTGGGCCAATTTAAACAAGGAAAGGATTAATGAATCAGATATTAAGGTTGGCTTTTAAAAATAAAAAAAATACAACCACTGGGCTTCCCTTGTAGTCTCCAAATTTCAACCGCGGTACGAACTCATGTCCACAAACAATCCCTCAAAATGTTATTTAAACTTGAATGGTGTAGCAGTTGTTCACCGTATGCGGAAGTGTGACGGGCGTACTGACGGGCAAAACGATTACATTTTCAAATTTAAAAACAACGCTAAAAGGGATTATGGAGTTCGTCCCATGACTGGAATCCAATTAATAAATTAGGTTTTCCAAAATAAAAGTATTGGGTGTATCATCTACATCTACGTTATCCTGCAATTCACCAAAGTGGTATTTGTCAAGGGATGCAAAGCACAAAGCCCTTTCTTAACAATTTTCTCTGGCAGTTTTGGCAATTCTGTTACGATGTATTGCCCTCGAAAAAAGCGAACCTCGATAATAATGTCCTATAATCGATCTTACATATTTTGTCGTCATGACAGACATTGTCATGACGGTAATGTACGTACTTGCGTAAGTTAGTGCTTCAACTGATACTAAAACCTCCTCTGCAAAATATTCCTACCTATATTTCTTTAAATTGCTTACCCTAGCGTTCAGACTGCAGTACTTTAAAAGTGATGTTACGCTTTGCTTAGGGTAATACCTTTGTTTTAATAATGTATGCTTAATGTCGGTAAAAGATAAAGCGACCACAGTGCATGTTCCATTTTGCCACCGGTGTTCTTTCAAGATACCCGATACCAACGTCGTAACGGGTTTCATCTGTGCGTTAAAATATCGTTATGATGTTTGAATACGGACCAAGTATTTCTCTATTTTTTACCTGAAATATAATAATAAGGAAGCGAGAGAGAGAAAATATTTAAAATATCGTCATTCTGCCGTTTCGCTCAACATATTTCAGAGAACATTAAGCAATTATTCAATGCATTACATAGTTTATGGAAAATAATGAATTCACGGCAATATTGAAGTAGGTACGTTATACGGAAAGATTCTCACGTTTCTTAAAGAATACTAGGAAAGAATGTAAGAAGTGCGCAATCTGAAAATAAATTACTACGAACTACATTTTACTGTATTCCGGTGATAACAAAATATATGTAACATCTTATCAGTTAACCACGAATCATTCAAACGTGTTAACAGATTACCTTCATGAGAGAGGAACTACGGTGCGGTGGCACGACTTAGCATGTGTTCATATCGAACTGCAGGTTACTAATGTATATGCAAATCGCACGGCTAATTGGAGAACAGTTGGTGCACACTTTCTCCCGGTTGTTTCGCGACCTGCAATGATCTTAACGCTTTAGTGTCCTGTTTGGCTAAGAGGGAGATATAGATTCACAAATAGGTCATTTATACACAGCTCAAACTGGGTGCAGCGAAAAACGATCTTAAATAAATACATCAAGGCTTTGGAATTGTTGATAAGTCTTTCGAGTAATAACTTATGCCCTAATAAACTGATGATGATGTAGCACCAACAAATGAATGCTTCCAAACGTTGCGATACCAGTATGTGTAAATGGTCAATCTCGTCTCAAGTTTGGGATGAGGCGAGATTCTGGTTACCTTTTGAAGGGATGCCTTACCTAATCAAATATTAGGAACTACTTTTACACGTTCGTAAAATCGTAAGTTATAGATGCGGAATAGTGCGCGATTGAGAAGTCAAATGCACTTTAATATACATATAACGAGAAGTGTGTTATCCATGGGCATGGATAAAATTAGCGTGTTTTTTCCTCTATTATTACAGTTAATACTTTGTTTTGTTTCGCTATGAAGATTTCTCTCATTAACCTAATTGACGAACTGAGGAGAATTAGGAATTTGATCACCTGTTATATGCGTAAATTTAGCTTATCTTAATTTATTTTTACGTGATTATATCGCCACATATCCGAGTACTAGAGCATTTTTTGTAAGTGGCATCAATGTGGAAACGTACGCTAAAATTTTCAGCTTTCCATCTTTTATACCTTCAGAGATATAAAAAGAAATTAAATGGGCCCCTATCCGACCCTGTATATTTTTAAAAAGTTAAATTTAAGGAAAACTAATGGCAGCAGTACATAATATACAGACTCTCAGCTCTCTCCCGTTTATGATTTCGACAAAATTTCAATTTTAGCAAGCTATCAGCGCGTTGAAAAAAAACGCGCTGCGCTAAAAACACCGGAGAAAAATCGTACTTCATTTGATCTTCGATTAAAAGCACTTAATATCGTTGCTATAGGATTTATTGATCGACTCTCAGCTCTTATACGTTCTAAAGTTCACGAGGAAAGAAATGGAACAATATCAAATCGCATTTTATGGAAATTTATCACCTATTTAGCATGCGTACGAGAGAGATAAATGTAAGATAATAACTTTCTAATTACTGTCTACGTATATAATTAAAACATCACCTTGTAGCGAGCACACTCGATTTTTGAGCGCTAATTGCGAGCTGTTTCTCGTTTTTTTTAAACGAGGCACGTTTATAATTACAAAAACCTGCCGCCTCACTCGTTACATCCTTATTGGGAAACCATCTGAAATTTCGAGTCGTGATTCTTTTCCGTCGGCTCGCTTTTATATAGTAATTTTTTTTGACGTGTCATTTTGGAGAGAATAAGGCGCGGGAAGAATTGCGAAGCGATCGGGTAAAAGGAAAAAATAAAGGTCGACCGCATGGTGCTTTGATCTAATGGAACTTCCGCTTTCAAATTCTTTTGTCAAAGAGCCGAGAGGAGGTATTTGCGCCTCCAGCTATAGAACGGTACGCTCCTACCCAATACGTTACATTAAATGGTTAATTAAACGAAATTCTTTTCTTCTAAGCTAACGTCATATTTCTTACCAATCGCACATTTTTTCTACTACACGTGTTTAAGTAAACGGAAAGATATAGAGGTTAATGTAAAAAAAAGTCATTCGCCTCTTACCTAAATTTTGTGCTTTTGTGTATAAAAAAAATATACCGGTGTTCAGATTTGACGTAGTCAACGGGCAAAACTTTAAAATTAAAATTTACCAACATTTTTACCTTTTTTACGCAAAAGAAAGCCGAGAGCAGAAAGAAATGTAATAAAAATTAACGTACCAAAGCTTCAAATTTCGCGAGATGTTCCAAGTTTTAAACGCATTTTCATTTTATTTTTCAATGAAATATTTTTCGAAGTTCGAGTATCAAAACGAAAATAATCTATGGCACTCCAGGTAGTGGTAGTTTTCTAAATACGACGGAGTAGGTTATTTTAATTTTTAAACCACAATTTATTTTATTATGAAAAAAAGTCAGCACTGAGTACCGTCGCGTGCCGTCAGAAAAAAAGCCTTGCCTAAATCACTGTATCCCACTGTTTAAATTTCCGACAAACATCCTCGTCTTCGTGTTAGTGCACTGCATTTCCTGGTAATTACCGGAATAAGACAAATACGATTCCAACACGTGTTCTAGCTGCTTGAAGCAGAAGGTTATAACAGAATCTCGCGGAACAAACGATATATCGAAAGTGATAACGAAAGTGTTTACTCATCGATCCAAAGTCATAATCCGTTCGTGTTTTTCTTTCTGTTTTGCCGAAGACGAAACGATCTTGGTGATTTGCGTTTGAAAAGATATCGCTTCAAAAATATGCCCTCATCACAAGAGACCCGACGAACGAGTTGTATACGAAACTGGCGTTGAATAGAAACGAGATTAGATTCGGGTTGAAAGAGAGATTCCCATTTTCCGTCGCTATGCCCAGTCCGTCATCGGACCGATATAAGAAATGACATTTGCACTCACTGTCTTATTTAGAGAATGCCGTCTTAATTAGCATGACATTTAGTTAAGGATGGATGATATACGCAGCCGTGCAGAGAGTAGATTACGAGGGAAGTCGTCACATAAAAGGAATGCAATTAGTAGGTTACGTCATGCGAAATGCGGGCATGTAACGCGGAAAAAGCATTGGAAAGAATGCAAGGTTCCGTCATCCGGTAAGCGTAGCAAACATTTTGTCATTCGAACGAGATTATTGGTAAAGACAGGTATTACGCGAACCGCGCAGAGGTTTTATTAGAGGAGGCTTGGTAGAAGGAAAGACTGCCTTCATCTCTCTGTTAAAGCCGCGCTTTTGGATCCTACCGTATAAATGGGTGTTTGTAATTTTCATTCCAAGTGATATCTTAAAGCTAATGATACATAAATACATATAAATTAATATCTAAAAGTTAAACATTATTTTAAAAATATTTTTATAAAGTTTAAGACGTTTGCATTGCGTAATAGAGCAAAATAACATAATATTAAAACGATGGGATATGAGCGGGGACCCCATCAAAGTTGCTGACGCAGCCCTTTAAAATCACAGCTGAGAAAATAAGCAATTTAATTTTTTCGCCTTGAAAATTTTCCTATTTAAAACAGCAGAGTGGAAAAATTATTTGTACACACTTCATTATATCCTTGTAGCCAACGAAACAACGAAATATATACGTTCGATAATAAGAAACTTTTCTAACATTTTATCGGAGTTATCTTCTGTAAAAAAGAGAGTATGCACTAGAAATATGTAATCAAAGAAACCCGAAAAAATCTAGCATTTTTGTGGAGTACATACCTTGAGATTAAATTTTGGGTATGCTCTACAAGTTTAACTTAATCATGCAGAGAGGATTGAGCTGCGAACGAGAGAGAAAGAACCCTTCGAAATGGTCCTGCGTAGACACGCTCGATTAGCGAAGGGCGATTATCGGTACGTTACTAATGTATCGGCGCTTTTTGGTGAATTGAGGTGGCATAACATGACGTGAAAAGGGAGAGGGGAAAAAGGGTAAACTTTAAAAGAAATTACCAGGCCCGGACTCATTGCGGGCGTTAATGCCAAACTTGAACATGGAAAATTATCAGGTCAGGCTTTGGTGCGTTGCGCCTCCTGCCACCCACAAAATTGGTAAATTGCAGGGTAACACGTAGATGTATATAGTATCGCCAGTGAGCTTTGGGATACACCACAAAGTACAAGAAAGTACGTCGAATTAATCGCTATTATGTACATATAACCTTATAAGGGAAGTAGTAGATGAATACTCCACCGTAAAAAGGAAGAGAATACAATCGCAGGCCGCTGGTAATAACGTCGCGGAGCCTAAGTCAAAATGAAACACGCAAAAACATGCAAACAAAATCAAAAAGCACACAACATACTCTTGCCAAAACTAAAAACTGTACACCGACATTTCAACATCTAAGCTGTCATCTTCAGTAGTGATTCTGACAATGAGTAGGTATTCACTTTCTTTTTACGGCGAAAGATTATTATTTTTATTTACTATTTTGCTATGCACCGTATCTCACCCCCTCAATTTATTAATTATACATGAGACTTATTACTTATACATAGAGATTTTAATTAGAGAATATATATTGTGCAACAGAACCCCCTGCCGTACGCTTTCTGGGTAGTAAAGGATAGGTGAAAACGGGATCAAGGTAGGTTTAAGTAGGAAGATGAGGAAGAGGAAGTAGGTTTAACTGTGGAGAGAACGCGAAAGGAAAAAAAAGATGAGAGAGAAGAGAAAGATGAGAGAGAAGAGAAAGGAGGAATTAATACCGGTGCGTTTCCAAGCGTAGAAGAAAGATAAAGAGGGGAAGCTGTAAGAAATGGGAACAGGTAGATGGAGAGAATGGGAGAAAAGTGGAGGGGAGGAGGGAATAATGTTGAAGAAATAATAAGGGGTAAAAGGGGATGAGGAGAAGGTGGAAGGCGGGAGAAGATGGAGGATGGAAGAGAGGGATAGAGGTATAGGATGTGGTGGAGAGAGGTTTTTGGAAGAGGAGGGAAGGGTAGGGATAGGGAAGGGGAACATAGGGGGTAGGGATATGGGTGGAGAGGGATAGGGGAGGAGGATAGGGAAAGGGAGGGGATGAATAGGGGAGGGAAGGAATAGGGGAGGGGAAGATAGGAATATGGGAGGATAGGAATAGGTGAGGGGAGGGATAGACAGATACTCGTCTCTATTTGAGTGAGAAATGAATTAGGCAGTCTCTTCTTCCATCTAACTTATTGCCAATTACAAACAAGAAAAGAAATGAAATATATAAAATATTACATAAAAAAATGAAGTTTTACATACGTAAATACAGTACCAAGTTAACAATTTTTGGAAATGAAAAGAGATTTGTTTGCTAGGGGAGGATAGGGGAAGAGAGGGATAAGAGAGGATAGAGATAAGGGAGGATAGATTAGATTAGGTCTAAATTTTGGGCGAGATTGATAAGCAGAAGTCCCATCTTCCACCTAACCTAGGGATAATGGAGGATAGGGAGGATGGGGTAGGGATGGGGGAGATAGACAGATAATCAGCTTCATTTTTGGGCGACATTGAGAATAGATAGTCTCTTTTACCATCTGGGGGAGGATAATAATAATAATGTAGGGATAGGGGAGGATAGTGATTGAGGAGGATAGGGAAGAATAAGCATAGGGGAAGGAGGATAGAGATAGGGAAGGGAATGGCAGAGATAGGGAAGGGGAGGATAGGGAAGGATTAGGATAGGGATGGATTAGGATAGGGGAGGGGAAGAATCGCAATAATCACGGCTAACGTTCCCTTTTGAGTTTCTGGAAGGGCAAGAACAATGAATTAGATTCGGAGTAGGTACAGAATTGATAGATCGAATAACCAATATGCGGAATACGTTAAATATTTAGGAGTCACCATCTGTCGTGATCTATCGTGGAACATGCATATTCGAAGGATCGCAGTCGCAGCCAATAAGAAATTGGGCTTCGTAGGCAGAATAGTGAGAAGTAGCACAGAACAGGTACGAGAAACGTGTTATTTATCATTGGTCAGATCTCAGGTCGAACACGCTTCCAGCATATGGGATCCGTACGAAAATATACAGATACTTGAGTTAGTAAGAATCCAACGCAGAGCAGCCAGATTCGTAAAGCAAAAATTAAGCGTCACATCACTCTTCTACATCTACACGATACCCTGCAAATCACCAGACTGGTGGGTGGCAGGGGGTGCAGCACACCAAAACCTACCTATTAACGTCCCTCGTGGGAATCACTCTCCTGTTATGATCTCGTATGGTCCTTAGGAAAAACGAGCTCTGATATCGCTCGGTCCTACAGTCGATCTCTCGTATTTTATTCTCTTGAAGGAGTTGAATTGGATGTCGCTAGAGGACCGCAAACTTAGCGCTAGATTAAAGCTTCTGGAGAAATTTAGGTCGGAAGTTCTATTAGAGGAGGTCTCAGGAATATGAGAGGCACCTACTTACATGGATAGGCACGATCACGAGGATAAATATACGAGAGATCGACTGTAGGACCGAGCGATATAGGGGTTCGTTTTTCCCAAGGACCATACGGGATCATAACAGGAGAGTAATTCCCGCGAGAGACGTTAAATTGGTAGGCTTTGGTGCGCTGCATCCTCTGCCACCAACCAATCTGGTGACTTGCAGGATATTATGTAGATGCAGATGAAGATAGGGGAGTGATGGGGGGAGGACGTGGGAGATGGAAGAGAGTGGAGGTCGTCTTAACTGCAAGGTGGAAGGCGTAGTCACGCTGCCTCCGCACCCACGTTCTCCTCCCCGCCCCTCCTTCGCCCTCGCAACCTCTCATCAGTTCCCCATCCCCCTCCTCTTTCCCTTCCACATTCCATTCTCGAATTCCATACGCTGCTGCCGCTGGGGAAATATCCTCCGGCAGTCTTAATTTAAATGGAGGCGGAACGGTTTAAAATTAAAAAAAGAAGATTTTAAGCAGGAGATTAAAAAGGAGGATAAGAAATAATGGAGGCGGTTTCTTAATTTTGGCACTCGCGGAAGTTTTCTTCGATTATTTTTTGGCGAAAAATGTTGACTGGGAAGTGTTTAGTTTAACGGGTGCAACTATGGAAGAAATTAACGGTATCAACGTAACGGATGACATCATAAATGCAAATTACGTCGACGTTAGCCTGCACCCTTTAGATAGTATCGATATTAGAAGGCTAAAGGTAGTTAATATTGTTTATTTTATTGAAATTTTTGGGAATTTTTTCGAAGAAACTGATTAAAAAACCTATTCAACCAGGATATTCAATTTTATTATATAGTAATTAATTGAGTCAGGCGTGACTTGGTGGAAGTATGTATGAATAACAATTTTATCATGTTAAAAATATTATTAAGAAATGTCAAAGAGACTAAGGTCTTTGAAACTGTAATATCTGCGCATTAATCGCGTTATATAGCCTTAAAATATTAAAAGAACTTCAAATTGATACGAGGTTTACAAGATATTACTAAGTTAGCCCTCAAGTTATCTATGTTTACCTAAACTTGACGCATTACGGTATCTCTATAACAAACTATTCGTAAAATATCAGCGGGGTTGACCATTCGGACAGAAACATTTCGGCACCGCTGCCTATAGCACGGAACAGTAGGTGCGAGTTCATCGCCAAATGGATATCATTGCGGAGGCAAATGTCCGTGACAAGACGGGTGCTCGGGTGACTGAATCCATCCAAGATGTTTAAATGAAGCAGATGGCGCCTCCGTTACGAGCATTACGCATTGCATCACGAGATAATAAAAACCAAATTCTAACTGTGCATCGATCCCAATCTGTTTCTTCTTTAAAGAGGTTTTATGCGCCGTTAAACAAACCTTGACCCACACGGTTATCGTGCATCCACTGTTCTAATTGTAGATTCACGCGCGTTAAGTCTTTCTCCGATAGCAACTAAAGTTTCACGTGGAAAGGGATTAAAGTACAGGGTGTTCGTAAATGAATATACCAAAAATATAGTTGAATGACTCTTTTGTAGCTTGAGAAAAGAGTAAAGATTTATAATAAACAGAAGGGTTAAATTTGTAATTTTTACGTTCGTTAATCAATAGACCTCTAAATGTCTGCCGTCATTCGCTCTAATTAATCTAATTCTATGATCGAAATCTGCGAAAACATTTTCCAGCGAAGCTTTAGGAATGGAGAAGATTACGTCGCGAAATAAAACAAAAAATAATTAGGAAATAATGGCAAAAATTAATTAACGTAAAAATTACTTAACTTTTCTATATATTATTAATTTTTTGCTTTTTTCTCGATTTATTCAATTTTATTTTTGGTATATTCGTTTACTTAATCAAACGACTCGAATCTGATTCGCAAGGATTTTTTTTACTTACTTCTTTCACGCAATTAGTCTCTTTTATACAGGCTTGCGCTTCTTATTCTTCTCGCCTTTAAATCGAGGTTATAATCATGTTAAGATTAGGGAGAAAATTTAAGAACAATCACACATAGGATTTTATTTATCGTGTAAGAGAAATGCAAGGTGCAAAATGACTAATTGTGAAATGTTTGCAGGCCTTGGTAGAAGGATAGTGGAAGCTAAATACGCTAAGGCCGTAGGCTCGAATCCTGCCGAGGGCACGGTCGTTATGTTCGTATTAGTTGAAATGTCGCTCACTGTAAAAAGGCCGTAAGGTGGTGTTTATGAACCAGCAAAAAATAAATAAAATAATTAATTGCGATACGGTTAAGAAATTTTATCAATTCTACGAAATGTTTTGGCTGCCGCATTTCCTGCACTGCGGGATAATAGAGGATCTACTAACTTTTCCAAGTAAAACATAAAGAATTATAAATTGATCGGGTAAAAGTTGTTTACTGAAATAGGAAGAAAACGAAAAATTCTATTTAACGTTGGGAAATCTAAATTTTAAAAAATCATTGCAAACGTAACATTGCGTTCAGCCGGAGAGTATCTTATTTTAACCGGTTTTCTGAAATATTGCCTCGACTTAATTACACCTTGTCATTCGAACTAACAACGAGATTTCCATTTATGGAACGCCGTGAATTTTTTTAAAGAGCCACACGCTTGATCGAGCGATATTTGCTGGAACATTTTTCAATCAGGGGCTCAAAATCCAGCTTTTTTTAAAGGTGAAGATGTTCATGAATACTAACGAACAAGCTTTGCCAAAAGACAAAATATTAAGTGGATTAACTCGTTCCTCGCAGAAGATATCTCAGAAGTTCGTGACTGGATAAAATTCTGTTGACGTAAACATCAGGCGTTATTTCACAACGAACGCAAGTAAAAGCATAAACTGGATAAAGACTGTAAATAACAGCTTATATCTCTGCGAAACTGATTTAAAGTCGTCATATATTTGTTTATTTTTTTCGTGACAAAACGAGATTGAGATGAAGGGTTTTGCAGTCGCGCCACGCAAAGAAAGCATACGCAATTTGTATTTATCATGCGTGTAATCCTAGCCCAAGGATCATCACCTATGTTTTTACTGTATATTTACCTGGTTGAGGATCATAAACCAGAAGGAGCTTTCGTGTCTCAGTCACTTGTATACGATGCCCGTTAGGAATTTGTATTACATTTTATTGAAGGCGTTTCAAGATGCTCTGCTTGTATATTTATAGAGTTATATGTGATAAAAACGCTTGTGTAATTAAGAAACATTTTCATCCGGAAGAATTAATTTTTGAACGAATTTGCAAGTGAAGAACAACGGCAATTTAACAAATATAAATTTAATCGCATGGATCTTATAATAGCAAATTCTGCTGAAGACGTCCGCTCACACGTAAAGTTGAATTACTCGATTTTATTTATGTTTATTTACACTAGATATATTTCTCAGGCAAACTAGTTTGGAAAAGATTCAGGTTTCTCGATCGTTTTTCGAAGGAAACGTATTATCTCATATGTTTTATTCTTAAACCAGGTATCTCGACACAATTTATTTGCCGGGGATTTCGTCGTGGTCTGATTGGTTAATTCAGAATGAAGGAAATCGATGCAGTGTACGTTCCGATTCCATAAGACTCGAAGGTCTGGTTCAACTAAAAAAAAAAGCAAATGATAAAAACGATAGGAATCTGTATTATTTGCTAATCGGCTTGAGAAGTGAACAGTAGACCGTTATAATTACACGTTTAAAATACGGTTTCGTAAAATACTGTTTTTGCGGCGGTATGAAATTAATTCATTGGCGACGGGGTTTTCGCCGCCACGTCGTAGGTTATGAACGGCATCCGGTTGAATCTCTTTAACAAACTTCTATAACTCGACTTCGCGATTGATTGGAGATATTTATCTCTATGCGCCATACTTTGATTTATTTTAGTTTTTCACAAAATGTGGAGTTGTTTAGTTTTAACTGTATTTTGCTTGTATTGGAGATTTATCGGTTTTCGAGATATACAAGATTCGTAGCGTGATTTATGAATGTTTCCGACTATTTCCACTATAGGGGACATTTTAAAAACTTTAACTCATAAATGGTTATATATATATATATATATATGGTGACATTTATCAATCACTTCACTTTTATGTTCGGCGTGCATTATAATTCTACCATCCGGTAGGTTTTAGGCACACACTACCAAATCTGTGTTATCAAAAGCTTTTCTCTTCCAGTCCTCATACCCAATTATTTCTATTAGTGCATCTAATATACCTTTCCTCTTTCCTGCCTCTTTATCCCTTTCCTAATATTCTTCTTTTTATTACTTCTTTCAGGAAAGTTTCCTTTCAAAATTTGGCCCAAACACTTCTTCTGCTAGTCCCTTATTACTCTAATTAAAGTTCTCCCTTTCCCTACCGAATTCAAAAAACCTTCATTCGTTTTCCTCTCTGGCAAGCTAAATTAATCTATTCTACACCATACCCACGTCTCAAACGTCTCTAATCTGCTCACATCTTCTTTTCTCAACAGTCCATGTCTCAAATCCATATAATGCTGCACTCCATACCAGAGTTTTAGCTAATCAATTTTAAATATCTTTATTTTAACTGCCAGTCAACAACCCTCCGTGGATGATAATAGAAATAACCACCGAAGTATATTCGAGTAATGTTTCATAAGAAAACGAGAGGTCTTAATCTCGGAACGTTAAAAAAATAAACTTCTCAAGTAGAAAACCTTGAACGAGATAAAATATTTAAAATTTGGCTGAAATCGCTCCTGGTACAACATCCCTCGCGTTCTGTGCGAATGAAAGACAGCCGTATTAATGGGGTCATCATCATCTGATGCTCTCATTCCTTCGATCCTCTCTCTCTCTCCCATTCTTATTATGATGTGCGACGCATAAACCAGTTTGGTGCCGGTATCATACCGGGCCTTTAGATTAAATGTCTCATATTGTGGACCAAAAACGATCATGTTAGGAAACCCAGTACGTGGGAGTGCGCATGAAAGTTAACGCGTAAGCATGCTTACGTACAAACAGTCAAACCTTTGAGTATTCAGAAACGTTGATGGAACATTTCCAATGCGATACTTATCTCAATATTCGAGAAAATTTAAGGCTTCGTCAGAGAGAAAGCAAGGAAAGCGACCTATAAAAAGTAGAAAAAATCAAAGCGTGCCGTCCTCGCCTTGTTCTTTGAAGTTGGCTGGCACGCCGATCAAAGGAAGTTTTCGTTGAACACTCTTTAATTTATGGTTTCATCAAGCAGCAAAAAGTAATTTCCAAATAATTATCGGAAAAAAGTTTAGATTCTTATGTTCTTAGCATGGACTTGGAGGCAAAATCTACATTTTTCGTCGCATTTCACCAGGTTGATGGGTGACGGAAGCCCTTACTAAGCTCTTTGTCTGTTAATAAATTTATTAGATTCGTTGTCCGTTAAAACGCCGGCCTTTTGTAAAGAGAAATCAACGCGTTAAACGTTTATAGGACAAGACTTTTGAGAATGGCGAGGAAGTAAAACATGGTAACAATAGGGTATCCGGTAATTTTGCTAAAAATGCTCAGACACTTAAAAATATAATATTAAAAAATGATTCTCGTTGCAATCAGTGCAGACCAAACTGCCGTGACAGTCAACCAAATTCATAATTGCTATCATTGCTTCCTTTTCTTATCAAAATCCAGTCAGCTGAAGCACCGTTTTTTTGAGAAAGAATTAACCGCAATTTATATGCCATTAACATCGTTTCCGGTCCCAAACGGAATCTAATGGTACATACCATTTTCGTTCTTCAAATAAATCCTTTTTTTCGGCTTCCGCAATTTACCCGGGAAATCGCTAATTAAATTCGAGTTACTTTATATCGTGCGCAATCGCTCTTGCTCGATCTAAAATTGAAATAAAAAAATCTTTTAATCCATCGTTTCACTTTACTTAAAAGAAAAGGAGATAGAACAAATATAAGGCATTGGTAGCGTTGTAATTCCATTAATTATAAAGCTCTAAGAGAGCAGCACTTATAATTTCACGTTGTAAAAATTACATCACGTTTTTCAGTTGTTGAAAAAATCTGCTTATGCGTTCGGACTGTCCGTCCGTCTGTCTAACGCGCTAACCCCTAAACGAAAGCAGCTAGAGACTTCGTTATTATAATATTATTTCAGACTAATCATACTATTATAAATAAATTCTAACATTCTGTATCAACAATTTTTAACACAATTTACTGTATATTTCAGCAGCTCTTTCCCTGTATATTTTCAACGCCGAATTATGTTGCATTTCAGTTAGCACCATAAAATTTTTTCGTGATTAAGGATATGCTTGTGATAGCACATTTTCTGTCTATCCGCCTTTCTGCTTTTCCGTCTTATCGTTTCTTTTCAATTTTTAAACATCCCCGAAAATTATACGTTATGAATTTCTATTGGAAAATGATTATGTTTCAAATGTTTAAATTCTTCGCGGAGTTTAAAATTTTCACTTATGGAGTATGCTCAATACTTGGAAACTTTTACCTGAAAAAATATCGATACTGGAAAACTATCAGTGATGGAAAAATGTAGCCATATTTTTCGAATTGATCAAATCCAAAAACTTCCACGTCAAAGATAGGCGAAAAGAGGTATTTATTTACACATTTCTGGAATTTTATACTCTAATTTCAGTACGTCTTGGGAGATGATCAGTTTCAGCGCATTATTTTCCAGATTGTACATAGAAAACGTGCTACTTTTAATAGGTTTAATCTATAAAAAAAAAACCTTATGCTAGTCATTAGCACGGCGAATCACAAGTTTAAAAAAAATTAAAGGAAGATATATAAGGTGAACTTTAAAACTTACTTGTTTGGGACGCAGCGCAAATTACAAGCGCGCAGCACGGCTTGTCAGGCATGGCCTTCTCCGTGCAGAACTTGTCTCCTTTGAAGGTCCCTATCTTGAAGAAGGGTCTGGGACACTCGCATCCCGTTTCCGCCTTGATCGCAGCGACCGGATTTTCTCCTTCTCCATCGGGCAAGAGGGCTCTTGCTTCGTAAAGCATCCCGGACGAGAGATCTTTCAGAGTTATGTTCGATTCGGGTGTTTCGGTGAGCTTTTCGTACCTCTGCCATGGACCCGGGGTTTTACCCACGCTCGATTCGCGGTACTGGACTATATATCCGGAAGGACCTCGCCATCCAAATGTCAGGGAGTCGTTAGTGGCGGAGACTGCCGTGAGTTCAACACCGTTGGGACCATCTGCAATTAAAGGAGAAAAATGTCAGGATTTAATAAAAAGTATTTTTGAGTAAATTCTATATAGATACGACCACGTTAGTTTTGTTTAAGCCCATCGAGTGGTTTAAGTTTCTCAGGCTACTTTTCGTACGAATTTTGTCTCTTAGTTTAAAGACTTTTATTTTGTTTCGTTTTGAAACGCTAAAAATAAGAAAACTTTCCTTTTTCTTGATTTAAAAGAATTTTTGCATTTTTTAGTGATTAAAAAATAATAATTTAGACGAATTTACATGACTTCATGAACCCTGGACATCCTTACGTATGTCTCACACACATTAGTTACATACAAACGCACACAAATGAGTTTTTATCTATGAAAAAGCATACATGTATGTCTATATATGTGTGCATATTTTCATAGTAATTGTTCCTTATCCTTAGCTCTTGGTCAGCCAGTCAGCTTACTTGTTACTCAGTGATTAGTAATAATAGTTTCCATACGCGTATGTTCCGCAGCTGTTTGCAATTAAATGGTTAATTAATTCCGTTACGTGTCCAATAGGGTCAAGGAGACTGATTCCTGGCAATCAAAATGGTAGAGGAAGTGTATCAAGAGTCCACATCCAACATTCCTCGGATTCTTCCAACTCCATCGACGTAATTAATTAAGGATTACATAAAGGTGCTATCGAGTTTCTAGGCGTTTCACGGGAGAGATTCCACGAATTTATCAGATAAATCATTCCGTTATTTGCCTTCGTTCTCAAAAAGCAATCTTTTGTTTGTGTTTGTTTGTTTTTTACCTTTATATATGTCGTCATGACATATTTTCTAGATTTTCGTTAAGCTTCTCCGTTCTCACGAACGGGTGAACTGATGAAACTGAAAGTAACCACGCACGTAATACCTGAAGAAAATTCCATTCTTTTGTAACGGTATTTGCTCGAGTGCCGTTTTAAAATCGAACGAACGATCGTAGATCTTGAAGCCCTAGTTGTTTTCTAAGCGAAACTTTCGCAGTGGAAATTTTACTTTGGGGCATTATTATTAAGGTAAAGTTAAAAAAAAAGAGGCATCCGCTCAGCGTTCGGAAAGGCCTAGAATATTTGGAAGAGGAAAAAAATTATAAATATTTACTTATTTTATTTTTTACACGACAATTTACAGACGAATACATATTTACAAAAAATGTCATTTTTAGGGAACTACTGCATTAATAAATTTATGCGATCAGTAAAATAAATTTGTGCTAATGAATCTTAGAATTGTCATTATAAATGCTAGAAATGATTAAAATATAATGTTTCCCATCATTATTAATACTTCTAAGGTAGTGTACATATAATAATATTGATATGTAATTGGCAGCCAAAAAAAGATTGAAATACGTAAAATAAAAACAGGTAGATGGAATAAATTATCTCTGGGAAAAAGCTTTTGATGACGGATACAAGGAAATATACCTGCGTGTATTCTCTACATTATACCGAGGACAGCTTTTAGTCTCTTTTAAAACTAAAGGTGTTGGTATATTTTAACTGAAGTATTTCTTTCAAGTATGGCTTTAAGAATTTTCCTACGTTTCCTTTTTTTAAATTATACGAATAAATTCTCATTAAACTCAAACGTCATTTCATTTAAAATTATAGCGTACAACTTACAAAAATAAAAACGCATTCCAGATGAAACGTACGCGTGTAGATAAATTGTAACGAGTAAAAAAAAACGGCACCATTTTGTGAGGAAATAAGGAAATAAAGGGTCAGTTATGTTCCCAAGGGAAGATACCGCTCGCGCGAAAAACATTTGAAGCGCGCGGAGAAAATTTCTCTCTAGAGGTTGCGATGCAAATACTAGGTGGAAATGAAGAATGCGATGATGTCACGGTGCAACCGGAGTATTATGTACTCGGAAAGTTAAAAAAAAACACAAAGACGTGAAGGAGTAACAGAAACACAAGAAATAGGAAGGGAGACCCAAAGGGAAGACACGCTATCGGTGGCACAAGAACCGGGCAATAGCCGTTGCGAACCGCTCCGATTTCCTCCATCCGTCTTCCGCTTTTTTTTTCTCAGAGAACTTAAAAAGTTTTGATCGCGTGAGACGAACATCTCGCGAGATAAAGGGAGAGTTGGACGGGGGGGAAGGTTGGTCGGAATGGGCTTTCCGCGTCCTATTCATTGTTAGAGGGAGTGTTAATGGAGGCGAGGGTGGGAGCGAAAAGGTGAGGGCAGGAAAGGGGAGGTCGGGGGCGGTGACGCCAGAAAGATGGAAAAACAATGCTCGGGACATACCGAGGGAGAAAGGCGAGAAGGCTATATGTAGTCTTCTTTTTTTTCAATGGTTTCCGTTAGGAAAGGGTAACCGCGGCGTGAGAGGATTTCCAGGGATGCCGAAAAGCTGCAATTAGTTCCTCTTTCTCCCGTTCATTGTTTGGCGGGGTACTTTTTCTCCTCTCTACTCTCTTTCTCCCTCCTCCCTTTCCTGTTACGTCTTTCTTTTTCGTCCCGTTGCAGGAAAAGAGAGAGAGAGAGAGAGATGGGGTCGGGAGAATTTCCATGGGACATGACGCATCCGCTTGACTCTTTAATTGTCCGCGAGATGGTGCACGAGTCGGAGGGGATTTTTTTTGTCCTTTTCGTCGGGTTCCGTTGAAAAATAATTGAGGCGGAAGGTGCTTCCGTCGCGGATAAGTTGCGTTTCGCATCGCCGCCCTTCTGAAAGCTACGGCAGGAATTTTCTGACCGTCCAAGTTACTCTCTAGGATGAAAATAAAACTCCGAAAAATGAAATGTCAGCTTTTCCCATGAACTACTTAACTGGATAAAAAAAATTAAAAATGTTAAATGTAGGAGACATCAAAAATTTGGAAATCGGTTATCCGCAATAAGTATAACTTTTAAGGCTTCGATCTAGTAAATCATATTTTGAAGTTTATTTTTAAGAGTTTTCAATTCTGTATAATTATATTAAGATAAATAAAGTTCATACAAACTAAAGGGTAAAAATTTGTATTTGTCAGGAAAGGTTGAGATGTCAGGACTCCCATATTTTTTATAAGGTGGAAAAGTCTAGTTCAGGGGTCCCCAACCTTTTCGATGTGGCGAGCACCAAGTTGTATCCTATAATATGAAGCGAGCACCAAGTTGTGCCCTAGAATATCAAGCGAGTGCCACTAATGTGTAGGAATGATCATGAATAAAATAAAACCAACCACAAAGTTAATCTTAATGATCTTGAATACGTTTAGAAAGGAATCATCTGAGCAAATTAAATAATTGATTCTAAGAAACGGGATATTAAGCGCCGCAGAAGAGCACCACCAAGCTTCCAAAGAGCACAACGGCGTTCGCGAGTACCCACGGCCTAGCTGAAAAGGTTAACGGAATAAACCTGCCGCCCAAATTGGGAGACCCGACCATGATGATATATATTGCTAGATCGACCCAAGAAAACGATGACGGTTCGTTTTTCCTGGGGACGTAAGAGATCACAGTAGGAGAACCAAGCGTGCTGGGTCTGGTTTATAAGACTATTTTGCTGCACACCTTGCTGCATACAAATCTGGCGAATGGGACGGTAAAATGTGGAAGTGAAATGTACTGATAATGCATATCTTAAAAGGGTAATGAACTGCAAAAATTTATTCGCGAAATATTTTTTGGGATAATTATTTTTATTATATTTCAGACATTTTCGGCAAAAAAGACGAGTATGGGATCTATTTGTCCATCTTCGTGCACGATTTATGCAAACCTCGTAAAACCAGAGGTAATTAACTTTCCGGGTCCAGGTCAAAGCGGAAATAAAACCTCCTTAACTTCAATTCTTTCGCACTGTTTTCGACTCTGAAATTGCCTATACTTACAATTAGACTAAAGTAAATTCCTCCTAGCGAGTATATTCCGATCCGCAGTTTCTAGAGAATAAAGGTTAATGCAAAACATTTTCCGTATAGACAAACGAAAAAAAAAACGATAATTCCATTGTCTTTTGTTTCGCGGACGTTGTCTCTACCGGGAGCCTTTCGTTTTAGTTCCGAAACTGAATTAGGAGAGGGGGACGACAACGGAAGGCGCGTAGGAATTCGCCAAACGTCCATTTCCCCCTTTTTTCCGCTTTCCCTCCCCTTTCTTTTTTCCCTTTGCCCTCGCCGTCCCCCATCTTCCGCGGCTCACCGTCCTTAATATCCTCCTCACGCGCCTCCGTCCTGCCAATTCGCACTCTCTCTCTCTCTTGCAAACACACACGCACGCACTCATCCGTCTACTATGGTCTCTACCGGCCACCTAACACACCATCTGCGAATTCTAAGAAAACTTCTCTAAAATACGTATTTCCATCTCTATTTGCCTTTAGTTATTTCGCTCGCGTCACCTCTGTTTCGATGGATGATCTTTACTTCACGAGAAATAAGTTGGCCTCCCAGATGTTTACGCCCACGAAGTAGAGGTGGAGCTACGTTGTCGGATTTACTCTTACAGTCCACGCCCGTTATCTATTTATGAAAACCAAGCGACGCTACTAACAATAAGGCACATTTGGCAACGTCGCATGGCTTTGATAGGCCCAAGCCTGAAAGGTACCCTTCTGATGCTCCCACCCTCCACTTCCTCAGAGGCCAACTTATTTCTCGTGAAGTACAGTATGGGAGTCTTCAAGCTACGGCTCTATATATGCGTACCTCGAGAGCATTTTGTACGACACTCTAACAAGCTATGTCTGTCCGTCTTCGTTCAAGTTTCTCCCAAAAAAGGTTTAGTTTTGGCGTACTTACCGCCACACCGTACCACAACTTCCTTCGGCAAGATTAAAAATCGTTTTTACTTTCTCCAAACGTAGTATAGGACAGAGTATCGTAGTCGCAAAAAAATAGAATTCGAAATTTCTATGGAAATACACGCTTTGAGACCCCCTGAGTACATTAACACTATTTTCTCGATAGGAATCGCAAAAATATTAAAAGGAACGTTTTACTAAAAATCTAATTTGCCGAATACAATTCAATGCTAATGATTTGTCTCTGACCACAAAGAAAATAACAGACTGATAATTTTAAAACTACAGTCGAACTTCGATAAGTCGAACTTCTATAACTCGAATTTTCCATAACTCGAAGTGAATTCATTATGTAGGACAAAATCTTTGTCATATTATTTGTCTTTTATAACTCGAATTTTCTACAAGTCGAATATTTTCTGTTTCCCTTGATATACGACTTATAAAAGTTCCACTGTATTTATTACCAATTAAAAAAGAAAAATCCTACGGATACAAACGCACGTGTGGGCTCCTTGAATCGGGCCAGAAGGGCATTTGGGCTCCGTAAGCAACGATAAACACGTGAAGCAAGACGGTAAGTAGGTGGGCCACGAAAAAATTTCTTTTTGAACCGGCGATTTCTAAACGTTCGAGCAAAATCCGTGTGAAGATATTTTCGTGTAAGACCTTTTCTCAGACGAGAAAAAGGAAGGAGACGAAAATAGCCGGAGATACTCGCGAAAGATATACGCGTACAAGACTTAAAAATGTAACCTGCTATTCTCCCTCCTCCCTCCCTCTCCCTTCCGCTACACCAATCCATCTCACTCACACACTCTTCTCGCCCTTCCCACTACCCTTCCTCCTCCCTCTCCCCCCCATTCTCCTTGCTCCATCCACTACCTTGGTCCACAATTCCAAACCGGAATCTCTCTTTATGCACGGTTCCCACCCTCTCTCTCCTCCTCTATATCCTCCCTCCCTCCCTCTTTCTCTCTCCTCTCTCTCTCCCATATCTCTCTCCTCCCTCTCTCTCCCATATCTCTCTCCTCCCTCTCTCTCCTCCCCACTCTCTCTCTTCACTCTCTCCTCTCTCTCTTTTTCCTCTCTCTCTCCTCCATCTCTCTCTCCATATCTCTCTCCTCCCTCTCCCTCTCTTCTCTCTCTCTCTTCTTCCTCTCTCTCTCCATATCTCTCTCCTCCCTCTCTCTCACCTCCCTCCCTCTCTCTCTTCCCTCTCTCTCTTCTCTCTCTCTCTCTCTTCCCTCTTTCTCTCCCTCCCTCTCCTCCTCTCTCTCCTTTATCTTCCCCTCTACACCTCTCTCTCTTCCTACATATCCTCCCTCTCCCAGCTCCCACTCTCTCACCTCCCTTTCTCTCTTAAATCTCTTTTCCCTCCCTCTTTCTCCTTCTTCCCTCTCCTCCTCTCTCCCTTTTCCCTTTCCCCATCTCTATCTCCCCCTCTCCCTCCTTCATTATACCCCTCTCCTCTCCCTCCCTATCCCTCTCTTTCTCCGTCTTTCTCTGAACTGTTTGATTCATTACACCTTCGCCTATATAACCCTCAGCTCTTGTTTCGGTTGACCACAACTTTTTTATTTCGGCCAGAAAAAAAATGGCGGAGATACGTTGAAAGACATTTCCTCGATATAGAATGTCACTTTTAAGGTGTTTATCTCTCCCGTAAGAGTTTCTATTTTGGAATGACGCGTACAAACTTGGTTAAATTCCTTCGGTGTTACTGAAAATAATCGTCGCCTGGTTTTGGCGAGTTGTTTGTTTTTAAAAACAAGAAGGGGAGGCTGTTAAAAGAATTGCGACACTTCATTTCTCTTCGAAAATTATTTATTATCGTGGATGCGGCGTGTATGTTTTCAATTCCAAACAACTTTGTTGCAAGGAGGCCATCAGTTAGAAAATATTGAGTAAGTCAGATTGCTTTCAGGTTGATGTGTGTGTGTGTGTGTATATATATATATATATATATATATATGCATTTGTTAAATAAAAAAATTTAAATTTAAAAAATATTGATGCAAGCGTTTCGATTTTAATGCAAAAGTTTTGAAAAATGCAGCTATTCTTTAATCGAGTAACGTGTAAAACTGTGAGTTCTGCATCATTGTTAATTACAGTGGAAAAATAGCATAAAATCCTACATTCTTTTACTATGTAATTGTTTTCGAAATACTTTTCCCGTTTAGGACCAATGTTATCTTTTGTGTTAACATAATTCGACATATTGTTTTAGTTTTCCTGAAATTCTTATTTCTATTACCCTGATTTTCCGCCAGCATGAAAACGATACAAAATCGATGCCCTGAACGTAATAATCTTACACTTTTATCAGCGCTCACTCAGACGATGTTGGGATGATCAAATCATCGTCGAAAAGAATGAGTAGCTCTGAATTGCAAAATAATGGCTCTAATTAGCATGTGCATATGGGTCGACCAGAGTACTATAGGAAAATAGTTTAGCCAGTGGCGGATCCAAGGGCGGGCGATCCCCACTCCCACCATGGCACGTCACCATTGTCTTCTTATATACGCTGTTAAACCGATTCCGTAGGGAATTCCTCAAATTTGCGCCGCAGGTTAGGTCCTACGGACAATGGCATGAAAAAGAGACCTAATTTGTCGATGGCAGGAAAGACCTTGACAGCGGAATAGATATTCAGAATGGTTGTAGGTCCAGTGGCGAATCCAGGAATTTGTCAAGGGGAGGGGGGGGGGGGGGGGGGGGGTTTTGGAGCTAAACCCCATGATACTTTTCTTTTTTAGTGATTTGCGAGCGTGAAGGAAACTTTTGAATCGAGAGGGGGGGGGGGGGGGGTTATGACCCCCAAAACACCCTTTTGGATACGCCACTGTGTAGGCCGTCAGTCTTATGCAATGAGAAATCCAAGGAGAGAGGATGAGGGCTATAGGTAAATCCACCCCTGCATCTATATACAGTAATACCTCGTTTAACGAAACATATGCGTTCAGTGACGACACTTCGTTATCAGAAACTTCGTTAAAAGCGGTAGAAATAAAATAGCAGGCATAGGGATGCGGTCCAGGATTTCAGAGAAGGGGTGATACAATGAAATATAATTAAGTAGTCAGAAAAATAAAATCAAATGTGCCTAAAGATATGGTAATCAATTTAAGAATGAATTAAATTAGGTAATAAATCGATGGATCGTATTGAAGCCCTTCATCCGCATTGACAGCGATGAAAGTCGAAGTGGCAAGAACTATACAAGGGATAGACCAGTTTGTATCGTCCTATAAAAATCCAGCTGGTATCGCAAGTTGTCGATTTTCTCGTTGCTTCCTAGGCAATACGTTCTACGGCAGTGGTAATAAAATTTTACTCTTTTAAATCTCTGTATACATTAAGTGTCCGAAGTTTTTGCCTAATTTTCGATTTTTTATGCAAAACTACTTCGTTAGAAAGGAGCTTCGTTCACAAACCGAGGTATTGCTGTATGCGTATCGAAGGGGGTGTTTGTGGATTTTGTATCTGAAAGGTGGTGCCTAAAGGGTTGGGGAATACGATCCTCGTTTCTTTATGCATGGCTAGGTTAACATAACACGGCGATTTCCCCCACCATGCTATAAGAGGCCCGGGTGTAATGATCTTTTCAGCTCGAGAGATGAATCGGAGGTGCGCGAAAAAAAAATCGAGTGCGTATTTTTTCACCGTCGAAAGTCTTCTTACGAGTTCATCCACCACTCTCGTTTACACTGGGGCAGATAAAGGACCACCACAAATGCTCGAGTTTATTTTGCCAGTGTAAACAGGGTGGGTCCTTCAGCGTTCCTTTCTCCCTCCACCTCCTCCACTCTTATAAACCTCCATCTCTCCCTCCTCCTCTCCTCACTTCCATTTCACATCGCTCGCTCACCCCTTTCTCCTCCTCCTCCTTCGACGTGCCTCTTCTTCCCGCATACCAATACCTCTCCCTCTCTCTCTCTCTTTTTTCTCTCGTCCTGATACCACAACGGCCTCGTCTTACCTCCACTTGCCCCTTTGTGGCCGTTTCAAGGTCCCGTGACGTCACTCCCCCAAGCGCCCATGTTTCCATCGCCCTGTGGCGTCCTCTACATTGTCTTCTTTTCCCTTCCGCTTCTTCTCCTTCTCATCCCCTTTTCTCTCCATCGTTCTCGTACCTCCGCCTGTTTTCTTCCCTCGACCTTAAACCATCTTTTTCATCATCTCATTACTTTTTTTTGTCAAGTTCCCTCTCTCTCCAGGTTCTTTTTGTATCAGAGGTGATGTTTCCATTTGCATCCTCGGCGCCGTTTTAAGATTCCGCGGGAAAAAAGTGTTTGGGCAAAATTCACGCGCGAAACGCTTATATATTTGAGGTTGGAGTCAGATGAGTTTTGTTTGCGCGTATGTCAGCGGATTGCCCTATAAGTACCTACCGTCGTAGAGAGTTAGGGTGTATGCCTCTTAATCATAAAGTCGCGGGTTCGAATCCTGCTTTGGGCATGGATGTATGTTTGTCTTTGTTGCTGTTAAAAGCTCATTGTAAAAGGCCGTAGATGTGCTGTTTAAGAGCTATTGAAAATAAATAGCTGACCTGTTTTGTCGTACGAAACCTTCATTCCGCTTTTGTCAGGTCATTCTTTCGTTCTATGTTAAATACGACCGAAAGTTCTATGTAAGCTTTATGCTAACGAAACTTGTTGCGAGGACTGTGATTTTTTTACTTTATCCACCTGTTTCGTTTTTCCAAAATTGAAAAATTCTTCCTTTCGAGTCGCTTCATTGACTTTGCTATGTTGTATGTTACAATAGAATTCCTTCGTTTATTATATCACAACTCAATATGAGCTATAATTTAAAAGGTCATTAGTACTAATTTAACCAGCGCTGTACTAATTTGGACGAATTTATACTAATTAACTTGGTTATTGATGTTGGCGCCGATTTCTAAAATTTATTTCGGTTTAAAGCGGAGTATTTTAACTTTGGTAAGATCCTAGGGCAGTGATGGCGAACCTATGGCACGCGTGCCATAAGCGGCACGCAAGACGATTTTGGTTGGCACGCCAACGAAAGGTGAAAACCATACAAAGCATTTATCATACTGATTTAACGCCGCAAAAAACATTGGTTTTATTTAGTTAGCTATTGTAAACGTTAGTTTTACGGTTACAGTCTTATTTATTGATCTCGAATTTAATTTAGTTGGCACCCAAAAAAAAAAAAATCAAGGACTTTTTGTGGCACGCGAGGCGGAAAAGATTCGACAATTTCGGTAATGTTGGCACGCGGACTATAGGAGGTTCGTCATCACTGTCCTAGGAGGTAGAGGTATTCTAAGTCTAATCTAGGCGGTACATTCGATATTAGCCTTGTTTTTACCGCCATAAAACTATTCAGGAGGCTTAAAAAATTGGCCCTAATGTATATCGCATTATGTCTGTGAAAAGTTAAGAATTTTTCATTTTTTGCACAAATTTTTCGTATACTTTTAGGGCCCACTTAAAATACTGAAGTACCGAGCGGCCACCCGTAACGTCCTCCTGTAAAACCGTACCTATCTGCTGATTGATTAATTTTATACTGGCTTCATTTGTGAAAATTTTGCGAACTTTTATCCGTATATTACTTCCATTTCTGTCTCGCGATTTTGGGTTAGAGATCTGCACGGATACAGATTTCCGTATCCGCACCCGACCCGTACCCGCAGGCTACATATCCGTATCCGAACCATATTTTCTAAATTACCCGACCCGAACCGACCCGCACGAATAAATTGTCCGACCCTATCCGACCCGCAAGCATAAGTCGTAGCCGCAGGCAAAAATTATCTGAAGCAACATCCGCGAACCAAAATCCAAAAATTCAAAAGAAAATGACTCTCGGCAGAACATATCAATGACCCACTCTTTTGGAAAATCCCACCAATAGCTCCCAAAGAAAGTCGCGTCCCTCGAAAGGTAAGAAGGAGGGTAAAAAGAGACTCAGAGCCTTTAGGGTTATCGGCTTGGACGGGGTAGGAGAAGGGTGCAACCAACGTTATTTTTTCTCATACTCAAGACAATGAATTTTGACATGAGCGCGGATACTGATTTTCCTATCCACATCCGATCCGCATCCGCAGGCTATATGTCCGAATCCGACCCGCATCCGCAAAAAGTTACGCATAATCCGACCCGAACCGCAACTTTTCTTGCGGATATCCGCGGGTCGGGTCGGATAAATTGCGGATATGCAGATCTTTATTTTGGGTACAGTTTGCGTGAATATCAAAATAGTTTTAAATGCTCATTGATTTCCTGAACCGTAAATCATAGAATATTCGAAAATGTCACACAAATATGTTTTTGTTATTAACAGTGGAAAAATTCCTCTTGTACTGTATTGGACTAGAATAAAAGTTCCGCTTTTGTTATAGGGTGAACCTAATCCAAATTTGATTATATATCTATTGAATTTCCATATACCAAATCACTACTAAAAAGAACCAGTAATTCTTTCTCTTTATGTCCTTGCCTCTAAAAATTTTATGCGGGACTTTTTCAGCCTACATCAATTGCAAAGCCACGTCGAAAATACAAAATGATATAATACCTAATTTTCGATTAACCGAACTAAAGATGAAACGTTACTGATCTAGATCAAGGAGTTTCCGTTTGTCCAAGTGGGCGTATTCTTTTTGGATTCATTTGTCTCTATAAAGCGATGAGAGAATTTCGAAAGAATGTTTTAAGTCTTTTTTCTGATACTTTTTCGAAGACAGCACAAACGTGGATTGGTGCTACCTGTTTTTTTTTAACTAGCGCAGCGAACGTGAGAGAAAAATTAAAACAAAAGGATAATAACGGAAAGTAAGTCAGAAATGTTACCTGGTTCCTCAAAAAGAAATTCGGGTTTAAACGTGCGAATTGATCCGACGCGATCCTGATGTGATTCGAACAATTCGGTCCCGTTTCTTCTCGGATATCGCCAACCTGTTGATTCTTCTCGTTCGCAGCCAAAAGCCATGTCCTGTGTGTGTCTTCGAATGGAAACGGATACGAGATGACATTTGCGAATATCTTCCTTCGTCTCGCAATCTCTGATTTAAATTGGCAGCACGGGAACAGACGAATCGCGAGATGTTACCATTCGTTCAAGATTTCACCGCAAACAATTACTTGGCTAAGCGATGCGGAGGAGGAAATCCTTCGAACAATGTCGTATTCTATGTCGGGCGATGTAATCTCTGGTGTATTGTTTTTACCTCCATAAAGGACAGCTCTTAAACGTTCTCCGTGACTGGACATAAGGTCGCATAAACGGACGTTGAACGTCATGACGCATATGAAAACGGATAACAGCGTAATAGACACGTGAGAGATCGCACTGACAATGAAAAAAAAACACGTTTAACAGTTGAAAATATTTTCTTTAAAAACTCTTATTAACAATACTAAGGCTATACAAAACCACAATAAAGTTTCAAAAGATGAAAAAGCGAAGGTGATAATCCTTTCCGTTAAAGATTTACTGTCTTGCTAATTCAATTAACGGGTTAATTATCACTTTGGACCAAACATTTTTACGTGGGAATTATTTCGATTTAATAGATGTAACAGTGGAATTATAAGTACCTACCAAGTTAATGAATTGTGTAAAACGTATATATTTGTAGAACAAACTGCTAAAAATATTCATAGGCGCAGTTCATGTGAAGTCAAATCTCTAGATCTCGAATATTGAGGAAATATTTCAATCGATAGAACATTAAATCAACGAACAGGAATTTTGATGGGGGAAAAAAACATTCCAGCGATTGAAATTTTATAGTTTGTAGACGTTCCAGTTGTGGTAGTTCCGTCTTCAGAAAGGTTTTATAAAACCTGACCAGATATACCTTTTACCTAAATGGCGGGGAGTTGTCAAAATTTACGGGAATGTGTGAATGTGGCGGTTCAAAACATTTTCTTAATTTATGTTTTATGGTTTTGCCGGAATGCGCCAATTAATGTTCGAAAAAATGAGGGTGCTACCTGGCACCGGGACAAACCAAAAACGTTGGGCAAGCGATGAGTATTTGTCAAATTCATCTATTCATTGTGACGGTGACTTGGTTTACGTACGATATTCTACACCTACTCTATAATTGTGATAACTCCTGTTAACTAACGGTAAATTAAACTTGGTACACTTTTTTTTGGGAATTCGTGTTATGGAAGTGAAGGGGTATTTATTTTGAAAGAAGAAACATTTTAAAAGTGCAGTTTTAACGCACGGCGAAGCGGTGTTATAAAACTTAGTACGATTTTATTCACGAGAGAGAAGAAATTCACTTCGTCCTGCGTGATTTTTTACAACACCGATGATAATATATTTTAAAATTATTTGCGGTCTCGTATGTAAAGTTTTGATTTTTCTATGTAAAATTTTTCCTAAGATAGCAATCGTATCTGGGAATAAATTTTAGAGGTCCTATATCTAAAAGAACGTATCGGAAGGAACATAAAGCCCTCTTGGTGCTCTTCATAAAATTACTGTCGGCACCGGGATATCCTCCTCCTTTTTGTGTGTTTGGTGAAAACAATACAATTATGCAATTCGAGAATGGAGAATTAGGCTGGCTTAGTTTGTTGTAGCACCTAGATAGCAAGTGAGAGACCCGGGTTCGACTCCCGGTTCAAATTGAGAATTTAACAATAACCACGAATTTTAATATTGTATCTAAAACTACAAATATATAAAAACAATACATCCTGCCCAAACGCATTAGTCCACATAATATCATTCTTTACAATAAAGGATAATTTCTTTAAATTAATAGATGAGGCCGAGACTTCGTGGAATTTCATTATAACTGAGAAAATACGGCGTTGTTGAAACAAAACAAAAGTCTCACAATACAATTTTTTAAAAATATTTATTCTTTTTCACATAACATAATACATCTTAACCGGTCGTATTAATGTATTATAAAATCCAAGGAATTTTGGTGAACTTTGTGGTAATTGTTACATTAACGAAGAAAAATAACTTGATTAAATACCACAATTTTTTATTTCACGACCGGTTTTTAGCGAAACCGGTCGTGAAATAAAAAATTGTGGTATTTAACCAAGTTATTTTTCTTCGTTAATTTGATGTATTATGTTGTGTGGAAAAGTATAAGTATTTTTTAAAAACTGAGTTGTGAGATTTTTGTTTTATTTCGACGACGCCGTATTTTGCCTGAGAATTTTTTACATTAAGTTAAGTAAAATGGCCAATTACAAATGTCACACGCTTTTATTCAATTTGTTCTTAAAAGAAATTAGACCACAAAGAAGAGGTTCAAAAATTACCCCAGGTAAACAGTCCAAGAGGCTGATTAGCCAAAAATACATACATACATCTCTATTCACTATTTGTCACCACGTTACGCACCATAGACACGTATCGTATATAACAGTGTGCCCGTGTGAATAACGCTTCCAGGGATATAATCCTGAACACGCATAAGTGACATTACCACCAACAACGCCGGGATGACGTAATGATTGTGCATGCGGAGCTTTACTGCTCGAAGGGGCGTGGCGGTGAAGTCTCTTTCGAATGCACTTTCATTCTCCACCCGTTTCGCCCCGCCTCTCCCCCTCTCTCCTCCATTCCCTATCTCGCCCTTCCTTCTTCTTCCTCCTTAACCCCTCTCCCCTTTATATCTCCTCTCTCTCTCTCTCGACTTCTTTTTATCGCTGTTTATTTTTCATCCCATTAACTTACCATATCTGCATCTTTCTCTCCCTCCCTCTTTCTCCCTCCCTCCTGATACTGCTCGTTGTTATTTCAACTCTTCTTTTCTCACTTCCTCCCTTCGCCACTTATCTTTATCACCAGTTAGAGAAAATAGAAAGAAAGGAAGCGCATTTCGTGGAATGTCGATATGGTTGGCAAATAAGTGTCAGGAAGTCTTAAATAGATGAGTTTGGATGGGAGGCTTGGTCGCGAATAGTCTAAGACATATGCTTTGGCAGAGATTTAGAACAGAAGAATTTAAAGGGGAATTATCAGACGTAATTAAGAGCCCGCCTTACTTAGTACTTACAATGACAAGATACGAGAATTAATTGTAGGATAGAAAGATATAAGGGAGCCTTAATTCCTAAAACGATAAGATAGCGTAACAGGAGAGTAAAATGATATTCGCATGCCACGCACCAATTGCAGTATTATTCTGGTTCAGATACGGCCGGCTCGACTGTAGCGTGGCATCCTAGAGCGCGGTTTCGCGTTTAGGCGATTTTCGAAGGCCGATTTTTAATAACGAATTCTGTTACAGTATGTACACTACGTGAAATTTATATAATTTGCACCCATACATTTTTATGTTAATCCGAGTTATTCCAAATTTATTTTAAAAATTTTTATTTATTTACTAGTGTTAATATTTCGATTTATCATTATATTATGCGGTGTTTTATTATATCATTCCGAGTTTTAGTATCGAAAAGTAAACCGACGGGTCCCTATCCTATTTTCCATATATTTAGGGTAATCTATAACGCGGTTTTATATTACGCTGTTTCGTATTACGCGGTGTTCACCATGAACGTATTGGAGGGACGACTGTATCTTCATCCCTCTCTCTCTCTATCTGCTTCCATTCTCTTCCCATCCCTCTTTTCTCCCTCCCACCCTTCTCTCCCATCCCGTCTCACTTCTCCATCCAAATTATCCTAACGTTACGCCTCTCTAGCAACACGCTAAGGGAATTACAATGCACGCGTGACAAAAATCCCAACACCTCAAAATAAATTTCAGTGCGTCTCTTAAGCATTACACGTGACGCTCCGAACGACAAGACATGAGTGCGTGCGCGTGTGTGACGGGTTTGGCGATTTCGATCTCCTCTTTGCTTTTTCCCCTGTTGTCGTCGTGCTCCTTGAAAAACAAAAGCTCGCCCCATCCGGTCCTCGTCCTTTCGTCGAAATCGATTTTCCTATCCTTCGCTGGCCAAGATAAATGCGCATAGCATGACTTCCTCCGTTTTCTTACCGTTAGCATCGTCACAATAGAATCGACGCGGCGCGTTTCCAACGGAATTGCGTCCGCAGTAATATCTGCATCTGCACGTTACTCTGGCAATTCACGTAATCCGTGGGTGGAAGAGGGTGCGACGTATATCTTTAGCGTATGAATACAAGTATCCAAAACAACTACACGAAAATATATAAATAATCATGCCAATCGATTCCAAAAATGAATTACCGAGTTTATGTTGCGGTAGGAACGCAATTGATACGGCAAAGTTGGACATTTCTGAAAGGATTTGCTTTATAGCTGAAATGCGTACTTAATTTTCCCAACCTTTAAAGGTCATCTTGATTATCAATTTGCCTTTTTCGTTATGCAAGTTTAGGTGTATATAACTTTAAATAAATAAAAAAACACATATTTATTAGAGTAAACATACGAGGAGAAATCAATCTCCGATATCTTATCTCATGTTCTCGTAACGTCTTAATGACGAAATAAATCAAGCCCGCTTTCTCAATTTTCCTCCCCCTGCGAAAGTCGAAAATGGAAATTTCGTCATTTTCGCGTCGGAACGCTTCAGAGAAAGAAAGAGAGAGAGACAGACAACGAGGATAATGGAATGTTTACCGCGGCGCGTGAGACGCTTTCTTTTCGGTAAAAAAGAAAAGAAACGCACGGACACTTTGGCAGATGTAACGTTCGAGGGGCCAAGATTTGCGTCGTCTTGGAAAAAAATAAGCGATGATGAAAAATAAAATAAAAAGCATTTCGCGTGGATGCCCCAAGGCTGCGGGGAAAAAGACGGGAGGATGTTCTTAAATGCCAAGGAAGGGTTGCATCACTAACTCGTCCGTGAAGAGGAGAGAGAAGGAGGGAGGGATGGAGTGAGAACTGCATCTCGGTTGGGAAGGAGATAGAGAAACCAAGTCCTTTTCTTTTTGTAGCCGACAGAAACAAGAGGTCGAGGGAAAAGGAGAGATGGGATAAGTTCTCTGAGAATTACCGCCGCCGAAGAGGACGATCTGAATGTTTTTCCTCTTACAATTAGTTTTGTTCGACGTCCGTCTCTCGCAGCATTTATACTAGGAGAAGTACGGCAAAAAGATAAAAAGTCGCGAAATGTAAGGCGATTTCAGACGGCCATGTCGCGAGATCCTCTGTGTGTGTCTCTTACACAAGCTAATAATATGTCTAGATTTGGCGCTGTTTACGCTTGCATGTGTCTCCGTGTTTGGTCTCTTGCGATTCTTGGGAGAAAAAAATAGGCTGATTTAAGTTTATATCGCCCGCGGTGAACTATGAAATTTTCAGCTTAACCATTATAGGCGAGCTAGACGTAAATATAGTATCAGACCAATCGCAGATTCATTAAATTAAAATAAAAGACCAGAAAAGTCACCGTAAAAAAACACTAATACTTTAACAGAAATACGATTCGGGTTTCGATTAAACCTCATC
Source organism: Uropetala carovei (assembly GCA_036926305.1). Lineage (NCBI taxonomy): Eukaryota > Metazoa > Arthropoda > Insecta > Odonata > Petaluridae > Uropetala > Uropetala carovei. The sequence goes on from JAXCHB010000043.1 coordinate 10,691,794, forward strand.
TTTATTAAATGATTTTTCTGTTCTTTTATTTGAAGAACACATTTACATTTACATCAATACTCTGCAAGCCGCTAGAAGCGTTTGGCAGGGGGTGTCACAACACCAAGTGAACTCTAACTAATTCCTCTTTTGGACTGTCTTGTCGCGTCTGGGAAAAAGGATCTGTAGTATTTTTCTGTTGTAGCGATTGTTTCGACATATTTTCTCCTGTACTCTGATCTAACATTACGTTCACTAACACCGATGGGGACGACTATGCCGCGTACGCCTTCAACGAATTCGGAGCTTTCGAATTTTTCAAATAGTTTCCTTTTGTATTCAGTTCTTCTACTCTTCAACGTCTGCCATTTCAGATCCCTCAATATCTCTGATACACTCGCATCATACCGATATTCTCCTTTTACAAATCTAGCCGCTCTACGCTGAACCATTTCGAGCTCTCTATTTAGGCCCTCCTCGAACAGTATTCCACGACGGAACGTATTAGGGAAAAGTATGCGATTTCCTTCTCATTCGAGGGGCATCCCCGCAGGACTCTAAGAGGAAAGTCCTTGAATTCTGTTTGCCCATGGAACTGCACAAAGTTGCGGCTAGAGAAATAAATTTTATTCTATATTATTTTATCGATATACTAGCGTAATACCCGTCAATAATACTGACGATGAAAATTTCGACAAAAAAAAGTTTCTAGCATCTAGCATTTTTTTTATTTTATCACACAAAAATAATATCACAAAAATGGCTTTATCCCTGTAATAATTCTCTCAATACGATATTTCTGGTAAAGGTTCTCTCATCATTGAATAATAACAAATTTGAGCTTGATCCATTCACTTTTCATCGAGTTATAGCGAAAATGCTTCAAAAATCACTGTTCAGAACGAACTCTTTGTATGGCAGCTACGTGATCCTCTTCACCGATCAAGCGCAGATTTGCAGGTACAGCTATATCCTGTGAGAAAAGCTTATGCTAAAAATTTCAGCTCAATCGGTACAAACGTCTGCCCGGGAGACATAAATTTCCATACAAAACATGTCCCCACTTCAGCTCTTGTAGCAGCTCGAGATGGACCTATTGACCAAACTTTTTTTGCGGATCTAAATTTTGAAAGTTTGACGAATCCAAAATGGCATAGAACTTGAAAATCCATCAAGTAGTTCCAGAGATATAAGCATGTCAAAAGCGTTACGTACAGAGACACAGAGCGACAAACCTAGCTTTTTGTATTTAGAGAGATAAAGTCAAGAACTTCAGTAAGGTGGTAAAATGAGATTCAGTGAAAAAATGGCCTCTTTGAAGGGTGACTGTGTAAGAGAGGCTTCACTAATGTGTTTGGTTCCATCTGAATCAATTTGTTTGAAGAAATAAAGGCGTGTGTAAGGTTTAACTAGGGCGTTCAAAGTCCCAATAATTAAATAAGGCGACGCTTTGGTTCCTTAATGAATCTTGGCCTAATTTTACTGCTATCTTTGGGAATGATGTTTGACGAATCGAATCCGATAGTATTGACGTTTCTTCATACAAAATTAAACGATAACGACGAAAATTTCAAATATGAGTAGATATTCAAATCGTAAAGACTTTAGTGTTGATGGACGAGACAATCTTTGAAAAAAAACTTCACTTTCTCTATCAGTGTTGGAAATCGTACGCATTTCACCAACATTTATCAAATGCATAGTTTCTTATTATTACGTTTAAAGCGTGTCGTCATTAATGTATCTCGAAACGCATAATTAATTAAGGCTTCCCTTGTATAGTGCGTAATTAATTAAATTCGTTTGAAATTTCATATTTTAATTTCATTTTACCAGTTAAGATTCGATTTTTTAAAAACCACATCTTGATCAAGAGTGGAGTCGAGTACAAATCCGCAACTACATTCGAATCAGCATAAAATTGAGAACCTCTTCAAAAACATAAGAAAGGTGTACTGCGCTGTCACAGGAAAATGTGAATCCGTATCTTTAAATGCATCAGACGTAATTCGTTTTGTCTCTCGAATTCTTACGCGTTTCTCGGGCTTTTCATAAAGATAGCACGTTTCATTTTATCGGGAGAACCTATTTACTCGCAGATGGATTATATAAAAAAAAATACCCCCATACTTCTGTCGATTCGTATCGCGCAATCTGCGTGTCTTTTCTTTCCCTTCGGCAGTTTCGCGCGCGGAATTCTCCGTTCGCGTAAGCCTCGCACGCATTCGAAAATATCGCCGTCACAAAGGATTTGATCTTTGGTGCGTGAGCGAGGATGCCAAATGACTTTTACGGCCTATCTACATCGAATCCCCTCAAGGACGAATCGGACAACTCCATCGCCTTTCTAGCCTCTCTCTCTCTCTCTACCCCCAACAGCGTGCGTTTCTGTGTGTGCGAGCGGATGGTTTGTAAATAGTAAGACCCCGACACGACGTCGTTACTCGAGATCGTTGAAATGTCTCTACAAAAGCATTATGTGAGAGGGGACAAGTTCGCTTCGACTCTTTCCCTTACGATGGCGATTACCTCTCTCTACGTTCGCGTCTTCATCATCGTGAAGTTTTCTTCGTGGTTGGCTTCAAGGGCAGATGTCTCAAAGATGCGATCCACCATTCAATTCGATGCGATCCTTCCCCTCATTCGATTCCATATGTGAGCAAGTTATAAGAGGGTGGAAGTGGATGAGGCAATGGCGAAGCCTTGAGAAAACAAGAAATGTTTAATATTCAAGAATTATGAGGTGGTTTGTTTTGTTGATAAAATTCAAGGCCGTTGCGTGGAGATCTACGGCAGAAGTCCGTTCTCATAAGGAAATAAGATTCGACGGAATTCAACGGCAAAAAAATTCTTATTTTTCTATTTTCTGATCGTGATGAGTTTTTGTATATTAATCTAAGTCCGCTGTTTGAGTCAATACCTCGAACGATCAGGCAGTTGAAAGAAAAAAATAGAAATCAGTATAAAAACATTAACGTGGGAACATTACAAGACGTAACCGACAGTTTAAAATGGCGAGTAGATGTTTCAATGGCTGCGTGCAATAGAGGCAAATTAGTAATTTGAATAATTTGATGTGTAATTGAAACAATTTTTTCGCATAATTCTGTTGTCGTATTTTCCTGTGAGAACAAACTATTGTAAAAACTCTGTACAATACCCTTAGCAGTCGATAGTCCGTTCAACGTTTGAATTAAATTATTGGGCTTGTTATTTGACATGAGGACTGCCATAAATTTTAATCAATCTATTCGGCCCTGGTACGATTTGATTTTGACACCTCTGGGTTACCATTTTTATCAAATGAACGATATAGATAACTCCTGCCTTAATCAGATTATGAATTAAATAAGAATGAAGGCGACTACTTGGTTGGTGAAAGGCTTACTCAACCGTTTTGTATATATGACCATTTTATTTACATGTTGTCCTTTCTCTCTTGTTAGGTTTTTCTATCGCCCTCGAACTACATTGCAATCCCTATAACTCTAACGTAGATAACTCGATCTTTCGATAACTAAAGAGATTATACACACACATATATATATTACCCGTTCGTTAAGATTGAGTTCTTTAAGGTTAAGTTGAATTTTATTTGTCTTCTCTTGAGATGGGATTAATTGGGGCATTCGATTTCATGGCCTTTTCTTCGTGTTACGGTATCTACACTTTCAGATTAGAGAGAGACAGAGGACGTTCCGAGTTTCAGTGCCTGTCAGTCTCTTTAATCTATTGGTTCAGAGACGATAATCTCTCCCTATTAATCCTTAAACTAGGCTAATCTATTCTTACGCCTACAATCCACAATGGCACGCGCATGTTGACGAATTCATTAATGATGTCGGATACGGATTGCTTAAACGGTAGCAAACATTTCTGGAGCATTATTTTCCTCAATTTTCAGTCGACGTGTGTTACGTCTCTCACAATCAGAATTCCATGCTTCCATCTTCGCCTTCCTTTACCCTTCTCTGAAACAATTTACCGTCCCTATTTTCTCCCTTATTCTACATTCCTCAAACTACGTATTTAGTTACATTTACTCTTTCTGCATTTACCTACCTTAAAAAATTTTCCCCAATAACCTCAAATATTTATAAAAAAGTATCGAGCCTTCCTTTCCTTTCCAACCTGCATCTAAAAATATGTTTTGTTTTATTCACCTTCCAATCGATTTATAATTGGTATATTCTATGATAAAATCTCGAACGAGTCCAATATAAGGGGTTAGGTGGAAGACGGGCCTTCCTAGTCTCAATCTCGCCCCAAATAAAGACATAATCTGATCTAATCTAACATAGGAACATACTGCTCAAATTTAACCTTTCTCCATTGTAAGAATTTTGTTCTGACAGAATATAATTAATTTTAAACGATATGGAATATCCAAGAAAACATTATAGGTACTATTAATTAAATAATTTTCGTCCTTTAACTAAAAAATCAACCGTCCTTTGCGGTGTTTACACGACAGATTAAATAAAGCCCTCAGGCCGCATCAGATCCTAAAAATAACAATGTTCTAATGCTTCGAATTACTATTCTAATTTAGGGTGAATGCAATGGACATAGAGGATTATTACCAGTAACCGCTAACGTATATTCGAAGAATGTTTCGCAGTGTTGTAACGGTAATTTATCCGTAACGTGGGAAAGGTCGCGTTCGATCGAGTCAGACCTAAAAGTTGATGATTTCATTCGGGTGGAAATATCTCCCCCACAAACCTTTTCTCGCCTCTTGCCACACCTTTCGAACCAACTGAAGGAAATATCACTGGGAATACCGACATTTTTGTGAGAAACGGCGTTAGATGAAGATTTAATGATGAATGGCGAACGAATCTTACCCCTTAACTAGGCGCCATTAAGCTATTTATTGTATAAGTATTTTCTGTAACTTCATTTTGGAGTTATTATTTTTACATTATACGTATATTACGTTAGTCATTTTTGGGAGAAAGCAACATTTAAACTTTGTGGAATATAAAATTAACTTACTTTGAATTAATTTCTTATTTTTACCATTTACATATTACACAGTTCCATAGATGGCGTACTCAGTACGCCGCGCGCCAACTTACTGAAAAAAATAAGGACGCGTATAGTTAAGGATTAACTTTAGCCTTGAAAAAGTCCAATAACTGAGGACAAAACGTATTATTATATGGGTAGCTTTCTTTTATTAGCGCTCAACGCATAACCATCTGATATACATATATCTAAAATGACAGGAAACGAAATGCTCACCTTATATAAATGCCAATCTTTCAGTATAGCAAATTACATTTTTGTGACTTGATGAATGTTCGAGTTGGGAATTATTTTTCCTCATGTTGTCTTCCCTTCCAGACGAGACGTAAGTTGGCCTCTGAGGAAGTGGAGGGTGGGAGCATTAGAAGGGAACTTTTCAGGCTTGGGCCTATCAGAGTCTTGCGACGTTGCCATACTGTGCCTTAGTAGCGTCGCTTCCTTTTCTCATTAAGTAGCCTTTGGTATACTGTACTGTAAATCCGACAACATAGCTCCCCCTCTACTTTGTGGGCGTAAACATCTGGGAGGCCAAATTATTTCTCGAGAAGTATAGACAAAAACTTTGAAAACACGTTTAGAACACGGATATTCTACGAATGCTTAAATACTAAGTAAACATAACATGCATTTCGTGAATTGAGATACAAAAGTGTAACAAACAAGTGAAGGTAGCTCCCACTAACGATTATATAAGTGAAGTGTAAGAATCGATTATAGCCGAATAGGGCCGAGAAGAGTGTCTCTTTAGCAAAGAACAATGGAGCCGTGTGTTACTCAACATACACATCTATTGCGCCTTTCTCCTCTTTTAAGGCCAACGTATTGATACCGCGTCCCAAAGCATTCTCTTCTCTTGTCAGTAAATGCATTTACTGAGGTCTCTTAAAGGAATAAAGTGCCTCCCTTGTTCACTTGTTAGATCATCATGTGCGATCTATCTTCGTCCAAATCAATCAACTTCATCATGCATTGGTTACTTAGTTATTAGTGCTCAAAGCTTTTCAAATATTAATTAAAGAAGACAACACGAGCAAATTCTGGAATCCGACAGAGATTTTCAGTTGATTGTTTGACGGTAGACGGTAACATCCACGAAACTTAATTAGAAATCCTTTCAAAACGACTTTTTGGCAACTTATTAACTTTATCATTTTTTTCTGATAATAGTGCAAATTGTTGAGTTTACGCGGTAAATTTAGAAGAGGATTATGCAAAATACTACGCGATACATTGGCTATAAGGTTATTTCAATTCCGCAAATTATTCTCAAGGTTCTTCATTTCATATTAAAATTGTACAATGAGCAACATTCACAATTACCATTAGTCGATTTATTCACGTATTCTAGTTCGTCGACTTGTGTGAATAGCGAATATCCGTTCTCTAATTTTTAATTAGGGGTATTCTGTAAAATCTATTCTTTCGCAACTTTTAACTTGGCAACTGAGAAAAAAGGTCATTTCACCACTATCGCTGACAAAAAGAAGAACACCAGAAAAGGGTTACGATGGAAAGAATTTTCGCAGCAATAAAAACCTATTGCGGACATATTAAGACCTCTTAAGTAGACCGCACCGCAGCAAATTCTTACATTACTTAAAGCATCGTGCCCTTATTCATAATGACGCATAACGAGTCTCAATTATCTCATCTAGTACTTCGGTTCCGCACTAATACTTCACGTGTTCAACACTATCACATGAAGATTTTCTCTCCGTGCGCCAATAATGTTGCCACTGTCAATTTTTGTATCGGGGTTAAATTTAATATTCGTTCTCTAACCGTCGTTAGAGAAATTTCTATTTACATTAGTCCAGTCTTCATCCAACTCATCATTACTAACAAACGAATTAATATTAAATTTAAAAATCCAGTATAACCTCTCCGAAATAATTATTTGAATTAAACGGATAAATTCATTGAAGGTGTATTTGACAATATAAAATTTCAGTCATTTTATGGGTAAAATTATTTTCATTTGAAATCCATATTAAATGCACGTGAAAAATGCACTGTCCCGTTAATCTAAGTTTGACAAAAGAATATTTTCACGTTTTGTATAGTTTATTCCCAAAGAATTCGTTCAACAAAACAGGTAAATAAGTAAAAGAATCTCCCTTTTCGATGAGATTCAACGTATTAATTCTTTAATAAAACGCCTAATCAATCATCAAACAAGAATGAGATCCAGTTTCTGTCTTTTTGTCTGTCTTTGCAAATAAGATTTCGGCTAATAGATTGGTGCTGCCACCTTGCGGCAGTTATTATAACTGCTAGGAGCTTTCAGAAGCTATTTCCTCATTATTATAATTGTTCTCACTTCGGAAATTACGGTGTGATAACATAACTTTGAATTTCCTTTACTCCCGTCATTTTTGACGGGCTATACACTAGTGTAGTAGAGAAATGACAAACTTGTCTTATTCCTTTAAAAAAAACATTTTCATGAATAAGCACTTTTTGCGATATTTTTACGTATACCAAAGTACTTATCCTTGAAAACTCCGAATTCCGGTGACGTGTTTAACTCGGAGAGGCATGTGACGATCTCCCGGATGTACGGAATGGAATGCCACGTCAAGGAGGAAGGAAGGAAGGAAGCAGAGAAGGGTAAATACGGTTAAAGTGAGACCACTCGTAAGGAGGGGTTGGAGGCGGAAGGCTGAAGTGGTGTTTTGGCATTTCAACCCCTTCGAGCTCTCGCGCGAGGGAAAGGGGGGTGGGTGGGAGAAGTTGGGTGCCCTCCCTTTACCTCGGGCGATGGCGGCATTGGAGTCGAGATTCCTCCTCTCTCAGCCTCTTTCCTCATCCTCCCTCCCACCCATTCCGGATTCCTCCTCCCTTTTTGACCCACTTAATGCGCGCGCGGGAACGAGAGGTGAGGAAGAGTGGGCTTCCTCCTCTGCAAAGTCGTGACTGGAGAGGTGTTTTGCCGGTCGGAATGGAGGTGATGGGGGGTGGAGCGGGTTATGTTCCGGAGGGGTGTGGGAGGAATATGGAGAAGGGCAACTTCTCATACGTTAAGGTCGCGGGTTCTTATCTAGCTGTGGACAAGGACCTTCGTGTTCGGGGGACTTAAAAATGGGATCCGTGTTGAGTTTTAAGGTGATGATTTTCAAATGGTGCTATTCGCACCTATAGCGGAAGGTAATATAGGGTGTTGAGATGGTGGGAAAGGTCAATACGAAAGTATTTTTGCTATAAAAATAGCTGGTATGCGTGTATACTTCCCACTTTTGGTGCAATGCAGTCATAGTATTAAACATTAATTGGTACGAAAAAGATAGTTGTGCGTTGACGTGTACCAGTCTGGTGATTTGCAGGGTATCATGTAGATCATGTAGAAGTATGTAATTTTTTCCAGAAGTTGCGACACAAACATATAGATTACCCTTAATCGTCGTAAGCGACACAGATGTTGGAAGTAATCGATTTTACCTGCCCAAGGACGCATTAAGGGATGAATAAGGCATTTCAAGCCGCAAAGTCGTTAAGAGTTATATGCCAATGACTGGAGATTTCTACTACGTGACGGTTGACTGCCTTTATTTTAACCACATCTTATATCCTTCAACATTACCTGAAATTTTAAGATACTGAGTTCACCATTTTCTTTTATTACTCGCTGAGATCATGATTTGTATAAAAAAAATACCCTTCTATAATGACGAAATTTTTCAATATGGCTACGGGATGGCCCATTTCAGTAAAAAATATCTGTAAATTTTCAAATGTTTTCCGAACTTCCGTAAACTAAACAAGGGTGCGAAGAGGTTAATACGTACTGAAGCAAATCATCTAGATAGTAAAGAAAGACGAATGAATCCTGCTTTTCGTGTCGTAAGCGAAGAAAGGGATATCGTAGACTGAATAAGTAGGGGACGTAAGAGTGTAAGTCGCTGGAGTAGTTTGCTGCGTGGAGTATCGTGCTGGAAGGACGAAAGTTAAGTAAGAGAAAATGGCACTGTTAGGTCATCCGATAGTATATACTACGAGTTACGACGGATCGAGAGAAAGAACAAGTGAAAGGGATCGGTTTATAACCTTAAAAGATGCCGGAAGGAAGCTCATGACGTTTTCCGAAACACGATCTACGTGAGAAAACTTATCGGTAAACAAAGCGGTCGTGACTGGTAAAAGTAAAAGGAAACCTTAGATTTGCAGTTCCTGTAAACCGATTTTCAGGATAGGCGAAGAAATAAATTTTAAATCAAAATAAAATGGGATTCCGACGTGCTTTTTTAAAGTTTAAAAATATTGCACGATAAATGACTCAAATGTTCCATGTTGTTAAACTAAAAAGAGAAAGAAAAAGAAATGTGTTAATGGCCTGTAGATGATCCCGGATCTTTTGGTTTAATGTGCCTCTTATTAAGCTACCGTGACAGGAGATTTATAGCCATTTATTTTTATTCGCTTCATCGGGAATAACCTTTCACGAGTTTTGAAATAATGGTAATTAGTGAATTAATGGAAATTAATGGAAATTGCGTTCGTTAAACGAGACTGCAGTCCCATTCATCCGGTGGTATTCCATAGCGGGAACAAAATGTCGCATTACTATAATAACATTTAGGGGAACTACAATAATATTTTTATACTAAAGAATAACTACATACTATGTAAAAAGTACTACAACTTCTCTCATAACACGGTTGTCACGTCCTCAAAAAGTTCCAAGTAATGTGAATCTGTGTTAATGCGAACATATGTAGCTTTACATAGCGAAACTGATGTTGCGTTTCATACAACTTTACCTCCCCCAGAGTCAAAATTCATAATTCTCTCTTTTATGCACATATACGCAGAAATAGAGCGATTTTGTCTGTTATCAAATAAATTGGATCTCCCAAAATGTCTCTTCCTCTCTCAGGTATCTTGGTTCCCACATCGCTAATAGGACCAAGTCGTGCTAATGCGAAACATTATTCCAATAGGAATTTTTTGTATTAAAAAACCGCGTCGTAGTTAATTCGTGTTATAAGAACTCGTGCTGAAAGGGGGGAAGTTGTACCTTTATTCTGAATGAGTGACTGCACCCCTGTTAAGTCGCGCGTAGGCAGACAGGAATAATATGACGTTGTCTGTAAATGTCACGTGATAAAATATAAATATCTTTTCATAAACGAGACGACAGCTAGGATTCCTATTTATCATTTTTATTCCGTCAGATGCTATGAAACTGCTACAGCGATACAGATATGAGCGTCTAGTTTTCAAATGACTCGCCTGAAGGAATTCATATTTTATTAGTTAATGAATTCCCTTTAGAAATTTAGCGTGTCTTTCCTCGCGAAATAGAATGGCGCTATTGCAGTCCACCGTATGTGTGTGTGCGTGAGAGGGAATCGTGCCGAAACGGTGCTAAAACGGCTGCAGTGACCACTGCGCCTAAAAAAAACCTGTTCGAAACAAATAGGAAAAACCGCTCGGGATGTTATTTAGCGATTCCCTCACGCGTTGTTACCTCGGGTCCTACAGTCCCACTGACCTCGTTTCCCTCCCTCCCCCGCATAGTGGAAGAGGGCGTGCATTCGTGATTCGAGAATTCCGACCCCTTGCGCCCGAGTGCAGCCGAGATAAGAGGAACGATACATAATCGCATGAGCGAGCGAAGTGGTCGAAGCGGATGGCGCCCGTCCTATGGTAATGGAGAGGGAAGTGGAAGGAGGGAATGGAGTGGAGGGGGAGAAGGGAGAGAAAAGGGAGGAAGATGAAGGGTTTATATCGTCTGAAAGAAGATGAAGGGATAGAGAGAAAGGTGGAAAAGCGGAAGTGAGGAAAGGAAGGATCTAGAATGGATTATTATATTATATTATTAGGGCGAGATTGAGACTATGCCATTGGTCGGAAACTTTTTCGATCGCGGGTCAACTGATACTTTTCGGAAAATGCGATGGGTCAATAAATTTTTTAAAAAATTGAATTAAAAGAGTAATGAAACCAAGATGTTTATATAAACAACATTTACTAATCGAATTACTCTTTTATTTTCAAAACATAAACCCTTCTATAGACCTTTGTGGGTCACCCAAATCGTGATGCAGGGTCACTCGTTGACCCACGGGTCATAGGTTGCAGACCACTAAGACTAGACGGCGAGCTGGGCAGTTTCCCGCGGCCGCCATAAAATAGGGGGCGGTATCGCGACTATATAATTAGTACTTTATAATTAATTATATCTTGCTTCCAAGAAGGCAAATTTATACTAGCAATATATAATGCTGAAATGGATCATGCACACAGATCATTAAACATTTACAATTATTCGACGACCTATACAAGGAAATAGTAAGTGCTTGTGCTGGTGGAGATAGATGATATATTTGTGGTACGATTGTTTGAAGGTACAAAGGGAATAGAGGGAGGAAGAAACAGAAGGAAGGAATGATAGAGGTGGAGGGAGGTATGATATTGAAAGAGAGGAGAGAGAAAGACAAACGACTTTAAAAAGACAGACCGACAGACAGACAAACGACTTTATCTAGGGCGAAATTGAGACCGTGAAGTCCCTTCTTACATTTCACTTAAGAAAGAGGTAAGGGGAAAAGGAAATTTATTCGTATACAGGAAATAGGATTAGTTGGAGAGAGAAAGGAACGGATGGGGTGTTTATTTAAGGAGAAAGAGCGTGGAGAAAGGGAGGGATGAGCGGGTGGTGGTGCCGGCCAGTTCGAAATCCTCGTGTAAACGACCTGTAAGAGAAATTGCTGCCGGGCCGCTAAGTAACTGTGTGACAGGGTTTCGAAAGCCATTCGTTTCAACGATTCATTAACGGCGAGGATTCTTGGAGAGCTTTAAGATTTTTTAAAAGCGTTTTTTTTTCACGCTCGGGAGGAATTTCACTTTGCTTGACTATGCTTCGACACTTTACTAGGTAGGTGGAAATTTGAGTGCTTCGCCAAACATAGGATCTTGGAAATGGGATTAGTGTAATAAACGTTTTGAGGTGATGGAACTTATAAGATTCCTTTTTGTAAGAAAACGTCGAGCGAGCAACGTTAGAACAATGCGTTTTATCTTAGAAATACTTTTAAACTTTCCCTGACATCTTAGCTTTTCAAAAATTAATTTTCTATTTTGACCCCATTTTCGTACTCGATAAGCGTGCGTCAAGTCTTTCTTTCAATACTAAATCATAGCTCAGGAGCTACCGGTTATTTTTTCATCCAATTTTTGGAATTAGTCAAATATACGACAGCACAGGTAAAAAGTCCTTACAAAGATAAATAAACACCAAAACTAGGATCCGGAATAAGCGGAAAATTTAAACATGCGCTACACATCCTCCATGTTTTTTTTTAAAGACAAAAGGAAGACGGGTTCATGGGAGGGATTACCCAGGTAGCACCCAATAAAATTGACTTTTTACGTACTCTAGTTGCGTTTTATTTCATTCTTCACTTTTCATCCAATAACTGGCGCACATTAAAAATTTGTTTAAAAGTAAATTGCATAAAATACCGAACACAGGAAATAACACTGAAGTTGCCTCGTGCGGTTCGCTTAGCGTTGATATCTCCATGAATACCCTTTGTGCACGTAATGTGACCCATGGTCCAACAGTAAGCGCGACGAGATATTTACAAGGAAATTATTATTTTTTATATTACTTGAGAAGTGAAAATTTATATCCGATAATTTCAAACTATTCGGCACATAGACTCGAAAACAGTGGTTCCCAAACTGGGTGCCACAGCTCATTTTTAGGACTTTAGTGATGGAGAAATTCACTGTTACTCTGAAATTTGTCTTTGAAAAACTTTTTATATCGCCTATTTTTCGTACCACCTACAATGATGCTTCTTTGTTCACTTAAAACATGATGAATAAAACCACAAGGTACTTGCATGGGTCCAGGGTGATTGTTTTCGTCGAATATTTCGTAAATCTGTCGGAGGTACGCCATTCTACCGCACGTGGAGCAAATTAGTCAGACGCCTTTCAACATTCAGGTCCAGCCGCTATTACCAGCGCATATTCTGTTCTTGCTGCATCTGAATATTTTTTTGCAAAATCACTCGGTCTTCGGAATAACGAAGCATCCGGGTATTGCGTGAAACCAGCGCAAAGTTCCAGCAATCCGCTTCAAAAATGAATTATCTGTCTCGCCTTATGGCTTCGGTCACGTTGATCAGCTAAGTGAATACCTGCAACCACATAATAATCGGTCGTCAATCTAAAAACTGCCGATGGAGACCGTGATTTCGTCTCCGGAGAAATTACGAGCCCGTACTCTTTACGTTGCAGCGGTCTTTAAAAACGTGTTTACGCAACGCAAAAGGTTGCGACACTGCGTTTTTTGACATTCTTCACTCTTCGTTTTTATGCGAACTGCGGTGTTTATTGATTACAAAAGTTATGGTTTCCAGGCCATTTCTTGTGCGCGCCCTTCGCTCGACGTAGTTACTACACACGCCAGATATTCTGTTGAAAACGTCAAATAAATTCGTAGATTACGTACACACGATGTGTTTAAAGAAGTCACGGTAAAGCTTGTATTACTGCAAACGTCTTCTTTTTTAATTTTAGTTATTTTATCGAGTCGATTTCAAAATAAATCTTCGGTTGGAGATTCATTTTCGTAATCTTATTCATTTGCGGCCTTAGTTAAGACAAGCATTCATTTTTATTTTTGAGGGTAAAAGCACGCATCACGATTTAGTTACCTTAATTTCTATTCAAAACCGTTCCTTTCGTTTCGTCATTATTCTCCTCCTTTTCTTTCTACGGGCTTTTCAATTAAAATCAGCTCTTCCTCCATGAAAATTATTCATTTTTCGATGAGGAATTAATTAAGCAAAGTACTTAGTAACAATTTCACTTTAGTTACTGCTACATCCTCAGGTCATCTAGGACAGTGAAACCTAGGTCGTATCAAAGTGAATCTTTTAAAGTTTAATTGTTACCGTGTATTTTGTTTTCTTCTTTCCTAACACGAAACGGAAATATTTCACAAAGTTGAGCCGTAAGTTATTAGTTTCGTTACTTTTTTTTATTTACTCCTATATAATAGCACTGGCAAAACCTAATTTCTCCATCTAGACTTTCTCTTCACAAATGCCTACTCATACATATTACACGTAATAGTGTTTGGCACCATTTAAGTTGATCGTGTAAAACACTGCTTAAGTAAGCTTATTTGGACGCATCAAACGTGTTTAATCTATCGTCGTTCACTAAAAGTAAATATTTGATCCGGCACAATACGGGTGAATACATGACGAGATTCCCTTCAGTGTACACGAAATTACGCCGCTTTTCATATTTTAAGGAAATAAATTTTTACGTCTTTTTACCCGTATTTTTACCCGAGTTTTATAAAGTTATATAAAAGAAAAATATAATTCCTTAATATTATTATTCGTTCGCTGCCTCAGAAATGTCAGAGGGTGGCGGAAATTACCGCGCGATCGAGGGAAATTGAATTCGCGAAGGATTGGAGCTCTCTCTTCTTCTTATTCAGCGAGTTCCCTGCGCAAAATAGGACGCGGTTCGTTTCTCCGCGAGAGTAAATATCCGACGAGGCAGTGACGTAGGCTTTTTTTTTCCCATCCTCCATTCGGGTTAGTTGGTCGCGGTTTATACCGACCATATGCTCCAACGGCCTAACACGTTTTTATAAGCTGCGCAGTTCTTCCGAGCTTCGGAGGCGATAAAAGAATGCAAACGACGTTTTTATTTATCGAAGGGGGGAATAATTAAAAAAAAAAAAGATTTTGTAATAGTACTTGTCACCAAGTTCATACAAGTCATCCCATTATCTAACTCATCGAGATTCATCTCGCGAGAGTCTCTCTCCTCACTTCGACGCAACTTTTCTCATTTCTCTATTTCCTTATTCGATGTCTCGGACGGTTTCCCCGGCCTTCGTTTCCTCCTTGAAACTTTCCATTTGCGGGGAATATCTATCGCCTTCTCTTCTTTTTGGAAGTGTTTTCCGTTTTCGTCTTCTGGAGGGATTTTTGAACCTCCGCGCCCGATTAACGCGCATTTTCCACTTTCATCCGATGGTAAATATTTCATCAATCTACATTTTCACGTTTTCCGGGAGAAATAATCTCGAAAAATGCTCTTCCAAATTCGTTTTACATGTTGCCTGCAAGTCTCGATCACTAGCCTTTTGAAACATGAATCAATGTTATAGGTAATATTTATTTTTCAGTATTTTGTTACTTTGCAATTGAATATGTATGCTGGTGACGTTTCCTATTAAATTTTATTTCAACTTTTATTTTATTAGAACTTTTATCGACACAGGTCTTCTAAATGATACATATAAATAGATTACCTGAAAAGGAGTATTAATTATTTTTTTTATTATGAACTACGTACAAAGGAATGTTGGGTGGCAACTGAATCTTCCATGAAAAATCATCTTTTGCACATTTATTCGAAGCTATATTCGCCGGTGCCTACCCCTCTAATAGAGAAAGTTTTCTAATTATATCAATCTTCCTAATAATTAGCACCGATGCAGATATTCTAGAAACGGAATGAGGAAATGGCAAACAAAAAGGAAACGCCAGCGTCTTTTTAGCTTATACATAAGCTAAAATATGACCATTTTTACCTTATTCCGCCAAAAGGGACTATTTGATGAACTTCTGTATAACCATAAAACGACCAAGCAAATCATATCCACGTTCCAACTACAAAGTAGACATCCTCGGGGGTGATTTCAAGAATTTTAATCAAATACTGTCGAGTTACCACTGAGGACGACTAGTACGTAGCTGTAATGTACATATATTTCAGGGCTGCGACAATTGCAAATACCGTTTATCCGATTCAGGCCGAGTTTCGTAATAAATTTATTTATTTTACCATAGGATCGAAAATTTACGATTTCCATTTTACTTGGTAGAGAAGTGTGTGTAGAAAATTCAAGGGAAGCAAGGCGATTTCACATCGCTCTCTCTCTCTCCCACTCTATTGACCGGACGGCACATATAGGAGACTTTCTACGTCGAGTCGACGTTAAATGTTTTTACTCGCTCAATTCTTCCAATATAAAAAAACTTAGGATTTATAGTAATTGTTCATTTTAAGTTTGTGCTTAAAAAAGACATCGGGGACAATTTCCCCATTGTTCCACGTTGACGGCTGCTTAGCGAGACACGAGATCCAAAAAAACAAAAAAAAACAACATCTCGAGAAACGTCTTCATCGTCGGAATATTTTTTTTGGTAACCCCTTTCCCCTTTTTAAGGTAGTTACCGCGTTAAAAAAAACCGTTTTTTTTAAGCGGTCGTTTCATCCGCAACTCAAGAAGGGGGTTGGAACATTCCCTCCCTCCCTCCCTCTTTCTCGTCCCGACTTCTTTCTCGTTTACTCCTCCATCTCGCCGACAACCCCTCTCGTTCCCGTTAAAAGTGTTATTTCCCCCCCCCCCCCCCAACCCCCTCCTCTCTCTCTTCATCCTACCTCTCACCCCTTCCCTCGTCCAACCCAACCCCCTCCCTCCCCCCTCTCCCCCCAACGACCCAACCCAACCAACCAAAGCCTTTGACCTTCGCCGAGAGATACGCTCCGCGGCTTCATTCCGTGGACCTGATGAGCGATGCTCGTCCGTCCGATGAGGCGGGGAGGTTTTGTGAGGTGGGAGGGGGGAGGGTGGGAGTGGAAGGGGGGGAGGCAATGGAAGGTAGGGGAAATGGAGAGGGGAGAGAGGGCAATGAGATGGAGTATCGAGAGAACGAACGTTTCGACGACGGCCGTAACAGGAAAATCTCGTTATCTTCGAACGATTCAAGTACTATATTCGCGTATATTCCGCGGAAGAAAACATGAAATACCGATGAAGTACTCGAAGAGATTTTTCAATTTAGTCCCACGAGAAGTTTAACGCGATCGAACGTATAGGATTGATTTTGCAATTTAATATCCGTTAAAGTCTAACGTGATCGAACTTATAGGATTTGGATGTCGATGAATTTTCGGGAATTCTAAGAAGATATTTTACCGCTCAATACCTTTAGTGGAATTTGTACGGGGTGTCCCAGAAGTCTGTACCCATACGCTAAATGGGCATTGTATTCTTAAAGTTAAACAAACGCATTTCTAACGTTGCAAAACCCGCTCCATCTTTTCCTGATTGGTACATACAGCCATAAAGTTATTTTATTTCCTGAAATATGTCAAACCGATATGATTTGTCTGTTTAGGTTTAAGATTATAATGTCTATTTTCACAATGGGTTTAGACTTATGGGACACCTTGTATATCTTCAATTTTATACACTATGCTTCTTTTATGCCCCACGCGCTTTAATTAAAGAACTTCTAATACACGTGAAAACTACTCATTTTTCAAAAATGAAGCATAACGAAAGTAATTGTAGGTATATTCAGAGAAATGACGACGACATTTGTCTGTCGATAAAGATATATAACAAACAGAAAGGAGTTAACAGGCATTACTACTCTTGAAGCAACAAGTTCCTGCAAGATATGATTTTCCAGCGTCTCAAGAGGCTACATCATATACTTTCATGAGAATTTTTATTCTTGCAAATTAATAGTTTTACCATGCATGCGCCAAAATGTAACTTGTGGAAAATTCAGAAAAATTTAGTTGAATCTACAGGGACAATATGAACAAGCAATGCGTTAAAATACGCGCAGAATTATACGAAAACATTAAATAAACCAAAAATTATAATATGAACAAACGAGCTCAATAGATAGATTAAATATAACAGATGGCCGAAGCACAAGAAAATTCTTTTAGGTACAAATTGCCAGCTCTCAGTGGCAATTCACTGATAGATATTTAGTTCAACCTTGGTACTCGATTATTGGAACGTGTTAATCAAGTCAGTTGACACCAACAGTAAAATTCTTCCAACACAATAAAAAATTAACCGCCATATGGTTAGATGAGCCGTGTTGGTTTGAAGGCTATCGTTGACACTGTCAGTTGAAGAATGGCGGCACTTTGAGTCATACGATATGGTATAATTGAAGACCCCATATGTCCTGTTTCGAATGGAAAGCCTTTGGGAAATCCCGTGGATTATTAAGTGCCAAGTATCACATCTGCATTTATGCAAACGGGAAATTTAATCGTGGATTTATTTAATCGTGAAGGACGCTTACTGCGATTTCAGAGACATTAAAAAAATCAATTACGAAATCAACTTTCTGTAAACATTTTTAAAAACTAATTGTCAAATCGTATTAAACATTAACCACCATATTTTGTCTCCGTAGGTTGAAAAATTATGCGTCAGTTACGAGAACTACCGAGTAAGGTAAATTTAGAAGTTTTAAATGTTTGGAAGAAGATCAGAAAACGCACGATAAAGCACCGAGGAAAACCCCAATTTCCACCTCAATTCATACAAAACGCTTTGGAAATGTTAAATTAATGTAATAGTAATGCATGAATATCCATATATTAAAAAAGGATTTAAAACGTTATTACCTATCAAACGATTCTTGTAAAAATTTTTGTTATAATGTATTAAGACAATTATCATTCGCATCCATAAATGCGAGAGACATTAAGAAATCTTTTATCGCGAAGATACATAGGAAGATGTATGTAGGATGGTTTACTTAGGAAGAGGGATGAGAGAGAGACAAAAGAGAATAGAAAGGGAAAAGGATGAATGAAGAGAGAAAAGATGAAGAGGTGCAGAAAAGAGACGTGAGAGAGATGAGTTAATGAGTACATCAGTGGGAGACGGGAGGTCGGTGAGAGGACGCTGGCGCTTCATTACTTCCTGCTCCTTAATTGGGAAGGCGCGTAATAAGATTTATCTCTGTATATATTACGTGAATTCTCCACAAATTAAGAACTTCCATCGACGCCGACGTATTAACATGCGGCGCTGAAGCCGATGAAGTGCCGATGAAGCCGTTGCAATGTCGAAAAATAAGAAACAGATGTGTGGACGTAAAGAAATACAGTCCGTCAAAAGCAAACTCGTACATATTAGTTTAAAAATTCCTGCATGTTGTCGCAAATGTTACAATA
Source organism: Uropetala carovei (assembly GCA_036926305.1). Classification (NCBI taxonomy): domain Eukaryota; kingdom Metazoa; phylum Arthropoda; class Insecta; order Odonata; family Petaluridae; genus Uropetala; species Uropetala carovei. The sequence continues at coordinate 10,710,787 of JAXCHB010000043.1, forward strand.
AGTAATATTTTTCGCTCATTTTTTTGAACTACAATGTATGAAGCAAAAACTCAAAACGTGTTTTATCCACGAATTAAGGTTTTTCTTATGCAAACAGTTTTGGAAGAAAATTACAGACTTGAAAAAGTAAAAGGCAATCAATAGTAAAATGTTATCTTTCCCCACGAGGTCTAAAATTCAGTCACAGTGATTTAGATCTATAATTCAACGGAAAACTTTCGAGCTCGTCTTACGGCTGACAAAAATTCAAGAACAGTTCTTTTAGAATTACCACAGAAGACGGCTGCATTGTAATCAAAATGCGTACCTGGTTTGCCATAATCTCGTGGCTATTGGAGATATCTGAGACAAGTATTAAGTGCTTGCTCTTAGATTTTTATATCTATAATACTAAACACATTAAAAATAAAAATTTGCTCGACTAAGGATTATGTAATTGATCAAAACAAAGTCGAATCCATGTTTTCCAGTGCTTTATATAAAAAAAACTCTTCGCTAACGAACGCGAGTAATAACTGAATTTCTGTTCCTCCTGTGTTGATTCAGGTATATCACGTATTAGGACTCCTACAACATGTCATTGCGCAAAATACAATGGAGAATGGCACTATAAAACGACGCAGGTTAACTTTGAGTGTAAACACATCTATAGAAATTTTTTTCAATAATATAAAATTATAAACACTTTTAATAAAATTATCGCCTTCATTAACACTTCGATAGCGCTTATAATAACATCACCACTGGGTACGATTAAAAAGGAATGCTGTGCCTACGGACGCATCTTAATTTTTATTGCGTCCTTTAAGATAAATAAAATCCCCTATGGATGTCAACGAGGACGCGATCGGAAACAAATTTCCCGATGCGGAATTCCCGGATTACGGAAAGGGATGACGCCATGCCGTTTGATAATGCTATCGTGAAGGAGGGATCGCCGATGGGAAGAGGCGAGTCACGTGACGGAGTGGGGTAAACAATAGATTCAATTGGTTAGGTTTTCTTCTCGTGCTTATTCTTAGAGATGATTTAAATTAACCACGACTGGATAGAGAGAGGCTCGGAAGTTGCTCGACTGGATGCTTTTTCCCCATTGGTTTGCGTGATGAGGACGATAGACGTCATTTCTTTTTTGTGAGACGCATAATCCGAATGAAACGCGTCAGACTCGATTTTACGCCGTTTCCTAAATCGTTTATGTGGTTAAAACGATTTTAATTTTGAAAAGGTTTTCCGATTTGCTTATTAAAAATAATTGCCATGATATACGCGAACGTTACGTTTTATAATGAACGACGTTTCGATTCAGCGGCAAAATTCATTCGATAAGTAACGATGTTTGAGCTGCAGCAAGTTAACATAAGCTTCCATGATGATTAAATATAAATTACGTAGGTATTTAATTATATATGACTGTTTCCGATACCGCATCAATGGAAAAGTGCTTGTTTGTTTGTTTAAAAAAATAACATTTTATTCAAACATGGATTACGTTTACGCTCCGTATCATTATTAAACCTTGACCTCGTATTATTTCGAAAAATTTAGGGAAGAGTTGGAATTAGTTGCGCAAACTCGAAGAGCCCTCTGCTATTTTCTGATCAACTACTAAATCAAGCGGAGAGCTATAGGTTACATAACAATGCGACCCCAATCTTCGACCCTCCGCCGAAAATTTACATCATGAACTAACAATAGATAGGCTGACGCTTTCCTTTTAGCAACTAACAGAAATCTGCTAGATAAGATGGGATCCATTTGTTTCAAAAGGACCATAAAAATAGACGTATCTATTGCCCAAACATTTTCAAGGCCGTTTTTTTATATCACTAAACCTCGGATAGAACTTTTTACGAGTCCCCCCCCACCCCTCTCAATTTGCTGCTACCGCCACCTTTCTCGTTCTGTCCTTAAATATTTCCTTCGTATTTTCCACTTCGTCCTTCAAACATTCTCTCGTTGGACTCATCCACCTCTTTCTTGGCCTTCCCTGAGGTCATCCTCAAGCAGGTTCCATCATTAATTCTCGTCTAGCTAATATTTCCTTTGGTATTCTCATTAAATGCCAATCTATTCGTTTTTATCTCTTCCCTATCTCCATTCATCTCCTCCGTTTTTTTTAATTGCCTCCTCTTGTTTTTCCATCCAACTCTTTTAGCACCTTCATTCCGTTATCTCTCTTTCAATTTCCTCGGCTACGCGCTGTTTATTTCTTCCATTTTGGACCATTTGATTTCGTTTTATCCGTTTCTTCTGCCTTTTGCTCCCTTTCTTCTTAAAGTTTACGGCATTATTACATGCACTCAGTGCTGGTAGTTGCTTCTTTCGACGCAACCGCAATACTGACGCGACCGATTGAAAAAAGACGTATCTAGCTTTATGGCTGGAAGAAAAAGTATACACTGTGCAGCTACAACAGCTATAAAAAATTTGGGAGTCATCAGTAGCTATTCACTGAGAGTAGGTCCTAAAAAAGGGGAAACTATTATCTGTGAATCACCACGGATGCCTTGTAACCGAAATGCTTAAGTTTTTTCAACATTTTAATGACTATTATAAATGTTTTAATAATGAAATAATGCAGTATGACCTAAATTTATCGACGAAAATGGAACGAAATATTATCTTAGCTGTCGAATTTTACCATGGAAGCAATAGTCAAATAACGAATAAGAAAAAGTGGAAGCACGTTTCCTTAAAATTTTCAGAGTTTTAGTTTGCCTCCTCCTTTCGGAGAGGGGGCAACCCGCGCACTGTTAGAATGTAGATCCTTAATATACCTTTACATGTGTGAAATTTTCACTCCTCCAACTTCAGTAGTTGGGCTACAATAACATTTCAAAAATTTGAATTTTCCTGCTTTGAATCCACCTAGCGGAAAGTCTATGAACCAGCGGAATATCCCAACCGGTGGAAAATTCATGGATTGATAAGAGCTGTCAAATTTTTCTTATTTTCCAAATATTTCTCTTCAAAAAAGTTGACTGCCCACATAGAGACGGATAGACAGGCGGACAGAGTTATCACATTAACACATCTTTTCTTTTAAGATAACTTGCTAAAATCCATAAAAAATTTTCGAAATATCTCTCAAAACAAAGAAGTTGATTGTCTACAGACATAGTCTACAGAGAGACAGAGTAATCACATTAGCGCATTTTTTCTTTCTTTTAAGAAACGGCGAATGCATGACAAAATGCCAATATTTTTTTTCGGAGACGGCGGAGGCCAGTGCCCAGAATTCCTCCGCGCGTAGGACCTCGAATGCACACACGCGCCAAGGGAATAAAGACGTGGTCGACATGTGTATGTACCCTACCGAAAAATCAAGGCATGCTCGGATGCATGCGTACGTGTTTTTCTCGACCGCTTGACGAGTAAGATTCCCGTAAAACGTACAGCATTTAGAAAAAAATGGCTCCCATTCTTAACTTTATACCCGAAAAGTGTTCATTCGCTAGCTTAAACTCCACCGAATTTGATCTCATATACCTAGTCTACTCATGGACGCAAAGTCGTTACGCTTTTCATTGACTTTTAAGGGCATATATACTATATTTATTATTTATAGAATAGTTTAAATCATATTCTGGGAACGAAAAAAACGAGAGAAAGATATTGAATTTTTTTGTAAGAATTGAGGGATATTAAGGAGAGGTTTCTAGGAAACGGAAAAAAAATTCTTTAGTAAGTCGCATTGAATTTCAGTCACGTTCTCAACACACTCCGTTAAGGTGGTGACATCAGGACTATTGTTCAACCACTACCTAAATCACGCCGATTACTCATACTGTAAATCTAAAATAAATAGGCTTTTCTTCGAAAAAGCCGTTAATTTTATGATATGTTTCCACGAAGCGAGCATTTCGCCTGAGAAACATTGACGGATTCCTCCGTAAACCTTGTTGCGGTTTGGGAGAACCATAAAACATATGACGAAGAAAAATGTAAAGTACCCCAGGAGGTTTTGAGTATCGTTAAAAGTAGATGAAAACAAAACCTGCGAAGGAAGCAGTACGGTGCAAGCTCGACATTATCTACGACAGGAAAGAAGAAAAGTTAATACAGCCGAAAAGATTGAAATCAGTCAAGATATCCCTACTCTGAAGTCAAAATAAAATAAAAGGCATATCGACATGAAAAAAACCAACTTCGTCAAATTTCAAACACACGCCAAGTTAGCGACAACTCCAAAGTATTATATCATCATTTATTGAGGTTGCTAGTTTTTTTACTGGCAAAAAGCTTAAATAATAATAACATAATTTGCGAGCTTAGAATTAAAATTTCGTGAGGACTTTCTTTTCTGACTGCAGTAAATATTGGCTAATTTTGATTTTGTCGGCTTTGAATCCACCTAGCGGAAATTCTATCAACTACCGGGAAAATCCAATCGGTGGAAAATTCATGGATTGATAAGAGCTATTAAATTCGAAAGGAATTTTCCAAACATATCTTAGAACAAAGAAGTTGATTGCCCACAGACGGACAGAGAAATACAAACGAACTTCTATATGACGAACGTCTGTAACTCGAATTTTTCGTACCTCGAGATGAATTCATTTTACAGAAGAAATTCTTTTCCATGTCATTTGTCTTATATAACTCGAATTTTCTATAATTTGAATGTTTTTTGTTTCCCTTGAGGTTCGACTTACAGATGTTTCACTATATTTATTTATTTATACGCATTCTTTCCGTTATCCGATTCGTCACAGCTTACCAATTTACGTATGGTAGTAACGCGGCATAGTGTCGATGAATTTGTTCCGATTCATCTGCAAAGAATTCAATCATGTCGTTGTTCCCGTTACGTCAAAATGTCCGTCTTCACACAATCGCCGCAAATTGGTGACTGGTGGAACTATCGCCCATACGTACGTGTCAACAATGGTCCACGTAAGGATGGAAGTCTTCTCCCGTCAGCTAACGCTAGATCAATAGATCAGGTTCATCCTTTTATATTTTACCCGTCCTTAGGAATTTTAGTCCCCTTAAAAACCATTCCGCCACGACCCATTCTCTCTCCTTTTCCACCGGAGGGCATTGCACCTGACGAAGGGCCGCCGCAATATTAACATACCAAGGGAACTGTTGAGCTATTGTTAACGGAGACGCCTTGGGTTTTAGGGATGTAAAAGCAGTCGGTGATGCTAATAGGTGAATCTAGAAACTCCCGAGGCGAAATAGTGGTTCTTAATACAACGAAAAATGGATCGGGTATGGTGAACGGTGTTAACAATACGATACAGTTAATTGAGGATGGAACGGTAAAAAATGATACCCAGCTATATCAATGTAATACGTAACGGAATTAAGAAATTTTTTTGAAAAGTTCTATATGTATTTTGTGGTGGACTTATATAGATGCTTTTATAGATAATTGTTTCATTCAATATAACTACGTTTGTGGGAAATTTAGAATTGGTTTCAACGGGCTCCGTTTGGAAAGAGTAGGTGCTGAGATGCGCGTGCGAATAGGGATATTATCGGCACGAAAGAAGCTGGGCCATTGTGAAGGTGTTACTACTTCTTTTAGTTATATTTTAGTGATAATCATCTAGTTTTCCTCTGTATAGTATCCTCAGTTCTACTTTCCACACAACGCTTCCGACATTCGTTTTGTGGACCATCGCCCCATTTCATGAACACGGTATATATTCTTCGAAAAAGTCTTTTCTTACGGGTTCCGTTCATCACACAATCCCTCTCGTCATTCTCTCATTCGGGTCACGTTCAACACCCATGTCTAACGTCAACATTTACGTATTATGATCCAACAAATCTGACCGAGTTAAACTTGAAAACCAAATAAATGATATTTATATAAAGGTTGTACAAGTACAAGCAACGAATGTAACTTACAGAAATGGAATCCAAATAGCGTGGCCTATCGTTTTATAACTATGGATCCAGTCAAGTGTTAGATCCAGCCGACTGAAACGCAGAGCTCCCCGGTTATACCGCGGATTTTCGGAGGAAGCGCGGTTTAAACGAGTACACGGTCCCATTGAACCAATGCAGTATTAATGTGATTTTAAACGTTTTCCTTATTACATTTTGTTTTCACAATTACCGCAGGAAAAATGTAAAGAACCATACTGAAATCAATATTTATTTTCATAACAGTTAAAGATAGGTAGAATGTAAGGGAAGTCAGGAAGACCGTCGTTATACAGAATGGGCCAAAAAAATGTACCTTATTTCAAATAAAAAATAATTGAACGACTTATGATATGAGTGTAAAAAACAATTAATAAAGGGATCTTTCAAATTTATTTCCATCAATTCAGATTTTCAAAACGTCTTCCATCATTCTGAGAAAACATACGAATGTGCGCTGATTACAGCCCATAGGATTTCACGCCTAAAATATACCACAGCTGCTGCATATTGAACCAACAACAAAAAAGTTATTTATTAAATAAAATTGACTTTATTCCTGATTAACGCACTTTATTATCCAATCCCATCTTGCATGGTTATCCCGTAATTTTATTTTGAAATTGGTTACATATTTTTTGGCCCGCCCTGTAAAAGTGTCCGCGGCGTATCGGATCCAAATTCGGGGTATGAACACGCGGAAAGAAGCGACGTCTTTTTATTTTAGCCCCGATGCGTCGAAGTTTGATGGATCGAAGAGAGGAGATTATCCGTATCACCGTCGCTCTCACGTTCGTTTCGGTTTAGGAATACGCAAGGGAGCGCCTCGGGGCGCAAATCCCTCCTTCCTTCCTCTCCGATTCGCTTCGTTAACCCCGTCCGGTGACCCGAATCCCCGACGTCGACGCCCCCCCCCCCCCGCTCCCCCCCTCCTTCCCTTTCCTTCCCCCCTTTTCCTTCCCCCCCTGCCTATTTCCCTTTCCCGCTCCTTGGCTCATCCATCCGCCGGCGTCGGCGATGGGCAGATCCGGTCCATGACTCCCATCAACTCCTCCTCCCACGGCCGCCTTCCGCGGTTTAGAATCCAATTTAGTCTCAATCCTCAAAAGCCGATTGCGTCCCTGAGAGATCCCCCGACGTTCTGACGAAAGGAATGTCGGCGCGGGGCGGAAACAAACGGGCGCCGCTCTGAATCGCGCGGTAATTCTCCGAAGGGGCGCTCCTACGGCGAAATTTTTGACGTCGTCGGTGAATATAATAAAACTTTATTTACGCCATAAGATTTATTTGTGTACCAGTACCGAATATATCGATGGCGCTCTTGAAGGCGAAGATACCGATCGATTCGAAACCGCAGACTATGGAATTGGTATACCATGCATATTCATTTTATCAAGACCGATGTAGTTAAGTTTGCCTCCGTACACATTATAAATGCGTAACGACCTCCTAAACAATTTTTCACTAAAATATAGTCATCATCATCGTAGGTAATCCGTCCGTAGACAGGTTCGTGATTATTATTGGTTAAACCTGGTTCTCCAAATGCTCCTGTTTTCCGCAATCTTCTCCATGCCGTGGTAGCACTCTTTCCCTTTCAAGTCGTCAATCAGCTGAAACCTTTTCCTTCCTCTTTCTCTTCTAACACGTCTTTAGTCATGCTCTCTCTCTCCTCATCCACTTCGCCGTCCTCTTTCTTAGAGTCTGCGCATCAAACACGGTATAAGTATATTATAAATAGAGTTTCTAGTCCTTAGGACTAGAATAACAAAAGCCGCTTTCAGAAGAAAGGAACTCCTGCTAACGGGAAATATAAAGCAGGAAATCCCCAAGAGGTTGATAAAATGCTATGTATGGAGTATAACTTTGTACGGAGCAGAAACATGGACGCTAAGGAAAAATGATATAAAATACTTCGAAAGATTCGAAATGTGGACATGGAGAAAAATGCTGAAGATAAAATGGACAGATAGGGTGAAAAATGAGGAAGTACTACGAAGATGTGGAGAGAAGCGAGCGATTATACAGACTATCAGAAAGAGGAAGGCGAACTGGATTGGGCATTACCTGAGGAGAGAGTGCATGATTAAAGAAGTGCTAGAAGGAAAACTGGATGGAAAAAGAGAAAGAGGTAGGAAAAGGTTTCAGCTAGTAGACGACTTGAAAGGGAAAGAGAGCTATCAAGACATGAAGAAAACTGCGGAAAATAGGAGTATATGGAGAACCAAGTTTAACCTAGAATAATCACGGACCTGTCAACGGACAGACTACCTATGATGATGATGAAATAGAGTTTATCAAATGGAAGAATTTCTTTTAATGGCGAACTTCCAAATCCTATCTTCTGAAAAACAAAATCGACAATCTCTTCCAAATACCCTTTTGTTATACGTGATGCATTTTACAACGGACTTTTAAAGAAATGTATACCTTATCTAATAAATACTGTATGCGAGCAAGAATTGATTGATAGGCGGCAATTCACTCATCAAACACTTTGGTAACTTTGAAGTTTTCTCTGACATAACTGACCCTTGAAACTTTTATTTTTAAAACTATTTATTCAATCCCACATCAATCCAAGCAAAACTAACACAAGAACTGACATCCTTTAATGAAGGAGAATCTATAGCTTCGTTCCGCATTTATGTTCATGTAAGGTTTAAGGCATGGTGTCTGAATCGCGACAAGTGAACTACTTAGGAAGAACACGAGAGGTTAGACCGTGGCAGTGACCCACCTTTTGCCGGAACGCGGAAACGCGACACTTTCACTGGAAGTTGGTTTCTTAAGTTTTCCTGAGTGTGAGACAACCCAAGTAAATCGTAACCTTAGGGAGAGAACTTAATGTTTTCGGTGTTTGGACAACCTTTACATAAAAATCTCAAAATTTTGTGTACACATAAAACGGAAAGTGGTTGCCAACTTGGCAAGCACACCAAGAGTCAGTCAGGATGAAAAAGTTGAGCCTTGAATGTAAGTTAGGAAGTTTAACTGTCTGTTCTTTATAACGTTATTACTTATATCGTGAGTGATCCATAAAATTAATCCTTTTACTGCCAATTCCAGAGCTGTGTGTACCCTGCTAAAAATTCCACACTGATTTTTCGGTAAATGTAAACTGTAAGTAATCTAAAGAGTACTTAATCTATTCTTGAAGCTAGAGGGTTGACTTTTTTCTATTTACCAATAAAATAAAGATAAATAACTATATATATATATATATATATATATATATATTTGAATTATATTATTAATGCAGAGATATTTATAATAAGTTACATGCGAACGAAATTGAGCATACATCGGATCGGCTAAATCGTCTCACTGGCAGCATGTCCCTAATTTGACACCGGAAAGCACATCTAAGCAGAAAGAGAGCAGGGAATTCATGGGTATACTATTCTTTACGTCGTGTTTACCGTGCAAAAGAGAAAAAAAGTCTTGGAGAGGCTTTTACGTTTATACTGTACATAATCCATATGAAAATAAACCGTTTTCATTCGCTCCGAGAAAATTTCACACGTTTTTTTTTTTAATGAGCAAAGAGAGAAAAAGTTGGGAAACTAAGGGAATGGGAAAAAAATAGGGGAGAGTTTGAGATGATGAATGAGGTAGGGAGAATTGGTCTTAGATGATGCGTACGCTTTCGAAAAAGAATATAAGAATGGATACTACTAAATGGCGGCTGTTTCTTTGGCAAGAAGATGAAAGGTGAATGAAAAGTTCGCGAGTGTGACTAAGGTTTTACGTGGGAAGAACAAATAGATATAAGGGTGTGGACGAAAAGATGAGTAAGTACGTAGAAGGAAAATTGTGGAGGAAGAAACGTGTGGGGAGCGAGAGAGTGTGAGATAAAAGTTTGATAGGAAGTGTGCCACGTCGCTGAATAAGGTGAGGTCTGTTTGTTAGAAATAAAGTCCGTGAAAAATAATTTAAGCTTACGTGTTAAAAAATGAAGGAAATCCAGGTAAATGTGAGTTAAATAATTTCTCAACGGGTACGCCCCAAGATGAAGCACATGACACTTTTGAGTGAATTAGGTTAAAAAAATTAAATAAAGTGACTTCTAAGAAATTACAATTACATGAGTAAGAAAGGAAAGAACTTTATGTCAGTATCCATTCCTGAACGTCAGTCTCTGTGCCTCACTGTGACGTACTAGGTCAAAATCAAGTAGCTTCTTAAATTCAGTCCGTGGATCTTAATAGAAAGGTGTTTATTTCTTTCTTATTACATCGCAAATATATATAGCTCAGGAGGTTATGGATCACTCAATTTCAGAAATCGATTTAGGTGAAATTACAGCAGAGAGAATTTACGCAATATCGCCTTCATTTTTCACGGCAACATTTCCTTTTCGGCGCAAGTATTTTTTTCACGCGTCCGGGTTATTCATGGAGGGAAAAAATCGAAGGACATTTTAGTTCTGTAATGACCCCCTGGCCGTAAAAATTTTACTTTTATTTTTACCAATCTCGGTCAAAACGAAAATTTTCATTACGATTATCGATAATTTAAAAGCCGGCATGACCAAATATTTAGGAATAAATTGGCGCGAGTTCGCGATAAGTTTATAATATGGGATAATATTTGCGCAAATCTTGGGAACGTAATTACCGAATGACCTTCCAGGTACTTTTTCTGCGTTCGTTTAGATTTTTACGTTGCCAAGAAATTCTAACGCATTTCCTCTCGCGGTTACGCTAACGAGTGCACCCGTTTCGACGAAAGTAGTGCACGAGTTCAAATGCAAAGTGGAAGGAAGCAAATGTCAAAATAGGACAATGGAGAGAACCTATGAAAAGAGGTCTCTGTTCGTGATGCGGTCTGCAGCCTCTGATGCGGTGGTTGAAGTTCGTTGAAGTACGTTTCCTGAGCTAAAGAACTGATGTGTCCTTCGCAGTAATGCGAACGATTCAATTCTTACAACATCTTCTAAATACCCTCCGGCACATTTTATTCGATATTTTGCGTCGGAAAACATTCATGCTGGTGAATATGTTAAACAAAAATAATTTTGAACCAAGGATAGAAATATGGCGTATTTGTTGGCAACTTTATTTGATTAATAACTCGAAGAAATTATAGCTCATTAAAGAAATCGATCATTTTTCTAATTTGGTGGGTGATAAAGTTAGCGAAAAGCTCTATTAAAATGCGACCAGTTTTTATAGACATAACTTTTCACCGTGATTTTCTATTCTTAATATGAATGGAAAATTAAATTTTTGGTTGATACCGGATTTCACGAATTCCCTAAAAACCATTTAAGGGCCACTTTAACATTAACTTGCCCTCGCATAAGTATAATGCAACTAATTGTAAGCTACATAATGTGGCTATTAATGAAACAATTCTGAATGTTGTCACATATTCCTTGATCTGTTTATGTTACTGTATCAGTTCGAATTATTACAGTACCTTTCGGTAGTTCACGCTGATTGAATATATTTTATACACTTTATAATATACTAAAATTTTAATTATCCAAAATATTTGGTACACTTGTCACCACTCTATTATCCTTATGTATATTCCAGTTTTTTAAAAAGTATTATCTTTTGATAATCACCTCTTATGTTATTACCTTCAGTAAAATATAAATATGCCTATTCACAGCGTCCTATACGTGCTGGGCATGCGCTCGACCGCTTCGCAATATTGTAAAATATTATTGGCCCCTCTTCGGTTATCTAATTAACTAATTAATGGGAAACATTTCGTACATCTCTCACTTGGTTATCGCTCCATATCTTTTTTCGTCTGGCCAAAGTACGAGGTCCTCATTCTTGACAAGTGTTCCTTCTAATCTTGTGGTGTCGAGTCCATTCTGGTAACACGTTCAGCTAAGGTTAAATCATGCTATCTACGCACCTTTCTCCGTCACCTCATTCTTTATCTAATTTAACAGAATAGGGTAATGGTGCGGTAGTTCTCTTTTAAATTTCATCTCAAGCAAGTTCTCTTTTTTTTTCTTGACCAAAAATGTCCGTTCGTGAATCACTACCTGAAAATTTATCGTTTTATTCTGTCTTAATATGGGAACATTTATATCAGCTCATGGGGAATTTACATGTGGGTTGGTATGAGAGGAAAAAAATATCCATTTTTTGTTCCTTCTCCAATAATGTTTTAGTTAAACAGTTAAGTTTTAACATTTAAATAAATCTGTAAAACAATTCAAGAAAATATTTTGAAAAAGGTACCATTTGAATTGATTTTTTAAATAAATAGAATACTAAATAAAGATTATATTAGCAGAATTAAGATGTCACGATTACATAGCAATCATGATTCACTTTATGAACTAGTGTTTGGCAATAGTATTTGAACTATTTACCAACATATACTAACCATTTATTAAAGGTAACCCTTTAACGTAGTCCCTATGAACCTGCATTCGTTTACACGTTTTTTCGCTATGTGGACCAACTATCATTGTACGACTTACACTCGGGGCGACTGTATTCAAATCCTTCCCCGCAATATGGCACAGAGATAGAGAGAGAGAACAGTCCGAGGGAAGTGGTTTTCTTATCTCTATGGACGTAAACAACGCCTCGCTGTCGAGGTAATGTATTGGCGCACACGTCACCTTCAAACCTGCACTTCGGTCGCCATTTCAGTCCAAGGGCAAAAGCGTAACAGAAGAATTCTCTCGTTTATCTTAAACCTCTCCTCCCTCACACATCCTCCCTCTCACCCACTTTTTCCCTTTTTTCCTTCATATTTTGCCTCGCGCCAAAGAGAATTCAATGCTTGGTCGCCTCCGTGACGAAAATTCAACCCTTCTTCTTTCCTCAAGACCTCCTCCATACATTCACTTCAGTATTCGTACTTTCCCCTTTCTATAATGTTGTAGAAGTCGATGTATCTAGAAATACGAAAGTAATATTATTTACTACTAGTTTTTGATGAAGCGACTTTAACAGTGCCCAGAAAAAAGGTAGTGGACTCATAATGTACGTTTCACTTTATTTTACGAAACGCAGAAAATTTCATGCGCAGTTTCAACTTATGCCTTTCGTACAAAAAATTTCGTGCAAAAAATCGAGAACATCCTGTTATTTAGCAGGTGTCATTCTTCTATATCACCCATAATGCAAGTGTAACGAGCGATTCAATTGTTTGGGTAACCACATATAAGACCGATACACGAAGTAGTATATTTTTTTAATTGTTAAATAGCCTATCTTAATGGATAAAAACTGTATGGCTTAAAAAAATTATTCTCATTTTCTTGAACGTTTCCACGTCACTTGGAATTGTTAAGGTATGTTACTAAGAGCGGATTCCAAGCTTTCGCCACTATCCTTGAAATTTCGGTGTAATAAACGTTTCCCGTAATTCATAAATTTCATCATTCACGTTTCCTTAAATTCACAAATTTCGTTTACTACACAAAATAAAACTTAGAAATAACGGTTTATCTGCGAGGGGATATTTTTCCGAATGGTTTAAGTATTAAAAACACTAGATTCATCCCAATAACCGTCAACCCTCCTTGCATAGAATACTCAAAGGATTGTGACGCCTCGCTGTCCACGAGTCCACAAAGTCCTTTTGCGTCAATAGGGCGTACTCACTTCACAGAAACGACGAGACGGACGGACCGTGTTGCTACGCATTCGAAAACCAATTCACGACAATAGCATTTATACCGAACACGAGAGAGAGAGAGAGAGAAAAGGACAATTGAGAAGGGTCTCGAAGGTCCGTAAGATCGTGTCGATTGTTTAGATCGCTTCATTTGTTTAAGATTCGCGTCGGGCGAAGAGGGAAGATTGGGAGGGAGAGAGTGTTTATACGTAGAAGGACGGGCGTTGAAGTCTCCATTTCGTCGGAGAGGCAGAGGACGTGATTGGGGATGCGATCGGAACGGGAGGAGACGACTCCAGAGGGTTAAGATGAGAATACAAATGGTTCGCGATGGGAAAAACCCCATTTTTCGTACATCTTCTTCGGTTATGGCGCGCGTGGAGCCGAGTTTTCGGGAATTGAGTCGCAAATACTGGAGAGGTGTCGAAAGGAGGGTGACAGGCTTAATGACCTTGGAGATCATAACGTATGCTTAAGTTATCTCTCGAATTACTTAAGCCGTTTTAGAGTGTTTCTCTTTAAGGCAAGGCAAGGCGTATAAATATGATAATGGCTCCCCGCTGTCTTTTTTTTAGACTTTTTTAATAAGTATATTTCTTTCCGAAATCCGAAAACCCTTGTACGTATTCCGACCTTTATGTATCTAATTTACATTATCGTTACTTCTACATTAAAGTATCGCTTTATTTAAAATAAAATGTAAAATTTTAGAGATATAATCAGCTGCTTAATGTGCGTGTCTCTATTAATATTTCTCATATATTTTTATCGCTGAATTTAAATAGAAAGGACTTTAGTTTAGATGTAAAAATTTCAGGATTTAATTATAATAAACCTATGGAAAAAGTTGATTACTGGCGATTTAACTGCATATCGTTATATAATATCAATATAAAATCTCAATAATATTGTAAGATTGTTATTTTGTTAATAGTTTATAACATTTTAAAATAATTGTTATAAAGTTGCACATCTCGGAATAATAACTTGATTATACAGAGTTCTTTTTCGAGCAACGAACTTCGTTAGAGTTTCAAAACGTGCATAAGCGCCGCCATGAGGTTGGTTGTAAACCTGATAATTAGCAATACATTTAACAAACACATTTCAAAATATGAAGCTAATAAAAAAAGTTGTTTAACGAAAGCTACGGACATTTTATTTTAATTTGAAGTTGAACCACGGTAGAAGAAGGCAGGGGCGGATCCAGAAACTTCTCAACGGGGGGGGGGGGGGGACGATCGCCCCTCCACCTATCGAATCCACCCCTGCCAACGGCCCTATAATCCCTACCCCTATCAGAATCTTTCTTTCCCTTGCTATACAGACCTAATCTGTGGCGTATAATTGAGGAATTCTGCGCGGAATGAATTTAAGAAAGCACCCCTTGTTAATGAGCTATACACCACATTTCAGCTAAGATTAATGTCAGTTAAAAAGTTCTTGCGAGAGTTGCTGCAGGCAAACTTCAAAAAATAATCAAAAGCTATGAAACAATTGGGTAAGGTTTATGTCAATTATGCATCCTTTGTTTTTGCGTCATTTTTTCTCTCAACAAACATTAGGCGAAGACATATTTAAAAAAATACTATCCTATTCTAAATTTACGGGCTGTTAGATGATGGCGCTTGGGAATACGTACGATAATGAAGCCCGAACTATTTTAAAGCTATTCTCGGAAGGAGGTGCAGTTTAGATTAGCGTGGGAGACATTTTAAATAAAAGAAACGATTAAAGAGTAAATTACCCGTAACGAGCAGAAAAAAATCTTTAAAAATAAAGACTACGCCGTTAGTGTGCCTACTTCTGCCATGGACTAATGAAAAGCTTATTAGTTGCAATAACGGATTCTTCATCATGAGAAGCCATTTTCCATTTGTTTTAAGAAGGTGATTTCGTGGAGAAAGTCTGAAATGGCGACAAAGAAACCGTTAACTTGGAAATCATGAAAAGGTTGAACAAATTGGCCACCGCTGATACAAATCGTGGAGTCTGCTTTCTAAATGTATGTGAATGTAATTATAGTCGCAAAATGCATGATTTTGCCATATATTCAAAATGACTTTTTCAAATCCAAATTTACGTATAACCTGCAAGTGTATGTTATGAATCCTTCAGTAGGGCTACTTTCATACAATTTTCGTTCAGGCACAAATCGTAAGTTTTATTAATTTCCACTGGCATCTCAATTTAGTATAAAATTATTAAATCGAAAAGCGATAAAAATTTTGTAACGTCACGCATAATTTTACAGCATACGTTTTGTAAAATATAATGCGTCAGAAAACTTTTCGATAATATAATAATTTTCATATAAAGATTTTCTTCACACATGTTAATTGAGACCGTCTTAAGAGCGTCACAGAAAAACGTCGAAACCACTAATTTTTTCCACGGACTGGGAAATTTTCCCCTGGTTTTTACCAAAAGTTTCCCCGCGGTCGACACAAAAAATTCATTGACGACGTACGAGGCACAGTTGTCCCGACTCGATTCTTTACAAGAGCGTACAAAAAGAAAGTAAGGATGCCCGCGGCCGATGTACCGAAAATGCTACTTCTGGTCTTCCCTTTCCCCCCTCCCAGGAAAGCGATTACACGCACCGTTGGAGCGTTAAATTTCTAAAAAAAGGAGCAAAGCGATTGCGAAACGTCGCCCACCGACACGCGCCAACATGGCGGATCGCGGTTTAACGACATCGTCAAATGCAAATTTTCGCGCGAAAAACGGGGACGCGGGATGAGCGGTGTATGATTTCGGAACAAAGGACGGCGACGAGAGAATGATGCTAATTTCTATAGAGAGTGACAAAAGAAGACGATCGGAAAGATTTTTTTCCTCCATTATTCCTTCGATGGTCGACACCTACTCAACCCTTATTCCAACCGTCCCCCATTTTCTCACGCTTCGAGATACGAATGCGTTGGCTCCTTTAGTTGAGCGTGAGTCATCCGTCTTCTATGGGTGCGCCGCAAAGTATCATAAATATGTCAAAAAGCTCTTTCTCTCATTTGCGACACGCGACGATCTTGGCGACTCTGTAGAAATTTTCCATTGTGCCTGCGAATTTTAATTTCAATAAACCGAGAGAGCGGACCCTGAGTAAAACTGTCAAAGTGAGGTGTATTTATTAAAATTTTAAACCGAGTTCTAATTTAATAGACGAACGTGAGTTTTACAAATCGATGCCATAAGAAAATATCATATTCTTTTTTAGGTTAAAATTAGAAAGAATTAGCCTACGATCTTCGGATCTGAACCATTTTGAAGAAAAAAATGTCAAGTTTCTTATACCGTTCATCTTTTTCCGCCTACATTTCGAAATCGCTCATGTTAAACGTTTATATTCACATATTTCGAGGAAATCTTACCATTTTAACGGGATGTTGTCTTGCTTACCAATTAATTATATTGTTGCACCTCACTTCAGGCAGTAAATGTAGGAAAGAAAGACAATTGCAAACGCATTATTGAATAGAATAAAATTATCTTTTGAAATTTCCATATTTGATATATCATTTCGAACCGTCATATTGACGGGCTATTACTTATTGTATATATAAATTTGCGGTGGTAAAGTTTACTTAAAATACAAATGTATAGTTTAAAATTAAGGGGTCATCAAAATTCCAAGCGTATAAGTGCTCGTGATGAGAAATTTTCCACAGCATGCTGGGTAAAAATTCATTTTTTCCCGAAAAGATGTTACAAGCTTTATAATTTCCCCTAAAGAGCTAAAAGAGCAATTTTCATCACAAATTATTTTTGTAGAAAAAGGCAGGAGTTATTGTTTAATCGACAGTATTCCATAGATTACGAATGAAAATCAGTTCACTTTCCCCGATTAGATGGCACCAGTGCAGTAGACCCTACAATGGTATTTAAGAGCCAAATATATTTTATTTCGTATAAGAGTTGGTTTAACACTAAATTAACAATCACTGTGATATTAGTAATTTATTTTTCGCTTGCATAAGTAAAAAACTATAAGGCGATGAAGCTTTTGAAGGAACTTTAGTCAATATTAACTCAAGATTGAGATGACAAGAATTTAGGGTTGTAATTTACACAGCCGCAACATGAAACGTGATCATTATGTCCCTTGTGCTCAATTTTAATTGCTTAAAACGCTTTAGAGTGGCTTTCCATTTATATATTTACAGATTTAATTTGTAAGATCATATTTATTTATTTATTCATAAACAATCGGGAGACAGCAGGAGGCCAATTACAGCTGATTGATTAACAAAATAAAATATTTTATTTAGGCACATCGAGGGACTCGAAACTCCTAAAATACGGCAAATACAGTCGAACTTCTATAAACCGAACTTCTATAACTCGAATTTTCCATAACTCGAAGTGAATTCATTTCACAGAACGGAATATTTTTAATGTTATTTTTCTTCTGTAACTCGAATGTTCTACAAGTGGAATATTTTAAAAAAATTCTCTTGAGGTTCACTGTATTGCCCATACCTTTCCTGGCCGTTTACATGATTAATGAATTCGTAGGAAGGTACAACACCTAAACATTTACCCACGAAACTCCGAAGCGCAAGTGATTTATTATTTTTTCCTCGGAAATCATACGCGAAGGCGGTAATACGTCTCCGACAACTACCACCCACAAACTCTTCCGATTCTTTAATCGGTACTTTTAGAGATGCGAAGAGAAATGAGGATGCACGCATGTACGCTACGGAGATGACTCGTGCCTGAGTCACGCCCGCGTTCCTCAGGATAGGCGGCTTCAACCCGTTCTGACGCATCGCCCGACTCAAACGCGTGCGTGGGGTCAGAGGTGGGGAATTTCGAGTTTTTTTCCTTCTCTCTCTCTCTACCCCTCTCTCTATCTCTCTCTCTCTCTCTCTCTCTACCTCTCTTGAGTTACGCGAGTTGAGTATCCCACGCTGAAGTGACGACAGCCTTTTTCAAACAACCCGAAAAGTTTTCAGAATTCTCGTTCAGTTCGGATCGATTCGCTCGGATGGTTTGGCCTTGAAGGTGAAAAAGGATGTGCTCAATTTGTGGAGAATATATTTTTTCTTTAAACTGAAGTCCACCTCCGTTTTCACTCTCCCTGCCTTCCTTTTTTTTCCTCATTCTCGCCTTTTCTACCTGTGCTTCTTTAGCTCCCTGCTTTTTTTTATAAATATTTGTTGTTCGTCTTCGTCTTTTACTTTCCTACTGTTTCATTCCTCCCCGGCAGGAATTTTTCATTGTATTTATTCCTAAGACGAAGCTAAAGTTTTTTTTCTCATCCTTATCTGTCCTTTATAATATTAATTTGTGTTATTAAAATCAATTTATACTGTATAAAACTTAATACGCACAACTTATCCCATGTCAATTTGTATTATATCAGCGCTATTCAAACTTTATTTTGCATGTACCCTTTGAAAATTTTCATAGCATCCTGGTACATCCACATTTTTTCGTAATAAAATTGCCCTGAAAAAAATGATACCAAAATCATAGCGTCAAAGTGGAAAAAATTTACACTTTGTACAGTTACTAAATAGCTTATTTATATTTGAAAGGTGAAGTAGATGAGGCATTACGGTATATGAGGTAACTATGATAGTACCAATATTTTGCTGGAACCACATTCAGAGCCTTCTGGTGTCACTTTGGGTTTTGGTAACACACTTTGAACACCACTGTATTAGACGATGGGTTCATTGGAAGTTCCAAGTTTTTTATAATCTCATTATCGTCAGAATAACATAATTCGTATATATTAACTAGTGTATGGTAGACAAGTTAATGCCTCGAGTATAATAGGTAAGCTTGGATGGAATTCTCAGGAGAAACGCCGTGAAAGGTCTAGGCATCGACTTATGTGTACTTTTAGAACAGAAGAAC
This sequence comes from Uropetala carovei, assembly GCA_036926305.1. Taxonomy (NCBI): domain Eukaryota; kingdom Metazoa; phylum Arthropoda; class Insecta; order Odonata; family Petaluridae; genus Uropetala; species Uropetala carovei. Next base: position 10,730,140 of record JAXCHB010000043.1, read on the forward strand.
TTAAAGATTAATTATCTAACGCATTTAGAAGTTCACCTTACGTTGGATGCCACGTCCATACTGACAAGATAAAAGAAATTAATAGTAGGACGGATAGTTACAAGGGATCCTTTTTTCCGAGAACAATTAGGGAGCATAATAATATTCACCCCTTGCCACAAACCAATTTCGGTGGCATGCAAAGGTATTATTCAGATTCAATCTCTGTAATTATCTCCACTTTGTTTTATTTTACAATTCACACTCAGACTATTCAAACTCCCGTTATGTTAATTTGTATCTCTTCTCGCTCATTCTCTTATTCCATTTTCGAGCTTTTTCCAAAACTTTCACGATAATTATTTTTTTTCCCGATGTCGCACAAGCACATACCGATACAATAACCCGTTTTGAATTGTACTTCAAATGCATTATTACGGTCCACACAAGTTTTTCTCGTCGCTCGGTCGAACTTTAAAAAAAAGATTTTCCCCGGTTCAGTTCCCTTTCTTCGTTCGAGCAATTGGGTTTCTTTTGTATGACAAAGCGGGTCACTTTTTCACGTTTCGTTCGTGAAATTTCTACTTTCTTCCGCGCATTTTTCAAATCTATCATCCGAAGCACGACCTGGTTTATTTTATTATCACTATTATTGTTGCATTAGTCGTTCGTTAAAGTGAGGGACGACGCGTCGATTTAAGGCGCATGACGGCACGTCGGTGGAATGAAGGCGTTGCTTCTTTTCCTTTAAGAGTTTTTGTGCGCAAAGACGGTGATGGCCGAAGGGAAGGAAAAGCCGCCAAGTAGGAAATGCCGAAGGACGTTCACAAAGAATACGGTTCAACGAAATGGTAGTTTGTCACACGAAAATTTTCATGACTCGGCTTCTTAGAAAAATCTCTCTAGCGATCTGATTGTTTTTTTTTTATAGTTTAACGGTCCGCCTAAGGCGTAAGGTAAATGATGCGTTTGGCGCCAAAAAAAAATAAACGATCTAAAATTATAAGTTGAGAAAAATTGTCGGGTAAGATGTCGTAACAGAATCAGGGGAGTGCGGCGTAAGGAGTCTAACGGTAGCGATGTCTCTTTGATCTTTCCGACCTCTTAGGAACTCTTAATGTCTTCGTCCAATGCGCCGAAGAGTTTTACGACATAGGTTGCTTCGATTTGCACTTTTAACGCCGGGGTGAATTTTGTACCGCTAGTATGTATATGAATATATATATACACGTAAGTATAAACGCGCGGGGTAATTAAAAAAAGTAGATTTACAGCTCCGAACATTTGCAAATACTTTGTTAGTCACACGAAAGTAAAAATAATGACATGACAATGAAATAAATGGTTTTTTCATCTCTTGGCAGTTGTGTTCGTGTAATTTGTTTTCCTTTCGTGTAAAAATTAAGTAGTTCCAATTATTTGAAGTAGTAAAACTACTTTACAATTATCCTGATTATAATAAACGCTTCTGTTTTGAGCATTGAATTATAAACGAAAAATCGGAAATTCAAATTACTTATCGAAGGAAGGAATGCTGCTTTAACAGTAAAATCGCAGGTAATTATGTTCCATCGACTAATATTTTGAAAAATTACATTCATGAGGCTATGATTCCCTTACTAAGTAGTTCGACATCAATGCGAGCGCGAGTCATTCCATGATTAATAAGTCTATTATCTTCAAAGTTGACGAAACGCGTATTTAAAAAAAAATCATAAACGAGTTTTGGGGCTCGTTATTTCGATTCCAATAAAAAGAAATCTATTCTCTAAGCTGAAAATGAGATTGATTTAGAGCAGCTTAGTGAAGGCCCACTTTTAAATATCCTGCACTGATACACGCGTATCGTTGGCTGCGACTCACAGATGCGAGCGTTGAATTGCATTTACAAATACGAACATAAAGACGGATGAGGGTAGGGATTTTACTTTCTATTTATGGTATGAAACAGGCTACAGGTTGCCAGTAAGCTTCACTCGAAATACTTTGAACCCATCTATTAGTAATGACATTAACCGTTTCTCAACTAGTACGTTATGAGTCGATTCTCTTCTGTATTCTGATGTTTTCTCCTGTCTTGAATTCAGAGCCACATTTGAGGAAACTCTCCAAATATGAAAAAGTGCATCGTTCCTTACCGATACTGGGCCAGTTTAAAAATTGTAACTTTTTGAATCCTACTCTGTTTTTTAACTCAAACGCGAAGCTTAAGACCTTTTTTTCGATGAAAGCTCAGATATTCCTCTGGAGCAACACATGTTGCACGTATAAATTAAAACCGGTTTAATTCGTTTTCGACATGTTATTTACGTGGATCGATTAGTTTAAGATAATAAACATAAACGGATGTTTCTCATTCGATGCACGTATCGATAGACATAAAAAAGGTTTAACGAGGGAGGGTGGGAAGCCTTTAAACATTATGAATATGGATTATCAGGGATCCTGCTGCTTATTCCGTGCACGGGTACCATCGTACGTGGCGTGAGCGAGTGTGGCGTGCCGTGAGAACGTTTACGGGGTGCCTCGGAATCCACAGGCGCTTACGAGACGACTTTTCGTTTGGGTGTCGTGGAGTGGTTGGGAGGAATCAGCGAAAACCGCGCATTCTTAAGCAGTTCAAATCCGGCGAATGCTACCCTTGGTGTCGCTCTCAAAAGAGCACGGAAACGGATGTTAAGTCACTTCTCAAAAGGTCGCGAAATTCACGGTCGTTTCGGAGTCGCGTGCTCGAATGTCGCCGCTCAGAATGATCGGCGCATAATTTTGTCGATGTATTTCGGTCAAACGCAAGGTCATCGTATTATAATTCGGTAAATTTAGTCTTTTAAATGAGAATCTTTTAGAATTTCCACTGATGGAAAAATGCTCGTTTTTCTCAGTCTTTTCATAGCTGTTGGAACTACCTAATTTGTCAATAGATAGTATTTTTCTTTTGATCAACATGATGTTGTTTACGTAATGACTTATACTGACGAAAAATGACCTATGAGAACAAAAAAATTATTGAAGAAATTAACAACAAATTAAATAAAATTACTGTCTAATGGCCTATCAGGTATCTAGTGGTATTAATGCGCTTACTTAAGGGATAATAAAAAAACTGCTTTTATCTATGGTACCGCCTTTACCCCTATCTGGCTAACTTAAATAACGTAAATTATGAAGCATTACATGGCCGCGTGTTGAATTCAAATAAAATGCATCATCCAAAAATACATATATCCTTGTTATTCACAGTGAACAACATAATGTGAATCACCACATAAATATGTATGTCAATATAAAAACAAATCAAGCTTAATTTAGTAAGACCCGAGAGCTAAATTTCCATTTTGACACTTTACGCTTCGCAATTTCCATGGTAAATTTATATGTATATTCTATAAGCTCTACAACATTAGGCATTTCATCGCACTCTAAACGAAGGTTTGAATTTATTCTGAAACTTTTCCTTTTTATCGTAGGCAAGTGCGAGAGGAGAGCTCGTACGTCAACTCTGACCTTTTTTTAAAAAAAATTAACTTCACGTTTTTCCGAATAAATTAAACGTCTACTGTTAACAATTCAAATTTATGTAAATCCGCACCGATATACACAGGCGTTCGGAAGGATCGATATTTATTCGTCCGTTTTGCGAATTAAATGCGAGCCAAAAATGTAACCTCCCCGCAATTCGCTCCGTCATTCCACGCCAATCCGAGGGAAAATATCTTCGAGGCGAAATGCTACGGCCCTGTTGCGCAGATGCGGAGAGATTGGCACGATGAGGATCCGTTTTCAAAAGCCTTTTTCCCAAACACGTCGATCTGTGCTGTGATACGGGTCGAGAATAGGAACTCTCCTCCTCCATTCCTTTTCTTCTCCCTCTCTCTCTCTCCTCACTCATTCTTCCTTCAACCATTACCTTCCTCCCCTTTCTCCGCCATTCTTTCTGTCTCCCTCTTGCACGGAATCCCTGTCGTATTCTATTAGTCCATTCCCATTCCACTCCTCTTCTCCTCAAATGTCATTCCTACGTGCCTTCAACATATTATTCTTGAGCACGTTTTCTTAAAAGAAAAAAACGTACAAATGCGATCAATTTATCTGTCCGTTGACAACCGACTTACTTTTTGAAAAGAAATATTTGAAAAATTATTTTTGAATCTTTGAATTTTCCAATGATTGAATTTTCCGAGTATTTATAGATCTTCCGCTAGGTGGCTTCAAAGCCGGAAAATTCAAAATTTTCAAGTTGTATTGTAGCAAAACTACTGAAGCTACAGGAGTGAAGTTTTCACTGATGGGAAAGACTAGTGGGGATTTACATTCTAACTGTGCGGGTTGTCCCCTACCCAAAAGGGAGCGACAAACCAGAACCCTGAAATTTTTTTTAAGAAAACGTGCTTCGACCTCTTACTTGTTCTCTCTTTCATCCAGTTAATCTCGCTTATTCTTCCATTTCCAACTAATCCTTTCCTAACCCATCCATCTTAAAATCTCTTTCCCTACATCACGTGTGCCAAACTCAATGAGGTATCAAGCCCGCATTAAAGCGACATAGAAGGGCCTCATTAGTATTATAAGTGTTTAACGAGTGTCGCAGGTGGTAAAATAGACAATCCTCATGAGTGATCGATTAACTTGCTATATCAAACAGTAATTTAGAAATCGTGGCGTTTTTTTAATCTTGATAGATAAGGGAACGTATTTAATTCCCTAGACCAAGAAGTATATTATTTGCGATTTCTTTTTTCTCTGTTTTCCCTATTTTTTTAATGTCTCGCAGACCGCATTATTAAAACTATATCCGGTGAATTTCACGCAAATATTCACATTTTTTAGATTTAAATTGCGATAATTACACATTTTATATTGAAATGCTGACCTTAAGACCCTCATTTAGAGTTGATTTCCACTTGCACGATACCGCAGAATCTCTGGATAGCATCCGATTTAAATTCTAATCTGGACCGCTGAAGTATATAAATACTTTATTTTTAAGGAAAGAACAAGATTTTTTCTTAGTTATTGAGATACAATAGAACGCGGTTTCTAAATCATTGTTTTTAATAGTAAACCACGTGACCGATCTTTTACGTAAAGTCTATTTTGCCAAATCTGATCGTCATTAAAAAAACTGTAATCCTACTGCGGACCTTCTATAATATCCATCGCTTCAATGCGGCCCTGATGCTTTCTCGAGTTCGACATGCCTGCTCTACATCAACGGACATTACTAGATTACGTGGTAGACAAGCCCACAGAGCTTAACCTCGCCAGTTAATGTTCCAATCGTTCAATCTTTCCTTTCCGGCCATTTCTTCTCCATTTTCTTCATCCATCTTTCACTTACATTAAACTGGGAAGGCTTGAAATCATGCCTTACATCAGGGGTGGGCAAACCGTGGCCCGCGGGCCATACGTGGCCCTCGAGAGCATTTAACGTGGCCCGCGAAGCTTTAGTGAAGAAGCAATCTGTAAAATTTAACCCAATTTTATATTACTTTCGGTAAAATTATGACGATAAAACCTTTAGTTTTGAAAATTTAGCCCTACAATCCTTGTTTGTGCTTTTTTTTCACTTATGTACGATGCCTAAGAATCTAAGCAATTTCCGATTTAAACTCGAATCTGGCCCACCTAAGCATTGGCATCTTTCAATGTGGCCCGCTGAAGAATTCGCAAACACCGATGCGGCCCGCCATGCAGGAAAGTTTGCCCACCCCTGCTTTACATCTTTCTCGCCTCTTTCCTTTTCTCCGTCTCTTTCTCTTTCCTGGAAACAACGGTTTGCGTGCACGTTATCATAAATGGCGACGTGCTTGCCCCTTTGTCATGGAATCTCCTTCCGGTCAATTGCGTGTTTATGACACGTCTCCTTACGGAAGAAAAGCGACCGCTGGGGCGACGAGGAAGCGGAAAGGAGCGCTCCGTCATCGTCAGTTCCTCCTCTCTTCTGGAAAAAAACCTCCAACAGGCTATTTATGTACATGCATATGCAAGCATACACGCGTCCATGTACCATTGGGGCCGTGGAAATAAATATCTTCGGAAATATCGCTATTCGCGAGCTACTCCAAAATAGGTCTTATTTGCCACAGTTATAAATAGAAAAATTTCTCCTTTCATCGATAGAAACAAGCAAATTGCAGTACAAAATCTAGTAAATCGCTCCAAAATCTATAAAATTATCACTCTGTGTTATTTATTGAGCTCTCTCGGTTGCTTCTATTATACATATTTTCTCCGCGACATTTTCAATTTTGCGCAAATGTGTTTTTTTTTGTTCCTGCGAGAGTTTCTGGGAACAGTGACGAAATACACTTCAAGGCGCCGATGTCCTCGATGCAATATTAGAACATTTTCAACGTAAATATCCCATAAATCAGTGTTTCCCAACCTGGGTGCCGTGAAGTTTTCTGAAGGGTGCCGCAAAAAAATATTGTTTTCTCATTTTTAGGCGCGTTTCGCTTACAGCGTGAGCGCCTATTATCCGTCCGCATGTTCGTTCTCGGCTTCTACGGAACGGATTTTTATGAAATTTGATATTAAGGACTTTCAATCAAATGTAATAAGAAAATCGCAAAAATGAATCACGTACGCCAATCAGGGATACCACCTTACTGGTGACAAAAAATTAAATTTTCGTCATATCTCGTAAAGTATTGCTCATATCAAAATATTTTTCAAATAAACGTTGTAGAACTGATAAATTAGAGTATTTCCTTTCCTATATATTTTTATCGTAAGAGTAGCCGTTATCGAGAAAATCAAACAAGAAAGTCTTATATCGAGTTGAACTTAGAAAATTACTTGCATGGTTACTTCATTGTTGCTAACATAAATAATCTCCCAAACAAACGTTTAATTTCCTTACGTGTGCATGTAATCACATGTAATACTATTAAATAGGAAGAAAATGGATTATTTATGATGAAGTAAAGGACTTTAAAACGCTATTTCCCTTACGTACAGGTATATAATTGCTTTCTAATACTCCATTGCACGAAACGCGCCCATTTGTGATACGTTGTACACCTTCCTAACTTGTTAGCCTCATTTTGCATCGTCGGCTTTCAAAAATGCAAACCAGAGTTAAGTCGACCTTCATTTCGTCGCAAAGGAACTTCGAAATGAAAGGAGATATGGAGATTGGAGTTAGGGGTTCAACTTCAGCACGATTATTACTAACAGTGGATAGGGAGGGGTGCCGCCAAATTCTGAAGTCAGTTAAGGGTGCCGCGACTCTAAAAAGGTTGGGAAACACTGCCATAAATGATTGCAGATGCATTGGCCAGATATATTAATTGCTTCTCTTCGATGTACTTGTTTAACATTTACGCTCCCTTCAGTTGTACAGGTGAGTTTGTTGAGTCGGATAAAAAACGTTTCCATAAACGTACGGGTAAATTTATATTACTTATTATATATAATTTTATTCGAGAACATTCTCCATGAATCCGATTCAAATTCGCAATCTGTGATGTTAAAACCGGCGTTTCGCCTTTGAATCGTTTCAATTGCCCGCCATGGAACCTTTAATGTGGTACATCGAGTAATACCTTGAGTAATTCAGCACAGTTCCGAGAGAAATTTATGCTATTTACGATGACCACCCTTCTCTTTGGGATATATTGGGAACGCACTTGCTGCACATGCTATTTACTGCCCCGATTCTTACGAACCGGAATTATTAGACTTTCACTCTTCCAACAGCGACCGATTAACCGTGGTTGCGTGCGTTGATGTACACGCAGGCGTACTCATCCAATTCAGTCACGCAATCTAACAACATCTTCAGTTTTTTCAACAGTTGAACATAAATGTCTTCCGATGAGATATCGGTGAAAGTATTTATGCATCGTCACTGAGTCATTAAGCTGCTAATTGGAGTTTTTTTTTGTAATAAACGCTTATGTAGAGGATCTCTGTCTAGCCAGTGAAGCTACGGGAACTACGTGTGCAAGGCGTGGTCCTCTATCCAAAAGTAAATTACAACAACAATAATTCCGTGAAAATATTTGAAAAAACGCCCATATATGTTAACATTTCTTGGAATTTGTGTTCACATTTTTACACGGATTTGTTTCCTCGGTAGCATTTTATATTCGGAGATATACTTGTACATTTAGAAGTTAATGTGATTTTTGCGAAATTCCCTGAATATGGCATTTTTTCAAAATTTGTGGTCTTGCTTCAATATTTGTCATGTATAAAACCTTAAAAAACCACATTTTATGCGGAACATGAAGAATTACTACCATTCGCAGCATTAGAAAATGTTGGTACAGAATTATTTATGGCAATTCTTGAAAGATTATTTTTCCTGTCAATTTTGCGTAATTATTGTGTTCAACACGAAACTCCTTATCTTCTTGTCAAGCATAGGTAAAAAGGTAGATTTAACGAATATATAAATGATTTCGTACATTATTTACGTTAAATTCTATTCAAAAGTAGCAAAGAAAACTCGAAACCTATCGTTTTTGTAACTAAATCTAAATCCAGCGTAGTCGATGCTACATCTGATGTTCCATATGACAAAAGGCGAATTTGGAACTATAATACGCTAGCATCAACTTTTGGTATTTGTTTCGCATATATCTGTTATATTCATAATTGTGTGACCATCTCTAGCTTTATTGTACGCAACACAATCGCATCTTAAATTCACGGTTAGCGTCGGCAATAAATATGCATCAAATTCTTCTCAGAATTTTCCCTGCCACTATCGCCCATAATAAAATCGGCCAATAATTACGACAGAAAATAAAACTCACCCGTATTAATAGCGTCATATGCGTTTGGACATGAAGCTCATGTGCGCGTATCTAAATAATTAAAAAATATATACGTGCATATCTTTCGCGATCGGATGATTCGTATTCATATTATACAGATCGGTACAAAGTTTCCACGCTCGCCTGAAAATTGATCTTACCCTTTAGGATAAGCTCCATCACTGCGAACAGTTACAGCTTCCCGAGTGAAATCATTTCTCGCTGAGCAGAAGAGTAGTCAGTCAGGGAGTTGTTAACCTTGGGTTGCCCTTGGATACGAGATAGAGTTAGAGAGAGAGAGAAAGACCCTCGTCGGGCACGTGCTTTGAAAGGGTTTCGCTGCCACACTCCTAGGTGGCGGTGGAATCACCTGTTCCTAAGCCATTCACGAAACATGGCCACGGCGCGCATTAATCGACGCACGCGCGTCCGGTCGAAAAAAACACCACTGGTTGCAAATAAATATATAATACATATATGAGCACCCACTTATACAATAGCCCGTTTAAAGTTGAAATCACAATGAGCAATAATATCATACGAAATGTACCGATTTTTCAAAATTGTTTCACGGCATTCCTTACATCTACATCTACATGGTACCCTGCAAGTCACCTTATTGGTGAATGGCAGGGGTTGCAATACACCAAGATTCCTTAGTTTACCTACGTTACTTCTTCCTATTATGTTCAGAGCATATACTGAAAATTATATTGAATTCGTGTTTTAAAATGTTATTAAAAAGGCAAATTGTAACTATTTTACTTCATATCTTTAATAATCAATTTGAAAATATGAGTTTTTCCTCTGTTACGCTCAGATAACGTAAACATTACGCCGCTAATACACTTTCACATTCGAAATCCTGAAATATTTTCTTAATTAGAGGTTTAATTAGAATTCACGAAAAGGTCCTACGTACGGAAGAACTTTGTTAATATATAGTCGAGAAAACCATATAAAATACCTGTTTGAGCAAATCACAAAACCACCGCCTTGAAAAGATCGTTCCTAAGGATACCTTTCTCTCCTTAAAAATAATTGAATGATCACACCAGAAAGATAGTCTGCGATAGTCACCCCCCACCACTCGCCAAACATGTTTATACGCGGGGAGCCACGCAGATTTAGATCTGCCTTTCTAAGCCATTAAGCTGAGAAAGTTCACGTGCCAAAAAAAACCAGTTCTACGTTGCTCTCGCGAAAGATGGATACTTTTTGCTAAATTTTTACTGCGCCCGTCGGGTGAGAAGGAAATCGAATATTTTTCGTTAATGCGTCCAATCGCTCAGTACTGTTGCGCGATATGGGACCCATTCGTTCAACGGAACTCGAAATGAACCAGCGTGGTGCTGCTTGATTTGTTAGAGGTGGGACACAGATATTATCACGACCAGCACAGGAATATTGGCACCAAAAAAAAAAAAAAAAGAATCCATTCAAGCTCTCAGAAAATTTTAACTAAAACATTTTTAACACTTACTTCATACCCCGAAAGTCATCTAAACGATGAATGGCAAGGAGTGCGAATGCACCAAACGTCCCTAGCAATTCCGATTTATCGTTTTTCTATTGTAATTCCTGGGGAAGAACGATAATTTGTTCTAAGATAAATCTCCAGAATCTTATCCTTATTATCGTGCCTTCCGAAGTATACGTAGGATACCTGATAAGCTCTGCAACCTCGTTCGCTAGTTTCCCCGACATATACTTTTGTATCAGTTTAGTCTACCCTGTAATCTGCGTTCTACAAACGAGATGCCCATTTCAAATCTTCTATTAGCGAGTTAACGCTCTGTTTATCATCATAATATCTGTTGTTTATTTATGAAAAAAATAACGTAGAAAAATTCCGCGGGTATGCTATCTTTTTGTGATTTCCAGGAAACACCTCTCTGGATAAAGCAAAGAATTGGGACCCCTACTCGCTGGCAGCTTGGTCTGGCTCTGGTTAAGATACTAGCTTTTGAGTGATAATTCGGATAATAAATTGCAGAATAACAATAAGAACAATCTGAAACTATGCCAAAAATCTATTAGCTCAGAATTAATTGAGAATGTGCTTACCATGTAATAATAATAAAAGTTGAAGTAGACCGTCGTGCATATCAATATACGTTGAAGCAATCGCTCGAACAGAAAAATACTATGAATTCTTTTTCTAAGAAGTTATAAAAAAAAGGTTAATAGAGATTTTAATTAGAGTGTAAGCATGTTATATCCCTTCCATACAATTTCGGCTGGTAGAAGTAGGAATAAAATTTGAAAGATAGGTAACATAGATTATAAATCAGTCGATGTGGGTGAGTGGTAGGAGTATTATATAAAAAAAAGTGTTACTATACCCAACGAACCGATGCCTGGCATTGAAGCGACGTAAATGATTCTGCCAAGATAGTTCTGTTTCCTATTTTTAATGCTCCTTACGCAGTACGAAAACGTGAGAGACGATAATTCAAAGCTTCGAGCGGATGTTTGGTTTAGCGCCAACAAAAGACGTGGACGCACATACATAAAATTCGTAGACATCTGCGCGAAAGCAGAATAGTAACCACCTGCGCCAGCATAAACATACTCTTATCAAAACACACCGGAAGTAAATCCTGAAGGACGAGGGGATTGCGAAACATCCTCATAAAAAAAACTAGCGAGTTAAGCCTAACCTGTAACTTGAGGATAACATTTTTTTTAACCAATACCTTTATTTCTTATATTTCACTTAATTAGTAACAATTTTTAGCAACATGAGTTATTTTATTGTTTTACATGTTATTATTTAATTCTAGTTTAACATTTTCATCCTCTTGTTTTTCTAGGGAAAACTTGGTGAAAAACCCTTTATCTTGATAAAATACTATAATCGCACCCTACTATTACCCTTGGCTCACTTGCTAACTAGTATATAATTAAAGACGTAAAAAAGAGATCCTCAAACTACGGCCTGCAGGCCATATCCATCCCACGCAATGATTCCATCAATTTCTTTAAGACATCTATCTATATTCGTATATTTGCCCGCGTGAAGTAACATTAGATACCATTTATGAAACAAACAATATTTTTTGAGTTAGTGGATGCAATATACTTTTACTGCAGTGGTTTGATACTTATTACACGATCAGAAAATACTAAAAACTGACTCGATGAAATTTACACAAGACAGATCAGTCATTTGAAAGGTCGCATGTGGCCCACACAGTTCTAGAAAAAACCCTCGTGTGGCCTTATATGTAAAAGGTTTAGAGACACCTTACGTAGAAGTTGTAAGCATTAATTACGGTAATAGATGTTACATTTCACCGACATAAAGGTAAATACGCCATAATAATAAAAATAAAAAAACCTCGTAAATTCCGCAAAAATATATTTCAAACTACCAACAGCAACACCATAGGTGAAAATACACTTTTTTTATTTTAATTATCGCGAAGCAATTCCACCAAGTTACGCCGAAAACTATTATATTTACAGAAATTCGCCATTTTTAACCCCTCTCACGCAACTAAAAACGAACGATTTCTCAGCTAACTGTGAGACGAGTTGGGACCGTCTTGACATTGAAATAAATAAATTGGATTCCCGAAATGGGAGAACTTTCTTGAATTTTTTTCGGGAGGGGGGGTCGTTGACGGCGCGTTTCTATGGGAGTCCTTCAACTCGGGCGTTGAAGTTTCCGTCGCAGATCGCACGCTTTCTCCTGCCCCTTTTCGTGGTCTCACGCCGTAGGAATCGTCGTCTCACGTTTCTTATCGTGCGTGCTTTCTTTCTTTCTTTCGCTTCATTTTGGTCGACCGGAATGTCTGCGGGTTAGGACCACCTCCTCACTCGGTGTAAAACTATCTTCATCTCGTGTTTGAGTTTCTCGTGGTACGCAAGTCGAAATTATTTATCCGTAGGTATTCTTTTAAAATACATATATATGGATCGCTCTCTTTACGCGGAATTTCTGACAGAAACGCACAAACGCACGCACGCATGTCCTCTTTAGAAATAAACATGGCCAGCTTCGGTTTCAACTTCACCACTTGTGAATAATTAGCATCGTTTTCTTCAAAGATATTCTATGGAAGCTGGAAAATGATCGGTAAAAGACGTTTTAATTTTGGGTTTGATTGGAGGATTGGTCATTATTGAGAACAAAATCGAAATGAGAGATATTCCAGCAATGGGAAAAGACCGTTTTCATGAGTATCTTCATGAGAGGAGTATTGGAATCATCATAGAATGAATTGTAGAATAACATGGCGGCAGTTTAAACAAACATTCAAGAATACGCACATAAAAATAAAAAAACAGTATTCTCGGTTATCTGTTGTAGCGATTATTATAGATGCCCGGCTTATTCTAAAAATTTTCAGCCATAAGACGAACTCGATAACTCTCTAGTGATACACAGAATTGATAAAACAACAGCGTCATGTTTTAACAAAAATAGAACACTACTGTTCTTTCAAAATACGAATAAAACTATACGTTGTTAAGGTTCAATATGTAGAAAAAAAAGGACCGTTTTACTACGCGGGCTCTTTCTCCATTGCTCTCCGATTTCACATTTGAGAAAATAGTCCTCATATATTTACATGATATAAACCTCCTCCCCTCTAAAACGAGGTTCACCTTGACTGGACCGCAACTTTACCGCAGCTCGGTTTTCGTTATCTGTTACCAACACGGTTTTTCTGGCCAAGAAACCTTAAAAGCGAGTCGTGCGCCTATGCTGAGGTTACTAACTGAAATTGATGCCTACTAAAACCTAGCAGCATTAAAATTTGACAAATGTTTGTCATCTTTTTTTTTCCAATATCTATGAAATGAATTCTGTCGTGAGACAAAAATACCCTAATTGCTAAGTCTCAATCCGAACATGTAGGCCAACGACCACGTTGTGGAACGTGCACGTAGAGGTGTTAAATTCGCCAACGTGTGTGATTTACGAAGGATGATGGGCTTATTGCCCTGAAATAGGAGTTGATATATTCAGCCTAGATTCATTACTGACGTGCGACACTTATTCACCGATATCCTAGATACTGCTATTGCTAGTTAGGGTGCGATCACGTAAAGGTCGCTGAAAATTATGCAGGGATCTAGGAAACTTGAAAGCCGACGTTAAGTTTGTTGGAAAATGGAAAGATATTACTCCTTGTCTCCTTTCTCACTGAATAACCCGTCTTCGCGTTAGGTCACATAATAGATTACCGCTTGACAGCAGAGCTTTTATAACACTACTTCTAATATGAATTAGTTTTTGTTTCACAAGCATTATATATATTATATATATATATATATATATATATATTATGATTATTATTATAATATATATATATATTCACTGGGTTTCCTTCAACACCTAGTTGCCCTAAATATATATATATAAATTTTAAGACACATTTTTATGCGATAAACAAAGCAATGTTGACGATAAATTAACTCTTGATGGTTAGTCTACTCATTAACCATTTAATAGGGATAGAAATCGTTTACGCAATTGAAAGTGTTACAATATTGTACCAGTAACCTGTAGAAGGTTAACTGCCTTTGTTAAGTTGCTGAAGTTCCCGAAAAACCTTGTAATTCTATTTTTAAAATTGACAAATCTACCGTAAAATACGGAATTTGGAAATATAGACCTGAAATCCTTGGCGAAATAATCTGAAAATTGCCTCAACTATAAAAAAATGTAACTTTTAAATGAAAAGAGTCCGATCATATGGGCTCGCGAGCACAGTTAATTACTAAATTTGATCTCGAATCTGCCAATGATATCCGCTAAAGAGAATAAAATATTCCGGCGAGTTTTACGCTACCGCCGAAACGAGGGCGGTAGGGCGCGATTCCATTAGGTGCCTTGAGCGATCCGTCGCCCTATATTCCTCGTCCGTCTCGTTGCATAACGTTTTAAAAGCCTTACACGAAATACGCTTTCGATGGAAGACGTCGTTTATATACTTTTTTTTTACGATCAGCTTGTCCAATCCTTTATCACAATTCGAAGGACGCGCGTCCATTTTTTCCCCTTACGTGTCGTTCCGTTCCGAGACCGCGAACGGAGAAAGCGTACACAACCTTTCTCTCTTTCTCCATCTCCGCTCTGCCGTTCACTGACCACGCCTCGCAGAACACAAATAATGAAGAAACACGCCTCGTAGGCCTTTCCGCTATTGAATGCAAATCGGTTCTCGTTCTTCGTTAAAAAAAAAAAAAAAAGAGGCTATTAATTTTCTGGATCCTCCCAATTTTTTTGTTCAATAGGACGAAAACTGGATTCACAACTCTTGAAGGAAATGCGGTGGGCGGTTGAGTAATTGGATGGAGTTAATCATAACGTGCTTTCTTTTCTTATCCCAGGATTGGAAATCTCCGAGGCTTATCTGCGTGAAAAAAATCGGTCGGGAAAAGGAAAGTATTGATAGTTTTCGACGGTTTGCGTATACTAATGAGAGAACGACTGAATGTGGCACGCGCGTACTTCGGATAACCCTTATAGCCGTGGGAAGGATAGTGGACTGGTGGTCAATTATAGCTCCCCGAGTGACGTCATCGATTTGGGAAAGCGAAGTGTGCACGCTATCGAGGCTAAGAAAAGCATCTGTGAAGTGAACGGAATTCTTGTTAATTATTCTTCACCTTTTCCATCAGCACGGGAGGTTCTTTCTCGTCGTTAGATTGAAGGTCGGGGTAAGTTTCCCTTTCGTTTTAGCTCAAACGCTGACGGATGTGTGGATATCAAGGGAGTTGTTATGACTGAATGTTTCTAAGATAGCTGCTGAGATCGCGTATGAAATTGAGACGAACAAAATCAAGCGGAATTAAATCGGTCGACTAGGTAATCATGAAAAGTTTAAGGTACAAGATGCGGCAAATCAGCCGTCATCACTGGTCAGGGTTTTGCATTGGCGTTTCAGCGTTCGCAAAATCAGAAAATAATACTGGCCATGGGGCATCATCTTTCCCACGTTATACAAAATATATGCAGTGTTAACTGATAAGTTGAGAAATTTTTTTGAAAGCTGGTTCGTGGCTGTAAACCGAGAACAACCTAGATCAGAGGTTCCCAAACTTTGTGAAGCCACGGAACCCTTATATTCAAATATTTCTTCTTGCGTAACCCTAGCTAAGAGATGGTAAGCCTGATCTCAATAAAATTAACTTTTAAATCATTATAATGTTTATTTATGTAGCTTATGTATCTTATACAGTTTACAAGTGAGGCTCATGTTTCCTGCTGTAAATAAGAGAAGGAAGAATGAATCCAGTCTCTATTAAGGAACCCCATTTAGCTTCTGCGGAACCCTTGAGTTCCGCGGAACACAGTTCGAGAAACCCTGATCTAGATGAACGCTTTACTCAGTAAACCGCAATAAATTTCTTTAAAGTATTTCCGCCCCTCATAAATCTGACACTGAGGTTAATTCAAAGTATGATTAACATTATACTCTAAATTGCTTATTATGTAAAATATTTTCCAAAATTACTAAAAAAAAGAATTTTGGAATATTGTTTCGAACTTAGAAATGTATATAACCTATGAATTACAT
Organism: Uropetala carovei; assembly: GCA_036926305.1. NCBI lineage: Eukaryota > Metazoa > Arthropoda > Insecta > Odonata > Petaluridae > Uropetala > Uropetala carovei. The sequence goes on from JAXCHB010000043.1 coordinate 10,746,422, forward strand.
CTATATGCAATGTGGCAGGTGGTGAACACATTGGACACCCATGACATAAGTAAATTTTTAAATATAAAATTTCCCCTCGCATATTTGAAATTGATAATAGGAAAACTAGGAAAGTACGGCATAAAACCGAATATCGTGAGTTGGATAAAAGACTTCTTCTCCAATAGAGAACAGTTAGTAGTCATTGATGGGAAATCTTCCTACCCAGTTAAAGTCGCATCAGGGAAGTGTCATAGGCTACTCCTAATATATATAAACGATATCTGCTCGGTAGTTCGCTGCAAAATCAGACTTTTCGCAGATGACATCGTCTTATATAAGGAGATAAAGAGCCAGGATGACCGAAAATCACTCCAGGAAGATTTAAACGCCCTTGCAGCATGGTGTCAAGATTGACAAACCGAAATTAATCACGGCAAATGTTCCCTTTTGAGTTTCTGGAAGGGCAAGAACAATGAATTAGACTCGGAGTACAGAATTGATAGATCGAATATCCAATCCGCGGAATACGTTAAATATTATTTAGGATTATTTATCGTAATCTATCGTGGAATATGCATATTCGACGGGTCGTAGGGGCAGCCAATAAGAAATTGGGCTTCGTAAGCAGAATAGTAAGAAGTAGCACAGACCAGGTACGAGAAACGTGTTATTTATCATTGGTCAGATCTCAGGTCGAATACGCTTCCAGCATATGGGATCCGTACGAAAAGAAATATACTTGAGTTAGAAAGAATCCAAGCCTCCGCTAAAATGCAGAAGAAGACGCTGAGCATTCAGATCCGTAAAGCAAAAATATGAGCAAAAATTAAGCGTCACATCAATCTTGGAGTTGAATTGGATATCGCCAGAGGACTGCAGAATTAGCGCTAGGTTAAGGCTTCTGGAGAAATTTAGGTCGGAAGTCTTATTAGAAGATCCTACTTACATGGGTAGGCACGATCACGAGGACAAAATACGAGAGATCGACTGTAGGACGGGGCGATATCAGGGTTCGTTTTTCCCAAGGACCATACGGGATCATAACAGGAGAGTAATTCCCGCGAGAGATGTTAATTAGGTAGGCTTTGGTGCGCTGCACCCCCTGTCACCCACCAATCTGGTGATTTGCAGGGTATTATGTCTATGTAGATTTAGATGCAGGTTATTTTTTCAACTTAGCTTCTCCATCCCGCCAGTACCTTTCCATACGTTCATTCTGTGATTTCCACACTATTAAATAGTGGTAGATGGAAATAGTCTCAAATTGTTTATTCGGAATTATATATCAACTTTTATCTTCCTTTCATTCGTGATCATGTCGGATATCAATTTGCTTTCCTTGGGATGCTCCTTCATTCCTGCCGTTTTTGCTATATAACTCGATATTTCTAGTGAGCCATTCCTCGCTGTGGATGTTATGTGGGATATGACCATGTCGTCAGAGAAAGCAAAAAATTACTTGTAATCATTTCCTGTTTCATGTCTCCATAAACTCTTTCTGCTAAGACTGATGGAGTCCCGAGGAATATATGTTCATTTCGAAAGAAATTCCAACTTTAAAATTCCCTAAGATATACGGAGAGTATTATTATCTATGAAATTTGCAAGTAAACTACGTCGGCGTTTTATTTTATTAAAATAATTCTCTTCCGCTTTTGTATGTATATCGCTGTTATTTGCTAGTCCAACGGTAAATGAATTTTGAGCTTAAATGCAAATACGTCATATACTCACACTTCTAAATACAACAGAATGAGAAATTATATAAATATAACCAAACATAAATATAACCAAAAAACAAATAAATCTGTGTGTATACACAAATATATCAAATATATATTTTAAAGTGGAAATATTAGCGCATTTCTAGTAAGACAAAATTTATATTGGCCCCTATTTGGAACAATCCCAGTTACACATTGAGATATCCAAATTAGCCTACATACCATAAGTTATCTTCATGCAGCAAAAATTTCAGGAAGCAGAACGGGGATAACAGGATAAATATATTTCACGTTACGCACGAAAAAAAAATAATCATTAGTTTTTTAATCGAATCCGATACTTAAACTCGTTTATGCTGCCATGAACCACCACCACCATGTCCTCATGAAGATAAGAAATTTCACGAAGCTTCGTTTGCGACCACGACTGAATTTCGGGAGCGATAACGTATATTTCAGCCCACGCTTCCGCCACAAGGCTTTTTGTTCTACGTAACATTCCTCGAATCTGCCTGCCTACCGAAATATTAAGGGCCGCGTCGCGTTACTTCGTGACGGGTTGGGTGACCCAGAAAGAGGCCGCTTAGGGAAGAAAATTAAGGCACCCACATCGGGGTGAGGGACCGCGTTATATTTTTTTTTCGCCCTGTGTTTCGATGGATTTGGTTTACCGTGGCGAGAACCGGCCACTTCGACGCTATTTATATACAGGACACGTTATCACGAAATGAAGAAAATCGATCCAACGGAGGGATCGTGTTCAAATCTCAAGCGTTTCCTATCTGAATTATAAGTTATATATGTATGCGTCAAAAGATAAGCGCTACGACGAATTACTGCAAGATTACGACTTTGATTCGAAAGGATTTAATTGTAAAATTGCACCCTTCCTGCAGTTAGAATTATAATGGTGTGAATCCGAAAAAAATAATCATCTTTCATATTAAATAATTCCAGGTTGTGGTGTTCGGCGATTGCGTTTTACCCTTCTCAAATTTCAACATATTTTTCTACGTTTAAATTTATCTATTAGGAATACTTTATAGTTGACTGACTTTCTCGCAAAATAACCAGCAAACTGCACTTCATATGGTATAAATCTTGGAGGGAAAATATTCTTTGAATTCCAATTCGACAACGATAAAATCAAATAAAGAATATAGAAACTAGAAGTCTTCTAAATGTAATGTAATTACTATGGATTTATCATTGTTAACTTATAAAAAGCTTTTAACGCGTGAAAGATCACAGTGAATTTCAAACAAAAAATATAATTCTATAAAATTACATCGCGTTAAATAGAGGTTTTCCATCCAAGATCGACACTAATTATACTGTCCGCAAACATATCGTTGAGTCGTGAGGGTGCAAAACCCCAGATTTTCAAAATCATGAAATTGCTCATCGTCCTAAAGGAGATACAGCTTTAAATCGTTCTAAAAATGTAATTGATATATTTTTAAACGGCAAAATCGTAAAACGAAGGATAAGCACTTAAAAATATGTATTGACTTCAGATATCTCCAATAGCTGTTCTTTTGAAAATCTATTTTCGTCGAATTACCGCTGAAGACGACTTATTTGTATCCGAAATGCGCGTCTGGTTTTTTTTTATAACCTCGTTGTGGCTATTGGAGATATCCGAGACGAGTATTTTTTAAGCGTTCGTTCTTGAATTTTTTGTCGGCCATAAGACGAGCTCGATAATTCTCCGCTGAACTGATTATAATTAGTTTATGCGACACTTAGTAGTCCCTTAGATAGGTCAAGAAAGATATTCACTGTATAGTACAAGTTCGGAACCGGATCTTTGTCGGATTTGAGGAAAAACTCCGCATTTTAAGACAGTAACGCCATGCATTATAAAACTGCAGCTCAGAGAAATAGTAAGCACTCTAATTTCAAATTGGTTACTAAGGCACGAGCGCCGATTATAGCCGGATTTTCAAACGCCGGATAATGGGTCCGGTACTGTTTTTTTTTACTATTTTGTTTCATTATTGATCATAGCGCTCTTGTTTTTTGCAATCTCATCCGGAACCCTAGTGAGAAAGTTATTACCGTATTCGGCTTCAACAACTGAGAAATTAAGAATTAAATTACCAGCAGAAGATAGGTCGTAAGGACGAAAGAAGTTAAAAATATCGAGATTGCGCGGGAAGAAGAAAAAGACGGGGAGATTCGCGAAGGAAAGAAAAAAACCGATTCAGCCAGCGAGTCTGTGCTGTCTTTTGCTTCGAAGACAACATCTCCGATGAATTGCCCACGACGCTAAGAGCCAGCCAGCAAAAGAAGAGAGGTGACCTTATTTACCGGCGAAGGAACGCAGTGGTATTAAGGCGGCCTTGATCCCAATAGGAGGAGTTGGCGAATTGTGTCGCTTTAAGCTCGCTGCATCAAAAAAAAGAATCCCCTAACCAGTGTGTTCCAGCGTTTAGGTGGGAGGAAACGACTTTTGACTTCCATACCACTTCAAAATCCTCTAAACATCTCCGACTATCCACTTCTTCGTCTCTTTTTATAATAAGAGGGTCTCCCTCTCTCTCCGTCTCTCTCTCTCTCCTTATGGCTTTCACTCCTCGAGATTCCGGAAAACTCTTGGCTCGGCATACTAAAAAAATATATATGTAGTCATTTGTTTTTTTTCACCTTCTTCGTCGCTATACGAAAAGGGGGCGGTAGAAAACCGGATCCGAACGAATCCCGTCGTGGAAAAAGATTAGGCAGGACCTGGTTTTTATTTCGGGAATGTTTCGGACGGAGAACGCATGGTCTCTAAGGAGGTTCGCACGTGTATTTTGGGTCTTACCTCTCCGAATAAATATACGTATACAGACTAACTTCTATAAGTCGAACGTCTCTAACTCGAAGGGAATTCATTTTACAAGACAAAATCTTTTTCGTGTTATTTTTCTCCTATAATTCGAATATTTTTTTCCTTGAGGTTCGATTTATGGAAGGTCCCACTGTATACACTTTAGCCATAAAGAGTTCATTTTTTTTAAATCGAGTGTTACCACGTGATATCTCGATTCTGCGCTCCGCTTTTCTAAATCGTTCGGAGTTTTTTTGAACTAATTGCTGACTTAGATTGGAGTTTCGTTACATTTCACGAGCAAACTTTCAACTCGTGGTGGCTGTAACTTGAAAGGAGGAGAAAACATTTCTTGTAGCACGAGCGAATGGGGACTTGAAAAGTATCTTCTTCGAATGTTAAAAAATTCAAGATACAGACGTTCGAGCTATAAAGATTATGATTTAATTTGAAATATTCCGAACAAATCAAGCGTGATGTAAACCAAGGAAGACCATTTTCATTGCTTGTTTATATCTAGAACGAGCTCTTCTTTATGATAATTGATTTGACATTATAGCAATGTTTCCCGCAATAAATGCAATTAAGGAATTAGCGAATTGATGTTACTTTTTTATCGACACCATATAGGTACTAGCTAAGCGTTAGCTTTCCATTTATGCAAAATTGCAAATATATATATGCACATGCATATTAACATATCGCACGATAGAAATTTAACTATTTCATATTCACTGCATTTGGAACTCATTAGTTAAGTTAATTAAACGCCTTTTCTTGATAAATTTCACTATCTAAAATACTGGTATAAAATAAGCTCGGTTCACCCACGTTACAGTGCAGTGATAAGATGAGAAATAGGAATTTTTTTCGATATGTGAAAGGTATTGATAGCCACGAGAATCATAATCATCATCAGCTTTTTTAGCCCGATTTTATTCGGGGTCACTGATAGCCACGAAAATCAAACAGTAATAAATCTAGCAATTTATAGTTCGAAATTCACTAACAAAGCATTTATTTACAAAAGATCAAATTACCTGTCATGAAAATAATACATTGCCCACTTGAAAGCAAGTAGTAAGAACGGCCTGCCGCTCTGATATTATATCGATATTGTTATTATAAATGCCGTGTAATCAGAACCCTTCCATTTTACATTTAATCAACGGTCTAACGAATGAAATCGATTTCTTTACGAATCAGTTGAAATCCTTGCGCATAAAACGTAACGTCAGTTCAGATGACAATCAGTGTCCCCTCGTATTAGTACGACGTAAAGCTTAAGGGTTCACTTTATTCTAGTGCGTGATTAGGTATCTAGCAATCCTGTTTCCGGCGATCGCAATTAGGTCATCATGACGCATTTCCTTACGGTGTACTCAACGGTAAAAAAAAACCGAAGAAGAAACTACACTCGGCTCTCGTACTGTTCAGGAATAGCTTCGAGGTTCAGGATATCTGGTTATTAGACTTATTGTTAGTCTTTCGTATTTTATACAATCCTATCATTAAATTATCGTTAGCCGCGGCCGAAAAAACAATAAAAAATCGAAAAGCTTTCGAACCGGTCTTACCTCAGAAGATGATACAGTGGAACTTTTATAAATGGAACCTAAAGGGAAATAAAACATATTCGACTTATAGCAAATTTGAATTACAGGAGAAAAATAACACGAAAAAAATGTAAAATGAATTCACTTCGAGTTATGGAAAATTCAAGTTATAGAGGTCGAATTTCGACTGTATTCTATAAGTACTGACTTTTTTTTTATTAAAGGCTCCCTTTCTTTTTAAGAGTGTTCTCATTTATCTTCCCCCGTTTTCGTCATAGCACGCGTGCGTCCGAGCCACGCATCACGCACCGCATGTCCAGCGAGTGAGTTGCATCCGATCGAAGAGGTGATTCACGCTACGTCCGGCCAAGTATCGATCAAACTTTCGAAGATGGGATGTACCGTCCGTTAGGGCCTCCGGAAGCGTTATGCGTGATGAATAAGTGCTAGATTTTGAAAGGCTCGCGTCGCGTTGTCAACAAAGAGGTTTCCAACGGGTTTATACGCCTTTTCGCAAGACCTTTCTCTCTCTCTCTCTCTCTATATATATATATACACATACACACACATATACACACACACACAGTGTGGGACCCTGTATCCGGCATGCTTGGGACCTAAGGGTTGCCGGATAGGGGGTTTTCCGGAATTCGGGTATCCAGGCCTAAAATGTACAAACAAATGCACAACCTAGCACTGTTATCCTTTCTTTTGAGACTTTAAACCCACTGGGTGCTGATTCCTCTGGTGCAACAACAGTTTTTCTATGAATATTCCTCCAATATAAAGAAGTCTCTTCAGCATTATACACCTGCTCTGCAGTAAAAATGTGAGCAAAAATCACGGGAATACAAGCCTTCACCATCGACTGGTTATAAAACACATCAGTGGCGCCACCAACAAACACAAATTACTTGGCGTGCATGTTAAATATTACACTTTGTCGGTTTCCGGTTTTCGGAACGTTCCGGATACTGGGTAGCCGGATACAGGGTCCCATACTGTGTGTATGTGTATATATATATATATCGCGTCTTGTCGGGTTGGACAATTAACGGATTGATTGCGAGATGCCGGATTCAATTTGACGGTTTCGTCGGTCGATCCGTGAGCGAGGACAATTATTCGGGACGGAGTGAGCGGTTCTTAGAAACCCTTTCACTTAAAGAAATTAAGAAATTTAGCCAGGCGGTCATAGTCATCATCTGCAAGATAAATCGTGATGGATTCGATGAAAGATATAATGAAATCTGCACTACTTCTTCGGCCGTTAAAATTCCCAGTTGGACATCTCTCCTAAATCCACTTTACGTTTCCTTATTTATAATAATTTTATTTAGTCGGCAATAAAAATATTTTGCTTGTAAAGGTAGCGTTGAAACTGTCCGATTTGTGGAACTAACCTTAAATGACAAAGTAATTATTTTCCTATACTTCGGCCATTAAAATTCCCAATTAGACATATCGCCTAAATCCACGATACGTTTCCCTGATCATAGTAATTTTATTATTTAGTTGGTATTGAAAATATTATCCCTACAAATGGAGAATTGAAATCGTTCGATTTATGGAACTAACCGTAAATGAAAAAGTGTTCATTTTCCAATTTTATCAGCTAGTGATTTATCGACCGTTTCGATTAGTTTCGAATTGGAGAGAAAAGGTGATGCTGTGAGATAGCGAGTGAGGTAGTGTGTTATCAGTCGTTGAAATCTCCAACTAAAAAAAATATGTATTGTGCTGAAGAATATAGGCCCTGCCATAGCATTTAGTTTTCTTGCCATAAAATTGCGACAACCGCGAGAAAAATGGAACGAAATTTATAAAATGATAAATATTATAGGGTAAATATTTTTTACGGTGGGAGCAAACCGAAACTGTAGAAATATGATTTAAAAAGGTTAATACTCACTGAAAAAGTATCATCCCCTAAAAAATTCAAGGTCGATGCTCAGTAACAATATTGCAATGCGGTCAAAAAAAAAAAAGATGTAAAATATATTATTTGTGCCTAATAGGATGTGTAGACTTACATAAGCACATTAACCAGGAATTAGTTTTACGTCTTGCACAAATTTAAAACTTAAATGTCGCTTTTGGGCAATAATCGTTCGATTGACGAAAGAGAGATTTTTAAAAATTTATGTAATCGCGAAATAAATATTGATCAACGTCAATAAAAGATTGTTTGTAATTTCACCACTCACCCGGAAGAGACTTTCGAAAATCTTGCATCAACATCATTGGCTCTTCTTGCTCATTGGTTATGCAAACAACGGGGGTTGGAGGGAATTGAGGGCGTGCAGTTAAGTGCTGGAAGGGTTATTTTTCTTTTGTTTGGAGACGTGCACATTTTTTGGGTTCGACGACCCATGTTTGCGTATCTTGATTAATCTGCGGTAAAGAAATCTTAGTTTCTATTAAATTTCAATTTATTTTTCGTTTTAAACCGTCAATAAATATGTAGATGCCTACTCTCAGATACCAATTTAAATTTAATGTCCAATTAATTATCTCTATGATCCTTAAATTTACAGAGCCAGCGCGAATGTAAAATATATTTTCAAATGTATTAGAATTTGGGATCAAATGTCGCATGTAAGCTTAGCTTAAGCAAATTTTCCTTACATTCCTTTGCGGATACGTTTTTGTTTTCCTTCTTACAAATGCGCAAACACGTACGATAACGTTGCATCCTCCTGTTTATCGATACAGCGCTTATCTCTTAAGCCTTCCGTATTTCATAAGTGGTGCTTTGCCGAATTAGGAATAATAAGGTATTACGAACAAGTCAAATCCATTAGGTGTACGTAAATAAATGTTTTCCAGATTAAAGGGATGTTATGCATCTACCACATTTTTGAAATTCGAAGGTAAAAATAAGACAGCGGGTTTAGTAAATAATAGCCTATATCATAATTAGGTCCAGTAAATTTTAATTACAAACGTAATGCATTCTGCTACTAAATAACATCGGATCTCTCTATCATACCGTTTATAGCTAGAATTTTCGACAACTACTCTAGAGTATATCTTTATTAATTTAATTGAATTTTTATAATTCGATTTGTCTAGGATTTAGATATCGAGGACGGACTATAAAAAACGATGAAGGAAACTTCTCTATCAACCGTTTTGATATAAAAAGATATTAATGTCAGCTAAAAATTATCCGTCCCGTTCAGTAATTATAGTTTCTCGAACGTTAAGACCGTTTACGAGAGGTACTTATTTATCAAATGCAATTAAAGATTCGATCTCTGTCATGCGGCAAAAAAGATGCTAAAATTATCCAATTGTTTAAGGAATCATAACACAATCAAAGATTCAACCTATACAGTCAATCTTCGAGAAAGCATAACGGCAAACAAAAGATAATAAAAAGATTACCCGAGAGTTTACGGAATCACAATTAACATAACGACACAAACATCCCGCGCCCACGACAAGACTCGAACCATCTAATGAGAATAATATATTCTCCCCGCAGCCACCAACGCGAGATATTCACGACGTATAAAAGCGGGGAGCGTGCGTTCCGCTTGTAAACAACGACCGAAGATCCATCGGAAACACTCTTTGATTATTGTTATTATTTCAGGCGCGTAGGAGGCTCGGTCGCCTCGTAGGGTATGGGACCACTGACCTCCGCAAATCCCCTCCTCGTTGCAGCTGAGTCCGTGTTCGCAAGACAGTCGGTGTTCGTCGCACCTCTCCCCTTTACGTCTCGGACACACGGCCTCGCAGCAGGAGCAGTCGGGACCTCCAGGCACCATCAACATCCCACGTCCACCGGGGCACACGGTTGTTGCAGTGTTCCCTTTTGAGCACTTTGGCTTCTCCTCGCAGTCGCATATTTCCTCAGATTTTATCGAGGCCGACCCTAGAAGGGCTAAAGCGATGAGAACGTACATGGGAAACATCTTCGCAGTGTTTGTTTATGCACACACACACGCACGCGCGCGATAGATAGAGAGAAAAAAGGGAGGGAGGAAAGGAAAGGGTTTAGGTCTCTAGTTAGGCATTTGTTCCCTATGTGGTCGTCTATTGCCTAATTTTTCTAGGGTAGAAATGGCAGCTCCCTCATTCACGAAAGAGCCGTAACCATCCGGTGTATTCCAGGAACGTTGTATAATCGAATCGAACCTCACGGTGTCTCAACTCTTACTGACTGGTAAGAGGGCAGCGGAGCCGGCGAGCCTTCCTACAGTTTTACCCCTCTTTCCTCTTTCTCTCCTATAAGGCCCCTTTCACCTCCTCCTCACCTTTCTCTCCTCCCCCCTCCCTTCGGCCTCCCTTCCCCCCTGGCCTAAATACACCCTCCCCCACGCCTCCTCTCTGCCGGCCTTCCCTTCGCCTGACCCGGCGGTGCGAGGGGAAAGCACCTCCCCCCCCCTCCGCCTCTTCTATACCACGGATACATCTTCCGCCCCTCCTACACCCACCTCACGGAAAAACCCGCCCCCCCCACCTCTTCCTCTCCAGCACACACCGTTTCGTCCTCCCTCCACCTCTCCCTCACTCCTACGCGAACCATTCCTCTTCTTCCTCATCCAACTCTCGCTTTTCTCTCTCTCTCTTTTGCCCCTTTCTTCTTTTTTTTCCTTTCCCGAGACGCTCGACCGTGCTGCCACCTAGGTGGGAAAATCTCGAAAGTTTTCTCCCGTCCCTTTTAACAGAAGAAGTTACGCTCGGGTAATTGTTGCGTCTATCTCGCTCGAAGCGGTTTGCGGATCGTTGGCCGGGGATGTCCCCGTAAACAATTCCGTGAATTCTGTCTCGCGTAGAGAGCGTTTTGAGTTTTCGGGCAACAATTCGTTCTGTTGGTTTGTTTGGTCGTTTGATGTTCGGACTCGAGCCCTTGATTTACAAAGGGGCACTGTTAATTGCGAGGGGCGTAAATCACTCCGGTAATTGAATCGATGCATCATAGGGAGAAAGACACGTCTCCCAGTGTGCTAATGTTTCATAAACATTTCAACGCGTCGCGCGTCTTGTATGGCACGGACCAATCCCAAGTGAGCTTACCAACAGAGGCTTGTCTCATTAAAAAAGTAAACAGGTTAAGAGATTAATTGCGTGGTGAACTTGTAAGGCAGAACTCCATAACAGGCGAACATAGCGGCCGTACGATCATATTATTATAAGTGGAACTTTAAGTCGAACCTCAAGGGAAACGAAGAAATATTCGAGTTATAGAAGAAAAATAACATGAAAATGATTTTGTTCTGTAAAATTAATTCACTTCGAGTTATGGAAGATTCGAGTTATAGACGTTCGACCTATAGAAGACTGTATTTGAATTCTGAATATATAATTGGAGCCGAGAGCAAATGACTCATTCCCCTATTTTTTTCTGGATTAGAAAAAAGAATTATCTTTACCTCAAAAGTTTTAAAAAATGCTTATCGTATTCTTACATCTTATTCCGGTATAAATTTTGAGAACTTGTTGAAAATCGATAGTAGTTGATAGCTTGCCTTTGTTGATGGATAGATTCTGGGGTCACGGGTTCAAAAACTGCTGTGGGAACTGAGGCCTGCGCTAAGCATTTTTACTGTTAGCGAGTGTTATTTGAATGACCCTTTGACTTTCACCGTAATTTCTATTTTCGATTTTTTGGCCCAATATTTTTTTTAGTAATAAAATATAACGAAAAGTTCGACTAAATTTTTTAAAAAATCTATCAATCGAAACGTGAATGTTGCTCATGAAATTCCAGCCGGACGCTCCCAAATGAAATATTTAATAATATTACTTAATTGTAATCTTTAAACATCTAATAATACCATAGCGGACCCGATTGACCAGCGAGCCGGGCGTTCACATTTACATTTTACCCGGAAATTCATGTAATCTACATCTATATAATACCCTGCAAATTACCACATTGGTGTGTGGCAGGGGATGCAATGCTGTTACCTACAATATGTTGCTTGAAATATGAATTTGCATATCGCCGAACAGGTGGAAACTTGGCGGTATTTCTTCAGTTTTTCCTGGTAAACACTTTCATTTTTCAATAAAAATATCGTCATTTACGTTTTAAATATCTAATTTAAATTACCCGAAAGGGGCGCAGGTGAATACTCTGAGCGATAAAACACCTCGGCCCGGTCCTGGTAGGGAAAATATAAAAGTTAAAGAAATTAATATTTTTCTAGAGATTTTATACTGTAAGATTATTTTAACAAGTACCTACCTATTTTTAGGTATCCAAATCAAAGTAAAATATTTTTATTCGAAATTTCTCGCTAACGCGCGAATCCCTCAATACGCACATATCGAAGTACCTAATATTTTAAGACCGTTATAAGCTTGGCCATCACTGAAATTGGAAAAATACAATGTGCTCCTATCCGAAAAACGTAATTAGTCAAACGTCCGTTGTTCAGGTATTCATACGTCAAGGTGAAGTTTCACAGGCAGTCGAAGGAGTCTGGAAGGGCTTTCGTAAGTCCCCGCAGTGCGTCATCCTACCAAGGAAAAGCAGTCTGCTTGATCGTTTCTCTCTCTCTCCAATTAACTCCAGGGGTCCTGACTCCCCAGGGGTGCTGCTAAGAACTTTTTGGGGTGCTCCGAGGGTGGCCGTGAAAATTTAGGTTATCGTATGCAATAGCAGAAGTTCTCGAAAGCTATATTTTTTTATCGTCGAGGATGAATGATGAACGAATGGTGTTTCTTGGTGTTCCTGAAAGGTGTCGCCACGGAGCGCCACCATTTTCATCGCTGAGAACCCGGCATCAATTTTGCGAAAGTCGCCCGCAGAAGAATTAAGAGTGAAAGTAAATGAATAATGATTTCCTCGGCCTTGGTATCGGGCGTGATTTTTTTCCGATAAATTTTTTATTCGATTTTCTTCGCAGATATTTCCTCGCCATTCTCAACTGAGGTTCTTCCTGAATGTGATTCTTTTATGTTACGTTTCACTGTATCCAATGGAGAGTGGTACAGTGTCTCAAAAACTTGATAACGCCGTACCCTTTGAGGGTTTTATTAAGTATTGAAGTACCTGCAATCACAATAAATCTCATGCATATCCGGATCTTTCGTTTATTATTTCACCATATTCTTTGTAATACACGTCTGCGGCACCGAAATTAATGACTTCGCGTTAAGGTAATTTATTTTTCCGCTTTATATCAATTTACAAACTTTTTATTCGTTATTTATCCTCATCTTCACTCACTGATTACGAGAGAGAGGGAGCATATTCCAAGTGTTTAACCATTTTTCTTAGTGTCCATTTTTCTGAACCAAACAAACACTCCATATTTGGCATTTTATTGATCTCTTATGCATGTGTTACTTTATATTTCCTGTTATAGTATAAGATTCCGACAGTGGCAGATCAAAGGGGGCGGGGGTGTGGTTCGTCCCCCCCCCCCCTGGATATTCTTTAGGGTAGCAAAAGGAGAAGCCGAGATGGTTGTCATACTACAGGAGATTTTCCCCACTAGACTTCACTATCGGTGCAAATGAGCCACACTATTCTATCGTGTTCCATGGTTTTTAATAAAAAATAATAAAAATAATTTTGACAAGGATTTAGTCAGTGCCGGTCCGAGTTATAGGCGAGCAGGGCGGCTGCCCGGGGCGCCAAAGTCTTGGGGGCAGGGCCGGCTTGAGGCAAGTTCCATCGGTGCGGCTGTACAGGGCCCCGCGCGGCCTGCTTTCACACCGAAACATTGAAACATTACAGACAGGCAGACGCCAAAGTGAAACTATAACAGCATTTTTTTTCACGCTCCAAAAAGAATAAAATTAATTCTATTGATTGTATGTACCTGCCGAAATCGCATATTAAATTCTTACGTATTTTAAAATGCAATATTTTGATCTCTGTAAGTAACTGTTAACCCAAAATTTTGTAATATATAGGTAACCTTTGGCTTCTTGTATTTCCAGATGGAAAGCAGCCAGGATTGCTGAGTGAGGCATAAACCTTGGAAAAACTGATTACTGTGCGACTTTTAATTCGGGGGTGTTGTGTTGCGAAAATCAGTATAATTTTATTTAGTGTATATTCAAAAGTGAAACTCTGAACCAAAGGACGAACAGTTCGTGTGCAGTGTTTTTTTTTCAGTGCCACATCAAGCCTTCGGAGAGCAAGTCACATCGGAGGTCGTCTGTCCGTCGACGCAAGGACAGCTGAGGTTCCAAAGGATTCGTCGATGGAATGAATTTACCCTAAGGTCAGTAATTAATCAACGCAGATGGCACTCCCACCGATGGACGACGGACGATGCTCCGGCCCCAGCGAAGGGTAGAAGAAAATTTCTGTACCATTAACCTTTAACTAACGCTTTAACTAACTTACAATTAGAGTAGCATTAGTGTAAGGCCGACGCAACAGACCATCTGTACGCGTCAGTCACTTTCGTATTTCGTGTTTTCTAGGCGCGAATTGTTTTCATGTTAGGCACGTCAGGAAATAATATTTAAGGAAACTTAAACGCATAACTCTGATTTTGTTCTTGTTAGTTAGTTAGTTTTAACACACTAATAACTAACACTTATGCATGTTATGTTCATTATTTCTCATCCGATGTTTTTCTTCTTTTCACACCGCAAATGGGAACCCATAGCCAAAATAAGTGAATCGCTGTGCATAGGGAAGAAGGTAATTATATTTTTATTGATGTGTTTTCTTGTATTCTATACCAAATCTTTTACAAAATTAAACGAGTTGTATTGTGTGCCGTTTTCCAGCAATCCTTTAAAGAGGCGTATCCACGAATGTTCACGACTTTTTCATCTACTACTTGAGGCGGAAGCTTTTCCTATAGTGGACGGTCTGCTAGCAGGTGAGACTTTCATATGTTTATTTGAATTTTATCTTAACTTATGGAGTTTTCAGAATTCCTTCCTCACAGGAGAATGCCAAAAATTAGGACGTCCGAAAAATGAGGACGCATGGTATAGTCCTAATAATGCCACAAAACTTTTGTATGTCGAAAGCTATTTTTATTTTCTAGTTCATTCAGTTATTTTAAATTTAGATTGTTTTTCTTTTTACTTTTTAGTGCATAAAATGGCGATTTCACCAAAACTAACTCATATTAAATTTGTTTTTCTGATTTTAGTCAAAGGATTAAAATTTAGCTTTCGCAGAAATTGTCCTCAAAGAACTTTAAAAAAGTTCAATAATTTTAGTTTCTTTATGTGACTTTATTAAAGATATCAATGAATGATTGAAAATTTCTTTATTTTCATCATATTATTTATCGTAACCAAGGAATTGCTTAAACTTAAAAAACACCGAGTAAATTTCTTAAATATGTGAACAGACAATGATACGAGCTTATAATCCCAGTCAGTTATAAGAAATTACACCAAGTAAAATGGCAAAACATTTAGGTGTTTCTAAGTCTGTCATTTACAAACTCTTGCAAAAAGTACACGAGGCAGAAGAAGATTCAAAAGAGGTTGATTTGAAAAGAAAAAGGTCTGCACCCAGAGCACAGCAGGTGACGAATTTATCTGACAAAATATGTGAAATAATCCAAAGTGACTGCTCCTTGACTCAGAGAGGCATACAGGAAAAATTAAGAGAACGTGAAGCGATCTGTTCCCAATCTACAATATCTGAAAACCTAAAAAAATTGGTATTACACGAAAACGCTTAAAAAGAAGAGTTATGAAAACAATAACTCCAGAAATTATTTCAAAAAGGCAGATGTACTCCCGTGAAATTATGTCCGTTTCATCAGGTAGAATTTTATTTCTTGACGAAACAGGATTTAATTTACATAGCACAAATAATTATGGGTATTCACCAAAAACACTGAGGCTATCAGAATGGTTCCTACCAACCGGGGGAGAAACATCAGCTTGATCGCTATAATCACAATTAACGAAATTGGAAATTTCAAAATAAAAGACGGATCCTATAACACAGATTTTTTAATTGAATTTCTTGAAGACTGTAAATCTAAGGATATATTTAAAGAAGGCCACATTTTAGTTATGGATAATGTAAAATTTCATCACAGTCAAAATGTGATTTCTTGGCTTGAAATGAATGAGGTCAGCTACAAATTTATTCCTCCATATACTCCACAGTTAAACCCGATAGAAGAAGTTTTTAATGTTCTCAAATCTATGTATCGTGCAATACGTCCCATTCCTGAATCATCCACGCAGATTTCTGAGTACATAGTAAGATGTATAGAAAATATGAATAGTGACAGAACATTGAGATTTGAAGCATTTTATAACAACATGGAGAAGTATCGCGATTTGGCTTTTCAAGGCCTTCCCTTTTAGGTAAGTTTGAGTTTTTCCTTTTTACGTGTCATTAGTTTGCTTTGAATAACGTTATTTTAAAGTCATTTTTAAATATAATATAAAATTATTTAAAAATAAAATTTGATCCGTGATAGATCTGTGTATATATGTATTCGTCTGAAGTTGTGGTTCTCCGACAGATTCGTCAGGCAACTTCTCCGTACAACTGGCGTTTGACCGCGGTTAGTGATCAAAAGAATACATGAAAACCAAAAAAGAAAGATTTCTCGGTAAAGAAGACCAAGAAGAGATTGTTTTTATTTTACTTATCATTCGTAATCACTTTTTGTTAACAACCTTAAATTGTTTTATGAAGTTCTAGTTAATAATTCTTATAGTGTTGTAAATTAAGGATGATTTATTGTCTTGAAAAAAGGTATTACCAGCTAAATGCTGTCGTGTTTAATTAATTTACGAGCTAGCCTCGCAAAAGCGAAAATATGACATAGACATTCCTTCCTATCAAGAATGATTCCAAGCTATTACTAATGTAATACAACGTATTACAATGTAGTTCCGAAGAACGTGTTCCGCCAACTCATATTTTCTTCTTCGTAATCACTTTAATCTTATCATCTACGACTTCCCTCTATAATACGTAATAGTCACATCATTTCTCGAACCATTAAGTACACATTACTATTAGAATAGCTAATTACATACTAAGAGATTGTAGTACTGTCTGTATATGTAAGATACGAACACTCTTCCTTCATCCATTTTTCACTCATATTTATTAATTTAGTAGTTATCATCGCTTTCCATTAGTAATTAATTTTTGATTTATGATTCAATTTCATCGGGTACTGTCTTCGCGAAGCAGCAACTACTGTATAAAGTAAGTATAAAGGCCGCATTACACGTACGCACTTCCCCATGGTTTTATCCAGATGGGGATCCTCATGAGGAAACTCGCCCATGTAATGCAGGAAAAACGCGTGGGGAAGTCCATATGAACTTCCTCATCGATATCAAGCAGTGTTTGATATTTTTGGGGAAGCTGCTGCGTGTAATAGTAACTTGGGTTTCACCACATGGTTTTGTTCGACTGCGCATGCGTCAGGAGTCAGGATTGTCGCTCAGTTTTTATAGCAGCCTCTTGCCGCGTCCGGGTAGGGTTGCCAGATTGGGCGAAAAATCGCGAATTGGGCTACTTTTTAAGTGGTCTTGCGACTTTTTTTTAATCGTTTGGGCTACTTGCGACTTTTTGGGCTACCTAAAGTCTTTATTGTACGAGTACCTGTGTATACTTAAAAAAAAAACCCTGCGTCCGGGTCGCCATTGTCGCATAGTGATTTCAGAGTTTTGCAAAAAAAAATGGCTGACTTGCGCTGTTATACCAGAGAATTTTTAACAGAAGTCATACAGCTGTACAAAAGTATGCCATGTTTATGGCGAGTGAAATCACAAGAATATTTAGATAGGTATCCTAAGGAGAATGCTTGGGGTTGTTTAGTTAATAAATTTAAGTAGAAAGCAGCGCTACGAAAGATACCGTTATGAAGAAGATTGCCGCAGAAAACCTCAAGTCCTTATAATTCCGCCCCGTTCCTAGAAATCTTAATGTCACTGTCAGCTTTTCATGTGGGGTGATGGCTTTTCTCATCACAGTGTCTTACTTTGTCAGGCACTTTGAGATTAGAGACAAAAGATAAGTGTGTCTTCATCTATACAAAGACAGTTACGAAAATCATCTGCATCGAGTACAGGTAATATCTTAACATGCGAAAATGTGTCCCTCCCTGCTAACAACTCCTTCGTCCACACACGTTTTACACGTCTTCTATTAATATAACTAGATTTTTTAATAATGTACACCGCAGAAAATGCCAAAAAAAGTAAATCATTCTCCTCGTGTTCACTCATCTTGATCTTCTGATGTGAACTGCTGCCAGTCTCAAGTACAAATGAGAAAAATAAACATCTCCCCCCTCCTCACGGATAAAACCATGGGGAAGCTCGTACGTGTAATGCGGCCTTAACGAAAGAAATAGCTTCGAAAAAATACATATTATTTATATATTTTTATCAGGAACCTCATTTCTTTTCGTTGTTAAAATAAAAATTAAATTTTCACTTTTATTTACTAATTAAAATCACATATTTATTACTAACTATGTTTAAGTGGCTTTCCGTATTGAAAAATTACTTGTTAATGCATGGGTATGGCTGTGTTTATAACTATCGATAATGTGTTTATAACTCCCGATATTGTGTTTATAACTGCCGATAATGTGTTTATAACTCCAGATATTGTGTTTATAACTGCTGATAATGGTTTTATAACTACCGATATTTTGTTTATAACTACAGATACTTTGTTTATAACTACCGATAACCCTGTATTAGTGGTTGGCACCGATTTACCAAGCTAGGAGGCTATACCGACCATATACTTATGCATTACTTGCAAGCAGGGGCGGATCCAGAAACTTCTCAAGGGGGGGGGGGGGGGGGGGGGGGGGGGGGGCGATCGCCCCTCCACCTATCGAGTCCGCCCCTGCCAACTGCCCTATATTTTGAAAATCCCTACCCCTATCAGAATCCTTCTTTCCCTTGCTATACAGACAATCTGCGACGTATAATTGAGGATTTTTGCGCGGAATGAATTTAAGAAAGCGCCCAGAGGAGTGCAATGGGGTTATCCAAGGAGGGGGCGATCGCCCCCCCCCTTGGATCCGCCACTACTTGCAAGTGAAGAAATATTGGATACCAATTTATATCGCGGGCCAGGCTATAATCTTGATCTTGTCCCTTTTATTTTTTCATTATCAATAACTTTCACATAGCGATGAATAAATTATTATGTAGGTACTTCAGAACTATCTCAACAAGCATTTACGGAGGGGACGCTGGAGTGCTATCTCGCCCGGGGCGCCAGAATCCCACAGGTCGCCCCTGGATTTAGTGTACAAATGAAAAATATCCCCCACCCCCATGGAAAAATAGTCAGTAATCGCCCCCCCTCCCCCTCCTCGGAAAGTTGCTAAATAGATCCGCCCTTGGTTTCCTCCTTCTGAGAGCGGCTTTTGCTTTCGAAATTCTAGTCCTTGTTTCATCGGTGGATTTTTCATCTCTTGTAATTATGCTTTCTAGATACATATTTATAACCTGAAACTTGTACTATTGGCTTTCCAACGTTATTATGGTTTTCTTATTTCCCGGATATGAGCATAACCATATATTTTTCTATATTTATTTCTATCCATTATTAACAGGCTTTTTCTGGATTTTCTTTTCCTTTCTAGCCAGAAGCATTTGATATAAAAAAGACTTCTAAGAAAAGTTTAAAATTAGTTATTTAACGTGATTAGATAATTAGTGAAGAACAACCCTGCCGTGCATGCTTGCAAGGTATTGATGTAAATTAAACGTAAATGAAATGCGCATCTTTGCTCTCTTGTTTTCGATTTTGTTTTCAGCAGTAAGACGATCTCGATAATTGTCTAGTGCGGCTTTTCTCAACTTTTTCGACAATATGGGCGACCTAAGCAGGAGTCAATTAAATATTATTGGCTAAAAGTAGCGGGTTATTAAAAAAACCAATTTATTGAAATTTTCAGTTTAATTATTACGTTTGATTTTTACAAAATAGTACACTTTCGCGATGATTTTTAATTATTCTTTACGAGTGGCGGATTCGGAAACTTGCCACCCGTGGGCCAAATTATTTTTCCGCCCCATTAAAAAAAATTCAATAAAATTGCATTAATTTATATATTATACCAGAGGAACAAACAGTTCTTTTCACGGGTACTTGTGATTATTACCTTGACGAGCTTTCTTAGGCGGGTACCAATGGTCTTTCATGATTTCGAAGTTATCTTCTTCGACCTCCATAATTTTGAAAATCACACTGAAAGCCCTCTTTACGGTGCTTCCTGGCGAATGAATATACAAATCAGACCGCACTGAAATCCTGCTGCCCCTAGGCCATTGCCTACTTCGGCCTTATTGCAAATCTGCCAATGTTCTTTGCCAATCTTAATTTTTTCAAATTTTCGTGGCTTCTCAATAATTCTTTTTGCAGCCCACCAGGGTGTCGCTGTCCATCGGTTCTAAATATGAATAAATACCCTGCAAGCCATCGAAATTGGTATGCGGCAGGGTGTGAATATCATAGATTTATTATGCTAACTTATTGTTACTAACTAGTCAAATACCCGTTACTACGTAACTTTAAATCAAAAGCCGTTTAAAAAATCATGAATTTTCTTTATTAATTTTCAAATATTTCTTTATAAACTACATTTTCTAGTGCGTCAGAATGTTTTGTTGTTAATCTGCGTTTTGTGTTAACAGTTTTCCTTTCTTGCCTTTCTTCAACGGTCATGTTATGTCCAATTACTCTACGCGCTCTTGAATTTTTACCTCGGCTCTAGTGTTAAATTTTCACGTCGCTTTCTCTGTGCTTCCGTTCGAACCATTTTCCTGTTTTCTGGAATTAAGTTACGACGTATTTTTCCCGTTGACGTAGAAGATCCAGTATTATCCATCTCTCCTCAAAAGTTTTAAGTATCGAAAGTATCTAAAATTTAAATCAAAACAAAAGAATTTTGATACCGTGCTTACCGGCATTACTTTCATAATTATTAGAAATAAAATGTTTTATTATACCTGTGTGTACCTTGATTACTCTTTTCCAAATCGCACTCTTAAATACTTTGACTCAATCAATAACAATCATGTAATCTGTTACATGTGTCCACTTTGATATGCTGTTTTGTTTTACCTATTTGTTATTCAGTGTTGCTAGTGACTTGTTTATTTATTTATTAATTCTGTCACCACGCTTCTGGTTGCTATTTCGCTTCGGACATCAATCGACAAATTATATAATGATAGGAAGAAAGGCTCTCTTGTATTTATATGTCCTACAAACATTTTCTCCTGCCTCGTCAGTTTGGTCTCGTCGTCCAAAGTTGAGAAACACCGCACTAGTGAACCCGTCTTCTTAATCGTTGACCTTTGTGCCTATTAAATTCTCAATCGACCGAAGCCTTTCCGTTGTTCCTCTTATGCGTCCAAGTTGCACTCTCCATCACCGCACAGACGTCGAACATCCCTCTTCCGTCGCCATCTGCATCCCCCCCCCCATCATCCTTCCCCTCGCGTCATCCGATGACATCAAATGTCTCCATTACCGATTCCCTCCGCGGCTCACTCTTTTTATTTCCTCCTCTAGCGACTCCTCTCTTTCTACTTCGGCCTCCGAAACGCTACTCCGGCTATCCCTCGCTAATGTTTTTGCCTTTCTTCTTTTTTTTTTTAACGCATCCCGCGTGCTCTCGAACGTCGCCGGGGCTGCGATAACGCCGTTGGGAAAATTTACCGCGCGTAAAGGCGACTCTAACCCGGAGGCTAACTCTCGTTATCGTAAAAAAAAAATACCGTCATACTTCTATAGGTAAGTCGAACGGCTATAACCGGAATTTTCCATAACTCGAATTGAATTCATTTTACAGGACGAAATCTTTTTTTCGTGTTATTTTTATTCTATAACTCGAATTTTTTGTAAGTCGAATGTTTTCTTTTGTTTCCCTTGAGGTGCGACTTACAGGAGTTCCACTGTATATATGACAAAGGTCGATCGCTGGTGAGAGCTTTATTTCCATCGAATGCGCGGCTAATAAGGCAATTGAAACGCGTCCGTAATCCGGACGAGGAGATTGCAGTCGCTTTTATGTCCCAAGGAAAGTGAATGGAAGGAGAGAGAGAGAGAGAGAGAGAGGAAGGAGGGAAAAGAAAGGAGAGAGAGAGGAAGAGAAGTTAGCGAGGAAACGGAAAATAAGATAAAACGGATGTTATTAGATTTTGCAGAGGAATGATTTGAGTATTTCTAATCCCTTTATTAAATTATTAAACAAGAAAAGTTGCATATAAATCCGCTTTGAAATAAAGAGAGAGAGAGAGAGAAAGAGAGAAAATGAAAAATTACGAAGATAGTAAGGAAGTATAGGAAAGTGAGAATAGAAAGTGAGAGAGGAAAAGTGGAAGAGCTATATGATTAGGTTGAGGATATATCTACATCTACATCTACATAATACCCTACTTGTCAACTTATTGGTGGATGGCAGGGGGTGCAGTGCACCAGTTTACCCTCCTTACCTCATCCTATTATGTTCAAGATAAAAGAGAGAATAACTAGAGGAAACCACAAGGGATAGAGGATAAAATAAAAGAACAAGTAAGAGAGGAAGGATAGCGGAGGTGGGGGGGGGGGGGAGGGGAGAGAAAGAGGTGAGAAAAGAGGAAAAAAGATGTTTGAGATGAAAATAGACAAGGAAGAAGGTAATTGGAAAGGGAAGAATGTCGAAGAGAGGGGACATGTTGGAGAGATTGTAGAGATGTAGAGAGAGGCCGAAAAATATCAATAAAGAAAAGAAGAATGACAAGGAAGAAACTTGGAAGAAAGATTGATATAAAAAAAGGAGAGTGAAAATGCGGAGGGAATTTGTTTAAAAAAATAAGATGGGGTATATATAGGAATTGAAGGAAGGAGATGGGAGGGGAGACAGACAGACAAACGACTTTATTAGGGCGAAATCGAGACTGTATAGTCCCTTATTACATTTAACCCTGCGTCAACAATTACAAAGGAGAATAAAAACTAATAATAATTGCACAGAAAAGAACCTGAAAATGAAAAAAAAATGGAAAAACATACAATCAGAATATCAAATTACAGGTTTGGAAAACTTCTTAATAAAAGACAGTAATTTTGGTAAGAACCTAGGAAAGACCTGACTATGCCATCCTAGTGAAAGAAAGAGAGAGAGAGATGAGAACTGGAGAGAATTAGGTGGAATATGACAGGAAAAAGGATAAAGGGAAAGTAAAGAGAATTGGGATTGGGAGGAAAGAGAGTAAAAGATGACGGAGGAAGAAAATAGGACGAAAGAAAGCTCGATAAATAGAGTGAGAAATTATAGGAAAAATGAACATAATGGAACTGGAGAGGGCGAGTAGGTGAGAAGAGGGATTTCTCACGAGGGATAAGAAAGGGTGGAGGCGGTGAGAGGCGGTTTTGAAACGGGACTAAAACAGAGAGGGAGAGAGAGAGGGGAAAATGGAGTGGGAATGTGCAGCAGGTGCTGATGCAATGGGAAATATGTGGAGTGGTCTTTTCTGAGTCAAGGAGATGGTGTACAGTGAGGACTTTTCACTTTCTCGTTTTGAATTAGTGTTTGCTTTTTAGTAATCCAGGTTACCGGTTTTCGTGTAGCGGAAAGTTATATCGCACGCGAAGCGAAATTGCACAACCTGTGTAATATTATGCGTTTAAGGTGTGCGTTAAATTGCCGTCAGCGATACTTATAATGAGGGACAAAGAGTTAATCGAATTCTGCATTTTTATATATCGCTTTTGTTATATATTCAGCATTTATGTCGATATAATGCAGGAGAGTAAAGATGAAGGCTCTAATGAAACAATGCCATTTCCGTCCATTAAAGACTTCGGTATTTACCAAGAAAAATGCAAGCAAAATTTTTTTTTTGTTTTTGCGACGAAAGAATTAAGTGTTTCTGAATTGGATCGATCTTTGCTTTTCTCATATCTCTGCTTTTTTAGCCTCGTGTTGCTTGTAGACTAAATTAACGCGACCATGATCTGATTTCTCCCAATCCTCTTCGTTGCTACAGTGACGAAATTTGCCTACTGTTGAGTTATTTCATCTGGTTTCCGTGTGTCGTCATGTGCCGTCTTCTTTTTTTTTACGCCGAACTTCATTCACGCTTTGATAACGCTATCACTGAGTTGAAGCATCAGATGTTTTAATTGATTCTCGCTGCTCTAGGATAAGATTTTGATGGCGATGCTTGTACATGCGCAGTTTTATTAATTAATCGAAGTAAAACTTGTTATTCTGTCAGTTAAACTGGCTTATTTTTTTCAGATATCATTCTTTTTTTTCTCAACCCGCTAAAATCTGCTTCATTTTGTAAATTTAATTAACGAACCTTTGGTGTGTTAATTCTTTACCTATGTACACATCACAATAATTTAAATCTTAAAAAATAATGCAGTTAATATGGAGCAAGAGTGATCGCCGAAATTAAGTTATCGTCGTTTGGTCAAACGAATAATCTGGTAATTTCATTTTCGAAGTTAATCTATTGAGATCGGTGCCAATATAAAAACCATATAAAAACGTCGTAAAACAAAAAGTACGAAAATGTGTCTTTCAGAAAAGTAGTGATTGGGAAAAGCTCTGCCACATTTGGAAATCAAACTCCTGACCTTATGGTAATGAGTTGACCGTGAAACATCATCCAAGTATTATATCAGATGATTCTTACTTCTCCAGTAAAAATATATTTTAAGAAAATCTGAAATAAAAAGTCAGCATAAATATTCTGAATCTGAATTATATAATCTGAATTATATAACTCTCATAAATACCATGGAGTGTTTATCTTTTGCTCTTTCGTAAAGCCATTTTAATCTTCACCTTTATGGTCATTCACATAACATAGTTACTTACCTTAATTATTCGCAGAGGTAACGATAATTTAGCTAACTCATGTAGCCATAAAACGATCCAATAAATCATTTGCGCATTTCCTTCACACCACAGCCCTGCACTGTTGCACTTGTTCGTTGATTCCAAAAATCTAATTACTGAAATAAATAATGACCGCCGAGATTGGCTGAATGCCAGCCAGATTTACTCAACTGCTTTATGTCTTTAGAAGAGAACATACTAGATCATATGTTGGATTTAATCTATTATTCCGTCTCGGTAATTACTATTTTAACTTTCATTTTCTTAAATTGTGAGGGCTGAGTACCAGTTTTCCTTCACAATAAACTCGCTTCTCCTGTTCGTCTCTGGAAATGTATATCCCCTAGTTGATGATTGTCAGTTCTTTAATTTCAGTTTTCATGAATTCGGCTTTGTTTTTATAAGGCTAACGTTCATCCAAAGTATTTTACGCTATCAACTGGGATGCATGCCGATTCATAACTATAGCTTATAAACATACAGTAAAGATAGGGGAACGCTGACTTTATCTTCAATACGATATAATTGGATTCAACGTATTCAAGGTTTTCATTTCTGGCCTATGCCACTGAATGACCCAATTTTGTATACTTTCTGTTATTGCTGCTCAGGTCCTTATCTTTACGTTTGTTTTGATGAGTTAATAGCTAAAACCGATACCGCGCGCTCAATTCGCACCGTACACTAGTATATACGTACACGGTATATACGTGGCATAACACGCATGACCTAAAAACAGTTGCAGGTGCCTTAAAAATTTCTCTCGTCAACATGTGAGTATGCGTGCTTCAGTTATTTCTCATTTACGAATTAAAAATATATTCATTGGATTTTTTTTACTGTTTATTAAATTACTTGATTAAAAACTTGACTTACTTTCAGCAAAGTTGGTTTGCCGGAATTTTTTTTAAATGTCCGGTTCGAAAGAATAAAAATGAGTCCCAATTTTCGCAAAAACACTTTTACTTCTGCCCCTACTTTTTCTAAAAGAACTCTATTTTCGGCGAATTGCCACTGAAGACGGCTGCTTCGCAGCTGAAATGCGCATCTGGTTTTTTTTATGACCTTGTTATGGCTATTGGAGATACCTGAAGAGAAATGTTTTAAAATGTGTTTGTTCTTGAATTTTTCAGCCATAAGACGAGCCCGATAATTCTATCGACATCACTCAAACTTTAGATGAGTTCTCTCACATATATCATGAAAAGTAGGCCTTCTTATGCGCTTCTAAAAATATCTCTCTTATTCTTGCATTGCAAACGAAACAAAACCTGTGTGAAAGAAAGGTAATCAATGTTGTTCCTTTAGATACCACTCACGAATACATTTAGTGGTCTCTGCGGTAGAAGAGCGCGAACAAGTGAAATTTACTTATCCGTGAACATTGAAACTTGCTACAATAATTTATGCGCGAATTCGCGAAACCGGAGAATATTAAACCCGCAAATATGGAGGGATTTTTGTATAACCTGTCTCTCCAACTGCCGCTGTATTTTCGACGAATATTACGTATTTACGAGCGAGCAAGTAGTGCGAAGGTCTGCCCGTAGTCCTCGATGTAACGTGTGTAATGGATAAGAGGATTCGCGCATAAATAATTCATAAATTCTTGGGCGATGAAAGGCGTTGATATAGAAACCGGAGCAGGGTTGTATATTTCCCATAGAGCGGCCATCAAAAGTACGAGGTTATTAGGGTCCAGATGTTTTATTTCCCATGGCATCGAAAGAGGGCGTAAAGAACATTGTGTTTTATGTTAATTCCATACAAATTTGCGCTTCTCGGACGACCCTGTCGCGTTTCTCTGTGTCAGGGTTACGTCCATGCATTTAAAACGTTTCTTGACCGGCCTTGTTAGAGGGGTGGTTAGCGTGTCTAACTCCTAATGCAAGGGTCGCGGGTTCGAATCCTGCCGAGGGCATGGTCGTTTGTGCTTGTCATAGAAAAAGGTAGTACAACATATGTAATTGGGGAAACCTGTTTGTGTTAAATAAATTATTATTATTATTATTACTAATTTCATTTGTCCGTGTTTCTTAGTCGGGCTTTCAAGGGGCAAATTACGCTAAGTGCGCTCTGAATTGATTTAAATTGTTGTAGTAAGAAGAGATGTTAGATTTTTTATGAATAGTCCACTCGAGGAAGAGAGAAATCGTTCTTCTTAACGTTTGATTAATTTACGAAAAGTTAAATTAACTTCTGTAAAACTAACTTGAAAAATGACATAAATGTATCCATAGATTTTATCGAATATTTCAGTGTATTTAATGTACCTCTTGGGATGAACATGTTCATCATAATATTCGAACTGTCCGCAATTGTTAGAGAGTTTTAAGATGTCTTCTAGTTTTTCTCGAAGTATCCTTCAATGGACGATTTTTTCTTAAGCAAAATTTAAAAAATACAGTGATATATTAATAAATACCTCATCTCGCTGGATAAATGTTATTTTTCCAGTAGGATGTTTTTATTCGAAATTCAAACCCATCGGATTTTTAATGGAATTTTTGCCTTATGCTAACAACTAATTTGATAACGACCACATATGCCAGGAGTCTCAAACACGCGGGCCGCATGTGGCCTGCCAGTTCATAAAATGCGACCCACTCGCTGCTTCAAATCTACTCTAAGTGTGTGGAAGTGACATCGCGGATGTTAATGAATTAAAAAGGGATGGAAAACACTATATTTATTCTTAATAATTATTACTAATAATATAGTAGCTTGTTTTTATTGCAATATCCACTGCAATATTTTCAGCCATATGTTTTTAAATTTAATGTAAATGTTTGGGCTCATTATTATGATATGCATAACGTCGTAGCTTTCGAAATACGGATCGCCATATACTTCGAAATTATCTATTTGGCCCACATACAATTTGGGCTTGAGACCCCTGACCTAAATTATTATTATGAGATACACGTATATGTCCACAGTTGTGGATAGAGACCCTTTGAACAGACCGTGCACCTTACAAAATTACTCGCATATCTGACCAATAATTTTAACAAAGAAAGAGCTGCTTAAGCAGACAGTAAATGGAGGTTTAAAAAAATTAACGCAGAGAGAAAATCCGTTAAAACGTGGAGGACGACCCTAATACTGAATCGATTGGCTATAAAAGAAGTCTCTTTCCGCTTTCGTTTAGGAGTTAGCGCGCCACACAGACGGAAAAATCGAACGCATAAGCTGATTTTTTCTGAAAAACCACTTAAAATGTTCCCGATTGTTACTAGCCAGATGCATAATGAGTTGGGCCCAGTAAGTTATCCAAGAAAGGAGACTCTACTTTCTAACAACATTCCTTTTTGCTGTATAAATTGCGTAAAAACGGTAAAAAAAAACGAAGAAAATTTCGTCTTTTTACTTTCTCCATACGTAGTAATGGGAAGTATTGTGATCACGAAAAAAATCGACTTCGAGATTTCAACGGAAATACACGTTTTGAGGTCCCTAGAACACGTCTAGACTATTTTCGGAATGTTTGCGTGCGCGTGTGTATGTTATTGTGGGCGCTCTAACTCAAAAAGTACTTGCCATATCGTTACCAAACTTCATATATAACACTTTAACATGAGCGCAAAGAACTGATTAGTTTTTGGACAATGCCGGTTAACCGGAAGTCGAGGTTTATTCGAAACCCGATTCGGTTTTTGCGATATTTCTCCCTTAAAACATCGTTATTTTATATACAATTCCATACAAATGTTATAGAGAATGTTATTTCCTACAACTTTTATTTGAAACAATTTTTTATAGCAGTTATTGTTTAGGAATTATTTATAAATAATCGGTTTTTTCGGTTTCCGTCAAATATCTCCTTTAAAACGTCGCTATTGATAATCTTCGTGAGGACCAAAGTTGTAGAGAATAATATTTCTTCCAGGTTTTGTTTGAAACAAATTTTCGTAGAACCATCCATTTCGGAGATATTTTGCTTTTTCTATTATACAGCGCCACCACCATGTAGCGGTGAATTCTGTAAACATATTCAAAATAGGTATAGCTAATTTACGGCAATAAGGACGACTGTATTCTTTTACGATACGAAATAATAATTTTGCCCTATAATGCTATTCATAATAATTTAAATATCTATACCTCAAATATGGAGAAAGTCATGTGTTGGCCACATCAGATTTTTTTACTTGCCGCAACTTGTCATTATTTTACTTCCTTGAAATAATTTTACTCTAAAAGACATGTAGGAATTAAAAAGATTATTAGGAAACATTTAATATACGGGATAAAATGCGGAAAAATCATTACATTTATGGTAATTTAATGCGGGCACGTAAAAAATACAGTCAGCTGTTTACCTGCGTTCAGTCGGTGAAACAATAAATCTCGTATTTCTCAATAATCCTCGCAAATTGTCTGCTCGTTTATGTTTCCATTTGCATCTCATCGGCACTAATGTTAGAGTCGCTTGTTTTTCTGGCTAGTTGTAGCTTTGTTTTATGCAAAACCTAAGTCGTTACGTTCCAGTTTCTGGTTTCCAAACAGAAACTCCGAAGGGCCTTTTAAAAATGCTGTTTTTTGGCCAAGGATGGTCCACTATTAGAATACAATGGAGGTGGGTGGAATAGTCGCTGATTATTCACGCGTCCGTAAACTGCGACTGTTTTTTTGAGGCCACGGTCGTTTTTTTTTTCTCAAAGTGATTCACCTTGTTATGCAAACTCACCGTGTGCGTGAAATTAAGTCATTCTGGCTCAACGAATTAATTAGTGTATACATACAGGCATATGGCGACGTGAATGGATGTGCTATGGATCGACAGTTGCTGAACTCTCTTTTGTTTATTTGACTTTTACTACGTCTGCTGCAACCGCCATATTTACATGTACTGCTATGAGTATTTTTTGGATTAGACGTTCACTCCGCTATAAAAATATAATGAAACGACCAACACTTCCTTTTAAAATAGATAACCCGCTTTTATAAATGTAAAAGAAATAATGCGATAAATTTATTTTTAGTGTAGTTTCCGAAATAGTTAAAACGGCCGTGTGTGACCTCTACCACGGAAAAAAGCATCCTGACCTATCAATAATTTAATTACTATTAATGAGGCTTCTTTGAAGAGATACACGAAAGTAATAAAATAATTTTTCTATCCAAACTCCCCTTGTTTTAATAAAATCGAACTTACATCGTTTTATAACGTTATAATCAATACTCGAATTGGGCGGGAATGTCGTCCCACTTGCTAAATGAAGTCCGTAGAGTTCCCGTTGTTAGGAAATCAGATGAGAATGTCCTGGTTGATAAAATACTAGTAGATAAGTTTTATTAAATTAATTTAGGTGTATTAAATTTGAAAAAACTTTCTGTCTTTAATTTAATGCAGGTATTGAAATAAAATAATGAATAAAACTCAAACAAATATATAATTTTTGGAAAACAAAGGAAAACAGAATAAAGGAACGCAGCTGAAGCATATACGTAATTCAGACAAAAGCCGCTGGAAAAGCAATACCTCAGCGATGTAAACAGACGCGGACGAAGACGGACATAGAATTTGAGAAAGGAAAAGTGTCTGTAAATCTTCATTTGTATCAGGTATTTTAACTGATTTTTTCACTATTTTGGAGTGACTTTGTACAAAAAACACGAAAACCACTTATTTGATACAAAATATGTCTAGGATTATACCCAGTACTGAAATGGCCCACTACGGTAGGCCTACCAGTATTGTTCAAAAGCTGGTGTCGCATTATACACGAGCTACATATATGAAAAAATCAGGTTTTTTCCATAAAAATCAGGGGTCGCACTATACAAGAAGAAGGCTTATACACGAGTATATACGGTAACTAAAAGCTATCTTTGCCATTGTGAAAAATTTACAATTCGAGCACTAGTTATAATTCACAGTTTGTGGCGTATTTTTCTGCTTTATAATTTTATTCTTAGTCGTAACGTAACAAAATTTATACCGAAGTCATGCATGATTGATAAAGTAAGAAGATCGATTATAATCTTTAATACTTCCGCGTACCCTTTTACAGCTCTTATTGTTAGACGGACCCAAAGTTGAAAATCTCTGCCCTGTTGCAATGATATCATTTTCATTCGTGTCTTCCTAAACGCCTTTCAACCAATACCATTTGATTTTTTGCCAAAATGAAGTCCTTTTCTTACCATATAATTGATCAACCTTTTGGTAGGTTTCAGACTTACCTAATCCAGTGTTTTTCATATTTCATCTTCTCATAACCATCCCCTTGTAACTATGGAGTAAAGTTGAGTCAGGAAAATTGTCTTGAGTTATTTTAAACTCAAGCAAAATTTTACACTTCATCGGTTAGGCTTGTTTATCCAATGGGCTTATTGGAGCTTTAAATTGATACTAAAATGTAGAGAAAAGAAGATCAGCTTCTTATATTTTTCAGCTTCGTATTTAATTGCCAAAAAAATGTAGTATCCGATATCAAAATGAAATTACAGGATAACCATACAAGATAGGATTGAATAATTAAGCGTATTGATCAGGAAAAAATCAAAAATTTTTATTAAATAATCCTTTTTTGTAGGTTCAAAATGTTTTAAATAAATTTACAACAAAAGCTATAGTCAATATTAGGCATGAAATCCTACAGGCTGTAATCAGCAACTGCACTGCACCAATTCGCACTTATGCTCAGAATGATGGAAGACATTTTGAAAATTCTTATTGATGGAAATAAAATTGAAAAATCCCTCTGTTAATTGGTTTTTGGTTCACAGTTCATTTACTTATTTTTTTAAATTTTGAAATCTGGTACATTTTTTTTGGCCCACTCTATTATTTGCTGAGAAAGGCGTGTGCTCAACATGAGTTTCATCAGGATTAATATGGTGTCGAGTCTTGCCGAAACAATGTGATGTTTCACTTACTTAACATGCACTTTTCTCGGCATTAAGAGCAACTGCCCTGCCCAATTGCACCTACCGCATCACCGTTTGCGCAAGACCTTCCGGCAACGTGCAATTATTGGAGTTACTATCATAGGATAAAATCCAACATCGAATTCTGGATTTTCGCCGGTAATTTCTGATAAAATGGAGGGATGAATCAGTTCCTGTGTAAGTAAAAACATATCATCATTTATGAAACGATATTTTTTCCCCAACACGTGTCCGTTTAATACTTCCTCTTTCACCCGTTCAATGCCGTCAATTTTCCGCATCGCTGCGGCCAAGAGGAAACGTTTTTACTGTCGATCATATCTCCGGCATCGTGGAACGTGTTTTGTACCGTAAAGATTTCATCCCCGGGTAATCTCGTAGTTTCCGTTTCAATGTCACGCGTCTTTTTATCGGATTACCGTAAAAATACCTGTTTAAGCTGTTTTTTTAATTGTTAATATCATGAAGCCACTTCCGTTTCCTTGGTCACCTCCGTCGCGTCGATTTTTTTCATCTCTTTCGCTAGAAATTTCCGTAACCCTTAAACCAGACGAGGATCGAGAATTTAAAATCTCTAAAAATAAAAGTTTTTGGTAAAATTTTGCTTAGAAGTGTCAGATATATGGCATCCTAGCCCAGTGGCGGATTTACAGTTTCTTGGGCCCCTGAAGCTAAACAGTTGGATGCCTGCAGTTGTGCATTATGGTTTAGGCAGGATACCGACAAAAGCCCCACGCGACAAAAGCCCCAGCGTGTCGCTTGGGGCTTTTGTCGCGGATTCAGTATTAGCACACTAGGCGCTATCCTAGGGCCTTACATTTCGAAGCCCCAGATTTCAGTAGTACTGGGAAAAGCTAGAAAAGTGCACTTCATTATGTTTCATTATTTTCTATTGTGTTTTTGTGAGTAAAAAATATAATATATTTCGGTTTATTTTCTTTTTGTTTCATTTATATGAAATTGTGGGCCTACATTTACTATAGCGCTTAGGACCCCCGAACGCTATAATGCGCCGCTAGGGCCCTGCAGCCTAAATGTGTAGCGAAAACTCTCCTAACGACTATTATGTGATCCCTCTTACATTAATGATTGTTTTTCTATGGAATCATCTACATCAGTGGTTCCCAACGTTTTTGATATGGCGTCCCACGAATCCAAGTTTTCTTGGTATGGCGACCCATGGATTTATTGTCACATGATTTTTTAATATTCGGTTTTCGCTAATCATCCGTGTCGTGCATTTTAGAAGCAGTTTGCGTGTTTTGTTATAATAATTACTAGAGGCATCCAGGCAAAAATTCTATTTAAAAGTCCTATTAATATGGAATTTGTTGAAAAAATATTTATAGTGCAGGTTGTTCGCGGCCAACTTGCATGGGCTTCGTGATCCACCTCTGGGTCGCAAACCATAGGTTGGGAAACACTGATCTACATCTATATGAAACCCTGCAAGCCACCTTATTGGTGGATGGCGGGGGGTGTAGTGCACCAAACGTCCCTAGTTTTCCTCTCATAGAGAGGTTCAACTGATTTTTAAATTGAGATATTTAATATTTCTGAAATTATATATAGTGTACGGACATATTTTCGGGCCCCTTGATTCTTCATTGGATCCCTGGCATGCGTCAAGTGCGACCCCTCCCATTAAATTCGCCACTATCTTATCCGAGTGCCGAGGCTGATGACGCCAGGCCGAGTTTCGCGGCCATCTGGCTGCGTCCTTAACATTTAACGGGTGGTTAATCGCGGCGTATTGAGAGAGGAGTCGTTGTACGAATGCATTTGACGGCCGGATGCCCTTGCGCGCGATTTATTTTTCGGATCGTTACTCGTTCCTCTTCGCTGAGAACGTCTTCCTCTCTCGTTTCCTTTACTCATGAAATCCTCGTTGAACTTAACACCTTAACTGTACCTGGGTTGCTCTTTTTTTCGTTGAGGTTAAGTTGTTTGGTAAAAATGTTCACCAACCAGTGATAGTTAAGATGGGAATCAGCCGTATTAATTTTTGGTTCATAATTGGATACTGTGTTCCAGAGTCGGGATTAGGTATTTTGGCGCCCGGGTTAAAAAAAAAAGTGAATCGCGCCCCTTTACCAAACCCTGTATTTTATGACACGTAAAAATAATAATTATGATTAAATGGTAAACAATTTTATATCGTTAAATATTTATTTTTATCGCGGTGACATACGTTATGTAATAAAAATTAAATGTTTATATACTAAATAGAAACCAGGAAATATAATGTAGACTTAACAACATTAATATTGACAGAAAAAACAAGATCAATTAAATTCGCACGGAGTCGGTCGCCGCCAATCTCACTGTATTACCTCATTTCAATAGATTTTATGATTGTAAATGTATTTGTTTATGTAAAATACATAAACATATAATCACAATTTTGGCGCCTCTTAAAATTATGCGCTCGGAGCGAGGACCCCGCTTGCCCCACCCTCGTCCCGGCACTACCGTGATCTTCCAGGAAAAGTTATTTGAGCTTAATTTTTCGACGAATTTCACAAAATAATTGTCTAAGATCGATAAACTTCAAAAGAATGAATATCATATCAATGCGAATTTATTTTTTTTAAATCAGTTATTCAGCGTAGTCTCCTCTCTATAGATATCAATCTTGCGATTGGTTGGCAACAGCATCAAATGAAATCCTTCATACTTTGTCTCATATTAGCTTTCCATTTATCTCTCTTTCCTGCCAGTTTTTTAACTTCTTCATAACTTCTACAATTCATATTCTTTTTTATCTGGTCCATAAATTGCAATCTTGGTCGTCCTCTTTTATTATTCCCGTGTAAATAACCTTGTATTATGGTTAGAAGCAGTCCATCTTGTCTTAGAAGGTGACCAATGAGCCTATCCCTCCTTTCCCTTATTGTTTTCATAATTACTCCGTTTGTTCTCATCATTTCCAAAACTTCATTTGTAATCTTGTCTCTCCAGCTAATCTTCAGCATTCTCCTATAGCACCACATTTCGAATGCTTCTAACCTTCTTTCTTCTACCTTTACAACTGTCCAACTTTCACAACCATATAGGGCTATACTCCACACGTATGTTTTTCGCAATCTTTTCCTTGTTTCCAAATTTATATTTCCTGATGTGAAAAGATTATTCTTTTTGCTAAAAGCCACCTTTGCCTGTAGTCACTGAAGCTAAAACTTTTTCTTCTAATGACTTACCTTTTTAAAATCCTTTATTACTCTCGCAAACTGCCTTTTTACTTTCTCATACCTAGTAGGTAATGGGAAAGTATTGTATTCATGAAAAAAATCGACTTCCAGATTTCAACGGAAATACATGTTTTGAGGTCCCTAGAACACGTTTAGACTATTTTCGGAATGATGTCTGTGTGTGTGTGTGTATGTTAGTGTGGGCGCTCTAACTCAAAAAGTACATACCATATCGTTACCAAACTTCATATATAACACTTTAACATGAGCACAAAGAACTGATTAGTTTTTGGACAATAACGGATAACCGGAAGTCGCGAAACCCGATTCGGTTTTTGCGATATTTCTTTGTTAAAACATCATTATTGTATATACAATTCTAAACAAAAGTTATAGAGAATGTAATTTTCTACAGTTTTCATTTGAAACAATTTTCTATAGGAGTTATTGTTTAGGAGTTATTTATAAATAACCGGTTTTTCGGTTTCCGTTAAATATCTCCTTAACAACATCGTTATTGGTAATCTTCGTAAGGACCAAAGTTGTAGAGAATAATATTTCTTCCAAGTTTTGTTTGAAACTAATTTTCGTAGAACCATCCATTTCGGATATATTTCGCTTTTTCTTAATACCAGCTTACAGCGCCAACACCATGTAGCGGTGAATTCTGTAAACATTCAAAATATACGTAATTTACGGCAACGACGTGTCTTCTTTTACGATACGAAATAATAATTTTGCCTTATAATGCTACTCATAATAATTTAAATATCTATACCCCAAATATGGAGAAAGTCATGTGTTGGCCACATCAGATTTTTTACTTATTTACAGTTATTATACTAAAACAATATATATTTAATGGCAAATTATCTGCTTACTTTTTAGTTTTGAACGTATGAAGATATTTAAGGGAAGAAAAGAAAACCGTTTAGTAGAATCCGAGTTCAAATATGACTTACGCCTGAGATATTTTCAGGGCTTTGTAGACAGTCATAATATAAATTATGTGTTTTGTTAACTGTGACACTATTCTGTTTGGATGTATTAGTAGATCGATCTATTTAGATTCGCTACACTATATGACAGGGACAGCCCCGTAACTAAATATTTTGGCGCCCGTGGCAAACAACTAAATATTCGCCCTCTCCCCTTTCAAGAAATTATTTTCTCTATTTTATTTAGATACTATTTGGATTTTTTGCGCCCGGGGCAGATGACCCGCTTGCCCCGCCCTAGTTACGTCACTGGACAGGGATGACAAATACGTGGCACGCTTGCGATTTTATTTGGCACGCTTATGCTTGTATTTTCTGTATAATATATGAAGTTTCTTAGAGAAGGAGTCAACTAATGGCACGCGAAAAAAATTCGAATGATTCACATTACTTTCTTGGCACGCGAGACAAAAATAATTTGCCAACCCTGCTATATGATGTTTTACTGAACTGCACTTCTTTCAAGCTCGTTAAAAGATGAGAATTTTTTTTTGGCGTCGATAAAGGCGAATCAGAGAGGGAGAGAAAGTAGTCAAAGGAGCAAGAAAAAAATGGGAGCTTCATTTGCTGACGCGATATGAAAAACCGCGTTATCTTTATTAAAGTTTATTCAGAATTATCAACCTAATCTTCTTTATAAGCTTAGTAATATAATTGTGTAACAAAGTAATTTAAGCAATAATTAAATAAGAATTTCGACATCTCTATTTTGAACCATTTGCGCAGAATATTAATTTCAAAAGTTTTAAGGCACCCCCTGCCGCCCACCGGTTTTTCAAAAAATCATTCTTTGGAGGGCAATAAATGGCATCATCAGATCGCATACACCCCGCAAATTTCAGTCTTACATCTCTTACTGCTTACTCGCTATTTTGATTTAATTGATTGCACAGACGGACAGACAGAGCGAAAGCGTAAGCGCGTCTATAAAATTAAGCGAGCTAAGGAACGAGATGGAGAAAGAGAATAGCCGGAATGAAGATACGCGTAGACAGACGGAGCAACGGTACGAAATTGAGACCGCACGTTCCCCTGTTTACGTCTTTACTTAAAAAGCTGGGAGAGGAAGAGTGGTCAGAGAGAGAGGGAGAGAGAGTATGGAGAGGGGAGAGATAATGGAGGTGGAGGATGAGAGGGTAGATGGATGAAACGGGCATATTTTTTTTTCCAAGCCTCGAATCGGGGTCGCTTTCAAAGCGAGTGGGAGTCGGCGGCGGAGAGAAAAGCGAGTGGGAGAGAGCCGATGCTCTCAAGGGAAGTGGCTGAGCCAAGGGAGTCGAGTAGGTAAGGAGGTTGAGGAATAGGTACTCGGGAGTTGGAGTTTTTGGGGGGGGGGGGGAGGTGCGTGGGTGGATGGGAGGACCCCAAATGAGGGCCACGGAAGATTTCGTACACGTTAGGAGGGGAACTTTTAGGGGGAACACATGGACCGTTCGCTCTTTCCATCCTGTTAGATTCGCGAGAGCGTCGTCTCTCTTAGCTCGTAGCGTGTGGCAATGAAAAATAAAAGAATTCTTTTGCGGCTCTTTGGTTTATTTGTAGATTCTATTCTTTCGCGGTGACTCGGAGAATTTGCCTTTCTCTAACTGAGAGAGAGAGAGAGTCAGTTTTTCTGTCGTGATTCTCATGAAATATTGTCGTTTACGGAAGTCGAAATCTTAAATATTTCAGTGGAATTTATTTAAGATATTGTCAATTTTTTATCCTTAAAAATGTCTTTGATATTATCGGTGTTCTCAACTCTCAAGTATCTTATTGGCATCGTGTCATTCTTCTACAGGGTGTCCGTAAAGTCCCTATGCACCTCAATAACGTCCGTGTAAAATTTAGTTCCAGAGAAAGAGAGTATCAATAACCTCAGGAACTTACGTAGAAAAGCACCTTCGCAGAAGGTGTACAAAATGATGTCCGTTTACATTCAAACATGCGTCCCCACGCTTTCAAGGTAAATCATTCAAGCATCCATCCACTACGTTTAATTTAATAAACTACTTCCATAAAGCATAATAATTAATGGTTCAGTTCGGCCACATGGGTGGAATCGAACTGCAATTTCTGTTTTATTTTCCAGCATAAACAAAACGGTTGTAACTGAAATATGTACAATATACAGTATGCCAGATTGCATAATATCCAGCTTCAAACGCTATATACATTTAAACCGCGTATGTATCCTTATCATCATCAAGATTGCATAATCTTGTGTTAATCTCAATCGGCATCTCACGACCGGACTAACTCGGATTTCAATTAAGAACATGGACCTTTTTGTTTTTCGTGGTATTTCCACCGGCTGCACAGCCGAGATAACCGTGGTGACGAATCGTACGAACTTTATCGAATGAAGATTTCCTTCTTTCGGTTATTCCGAAACCCATCTGACAATGAGTATCCATCGCATAAAAAGAATCACTCGAATCTATATGCTCGACATTCTTTCATCTCCACTCCTACAGAAGTTTTGTATACTCGGTTTCACCTTGAGGGTTTTACCCGATCCAATGATTCGTATTTCCCAAGCAATGGCTTACTAATGTTGATCGCGGATCGTCTTCCACAGAGTTCAGTAGAAAGCCGTGACGTCAAGGTCCATCCACGAATCTTTTTTAAGAAAAGCCCGCGCGCAGCTTTATTTTTTTATTAACTTCAAGAAATTCCGTCCATGATTGAGAGAAGAAAATTAAAACAAAATACCACCAGTGAACATAACAAATATGCTAAAATGAGTGCCATTATCGATGGGTACGTACTATAACCATATAACTCCTCAGTGGTAATTCACAAGCGGATGATTCTAAAAATAATATTAACTAGTAACTCATGTGATTTCTCAGTCGTTTCATGACTCAAGAAGTAAAGCAAATTATATAATGGATCCATACTATAAGATGAGCTCGGTAATTAATTTGTTATCATTATTGTTCAAGAATAAGTGCTTAAAAAGGTACTTGTCTAAAGCCAGAACAACGTTATAAGAAACCAGATACCCATTACGGTTACGAAGCAACCGTCATCAGTGGTAATTCACCGAAAGTTCTTATTTAATTTCGGCGAATGACCACTTAAAACGGCTGCATTGTAACCTAAATGCTTATCTAGTTGTTATAACCTTCTTTTGGCTATTGGAGGTACCTGAGACAAGCACTTTTTTAAGTGTTTGTTCATGAATTTTTCCAGCCATAAGACGAGCTAGTTAATTCTCTTTTGAATAATTATAGTTGATAAGTTAAACCCATAAAATACCTATATATATATATAAGAAGAAGAAGATGGCAATTAAGGAATCGTAATTATAAGATAAGATATAATACTGCGCTCCATGGGTTTCAGCTGCTTTAAACCGTTCCGCTTACCTACTTCATTTACATTATTTAGGATAATTAATAAGGCGACTTATATAAAAACTACCGCGTGAATATTTGCTATGACCTTCCTTAATAAGATCCGGGGTTAAAAGGAAATGCCGAAATTCCCCGACTATTTTTAATGTAACTTGATGTCGAAGGGGAACTTTGACCTTGTCCGAGAATAAAATATAAAAAATGAAAACTCCTGCCAGCCGGTTTTGGGCGGTACTCGCGGGAATATCTTCTGAAGGTTGAGGGGAAGAACGGGCGAAGACATAATCGAGCTGATTATCTCACCCAACGCGTACGCAGAACTGGGGAACTATGAATAATAATGTGCCACAATTATGCAATGATAAATATTCAAATTCTAAAAGCGTTTATTATCATTAATTACATTTCTAAGTGCTTAATTTGCAATTTTTGTGTACAATTTATTTTAGCTATAATTGGTTACTGTATCACGTTTCCTAATTCCTAATTTTTACAGTTAAAAAAAAAATATTTCCGTTTCTTATGTTCCAGAGGGAACAAATTTGAGGACAAAAACTCTGTTTCTTAGTAATAAATTTTCTGTATGCCCTTATGGCTTATATATAATTACATTATATAAGCCAATTTACATTTACATCAATACCCTGCAAGCCGCTAGAAGCGTTTGGCAGGGGGTGTCACAACACCAAGTGAACTAACTATTCCTCTGTTGGACTGTCTTATCGCGTCTGAGAAAAAGGATCTGTAGTATGTCTCTGTTCTAGCGATTGTTTCGACATATTTTCTCCTGCACTCTGATCTTACATTACGTTCACTAACACCGATGGGGACGACTATGCCGCGTACGTCTTCAACGAATTCGGAGCTTTCGAATTTTTCAAATAGCTTCCTTTTGTATTCAATTCTTCTACTCTTCAACGTCTGCCATTTCAGATCCCTCAATATCTCTGATACACTCGCATCATACCGATATTCTCCTTTTACAAATCTAGCCGCTCTACGCTGAACCATTTCGAGCTCTCTAGTTAGGCCCTCCTCGAAAGGGTCCCAGACGGCGCAACAGTATTCCACGACGGGTCGTATTAGGGAAAAGTATGCAATTTCCTTCA
This sequence comes from Uropetala carovei, assembly GCA_036926305.1. Taxonomy (NCBI): domain Eukaryota; kingdom Metazoa; phylum Arthropoda; class Insecta; order Odonata; family Petaluridae; genus Uropetala; species Uropetala carovei. The sequence goes on from JAXCHB010000043.1 coordinate 10,786,832, forward strand.
CGTTCGAGGGGCATCCCCGCAGGACTCTAGAGGAAAGCCCTTGAATTCTGTTTGCCGATGCTATAACGGTTTTAATATGCTCTCTTATAGATAAATTGCTACTGAGAATTACTCCTAGGTATTTGTAGCTATTGACGTATTTTAGCTTAGGTTCAGATATTTGGTACGGGTAACGGTTGAAATTCGTGGAGCGCGTGAAGTTCATTGCGGCGCATTTCTTTATATTCAGGTCGAGTTGCCAATCTTTACACCATTTCGTAATAGCCTGAAGGTCCTTTTGCAAATTCTCCTGATCGTGTATTGTGTTGATTTCTCCATACACAAGTGTGTCATCCGCGAAGAGTCTAACTTTACGCTTTATATTATCCGCTAAATCATTTATATATATCAAGAATAACAGAGGTCCGATTACACTTCCCTGAGGCACGCCGGAAGTCACTTTGACGACGTCTGATGCAACTCCATCGAGAACTACTCTCTGGGTTCTATCGGAAAGAAACGAGGCGATCCAATTTACAATTTTCTCGTTAATTGATTAAGCCCTTAACTTTTGCACTATCTTCACGTGAGAACGGTGTCGAAGGCTTTCCTAAAGTCTAAAAATACTGCATCAACTCCTGTTCCTTTATCCGCTTCAATTGCCAGAGGTAAGAAAATGCACTCGTCTTAGGGCCAGCGACAAGTAAATAATCATGGTTGACAATCGGAGAAATAGTCGATAATCTTCGGAATATTTTTTACTTTTCTCCTGAAAATTATTTGTTTCGATGAATGTATTTAAGATTTTGTCATTCTAGGATCATTTTAAGAAACAGCTGCACTGAATCCGTACATTTATATGTTAATCTTGCGAATAAATGTTATTAAAAATATCGCGGCATTCCAATAATAAGGGGCGGTATTTTTACTTTATTTTTTTAAGGTGTTGTTCAACGGAAATTAAATAAAATTGTTAATATGGCCGTGAAAAAGAGTTAATTGACTTAGGAAGAAAGAATGTTTGAGTTTGGCTATTGTTTCTTTTGGTTTAACTGGTGGACTGAAACACGAATTACACAGCAGTTTTATCCGGATACGGAAGTTAATTATTTCACTTAAAAGTTCACGTTTATCAAAACTGATTGCATTAATAATGCCATTATTAGTTAATAATTCTGACGTACCGGCAGATACGTCAGAGGGAAGGTTGATTAAAGGAAGTGACTAGTTAACCGAGACAGGTAAGATTGACATAACAATGGGATCGTCCTAAAAAAAATTCTGTTACCCGTACTGAAGACAACTGCGATTCTTGTAAAGGCAAGAAAAATCGAGGGAAGCGTAGTGAGAGGGGGGAAACATTCCCGGATGTTGTGTAACGCATCGCATGACGACGTGGGGAAAAAATGGATCCGGAAAATGTTCGTGTTCGTGAAAGTGCAAATAGTGGCAGCATTTATCACGGAACATAATTGTTACGTTTAGCGTCAAAACCAGCTTCGTTCCTGATATGGTTGAAAAACTTAAGGGAAAATGTTCGTCAAAATAAAAGAAAATAATGGACTCTTAAAATAACAAATGAAATGCGTTTTTTTGATTTTATTATTTTACGTATATACCATACACCGTACATAATTTTCCACCGTTTTTAAGGATTTCATTTCTTCAATTTTTCTGATTTGGAAACATTAATTTATGGATTTACGATGTTTATTTTGTAAATTAAACGGAATAAGAAGAAAAAGTTTGCTAAAACATATGGAAAAGTAAATATCGATAAATATAGAAATTGATTTTCAATTTAAAAATTCTAATTAATATCTTGGGACAATTTGGAAAAGAAGTGAAACATAGCCTAAAAAATTCAAATATCGAGACCGTCCCTATTAGGGATGACAACGATACGTCGATGTTTTCAAAATATCGATGTTTTGAAGTCGATGCGCCGGTGTTTTTAAGGCCGATATATCGATGCAGCAAGTACAAACATAGATGTTTGGAAACTTAATGACTAGAGATTGCAATACCGGATCAAAAAATGAATACCGGTATTACGGTATCCTGACATTTCAAAACCGTGATCCCGGTATTAATACAGGTATTAATAGATGAGTTCATAAATAAAAAAACAACTTTTAATGAAATTGTTTATTAATAGTTTATACTATTATAAGATATAAAATAAACGAAATAAACAGTCATTCCATAAAGTAATTAAAAAACAAAGCAACTTGCTGTAGTGAAAATAAAAATATAAACAAAAATATCAATATAATAATGTCATCAATAATTTTAAGAATCACAATTATCGGCATCAGTATTGATGAAGTATGCTCTTAAAAAGCAGAGGCTGTCAATGGTTTCATCATTCAGACGTGTATGGATTTTCGTGCAAAATCGTTTTGCGGCTGAAAAGACCCTTTTGGCTTCCACACTTGTCGGTGGAATTGTAAATAAATAGTCGTACACAAGTTTTAAATTCAAGCCTCTTATACCTTCGCCTTCAAAAAATGCGATCTCTTTCTGAATAATTTGTTCCAATCCTTGAGATTCTTGAATATTAGGAATTTGAACTTTAAGTCTTTCTTGTATAGCTAATTGTAGTCTATCTTTCAAAGACATACCATCGACGGATGTCATTAATACTGTTCCCTGTTTCTTACTGTTATCGTTTGATGTGGAAGATGTTACTGAATATATTGATTCTGTTCCGACGTTTTCTTCAGAATCTTTTACACAAGACAGATGAAGTCTTTTTATTAAACGAGTTACTATTTTTATGATGGCCGTTTTACTTAGTCGTGGAAATAAAGCTAATCATGTGATCCAGCATGCAAATACTGAAGAATTTGTGACAGATCTGTACTTCTCTGGCAAATACGGAATTTCAAGGCAGTTTGTAACCTATTACTTATTTCCGAATTTTGTTCGTGAAGAGTTGTCATCATGAATTTTAGAGTTGCACCTGCAGTTAAAAGATTAGAATCTTTGCGACATAGTGCTTCCACAGCTAATTTGATTGGCATAAGAGCAGAAATAGTTGCAGATAATAAATAAATCATCATCACAAAAATTTATTCCGGAATTTGTCTATTAATGCCTTTTGGACGCAGTATCTTAACTGATAAAATCTTTCAATCATGGTAAGTAAACTGTTCAATCGAGTTTTTGAATCAAGCAGTAAAGCAATTTCTTTTCCAAATTCTGCTTGAACGTACCATTTTTGTAATGAGTGGGGAAAGTTCATTGTGAGTGAGATTATTGGGAACGCCCGTATAATCTGTCTCTATGGTTAAACCATCTCCAACATCATCGTCATCCTCTTCGTTTTCTTCGCCTTCATGGTGCGTATGTTCAGCATTTGATATTTCTTGTTCATGAAATATTTCTTTGTTTTGTTTGGACTTATACAGGACATCCATAACAGCCAAATGAATTCCGTGAGCAAAGCAAAGCTATTGTTCTGCACTGATGAGTCTTCCAATTTTAGTCATAACTGATGCCCCATCTGTAGTAACACATACCATATCTGTAGAAATCCGGAGACCATGGTCTTCTAATTTCTTATCAACTAGTGTTATACACTTTTCTGCTGGCAAACTTCCACGCACACGAACTAATCCAATGTTGTAAAAGGTACCATTGCTGGAATGGACGTTTATATTTAAGTAGCGCCTATTTCTGGTAGAAGTCCACTCATCAAAAGTCAAGCTGAACCTTTTTCCTTCAGCCTTAATTTTAGCTTATCTTATGAAATCAAAGATTGGTACAGAAACTCTTCGTAATAAATGAGAGGTGTATCAGTTTCAACCATTACTGAGGGAGCAGAAAAATAGCCAAGAAAGCATCAACAATGAAACAAAGGTTTCCTTACAAAGTTAAGATTAGTAGAAAAAATAAGAAGAGATAAAAGTGAGGACGAACTAAGAAAACATTTACAATGCATCATCGGCAAGCCACTGACATTGTACCAAAGCGTAAATGAGAAGCCACCGAAAAAAAAAAAGATTGAAGACCAATGAGTCTGAGTAACACACGTGTTCCTCGCGGCCCCTTAGTAAAACAAAGGTGAGGATCACCGGTGATACTCGTGGAAGTCAACATGCTAAAAATGTATTTAAATTAATTTTTAAGAAATACCGGTATTTTTTGACAAATACCGGTATTTAAATACCGGAGATAATTGACCGGGATCCAGGTATTCGGGATCCCGGTATTGCAATCACTAATAATGACTAGTGATGGGCAAAACCGACTAATAATAATCGACTAAGTCGATTATTTCAAAAAACCGACTAAATCGATTTTTTAGAATTGGTCGATTTAATCAGTCGTTTCACATCTGAATGAATTCAAGAGCGACTAATTCGATTAAGATTAGTCGGATTTTGTAGTCGTTTTCCAGCGCTATCTGCACGGCCGTCTAACGAATTTATTCGAATTTTCAATTTTATCTGTCGTTTTCATCCACTGCCAACTCACTTGTAAACTGTATAATGTAGGATACATAAACTATGTTAATGACTATTAGAGTATTATAAAGTTAATTTTATTGCGATTCGGCTTACCATGTCTTGGGGTTCCGCGGGAAAAAATATTTGAATATAAGGTTTCCGTGGCCAAAAAAGTTTGAGAACCCCTGCCGTAGGACTATCAGGGAATATAATAGGAGAGTTTCAGTCAGAACAGAGGAAAATTAGTGATACTTTGGTGCCTCGCACCTCCACCCAAATAGAAACTGGTATAGAATAATTTGTCTTGCATTTTTCGTTGCTTTTAAAATTACTTACAGTTACCGTAGGACGTTCTAGTAATTTTGATATCTCTCTATAATTCGTATTGTCTTATTTCAGGTATTTTTTGCATTCCTTTGAAATTATTTTTTCACATCATATATTTACAAATTTTGTGTGTAACTACGTTTCATTGTTGTATCTTTTGTTTGTTTTTGTAAGTTTATATGTATATATCTTTATATGAGTTTATACGGAAGATTGGAGTTTAAAGCCTCATCCTCACTCATGTAAAGTAGATTAAATAACTAGGAAACTAAATTATATATTCCTAACTACAATTCATTTTTGTATTTTTCTTTCAAAGTTCTACAACAGATTGAATTAATTAGAATAACGTTGTTGTTCAAATGAGTTGGTACTACCAACTGAATAATATCGTTAGTTGGACGTGCAGATAACGCTGGAAAACGGCTAATCTTATTCGAATAAATCGTTAGTTGGACATACAGATAGCGCTGGAAAACGACTAATCTTAACCGACTAATATCGTTAGTCAGATGTGTGGCACTGAAACCGATTAATAAATCGACTAATTAGTCGATTTTTTGGTCGACGATTCGACTATCAATCGATTTTTTCTATTAGTCGATTTGTCTATCAATAATAATGACAAACATTTTACGTTATTAAGTCCAAACTAGTGCTGGACACGGTTAGGTATTTTCCGGTGGCGGTGTATCGGTTCAGTTTCACTCGGTGACCTCCGATTACTACCGATTGGGTGCAGTGTAGGACAGCCTACACTGCAGGGGATACTGGTTGTTAGTGAGTAGTGGCGCGTAGCATATTATAAGTATAATATGCTCTTTGCACAAAGTGCAACAATTAACGTCTACATGTCGTGTCCGTCCGCATACTAAATCTCACGAACCAATGAACCCATTTCGATGAATTTTAATATTTGAATATTTCATAAAAAACATGTTGAGCTACGTGAAATGCCTAAGAGAGCATCCAAAAGCCATATTTCTGAGTAATTACTTTTTTTTGGGGAATAAGCAATAATGAACACTTGTACTTTTTCCACTTTTTAAATTTTAATTTTAATACACAGAGACGACCGTGGTTTCATCATCAGACCTGATGATGCTACTGTGTAGTGAAACCACGGCCGTCTCTGTGTATTAAAATTTAAAAAGTGGAAAAAGTATAAAATGTATAAATTCCACAAGATAACGCCAGAAACAACGGATTTTATTATCAATTACTTTCCTAGGAATCCACGATAGCAGATGTGCGAAAATTTAAGATTGCAGTCGAATAATTCTTGAACCACTTGAGTATATTTGCCCTAAACTGTATACACACTATTGATCACTTTAAAACCGACAATCCCAAATTTCTGTTCCGGAAATCATTCCAACATGGCGCCCAATCCAAATTGTTAATTTCAATAACTTCGGTTTTTAACTGATTTTAATAAAACACACACTATTGATCACTTTAAAACCGACAATCCCAAATTACTGTCCCGGAAGCCATTCCAACATGGCGCCCAATCCAAATTGTTAATTTCAATAACTTCGGTTTTTAACTGATTTTAATAAAACACACACTATTGATCACTTTAAAACCGACAATCCCAAATTTCTGTTCGGGAAGCCATTCCAACGTGGCGCCCAATCCAAGTTGTTAATTTCAATAACTTCGGTTTTTAACTGATTTTAATAAAACTCAATATGAGTGTTGAAGATATAGGTCTCCTTAAAATGGAATCCACCTATTCTTTCTAAAGGATTCAAATATGGCTGCAATACAACTATTTAATTACTAGCGTAATTGTCCGTCAAATATAACAGGTGTGCGTGAATTAAACATCACGTTGAAGTAAAGTTGAAATTAATGGGATCAATTCTGATGTGTATGAAAACTTAAAGAACAAATATAAAATCAATATAATCGAATGTTCCAGATAGTAATGATAGATATGAGCATATAAAAGTTTTTTGGCAAAGATATATGTTAATGAAGCTTTATTTGTAAAGAATACTAAATAAATCTAGAAGAATTTCGTTACATAAATATACAGGGTGACCCGCGACGCGAGGTCGATATTTCACCTACTTTTAGGGGAAGTCATTACAACAACAACTTCAAATGTCTATGATTCCTTTATTATTGAGAGTAGGCAAAATGATTACTCTTGTAATGACTTCACGTAAGCGTAGTTGAAGTATCGACCTCGCGTCGCGGGAGATCCTGTATAAATAACCTTATGTACAATAATAGCTATTCATATCGCAATGAATTTTTATGTGCTCGTTTTCTTGCGTCTATAAGTATGTTGCTTATCATTCTATTCACACTTCTATCGGTATTTCCTTTCGACTCTAGGCGATAATTTCTTTTTCCCATAAGATAACACGCATAAATCGACCTTTTTGACGCGCGGACATTATTTCCTTAATATTTTTAAATATATCCAAAATAGGATTTTGACGCGAAACTTGCGCTTTCATGCGGATAAAATTACGAAGTTTAACTTCCATACTGTATAAATCAAAATATCATGCTTAAATCTCCAAAACCTATGTTAATACGATTTTTTCACAAATTTTATAATTTCTTACGCATTAGGATCGCGGAAACAATAGGATTTAACAATATCAGTTGCCATGCCGATTATTGAATAAATGGATAAAATCACGAAAAATGAAAATGAAACTGGATATGAATGTTAGTTCTTGCGCAGCAGGATTTTGAGCACCCTCCAAACATTGCTTATGAGCCTTTTGGAGATGATTTAAAAGATTTCAAGTTCCTCCATCTCTGGAATATATGCTGCTACATAGTGAACATCGTGCCTTATTTCTGTATTCTACATTTTCAAAAAGATTGTATACGACCGAAAGTCTTTTCGACGTTTGACGAAAAAATGGAATAGTTCCCTTCAGTTAAATGCCAGCTATTCACTGACTCATGCTTCAGCGAGTAACCATACACCAATGAAATAATAACGAGAGGGTCTGAAACAATAGTACCCATTCTAGACGAGTGGAGAACTGTTACTGTATCTATCGACTCCAATCGTCGTTACTCCATGTCCCAGTAATAGTCCAAAACTATCATTTACCACGGTTTTTAGGATCAAGAATGAATTTAATCACAATTGATCCGTTCAATCAATCAATCAATCAATTGGGGGGACCTTGTGACTTCAAACGACTCCAGCGCTAGAAGGCTTCTCAGTCTAAATCACAAAGCAAGGGAGGAGTGAAACCCGGTGCCGGCATTAGCCTACTCTTAACGAGAAACACCAAGGGGACCAACGGCTTTACGTCCCTTCCGAAGGACGGGGCGCTGATTTGCGCGTTCTCCTCTAAACACGCAAATGGGGAGCCGGGCAACCCGGTTCGCACCAAGTTTGCTAAGCGTAGCAGGCCAGCGCCCGCACCACTACGCCACGACTCCCCCCGAACCGTTCAAAAATTACTTGTAATGTAACCAACTACTATGAGCAGTTTCCGGTTTCTCAAAGAACCGCAGCATCTCACGCATACGCGACAAGTAATTCAAGAACTCTCTTAGCTATTCATGTTACCACACCAATGTAATGTATACTGTCTTTTATAATAATACTGAATTATTTCCACGAAACAGTCACATAATAATCTGCTTAGCTGTTGTTAGTAACAAATTACGATACCATCATGTCTAGTCCGCACCTCAATAAAAGAGGCATCAGAAATGTTTTTTATTTAATCAGAGTTAATTAATAAGTTAAGGCCATAATATCGGTTATGTAGATTGCTCAAATCAACATTTATTATTACCATTTCCTCAAATGTCTTCAAGATTCTCGATCTGTATAGCGATCCTCGTCATAATCATCCCAGGAGTAAAACAAGTATGAGATGATAAGTCAAATAGTAATAAAACTGGGTTTATAGTTAAAGTGACCAGATTTTCTAGATGTCAAATCAGTACATTTTTTATATTCACGAAAGAAAACTACCAGATTTTCTAGATGGAAAATCAGTACATTTTTTAATATTTCTTATATTCATGAAAGAAAACTACATTTCAATATAATACTTCATATATATTGAAATTTTATACAGTATACATAGGTATATAACATTATTGTTATATATATTGGATACTCTTGCTGAAGTCGATCAGAAAATTTGTTTTTTCTTCTATTTATGGCAGGATCTTTAAATATAATTAAATAATAATATTAATAATCTATTCTGAGAATGGATAAAAACACGAAAAATTAAAATGAAACTGGATATGAATGTTAGTTCTTGCGCAGCAGGATTTTGAGCACCCTCCAAAATTGCTTACGAGCATTTTGGAGGTGATTTAAAAGATTTGATGTTCCTCCAGCTCTGAAATATATGCTGTTGCATAGTGAACATCGTGCCTTATTTCTGTATTCTACATTTTCAAAAAGATTCTATACTTTTTGACATTGTTTGAAGAAAAAATCTGATGTGGCCAACACATGACTTTCTCCACATTTAGGGTACAGATATTTAAATTATTATGAGTAGCATTATAAGGCAAAATTATTATTTCGTATCGTAAAAGAAGACACGTCGTTGCCGTAAATTACGTATATTTTGAATGTTTACAGAATTCACCGCTACATGGTGTTGGCGCTGTAAGCTGGTATTAAGAAAAAGCGAAATATATCCGAAATGGATGGTTCTACGAAAATTAGTTTCAAACAAAACTTGGAAGAAATATTATTCTCTACAACTTTGGTCCTTACGAAGATTACCAATAACGATGTTGTTAAGGAGATATTTAACGGAAACCGAAAAACCGGTTATTTATAAATAACTCCTAAACAATAACTCCTATAGAAAATTGTTTCAAATGAAAACTGTAGAAAATTACATTCTCTATAACTTTTGTTTAGAATTGTATATACAATAATGATGTTTTAACAAAGAAATATCGCAAAAACCGAATCGGGTTTCGCGACTTCCGGTTATCCGTTATTGTCCAAAAACTAATCAGTTCTTTGTGCTCATGTTAAAGTGTTATATATGAAGTTTGGTAACGATATGGTATGTACTTTTTGAGTTAGAGCGCCCACACTAACATACACACACACACACAGACATCATGGGGGATAATAGTTGTCTAGTGATTAAAAACAATTATCCTGCGTGAAAAAATAAAGATTGCGGTGAATAAGTATTTTCCGAAAAATTGGAGAAAAACTAGCACGAAAAATGAAATTTGACAAGAGAAAAAAACTTGAACAATGCTGCTTTCAGAGACCAGAGACCATTCATAGAAAGATCCTACTCGTTATCCCCTAGGCTACAATCGCTACTAAACGTAATCTACATGACACCCTGCAAATCACCATACTGGTGGGTGGCAGGGGGTGCAGCACATCAAAACCTACCTAATAACGTCCCTCATGGGAATCACTCTCCTGTTATGATCCCGTATGGTCCTTGGGAAAAACGAGCTCTGATATCGCTCGGTCCTACAGTCGATCTCACGTATTTTATTCTCGTAATCGAGCCTGCCCATGTATGTAGGTGCCTCTAATATTCCTGATATCTCCTCTAATAGGACTTCCGACCTAAATTTCTCCAGAAGCCTTAACCTAGCGCTAATTCTGCGGTCCAATAGCGATATCCAATTCAACTCCTTCAAGAGTGATGTGACGATTAATTTTTGCTCATATTTTTGCTTTACGAATCTGGCTGCTCTGCGTTGGATTCTTTCTAACTCAAGTATCTGTCCCTTTTCGTACGGATCCCATATGCTGGAAGCGTATTCGACCTGAGATCTGACCAATGATAAATAACACGTTTCTCGTACCTGTTCTGTGCTACTTCTTACTATTCTGCCTACGAAGTCCAATTTCTTATTAGCTGCCCCTACGATCCTTCGAATATGCATATTCCACGATAGATCACGACAAATGCTGACTCCTAAATATTTAACGTACTCTGCAGATTGGATATTCAATCTATCAATTCCGTACTCCGAGTCTAATTCATTGTTCTTACTCTTCCAGAAACTCAATAGGGAACATTTGCTGTGATTAACTTCGATTTTCCAATCTTGACACCATGCTGAAAGGGCGTTTAAATCTTTCTGGGGCGATTTTTGGTCATCCTGACTCGTTATCTCCTTATATAAAACGGTGTCATCTGCGAAAAGTCTTATTTTGCAGCGAACTACAGAGCAGATATCGTTTATATATATGAGGAATAGCAGGAGGCCTATGACACTTCCCTGTGGAACACCTGATGCGACTTTTACCTGGTATGAAGATTTCCCATCAATAACTACTATCTGTTTTCTGTTGGAGAAGAAGTCTTTTACCCAACTCACGATATAAGGTTAATGCCGTGCTTTCCTAGTTTTCCTATTAATTTATTATGGGGTACTTTGTCAAACGCTTTTTTAAAATCAATGAAAATGGCATCAACCTGAGCGTTTTTCTCACCGCATTGTAACAAATCGTTTACGAACAGGGCGAGCTGCGTTTCGCATGACCTACTTTTCCGAAACCCGTGTTGGTTTTTGCTTAGCGAAGAACGACCATCTAAATAACGCAGAACAGAGCTAACGATTATATGTTCTAGAATCTTACACGATGATGACGTCAAGGAAATCGGTCTATAATATTCGGGGTTCTCTTTATCACCGTCTTTGTGGATGGGCGTTACGTATGCTAGTTTCCAGTCTTTTGGAACGGTACCATTTGTAGCGGATTTTTCGAATATTATTTTCAAGTAAGGTGCGATTACCGAGGCTAACTCTTTTAACACACGCGTGGGTATGCCCTCCGACCCGGGAGACTAATTTGGTTTATCGACTCTAGCTGGTGCGCGATACCTGTTTCAGAGAATATCAAATCTTCCATCGAATTTCCCTCATCATTCAAAGCTGGTTCCTCAAATTCGTTGCTCACCGAAGTAAACGCCTTCTGAAAGTGTTCATTTAACAAGTTCACTTTTTCCGCGCTATCGTGTACTACATCACCTGCCTCCGTTCTCAATGACGCTATGGTGGGGCCTCTACCATGAACCTCCCTAACGTACGACCAAAATGCTTTGGGATTTTCTTTCAAATTATTATGCAAAACTTTCTTTTTGTAATCATTAAATGCTTCTCGCATTGTTACTCTAGCTCTTGACCGCGCCTCTCTGAATTGATGCCGTATCATTGACCTCTGTTCCTCTGTGACTTTTGTAGAATCGGTATTTAAGCGACCGTGAAGTTTTCTTTGCCGTCTAAAAGCGCATCTAACTTCCTGGTTGCACCATCTTGGTTATCTCATGTCCAGTCTCACTACTGTATGGAAGTGGGGATCTGACGGAAGCAGTGGACATTCAATGTACAAACAAAGGGCGCCCGATTCCAATTTTGATGATAGAACGCTCTACATTACTTCGGTTGTACCCCTATAATTATTCACAACTTACGAAAACTCTAAAATAATTATTTGGCAAAACCCACGGCCGTCTTCAGTACGTTACTGTAGGCCCGTAAAATTTGAGTTCACCATGGAAACGACAGTGCATATCAAGCTGGAAATTAATAAAATGAATGACGAAATGAAGATTTTAAGGTTATATATATCGTGTCATTTGGGCGTCGAACTGTCAGTCAAACATGAACTATATATATATGACGATGATAGATGGCAAGGTCTGCAATGCCTTAACCGGCATTGCATCTACTCTAAGCTGTAATGTGTGCGGCGCAAAACCCTCGGAAATGAATGATCTCGAGAAAGTTACAAAGAAGAAGGTGAATTAGACCACATTTCAGTACGGTTTATCAACATTACATGCATGGATTAGAATTTTTGAGTGTTTGCTGCACATTTCCTATAAGTTAGATATCAAACAATCACAGGCAAAGGGTGATGAGGCCAAAGATAGCGTAAAGAAGAGGATAGAAGAAATTCATAAGAGATTTAGAGATGAGTTAGGTCTAGTTATCGATATGCCTAAGCAGGGAACCGGTTCTTCAAATGATGGGAATACTGCGCGTCTCTTTTTTGAAAACCCTACCCTCACAGCAAACATCACCAGCCTTGACGAAGCGCTGATTACTCGCTTCTCTGTCATTCTGCACGCACTGTCAAGCGGATATGAAGTTAATATAGAAGCGTTCAAGAAATACACCCTTCAGACGGCAAAATATTATATCTCTCTCTATATTTGGTACCCTATGACTCCCACCCTGCACAAGATCCTATTACATGGGGCAGATATCATAAGAGCAGTTCCTCTTCCTATCGGAATGTTTGCCGTAGATTCTCAGGAGAGCCGAAATAAAGACTGCAAGCGTTATAGGGAGTTTAACTCGAGAGAGTGCTCAAGGATATCCTGTAATGAAGACCTGCTCCACATGTTATTAATATCGTCAGACCCAGTGATCACGTCGCTCCGGAAGCTACCGAAGAGGAAAAGCACAAGTCTCCCCCGTGGAGTCTTACAGCTTCTCCAAGAACCCCACCATGATTCAAATGATATTGATTTTACATATGACAATGACGATGAACAATAAAATTATCTTTTCAGCATGAAAAATAACCATGGTTATGGCTTATCCCTCATTGTAGAAACCAATCGCACAAACAGATTTTCCATCCGACCAATGGTTTTCCTGATACAGTGGGTCACGTGATCAAAAACCCCTCCAGATTATATATAATAGAACAGACATGTTTCTGTTAACGAAAGCAACAACTTTTGTTTAAAATTTTTTTTCATTTAACGCACGATAAAACCGTGACGACTTTTGAGCGTCGAAACAGAGTCGCCAGCCCACTGTGCGCCGTTAGCACTTGGGCGAACCCGAGCCGCCATCCCGGCACGGAGGGAACTCGAGGAGCGCCTAGCGCGTCCCACGCGGACACAAGACTCCTCGCAACCTTCCACCCTAGAGCCGAGCTCCACAACTAACTTCTCAAGCTCCGCGACCCGGGCCCGCAAGGACTCGCAATCAGCAGCACTCTTGAAGAGAGAAACAGAGGGCCTAAGGGGAGTCATCCTATCTTTTCCAAGTATGGGTTTCTAAGCTCTTAAATAACGTATATAATAACAACAAGACTAGGCTAACGCTTAATATACGCGGGGAAGTTACTCCTGGAGTGCCCGAGTGAAGGGATCAATGGTCAAGCGCAGGTAGAAAGTGAAAGTTAGGCGCAACGCAAACAACTTTAGTTCACACACAAGATGGTTAGTACACAGTCAACGTGCAAATTTGTAAACTATGAGTTACGGAAAAAATACGCTAAAAAATACAACTACTATCTATATAATAAATTGCTTAGTGTCCGTCACGCTAAGATTCATAAAGCTAATAACTCGAGAGGTAATGAAGATAGAAACTCGAAATTTGGCAGGGATGCTTGATTAACACTTTTTCAGGTGATGACGAATTTAAATCGCGAAAAATTCCTTGGTTCGACTCCAAGGGAGGAATTTCCATTTCCCATTACTTAACATGTAAAACGCGATTTTTCGACGTGCATTCATTTGGAAATTAAAATTAGAAGGAATTAATCAACGACCTTCGGAGTTGAACCATTTTGAAGAAAAATTTATCAAGTTTCTTAAGGATCGTTTGTGATTTAATTCCCCATGATCCTAAAAGCTGTGGTTAGTAATTGGTTTGAACTAGTGCTGAAGCACGTAGTATTTGGAGTACCGACGATTGGGATCGGTAGTTACGATAAAAGCGCTGCCCTCGTCTTCAATCGGTAGTATCGATTAGGGCCCTCTCGTTTCTGTTTCATCGGTGTATGGTTACTCGTTAAAGCAGGAGTTAGGGAATAGCTGGCATTTAACTGAAGAGAGCTATTCCATTTTTACTTTCTCCATACGTAGTAATGGGAAAGTATTGTATTCATGAAAAAAATCGACTTCCAGATTTCAACGGAAATACATGTTTTGAGGTCCCTAGAACACGTTTAGACTATTTTCGGAATCTTGGAAGGAAGTGGACCTGGAGGAAGAGTAAGGGTGTGAAACAGACTAGAGAGATAGTAGAGAGATTGCAAGAGTGTGAGGTAAAGATCAAGTATATGAATGTGTTGTAATGTAAATTAACTGCCTAGCAGACTGAATGGGAAGAGGATATAAGGAAAGGAAATGTGGAAGATGCTTGGAATAGACTGAAAGAGAATGTTACACAGTGTGCTTCAGAGGTGTGTGGAATGACTTTAGATGGAGTTGCATCAGACGTCGTCAAAGTGACTTCCGGCGTGCCTCAGGGAAGTGTAATCGGACCTCTGTTATTCTTGATATACATAAATGTTTTAGCGGATAATATAAAGTTAGACATCGCGGATGACACACTTGTGTATGGAGATATCAATACAATACAGGACCAGGAGATTTGCAAAGGGACCTTCAGGCTATTACGAAATGGTGTAAAGGCTGGCAACTCGACCTGAATATAGAGAAATGCGCCGCAATGAATTTCACCCGCTCCATGAATTTCAACCGTTACCCGTACCAAATATCTGAATTAAAGCTAAAGGAGTAACTCTCAGTAGCAATTTGTCTATTAGAGAGCATATCAAAACCGTTATAACATCGGCAAACAGAGTTCAAAGGCTTTCCTCTAGAGTCCTGCGGGGATGCCCCTCGAATGTGAAGGAAATCGCATACTTTTCTCTAATCCGACCCGTCGAGGAATACTGTAGCGCCGTCTGGGACCCTTTGAAGAGTAGAAGAATTGAATACAAAAGTAAACTATTTGAAAAATTCGAAAGCTCCGAATTCGTTGAAGACGTACGCGGCATAGTCGTCCCCATTGGTGTTAGTGAACGTAATGTTAGATCAGAGTGCAGGAGAAAATATGTCGAAACAATCGCTAGAACAGAGAAATACTACAGATCCTTTTTCTCAGACACGATAAGACAGTCCAACAGAGGAATTAGTTAGTTCACTTGGTTTGTGGCACCCCCTGCCAAACGCTCTGGCGACCTGCAGGGTATTGATGTAAATGTAAATGTGTGGGAAAACGAGGAGAGACAGAGTCAGGAATACTTGGGTGATGAATGAATGTGGAATGAAAGAAACTTTAAGAGGTCAGTATGAAAGGAGTGTGCTCCGATGGTTTGGGCATGTGGAGAGAATGGATGAGAATCGGGTGACTAAATTGATATATGATGGTAGAGTATGCGGATCAAAAGGGAGAGGAAGACCAAGAAAAAGCTGGCTGAATGTGGTGGAGGAGACTCTCAAGAGAAGAGAGATCAGAAGTTTAAGGAATGGAAGACGATGTATGAAACGATGCATGGATGTGTTTGAAGCGAAAGAAGTATGTAAGGATAGAAAGGTGTGGAGAAATATTGTGAATGGTAGAGGCAGTTAGCTTGCTTACCCCGTAAGGGAACAGCGTGATTGGTATGTATGTACTATTGTTCTATAATGCTGGTAGCAGTTTCGATTGTGCGGAAATACCTAATCAGGGCTTCAGATGCTTATTTGCTGGTCAGAACCGTGGGAAAGGAAGTTGCATCACGTAATTGGAAATTGAACGGTTTCTGTTAATTAAAATGTTTCATAATTATCATATTTCACTGATTATAACCTAAGTTTTAGAAATTCAACCTCGTTTCGTTCTGAACGGCTCGTGGAAAAGACCGCGCAGAGAGAAATTTACTAAATGGGAGCGATTTTCACACAGGAATACACGAGGTTACATTAGAGCGCCGCCTTGAGTTCATCGTGCAGCAACTTATTTATAATATTTTCAGAAGTTCTTCCTTTAATTTTTCTCATAACCTCCTAGGTCGAACTGAAATATTTTATTAATTTTTTAACGCTTTGAGATAGTACCGAAGCCGCGCTATGGTGAAACCGAAGGATCGTGCTATTCGAGGTAGTTCTCTAAAATAATAACCTTACTATAAAACGAAAACGTGCAAAGCGAAACCGTGCAAAGGAGAACATGCAAAGCTAAACCGTGTAAAGTGAAACCGCCCAAGGCGGGGGATGATGGTACTCGCGATACGCTTTTTTTAAAAAGCATTTCCTTTCAGCGATGTATTCATCGCTGTGATTATCTTCCTTCTTTAGTTTCAATATCTCGTTTCGCCCGGGCTGACGCACGAAGTCGCCACCTTCCCCGGTAGTCGTGATGTTTCTTCACAGAACCTTCTCCTCGGGCATTTCCTTCACACAACCTGCGCATACGATGTATTCATTTCCGCCGTAACGTGAATGAATGTACCCGCAAAGGTACAAAAAAAGAACGACGAACACGCGAGGGGGGAAGGAATGGATTGTTCCATATGAAGAATCGTGCTCGGTATAGCGCCTCTAGCGGTGCCCGTCGAAACCAAAATGCCTTTTTTTGGAGGGAAAGTGAAAGGCAAATGAGGAGTCAGCTTCCCAAGAGAAATACCGTTTGCGTTTTCGTCTTCTTATTGCCCAAGTGCGAAAGGGCTTCGGTAAATTAAAGTCCGCGTCTTTCGCTGGGAATCTTCGGGATAGTTTAATGGGAGAATTTTTACGAGCGAAACGAAACTAAATATGCAAAGCGTTATGTTCCTCTTTGTTCAGCGTCTAATAGAGAAATGGGCTCTTTTTAAGTGACCGTTCCACGACTGATTTCGTAACTGTTCTATCCCAAGTCATTCCCAGCTTCCTTTTTGGGGAAAATGTGGTACCTAGCGTAAAGAAATCGTGGAGGTAAATAATTCGGCAAAACCTGGAAGACTTTTTCGCGATCATTAATATGTCAGTTCCATCTTGGGATAAATTGTGGCTTTATTTACATTTTGTGAACAATTATTTGGCCGTACAATTTACAGAGATTATTGTCTCTTTTCTCATTGTGGAGTGACAGAGTTATTTCCCTAACCAAATCATTACATGCATAAAGAGTGATCATTCTTTCCAGTAACAACATTTTGGATGTTTATCCTATTTGAATAAGAGGTACGGAAAGTATTCCAATTAAATCGGGTGAATATTATTTTATAAAAATGTGGCTATTTTTTTTTCATTACTAAAAGGAACTTGATCGTTGCAGGGACTAAAGAGGGGAATGCCGATACTACCGCATTGAGGAGTGTGCTTTAATTATATAACATCTAGAATTTTTAAGACATAATGACCTAATATTAAACATATTACATTTATTTTATTTTTAATTTTATGATAAATATTATTCAAACTTCAATTGACGTTTCCGATTCAAAATAATTTGTGAATTGTGTATCTATATTTTTCGCTATAGAGTTCAATCAGAAACTTCCATACCTGTTTAACCTACGTATATAATATTTTTGAACTAACCCGAACTTTTAACATGTTTATTTATTATTATCTTATTAATTGTGGTAGAATTACGCTTAAAAGACGCCCTTAAGCAGCGCATTTACCCGAATATGATGCTTGAGTCACTGTCGCATAACAACATAAAATATTTTAAATTTTATTGAAATTTTATTGAGCTCAAATTTGGGTCTGAGTCTCGATGGTCGTGCTTCTAATCCGAGTTAATGAGGGTCGAGGGCTCTGCGGCGCGGTCAGTTTTTTGACCGATAGGACAATTATGCGTTTTTATTCAATATCCCGAGTATGCGACGATTTAACATGACTAAATAAATTTATCGTTACTACAAGCATAAAAAATTTCGACACTTTAGTTAAGAATTTCGGCAGTTTTGTTAATTTTAAGCAGTGTTGCAAACCACTTCAAAATTTGGAGGTGGTTCGGTTCGCGGTAACGGTTCTAAATTTTTGGAAGTGGTTGTGTTCATGGTTCGGTTCAGACGGAAATTTTGACAAGTGGTTCGGTTCGGTATGCGGTTCGGTTCGGTTCAACTAAATCATTTGAAATACTATCCAGAAATAATTTATCCAATATATACATTACAAATTCAATATCAATCTGTAAGTAAATCAATCAGCAATCATTATTATTTTAAATGCAAGAAGAATTTATTTAAATAAAGGAAAAATTTATATTTTAAACATTTATATTACAATCCCATCATCATCCTATATATTATACGCGTAGTGAAGCCTCGTGTAATTATATCGGCGTATTTCTCGGGAACCGTTCGTCGTAAAGATATGCGGCAAGCGGCGTTTTGTTTCTACTGGCTATGAGGTCCCTGGAAAAATATTTTCTTTTGCTAAAGTATCCCGGGTTCGAATCCAGGAGACAATTATGTTTTCCCATAGGTTTACACGGGATTTTCGATTTTTCAGAGTGCAAGGTTTTTTTTCTTCGTTCATTAAAATACGTAAATATATTATTCTTCTTTTTTGCATTATTCGACGGTTAAAGCTTTATACTATCTTATGCTTGCAATGTTTACACGTTACGCGGTAGAATATTTCAGAAATACGCATTCTTTTTCAAAAATTTTCATATTTTTCGTACTCATACCGATTCAGTTAAGGCCAGTTAAACCTTCAAATATACGAAAATAAAGCGTTATTGTTATTTTCTCTTCATTGATAATCTAAATAAACGCTTACATTGACGTCGCCTTTATAGTAGGTCCTGTAAGAAGTTAAAAGCAGTCGTTGATAGACACTTGAAGGAAAGCGACTGTTTGTGAGGGTGAAACGATAATCATTGGAACTAAGGCTGGGTAGAATTTAAAAAATTTCCCCTTTGAATATACCGCGATATTAAACTAGCATTGAGTAACTCTGTGACATTGGGATCACGTAATTGCTCTAATATATTGCTGTAAAATCGCAGAATATTTAAAAATGGCAAGGGGTAGACCAGTGAAAATGAGAGGTATTAGCCCAGCTACAGCTTCCAGAGAAAGGAAGAGGACCCAGAGATCAAAGGAAGAGTACTGTAGGAAAGAGTGAGAAAGAGATGCGGAAGTTCATAGAATTTCCCGTGTAGATGAGGAGCGGAGAGTACAAGAAAGACAAAGAAATAGGGGAACACTTCAAATGAATAGGAAACAAAGAAGATCTAACCTAGGACCGAACTATTTAGATTATTTGCAAGCGTAGCTGCAACGGGCTGTTAGTCTTCATTTATTTATATTTAAAAAATGGTATTTTTGATCCTAACGTGATTTTTATGTGGATAACAGTAGTATCAGAGAGGAAAGAGTTAGGCACTCTTTCCTTTGAAGCAAACCCGCTGGTTTTTCCAATGGAAATTCATGGTCTTTTCGTTGGTCCGTACTTTGTGGATTGAGATCGAACCGAAACCGAACCACTTTTTCAAAAAAATACGATTCGGTTTTCGGTTCATTGAAAAATTAATCAGTCGTTTCGGTTCGCGTTTCAGCAAAATGGCTGCGGTTCGGTTCAGCGGTTTGGTTCGGTTCGGTTTGCAGCTCTGATTTTAAGTACTTGTAAAGATCTTTTTATTACTGTCGAAGAAAATTATTGCAGTTGAATTTTTTAGAATTTGATCCTGGTAATTGGACATCTGGATGATAGAAGTTCAGATAGTCGTCACTCCGCTATAGTGGTACTTACGCACAAACTTTATCGCAGGTAAATCTTTCACTTTTTAAAGATTGGTATGACGTAAGAAAATTTTTTTCGATAAAATATTGCGCGTGAATTTATCTTATCAGTTCATTGCCTGTATCGTATTTGACTTAACACCTAAAAAATCGCAACATGCATGGGATGAGGCGACGCTGTCTCACTCGTGCTCGCTAATGAATGAACGAATCTGGTTAGAGTGTATAATATCGTCTGGAAGAAAATTATGCTGGTCGTATATCATCTTCTCCGGCGACCATGTCTGGTGTACATCAGACACGCCGATCGTTTGCAGCATTCGTAAAACATGAATGAGACACTTTTCCCATCTATTCATGATGTGTTGTGAATCAAATGAGTCAACGTATAAAGCGTTGTGAACATATTGTTATCTTAGCTCAGAATTTCGTCTACCACGTTCGCAACATGCGGGTGCTTGGTGAATCTTATAAATTATGTAGAGTAGTAATACCCTTGAGTCGTGACTTAGCGATTTTTAGCACGTTTAAAAAATATGTGCCAATGTGATTTCATAGACTTGCCACGAGGTGGCTTCCGAGTTGGAAAATTCAATAATTTTTTTGTTTTTATCACGACATTCAACTAAGGAGAGGCAAATTTAAGTCCTCAGAGAAAAACCTGCGTAACCTCTTCAAGAGTTTCTTACAATTAGATATATAACGCTTATAACCAGAGCCGGCTTAATCGAGGTACGAACGTTGCCCCGCACTTAAAGAGGCCTCACCCCCTCTAAGATATATTTGTCGTACTTATAAAGTACGCGCGTTTTTGAAAAAAATATCGATATGTCATAGTGAGAGAGACTGCTTTAGTTATTATAACTTACTATTAAAAATTTTTGACGGGTGGTAGGCCCAGCGCGCACACTTTGCACCGGACCCCGCGATTTTCCTAGCCGTCTCTGCTTATGGCAGGGATGGCAAATGCGCGGCACGCGTGCGTTTTTACATGGCACGCGTAAGCTTGTATTTTCTCTATAAAATATGAAGTTTCTTAGAGAGGGAGTAAATTAGTGGAACGCGAAAAAAACTCTGATGGTTCACACCACTTTCTCGGCACGCGACTCGAAAATCTTTTGCCATCCCTGGCTTATAACAATGACAATAATGATAAATTATGAAGCGATGTTTTTGACTGATTTACATCTTAGGTCAAATTCTCCGTTATTCGGAGAGAGTCGAATCTAAATTTAGAAAAGTTTGTCATCCATGCAAATAGCTGCCTTTCTCCACGGAACGAAGCCGGATATTAATCCATATTTATATCCGCATAGAGTTTTAGTCTACCCCCAATGTTTTAAAAAAAAATTGGTTGCTATACGTTTAACGGTGACTATGCCTGTCGAAAGAGGCCCTTCTGCCGTCAGTTACGGCAGCGTAAACAATGGCGCCTGGAGGCGTATGAGTAGACAGTCTCCGACCAATTAGGTTCACAAGGCGAGCGCCACTCCCAACCGGCAATGATCTAAAAAGAAAAAACCTCTCCACGTTCCACTTTCGCTTGCCTTTGTCACTTTGGAGAGAGGAAGAGAGAGAGAGAGGGTGGGTAGAGAGTAGGTGGGCGTCAAGTGGGGCGTGGTCGGCAAAAAAAATTAATAAAAAATAAATAAAACGAAGCCAGACGCTAACGGGCGCCATCTGCCCGCATGGACACGAAAGTCACTTTTCACGCGTGCCAGTTTCTTAATCGCGGTCCGATGCTTGCACATCACGTACTCGGTCCGGACGTTGGGGGTATCGATTTCAAGAGCGTACGTAGCGGTTTTTGTTTTTGCTCGTTCGTAAATGAATTGTAAATCATTGTCGGGGTCATTTTTCAGGGTGGAAGGGTGACGCGGGAAATAAATTATTTTGCCTCTTTTTTTCTTCGATTTTTTTTTTGCGCACGGAATGATTTAATGCCTCACCCTCTCAACGCAAAAATTCTGTGCCCATCTGCAGAGTGTGTCCAAAGGAACGGGCGCGTGCATGGAATCGTTTCAGCGCTCTTGAAATGCGTTTTGCAGGCTTACGCTAGTTATTTTTACTGTACGATATTATTCTACGTTCATGTGCAGCCCCTTAACTATATACTATATGCGCCCTCTCCCACTTCAAGAAATTATTTTTTCTAGCTTATTTAGTTACTGTTCGGTTTTTTATGCGTCCCTTGCTTAGTTGCGCCCGGAGTAGATGCCTCGCCCTAATTACGGCACTTTTCATGTGTATTATTCCTTCCCGGTAGATTTTTAGGTAAATTTGATCGTTAGCCCGATTTTTATGACTTTGAAAAGCACCTTGATTTTTCAGGCAAAAAAATAAATGGAGCGGTGAACTTCCTTTTTGAATCTCGTTTTTTACTTGGGATTCCACTGAGAGAGCCGTTCTTCTCTTGACAATTTATGTATTCTCTTTTATTTGTTCATAATCCCTCAAGTGTTGCTTAGGGCATCGGCAACTAAAATTCTTATACTGGTTGTGCTCAGGGCAGTGGTTTTCAACCGGGGAGCGTACTACGAGGATTCCACGGCGGGTGTGAAGCTTTTTGGACCAAAATATTCGCCCAGCAATTTGGGATATGGAATGTGAGTTATATGAAAATCGTGATTTGAATAAGAAATTTTGGAGCTAGCGAAACTATTTGGCGGGAGCGAAGTGATTACAGAAGCTGAAAAGAAGGAAATAGGTAAACAATAAAAACTATTTAATACAAAATTTTTTATTGAATGACCTCTGGTAGGTATTTTACATTATTTTGCTATTCTTTCATGTCAAAGTTAGATACACTAAATTCATGTTTTCTTGTATTGCCATTCAACGTGGCCTTCATTCACAAAATAATCTGAAAATCTATCTCGGATAGATAGATAGATAGATTGCTCTGGCTGTGTCTGCTCTTCGTAAATCCTCCAATCCTGGAATAGTAAATGTATCTTCAAACCTGTAACCATCTCTGACTCGTACATAGTTATAAAGAATGCAACAAGCTTTGACTATATCTTCTGCAATATCAATTTTTACATTTAAACATGTACTACTATCGTGGGGTCAAAAGTGACTCGATTATGGCGCACGTTGTGGATTTGTTATTCCATCTAATCTCCTACTTCAATGTTCTCTTTCAGTTGACGTTGAAGCTTTAACCTACACGGTAGTTGATTTCGAGTTATATCCGTTTTGGGCAGAGCTGGGAAGTTCCGGATCGGTTCCGAGCGTTCCGGTTCCGACCTTAAATTTTCCAACTCGTTCCGTTCAGGGTTCGGTTCGGAGCGATCAAAAGGAGGCACGGTTCGGATCCGGTTCCGGAACCGTTTCTAGTTCTAAAAAAATGTTTTTTATTGATAAAAATTTACATGAATTACAACTTTTTTCAATTACATAAAAATAGTGCGGTCGAAGGTCATCTTTTAAAATAAAATTTTATTTTTACTTTTCCGTACGTAGTGTATGCGAAAGTATTGTGTTCGTGAAAATTATCGACTTCGAGATTTCAAAGGTAATACACGTTTTGAAGTCTTATTATGTTTGACTATTTTCTCGATGCTGCCTGTGTGTAAATAAAAGTGGAATTAACCGTTGATAATTATTCATTGTTGCTATGTCACCATCCGGAAATAAGAACAAGCTTTGAACAAATTTAAAAAAAGAGAATATATACTGACCTTCAACTAACTACTTGGCAAATAGTAATCGTCAAAAACTAAGTAGCACCAAATCACGAATATCACAATTTCCACTGCTAAGGGAAGACTGAAAATCTCTTAAAAATTTATCTGGATAAGGGGCGGAGGAGGGGTTGAAGTCGGTTGCACGTTGGCCTCTGCTGTAGGAATTAACCATTCATCCATAGTAATTGGGGAAAACACTTTGGGCGGAATGAATACAATATCTCTCTCTCCTGGTCGAGCGTTGTTCGGAAAAGATAAGAAGGATTCACTGCTTAATTTTTCGTCCCACACTCATAGAAGTTTCTTCTGGCCATTGAAGTGTACAAGAGATTTCATCTTACTAGCCCCAAAAACGACGGCTCCTGGGGTGAAATGGATGGGGAAGAACCATTGTCCTCAAGGGTAACGATAGCGGGGGGTGAGGGTGTAGGAAACCTTTCCTACCTCAGCGATTAGCGGCACGATTGTTCCGTCTGAAAAAAGGGCGAGTCATAGTTTCGTATTTGGGCCTAGATAGAAAGTGTGCTTTTCCAACCCTTGCAAAGATAAAATATTTTCAATGTCAACATCGACTGTACGTTATTTCGACTCGATTGGGAGTGTATCATATGGATTTAACCAACCCTTCTCTTTTTTCCCCAACTTGAACGTTTATTAGCTAATTAGTAACACCATGCATTATTTACAGCCACGGTTACCCTCGGGCAGTTTGCCGTCTTGAAGTTTGACAACAATTGCCGCCTTCTGCCCAAGCTTGTAGTTTATGAAACGATTTGTGTGACCTGTTTGATTCTTTACGCCAGTGCTCTTCAACCTTTTTTGCCCCACTGCAAACCTTCATGCATGCTTAAAAACATCGCGGCGCATCAAACCACCCCTAATTAATTTCACTACGTAAATACATATTTTAAAAGAAAAAACTAGCATATAACAAGTTAAAGTCGCAATTACATTAGATTGTTATGATTGGTGAAGTAATATTCAAATAAATGTATAATTTTATTGTAAATTATGTACATACATAATTCTTCGTGTAAAAATGTTATGCTCTTCGACGGAAAATTTAGTCTTTCCTTTTTGGTACATACAAAGGCTCAATAATTGAAAAGAGCTACTAGAACTTCTTCATCTAGGTTCTTTAAACATGCCCTTTTAATATTTTTAATATGAGCCGTTGACGAGCAATTAAATTCGCATAAATACGTTGATGAATTTGGAACGTCATATCGTTGGCATATTCACATATTGAATGATATTCACCTTTAGCATTTAGTCAAAATACATTTAAAGGTAGCATACTAATTTTAAGTTGTATGATCGTTGCTAAGATCTATCAATCCCTCTCGTAGTTTCAGGATAAATTCCTTGGATGATAAAATTTATGCGAATTTGTTTGTTCCAAAGGCTTGTGTGAAAAGTAATTATCTTCAGACTGTGCGGCACCCTAGTGCCTTCACCGCGGCACGCCAAAATGCCGCAACACACCGGTTGGACAGCACTGCTTTACGCGATGAATACAAACATACGAGAGATCGACTGTAGGACCGAGCGATATCAGAGCTCGTTTTTCCCAAGGACCATACGGGATCATAACAGGAGAGTGATTCCCACGAGGGACGTTATTAGGTAGGTTTTGGTGTGCTGCACCCCCTGCCACCCACCAGTCTGGTGATTTGCAGGGTATCATGTAGATGTAGATGTAGATAGATTGTTCGAGGAAATTTTATTTGGCGGATGATTGAGATATATTGTTATCTTGTCGATAGCATCAAGGTGTTGGATTTATATCTTCTTCTTCAAATCCATAAAGCGTTTCTTGGAAAAATATCTTTGTTCAATTACACAACAAATTCAAATTAATGATATTCTTCAATTGTGTTCCTGTTTGCTAAAATTTGAAAGGTACATTCAATATGTCGGCGAGCTCGAGATAATCTGTAGTTAAATATTTTTTGTTAACAGTTGGGTATTTTCAACCAAAAGGACGCATTACGTTTTCTGAAAGGCCAAGTGCCTCATCTCCTACCAAAACGTATGGCATTGGTACTTCATTTTCACTAGAAATAGGCGCAGGATCCGGAATACATAAGGAATTATTCATGAGTTTCTAGTAAAATAAATGTCAAACTCATGAAATTCACCGAATAGGTATAATATACATTTTATTATACTTACGAAAATGATTTCCTTCACGTCATAAACTCTTACATACGATGGTTTTATAATCATCATCTCTCAATATGAAACGTTTCTTCTCTCACTCTGCGTAACGATTTTCATATAGGTTTTAACAAACTACGTAGTAGATTGATGTTTGGCAGAAATGCTTCAATAACGCATTAAAAATCAATGACGAAAGAAAGCCGCCAAAAAGTCCCGGGTTCGACGTAAGATAACACGTAAAAAGTGATTTTCCACCTGCAGTATTTCCTTATTTTACGAATTAATATTAGAAAAAATTCGATCTTCGGACGAGGGCTGTTTTAAAGAAGAACGAATAAAGTTATTATTCTTATCGTCGAATCTTACCGTCAGTTCAAAATCGCTCAAATTTATCGTTTAAATCAAGTCTTTTGGGAAAAATTTGTGTTTTAACCTTTTACTACCTTGGCAATTATATTGTTGTCAAAACACGAGCTTATATTGTTGTCCCAATGCTAATATACGCACGAAAGAGTACATTATGCTTTAACTCGAGAATATTTAAATTCCTATCCCATCATTTTTGACACGAACTCTAGAGACAGTAAAAGTTATCATGTTTTGAACTGACTTTAGAAGCATCGACTTTCACAAATTCGCACTTAAATAAAGCTAGTCTGATATACAATTTGTGTTATTAGTAGTGGAAATGAAGTCTCTTAGCTTGAGGTGTACATTAAACATTTCCTTATATTCAGTCACCATCGAGATATTAATGCTGCTTATCAAAATGAGAATACAACGCAATGTTTTAAATGATAATTTATTACAAATCTCAGCACATTTTTATTAAAAAACAGATGTAGAAATGGAGGCGGTCACAATTTAATAATCCGTTAAACTTTTTATGGGTCTTTTAAATCATGAATTTTATACTTTGGCGCAGCCACGTCAAACTCAGGGAGGCATCAGCGCCGTATTAAAGCGATATATGTTATAGAAAGGCCGCATCAGGATTACAGTTGTTTAACGAAGTTTATCTATAAGATAAGTTTGGTCATTAAAAAATATTTAGACAAGAGCGTTCTATTGTGACTCAATAACATTGAAAAACTCTTGTAACCTTTTCAAAAAAATTCGGTATTTACCAACTTATAATCTCGACAGATTAAGTAAAGATAAAAAGTGAAACCAGTTTAGCGTTTTAAAGATATTCATTTTTGTTATTTCTTTTTTTTTAACCTTACTCATTTCAGTACATTTTTAGTATAAATTAACACATATATACACTATTTACCCACTATTGCTACAGCACACCTAATTATTGACAGTTACATGCTTCTGTTTTACTTTAGCCGCTCATATAAATTAAATACACATTTTTCTGACGTTTTTTATTATTTTATCGGGTAATTCGTTTGATGTCTTTCTCACAGAGTTAGAAAAAAAACTTCCAGGGAGGTATTTAACTGAAGATAAGTAATTCTTTTTTTTAAGGCATGAAAAAACTTTCACTGAAATTTCTCCTTAGAACATTACGAAGGATGATTTGCGGCGAAGGAAGGAATCATTAACGTTTCCCACCCTTCCGCGCAGTTTTACTCCGGATAAAGAGGATATTCCGCTTCTCCTGCAAGGTTCAGGAGGAAAAAAACGAGAAAATTATCCATCCTCTGCGTGGAAATCACGTTGGATCGTTGTTAGTCCGGGAGAGCGCCGTTGTGGCGTGACAGTCAAAACCGCCGCTCTTTCTCTCCGGTCGGGGATGATTTCTCTCTCCCTTTGGACCCCGCCCACGGAACGACTCAGGGAATGTTTTTTCCCTTCAGGACGTTTTCTTCCTTCTCTTTATCCCCGAGGCGTCGAAACAGTTTCTTTACGAGTGCTGGAAGAGGTGATATGCTCTGTCCGCCCCGTGCTCCTACGTACTCCGGGACAATGGAGACGTCGGAACAAGTCCTGAAAGTTTCTTGAGGTCCGCATCCGAGCATTTCTGTACCGTTGTCGCATTTTCCCCAGGAATTACCTGTTGGGAGTATATAAAAAAACATAGTTTAGCCGTTTAAATGACGAAATCACATCTGGTGGTTGGGAAAGGATTAAAGGCCCACTACTGCTCGAGATAAACCAAAAGAATTTTAGGTTTTGTAATTTTTCTTATCATAAGAGACCGTTATATGCCTGTTTTTATTTCAGTTCTTTTATCGGAGTGTTTATGTTTAGGATGGAAACCCAAATCGATATGGTACGTTTTGAGGGTGTGAAATTACTCTATTAAAAAAGTAATTAAGAGTAAATAAGTATTCTCTCTTAACTAGCTTTAAAATTGTAGGTTTTGTAATTTTTCTTAACACAAGAGACCGTTATATGCGTTTTTATTTCAGTTTTTGTTTAGGATGAAAATCCAAATCGATATGGTACGTTTTGAGGGTGTGAAATTACCCTATTAAAAATTTAATTAAGAGTAAATAAGTATTCTATCTTAATTAGTTTTCAATTTCAGTGGAAATTCGAATGATGGAGCCATGCAATTTAATAATTTAACATTTTTTCTAATTTTCACTTAGCCTTTAAGAACAATACCTTATATTCAGAATATCACCGTAATCGTTATATGCTTGAATAATCACATATCTCCAAACACGAGCCTTAAATAATTCGCTGAAAATTCCTTAATCTTTTTTTCCTCTGTCACGTCCAAGTACGCCATGAAATAACGACCGAGGGAATATTTGCAGAGCAAATTACATGAGGCTTTTTTATTACTCCCCAGCATCTTATCCCACATCCACCAAATTCTTACCATATCAAGCTCTCATATAAACCAATTCTGAAAATTTGACTTAGCAATATTGCAGGGTTCCAGAGGGACTGCCCGCACAGGAATTGGGCTTCGTAGGCAGAATAGTAAGAAGTAGCACAGAACAGGTACGAGAAATGTTATTTATCATTGGTCAGGTCGAATACGCTTCCAGCATATGGGATCCGTATGGAAAGGGACAGATAGAAATAATCCAATGCAGACCAACAAGATTTGCAAAGCAAAAATATGAGCAAAAGTTAAGCGTCACATCACTGTTGAAGGAGTCGAATTGGATGTCGATAGAGCAATGGTGCGTAAACTGGGGGGCGCGAACGATTTGACGGTGGCCGCGAATCTCTGTTTCTTTTTTGACAGTGGACATACCTGGTTTTACGTGAATGTATTTGGCACCGATGATAAACTGACAGGTGAATATAACGCAATGTAACAGTGTTACGCTCTGGCATTTATAGATTCTTTGTAGAGCTACACAACTAAGTACAGTTGACCCCCCCCCCCCCCCCCCCCCGAACGCGGGGGTTACGTTCCGGCCAATGACCGCGCACGGCTATTCGGCGTGGAATTGGTATAATGGTAAAAATGACGTTACGTTCGGGGACCTTGGATATTAGACCTAAAAACCCATATCCCTTGCGCCATTAAATGTAAAAGTGCTTGTCGTCTTCACGAGCCTTAGGCCGATAGAATGCCTAGGGAAGGTTCGGCCTGAAAAGTTTGCGCACCACTGCGCTAAAGGATCGCAGACTTAGCGCTAGGTTTGGAGAAATTTAGGTCGGAAGTTCTATTAGAGGTCTCAGGAATATTAGAGGCACCTACTTACATGGGTAGGCACGATCACAACGATAAAATACGAGAGATCCACTGTAGGACCGAACTATATCAGGATTCCTTTTTACCAAGGACCATACGGGATCATAACAGCAGAGTGATATCCGCGAGAGAAGTTAATAGGTAGTCTTTGGTGCGCTGCATCCCCTGCCACCCACCAATCTGGTGATTTGCAGGGTATTATGTAGGTGTAGATGTAGATGAATTCATAAACACCTTTTTTAAAAGGAAAAAGCTAAAGACGGGAAAATAACGATTGATCGAACGATATGTTTTATATTTTCACTTCTCGTGTTCTCCTGACGTCATACTCCCGAATTACTGCTCCTGCAGCAACCGAACTTCCGTTTATACATATATGTTTCACATTATTTTACATTCCACACAAATAGCATTGTAGGAATCCTTGATCCCTTCCTAGATATTATCTTGTTTACCACCTCATACACTAACAGGAACCTACTTAAATTGACCGTCAATTCCTTTGAAGCACGTTACCAAGGTATTTTCAGAGAATTTTCCGTTGATTTATTCCTTAGGGCAGTATGTGTCATATGTAAATAATTTGGATGTGCCTCATCTGTTCCATTGATCGCGTGTGTACGTTCACAATCAAATGCCATAAAATTGTATGCTTCATATACGGATTTCATTCTACACGGTTTAAAAGATGACACTTATTTACCCAACAGGCATAAAAATTAATTATACGCGCTCCGCCTTTTACGTATGTGATCTGAGAAAGTTTGTAGCCCATTTAAAAACCTTATTATTATTACCATAAGATATTAAATTTGTGCAACGTGATTTTACTCAACGCGGCATTTCGCAAGTTCAACATCTCCCGCGTTACGCAAGGGAGTACTGCATACAGGGCCGGCGTGAGGCGTGTGCAATCGGTTCCCCCGAACAGGGCCCCGCGTTTTATTAGGGGCCCCGCATAAGGCTCAATTCTCATGTATTGAGATTTAGGCAATTTTTATTACATATTAATATTATTATGCAATATCATAATAATTTCAAAAAATTAATTTTAATAATAACTATTTTTCATTTTAAAAATTGCAATTCTTCTTTTTGAAATCGCATTTTTTTTGTTACACCTGGTATATATACATACATAAATAGGCCCCGCTCCCGCTTACTATCGAACTAGACCCCGCAAATAAACACGCCGGCCCTGACTGCATAGTGAAAACTCTTAGGGCTGTCGCACACGAGCCACTTTGTGGCGGCCACTATTTGTGGCGAGAAACAGAACAAACGGTTTCTGGTTGGACCCCGCACACGACGACACAGTTTTGTGGCGGTCACAGAAAAGTGGCTCGTGTTCCATTTTCCTCTCCACACCACTGTGGCGCGCCACCGGCCACACGTCATGGAACGCACGCAGTCAGGTTGAAACACGCACACGGTTTGCTTCTTGTGGCTCAGTTCACGCAGTTTTCTTCAGTCTTCTGTGCCAGGGAGATGGGTGACAACGAAATTGACGTTGACGTGCTTATATCTGAGGTGCAAAAACCCCGCTGTCTATGATAGTGGACTAAAGGAATATAGTGATAAATGTGTAAAGGAAAAACTGTGGAGAGAAATATTTGAAATCCTGATAGAGGGATGGCAGAATCTTCCCGACCAGGAAAGGCGTGAGAAAGGTAAGAACAAAGTGTATTTATAGCAGTATTTAATTTTAAAATTTGGCTCTTATACAGATTTTAACAAAATATTTTATTATTTTGTATAATAATGGCCGTCGTCTGTTGGTTGGTTGGTCCGCTATGCAAACGCTAATAACTTGAGAAATAATAATGATAGAAACTCGAAATTTGGTAGGGATGTTTGATTAACACTTATTCAGAGAATGACGAATTTAAATCGCGAAAACATTCCTTCGTTCGTCTCCAAGAGAGGCATTTCCATTTCCCATTACTTAACATGTAAAACGCGATTTTTCGACGTGCAGGCTTTTATTCATTTGGAAATTAAAATTAGAAAATAGCAGACGACCTTCGGATTTGAACCATTTCGAAGAAAAATTTATAAAATTTCTTATTCCGTTCGTCTTTTTTCGCCCATAGTTCGAAATATTCCATGTTAAACGTTTAATTTGCATATTTTGTGAAAATCTCGCCATTTTAACGTGATGTTGCTATGTCGACCATTATCATTGTTATACCTCAAATTACTGCTATTGTATATACATCCTTATGGGAATAGGCGTGCCTTGAGTGCTTCAATACGAGAGAGAGAGAGGAAGGAAGGGGAGAGATTGGCGTGTTTTGTGGAAAATAAGTATAATAACGTAAATATAAAAAAATTTAAGCATCAACAGTGTCATTTTAGAAAAATTGGAAATAAAAAGCATTCTTAATTTAAATTCTTTGTAAACCATACGTGCTTACGAATTTATATTGTTATTGTTAATTTCGTAACAATGGCCGAAGTTTGGAAACGAATATAAATTAAAATTCAAGTAAAATTAAAAGGACATTTAAAACTGTTAACAGGCAACTTTCGAAGAAACAACAGTGGATATTTTAATTAATTGATTTGTTTTTATAAAAGGAATTTTGGTGCTTATTTAATACATAGTAAGTTCTAAGGCTTGTTATCCATTTAAATCTAATAACAGTGGCTATTATAGTTTAAAGAAAGAACTTTATTTATTCACTTTACAGAATGAATTAATTTTAGGCTAGCATTATCTATTATAAAAGGAGTTACTTTGTAATTTACAGTATGTAAAGTGGAAGTTGTACTGAATTGACTCAAGTACTATATTTCATCCAGAAACGTAAATGCGACCTGTATTTCTTCATTTGTCGCTTTATTCGATGGTGAAATCAGTGCACAATTTTATTCTTGCGATTTTTACATGTTCCATTGACGAAAATTTAGATTCATTAAACCCGTTGAAATTCAACGGGCACTTATGCTAGTATTACATATGGGGCCATCCTTAAATGATGTCACAGCATTTTTGCGATTTTTGACAACCCCCTCCACCCTCTGTCACAAGAGCACATACACATGCTGTCTCTATGAAATCCATTTCGAAACTGAACGAAGCTACCGCTTTATGTCGCCCGTGTGCGCCCAAACAATTTCCGTGTCCGCTACTTTTTGTGACGCCACAAATAGTGGCTGCCACAAAGTGGCTCGTGTGCGACGGCCCTTATTGTTAGTGGCCACTATTCAGTGACTAACTTTCTTTACGATCAGTTTTTCTCAGAACGGGATCTATTAGAGCAGTGGTGCTCAACCTTTTCTACATGGAGGGCCGCGTCGGTGGTTGTGAATCCTTCCGCGGGCCGCATTGGAAGTTTTACATTTACATTTACATCAATACCCTGCAAGCCGCTAGAAGCGTTTGGCAGGGGGTGTCACAACACATTTACATTTACATTTACATTTACATTTACACCAAGTGGTCTAGCTAATTCCTCTGTTGGATTGTCTTATCGCGTCTGGGAAAAAGGATCGGTAGTATTTCTCTGTTCTAGCGGTAATTTCGAGATATTTTCTCCTGCACTGTGATCTAACATTACGTTCACTAACACCGATGGCGACGACTATGCCGCGTACGTCTTCAACGAATTCGGAACTTTCAAATAGTTTCCTTTTGTATTCAATTCTTCTACTCTTCAACGTCTGCCATTTCAGATCCCTCAATAACTCTGATACACTCGCATCATACCGATATTCTCCCTTTACAAATCTAGCCGCTCTACGCTGAACCATTTCGAGCTCTCTAGTAAGGCCCTCCTCGAAAGGGTCCCAGACGGCGCAACAGTATTCCACGATGGGTTGCACGACGAGTTGCAAATTCTTCCGCGGGCCTGATTAGAGTTTTAATCGGAAGTTATCTATATATTCTGAGGCACTATTTTAGCCTTCAGATAATTTTTATGGAGTCGCTTGTAACATAAACGTTCAATTATTTATTATTAAAATAGCCATATTTATAAAACAGCGTGTGTTGACAGATCGTCGGGAAAGTGCTATCAAAATCTTGAGCCCAACGGCTTGCCCGTACCTGCATTGTCATTGTTTTTCGTGGTCTTTGATGGTATAATTCCAACTTTATATTGAAATTATTGGTTTTCCAGGCGATTCTAATCCACACATTTTTTTATGGTGTCATCTAATCTGAATATTTGGGAATTCGGAAAACACCAGTAAAATATTACTCATCTTTTCATTAATGCTGAACGTTTATTATGGTAAACGCGCTGGGATTTAGCACACTTTCACATTGGCTTCATAACATTTTTTAAAAAATAAAATTCATAGATATTCATGATCTCTAATCTATTTCTATAATAAAAATTACTCCTTTTACTTAATTTTCCCATAAAATCAATAACTTGGATATGAAAGGATTAATTTACATCCTCTCTCTCTCTTACCTGCAGTGTACTGCCATCGGAGGACGCACCGTTCGCACGACACTTCCTTCGGAAGCACCAAAGATGTCGCGTACTCTCCCCAACGACTGCCCAGGTAATAGCGGTATCCGGAGCCGTCGGCGAGCGGCAGCGGGTGCTTGTTGAAGCATTCCTCCTCCTCCACAGCCTCGGCGTCTTCCAGCGGGCACAGGTGGAACTCGAAATAACCCAGGTGGTTGGCCGTTATCTCAGCCACGACGGGGATGGTCGATCCGGACCGGTAAGTCCTCGCCACTATCCCGCGGCTGTTGACGCCCGTGTTCTCGTAGGGTCTTGGACGGGGGAGGGAATAATCGTCTCCGCATAGGCCGCACTCGCCACCGTTTAGATTCCATTGCCTCTGAGGGAGGAAATATATAGAACGAATTATTTTAGGGAATCGGGGGATAGTAGAATGTATCTTTTTTAGGCGCGTTTCGCTTACAGCGTGAGCGCCTATTATCGTCGGTCCATCCGCATGTTCGTTCTCGGCTTCTACTGAACGGATTTTCATGAAATTTTATATTAAGGACTTACAATCAAATATAACAAGAAAATCGCAAAAATGAATCACGTACGACAATCAGGAGTACCACTTTACTGGTGACAAAAAATTAAATTTTCGTCATATCTCGTAAAGTATTGCTCATATTAAAATATTTTTCAAATAAAAGTTGTATAACTGGTAAAGAAGGGTATTTCCTTCCCTATACATTTTTATCGTATAAGTAGCCGTTATCGAGAAAATCAAACAAAAACGTCTTAATTCGAGTTGAACAGGAAATTTCTTGCATGGTTACTTCTTCATTGTTGCTAACATAAACAATCTCACAAACAAACGTTTAATTTCCTTACGTGTACATGCAATATTTTTAAATAGG
This sequence comes from Uropetala carovei, assembly GCA_036926305.1. NCBI lineage: Eukaryota > Metazoa > Arthropoda > Insecta > Odonata > Petaluridae > Uropetala > Uropetala carovei. The sequence continues at coordinate 10,821,807 of JAXCHB010000043.1, forward strand.
AAGAAAATGGATTATTTATGATGAAGAAAAGAACTTTAAAACGCTATTTCCCTTACGTGCAGGTATATAATTTCTTTCTAATACTCCATTGCACTAAACGCGCCCATTTGTGATACGTTGTACACTTTCCTAACATGTTTTTCTTAGAAGACCATCGAGTCACAATTGCACCGCTGAAGGATTTTTTATATGTACCAGACATGTCAAACTGACGGACCGCAGGCCCTTTCTGTGCCTAACTGCGGCCCGAATGCTCGTTTCTGTCTCAGCTTAAGCGCTCACGATTTTATATAAATGTTTAATTTTTAGGAAAAGGAAACAATTTTTTTTTAATTCTTACCGAGTGTTACTTTTAATGGCAAAAGAATACGTCCAATCTTATAGATACGAAGCAGTTGTAATTCCCATGCGGCCCTTCTATACCATCCATCACTTTAATGCGGCTCTGACGCCTCTTCGAGTTTGAAATGCCTATTGTATGCATTTCAAAAGTTTCCGTTATTATTTAAGCACGAAAGAGAACATTGGATGAAAAGAGCTCCCCCTGGAAAATGTTCGCTAAAATGTTAATTTTTGAATTAATATCTTCGATTTGGAAAATATGAGCATGCTAAATATTTAAAATTGATGGCCTTTCACGAAATATAGTTGTATAAAGTATTCAGATTGTTGATACCGTACACCCGATTTTATCGGCAGGAAATATTTTCTTATATAGCAACAAAAAATGATTCTATCATTTTATTTCAGGACGGCGGGCATTCTTCTACGTTTGTGATTTAAAGCTCTCTCCCTATACGAATTTTTGATATTTTTTCTGAAAGAAGTATTGTATCTGAGAATGAAGTGGGTGCGGCAAATTGAGGTTCTGTGATCCTTTGAAAGGAACGTATTTATTAAATAGCGACGGCGGCGTAGTTATTTGAGTTTGAATACCATTAAATATATCCACCGTAATTCTACCTTCCGGTACGTTTTAGGCACACCCTACCAAGTCTGTATTATCCAAAGCCTTTATCTTAAAGTTCTCATGCCTAATTCCTTCTATTAATGCATCTGATGTACCGTTTCTATTCCTCTTTGCCTCTTCCCTAACATTCTTCCTTTTATGGCTTCTTTCAGTAAACCGTTTTCTTTCAAATGTTGACCCACTCATTTCTTTTCTCTATCTCTCTTATTACTCTGCCATTAAATAGAGCCTTTAAATCTTTTTTCTGACTTAACTTTCGAAAGAATTCTTTTTTCCTCGGAACGATAAAAAAAAAGTTATTATTTTGCGCATCGGTAACCAGGCAATTCGTGTTTTTCCTTCCGGTGAAATTGTCGCTATACTTTTCAATTTACGTTTTTTGTCAGCTTCGCAATAATTGAAATTTAATATATCACAAGTTAGATAATAATGGTTTCGTCTGCGCACCACGAGATGCTACTCTTTTAATAATAGCTACTAGTTAGACAATCCCTTTCACAAACTTAAATTTCCATGGACTAACTTTTTTATCCCCCCCCCCCATTTTAAGACGATTTTACTTACACGATTTGTAAAATATTACCTGATATCCTCCGCAGAAGAGCTGGTTGTCATTATAATCAATCGGTGCGCCTCGCACGTTAATCCTCCAAAGAGACGCCCTGTTTGCCGGCTCTATAAGGTATCCATGGGCCCGGACGCAGGGTACGATTCCCAGGGGCAAAAAAGCTGCAAGACAGAGCGTCAAAGTTCGAAGCGAAGATGGGTGAAAATTATTTTCGGGGGCCATCATTGCCCTTAACGAAAACTACAGTGTGAAATCTCCACGCTATTTTGCTTTAGATTCGTTAATGCACTTGCTCGACACACTCACACTCCTATTTATACAAACACACACAGTGACACGATAGATATTGGTGTAAGCGCCTTATCTCTCGAAGTGAATAATACTGCTCCGATGTTTATCGCGTCTCGTCCAGTTAAAATCCTTTTCGAAGGTCGTGAAGATGACTGAGATGGGTATATAGAACGATTAAGGATTAAAAATGCCGGTAAAAGCGAAGGTCGGAATAAACGGGAATTTGTTATGGACCTCATCTGAATTAGGGTGTCTTGATCTAATTTCATTGAACGATACGCTTAATTTGAGTCCACAAAATTTCGATTATTTTTCCGCTATGATAAATTAATCTTAATGTCGTTACATCTATAATATTGAAATAAATATATTTCGTGTCACGCAGTCTCAATTATTTTTAGACATATCTCTTTTTCGTTTCTTATGGCAGTGTTTTTCAAACTTTTTCCATAGCGACCCAGTGGAGGGGAAGGCAACATGAAAAAAAATTCGTTCTTAACTGAGTTTTCATTAACTATCGATAAAAGGTTTATGAATCGAGTGCTCAGATTTTCCTTATGATCCTCGCGACCCAGTAATGGGTCGCGACCGGTACTATGAAAAACACTGGCTTAGGAGATCGTTTGGAAAAACCCATAATTTGTAGCAACATCAAAGAAGATACTGTTTCTTAGTGGTCTTTCATCAATATATTTTTACTTCTTACGGTGATAATATACATTCTCAGTTTTCTCATCTTGATAATTACTACAGTAAGAGTTGGACTTACATTGTAGGTACCTTGTCATTTATAACTTAAATAGAGTCGTCGGTAACTAAATTTTCATTAAATATGCCAGATCCAGATTTAAGATAATTAGTATTCACATCCAGCCTGATTTGAAAAGTGTATCTTTAGCTCTCTTATGGATCAACTGTTTTTCCACCGGGAAGATATTATTTAGTTTTGAGTTATATATATTATTGATTGATTTGCCTTATTTTACTATAAATCGGTTTTAGTTTTAGCTGTTTCGGTTAGAAAATATGGCGAAGAAGATTCGATTATTGACGAATAATATTTAAAAATTTTATCGAATTATGCGGCTTCAGCACATTTTTTCTTCCACTTTTTGGACTAGCTGATACTCTTTTATATCATTACATTTTTATAGTATATAGCGGTGGACTTGATTATATAGTTGGTTTGTCCATATTTTGAATCAGGTATCTCTAAGCCTACTTCTGTATTTGTTGAATCCTACCTATGGAAATTATTTCACCATCATCATATTGTTTTCTACGTCTTGTATTTCGACTTTCCTTATAACGCAATAATCAGATGTTTTAGAATCGCATGGATAAAACCATGACGTCAAAGCCTTTCGAAAGCTTCTGAAACCTTTTAATCATCCATTAAAAGATGTGTCATTCTTTGTTGTTAATTATCTGCAAATGATTTAAAACACTGTCTCTAGCATCAAAGCAAGCATGCTGTTGTGCATCCCATTGCAAAAGTTGCGGAAGCTCATAGGGAAATCTCTTACGGCTAACAATAAGTTGAAGAATTGATCTATTTCCTATCTTTAAAGTAACAAGACTCAAAAAACCATATCTTAACGGAGTGTAAAAGCAATAAGGGTAACAAATGCATGATATGAAATTTCAGCGAATTTGGAAATTGGAAAGAAAATCTCATTTTTCGTGAAGAAATATAATTTCACAGTGCAAAATTTTACCGACAGTCCCTGCCGTACTAACCAGAGGGAAAAAAACTCAATTGATTTTTTATCCTTTGCTAAACAAGAACAAAGGCAAGGTCAAAATATTGTGTTTATATCTTAAATTTTGAACGAGACAAAAACGTATAGATATCATATTGAAACAGCCCAAACTATTACCAGGAAATGTTGAAGAGGCGTTAATTTTTTAAAACTGAAATTCAGATTGTGAAATGCAATTTTTAGAATTATCTCCAATTCGCTGAATTCATCCTCGAATTTCTTTGAATTTCGGAGATATCTGCTTGGAAAAACTGAACGCTCTTGCGTACGTTCCTGGGAAATCCGAAAGTTGAGTGAACTTATTTTTGTTCCCATTAAAATCGAAGCATTTAAAATGTTTTGAGTGCGTGATTTCCGCTCGCATGAATCGTGTTAAATATTTAGAACTTTGATCCAAAAAGATCTGCTTGGTCGAAAAAAAACTTTAACAAAATAACATCCGATTTTAGATAATACCAGAAGATCAAATAGAAGCGATTTTTATCTTAAGGCTTCTTAGAACTATTGCAATCGGTTTTAGGAAATCTTATTCCTTTTTTATAAATACTACGCACCTACATATTTTAAGTTAGATTGTGAAGTTAGGATCCCTGGTCTTATAACTTCTACGGGAACCCACATTCCCTCTTCTATACTTTTAAATAATAATCTGTATTTCAACAGCAGCAGTTGCAAAGCACCATTATTCCGAAAAGTAATTGTAGGCCTTGGTAGAGGGGTGGTTAGCGTGTCTAGGGTCCCATCGCGGGTTCGAATCTTGACCGAGGGCATATCTTTGTTAATTTTGTTACGCTTATTGTAAAAGGCCGTAAAGCGCTGTATAGTGAGTGCTAGTGAGAAATAAATAAAGTCTTAACTATGCTGCTATGATCTCTAATCATTAAACGAAAAGAGATTGTCGATATCACTCCGCCAAACAGTTTATCTCACGCATTTTACCATGGTGCTCGTGCTTTCTTATTTAAGTGAGTCCTTTAATTATTTCGAGTAATTCCCCAGATAAGCTTTTTGATTTGTATTTCTTTAGAAGTTTCAATCTAGAGCTCGTTCGGCGCTCCTAATACCTAATTCAATTTTCTAAATGATGAGGAAATACGGCAGGGGTCTCAAACTCACATCGGTGTGCGGGCCGCAACACGGCTCTCTGACGATCCGCGGGCCGCATTCTTTATTTTCCCAGTCTTCACACCTTTTCGTATTCTTTGTATTATATTCACTCTCCCTTTCCACAAGAGAGGAATCGCTCTGTTACGCGTCTTACACGTAGTCTTTACGAAAATGCTAAATTTAACGTCGAGGGTTGTCCTTCTGATACGCAAGAAACTCGCTGGCGGTGGGATAAACATTCTTCAGTAACTCAACCGTGCAGGCTGATATAAATTGGAATGATTTGATACACTTCTTAGATTATTTAGAAATATTTTATAAGAAATAGATTTGAGTTCGGGTCGCGTAGTATAGAGTAAATTGCTTCGCGGGTCGCACAAATGCATCGCGCGGGTCGCGGGTTTGAGGCACCTGAAATACGGGGTCCAATAAACCTCCACATAGCCATTAAGTAAATCCGCCACAGAAGTTTGAGCCAGAGGCGGATTGGGAGCAAAAATCGGCCCGGGCAAATACTCGGATGTCGGCCCACCTAACAACTAAAATAATGTTGCGGCCCCCTAGGAGGCCGCGACCCATAGCTTGTGAAACTACTTTAGAATACGTAAAACAACAGCTCCTGGCCGAGGCAGCAATCACTCAGGCAACCCCGGCCCAGGAGCAGCTTCGGCCCACCGGGAGTTTGCCCGGTGTCCCGGTGGCCCAATCCGCCCCTGGCTGGAGCTGAAGATGGAATTTATATTTCGATCAAAATAGACATTTTTTTTACAACATTCGATTTATAAACTACATCTTTACAACAAAGTTTGAGAAATTAAGATACGTACTTCGGCTTCAAAGCAGCCTATTTTTTTTATCCGATGTGTGCATTTTGTTTTCCCAACCATTTATGAGAGACATAATTTGCCAATTTAATATTATCCATGTGGCGTGTTCAGAGATTATCTTTTGAATACCATCCTTTCATAATATATAATCGGTAAATTGTTTCCTCCAAATTTAATAAACTGTTGAAGATGCATGATTGAAATTACGAAAAATGTTATCTTTTAAAGTAGTTCAAAGACAAAAACAGTGTCTTTGGACCAAATAAATACAATTAAATCGGCTTAACGTTATCGCAGATACTAACAATAAAGGGTTTCAAATTGCAAAATTTAATGTGTTAAACTGTCATCTACATCTACATTATACCCTGCAAATCACCAGATTGGTGGATGGCAGGGTGTACAGCGCTCCAAAGCCTACCTAATAACTTCTCCCGCTGGAATTACTCTCCTATTATGCTCCGTATAGTCCTTGGGAAAAACGAACCCTGATATCGCTCTATCCTACAGTCGATCTCTCGTATTTTATCGTTGTGATCGTGCCTACCCATGTAGGTAGGTGCCTCTAATATTCCTGAGATCTCCTCTAATAGAATTTACGACCTAAATTTCGCCAGAAGCCTTAACCTAGCGCTAAGTCTGCGGTCCTCTAGTGACCTCCAATTCAACTCCTTCAAGAGTGATGTGACACTTAATTTTTGCTTAACGAATCTGGATTCTTTATAACTCAAGTATGTTTCTTTTCGTACGGATCCCATATTATGGAAGCGTATTCGACCTGACATCTGGTTTGACCTGAGATCTGTCAATTTCGTATTAAGGTTTAACTACAATAGAATGGTAAAATATTTATCGTTTTATTGCTACCTGAATTAGCTAGCTCGCCTTTACCGAATCTACTGGCTAATAATGTTCCGGTGAAAATTTTTAAAATTAAATATTATTTTTCAAATTATGAATTATCACGTTATTCGTTACTTTTTTTTAGGCACATAAGACTAATAGACAAATCAGAGCATTTGCAAGCTATTGAGTTCATGGACGCGATATATGTTTTTATGCAGCATGGATTAAGAAACCGTCTTCCATTATCGGTGTAGGAAGCATGTTTTCCCGCGAGTCGCATCTATTGAAGGTCCCGCTTTTAATGTGAAATGCACACGTGTTTTTCTCGTGGCAGGTTTCTATCTGTGTTTTTCATTAAGTACGTCCTCTGAGTAAATGCGATAATATGAGATAAAGCAATTAAAATTATATATCCGTGTTAATTGACATCGTTCTCCAGCCGGTGGAATTTCAAGAACAGCCCTAAAAGGATATGTACTCTCTATGGAAACAAAATGGCGTCCTGTGTGTCTCAACTCATTTCTGAGAATTTCATCGAAGATTAGAGAGGGTGATCATGTTCTATGTTCATCAAAAGGCAGTCAAGTCATCGTTTCTTCGATGTATTTTGAAGTTTTTCCTTGTTAGATATACTCCGTGCATGTGTGTTAGTAGATGTAATAGAATATTTTCACAGTAAATTAAATTAAGATTGCGCAGGTTTCCTATAATATAATTTATTTATTGTTTAAACGGATTGTTTAAACGGATTGTTTTGCGTAGTTCGAATACTTTTTTAATTGGTAGAGGCGAATCGGGTTTCGCTGTATTGCTAATTCATATTATTTTTGTATTAAAAACAATCGATCGGACTTCGGTTATCCGAAATCCTTTAATACGAATACATATTCGATTACTCGAATAAAATATTTTCCGGTATGATTAAAATATATGCGAGTGTTACTACTCCTTGACTTGAAGTTCTCGAACTCGAATGCATTTTTCCTTTATTCGAAGTTCGATCAGCAGATGTTCGACCATATTTGTTTCGATAAAATCTTTCATTTTTATAAATCTCCTTTCACTAAATTTTTATTTATAAAATTTCACTAATGGAATTCCACAACGTGGTCGTAAATTTCTTAAAGATTTGAGGAATTAAACCAAGTTGTTGTGAGTTAAAATCGTACGACTTCTCTGTCAACTCCTCCGGTTTGATTTTATTGTTGGAACTATCTTTCCATTATAAATCTCGCTGATGAAGACGCAACTCTATAGAAAAGAAATTTTCAAGGTACATATTATTATTTAATCTATTTTTCTACTTCCCTTTCAAGTTGATATGACTGGGATATACTATAATAACTTTCCTAACGACAGGAGATTCCCATGACTAAGAAGGCAGCTATTTGAAATTAGTTAGGTTTATAGCTTACTTAAAAGTTCCTCGTGGACATACGAATGCTGCAATCCGGACTTAACAACTTGTATATGCACACCAAACGCTCTTATATTCACGCACATACTTCATATGTTTATTTGCGCTGAATTTCAGTATTTCATCTTCCGTGACCTTAATGGATCACGCCAGAAGCAACGTGTTTCGCTTTAGAGGTGTTTCAGGGGAGTCCCTTTCCCAAGCCGCGGCAACTCTTTGCACAGCCAACATCCCATAAATAACGCGCTCTGTTTTGAGGTATGAGAGTTATAAAATAATAAAATATTGCGCGAGTTTTTTTAAGGCACGAATTATGCCAATGAGCTCGCGAAGTCGTGCTAAGTATGGTCGGAGAATATGACAACAGGTTAAACCCGTTGTTTATTGAATTTTAAGAATAATTACATAGGCATTTAAAACTGTACCTATTTAAACTATGAACTAAATATTTCTATCCACTACTTTGTATGAATTCCATTCGAATTTGCAGAAAACATAGGCATAATGCCTATTTTATCACAACAAGTTATAATAGGAAAGTACTGATATTATAAGGCGATAAAAAAATTAATGTCTTCCATTGGCCGTTGTGTAGTATTAATGACATTATAATATTGTCTCCATTAAAGGCTTACCCATATAAAAGCATTTAGCTGGTTGCCATGGTAGTCGATTGTTGAGACCCAGAAAAACTCCCACTTTTTTCGATAAAAACTAAAAAAAATGTAGCTAAATCTACAAGCATTTAAATTCTGTCTATAAAATAAGAAACTACAATTTATAACCCTTCCGATAGTACAAGTCTCGAGTTCGAATCTTGAAGGGAGATAATTTTAAAAAGTAAATATATAATAAACCTCATCTCCGATTTACGTGCTTTTTTTATGGGGCAATAATGGGGCAAAATTAGCCCTTGAAAATTGTAATTTTAACAATTTCGTATTTGTCACGTGTAGCTCTCACGTGTAGCGACTTATCCGGAAAATTTGTTTTCTCTAGGTTGAACCGTCTGCACAGTCGGACTGACGGGCAAACAGACAAAGTGAATGCATGAGCTTCACAGCACGTCTTTCGCACCTTTTCTTTAGCCATAAATGAGTGAGAGAGAACTAGTTTTCTAACTTCAGGATATCAATAAAACACTAATATATAGGGGGTTTGCAAATTTTTATTCTCATACATTTCCGCAGCGAAGCTGCAGTATTCCTACGATTGATTGATAGTTCGATTTTGGTAGTGTTCGAAAGCGTCAGAAGGCATAGAAGAAAGGTGTTCCTCTTTCGGGTGCACGAGCGGCATATCGCTAGACGATGGTGATATCAGCACAGTTCCTGAAGGTCTCCTGGTTGCCACATCCCATGGCCCCAGTGCCGTCAGGGCATACGCCCCAGCTGTTGCCTGAAAATTCATAACGATGAGCGTTAATAACAGAATAATATATTAACGTACAAATAAATTTTATAATGATACTACTAATCGCTTACATACCACAGAAAAGTGCTACGCTGGTTATTGAGTTTCATATTCCAAAGCGATGCCCATCTTGCAACAACAGATTAGTTAACGATTGATTTGCCACCTCAATGCAATTTACAGGACATTTTTACCTGTTGTAATGTATTGACTTCACTATGATTTATTAGAAAATTTGTTAGCCTTCACTAAGGAAGTTTTTTTGCAACAATATTTTTCTTATTTTAGTTTTAAATAAGATTTTGGATTTTTATCCTGATTTTGGTCATTACGTTTTGTTTTTATTCAGATCTCTAGCCCTTGAATTGTTTTAATATCAACTTTCATGTGACAGACTAACATACACAAAATGAAGGTTGAATACAATAGTTGGTTTTAGCTTTAAATAGGTGCTAATAACTGTTGACGAGTTTATGAACTATATAACTAGAAGGAAAAGTATATTCCATAAATGGAACCCACAGAGATTTCAAAGGAATTCTTTATTTATGTTTTAAAATGAAAACACCAAGAAGTAACCATTTCAAACTTAATATCTTCTATTAAGACGTTGTTTAATTTACAGTTGAATGCCGATTTGATCGTTAACTATTTCCTTTTTCCTTTGGTATTTACGTACTAAACGGTATCGAATTTTTAACTCTCGCAGTCTTTTTTTTGTAAAATATATTATTCTATCCGAATATTTTTTAAATCTGTATTTCACAGAAAATGTGGTAAAGTAAACCGGGGTAAGTGTTACCATAAAATTTAAGAGTTGAAAATTGACAGTGAATTAATCACTGAATTTTAGTTCGTTTTCATTAAGATTTTGCAAAATATACCATGAACTCATTGATTTTGTATACCCAGAGTGATATAGTTTTTGGGCTAGTAGTTTATTTATACGGAAGCCATATTTATATTTTGATCTATAGGTTACACTTTCCCCATGAAAGGGGTAAGTGTAATCTACTGCTAATTTTTTATTAGAAACCATGATAGACTTCACGGGGCAAGTGTAACTAACGTAAAATTTACATACTTGTTCTGGAAAATTCAAGAAATCTTTTGTAAAATCTCTTCAGCTTGTCATGGTGCTGTAGAGGGGGCCATGTCTCGAGCAACAGGATATTGACATATAACATATCCCTGTCCAACCACGTGACAGTGCAGTACTTGCGAGTAATTATCACGGTCAGACTAGTAAATCCTCATGATGCCTTAGAGATGGCACCAATATTAAGGAGAGGTGGTGATACACCCTGGTGGTAGAATTGACTACTAAATTACTACACCGGACTGACCTAATTTTCGGCCTTTTTAGCGCTTTTTCTTATAACCGTAGATTACTTAATTGATTCTTTTTCGAAACATAAGTGAAAGTGCATAGGTCTAAAAATATATTTACATAAGTAATGTGTTGAATATTATGCAAGATGCAAAATTTTCAATATAAGTTGGTCTGCAGGGGAATGTTTTTATTTTAATATTCTTTTTTTAAAAAAAGCGCCTTCCTAACATTTTTCGTTTTGGGGTTAAGAAGCGGCGGTTTTAAAGGGTGTCGCAACTGTTGCACACCAGGATCCCCATGAAGTAAAAGGTCCAGAAAAAATATATGATCTTAGAAATGTTAAATATCTCATTGTCAGCAGGACCCCCGAAGGGCGTAAAACCGCGGCTGGATCGCTTCAAAAATTTATTTTCATGTATTCTTACGCATTTTTGTAAATACGGAAAGATCAATCGAAACAATTTTTCTCTATTTACTTCTATAAGTTCCCATCATAATCATGCCTTGAGTGATGACAGCCCATTCCTCGGAATTTTTCTTAGTCGGCGAATCTTTTCCCAAAAGAAGATATCACGTCGAAAATTCTGCTTTTTTTTTAAGTTATCGCCCCCCCAGGTCGAAAGCTATACTTTATGTTGTTTTAATGGCTACATTTATCTTTGATCGAAGATTGTCAATTGCCGCGGTTCCGTAAATATTGAAGTGAGATGACGTTTTTGTTGCAGTATTCCACCAAATTTCCTCGAATAATGATACGTTTCGTTTTTAAGTACGCTTTCAACTTATCAAAATCAAGCTTATACGAATTGTATTTTTTTAACTGACGTAATTTTTTGAAAATATCGGTGAAAACACAAAGTGCTTATCGTCACTTCTTTGAAATATTTACGATACTTTCCATAATGCGAATGACGATGTTAGATAAAATCACACGTCGGTTATGCGCAATCAGGAAAACTCAGTTATTATAAATTAGAATCATTTATCTTTGTTTTGTATTTGTTATATTTTTTGTGTCACTAAAGTTTAAGACGTTATTGTGTTGGGCGTAAGAAATATAAATTTACTCAAAACCTTGAGAAAATATCTTTAAGGAAATAATTTATTGTTGTTCATTAGTCACGTATTTGATAAAGATTAGTGATCCTATCTTCTCTTAAATAATAGACAAGTGTTGGTTGGTTGGTGATCATTTAAAAATGCGATGGCTCGATAATAAAATAGATGTAGAAACTCTAAATTTGGCAGGAATGCTCGATTCATATATTTTAAGTTGATGGCGAAAAAATATATCGAAAAAAGTCCAGGGTTCGACTCCGAGGAAGATATTTCCATTTCCCATAAGGTAACACGTAAAAATCGGCTAAATTATTTTTTAGATTAAAATCAGAAAGAATTAACTTACGATCTTCGGATTTGAACCATTTTGAAGAAAAAATTATAAAGTTTCTTATTCTTTTTATCTTTTTCTGTTTTCAGTTCGAAATCGCTCATGTTAAACATTTAATTAATATATTTTGGGGAAATCTTGTCATTTTAACGGGATGTTGTCTTGCCTACCAATTACATTGTTAGGCCTCGAAATCCTATTGTTATTTAAATTCTTATGGGTGTAAGCGTGCTTTGAATGCTTTTAATACGAGAGAGATATGGAAGACAATTGATGTTTATGTTGTCAATTTGATGTCCATAAATAGCTTGAACGATTGAATCTTTACTCCCGTCATTTTTGACGGGCTATACACTAGTCGTTATATAATGGCGACCAGACGTAGTATTTATCGAGAAGAAAATTACAAGGTTGAGTCAATGTCCATGAGTAAGATTTTTATCTTGTGTTCTAATTTTTTTATTAATCGGTGACGCTATTGGTATGAAATATGTTTTTCTAAAGAATGATGGCTTATGCATTCTTTCTTTTTTTAAAGGAATTATTCTTTGGACATCAGCTGTCAAGATTATGAATGATTTCTTCTAAAAATTTATTTTTCGTCTAGCCAATCTACGTTTTTATTACGTGCTTCCTGATAACCATCACTTTCATTCGAAAAGATAGTTCCCGTTTTAAAATGATTTCATTTTTCTGTGGCATGTAAATAGTGTAAGTAATTCCCACGTTTTTAGCTTATAAAGCTAACGAAAGTGAGGGACACTTTCATTATAGTTTCCAATTGCCTCAGTTAATTGAGTAGTGTCAGAGTGCAGCTTTCTTAATGAAGTTTCTTATTTTATAAGAGACTAGCGACAATTTACCCGTCGTTGCCCGGGATTCAGAACAGTGTAAAAATGACCTAATAAAAAAAAACATCTATATTAATTTATTTATGTTTACAGTAATTAATTTTTGAAACATCTATAATTTTTATTCGTATAGAGCTTCAGGATATACAATATTGCTCGTTTTTTCATTTGGGACCAAAACTAATTTATGGAGAGAGTTTAAAAAACGACAGCAAGGAAATATTTTTATTCTTTAAGCGTTCTTTCGTCCAAGTCCCAATATCGTACGATGATTCTAAGTAATTTTAAAATGCAAATGAAAAATATGCTGCACTCGTTCCCGATGCGAAGTTTCAGTTCTTTAGTTTTTATGACCGTTTATTTCATTTTTTTTTATCTCCCCTTCCAAGCCAAAAATTTCACAAAATAAGCCCGTGATGCACACCCTCACGTTTCCCTAAGTACACATGCCATGTTCCAGCTTTATAGGTTTATTGGTTTTGGAGTAACAGCGTTACAACACAAACTGACTAACACATTTTCTTTTATTTATATAAAATAAATCAAAATGTACAACCGTTCCCAACTTACGACTCATGCGGTCCTGAAAATTGCATCGTAAGTCGAATTATCGTAAGTCGAAGATCAATTTCCCGTATAAATTGAGATAACTTCCAAGATCTTGGAAAAAATTAACACCAAGCCTTATTTAGGCTATAACTTAACAGTTTAAGAACAAACGAGTGTTATATATTGTATAATACACATTTGTAAGACTTAAAACAACCAATAAATTAATACCTACAATGCGGACGAGTCGTATCGTCTAACTCAGTGGTTCTCAACCTTTTAACTCCATTGGGCACTTAACAAATTATGGAACATGGAGGCGGGCACAAGCGTAAACAATGTTAGAAATCACGAGAAATGACGCATAATGAGAAAAAATATTTATGATTGATGCTTGAAACAATTAAATTTAGTATCGTTTAAAATGCAATAATTTGTAAGGTAGCGCATGAGAGATCAATTAACGGTAGATGTACGTGGCCCCACTACAACTATTCAATTACTGGTCTCCTTCCAGACATCTTGCAGAAAGGTGGAACACTGCACGGGCACCATAATAAATTGCGGTATTGTAACACGGATTATTCACATTAGCCACAGAGAAAGGAGGGGGATTAGGAAAACGGCAACACAGCCGAACTACATGAAAATTCACACGGGACTGGCTTCTCATGCCTTAAACCTGGCCAAAGGGCTCGGAATGTCATAAGAGACACTGCAACTTCCGTGAAAAATATGAGGCACTTGTTTGTAGCAAGCCAGTTTGCATTCTTTGAAAACAGATCATTGATCTTGACCACATTGCTGTTGGCTTTTTAAGACTGTTTGACTTTGAAGACTGTTTTTTTTAAATAATGGCCATCGCTGGTTTGAGGGAGAGTGCTACTGAGGATTTTTTAAAATTTTGAGCCTTATGATGAAACAAAGGTTTCCAGTGTTAGATTCATAGAAGGTGAGCGCCAGAGGAGGGAGAAAAGTTCGAGTACAGGAAGTTGGATGGAAAGAAACGGCTCGTATCTCGTCACAGGTGACAGGATGTCAGGGTACTGTTCTAGTAGTAACGTCTGTTTTCATGAAGCATATGAGTTATCGCTATCGTTCGGTGCGGCATTAACAAAGTTTTCGGCAGCATTTCAAACAAAAATATTAGTAATGAAAATTTCAAGAAGCGTCATTGGATAAGGGATTATGAATATCTTCATTTATGCAGAGGTAAGCGGGCACCTAGAACTGCCCTCGGCGGGCACCACGGTGAGAACCTCCGGTTTAACTGAATATCGGCCGAAAATGCGCTCAAAAAAGTAGACTCGGAGCGCATCGAATATCGTTTGTCCAGGGTAGGATATCGGATGTCGATTTCGAATTATTGATGTATTAATGTCGTAAGTCCGTGTTTATCGTGAGTCAGGAACGGCCTGTACTTAATATTTCGTCATTTTTTTTCTTTCTCAGCCCAATTAATTTTCCCGAGTGTACACCATCTCAAATGCCCCTAATCTGCTCACATCCTCTTTTCTCTTTGTCCATGTCTCACATGTTGAATGATCGGAAAACGCAATTGAAAGCAATAGGCAATACAAAAATGAAGGTGGGGTTGTTCTCTTTTTAATAACTTTCATATTAACCTCACTCGATATACAGGTGATACAAACCTCCATACACACACACACACACACACCCATATACATACATAAAAATCATGTGTGTTTGCATTCTGCAAGCATTTTATCACACCGTAATATAAAGAGTAAGAGCAGAAAATTATTTTTAAACGCAAAAGTTTGCACCTCTGCACCAATTTACGTGTTTTTCTCTTTGGACAATATTGGGGTAAAAACAACCGTTAAAATTTATAATTATAAAAATGTTATGTTTTTTTATCATTTGTTACGAATACCTCACATTTCTTCACAATTTTATTGATGTAACACCTCTAAAAGTACATTTATATAAATTTAATTGTTTAAACTTTATGAACTTTTAACAGCCAAAATAATAAACTTGTAATATTCAATGTTATTTCCCGGTGAAACACCATTCTCTAATTTATTGAAAAATTTCAGCTACCAAGCTCCACCGAAAGTCCATAAACATTAGTCAATTTGTGTAACATTTATGCATTTTTAACGGTAACAATAATAAACTTTTTTGTAATTTTTAATGTAAATTACCGCTGGAACACCATTTCCTAACTTTCTCAAATTTTTCAACGTCCTAGCTCAACAGAAAGTATGTACATAAACATTAGTTAATTTGTTTTACATTTATGAATTTTTAGCGGCCAAATAAATAAACATTTTCAAATTTATATAATCCCGTTTTCGTTATTTCGCAATTTCTACCGCTATAAAAAATTTCAGCATTGTAGCAAGTCCTCTACACCAGGGGTGAACAAACTTTTCTGCATGGCGGGCCGCATCGGTTTTTGTGAATTCTTCAGCGGGCCACATTGAAAGATGCCAAGGCTTAGGCGGGCCAGATTAGAGTTTAAATCGGAAATTGCTTAGATTCTTAGGCATCATACATAAGTGAAAAACAAGCACAAACTAGGATTCTAGGGCTAAATTTTCAAAACTAAAGGTTTTATTGTCATAATTTTATCAAAAGTAATATAAAATTGTGTTAAATTTTACAGATTGCTTTTTCACCAAAGCTTCACGGGCCACGTTAAATGCTCTCGAGGGCCACATATGGCCCGCGGGCCACGGTTTGCCCACCCCTGCTCTGCAGGGCAAAAAGGGGCCAAAATTACCACTTAAATTGGAATTTCGAGTTTTGGATTTATTTCTTTGGTTGTGAACAAAAATCTATAATCCTACCAAGTTTCAAGTTTCTAGAACATCTGGAAGTGCCTCATAATTTTCTATCCTTTTATATAATATATTATAAATAAGCGCCATATAACTTTTACAAAAGTCCCAAATTAATTTATTCTTTACGAGGTTCTATATAAAAAATATCTATATAAAAAAGAGAATATACATAGAAGGAATGCATCCATGGTTATTCTTATAATTAATGAAAGACTTTTGATTTAGTTATAATATATTTAGTTATTCTTATCCAAAGTGGAAAACCGAAGGAATACCATTTTTCGATTAAATATTTTTTAACGCAATATATTTGTGCCCGTTATTTTATAATTTATTTTTTCAGCGAAAGAAAAACGCTTCTCACCTGTGTGGTAGTGCCACCTGATGACGCATAATTCGCAGCTAACTCCATCTGGCAGTTTGAGCATGAGGTTGTATTTCCCTGTCCTTCCATTTCCCAAGTCGACTCGGGTGCCGGCACCATCTGCCAGTCGAAGAGGGTACTTGTCGAAGCACTCCTCCGTCTCCATGTCGTCCCGTGATGGCAGCGGACAAAGGCTGAACTCGAACCATCCCATGTGGTTGGCGGTGATCTCGACCGTCACTGGTATAACTTCACCGCTCTTGTATGACTTTGAGACGACGCCCTTTCCGAACTTTCCGGTGTTCTCATTGTCACGCGGTCGAGGCAAAGAGTACGAGTCGCCGCATGGACCGCACTTCCCGCCGTTCATTCCGTGTTGTTCCTTTTAAAGCCGATTTAGCGATTAAAAATTAATAATAAAATAAATCGACAAAATAGCATTGTTTTGTTATAGTATTTCCAGTAAAGGTACCCTTCAAGTTATAAACTTACATCTACAATTGTTTTCTAATATGAATTATTTTTCCGTCTCGATTTAAAATCATATTAAGTTAATAATGCATTAAAACCTCGATTTCCAGACCAAAGCCGAAGTAAATTGTTACTTCTTTTAAATCCGATTAGAGAGATGGATGGCAAACCTTTTTTTTTTTGCCCGCGTGCAAAAATGCCAAAAATTGTATTTGTTTTTCTAACTTGCGTGGAAATAAAAACTGGAATTTAAGATTTAAAAAAAATAATTTTATGGTTTAAATATGATAATTTATTCCTAGGCTAAAATCTCATAAAACGACAGATCAGTTGCGTGAAAATCAATTTATCACGTAAAAAGAGTCATTGTCCAAGATCATTTACGGCCGAATGACAATTGTGGTGCAGCACGCATTATATTTATTTTGTTATAAATGGAAAAAATATTAAGGATACCACCAGGGCCAATCGGAAGGGGCAGGTCCATTTGGCCCGGGCCTCGAGCTCAAGTGTGGCCAAATTCAAACACTCGTTAATTTCTTTGGCAGGTATGGCATTTCATTAAATGGAACGAGGAGTCTGGTAAGACCCTCCTTGTTCGGATCAGAATTAAATTAATTTCATTATAAAAATAACTTTTTATTTCTACCAGAGATCTTAAAATTTAGAAGTGGCCCAGGCCTCTCTGAAACTCTGAGAGTGCCTGGAGATCACCGATAAGCAGTTTTTCTTTGCCGCGTGCCAACGAAAATCGTTATATTTTGGCGGCGTCTTGAGTTGAATAAGCAACGGTTAAGTTACCTTAGAAACATGTTTTATATATATATATATATATACTTAGGGCAACTAGGTGTCTCTCTTGTGCTGACGAAGGGATCATCCCGAAAGCTCTAACCTCTACAAATGTGTCTCTCCAACACCCGGTAAGTGTTCACTGGGTTTGCTTCAACACCTAGTTGCCCTAAATATCCTTACTTACCTTTCCTCTTCCGTAGAATATATATATATATATACACACACACACATACATACACACACACACACATATATATATATATATACACACATCTATATGTGTGTGTGTGTGTGTACAGCTTTCAATATATTTTCCCTATTTCAACATGGAATAATGAAAAAACCGCAGTAATTAATGAGAAAAATATGGAGTATCTGTGTAATTTTTTATTCCGACGACATAGAATGCAATTTTCAAGAATTCTTGGCGGAAATAATACTTTGGCAACAACATTTAAGTAAATTTCAATTAAACATAAATGAAATTTCAACAGTGGAACTATTCCAATATTGTAATAAACAGATCTTTTCAAACATATATAATTTGTTATGCATTATTGCAACTCTTTCTGTGACAACATGTGAGGCAGAAAGTAGTTTTTCTACACTCAAACTTTTAAAAACATACATAAGTTCAACAATGTGTGAACATAGGTTAAATGGACTGGGACTTATGTATATTTATAGGGATTTTAATATCAAGCCAGAAAGAATAATTCAAGAGTTAGCCAAAAGGCCTATAAGAATGGATTTTGGTTTTTAGCTATACAGGGCTGTAAAAAATTGACATCAAAATTTAATAAACATCAAATACATTTGCACGGTTATTTGATTCAATGCATATTCTTGTGACCCTGTGTACAGAATTTATATCAAAGTAAAATGTCAGTATATTCGGAACTTTAAATATCAAAAGATTATCCAATATATATTTTTTTTGGGGGCTCAAAAACTTGGACCCCTCCCTAAGTAATTTCTGGCTACGCCCCTGGTGTGTGTGTATATATATATATATAACTTTACATATCATTTACGTAATAATCTCATTCCATAAGATGGAGTAAATGAATTTTGAATATAAAGTTAATAGCAAAACACGTTTTTTAAATGAAGCTGAACCTTGAAAACTCCTATCAAAGCGAAATTATTACGTAAATGATGTGTAAAGCAACAGTAATGAAAAGAACATGACATCAAAATCTTTTATAAAGAACAAATAATCTGAAAATTTTCTTGTTTTATCCTTTTAAGACCGCCTATTTTATATAGCAAAAAGATTTTATTTTTGAATTTTTTAAAAATTCTTACTTGTTTTCATCTTTTAAGCACGGAAATGAATAACATTCAATGAAAAATACCGAACATAAATAATTTACCTCAGTAGCTTTCTTACAATGATTGATGTCAAAGTTTGTGATTTGTGGAACTTTGTGACTTCAAACGACTCAGTTTAAATCACAAAGCAAATAAGATGAAAAACCCGATACCGGCATTAGCTTACTCTTTTCGAAAGGCACCAAGGAGGACCAACGGCTTTACACCCTTACCGAAGGACGAAGAGCTGATTCGCGTGCTCTCCTCTAAACACGCAAATAGGGGGCCGTAAGATCTATTTAAAAGTCAGTCCTACTTTCGAAGGTTTTCAACCGGTATGCTCAGCGTAGCAAGCAAACGCACTCGCCACTACGCCACGGCACCCCATTTCGCAAGTTTTGAAATTTTGAATATATGTACTTTTCTACCCAGAAGCTACATATATACCGCAGCGTGAGGAATAAAAATACTTTCCCAAAGGAACCAATCTACTGATTACGGGTTGTCAATTGTTTTATGAAAAAGTTAAAATTTTGAAACAAACAGTGAACGTTAAACGTGGAGGTATAAAATGACATAATAGAAATAAGCTAAAATTTTCGTACAGTTAAGCGTCATAACTTCTCTCGCCAGATATTGATCAAAATGACAACTCACGCTGAAATCCGTATTTCCCGCTATCATTTCTAACATAGGAGCAAAGAATGTACGTAGTAGTTCAATTTCTTGCTACTAAAACGCCCTCAGACAGACCAGCAGAGCCACCGCAGCCAAATAGACTTTTGGAAAGTTTGAACATTCAAGTTTAACTTCTAGATGAGATACGAAATTGCTTATGTGCTAAAAACCATCTGCAAGCCATATGCTTTCAAACAATGTACCATTCTTTACGATCCGATCATTCGTTCAAGAGATATGAGGGAACGAAAAATGGTCTACCCCAAAATATATAAATAAATAAATATCGGACGAACGCATATAAAAGATTTTATAAAAATGAGTTCAGAAGGAAATTTAGTTTTTCCGGTTTCGACAGGTTTCCCATTACACAGACTCCGTCTTTCAGAGGTGCAGAGTGGCGGTTTATCTGGGCATAAGAGATATTCTTCCGCATACCGTTTTTCATGCACTTCCTAAACTAAAGTAATGAAGATTATAGTTACAATAAGTATATATTTGAAGGTACGGACTTAAATCATTTGAGCTAGGGAACCCTATGAGCTAAACACATTAAGTAAAAAAATTTCCAATAAAGACATTCCATATTTGAGGAAGAATTTCATATAACACAAGATTGGTATGTGTGGCTTCCTTTCCCGCATTATAAAGTTAAAATCCTTAATATCTGTCTTGCGATTTCGCTCAAAAAAGGCCCATAATCTGTATTTTAACTCAAAACCAATGCTTGAGTTAATATTACTTTGATTCTGCTGTAAAGCAGTGTTAACTTTTAACTGTAAAATAAATATAATGTAAAGGGGAACCCCGCTGAGTTGACCAGCATCGCGAGGGTTCGAGGGTTGTTCTTTTGGCCTCGAGAGCGAGAGTTGAGATGATTATCTGCTTTGAGGACGGTTCGAAAGGATAGGGCATGTATACAACGAAAGTATGAGATGTACTATAAACCCAGTTTTATTGCTATTTGACTTATCATCTCATACTTGTTTTACTCCTGGGATGATTATGACGAGGATCGCTATACAGATGGAGAATCTTGAAGACGTTTGAGGAAATGGTAATAATAAATGTTGATTTGAGCAATCTACATAACCGATATTATGGCCTTAACTTATTAATTAACTCTGATTAAATAAAAAACATTTCTGATGCCTCTTTTATTGAGGTGCGGACTAGACATGATGGTATCGTAATTTGTTACTAACAACAACTAAGCAGATTATTATGTGACTGTTTCGTGGAAATAATTCAGTATTATTATAAAAGACAGTATACATTACATTGGTGTGGCAACATGAATAGCTAAGAGAGTTCTTGAATTACTTGTCGCGTATGCGTGAGATGCTGCGGTTTTTTTGAGAAACCGGAAACTGCTCATACTAATTTTAATATTAGTAGGTTACATAACTTAGGTAATTTTTGAACGGATCAGTTGTGATTTAATTACAGTCTTGATCCTAAAAACTATGGTTAACGATAGGTTTGTAATATTACTAGAAGATGGGTTGCTGACGATTGGTAATTGATAGATACATTAAGAGTGCTTCATTCGTGTTGAATAGATAGTATTACTTCAGATTCTCTCGTTTTTATTTCGTTGGAATATGGTTACTCGCTAAAGCATGACTCAGGAAATAGCTGGCCTTTAAGTGAAAGAAGATATTCCATTTTTTCGTGAAACGTCAAAAATACGTTCGGTCGTATAGAATCTTTTTGAAAATGTAGAATACAGAAATAAGGCACGATGTTCACTATGCAACAGCATATATTTCAGAGCTGGAGGAACTTCAAATCTTTTAAATCACCTCCAAAATGCTCGTAGGCAATGTTTGGAGGGTGCTCAAAATCCTGCTGCGCAAGAACTAACATTCATATCCAGTTTCATTTTAATTTTTCGTGTTTTTATCCATTATTCTCAGAATAGATTATTAATATTATTATTTAATTATATTTAAAGATCCTGCCATAAATAGAAGAAAAAACAAATTTTCTGATCGACTTCAGCAAGAGTATCCAATATATATAACAATAATGTTATATACCTATGTATACTGTATAAAATTTCAATATATATGAAGTATTATATTGAAATGTAGTTTTCTTTCATGAATATAAGAAATATTAAAAAGTGTACTGATTTTCCATCTAGAAAATCTGGTAGTTTTCTTTCATGAATATAAAAAATGTACTGATTTGACATCTAGAAAATCTGGTCACCTTAACTATAAACCCAGTTTTATTGCTATTTGACTTATCATCTCATACTTGTTTTACTCCTGGGATGATTATGACGAGGATCGCTATACAGATCGAGAATCTTGAAGACATTTGAGGAAATGGTAATAATAAATGTTGATTTGAGCAATCTACATAACCGATATTATGGCCTTAACTTATTAATTAACTCTGATTAAATAAAAAACATTTCTGATGCCTCTTTTATTGAGGTGCGGACTAGACATGATGGTATCGTAATTTGTTACTAACAACAGCTAAGCAGATTATTATGTGACTGTTTCGTGGAAATAATTCAGTATTATTATAAAAGATAGTATACATTAGATTGGTGTGGCAACATGAATAGCTAAGAGAGTTCTTGAATTACTTGTCGCGTATGCGTGAGATGCTGCGGTTATTTGAGAAACCGGAAACTGCTCGTGCAAGTTGGTTATTATTATGAGTAATTTTTGAACGGATCAGTTGTGATTAAATTCATTCTTGATCCTAAAAACCGTGGTAAATGATAGTTTTGGGCTATTACTGGAACATGGAGTAACGACGATTGGAGTCGCTAGATACAGTAACAGTTCTCCACTCGTCTAGAATGGGTACTATTGTTTTAGACACTCTCGTTATTATTTCATCGGTGTATGGTTACTCATGAGTCAGGGAATAGCTGGCATTTAACTGAAGGGAACTATTCCATTTTTTCGTCAAACGTCGAAAAGACTTTCGGTCGTATACAATCTTTTTGAAAATGTAGAATACAGAAATAAGGCACGATGTTCACTATGCAACAGAATATATTCCAGAGCTGGAGGAACTTGAAATCTTTTAAGTCACCTCCAAAAGGCTCGTAAGCAATGTTTGGAGGGTGCTCAAAATCCTGCTGCGCAAGAACTAACATTCATATCCAGTTTCATTTTAATTTTTCGTGATTTTATCCATTTATTCAATAATCGGCATGGCAACTGATATTGTTAAATCCTATTGTTTCCGCGATCCTAATGTGTAGGAAATTATAAAATTTGTGAAAAAATCGTATTAACATAGGTTTTGGAGATTTAAGCATGATATTTTGATTTATACAGTATGGAAGTTAAACTTCGTAATTTTATCCGCATGAATGCGCAAGTTTCGCGTCAAAATCCTATTTTGGATATATTTTAAAATACCTATTAAGGAAATAATGTCCGCACGTCAAAAAAGTCGATTTATGCGTGTTGTCTTATGGGAAAAAGAAATTATCGCCTAGAGTCCAAAGGAAATACCGATAGAAGTGTGAACTGAATGATAAGCAACATACTTATAGACGCAAGAAAACGAGCACATGAAAATTCATTGCGATATGAATAGCTATTATTGTACATAAGGTTATTTATACAGGATCTCCCGCGACGCGAGGTCGATACTTCAACTACGCTTACGTGAAGTCATTACAAGAGTAATCATTTTGCCTACTCTCAATAATAAAGGAATCATAGACATTTGAAGTTGTTGTTGTAATGACTTCCCCTAAAAGTAGGTGAAATATCGACCTCGCGTCGCGGGACACCTTGTATATTTATGTAACGAAATTCTTCTAGATTTATTTAGTATTCTTTACGAATAAAGCTTCATTAACATATATCTTTGCCAAAAAACTTTTATATGCTCATATCTATCATTACTATCTGGAACATTCGATTATATTGATTTTATATTTGTTCTTTAAGTTTTCATACACATCAGAATTGATCCCATTAATTTCAACTTTACTTCAACGTGATGTTTAATTCACGCACACCTGTTATATTTGACGGACAATTACGCTAGTAATTAAATAGTTGTATTGCAGCCATATTGGGATCCTTTAGAAAGAATAGGTGGATTCCATTTTAAGGAGACCTATATCTTAAACACTCATATTGAGTTTTATTAAAATCAGTTAAAAACCGAAGTTATTGAAATTAACAATTTGGATTGGGCGCCACGTTGGAATGGCTTCCGGAACAGAAATTTGGGATTGTCGGTTTTAAAGTGATCAATAGTGTGTGTTTTATTAAAATCAGTTAAAAACCGAAGTTATTGAAATTAACAATTTGGATTGGGCGCCATGTTGGAATGGCTTCCGGGACAGTAATTTGGGATTGTCGGTTTTAAAGTGATCAATAGTGTGTGTTTTATTAAAATCAGTTAAAAACCGAAGTTATTGAAATTAACAATTTGGATTGGGCGCCATGTTGGAATGATTTCCGGAACAGAAATTTGGGATTGTCGGTTTTAAAGTGATCAATAGTGTGTATACAGTTTAGGGCAAATATACTCAAGTGGTTCAAGAATTATTCGACTGCAATCTTAAATTTTCGCACATCTGCTATCGTGGATTCCTAGGAAAGTAATTGATAATAAAATCCGTTGTTTCTGGCGTTATCTTGCGGAATTTATACATTTTATACTTTTTCCACTTTTTAAATTTTAATACACATAGACGGCCTTGGTTTCACTACACCAGTGGTCTTTAAGGTGGGCGATAGCGCCCACCAGTGGGCGTTTTTGGATTTTTGGTGGGCGTTAAAGAACTCGCCAAATGCTATTCTATTTTTTACACTGAAAAATAAAATTCTATAAAAAAGCTTAATGATACGCACGCATATTCTGTACAACTATTTTATGTAAAACTATTACAGTTTATTTGACGTTAACTATAGCATCATATCATACTATGCTAGTGACAATGTATCCATGTTACGGTAAAATCGAAAGGCCCATGATGGCGGTCGGAGTCTCTCGCAGAAGTTGCGAAGTGTTTAAGTTTAATTTTATCAAATATATAAAATCAAATTTTTAAACACTGTTATTACCACTGAGACCGTATTCAAAATCTCATCTAACGACAATCCCACTAGTATTAAAGTTACCATACGTCCGGATTTTCTTAAAATTTACCTAGATGTTAGCAAATAAAACCCATTTTTTTCTGGTTATACCCATCAAAATCTTAACACTATAGACTTAAGCCAGTGGCGGATCCAGGGGGGGGGGGGGGCGATAGCCCCCTCCTTGGATAATCCCATTGCACTCCACTGGGCGCTTTCTTAAATTCATTCCGCGCAAAAATCCTCAATTATGCGCCGCAGATTAGGTATGTATAGCAAGGGAAAGAAGGATTCTGATAGGCGTAGTGATTTTCAAAATATAGGGCAGTTGGCAGGGGCGGATTCGATAGGTGGAGGGGCGAGCCCCCCCCACCCCCCACCCTCCCCTTGAGAAGTTTCTGGATCCGCCCCTGACTTAAGCAATTAGATACCTTGTTTTTAAAAAATATATACTACATTTTAGGTTTAAAATTAAATTTGTCTGGGTTTTATTATCAGAATATGGTAATCCTAACTATATAGTATGTGCCATTTGGGAAAGAAATGCTGAAAAGCGGCCAGTGGTTTAAAATTCCCAACGGGATACCTTCACTCAGATATTTGATACATTATATGGGGAACGCAGCGAAATGAAAGAGAAGCGATATTAAGAGATACTAAGTATACTCTCTCTTCCCACGGACACTCATTGATTGCAAGAATGTTATTTCGGTATTCATTGACAAATTGGATTTATTCAGAATAAACATACTGCAAAAAGAATTTTACCAGTTTCCGGAACTACACAACATCAAAGATGATCTTACAGCCGAAGACAGAAAAGTTTGCAGATCACCTTTCTGTCATTAGAATTGATATGATGACTCGTTTTTGCGATGTAATAGACTTGAAAGTGGATGCCTAGATGGTGACTCCATTCATCACATATGTGTGTGATGTGGATTTTGAATACCAAGAGGAGATAATAGAATTAATTCATGATGATGAGTGTAAAGCCAATTTCAACCAAGGTGGATATGTACAACTTTGGCAGAACAAGAAAATGCCCTCTCTGTATACACGCTTGTGGAAGAAAATATCGTTGCTCTTGTTAGCTTTCCCAACTTCATATCTAGTCGAGAAGGGATTCAGTGCAGTCGACAATCTCCTGTCCAAAAAAAGAAACCGCTTACAAATAACAGAAAGAGCAGATCTTCGAATCACCCTTACAGACTTGAAGCCACACATTGATTCCCTGGTTTGTAGGCACCAAGCACAAGGTACGCATTGAAATGTATGCCAAATGCTTATTTTAGCATTGTTTTGGGATTAATAAACGACTAAATTTTGTCTTTTTAAACATTTATTTATTAAAAATTTTATTGTTAAGTCGATATGGTAGGTGGGCTCAGTGGCATAGTGAAGGGGGGCAGGGGGGGTGCAAAAATATCAAATTAGCACCCGTCGGGTCGAGGTACGATTTGCACCCCCCCCCCCCCCCCCCCCTCCGTAAATCGCTTTGCTACTGGGGGCGCAAAATGATTCTTTGACCCGGGTGCCAGAAACCCTCACTACGCCACTGGGTGTGCGGTGAACTTATCTCAAAGTACAACATATGGTAAAAGTGGGCGGTGACTCAAGAAAAGTTGAAGACCACTGCACTACACAGTAGCATCATCAGGTCTGATGATGAAACCACGGTCGTCTCTGTGTATTAAAATTAAAATTTAAGAAGTGGAAAAAGTACAAGTGTTCATTATTGCTTATTCCCCAAAAAAAGTAATTACTCAGAAATATGGCTTTTGGATGCTCTCTTGGGCATTTCAAGTAGCTCAACGTTTTTAATTAAATACTCAAATATTAAAATTCATCGATATGGGTTCACTGGTTCTTGAGATTTAGTATGCGGACGGACACGACATGTAGACGTTAATTGTTGCACTTTGTGCAAAGAGCATATTATGCTTATAATATGCTACGCACTAACAACTTGTGTCCCCTGAAGTGTAGGCTGTCCTACACTGCACCCAATCGGTAGTAATCGGAGGTCACCGAGTGAAACTGAACCGATACACCGCCACCGGAAAATACCTAACCGTGTCCAGCACTAGTTTGGACTTAATAAAGTAAAATGTTTGTCATTAATATTGATAGACAAATCGACTAATAGAAAAAATCGATTGATAGTCGAATCGCCGACCAAAAAATCGAATAATTAGTCGATTTATTAATCGGTTTTCAGTGCCACACATCTGACTAACGATATTAGTCGGTTAAGATTAGTCGTTTTCCAGCGCTATCTGCACACCCAACTAACGATTTATTCGAATAAGATTAGTCGCTTTCCAGCGTTATCTGTAGGCCGTCTAACGATATTATTCAGTTGGTAGTACCAACTCATCTGAACAACAACGTTATTCTAATTAATTCAGTTTGTTGTAGAACTTTGATGGAAAAATACAAAAATGAATTGTAGTTAGGAATATATAATTTAGTTTCCTAGTTATTTAATCTACTTTACATGGGTGAGGGTGAGGCTTTAAACTCCAATCTTCCGTATAAACTCATATAAAGATATATACATATAAACTTACAAAAACAAACAAAAGATACAACAATGAAACGTAGTTACACACAAAATTTGTAAATATATGATGTGAAAAAATAATTTCAAAGGAATGCAAAAAATACCTGAAATAAGACAATACGAATTATAGAGAGATATCAAAATTACTAGAACGTCCTACGGTAACTGTAAGTAATTTTAAAAGCAACGAAAAATGCAAGACAAATTATTCTATACCAGTTTCTATTTGGGTGGAGGTGCGAGGCACCAAAGTATCACTAATTTTCCTCTGTTCTGACTGAAACTCTCCTATTATATTCCCTGATAGTCCTATGGCAGGGGTTCTCAAACTTTTTTGGTCACGGAAACCTTATATTCAAATATTTTTTCCCGCGGAACCCCAAGACATGGTAAGCCGAATCGCAATAAAATTAACTTTATAATACTCTAATAGTCATTAACATAGTTTATGTATCCTACATTATACAGTTTACAAGTGAGTTGGCAGTGGATGAAAACGACAGATAAAATTGAAAATTCGAATAAATTCGTTAAGACGGCCGTGCAGATAGCGCTGGAAAACGACTACAAAATCCGACTAATCTTATTCGAATTAGTCGTTCTTCAATTCATTCGGATGTGAAACGACTAATTAAATCGACCAATTCTAAAAAATCGATTTAGTCGGTTTTTGAAATAATCGACTTAGTCGATTATTATTAGTCGGTTTTGCCCATCACTAGTCATAATGATTTGTTCACTGAACGTTCTGAACGTTAGTTCTGCGATTGATGAATATAACAAACAGGTTTAGAAAATAGTTCTGAATTATTTTCTTTCTTATGATAATTTGTGATTAGGGGCTAGGGATGGCAAAAATCACAAAAACATCGACATCGACACAAATACATCGATGGTAACGAAAACATCGTTTCAAAGTTAAGTATATTCGGGAAACTTGTTTTCTAGTGAAATACTAATTATTATAATAGTATAAAGTGCATTTAGTTATTAAATATTGTTCATTAAGGTACCAAAAGTTATATGATACACAAAACATACACATCCATACTAACAAATGAGCATTTTCCCTCTCACCAAATCTTTTTCTGATTTCTGTTTGAAGTGAAGATTTTAAACTGACCCCAATTGCTAATTTAGGTTCGGCGCTATTTATTCCTTGAATAAGACAATTAATTAATGGGATGACTGTGCTGATAGTAACATATTTTTCCCCTGAGATCTCCACGGTTACTTTCTCAAGAAATCGTAATAGGCCAATAACTTTTCCACAGCGATCAGCATACGAGGTGACCCCGACCTAGTCAGAAGCATATTATTTACAATAGTGGACAGCTGTAAAAATCTTTAAAATTAAAACGGTTTCAAAGTTGTAGCGACACGACAGCTGTAAAGTGAACAAGTCAAGAAAGATCATCAAACAATAGAGTTTGTGAAATGTAGACAGGCACGTTATCTATGAGTTACGATCCACGAGGAGAAATACTATTTCGTATTTATTAAGTTTCCAAACATCGATGTTTGTACTTGCTGCATCGATATACCGGCCTTAAAACATCGATGTAAATACATCGGCGCATCGACCCCAAAACATCGATATTTTGAAAACATCGATGTATCGTTGCCATCCCTACTCACGAACTTCTAATTGTTATATAAAGAGTTAAAAAAGGTTTCTTAGAACTTCATTTTATAGACAATATGGTATATATCCTATTTTAGATCAGTATATTACTTATGAAAACTTATTATTTCATTATAATGTCAGTACTTTACAAACTAGAAGAAAGGTTGCTGGTTGTATATTCATACATGACCTAATACATAAAGGAAAGGACTGTTTGTTATTAAATAGGCTGAATTTCTGTGTACCACACTTTAAAAACCGCCATCACCGTACCTTTTTAAAATCCTATGTGAGAACATGTAATTGTAACAATTCACCACTATATAACTAGAATATTTGATGAAATTAATAAAATGGGTGATAAGGTTGATATTTTTTTAAAAAGAAGTACCTATTTATATTCACAAAATTAAGTCGATTTTACATTAATGTATGCTAGTAGTTATGAAAGATGTATTATTTTCTTCTTTCTTTTTGTTTTTCTTTATGCAACATTATCTATGACTGTATTAGTTGAACTACATGGTAAAAATTATACTTTTATGTATTTTTGTTATAATCAAACCGCTTGATGTATTTTTCTTACTGTTGTATGAGAAGTTTTCCCTGTAATTTTTGTTGGGAGGACTTTAAACTAAATAGATAAACTAATTAAATAAATAACATAATAATACGCATGTAGATTTAATGAAGTTCTCATATAACCTTATTTAATCTTTCTACCTCCATTATGAGAAGAAGAAGAAACATCCAAAAAGTTACCAAAAATTCAAAATAAACGTAAGAATAAATGTTTGTTTACATGCAAAGACCTCGGTAAACTCAGGTAGCCGTTCCCGCAACACCTTCTAACGCTTACGGTATTAGACTGTTGCGCTAGTACACAGGCAGCTGTTTGCCTCTCAGCTGTTTCCGCAACATAACTTTCTTAACCCGGTACTATCATCTGTTTCTTAGACGGCTTTACTAGAAATCGTATGGAAACTAACTAAAGAAAACGCACTATATTTTAAAAGGAACTGAAGGTCGCGCTACCGAAACTAAAAAATTCCAACTCACGTATTACACGATACATAGGATACATTCAGATGATATCAGTCTTGATTTTATTACCATTATTCCACTATTTTGAGTTGAGTGGCATGAGGAGGGAACATTTCTAGTTGTAGAATTTTATGTAACTTCCTTATTCTATAAATAAAGGAAGAACTCTAAACACGGTGAAAGCAATGAACAGAATAGGAAAAATTAAAAAAACTCCAATTCACCGTAAAGGCGGTACTTACGTGTCAAGACTCGCAAGACCACAGCAGTATAAATACTCCGCCTAACACTACACACATTGACATTGCTGAAGATGACAGCGTAGCTGTCGAAACGCGCGTCCTCTAAGTGGTCTTGCGAGTCTTGACACGTAAGTACCGCCTTTACGGTGAATTGGAGTTTTTTTAATTTTTCCTTATTCTATCTTTGCCTTATTTTATTTGTAGTTTACAAGATATGTAATTTTATCTTTATTATTGTAAGTAATATTATCCTGTATATTGTAAGTTTGTGGCATGTCTGATTGTAGAAATTGTATATGTATATAAGATGGCAATAAACTCGACTCTCTCTACTCTGTACAGTAAAACTCCCAAATTCGCAGGGGTTACGTTTCCGAAAACACCGCGAATTTGGAATCCGCGAAAATAGAAGAAAAGGTCTTATGAGAAAATGGGGTTTAGGTTCGCGGCTCTCCATTATTTTGAAAACAGTAAATGATGAAACGGTAGGCTAAAAGTGGGTGTGAACCAATACAATGTAGCATTTAAATCTGCCGTAGCCGTACAGTTTATCGCATATTGCCTGCTCACTGATGCCACACACTGGCCACTAGCAAGTTTATTTAGCAACTCAGTTTTCTCACTTAAAGTCAACCTCTTCTTTTTGCTTCTGCTTTGTGTATTATCACTTGATTATAAGGTAGACATTTTCGAAAATTGGGGTCACGGCGTGATTAAAACAACTCGCGGATGGGGAAATTCATTTGTTTAGTGCTTTTTCTCTTCACTTCAGAGATGACAGCAGTAGTCGAAAATCCCACGAATCACGCGAATTTGGGGGTTTTACTGTACTATAGTGATCAATTTTAATATGATGGAATCAAGAAAACGGAGTAACATATGGACTTCCTTTACACAAGTAGCTTCTGGAAAGGCTAAATGTGGACATTGCTTTTCAATAATTTCTTTCCAAGGAGGAGCAACCAGTAATTTAAGTAGACACCTGAAACTGAAGCATTGTGGAGTTGAACATTCCAGAGCCAGACACATACAAGCAGTAGTATCTAACCAGTTGGAACTGAGTAATGATATGGAAGATGTACTTGTTGACGACTCTCCTACCATGGATACTGTTTCTGTAAATGCATCCATTATGACAGCTCCTTCAACTTCAACTGCTCCACCTCCAGTAATTCCATTTCTGCGTAACAGCCAAACTAAGGTTACAGAATTTGTCACAAAACCTCTTCCTGCCATCAAGTGTAAACAATTAGACAAGCGATTGGTTAAAATGATTATGAAGGAATATCAACCATTGTCAATAGTCGAAGACAATGAATTTAAACAATTTGTGAAAATGTTGAATGTTCCAAGTAGGAAGACTATATGATCCAACCTAATTCTTCAGCTGTACAACCAGGCCATGGAAAATTTGCATGCTGCATTAACTACTGTCACATCACTATCTGTAACTACAGATGGATGGACCTCTGTGAGTAATCAAAGCTTTATAGCAATGACAGCTCATTTCTTGGATAAAGATTGTAATTTAAAAGCATATTTACTTGATTGTTTTGAGTACAGTGAGAAACATTCAGCTGAAAAGTTAGCTAATGAACTGAAGCGAGTGTTAGATAAATGGGGAGTTGCTGGCAAAGTCATTGCAGTGGTACCTAACTGATAATGCAGCAAATTTGGAGGCGGCAGTAAGGAAGTGTGAATACAGGCACATTCAATGCTTTGCACACAACATCAATTTAGTGGTCCAGCAAGGAATGAAGGAACTGCAGGAAATGCAGACGAAGGTTAAATCCATTGTGGAGTTCTTTAAACGAAGCCCACAAGCATCTGCAAAACTCCAGAGTATACAAATCCAAGTGGGCTATGGGGACTTAAAGCTTAAGCAAGAAGTACCAACACGATGGAGCTCCTCTTATGAAATGTTTAAGCGTGTACTTGCTCTTAAAAAGCCTGTACTTTCCACCTTGGCATTGATGAATTCTGGCCTGAACAAGCTAGTAGAAGAAGAATGGACTGTACTCAAAAATGCATGTGACATATTAAAAGTATTTGAGGAAGTTACAATTGAGATGAGTGGAGAAAAAGTGGTAAACATTTCGAAAGTGCTTCTGCTGAAAAGAGCATTGTTGTGTCACATTGCTACAATAGCAAGGGAAAATAATTTGCCTCCTCAGGTAGAAAGAATGGTTCAAGTGTTAACAGATCAATTGTCAGTAAGATTTGCCAGCATCAAGGATGATATTTTATTCACTGAAAGTACTCTTTTAGATCCCCGTTTCAAGAAACAGGGATTTCAACTCGAAAGTACTTACAATTTTGCTTACAGGAGTGTTTCAGGAAGAGCAAGTAAAGTACAAGTCATTGAGGCAAGCAAGGGTAAAGAGACGAGAACAGAAAAATCATTTCCGGGTCCTTCTTCTCTCTGGGAGGATTTTGATTCTAGGGTTGGACAGTTATTGAAAAATAGAAATCCCACTGCAGCTGGAATCCTGGAATTAGATAAGTATCTGCAAGAGCCCATCATTATGCGAACAGAAGGCCCATTGGAGTGGTGGACAGAGAGACGGTTTATGTATCCCCGTCTGTTTGAAGTAATGAAAAGGAGACTCTCCTTGCCAGCAACATCAGTTCCATGCGAGAGAAGCAGTGAAACATTCAAAATTCGATTATAACAAAAAGACTTCCAAGACAATTTCTTCCTTCTTCCAAAGGAATAGAATACAGCACAGTTTCTGAACTATATTTTTGTTTATCATGGAATTATGCACATCCACAGTTTTTTGTCTTGAGAGTGTGGAATAAAATTATTATGTAAAATATTTTCTGACTCTAAAATGGGAGCAAAAATAAATTGTAGTCGAAGCAGGCCAACGCCCTCGTCACTACGTCACTGCTCCCCCTTAAATGTTATTAAATTGACCCGTTTTGATTTTAAATATCTCTTTAGAAGCTATTACTTACAATATTTTATGAGGTAGAACGTTGGTGGGCCGAATAAGGTCTTCACTATTATTATTATTGGGCCGCGAAGAGAGGAAATTGAAAAACTATCATCAAATACCAAAGAGTGAAAAAATTTTGAATAAATAAATTTGGGTTTGTGCCACAAAGTATGGAGTAACTTATTTCGCATAAATTCCCTATTTCAATAAAATTTCGGACTCTCACCCATCGACCGCCGCAGTTGAGGCCGCTGTCGTCGTAGTTCGCCGGCGTCCTGTAGCCGTATCGCCAAAGGCTGCTGCGACCCACGGGGTCAACCAACCTCCCGTGTCCCTCAGTCAGTGCGAATCCTATGGTCAAAAGGGCGGCCACCCTCACGGCTCCCATTTCTCCCATGGTGTAATTAGACTAGAAAATGAGCGGAATTATTCTACGGAGGTGTTCTTCCGGGAGGTTTATGGACTCTTGCACCTCTTCTAGTAAATTAGAAAAGGGTCCTCTATATAGCGTGCTCTTCGAGTTGTGTAGGATTATGCGCTCGCGATTTTTGGCATATATATATATATGTATATATCGCAGTTATAATCCGCACACGCGATCGCAATTGTCATAATCTAATCTCTCGATTGCTGCCCCTCCCAACCCTTTCAAAATCCGTCAACACTTTGACTCATGTTTGACGTTAGAAACAACGCCAAAACGAGGGAAAACTTGGTCTAATTAGGGGAATCTTTGCCATTTGCTTGCTTTTCCAGGAGTTTACCGCGTTGTGTAGGGATGCGGAAGTCTTAGCAGTTATGGCGAGATAAATAGATGCCGGTTGAGATAAAATTTATGCACGTTTGGGCAATTATGTCCACGAGAGCGGTAACGTTCCATAAAGACTCGCCTTGACATTAGGGGAGAGACTGTTTTTAATGATGAGATTTCGAAAGCAGGCAGGTGGTTCTCCTTTTTGGTTTACATGTTACATATATTGGTGTAACGTGGGCCGAAAAGTCGGATGACTTGAAAGTAAGAGAGATTAAAAGTTTATGGCTCTTTTAACACGGGCTTATCTTCCGTGTTTGTAAGGCGAACGTTCCGGATGGCATGGTTTGATCGCGCCAAGTTCTTGCTGGTGAGTTGGGCAAAGCAGATTACACATCGCGAGTTTTGAAATGCGAAACTCAAAGTCACGTGTTTTAATTTCGAATTTTATAAATTATTTTTAACGGTAAGGGATAAGAAATGTGTACCTATTAAACGTATTTTGGCCGTTAAAAAGTTGATTCATATTTCTCCAAAGGCCAAAAATTATTAAATATTCCGTCATTCTGTTAAAATACGCATAGAAATCTTAATGCGAGTACAAAAATCAATGGTAATTTTGTTTTCCGAGTAATTTTGTCAGTCAAACGTGTTAGTGCGAAAAGTAGCAAGCGGAAGATTATTTTACTTCATTACTTGCATTTAATCTAACATAAGATTTATTCCAAAGTATATTATTTATACAGTGTAATCTGCAGCAATGACAGTTTAAGTTCGTAAGACACGGAATTTTTTTTTTAATGGCAATTATCTAAGAGAGGATTTTTTATGAATGGGAGTTATCTAAGAGAAATTATTTAATGTCGGGAACGGAATTGAATACATGGCACTCTGATTTGGGGAATTTCTTCTAAAACACGTTTCATAATTAACTTTGGTTTTTTATGCGCTGTTACATTTTATAGAAATTATATCCAACTCAAACCACGCTTTAATAAATTTCATAGATGAAATAATATAAAATGTTAACTTGTTGACATATGCTTCAATATCGCTCGTTGTAGGTACATATTTTAATGGCGTGGAAATTTATGTTCATACTCTGTATAATTTCAACTTTGTGAAATTATTTCCTGACAATATTACTTTCATTTTAAAATAATTTTTTATCGCAGTTATTTTCTGAATTTTTAGGCGCGTTTCGTTTACAGCGTGAGCGCCTATTATCGTCGGTCTGTCCGTCCGTCCGTCCGTCCGTCCGCATGTTCGTTATCGGCTTCTACTGAACGGATTTTCATGAAAATTGATATTAAGGATTTACAATCAAATATAAGATGAAAATCGCAAAAATGAATCACGTACGAAAATCAGGGGTACCACTTTACTGGTGACAACAAATTAAATTTTCGTCATATCTCGTAAAGTATTGGTCATGTCAAAATATTTTTCAAATAAAAGATGTAGAACTAGTAAAGAAGGGTATTTCCTTTCCTATACATTTTTATCATAGGAGTAGCCGTTATCGAGAAAATCAAACAAAAATCTCTTAATTCGAGTTGAACTTGCATGGTTGTCTTCATTGTTGCTAACATAAACAATCTCACAAACAAACGTTTAATTTCCTTACGTGTGCATGTAATATTATTAAATAGGAAGAAGATGGATTATTATATGATGAAGAGAAGAACTTTAAAATGCTATTTCTCTTACGTACAGGTATATCATTTCTTTCTAATATCCCACTGCATTTGTGATACGTTGTACACTTTCCTAACTTGTTTAATATAATAACATGGCACTACTTACATATGGACGAAAATATACACTCACACATATTATATTTCAGTTAATTCGGAAGAAAACAAGCGTTCATCGCATGTTTATTAAACTGTTCATGATTAATTCATCCAGTCCTTTGTTGCCCTTTGGAGTGGTTAGCATCCTCTCATCATTGTTGTTTCATTTTCGGTCTCTTCATCAAGGAGAGTGACCTGAGAAGGCATTTGATGACCAACGCAACGATAATTAACATTATGACGATCACCAGGATCAAAGTCGCCGCTATGTCGATCATGTAGAATTGATACCATTGGAGGTCGACCCCCGCCGAACGCAGGTGCGACGCTCCATTATGCCTTAGAACGTATTCTATCCAATAAACAGCCTTCTCCAAAGGTGGCTGAGACTGATCCTTGAAGATCGAGGAAAGTCTCTTCATGTTATCGGTGTATCTAAGGAACGAAAAAACCGTAACAAATTAATTGAACAACGATCGTCGAGAGAAAACCTAAATAGAGCATGATAATCGGAAAATTCCAATATTTTGTTTAAGATTGTTATATTTTAAAAAATTTATAATACTGTAGAAAACTTCATTTTTATAAAAATTTGAAAACAAATCATAATCAGCGGCGTACAGAAAACGTTCTGCTCCCTCCACAGATTCATATTCTGAGTTGCGGGTATGATCGGTACTCCACCACTTAGAACGATACGTTAGTGATAATTCTTTAGGTCACTTCGTTGAAAATTTTGTAGCAGATCTCACAGAAGAACGTGTAGATGAAATCCACATAGTTGAGTGGATAACTTTGTAGGTAATTGTACTCGGACCGTTTTAACGCTTACAATAATCAAAATTTCCTAAAATTCATTTGAAAGTTTCCGTAGTCATAAGTTCAGTTTCTAAACTGGATATCAATAGTTTGTTTCTGTCTTTCCTCCACGCAACAGCCATCATACTAAATACTCTTTCACTTGCTGCATTCGAATGTGGGAATGATAAAACAAAGCCTTTAACAATTCATTAGCATCTAAATTTAATTTTAAAAATTCAATCCATTTCTCTACGATTGTTTTTTGTTTGAACAAGATCCTGATAAAAATACTTTTAATCATAAAATATTTTCAAACAAAATGTCCAAGTCCGTGTTTCTTATATGAAAATTTTCAATTATTTCTTCAAAATCCTTAAAAGACCAGAGATACCCAAACTTTTTTATGCCAACGGCTACTTTCATTCTGTGGATTGTCTTGTGGGATACTAATTTTTTTTTACGTATACATAGGGTATTGTAACTAAAAGTTAAACGCAAAAGTAACCATAAAGAAAGCATTTATCATAGACCATTTATTAAAATCGACAAAAAAATTGAGAATTTATTTAAATTTCTTCTTTATTTAAACGAATATGGGCGCATTTACATTGCTTATCTTCAGCAAGTGATTGGTAATTGGGCTTGTAAATGGAAACCGAGAGGCGTAAACAATCTTCAAGATGTTCATTGGTGAGTGCATTCTGGTTTTCGATTTAATTAGGTTCTTATTAAAAAATACTGATTCACATAAATAAGTGGAAGGAAGATATGCTTTCGAAATAAATGCAAGTTTTTATATTTGAAAACTTTTCAGGTGAAACAAGTTTTCATAAATTTGAATCGTTATATTTTCCCTTCTACTCTATATCACTTTGCAACATATTTATTTCATTTTCCAGATCTATTGCATCCATGTTAAACATATCTCTTATTTTGATAGAAATTTCTTCAATGTCAGTTTCGGTGAAAGAAATGAAAAATATCTTACAATGGGCTAGAGGTCTTTAAAATCTGGAAAACGTTCTTCGAATTCAGGCGACTCAAATCTTCCTAAAGGGCGAAGTAATGGGCACCCCTGGCTCAGACCAACAAGGCCACGGACCAGGGCTTGCTACCGACAGGAGCCTGGCGGATCCCATTTCAGCTTAAACAGAAAAATCAAAGAACAAGGGCTCCATAATATCGAAGACAGGATTTGTTAGCGGTGCGTAAAATTAACGTTAAGAGCTTAACTTTTCAATAATACGTTGAGTCGTGCATTTTGTGTTTGTTTAGCTGGCTATGTTAAATTCATTTTAATAACACTTTAATTTATTAATTTTCATTTGAGAAATGTAATTAGAAATTTATACATGCATAATTTCTTACATCTTAACAGGTGGAATGCACTAACATAGAATTCACCTCAAGTCATTGTCGACACAAATTCACTATTCTGTTAATGGATGATTCGTATATTGAGTGATTATGAATGTTGTTTATTTATGAGGAAATTATACAATTTTAAAATCTATTAGATGAAGGTTTTATTATTGTTTTTAAAACTGTCAGTCACGCGACTGATAATTCTCGAAAAATCTTCGTATTAAAAATATAATGCCCTTGTATCTTTGATGATCTTTATTAAATTTAATTTCGCGAAAAGAGGCCTGCCTCTTTTTATGTAGGGTATGATTTCTTGATAATATGCATTATGGAAGGATACTTTACAAAGCTAAAATATTCAGCCTTTACATGTAACAACTAAAGGAAAAATAAATCTTTTCGTTTAAATTTAAATGCAGTTATGCGCAACGCATCGTTAAAAAATTCTGTTTCGTGATTCCAAAATACTTCACATCGAAGTATACTTTTTTACATTACAGATCGTTTATAATCAGTTATCTACACGATGACAGATACTATATATGTACGTACTATGCGGGGCTGCTTTAAGGAAGGTATACCTTTATATATTTTTATCGTTTTTTTATATCGGTTTACTCACGTTTGATCGGTTAAGACAGTGTTGATGGTGTTTAAAATGGATTCTTTAGTCATAGAGTTTATATTCATCTCTAGGCCTACTCCCAAGCTTACAACTCGTTTCATGTTAAGCTTCTGGTCTCCGTAGACGGGGATGCCAATCATGGGAACGCCTCGAGTTATCGCCTCTTGAAAACTCAGCAGACCTCCGTGAGTGATGAACAACTTAGTATTGGGGTGAGCTGTTTGTCAGAAAGTAGAAGGAAAAATTATTTTGTATCAATACATAAGAAACATTTTCAAAAATACTTATCAAAAGTTATAGTTCTTTAATTTATCGAGCGCACGAAAAAATAAAACATTTTACTAACGAACTTCTGTTATAATCGCCAATTTATCAATACAAAGCAAAACTTTGTGCAGTACTTAATAATATTTTGACACAAGATCATACATGAATACTCTATTAAGTTCAGCGCTTTATTCTACATTGCTTAATTTTTGTTGCCTGCGATTTTTTTTTTATTAGTTATGGTACATGAATATGCTGTTCCTCGTCTGAAATATTCTTGTCATTTTATGGTGACTCATATCTATTCACAGTAAAGATTTTTCGGTTAAGTTTACAATAAAGTTTAATAATACAGTTGCCTTATCGGAAAAATGAACTAGTGAAGATTCTGTAAAAATGAAATTTAACCATTTTTTCTTTATATTAATATTTAATTCATCGTTTTATTCAATGATCTCGTTCTTAACAGGTAAATCATAGCTTATATTTTATAAACATTTCTGAAAATTGGAACGGAGATTTCATGATTAATTCAGAAGAGAATACGAAATTGAAACATAGGCGAAATTTGTCTCATATGTCATAATTTCAGAAAATACTGCCAAAAGATCTGAGAGACAAAATTTCAATGAAATCTTTATCCACGTTATCCAAGCTAACTTTACTCGGAGAGAATTTCACACTATCAAGCATAAAACGAGAATCTTTAATTCGACAATGAGACCCATTACAAAATTTCTGAAACGTAGCGGGGAGATTAATCGTAAAATAAACACTGGTTTATGAAACAGTTAATTTGTGTATTTCT
Organism: Uropetala carovei; assembly: GCA_036926305.1. NCBI lineage: Eukaryota > Metazoa > Arthropoda > Insecta > Odonata > Petaluridae > Uropetala > Uropetala carovei. The sequence goes on from JAXCHB010000043.1 coordinate 10,861,479, forward strand.
GAGAGGACGCGAATGAAACTGTCGCTTTCATTTCTTCCGGGCTTGCAAAACCTTTTGGAACTACATATATTATCGTTCACCTAATACGTCGGACTGTGGCCACCACTTGGACAGTTTCAGGTTCGGAGTCATTCCAGGAAGCGTGTCCTCTTCCCATTTCCACATAATCTTTTGCTTTAGTTCTCCAAATGCTCCCAGGAGTGCGTCTCTCGTGTCTTCGGGTAGCTCCGTGCTCTTGAGGTTCGAACCCATACTGAAGTATATGACTCCATCCTTGGCATCGTCCATGAACTTTTGTATGTCCTGTGAATTTCAAGCATGCGAGAAGTTCAAAATGAAATTAGCGAGCTCGCCTTATGACTTGTAGAAGGTAAATAATGACAAGCGTTTGCTTCGGCTACATAAAACGGCTGAGTAAGCAATGTACTCGTTTGAATTACAAAGCGGTCGTTGTCAAAGGAAATTTTCTCGCCGTCGGAAGGCAAAGGACCCAAAATGTGTTAAATATTGTTCATCTGACGTAATTGTCGATCAAAATATACAGGTGGGCACAAGGGCGGATCTAGGAACTTTCCAGGGGGGGGGGGGGGGGGGGGGGAGCGATTTTTCTATGGAGGTAGGGGATATTTTAATTTGTACACTATATCTTTGTCAACATTATTTTTTATTAATAAATCATGGAACACGATAGAATAGTATGATAATTGACACGGTGAAGCCGATTTGGGAAAACCTCCTGCAGCATGACAACCCTCTCGGTTTCCCCTTTTGCTACCCCTAAAGAATATCCAAGGAGAGGGGGAGGGGAGGGCGATCGCTCCCATCGCCCACTCTTGGATCCGCCACTGGAGGGACGTGAACGAAGTATTAAAGTAGCATTAAAATAATTCAAGACATAAACTTTTAACTAAGCGTCGATTCAAAATGACAGCTTAAATAACATCTCCGAGGATCATTGCCATCATTTAATGCACCTTACAAAATAAATATTACTTTGGCGTCAGATATGACGGGTATGAATGAACGACGCTTTAGTTGTTAAAAATAACAATAAATGAGCAGAATATAATGTCGTGTATATATTTCCAGTAATGATTCCCTCCACATAATGAACTTAGAACTACTATGATTTTCTAGTATGAATTATTTCACAGTTTCTATTACAAATCGTATTTTAAGTTAATAATGTCTTAAAACATTGATTTCCAGATTAAAGGATAAGTTACTTAATCACGTAAAGATGAAAAATAATGCCTAATTCCCCGATAATTTATATGTCTTCTTAAAAAAGCAGATAAAAATATTTTATATTCGTTATTATTTACATCAAATGGAGGAAAGACATTTCTGCAGTCAAAGCCGTGTTGCTAAAATAGACTGAGATCTAACTGAGTATAACGCACAATTTTTCGCTTCTTATAGGGAGAATGAATGACGAAGGAAAATAAAGCAATCCAAACAAGTAATTAGATAAAAAATTGTTCGGGTTCAGGATAACTATATCGGTTGGAGAGTGGCAAGTAACCAAGGAAACGCTTTGTACAACGTGCACTCAAGTCCTATCTCGTTACGGGCGAGAAAAGAGAGACATCGATTAATCCTTCCCGTGCAGGCTATTAGTTGACTGCAAAATAGTCTGGAGCGCGTAATGGTGACAAAATTGTATTTTTATATTTATGGGATTCCTGCGAAAATGCTATCTTTCCTTGTTGTCAAAGTATATGATTGAAAGTGTACATTATATGATGAAGATAGCAATATGGTCCCTCCAACTTTTTTATTGCTGTCGTATACAGGGCCGTCCCTAGGGCATGGCGAATCGGGGCCCCGTATAGGTCGGTTTGCCCTGGGCCCCGCACCTCTGTTGGGGCGGCCCTGTTCGTATATCTTCATCGTAAATTTGATAAGCGAATAAGCGTCTCATGGTTTGAAGTAGTTTTTTTGTTCCGGCACTTGGAATCAACCAGTTTAATGCGGAAAATACAACGATTATCTATTTTTAATATTATAAATCGATGAATGAAGCAAGAAACTTCGTAGAAATGTTTCATCTCTCATAATATAACAGCTTGATGCCACGATGTCGTGATTATGTTTTGCGTTTCAATACTAGTAACGTAATTAAATGTATTTTAAATATTAGAGTTAATTTTTTGGCGTAATGATGGAGTTTATTCAACAAAAAACGCACATCAAAATAGCCATAATCCAGTTTAGCAACTTACGTGCACATTTTAGCTTTAAAACGACTCTCATATGTAGTTCTCTCAGCCTTTTTTATGGCTACAGGAGTTATCACAATCATCAATGCTTTTCCCAGGTTAATTTTTTTAAATTTCTCTCATAACACCGCTTTTCTAACCGACAACCGGACGATTAAAATTATAAGAAGAGCCAACATTACCCCAGGCAAAGGTTTAGCCGGTTTGAGGTGCATCCCTCCCACTTCCACAAGACTAGGAACCGCAGGACGCGGGTACAGGAAGCTGAAGTGGCTGTTCAGCAGCACCAGGCTCACTTCCTTCTGTATATCCCAAAGAGGAGGCATCGCGTCACCTATGGACTTCCTAGCTACCTCGTCGTGGACGGGTAGGTAAAAATAGTTGTGGAATATTTGAGCGATGAGATACATGGCCGTGTTGATAATCCTCTCGTAGAAATTCATGCGGTCCGAAAACGCGGAGAATACTACAGGAGAGAAGGAAGGGAGGGCAGGGTTCCCGACTAAAGAATCCGTCATAGGAAAGGACCCTGCAGGAGACATGAGTACCAGGGATGCATTGAACACGTGAGACAAGGCGTGGAAGCAATCGTTGAAGAAAAGGGACGAGAAGACCAGGTCGAATCTTGTACCGGTCCGAGAGGAAATGATCAGTTCCTTGACTTCTGGCATTTCGTATGTTGCGCGACAGATCGTGGAAGACATGAACCGAAGTCTCATTATCGTCTGGAGTATGTTTCTTCCCGACTTGGGTTTTGGAGCGGTGAAGAAAGGAGCCAATATTTCGCTGTTGTCGATCTGTCGGTAGTTATCAGGAGGGAAGGGTATAGGGAAAGGTGTTATAATGGTTATGTGGTGCCCCCTAGAGGAAAGTTCTTTCGCCAAGGTATTAAATACGATGTTGTGGCTCGGGGCAGAGAATGGGAGGGCGAAAAGGATCCTGGCCGCTTCCATAGGGGTGATTAAGAGATGAAAGGTCAACAAGATAGAGAAGGGCAGGTTGCCCTGTGATAGTTGGAGTGAGCGCATGGTTTTCCGGACCTGGAAAAAATAAAAGAATTACCGTTACGAAAATAGCCTGTGAAATTAAAGAGCAGCACATTATAAGTAAATTAAATTTTTGTATTTTGTCTTATATATCTGTAACGCAGGTTTTTCTCACATACACTGATTTTTGTTTTGTTTGAGGACCCCTTCAATATTATACTATTATTTTTATGGTAGACTCTTGATATGCAGAAAACTCATTCAACTCAAGTGTACATCCGGGTATACATTGCAATAGATGCAACTTGTGTGCCGACTGTTCCTAATCGACAAAGGCTATAGAAGTTGCGAACTTGATCCGAACTTCTCCTGTCCTGTGTACATATGTACATTTTAACACTTATGTTAAGTAAACTTTTTTCATGAAAATGATTTTTTTTAAATTAAAGTAAAAAATGTCGAAAAGGAAAATCAGTACGTTTAAATTGAATAATTCTCATTTACCATCATTTTATAATAAATCTGTGTTTAAGTTACTTTTACGGAAGTCTTACAATTAATGATGAAGCCTAACATCGGATTCCGGAACTATAATATATGTACTCGTATTATCTTATTACAGTAATTCCCTGATAAATACGTTGAAATGCAGAGAAAAGTGCTGTGTATCACTATATTCAACGAATGATAAGCTAGTATTATAGCTTAAATCGTTTGGAGATGTATGCTTTCGGTAATTTTTTCATAAATGACAAGGAGTGTTTTTAAATACGTAATGATATTAAGTTACTTGAGGGTAGCGCGTAATCGTTGAAATCAGAAGGGTTTAAATAAGAATATCCAGCAACTCATTGAAAAGGATATTGATGAATATGATTGCAAAATAATAGTATTAGTACGTTAAGAATTAATCGTTTGTCTCTCAGCTAAAGAAATAAATCAAGCTAAATCTTTTTTCTTTGAGATTTCTAAATCGCTAGCGAGGGAAGTTTTAAATGAAATAGGACATATTCAAATGATTAATCACCGAGATGTTATTGAAAGAGCGTATCAAATTTCGTACGCTTGTACATTTTAAAATTTGGAACGAATCCAAAGGTGGGCAATTAAAAAAATACAGACTCATCCGATATTTTTTCCGGCCAAAATGTTTACTCAGTCATTCTTATACGTATGTTTTGAAAACTAATCCAGAAGAAATCGTGTCACGATTATAATACAAACTCTAATGGTATGACGCAACTTGTGTGGTGATTTGTGGATTCACTGTAGTACGTATTTATTCCTTATAGTACAAAGCTAAAATGTATAGAATCTTGTCGCGGCCTTCGCCCGCTTATTGTATTCGATGCCTTAAATGGTTTCTTAAATTTTTAAATAGTATTCTGTTTTCCAAGTTTTTTTAACGAATCGAATGTAAGTTAATCTCTTATTATTAGCATTATTGTCCTAGTCATGCTTAAAAGACATTTGGTGTTTGTTTTATAAATGTTTGTATATGTGTTCGTGTTGTTATTTTTCATTCCATTTGCCCTTAATAAATAACTTCGATACGAGTTAATAAACGATGGAAAAAATTATATAATCTTTTTACTTAAATATGATGTGTTAACGTTTATCCCTTCTTCGTCATTCCATCCGCAATTTGTAGAGGAACTAATTAGGATGACGAAATCTGCAACGCCATGACATGTTCTAAAATCAAGCAACGGAGTTCCTGTAGATAGGTGAAATTTGCGTAAAAATAATTAATTCTAAAGAATCACCCGATTGTATAACGTATGACTCTCGACGTTTATTGGTTTAAGCAGTGAAGTTATTCAATAAAAAATAAATTGAATTTTTATGAAATACATTGAGATTAAAACTCCGAATGTTGGTTACATTTTATAAAATGGATTATCTGTTTTCATGAAGTTATAATTATCACCAAATCGCAAGTCATGGAATCCAAAGTGCTGAGTGCTAACCTCCAATCCATAGTGACATAAGGTTATTAAAACAGTATCCCAAATTACCATAAGCAATCTGACCATTATATATAAATGCCTAATCAGTATTTATTTATATTAAATTTATTCTTTGAAATTGTTTCGACGATTTAAGCGACGCATAACTTAAAATGTCACCCCGGAATGACCTGAGAGGACACGCGAGGTCACTGTGTGCTGAGTCACTTCCATTTGTGAAGGATGCAGCCACACCTTCACCAAGAGCTCAATACGTATTTATATTTCATTATTGATTAAATTTAAATTTTAACTCTACATTAAGAACAAATAGATGACATTTCATTTTTGGAATAAACTAAATGAACTTTTTCGTCGAAGCCCGTAGAAAATTCTTGGGCAGGCCAAAGATGGTCGTTACACTAAAATCATTTAGTGCTAGAATTCAGCGTTCGGAATCCCATTCTGGTTTAGTTAGCACACCTTTCATTCGAGTGTTCGTTTGAAGGTTAAGATGTCTCCGTGTAAACACGACAAAATAGGAGGGACCAAAAGAAACCAGAGTTTGATGACCTGAAGCTCATTTTTAAACACGCTTCCAAATCTTCAAGCGAGGTCATCGGGGAATTTTGAGACAGGCTAAGGAATGACGCGTTTAGAAAAGATCTCATTGTCAGTTAAGTTAAAAGATATGCATTTATTTTTATACTCGCGAAATTGTATGCGTAGACAAGCTCTTTTCAATACCTTTTAAGCATGTTTGCTTAAGTTTAAATTGTTATCTATCATTGAGGATATGGCATAAAATGAGACCATATAAATTTGCGATCTATTGAATTTTTGCCGATAATAAAAGTGTGGTAACAGTGCGGTGGATTGTATTACTGCAATTTAACAGTGACTTTCCGGTTAAAGGAATTTAAAAATAATGTTATAGCTGCAAAAATTGCACATTACGCATTCCGCGAGATTTTAGATTCTCTGTGGACGAATGATGGTTTTAATTAGTGCCGTAACTAGGGTATGGCAAAGATGGCATTTGCCATAGGCGCCGCCTTCATAAGGCGCCAAACGTTCTCTCACATCATGCCAAAAGTGTATTTTTTGATAAATAAGGATAAATTTAATACTAATGTTTAAGGCAGTGTTTCCCAACCTGGGTGCCGCGGAACCCTGGGGTGCCGTGAAGTGTTCTGAAGGGTGCCGCAAAAAATATTGTTTTCACATTTTTAGCCTCATTTTGCATCGTCGGCTTTCAAAACTGCAAACCAGAGTTAAGTTGACCTTCATTTCGTCGCAGAGACACTTCGAAATGAAAGGAGAGATGGAGTTTGGGGTTAGGGGTTCAACTTCACGACGATTATTACTGATGGTGGATAGGGAGGGGTGCCGCCAAATTCTGAAAAGTCACTTAAGGGTGCCGCGACTCTAAAAAGGTTGGGAAACACTGGTTTAAGGCATCGTTAATAAAATTCTACAACTCTATTATAAAAAGCAGAAAATATTATATTCTACGTAACTAAGGTGTTTCCTAAAAATTTCCCATAGGCGCTGTATCTCCCAGGTCCGCCTCTGGTTTTAATGGTACATAACGTTGTAAACAACAACACTTTGTTTCACTTTGAAAGCACGTCACGGTTTCTTCTTATGGAAAATATACCACCTATTTACTACCCATACTTCTTGCAAGAAAAACCAACCAGAAAATATTTTTCTATAGACTGCCATTAAAGTATCGGTTTCAACAAGATCTCATAGTTTTTTTCGTCAGAATTTTCCAAAATAATGCCATACACCTCTCTACGCCACTTGTCTAAGCTTCCTCTAACGCTATAAAACACTAGAAAATAAAATTTGGCGGCGAACTTACCGCCAGCAAACTCACCCGTTCCTTCCTCCCGCTGCCCGTCACTTACACGTCATCTGCTACTATGTACTCGCGCCAAATGGACGGCGAGGGAGCCTCGAATAGGCGGAAGTGGGAGGGAAAAAAGTACAGAATTCGATGTAATCTCGAACTGCAAACAGTTGCTGGAGTCCTCGTCTCGCAGAAGGACAGTTTTTTATCTGGAGCTGCCCTTCTGGGGGGTTTTTATTTTTGGTTCTGTTCGAAAAGAAAATGCTGAAGAGAGCAGTTTCTTTCAGCTCTTCCTAAATCCGTGGAGGCTTATCGTTCGACTAGTCAGTCCGTTTATCACATCATCGATTTTTTTCAGCCTTTATCGCAGTCATGTAGTTTAGGACTTCGGCCTAGTATAGAGGAGGAATTACTGCTCTTGAGATTTTTTTGAAATGTAGACAATGAAAAACAAAGTCATGCGAAGCTGTAATGTGTTACTTTATTTAGTCGATAATGATGCTGTGATGTGATTGAAACGAATGTGACCGTGACTGTTATATGTTGCCAATTCTTCCCGAACTTTCTCCTCTTTAGATTTGGTTGGATTCTGTGTTCCGTGGCATCTTAAAAATCCTACTTTCTACAAGGCATGAAAATAGTCTCATGTTGCCGACTAGTAAGACGATGTACATATACTATCAGCTGACTAAGAGTGAGGGATTTTTCATAATGTGCGCATCGTCATCAAATTATTTCATTAGAGAATTATCGTACTTGTCCAGTGGTGGATCTTCTATAGGGGTAGCAAAAGGAGAAGCCAAGAGGGTTGTCGTTCATATTAACGAATTTTATTTTAATTTACTCATTGCAGACCTTTGGATCTTTTTATGTTATGGAAAAAATCAAAGCAATAAGGAGGCATTTTTATATAGTCATTTATATGTTATGATCAAGGGTTCAAAGTATTTGTTGAGCATTATATATTAATTTTGTAAAAAATATACTTTTGTGATAATTATCATACTATTCTATTCTTGTCTATGGTTGGTTTATTAATAAAAATAAGTTATACAAAATAATAAAAGTAATTTTAAAAGGATTTAGTGTAAAAACTGAAAATATTCCCCACCCCCATGGAAAAAGTTAGTAATCGCCCTCCCCCCTACCTCCCCCCACCTCCCTTCTGGGAAGTTTCTAGATCTGCCTTTGCACTTATCTTATGGCTGAAAGCAAATTCAAGAATAAGCACATTGATATTAAAAATATCGAAAGAAGTACTCACATACAGTATTTTCAATACATAGTCATAACAAGATTACGAAAAACCAGAGAGGAGCATTTCAGTCTACCATGCAGTTGTCTTTAGTGGTAATTCACTGAAAATAGAATCTAATGTTTCTTTTTATAAACTACTTTTAGTGAATTACCTCTGAGGATGGCTGCATTGTAACCCAAAGTGCACATCTGGTTTTTCATAACCTTTTTTGGCTATTGGAGATACCTACGATAAGTAGGTACTTTTTTCAGTTTTTACTTTCTCCATACATAGTATGGGGAAAGTATTGTGATCACGAAAAAAATCAACTTGGAGACTTCAACGGAAATACATGTTTTGAGATCCCTAGAACACATTTAGACTATCTTCGGAATGATGTATGTGTGTGTGTGGATGGATGTGATTGTGGGTGCTCTAACTCAAAAAGTACTTGTCATATTAATACCAATTTCATATATAACACTTTAGTATGACCACAAAGAACTGATTAGTTTTTGGACAATACCGGTTAACCGGAAGTCGAGGTTTATTCTAAACCCGATTCGGTTTTTGCGAAATATCTCTGTTTAAACATCATTATTGTATATACAATTCTATACAAAGGTTATAGAGAATGTAATTTCCTTCAACTTTTGTTTCAACAATTTTCCATAGCAGTTATTGTTTAGGAACTATTTATAAATAATCTGTGTTTTCGGTTTCCGTCAAATATCTCCTTAAAAACGTCGTGATTGGTAATCTTCATGAGGACCAAAGTTGTAGAGAATAATATTTCTTCCAAGTTTTGTTTGAAACAAATTTCCATAGAACCATCCATTTTGCTTATTCGTAAATTTCCAGTATACAGCACTGCCACCATGTAGCGGTGAATTCTGTAAACATTGAAAATATAGGTACCTAATTTACGGCAATAAGGACGACTGTATTCTTTTACGATACGAAATAGTAATTTTGCCTTATAATGCTATTCATAATAATTTAAATATCGATACCCCAAATATGGAGTCATGCGTTGGCCACATCAGATTTTTTAATGTTGAAATGTTTATTCTTGAATTCATCACATAATATTATAAATAGGTAAGAATGCTGCTTAAATCTTAGGAAACAGATTTGCTAAATAAAAAGTTATATTAGTACTGTATTTAGGGAACGCTTAATAAGGTTGACCTTTCCCTCAGAATTTTATATCAATAAATTACTTCATGAAAAGTTTTACCTATATAATGCCAATTTTGATTTTCACTAAACATTAGCAATTTACATATTTTGATGAAAGTTTGTATATACAGTGGGTTCCACTTATTAGAATCAAGTCTGGAATCTATTATTTGATTCAATAATCCGGAATCTGCATATTTTAGTTATGGCAAATAAGAACATGTTAGAATCAAGTTCATATCTCATTCATATAATATAAAAATTTCATGGTTATGTTAATTTTTGAGAGATATAAGAAAGTTTATAACAAATAAAATTTTGAACATGAATTTCACTTTTTGCATTATTTAAAAAATTATCTAAAATCGTTTGAATTGTGCCCTCCTTAAAACGAACGAACTTCTCCACCAATCCTCTCAATTCTAGGTTTTTTTCTAAGGACAGCCAAAGCACATCTGACTTCTTCAGCAGTAAACAGTATACTTCATGGTGATCTTCCTCTACTTCTTTATCAACACTTGAATTGTAATTTTGAATGTCAACTACAATGTCATCTTCTGTCAATTTGAGCTACAACAACGTCGTCATCTATCGAATTCAATCTACTGAACTCTTCCTCAACTTCCTCCTCTTCAGTTTTCATTTTTGCTCATGTGATGAAAATCTACTTTTTTTACCACCCTGCATCACCGTGTGATTCAATAAACTGAAATAAGTGATTCCAATAAGGGGAGGTTTTTTAAAATGTTAGATACAAAATGGTTTTGGTTTTCCGGTTTTCATTCAATAAGGCATCTGATTCAATTAACCACTAATTCTAATAAGCGGAATCCACTATATTTTGTGAATTTTTTTCAACTAATGCATCCTAAAACAAAATATTGAGAGAATCATTGAAGCTTTGGGAAATATTTTTTATCAAGTATGAGAAACCTCAGCACACGATGTATATCTGTATCAAAGCAATAACATAATTGACAGAATCAAAAGACAATAGCAATGTCCTTCAATGTTTTATTTGTATATTTCTCTTCTTAGTGGATTTCTCCAAATAAATGCTATATATCTTGAAAGGATTTTTTAAAATTATCCTTGAGAGTAATTTTTCCCTGCCTTAAGGATACCATTAAAAACTCAAATTGTCAAAGAATTGGCAGGAGTGATATCAGGGAAAAATTCTATTTGCTAGCATTTTCATCCAAATTTAAGCTGTATTGCAGGGTTTAAAAAAAGTTTTTCCCCCCCAATTTCTCATGGCTACCAATCACTGCAGAGTCAATTATTTTTTAATCCTAAAAGTAAAAAGTATATTCCGCAACGCATTTATATATAAGTACTCTTTTATTGCTTTCAAAAAAACCTTAACAAAACATATAATCAATTCACCATACTTAGCCAACAATCACAAATGTATTACAAGATATTTCTATGCTACTGTACAAGAATAATGCCTAATTACATGGGTGTTATAAAAAAAATCCATTGGACACAATGTGCCGGTAATGGCAACGAACTGACATGGGAAACATACACCCTGAGAGATGAAAGGAATGTCTTTGGATGTGTACTCTTTGAAGTTGTACTCAATGTTAAGGCATGTGAATGTGAAGAATGTGTTGAAATGTCTCTTTCCATCAATTCTTCTTCTGCTTAGGCTTATCTTTTCCACCCTTTTTGCTTGCTTTGCTCTTCTTGCAACAAAGACGGCACAAAAAGTACAATGCGAAGCCGATGATCGAAAATACTGCAATGATCACAAAACCGATGACCGCCACAACGTCCAACAAGTAGTATTGACACCATGCCAAGTCTAAAGCAGCTGTTCGTAGATGTGCTGCACCATCGTGACGAAGCACGTATTCTGTCCAGTACACGGCTCTCTCGAGAGGCGTTTCTGGTTGGTCTTTCCACCTTGCAGACATCTGCCTCATGTTTTTGTGGAAACTGAAAAATATAAGTAAATGACTATTACAATGTGCCCTTTAAACAGGTTTGAATCACTTTTGAAAAAAGGATTTCTAGTAATTTGTACTATCTGTCATCATAGATCTTCAAGATGTATATATATTTGAAGTCCTACAAGTCTAATACAGAAACTTAACTAAGGGAAGACCTGGGCCAGTTCTGGTCCCTTTTTATAAGTTCTTGCCTTCCCCTCCCCTCCCCTTAGCCTCCGTGCTGAATATTACACTTAAAATTTACTGTTAAAATATAAATATAATGTATTGTTTATTTATGCTCCTAATACAAAATTACCTTTCATTTCTAGGACTAGTGCAATAAAAATTAGATAAAACACAGTAGTGGAATTATAATACCACAGAGTATATAACTGCAGGGGGCAGATAGAATTAGGGGAGCCCTGGAAGTCCATCTACATCTATTATAATAATACTAGCTGATCCCACGCAACCTTTGCGCGGTGAATTTTCAATTGATTTATAAAAAATGATGAAGTATCTAAAATAAGTTCATCTCAATAATTCACATTTAACCCTAAAAATGCATTTCCTTACACGATAATTGATCGCGAACTTTTGTTTTTTTTTTATTCAAATATATGTCCTTTCTCACGCATAAATTTTAAATTAAATGACAATAGGGACACACGTTATTTTTTTAAACACATTACATGTTTTTCTTCTCTTCACTGTTATTCTACATAATGTATTTTAAAAAATAACGTGTCCCTATTCTCATTTAATTTCAAACTTATGCGTGAGCCTATTTGCGTTAATAAACATTATGGATGTATAATATAATGCTTCTACTTACAAAGAGATAAGATTCCAGCATCCAAACGATGATAGGAAGTTTCAACTGCTTTGATTGAATTGTTAGAAATGCTTCCCATATGCAGTTAACTGAATAATTATCCGTAAATATTTATGTTGCTATGTATAAATGTTGACATTGCTACATCAATAATTTCGATGCTTAAACACAGTGCAAAGTGAATAACGCTATTCTTTCACCTATTTGAAGGTTTAATTGGCATTAATTGAATCGGAGGCAACAATGACAGTCGCCTTGACAACAGCCAGAAAGAGTACGAAATATCTGTAAAAATTTTAAAACAATTGCGTATTTCAGAATGATTTGACTGTGTAACATGTAAACATTGCAAGAATAAGATAGAAGAGAGTTTTAGCCATCGAATAAAGTAAAAATGAAGAAAATCTGTCCATATTTACGTGTTTTCATGAATGAAGGAAAAAAACCTTACACACTGAAAAATCGAAAATCCCATGTAAACTTATGAAAAATTATAATTGTCTCCTGGATTCAAACCTGGGACTTTATGAAAATGAGAATAGTATCTAGGGGCCTTCCTAGCTTGTAGAAACAAAACGCAGTTTACCGCATATCTCTACGACGAACGGCTTTTGAGATACAGGGTGGGATGGACGGTCGGCTATTATAGATATAGATGCTTATCTTCAGGGGACTTGGGGACTCTGTCCATCTCGGGTGGTGACAGTGTTGCCTCTAGAGGCAAGGAGTTAACTACCTCAAATGCAAAACATTAGCGATTCCTCTAGCGCTAAGTATTTGAACTACTTTATCAACTACACATTCCTGTAGGAAAGAGAGATAGGCAGTGGTAATAATAATTTTTATTGAAACTTATTTTGATTGATGACAAGGATGGCCACGCAATATATTATTTTCATTAAGTATAAATTATCTTTGTTCAGTTTATTTGTTCCCTGCAAATTATTTATTTATTTAACCAAATGCTGCAGGATGCTAATCATAGTCAACTTCCGATAAATAAACCTAAAAGAAATTATTCCTATACAATTTCACATTTGGGGATGAAATTTAAAAAAAATAATGAAAAAATTCAAGGTCATTTCACTTTCCACTATATCATACTCGTTTTTGAACTCCATCCTTCATCCGCTGAAATTTCAATGAACCTCAGCTAGTACTGTATTAAAACAACTAATTGTGAAGGGGCCCAAAAATTATTTTCTTGCAGGGTCCAAAAGTTTGTAGTTCCGTTACTATTTTCATATTATTATTTTTGTTTTTTTTTTTAATTTTGGTGTGTCCCTTCAAATATTTGTAACAGCTTGGAGGCTAATTATGTCCCTGGTCTAACTATATGACAAAGTCGATTACTTAACTTGTAGAAAATTTGAGTCTTGTAGTTTAACTACACAAACAGTATTAACAGAAATAAATAATTTTGCCAATTATTGAAACATCAATATTTCAGTTATAGCAATTTGAACAATTGTCATTAAAAATTTCATTTCATCCTTTTCGTGATGCATGATTAAATATGTATTTGAAACCATTACTTACTACATAAAAATTAAAACTAAATTCATTTCATACTCACGAGTTATCATTCAAAATTGTATTTATGGCCTTGAGTATGCTCTCCTTTGTCATTTTGGAGAAATCCAGCTTGAGGCCAACACCCAGGCTAATGACACGATTCATATTTAAGTCTTGGTCTCCGTAGAAGGGGATTCCTATGAGTGGAACTCCACGGTCTACTGCTTCTTGGAAGCTGAGCAGACCTCCATGGGTGATGAAAATCTTCATGTTCGGATGAGCTGTTAAAAAATGTTCAAGTTGTTATTAGAAATGGATATCATCACATTGATTTCATCAGTTATAATTGTCACATTTCCAGTTATTACTTTAAGAGAATGTTAAATGAAACTGACTAGTCTTATAAAAGGAATACTAAGTTTTATGGATCAATAAAAAACAATAAAATGAGTAAAGTGATTAATTTTGTAAATATTTCATATGCTAGTACATCATCTACCAGCAGTATTTAGTTTTGCATTGAGATTTCACTTTGCAATCAATAACACAAAATATTTTTTTATTATTTCATGACAATAAAAAGGCAAAATATTTCATAGTGTATTTTTTATGGAACTTATTACGATATTTGTTTATAGGTTTATACTATGACACTCAGATGCTTTAGAAAGTTACTAACAGCTTAAAACTTTTATTGCACCCTTAAGTTTAAAAATATTTCATAGGTGCTATAGAAAATATACAATTCATTTCCATTATAAAATGGAACTACAAATTCAATGTTATTAAATAAAATTGTAATATACTGATAGTACCTAAAATATCCGACTGAGGCCACCACTTTGAGAGCTTCACATTTGGTGTCTGTCCTGGGAGTTTGTCAGTTTCCCACTTCCACAGAACTTTCTGTTTCAATTCACCAAATGCTGCCAATATTGCATCTCTTGTAGCATCAGGCAAATCTGTACTCTTGAGGTTTGAACCCAAGCTAAAGTAAATGACACCCTCCTTGGCATCATCCATGAATTTTTTTATATCCTGCATTTTAAAACAAAGGACAATTTAGTTACTCATGCCCGTCATCCAGAATATTAATACATTGAAAATGCATATTTGTGGCTCCATTGAAGGATTTTCTTTGTTTTTTATTGAAATCTAATTTACGCTATTATTATCCAAGATTTTCTTAGAGGATTATTTAATTTGTGCCAACATTTTTTATTTTGAAAATAATTCAATTCCATTGACTAAAGCTGATCTTTTGAGTATTTATTCAATAGTGATAAACCATGGAAACATATACAGGATCTTCATGAAAGGACTGACTATTTTATTTTTCTATAACTTTTGTTGAGGTTAATAATGACAATAAAAGTAATTACAAAATAAAATAGTCAGCCCTTTTGTGAAGACCCTTGCAATGTGGAATTGATACAAACCAAATTTACCAGTTGAAGTATGCCCTGACAGTTGTACCAAAAATATATATTTTATTGCAATTAATAATCATATTTAGAACCTGCTGATTTCAACTAAAAGTATGGATCAATATGAAATTGTTTGTAGCATTATGAATTTGTGAATAGTAACTTTTATTCAATTTTAACTATCTTTGAAAATTTATTGGAGTTTGTTTTCCTTATTTTCCTGGAACCTGACTTATTCATAACTTATTGGAGTTCAATAGCATGCATTACCACCAACATTAAGGATTATTTGGCAAGTTCGGTTGTGAAAATTAACATCAATCTACTAAAAGTTACTTCAAGATTATGTAATAATGAAACTCATCGTAGTTCTAAGAGTTAAATGGTAGAAGTTAACTAATATGCTAGAGTGCATAGTACTGATGACAAATGGAAAGACTGGGAAGGAGAAAAATTCTGAACCTGACCGGGGATCGAACCCAGGTCTCCCATATGCAGATGCTCTAACCACTAAGCTATCAAGCCAGACAAAATCTCCACTCTCGAATTGGGGTATTTATGGTGAAGAAAGAGGTAACTCAGTAAATCTTCCGACACTAGATGTCCTCATGGAGGCACAGCAGAAAACACCCCACACTTATCCCAGACATTGAGAAGATGTTAACACGTTCGCGGACAAGACGGCTATAGCCGTCATCATGTAATACTGTTTAGGGGCAAGACGGTGACAGCAGTCATGCCTTATAATTACTGATAATTTCTCGTAAAGCATTAACATATGCGTCTGTCTATATACAAGTTTCAAAATCTATTGGAGAATATAAATGTACATTTGCATGTCTAGAATAATACGGCAATCATCGACTGTCCGCGAAAGTGTTAAATAATAAGAGTTAAATGGTGGAAGTTAACTAATATGCATGAGTGCATAGTACTGATGACAAATGGAAAGATTGAGAAGGAGAAAAATTCTGAACTTGACAGGGATCGAACCCGGGTCTCCCACATGCTGGGCTAGTGGTTAGAGCACCTGCCTGGCATGTGGGAGACCTGGGTTCAATAATTATTTTGGACAGGGGTTATCTTATTATACTGGTCATGATGATTATAAAAGAAATGTTGAATAGACTCACCTGTGGCAGTGGATTTGGCGGCTTGATGTGCATTCCTCCAACTTCTACAAGGTTTGGAACCAGTGGCCTGGGATACAGGAGGCTGTGGTGCGAGTTGAGCAGCACCAGGGACACGCTCTTCTCAATTTCTGAGATGAGAGGTATAGATTCACCAAAACCTTCCTTCATGGCAGCATTATGTTTGGGATATATCACAAAATAATGGAATCCCAAGGTGAAGAGGTTCAGGAACGCATTGTAACCCCTCTCCAAGAAAGTCATGCGGTCGGAAAATGAAGAGAAGATGTTGGGTACAAAGGAAGGCAGGGAAGGGTTCCCAACAAGAGTGTCCGTGATGGGAAATGAACCGGCAGGAGATATTAACACCAAGGGAGCCTTGAAAATGTGAGCAAACCCATATAAGCATTCACTATAGAACATGCTCACAATGACCAGGTCGTATGTTTCACCGGATTGGGCAGATTTTATGAGTTCCTTGATTTCTGGCATGGCAAGAACACCTTTGCATATGTTCTCAGAAATCCTTGCAATGAGCATGCAAGTTTTAAAAACCGTCGAATCCTCCAAGACATTGGGACTTTGGAAGTAAGGCAGGATCACCCTGGAGACATCTATCTGGGTGTAGTTCTTCGGAGGGTTGGACAACGGGAAAGGCGTGATGACCTTAGCAGTGTGTCCTCTTGCGACAAGCTCTTTAGTGAGGCTGGTGATGACATTGTTGTGACTGGGTGCTGAGAACGGGAGAGCTGCAAGGATTCTGGAAGCGTCGGCGACCGGAGGAAAGTAGAAGTTCGATCCCAGGGTGATCAATGCGATGCACAGCAGTGAAGTCCACGTTGAAGCCATGATTTAAATGCTGATTCCCTGGTCTATGGAAATAATGGAAAAATAAGTTTGATTTGTATTTTTCTCTTGGCGGTTTCCAGATATTTCATTGATTAAAGCGCTCCATTATAGAAGGGCTCGACAGATTTGCTTTGATTCTACAGGGTGGCGCAGAAAATGTTCCCTATTTGTTTTTACAATGAAATAGCAACTATGATACGGACGGAGACTGAATCGTACAGGTGAATGCACTAGTTTGTGCAGATACTGCTAGGAGGTATATGCGTCTTGCGTAGATAACACGTGGGTGGATAGCGCGAGTTTTCCCACCTGTATGCAAGATGGCAGATAAAGGGAGAAGAGGGAATAGGGCAGGGGTGGGGAACCTGCGGCTTTCAAGGCGCATACGGCCTCTTATGACCCCCTCAGTGCGGCCATTTTGCATACTCTTCTAAACAAACAAACTGAAATGCGATGCGAAGTTTTGTTCCTAGATGCTTATTTCCAAAAATTGCTTTATTAGTTCATCACTTTCATTTTTAGGCGCGTTTCGCTTAGAGCGTGAGCGCCTATTATCGTCGGTCCGTCCGTCCGTCTGTCCGCATGTTCGTTCTCGGCTTCTACCGAACGGATTGTCATGAAATTTGATATTAAGGACTTTCAATAAAATATAATAAGGAAATCGCATAAATGAATCACGTACGCCAATCAGGGGTACCACTTTACTGGGGACAAAAAATTAAATGTTCGTCATATCTCGTAAAGTATTCCTCATATCAAAATATTTTTCAAATAAAAGTTGTAGAACTGGTAAAGTAGAGTATTTCCTTTTTCCTATACATTTTTATCGTAGGAGTAGCCGTTATCTAGAAAATCAAATGAGAATGTCTTAAATCGAGTTGAACTTAGAAAATTTCTTGCATGGTTACTTCATTGTTGCTAACATAAACAATCTCCCAAACAAACGTTTAATTTCCTTACGTGTGCATGTAATATTATTAAATAGGAAGAAAATGGATTATTTATGATGAAGAAAAGAACTTTAAAACGCAATTTCCCTTACGTACAGGTATGTAATTGCTTTCTAATACTAATATGTCAAATCCTATATCATGATGGTGGTTAATATATTAGTCTCTTGCCGTATTTAATGAGTAATGAGTAATCAGCTGATCACAATTCTACAGGAATGTTTGACGTTTGGGATGTTGATGTTTGTTATTACATTTTCCATGCTTTAGTATTTACTAATTTCTTGATCCATCAGATCAGCTTTGCAAAAGCCACACAACTTTTATATTAAGATGCGTTCAAATTTCTTTAATTAGTATCCTAACACTAGATATGGAAATTTGAGATCTATCAGAACAGATGACACTTATTCCATGTCAAAATTTAAATTATTTTTAGGTTTTTAGTGCCTTTAATATAAAGTTGAATAAACTAAAAAGGTTTTTTATTTAATTTATTTTATATCTTAATATTTGCATTAGAAATGTCTTTTATGCGTTTTCTATATTGAAAGCTGCGAAGACAAGTTAGTCATGCTTTGAATTTATCCCACACTGTAATAATAATAATAATTCGACTTTATTTTCAAGGGCGATATTTAGACTATATAGTCCACTCTTACATAGAACCCATTTCGACGAATACAAACTTCCATGCCCTCGGCGGGATTCGATCCCGCGACTTTAGTATTCGGCGGCAGATACTCTAACCACCCTTCTACCCTTCTTAGGAAAGGAAAAAAATAGCACCGCGACATAAATGGCTAATAGCATTAGCATTGCTAATTAAAAAGGGGTTTGGAGACTACGGCGAAATGGACGTTTAAAAAAGAAACTCCTTAACCGTAAAACTTGAATATTTAGGAACAAGACGACAGGGAAAATAAAAGGAATAATAATAATAACAGTATGTATTGGTCCAAAAGATTTGATACAAATATAGGACACGTCAAAATAAAAGAAACAATTAAGTGCAGTAGACCAAAATACCATGGGAAAAAAAAATACATAATTAGTAATTATGAAAGTGTGGCGTGTGGTATTTAAACGGTGGCGTGTTTGTGTGAAAGGAAGGGGAGGGGTGACCGTTAAACAGTAAAGAGGGGAATGGGTAAAGAGGGCCGAAATCATTATTCATTACATTGTATTTATGTTTTTTTTAATGAGCATGCTTTCGTAGGCGTCTAGTTTGTTATTACTTATTACTAGTTAATTAAATCTAATTATATCTCTATCATATTTGAAATACTGTTTTGTTAAATGTTAATATATCTTAATATAGTTGTTTTATTTTATTATTTTTTTGTTATTAACAACCTGTTAGATAATCACGATACTTCTTCGCAAAGCGCGATTATTTATGTTCCTCTACAAAGTGACTGTCGAAGCTCGGAATTCGTAGCCTTCCGAATTCCAAATGCCCCTTCTGAAACACCATTCACCTCGGCCCCAGTCCTACGCCCCCTGTCAACGGTCATTACCCTTCCAAAATCTTTTCACACACACTATTAAGGCTAAAGCCCGTTTGACACGGTCGCATATTTGCTATGAAAAAAATAGCATAAATGCTATAATATTCTCACGCATATCTCGTTTACGATTCGTCCCATCTACCATCGAATTTTCTGTCGAATCGACCATTTTACACGGTCGAATTTCTGATAGCACGAATGCGAGAGAAAGAGAGAGAGAAACAAAATAAAATCGACAAGCGGAGTCACTCTAGAGTGGGATGTGCCTCGTATGTACAATTCTATCAAGGTCTTGACTGAATTTCTACAGCACGTCTTTTCTGCCATGACGATTTGTTTACTATATATGTTGCAATTTTATTTATAAGAAATATATATATTTATATATTATTATGAATATTATCTTATATCTTTATAAAAATATATGTTTCTTGTATTTACACAATAGGCAATCTATCCACACACTGGCTTGCAGCGCTAGTGTTGTATGTGTACGTGTTGAATTGAATATGCAGTTTTATCTCCGACATTCAACTTCAATTAGTTTCTGCTACTTTTTTTTATTTTTTAATAATTATATATAGACCAATGAACAGTATTTTAATTGTTTGACCTAATATTTCCAACTGAAGCGAAGAAATCGAGAAGCAGACGATACGCCATATTGGAATTGGAGGTCGCTCCTGAATGGTGATGCGAAGAAAAATGTTAGCAAAAATCGGACCTGTTCTATTTGCCTTCCATGCGATCAAAAATGCGAAGGAAAATGCGATGACCTCAAAATGCCATGGCAATTTTCCTTTGACACGACCATATTTCCTGACTAGCATTTTTCCTAGCATTTATGCTAGAAAATATGCGGCCGTGTCAAACGGGCTTAAGGAAACCCGCCGACTCATTACGCGATGACGTCGCGTCCAAAACGTAACCTTGAGCGTCTCTTTTTTTCGGAATCCAAATATCCGATTTACTCTCGAATAGCCGATCCTCGTGTGATGCAAAAAGTGCCGATGCTTACCGTTTCAATTATCGCACTGGCTCTAATTCAGAGATGTGCATAGGCATTTATCTCCCTCTATTCGCGTCGCATTACACGCATGGAAACCTGCGAGTCTGAAGGCTGCGCGAATCTTTCTGTGACCGAGTAAATAGGATGATTTAAAATTTCACCGCACCCCTGAACAAGTGGTGGCCAAACTAAGGTCCACAATGAGTTTAATGATTAAAGGATGCGACGTAGCATAAAATGAAAATAGAAAATTATAAATACAATGCATTTTGTCTTTACCCCCCTATTCCCATAATAGATAGTACATTTAAGGCAAATCGGATATTATCGACTTCAAACTAATTCCCTTTAGATTCCTTCAAATATTCTTCAAATATATTTACGACTGCATGTAACCCGAGAAGAGGACGGAAGTGGAGTATATGGCTCGGGATGAGGGCAGAAGTGGTTTATATGACCCCCCCCAAGTCGAAAATTTTGGGCTCCACTGCCATGAAAATATCGGTTCAGGCATTTCGATTCGGCATTTTTATATTTTATTTTTATTGCTAGCACGTTACGTCATTCGTTCCGAGCACACCGTGACGTCATATGGCCAAACCACGACATTTTCTCGTTCAAACTAGCGATTTCTTTCGACAACGAGGAGTTATTTTCTTGCGATTGGGACATTTTTAACCAAGCATCGAATGAAAGAGCAATTCATCATGATCTCACGACTAAAGCACGGGAAGCCAATCGCTCGCTCGCGCGTTAGCTTATCAGAAAGCTTTTCCAACTCGTCTCCTCGCGCGCCACCTTCGCAGCTCTGCATTCCGTAAAGCGTATCTTCAAGATATCAGTAACAATCACCGTCGTTGGCAATAAGTTATAAAATAAATATCATCGGGATTGCTATATAGCTTTTGTTGATATTTAATTACTTTACGCATGATAATTCAGTATAAAAGTGCACTACGATTATGAATTTTTATAGGAAAAATGTTATAACCATGCTAATATTCACTGCATCTGGCATAAATTTTATAAGCTAAATATTATTAAAATTTCATATACGTTTTCTACAATTTAAATACTGCAGATATGGTAATTCTAGGTAGGTAGGTATGTACGTACACTGCGATATGAATTTTGAAAAAAAAATGTTATAAAATTATTTTATAATTTCAATAAGTCAAAAGTTAGGGATTGTTGTCAGTTTTACCAAATTCTTAGAGAAATATTATCGAAAAGTATAAAATAGTATAAATATAACCCGGCACAGGCGTACAGACGAACGGACAGAACGCATACAATAGCGATTATTTTCTTTAATAAACGAAACTCGCCTAAAAATGTATGATTATTTCCGACTTCGTCCGCATACCACCTGATGATCAACTGCCTAACATTAGTAATATTCGTCCTACAGGTTGAAAAACACCGTGATTTTAACTGCATATTTTTAATTTCTCATATACTAAGTATATTAAGAAATTATTGTTATCGCGAAAAAATTCGACCTCGAGATTTTGATGGAAATATACGTTTTAGGTGTATCTGACAATGAGTCCGAAAAAGTGGTTTTCGCAATGCCGTATGTCTGTTCGCGGCTCTAGAGTCTAAACAGTAGAACGAAAATGAAATCTCGTACTTAGACATTTTATCATACAGAATAGAAGCCACGAAGAAATGGCTGACATTGCTCAATAATTAAGGGAAGTTTATTCTACGCATTTGTAACATCAAGCTGATTTTCTCAAAAACGGCTCTGAAGATTTTGATCAAATTTCGTAGAGTTGCTTGAGTCTACGTCTTCAATAATACTACGTACTTCATATTTATCAAAGAATGAATATAAGGCTAGTTTATTCTTGAGCAACTTGAACAAAAATTGGATTTTCTAAAAACCGGCTCATACGATTTTCATTTTCTAAAGATAACTAAACGACGCATTAGTATATGAGAAAGTTTGTACAATGTATGTTGTAACGATTTTTTATCTTTCACGTCGTTTGTAGCAGTGCCCAAGTCCAAATTTCCTTATCATTATCGGTGGTTGACTTTTTTTCCAATTTGATATATTTCGAAATACAAAGAGATAGCGACTGTGAGTGTGAAAAGGCTCTAATTAAAAAAATATGATGAATATGCACATTTTTCGGTGAACCCGAGCCTGAAAAAGATTTTTTGCAATTACTTACGTCTACAGAATGTCAATGCTATAGTGGCTAAAAGATTCAACCGAATATGTTTCAATATTGTATTTATTTTGGGTATCGCCAAAAACAGAAACCCTGTTGAAATGAACCATATCGCGTCTCAATGAAAGATCGTTTAATCTTGTCGATTTTCACAACATGTAGATTTACTCAAAAAACAGAGGCATAAATTTTGGTTAAATTAGTCCAGTTATGGAGTATAATATCATAAATAGTAATATATGAACTATATTTTCTAATATATATATATATCATCATCATCATCAGCCTTTTTCAGTCCACTGACGGATGAAGGCCTCCCCCAGACTCTTCCAGTTTTCCCTGTCAACTGCCTCCCTCCTCCAAGTTTTCCCCAAGAACTTAACAATCTCTCTGTCCCACCTGTCTTTCGGTCTTCTTTTTGGTCTCTTGATGTTTCTTGGGATCCATTCGATGATATATATTTATATACACACATATATATATATACATATATATATACACATATATATATATATATATACACACATATATATATATATGACAGACAGAAGCATCATTGTCACCTAGAGTCAAATTACGCGTAAATACATATTAATGTACGCAGTGACGTCATCGTATGGATTATACGCGTACGGATAAGAGAAAGCATGTGAAATACATGTTGCGCCTATTTTTAAAAGTGAATAAATTAGCGGCGGACGGGATGGGGGGGGGGGGGGGGGGGGGGGGGGGGGGCGTGCAACGAGCGTCAGAAACTAATGCTAAATTTTTAGATTTTTTCATATCTACCAGGACTATAGCTTTATAGTTGAAAGGTTCATCAACGCGGAGAACTTGACAATACCACCAGTATGATCGAACACCCAAAATTGTAAATCATATAAATTTATTAATAATGCTACAATGAGACTAGTTCATGCTGAAACATACGTAAATAAAAGCCAGAAGAATTACGTCTCGTGTCCTAAAAAGAAAATGAATGAGAATACCTACGCGGGTCGATTGATGGCAAAACTACATAGCTCGCTATCCGTATAAGATAGCGATTATTACATTATCTCATAGCAAATAAATCAATTAGGTTATATAAACAGTGCTCTCGTGTTGAAATTGTGATAAAAACTTATCCCACCTTTTCTTACTAGTAACACTTTTAAGTACTCGCAAAGGTGTAGCAGCAATACACGCGTTGGTCCGAAATTCTAAATTTAATATTGTATTATTTTTTAATAATAACAAATAAACTAACTGAGTTTCTCGTTAAATTCCAATAGTTATAGTTGAGACGTATACGCTATTTCAACGAGAAATTTTCCATGATAACCTTTCGAAAATCATGGTAAAACGATAAAAATTCGCGTATAAATGGAATTTTCAGCGATTTCGATTATTATCCACGAATAGAATAAAAAATCATTTATTTATGCGAAAAATAGTCCAAGTTTGGATGGTGTAAGTCAAATTTAAGGTATTTTAATGAGAGAATTAAAATTATGCTACACCGATTCCAATGATAATCTTATTGATGTAATCCCTTGGAGGGGATCGCAAACGGTTGACCAAATCTTGATATCTTCAATAAGTTAGGAATTAAAGAAGAATCATATTAAATTTGGTTCTAGTTTTTATCGTTTAGGAGAAGTTCGACGAAAAAAACAAACTTTTCAACATATAGATAAGATTTGCGGCATCACAACAACACCGAAGAAATTACATCTCTGTTTGCCATGTTGTCTCAAATTTAAAATTCTTATAAAATTTCTATAAACTTTGATGAAATATAGGTACTTGAATCCGTAAATTTCAATGTATCATTTATTAAATCGCTATCACATACCACCACCTAAATATCAAATGTATAGCATAAATAAACAGTTTAAAATATTTGGTTAATGTTAACTCATTTTCAAATTATGGCGCCCTCTAACGGTGCAGATTCAAACTAATGGAGGATTGGTAAAATGCGAATAGTACTATTTTATTAGTAATTACCCTACCAAAAAAGAATTTTTTACCTATCTCTTAAAACCAATAAAGCTGAGTGTCTACGACAAAGCGATAACGATAGCTCTTTTTTACTTTTAAAATAGAGGTGTAAGTAGCAGTAAAGGGCAATCGCAATGAGACGATTAAAGAGTGAACAAAAAGTCGATGTAACCTCGTAAACGTTCCAAAATCCATTTGATCTTGACGATTCTCTTAAAATTATTGAGCGCTAGGAAATTAATGGATCCCATCGTTTCCGATAAGGAACAAAAGATAATTAGAAATAATAAATAAAATTCCTTGACCCCGTAGGATGAGTCAGACGCACTCGAGTAAGGAGAGATCGTTAAGGCCATGGCCACATCGATATCGCTTTCACTTGATTGGACGAACACTCCCTTTTCCCAGAAAAGAACATACAAGCGTACTATGGACCGAGTTCATTTGTAAGAGATTACTATCTGTTCACCGGGCATTCCTTATCGCCAAAGGACGCCTGAGCTCACACGCACGTACAAGCATATATACGGTAAAACTTCTCTTAGCCAGTGCTGTAGTCGTAAAATAAAAGGCACAGGGTATATTGTATACTAAAGTAAAACTTTGAAGGAGGGTTCTTAACCAGTTATTTTAGAACAAATTACACGACTGTAATGTTACGATGCCAGGAGAAAACGTACGGGCTGTTTTTTTCAATCGACCTGTATAATTTTTTATGAGTGGTTATACGCTATTTGTTAGAAAAAGCAGAGTACACGGCGCATACCACCGTATACCCTACACTACAGCACTGGTGTTAACGACCATTCAACCACCAATGTTTCTCATAATGATCTCTATTAGGGGCAATGTGGTTCTTCCCAATTAAACGCCCAATCCTCTAAAACGGGTGGGAAACCTTTTCTGCATGGTGGGCCGCATTAGTGGCAGTGAATCCTTCGTTGGACCGCATTGGAAATTGCCGATGCCGGTGACCACCAAGGCAAGTTAGCACTCCACGTGGGTTCATACCGGTAGATGACTGATTGAATCAAAGGCTGCTTACATTTCGTCGTGCTTGTAGTAATCTTTTGTGATTCTGTGGGCGTTATCCTAAGGAACATCCAGTTACATCTTTGAAATATAAGTACTCCTTAACCGTAAAAAGTGAGAATATTTAGAGACAAAATAAAAGGTAAATTAAACAGGGCAAGGAAAGAAAAGAAGGGAAAAAAAACAAAAATTACACTTACAGGTTTACGGGGAAAAAACCCTCGCTGGTGGCCTGGTGTCAAACGTTCAAGCAAACATTCCTTCCCAAAGGAGTAAGTGTAATTTTTAGTTTTTTTCCTTCTTTTCTTTCCTTACCGTTTAATTTACCTTTTATTTTGTCTCTAAACATTCTCACTTTCTACGGTTAAGGAGTATTTATATTTCAAAGATTCCATCTCACCGTAGTCTCCGACTGTCTTCAATTATCCAGTTACATGTTAAAAATGCATCTGTGACTCTTCGGGGCATTCTACTTTGATGCTCTTCTTATTTCCCGTTTTTATAAAAACCCAATAATGTCTATGACCTGGATGGAAATTTCTACATAATTTTGTAAATCCATGCTTTTAATGGGTACATGCACGTGACAATTTTATATTTGTTATGGAGGAATAAATATGCAATATCTTCCTGCAACTTACATTGTTCCTCATTCGTTTAAAATCTTAACTGTCGCTCTGACCTTAATATTTCGAAATTCTACGAAATAATTTTGTACCAATGAGTAAGTTGGATTATTATTTTATCTTCCATTAGGTTAATTAAATTAGACCCCTCTATGTACTTATATAGGAAGTGTAGGTACTTTAATGTTACTACCTTTCCAATAACTTGCTTAATGTATAAGTATATTTAGTTACTGTACCTATTTGTACTTCAATCATGCACGAAAAGTTGTGTTCTTTTTCATGGATACTAACACGTAAGCTTTTAGTATATTTTCGGGAAAATGCGGCGCTGTTAAAATTAAGGCAAAATTTAGTATATGCATTAAGAATTCTTGAAACGGCCAATATTCATTGCATATTAGTAATATACAAATATTTCGTTAACTAGAGAGCTTCGCCACCACTCGCTCGAGTCTTGTAGAGCCTTCGGTGAGTTTTGCATTTTTAAAACACATTTTGTCTATTTGGACATTTATGTACTACATATGTGGTTTCTAATAATTTTAATTCGCATTACGTATTCTTTTCTCCCTCTTGTCACCTTGTTCTTCAGCTCTTTATGGCTTGAAAAGTTCTTCGATCTCGTAAGAGGGAATAGAGGTCATTCTTCGTAAAAACCTCTTTGTACCGTAAACAATATTTTGTCCTCCTTTGATACAGAGCAAAAATATTTTGAGAGATTCTCTTAGAGGCTCGGCAATATTTTCGCAGTTTTAAAAATATTTGAAAAAAAAAACGGCCTTAGTTATCATTATGTCGGCTTTTGGTAGAGGGTTGGTAACGTTTCTGTGGTCGCGGGTTCGAGTCCTGCCGACGGCACGGTAGCATGTGCTCGTATTTGTTACCGTTGACATGTTTATTGTAAAAGACCATCGAGTAGCGCCGGTAAAAAAAATAAATTAAACAAATAAATCAATATGTAGCAATAATTATTATTAATCCTCATCAGGGTCGGCGTGATGGGGTATGCTACGCATATGGACCCCATGTTGCGCTTTTCATCCCTCTCTCCCTTCGCCTTCTTCCCCATTAGTCTCTTTGTTTTCCCATGCGGTCATAAACCTTGAAAACTCGATGAATGGGGGCCCTGAGCGTGAGAAATAACAAATGGCGTGGGAGGGTAGTTTCTCTTCTCCGCGGTTCATAGATTAGCAGTTTGATTTGTTCAATAGCAATGCTATCCAGGCAACATCTCCAGATGGAGGGCGTTGCGCTCTCCGTTCCAAGAGAATTGACTTTTGTTTGATTTTAAGGCTAGTCTTCGATATCACACCCTCAGTACCCTGGCGTCCTCAGGTGACGAGATTAGCATGTACTTAAAAATAAAAAAGTAAAAATTCGTAGTTACAATTCAGCTAAAACTACTTCTGAAAAACTTTTTCTGAGCACGAGTGTAGTTTTCCTCCTTTCCTTGGAGGGTCACGTGAATGAACCCCCAATATTCCAAGTGCGATGCACTCATTGCTTCTGCTTGGCGGCGCAGCCGCCTCTCTACTAATATTTTTTTCTTTTTAATGAAATAAAGTCACAATATTCCAAAATATGATTGACTGTGTTGTGGTTGGGCTTTGTAAGAGGTCTGCGTCTACCCAACCCAACACAGTCAATCGTAGTTTCGATCGTGAACTTTCTCCAACCGGGTTGGTTTGTTAAAGGATGTTCCATTGTATTACGCTTTTGGGGCGAATCGAATGGGAAACGACACTAATTAATGTTAATGCGCCTGAAATATATTAACTGAACGTATGAAACACCTACTTTCATCCTATTTGCAATTGTATTTCTATCCTATCCCGTATTCAAATAGCCTATCAGCTGATCGCTGTAGTTTGGCCATTAGCCTTCCCGTTAAACGCGCATCCACAATTATGACGTATTTTTCTTAAAGTTGAGAAATATTTAAATTTCAGTAAGAAAAGTATTTTCATTTAGTTTTATCGCAAAAATACTTCGTATGAAATAGCAATCGCCACGTAAGAGGTTGATAATTCACTCACGCAGCTTTTGAAAACAAAAATGTAAAACCTTAATATTTGCAAACTGAAATTATTTTATTTATCTAATGAACACACACACATATATACACATATACATACATACATATACATATATACACATACGAATATGTTTACCGCCGCCTCACGTGATGGCCACGGTTGGAAAACTTTCTTGCAGAAATTAGGTTTATTTATTTAATGAATTAGTATACTGATGGAAAATATACTACAGTGACGTATGAGAGCAAAAATATGATTATTGAACCAAAATAACACATGAAGTTGTTTATGCCCCCCTAATGACCTATCATATATTTCAGGGGGTCACATAGATGCCCACGCGCCTACTAAAGGGTTAATAAATTTAAATTAAATGTTATACTCTTCCCACTGAAAATTCTTCATCTTGCTAACGAGAGGTGGAGCATTCCAAACCGGAATCCCTTCCTGCAATTAAACCCATGATTACCAAGCACTTGACACTAATTAGAGAGCGAGAGAGAGATTCGCAAGTGGCGTCTCCCGCTCCTGACTGCCGCCACCTTCGCATACGGTTCAACACGGGGGATGCATAAAAGTTTCTGCATCTTGAAAGGGATATTTTTAGCACCCAGTCGAGCAAGCGCTCAACAAGGCGCCAGATTTCACAATAATTTTAACACCTACCTTCTTTTTATTTCGAGTGTGTTTTTTTTAAAGCGAGCAGTGCTTTTTACGCTTAAAAAAATCGCTTATGTACTCAGTTTGGCTTTCCGTCCGTCTGTACCAGGGGCGTAACTACTATGCCGCCAGTTCAACCACCGCGGAGGAGGGGGGTTGGGGGGGGGGGGGGGGGGCGAAAAATCTGGAGACCCGCGATGCCTGCCTCAGCATCGTTACTGAAATTCTTATTTTTTTTCCGCCCACTGAAAACAGATCCTAGCAGGCCTCTTGGCCTTATCAAGCTAATATTATTCCTTAAGTTCCATCTGGATCCATCAAACCCATGTGGAAGACCTTTTACATAGTATTCATTAGGAATGAAGATAATACGAACGTTAATTCAATGGTTTATGAACTGTGGGAGAGGGGGGCAAATATCTGACATATATTTACTGTCTGCTTAACTAATATTGAGATCTAAAATATGCAACTTTCAAAATTTTCCCCTCATGTGCTAGGATGTATCATTTACATCCATGTTTTTTTCTTAAAGATGATTACAATAATGGGAATTGTATGTCTATAAAGTGCTGTTTATAAACTGAGATTTAGCATGGTATAGGGGGATGTTATAAATACAGTTTGCTTAGGAGATACGGAGAGTTTGGAAAATGCTGCGCTAATCCGTGAAGCTTCTCAGAAAATTATTATTATTTCCATTTTGCTATATATGCAGGACCGGATTTATAAATTCCTGTATTTTTTCTTTGGATAAGTTTTGAGTACCACCTCTCCCCGTACATCCCTTCCTCCCCGCATTCCCCCAACGTCTCGGTTTTTTTTAAGTATGGCAAGTCTAGCCTTTTGTAATTTGCTCCGAAATTCTTCCATCACTTGTTTTGAACGGACCGAATAGATACACGGAAGCAAAGTGGTTGAATTTGATCGATAAATTAAGGTAGTTCATTTAGTTTCTGCTGTCAGCGAAATGCCGCTGATGGCGGCTGCTTTGTGGCCTCGATGCGCATCTAGCTCCCCCAACGACTTTTTGGCTAAGGGAGAATGTTATCAATTGGATACCAGCCATCTCTATAATTATTTTTCGAATTAAATGCAATATTCAATTTTTACAAACGACCCAGAATTTTGAGATAACTTTTCCTTTGCGCGTTGCCCAAAATCTGGGGAATTTAAAGCTATTTCCTATTTTAAATGCCTGTCGATATCGATCGAGACTTTCTCCGTCTTACGGTGTACATCGTATGTCGGCAAATTTATTCCTTTTTCTCGGTGCTTAAAAAATATTTCCTGCGAAGCCTTTATTTTAGAACCGTTTTCGCGACCAACTTAAACCGGGGAATTTTCAGCCGGAGATACGTGCCGGGTTTTTAAGTGGTTAAAGATAACTTTTCACCTTCAATTTTCGTGCAGTACTACGCAGCCAAAAGTTGTGACGTCACAACCACAAATATTGCCAACAGGCGTTTTTAGAAAATCTTTCATCCCCGAAGAGGTATTAGAACAGATAAATAATTTCAATATTTTTGTCTTTACAGAGGCGTGATTAAATTTAAGTAAATTTAATTCTTGTGCAGTCCCGTGCTTTTTCGCGCAAGGTCACGTTGGTTGTGTTGGAAAACAAAAACTTAACCCGTTATTTTTTAATGTGTTGTTTAATAAAATATGATTTTCCTATTTTAATACTAATATTGTTAATTCCCTCATATATTTTATAAGTGCTAGGAAATAGACGATTATTTAAAAAAAATGATCAACACATAGGTAAAATAAAAAGCCTAAAGACCTCAAAGAGTTAATTCTGAAATGTTTGGGAAGACAATAAAAAAAGCAATAGAAATGGAAAACAATGCATATTTATCCTTTGGTTACTCCTAAATATTGGTCGCTTTTATTAGGGATTATTGAAAGACTGAAGTGAATATAGAGCCAATTTGTAATGCCATCATACTACCAAGGTTTTCTGCCCGTTTTATCTTATGACATAATACATGAAATCAGAGTACATAAATAATTCAGTCCATGACATTCTGCTATACTAGTCATGATAATAGGATGTTTAAGTAATAAAAAAATCACCTTTTTGTTAAAAAGCTCATTTTTAATATTCGCTGAACATTCACATTTAGGTTTCTTGCACCGAAAAAAAAATTTAATTAATCCCGAAACCTAATTTTTATCATGCAGAATGTATAAAATTTGAAATCCTATAACCTATATAATGCATACCAGCCATAAGGTTAGCTCGATAATTCAGTTCTTTTATTTATCGCCATGACAGCACAAAGAGAGACAGTAACTTAAGAGTGCAATTACCACAACTACGACATCACGTAATGGCGATGCGAACGAGATACGTTATGTAACCGAACGCGAATCGATTGACCTAGAGGAGACCCATGGAGGCGACATATGGAGGGAACATCAATCATCGCCACTTTTTTATCGAGAATACCAACCGGTTCGACCAAAGGACATTTGTAGGCGAACATTTTTTCCCCGGTTTTTACTGGCTCTTGTTCTTTCGCGTACGTCCGATGACGCTCTCAACCTCATTTCGAAGCGTTCGAATTCACAACGCTCGCAGATTCAAGGTCTTTCAGCGCAAGATTTCAACCTTTTTTGGTCATTCCTGTCTAAGAGTTAGAACGAGTCTATTAACTCGAGGAGTCAACAGATGTAGTCGTAGTGTGCGATGGTAGTCTATAGTTTAATTTTTTTATTTTTCGGCAACGATTAAAATGGTTGCATAGATTTGTCGTTTAAAAAGGTATGTAATAATACCGTCTTATCTTTTCTCGAAGATGTAAAAAAACAAGTGAACTGCTGGTCATTAAAGAGTAGGATAAGCGAAAGCAAGAGAAAAAAGTTACAGTAGTCCCTCGTCAATGGCAGGTTTTAGTTTCCGCGAATAATTTTATGCCGTTTCACCAACAGCAGTACATACCCAGTTTTGAGTATCCTCGGTTCTCCGTGCGGCTGTCTCTAGTTGGCAAATTTTACTAATATTAAATTTTATGTTATGGAAGAAGTTACGAACTAACTAGTCTTGACAAGAAAGAGACATAGGAAAGGAGATAAGTATAGCATACTTATTTTTAATCTCAAAGTATACATTATAGGATTTTGGGGCATGTCTTTCTTTCTAACCCCCAATTTCCCATAGACCCTGACGCTCGCCACGCGCGGTTTTGGAAACCGCAAGTTAGGACTTTTATGGTTCATATAAATTCGTCGATAAAATGCTAGTAATGGTTTTCCCAACCTTTTGCCAACCATTAGGGAAATTTGTAATTCAAAATATCTGGCGATGCACATATAAAATTAAAAATAATATATATCTACCAAATAATTTTAAAACATTTGTTATGAAATAATTTGAAAACGTTTTTTGTTAATAGCACAAAAGATTTTCCATTAATAAAGAGTCGCTAAAAGTTAAAGCATAGAGGAAAAGTCAAATCGAGAATTACGCGTTGGGGATGGCTGCCCTAACGCATTCGATAGATCCTATGCAATCCCCCAATACGCAAAGAAAAATGCTTCTATTACGATTGCTGTACTAGGTAAATATTTTCGGCAACATTTGCCTTTAGAGATCAAAAGCGCTTCTGAAACTCGGAATTTAATTTCTCGAGCGAAGACCATATAACCTTAGGTTGTTGGGAAATGCCCGTCTAAAAATTGATCGACTCACAAGTTTAAACCATTACATTTTTTATTTGTTTTATTAATTTAGAGACGATATATTTTATTATCTTTTATACTTCAGTAACAACTAGAAATTTATGAAGAAGATATAGTAGGCACTTTAAATGGAAATTCAAGGATAGAACGAAAAATAGCACGATAGACCGATGCTCACGATTCATGATTTCTCACAACATAACGTTTCATTTTAATACCGAGAATGAATAAGGCTCTAAAAACTTCAAACATTTCCCGCCGTTAAAAGTGATCCGTGGTAATTATTTAGCGCAGTGATTCCCAAACTTTGTGAAGCCACCGAACCCATGTATACAAATATTTTTTCTCGCGGAACCCTAAATAAGATATGGTAAGCCTAATCGCAATAAAATAAACTTTAAAATCATTATAATTTTTATTTATATAGCTGATGTATCTTACAGTATACAATTTACAAGTGAGGCTCTTGTTTCCTGCTGTAAATGAGAGAAAGAAGAACGGAACTCCATTTAACTTCTCCGGAACCCTAGTGTTCCGCGGAACACAGTTTGGGAAACCCCGATTTAGCGGATATATTACGATCCTTAGCATTTTCGCAAGATTATAGCGGTTTACAATTTTTTTTCGGCGGTGCTTAATTTTACGGTTAACTTCCCATTGCTCAGTTGAGCGTTAAGGATAACCCTCTCCCAAAAACTCGGTCAGACCACTAACTCAGATCGAAGTTTCAATGGGTGCATTTCATCAAGGGCTACTTCGGATGTACATCATCTGATAGCACTTCACACCATTATAAATTGAAGTTTGAAATGTTTGAAACAACCAGGGAAATGGTCGTTATCGTTCCCTTTAAATCTAACGTCTAACCGACCATATCCTTCTTATCGTACTCCGTTAAAAAATCTTTATTCGACTCTATCTTTGACATTTATCTACCCACGAGTCTTGTATAAACACGATTATCTTATCTTCTTTAAACGTGGCCGATCAATTCCCTCCGTCCGATTTGATTAAGGTTATTAGGGGTCCCACTTACCTGATTTTACTCTGTTTTCGACGATTATTCTCTCAAACTTATCTACACTCTATCTGAAAACGGAGATAAATGCGCACGCTACTGATTACAACATCGCCTAAATATAACGTACGTTAACGCTTTGTTACTACCGAAATTAATATGTGCCTCCGATTCTGCATCAAGTTAATTTAAAGACATCCAAACAAGTGATAATATAAAAATTAATTTTTATAAATAACTTTTATGTAGATAATACCTTTATATGAATTAGCTT
The DNA here is from genome assembly GCA_036926305.1 of Uropetala carovei. Taxonomy (NCBI): domain Eukaryota; kingdom Metazoa; phylum Arthropoda; class Insecta; order Odonata; family Petaluridae; genus Uropetala; species Uropetala carovei. The sequence continues at coordinate 10,895,584 of JAXCHB010000043.1, forward strand.
AATTTTATTTACTTTAGTTTCGGTTACATTATTTACAATATTTACATTGAACTTTGGTGAAACTCGATAGTGTTTCTAGTTCTGTCAGAGCACTTTGGTTACATAAGTTATCCCACGTGACTTTGTTGCTCTATAGTTACGAGAAAGCCTGAAATTATTTAATATTAAACTTATAATCCTATTTTAAATGGAGCATCTTAATTCTATGTTTATATATCCATACTTTTTTCAGTTAAACCATACTATCGGTGGTCACGGATGTAAATTCACGAAATGTCTCGTTTTTCGTATAATTCAACGCAGTGTACATATGTAATTTTGCTAAATCAGGAACAATGGGGTGTTCCCTGAGAAAACAAAATTGTAGTGTGCAAAAGATGCGTATTTGAAAATCGATGGTAGGAAAATGAGTTTTCGTTCTTTTTGGCTTTCTTCGGTTCAAGTCCCAATGTTCCACGATTATTTTCAGTAATTTTAAAGCGCAAATAAAAAATTATGCTGCACTGATTCCCATGTTATTCAAACGGAAGAATTAAACGGTCCTGAACTCGAACTCGGGCCGATATATTACACGCCTCTTTAGGTTTCGGTCTATTTAAAACTGAAAGAACGGTTAAAATAGATACAGCCGTTTTCGAGTTATTCGAAATTATTTAAGATATGAATACAAGGGCAGAAAAATATAAATCACCAAATATAAGTTAACATAAAAGTTAATAACAAGCGGATCCGTCGAATCCCTTATAGGCTAACCGGATGTTACTGGGAAGCTGCCACGATTCCCCGTTTTTTTTCTCTTGCGCGATGCAACGACTCGTTTATCTCGTTTTTTTTTCCAAAAATGATAATAAACAAGTTAGGAAAGTGTACAACGTATCACAAATGGGCGCGTTTCGTGCAATGGAGTATTAGGAAGAAATTATATACCTGTACGTAAGGGAAATTGCGTTTTAAAGTTCTTTTCTTCATCATAAATAATCCATTTTCTTCCTATTTAAAAATAGAACATGCACACGTAAAGAAATTAAACGTTTGTTTGTGAGATTGTTTATGTTAGCAACAATGAAGAAATAACCATGCAAGAAATTTTCCAAGTTCAACTAGATTTAAGACTTTTTTGTTTGATTTTATCGATAACGGCTACTTATACGATAAAAATGTATAGGAAAGGAAATACTCTTCTTTACCAGTTCTACAACTTTTATTTGAAAAATATTTTGATATGAGCAATACTTTACGAGATATGACGAAAATTTCATTTTTTGTCACCAGTAAAGTGGTACCCCTGATTGGCGTACGAGATTCATTTATGCGATTTTCTTATTATATTTTATTGTAAGTCCTTAATATAAAATTTCATGAAAATCCGTTCGGTAGAAGCCGAGAACGAACATGCGGACGGACGAAACGCGCCTAAAAACAGTCCCCTCGGTCGATTTTACGTTCGAGCGACCGCCGTAGATTGAGTCCGAACTCGTACAGATTCTACCCGCAGACTCACTCCTTTATCGTCCATTTGGTCCACGGGTCCATCGAGGAAGGGAGAGAAAGGGGAGGTAAGAGGGAGGGGAGGGAAGAGGTGAAAGGGGAGGCAGTTTCGAAGACTTCGGCTATAATATATATTCCACGTCACCGTCGCGTGGCATAAAAGTAAAGTCCAATCACCTAACGACTCGGTCTCATTAAGGATGGGAAACCTGCGGTCACCGTATCCGGCCCGCGAAGCTATGACGAAAAACAAGTTAGAAATGTGTACAACGTATCACAAATGGGCTCGTTTCGTGCAATAGAATATTAGAAAGAAATTATATACCTGTACGTAAGGGAAATTGCGTTTTAAAGTTCTTTTCTTCATCATAAATAATCCATTTTCTTCCTATTTAAAAATAGAACATGCACACGTAAAGAAATTAAACGTTTGTTTGTGAGATTGTTTATGTTAGCAACAATGAAGACAACCATGCAAGAAATTTTCTGTTCAACTCGATTTAAGACTTTCTTGTTCGATTTTATGGATAACGGCTACTCTTACGATAAAAATATATAGAAAAAGAAATACTTTACTTTACCAGTTCTACAACTTTTATTTGAAAAATATTTAGATATGAACAATAGTTTACGAGATATGACGAACATTTAATTTTTTGTCCCCAGTAAAGTGGTACCCCTGATTGGCGTACGTGATTCATTTATGCGATTTTCTTATTATATTTGATTGAAAGTCCTTAATATCAAATTTCATAAAAATCCGTTCGGTAGAAGCCGAGAACGAACATGCGGACGGACGGACAGACCGACGATAACAGGCGCTCACGCTGGAAGTGAATCGCGCCTTAAAAGCAATCGGTAAAATTTAACACGTCAAGTAATAGTTGCGGTAAAATTATGGTAATCATTTTGAAATTTTAACCTTAAAATCCTCTATTTAGACTCGATTTTTACTTATATGATAACTTTTATGTAACTTTACGATTTAAACTTTTATACGGCCCGACGAAGCAACTTCCAATACCAAGTTATCTATTTTTTTCAATTCTACCCATCTGCTTTACCGTTTTATAGCTACTAGGTCAATATAGATTAAGAATCGAATATTCTCGCATTCATATCAACGGTTGAAAATACTTCCATACTCAAATGCTCTTCTTCCGAACGATAAGAGTACCATTATCTCGAGAATATTGAAGAAATTTGCCTATGTTGCCTTAGAGCAGTACATCTTAACGTTTTTTTCTCCCCACGCACCCCTTGAAGCTCACGAGGTATCCTTACGCACCCCGTTTTAAAATTATGGTTACGGGCTCACGAAATAATAAGAATAGTCATGACGAACATTTACACCAAGGACACATGATACAATCAGTCCGCTTCAGCTTTAAACCGGTATATTTAAAAAGATAACTGTAAGAGCCACTGCATCCTTCATAATTATCTTTTGTTTCATTTCATTTTAGTTTACTGTATTTCATTTTATCAATTAATGCAGTCAAATTGTTACATTTTACGGAAACATTTATAATCTATAATTGTACCGAAATGTTTTATTATATTCCTGTTTATAAGGAAATTCCATAATGGGTTTAACTATCTACATTACTTGTTAACAACGGTAGGATTACTTTAAACGTGTCGGAAGTGATGTTTATAAGTTTAGCACCCACTCACCTCCTGCACCAGGGTCCCGCACCTCTGGTTAAGAACCACTGCCCAATAGAATCTTCGCATCGAAGTCTTATTCGAGAGAAGGAAAAAACATCCCTTTATGTGTTTTGTTTTTTTCTATTTTTAATGCATTCTAAAAGCAATTTTAAGGAAAAATAATATAAATATATAGCTCCGCGGAGTATCAGATATATCCCCGACAGGTGGTACCCGTTTTGAAGACGGTGGGAAAGGACTCCTTTCAAAGGAGAACACGCTAAGGAAACATGGAATCCACGTCGACCATCCTTTAACCAATTACTCTAGATTTCTTGCGTAAACTGCTTGAGGCATCGAGGATAAATAAATCGGCCAACGTGGGAAATAGACGCATTGCGTCGATGGACTCGAATGAGGGAATATGTATCCGATGCGGCAATAGATAGGCGTTTTAAATCCTTAACAAAGTACAGTGCAATATGCAGTTCACTATTTTTATCGAGTCGACCAAATTATCCACCAACTTAAAAGTGCAACAATTTGATTTATATTTAAATATCGAAAAGTGTATTTGTACGTTTGAGGTTAGACTCATACAAGCCAAAAGTTAAACTAATGCTAAAGTCTAAGTCGTTGTACTATAAAAACTCTTTATTAAATATAAAATATTTCACGAACTCTCATTCTCATGCGTTGGTCTTCAAAGTCAACTTTTACCGGATCGAAAATGTTTTAGTTCTTTTTATCGGACCCCAGAGAATATTGTTTGAAAAAAATATTACCTATAAAAATAAAACGGCAACAAAACGTTTGAAATAACCCAATGCACATTTTAACTAAACAACAGCCGTAGTAATTCAAGAGTAACCGATCGTTCATTTCGATAACTGTACCTTGTGGCATTCCGTGCTACTTTTCATATACGAGGGTAACACAAAGGGGCGAATTTTTTCGTGCGACCTTCCACAGAGTCTATTTAGTTAGTTACTAATTGGATTTTTTGCGCCCCTTGCTTAGTTGGGCCCAAGGCAAATGCCCCGCCCTAGTTACGGCACTGCAAGCACTTAAGATGGTCCGGATGCGAATATCAGTAGGGGCTTCACGATATTAATATGTATTTATAGTAATAACGAACGAGATATGGAGCCCAAGTTTAATGTAATACCTTTTATGGAGTGTTTCTTTATTGGAAATCAGTTTTCAAGTGATTTTTAGCAAACGTTTTTGCAAAATTTACACTCGATACTTGAATAATTGAGGACTCCTGGAGCTACTGTTATTCGAGGGCCCGGATGCCTCGCATCCGCCGCATCCCCTCTTTGGACGGCCGTTACGGATTCGCAAAGGGAGGAAATGAGAAGCAGGTGGACGAAGGGATTTTCGGCAGCGTGGTTCTCGAAGCATCGACGGGACCTTTTTCCGAGCGTTTTTTTTTTTCAACCGGCAAACGTAAATTTAAAAAAATTAGGACTTAAAAAATATGTAAAAACGAGGTTATCCCAGAAAACGTCTGGTCACATTATTGGGCCAGTAAATCTTCCTTACTTCCGAATTGCTAGGGCAACTGAATTATTCTTCCAGATTTTCATCTTCGACAAAAATATTAACTATACTTATGAATTGGTATCTCTATTTCAAATTATTCAAAGTGAAGATTTTAAAATATCCTGCGCTAAATCTCCCATGTTTCTTATGAAGGATGGGGATGCGTTTGGAATCGAACCAATAAATGCTAACTTTCAAAATACCATGCTTTCCCACGAGCTTAGCTTTCGTGTGAGCTATAACTGTTATAATTCTAGGGACACACGTACAAACATGTATTTCATATAGATACATTTAAAAAGAATTAAAATGTTAATGCCATCTATAAAACGCTAATTATGCAGGTGAAAACTTTTCATAAGAAAACGGCGAAGCTTCCATAGCGATTGCAACTTAAAACTGCGGACGTGAAATTTTCACGCTCGATGACATATCCAGTACAGCGACGATATAGCGATGCACTCTTCTCGTAAAATATATTTTTTTCAGAACAATGACGCAATACGGGGAAATCCGAAGTTGGCTCGCGTGGAAGCTTAGTAGCCGCACTTATTTTCACGAAAAAAAAATCGAACCGTATTTGGATAACTTCGGCTTATCTTTCTTTACACACCGGTAATGGCGGTTTCGTGTAGCTTTTTTATGCCAAAATCGAACGACATGCCTTCTTCTATGCAAGGCAGGATTAATGGACTCGGGTAACCTGGCGAACAAATTTTTGAGAACCCTCCCCACCACCACAAAATGTCTGGGGCCTCTGTGGCGCCCCTTTCATCCCGGGGCCTACGCGCGTCTGCACTAATGCGCCCCGGTTAATCCGGAATTCCTTCCATGTCAAGTAATAACTATTTACATTCGACGTGAAACGGCAGTACTAAAGCTCATTGCTAGATTTTTTTATGCAACAGAACCTCAAGCTCCCGTCTTAGTTACTGGTAGGTAGTGTGCCTACCTTCTAATCCAAAGGTCGCGGGTTCGAATCCCGCTTCGGGCATGGATGTTGTGATTCGTCTTGGGGTTTTTCCCCTACCTGCAGACAAGCCTAAAATTAGCTTTGCGGAGAATGCATCATTAAATTAACTAGATTAAAAAAAATTGTGGCCGTAATTAAAACCCACTTCTAGAGAAAAAGGCAACGCTTTTAACTAGGTCGTGCATTAAAGATGAACCACCACCGATCGGATCAGCTTTTCGTGAAGAACGGTGCCAAAAAATTCGACAATCTCTTCACCGCAACTTTTCACGTGGCACAAAATTTTTCTCCGGCGCCGAACCATTCTTTGACGGTTAAAAATCGATAGAGAAAATTTTATTCACGGTCGCATCACCCGCAAAAATTTTTAAGATGCGTCCACGGTAAAACGATAAATCAGCCGCATCATCAATACCGCCGAGCGCCCACTACCGGCTTAAATCGGAAGCTGGTTGTATCGACATTTAAAGTTCCGAACAGCATACATTTCTTTCAAGTTCGTGTAAGGCATAAGTCAAAATAATCATCGTGCGATTGCAAGGTTAAAATGACCCTCGGCTATCGCCGCAAATGCGTAATGAAAATGAAACAAAAATCAACTCACCTGTCACGGAATTCCTTCCTCCTATTCTCTTCCGCCCTCCGGATCAAACAAATCTTGCGCGACGTGAACTTCGGTTCGTAGGAATGAGGTGCATGTTCAGTGGGCGAGAGAGGGGAGGGAGGCGAGGGAGAGGTCGAAGATCCGCTAGCCAATCTTGTAAATTAGTTGGGTTGCTACAAGTTGTTTCGGAGCGAGTCTATCATCATTTTAGTGTAGGGATGGGACGGAGGGAGAGAGCGCGTCGGAATAGGGAGAGTAGGCGTAAGAAAGAGGGGCGGTCGAAGCGCGCTTCTGCCGCCTTCGGGTAAGATGTTTACGCCCATTGCCCCCCGAGGCCGTTTTGTAAAGGCTGCGGCTCAAAAGAGAGAGGAAGAAGGGTTCTTACTTCCATCATCATTCTTTCTATTGAGTGAAGTCAGGAAGGGACCTTGGGGAAAGCGTCTTGGGCCCTCACCTCTGTGGTTCCTTGTCCGGAAAGCGAATGCCGGGAGGCCGAAAGGGGAGACGCCGGATTGTTAGTTCCGGAATGCGTCGAATGATCGAGGCGTGTATTAGCGGTAAAGCGTGAGGGTTGAAAGAGTTTAGGCGTTAAAAAATCCTATATTTGTGCAATTCGTTAGGTTCTTTCTGAAATTGTGGCATAGGTTTATATTCTCGTCTGTAAGAAAAAATAATATGGTTATATTCGTTACTTACTGTTTTTATAGTATAATACTCTAATATTAATATTTCATTCCTTTATTTTTGAAAATTTCGTCGTCGAAATTTTCACTAGAAATTTGCAGCACAAGTTCAAAGTTGTAATTTATCTCAAATATTTACTCAGTTTATAGACTGCTATTTTGAGATATTGAATCGAAGTCAACGTTCTCAGTTTGTGATGAAATTATTGTTAGTTGAAAGTCTTCTAAATATGATTACAATTCCATTTTAATTATATTTTATTATTTAAGCTTAGAATTTAATTCACCAAGAAAGCCGTCAGACCATATCGGTATACGACAGAAGCGTTGGCAGGTTAATGGCTTACAAATTGACTCCATGTGTGAAGCAATTACGGTACATCAGAAACGAGCTTGCTTTTTCTAACAAGTCTCCAACCTGTAAAGCAGCGTCTATGAAAACATGTGGGAAGCACCTTGGGTTTTAGGGGTCGACGAAACCTTCGCTATGTGTTAAGAGGAAATGAGTCGACAAAGGCTACCAAATAAAAAAAAATGAATAAATATTTTCGTAGTATGGCTCCATCGATTCTTGCTCTTCACCAGGAAAATAAAGCTCCGAAACCACCGTCACCTCTTTCTGAAAATAACAGTAAGAGTAAATGACAACTTACTCCCAGTTGTTTGGCGTATGGATTCGCGACATAAAGAAAAGCAAGCGTATGAAATTGACATGTTTAGGTTTTTTATCAGGTTGAATTTCAACTAAAATATATTCTTTGGAGAAGTCTTTAAAAAAACTTTGTTATATTGCGTGTTATCAGATCATTTCAGCTTTTGGAGAGACGTTTAAGGATTCGAAAATCTTCTGATTTCAAACTCTTATTCCCTTCCATTTCTGCCACGCTCCAGAAATGAGTCTTGGTTTAGTTTCATTTATTACCTTTGTAATTGATTTTGGGGAACTATTTTTTTCATAAATTTCTCTCGATAAATATTCATACGTGAGCTTAGCAGTAAGCGTCAGCATTGCATTATCACATTTTATGTTCGAGGTAGGGATGACCCACTCGTCCGCCGTTCACGTTAGAGCTAAATTCTAATGGCTACGGAAATATTAAACATCTTGAAAGATGATAGTGTGTCGAAATACAAGAAATTGTCCTAATTATATTACACGACGTCGGATTTTGAGACGTAATGGAGCAGCCAAGTTTCCAAAAGCATTACAAAAGGGTTCCACAATCTTGCCGCGCAATAACTAGTATAAAAGTCCGTCAATATGACGGCCTATCTTTAGTTAAATTAAAAATAGTTACCTCTCTCTCTCCCTCTCCTTCCTCCTCCCTCTCCTTCTCCCTCCCTCCCTCTCCCTCCCCTACCTCCCCTTCCTCCCTTCTCCCCCTCTCTCTCTCCCTCCCTTCTCCCTTTCCCTCCCCTTCATTCCTTATCCCTCCCTTATCCCCTTCCCTCCCCCTCATTCTCTCTCTCTCCCCTTCACTCCCTCTCTCTCCCTACCTTCTCCCCATCCATCCTCCTTATTCCCCCTCTCTCCTTTCTCCTTCTCTCTATCTCGTATTAAAAGCATTAAAAGCACGCTTACACATAACAATAGGATTTTGAGGTCTAACAATGTAATTGGTAGCCAAGGCAACATTCCGTTAAAATGGCAATATTTCCACAAAATACGTAAGCGATTTCGAATTGTATGCGGAAAAATATGAACAGAATAAGAAACGTAATTTTTTCTTTAAAATGGTTCATATCCGAAGATCGTAGGTTAATTCCTTCTAATTTTAATTTCCAAAACAATAAAAACCTGCACATCAAATAATTGATTTGACATGTTACCTTATGGAAAATGGAAATGTCTTCCTTGGAGTCGAACCCAGGACTTTTTCGAGATTTATTTTCGTCATTACCTTAAAATATGTTAATGAAGCATCCTTGCCAAATTTCAATCTTCTACCTATTCGGGAAGTTTGTTAAAACGCTCTATATCGGCCATCGTGAAAGCGTGACCAACCAACTAACCAACAGACCTGGACTATTATAGTATTAAATAATAAAGCTATCATAAATAGCTGAGGCTGGCAGAGACCTTAAGTGCAACTATTGGGAATGTTAGTTGAAATCGTAAGTGGTGGCGCCATAGCCAACGGATAAGCATGTTTTCGGTTTTATCATTAACTTTTTTGCTGATCGTCAATACATTGAAGTACAAAAGGCAGCCTCTTGACTGCCCAAGTGGGTGGGATCCAACAGCGGAAACTCTTTACTCACAATCAGTGTGGTTCGCATACGCCATTTTCTAAAACCAAGTCAGTAGATGTCAATTTTAATGAGACAATACTAACAGAATGGTTAACCGAGATGAACGTAGAAAGTTTTAAAAGTAACGAAGATATCAATTCATATGCAGAAATCGACCATGATGTTATAATAGCAGAAGCTCAAACGGGCCTAGACATCGTGAGGGAGGTCATGGAAGGGCAGCATGGAAAGTGTAGCGAAGAATAAGATGAAGAAATGGTAGAGGATCAAGACGGACCAGTTCCAGCGGTTAATGAAGCTATGCAAGCAATAAAAGTGACGTCACGGTTTTATGAATCGAAGACTTAGTATTATTCACTGCAATGAGGAGGACCTCGAAAAACATTTCAATTTGTTATATATGACAGAAAAAAAATCAGATTATTTTACTGATCATTAAAAATATTTTTATTGTGTTTAATATACTTATTATATCATAATATAATATACATGTATTATGTCATAATATAATGTAATATAATATAATGTTTAAGGTACTTATTAGATCATGATACAAAATTTAGAATTTGGAAAGTAATAAAATGTTCCCATGCACCTCGCTTATAATGACAATAAATTTCCAGTCCCTTGAATGCCATTATAACCAAGTCCTACTGTAATTACAACAGGTATAAATACTATATGAAAGGTACTAGCAATTCATAAATTTCTTTTTCTAGATTTATCTTTTGCAAAAATATCTACATATTATTACTCTCGGATCTATATTATTTAAAAAATCATTCTCAATGCAAAGTAAAGCTAAACAATTCAGACGATTGTCACTCATTGTGTTACTCTGTAAATTTTTCACATGATTTAGGGCCGAAAATGATCTTTCCCATGAAGCATTTGAAATAGGCATTGTTAATAAAAATCTTAAAATAATTTCTACATTAGGAAAAGTTGATTTCATAATGGAAGCCATTGTATTCATTCCAGTTTTTCTTTTTTCGCAAACAATAAAAAGCGGCCTAATTCACCTTACAAATTTATGGAATCAATGTCACGATTGTAGTAGTCGTTAGAACCGAAAAATACTACGTATCTTTTTTCCCAGACACAGTAAGACAGGCCAACAGAGGCATTAGTTCATTTGGTGCTGTGACACCCCCTGCCAAATGCTTCTGGCGGCTTGCAGGGTATTCATGTAAATGTAATATTAGAACTGAAATTACACAAAAAGCTTTTCTGGGTCACCTATTTCACGGGGCCCCTGACTTCATGGGGCCCCTGGTGCACGACATGTGCACCCCTCCTAAATCCGCCACTGATGGTATTTCTATATGTGTGATGAAACGGAATGGTATCATCGGCGTGTGTGATGAGCCGGAGCAGCGCTCTGGTGCATTTCGAGCACTGCTCTCGTGTCACATCACTTCCGTTAAACGTAAATATTTTTGGTAAACGGTGTCGATTTTAGAAAGATGCACGACGATTTGGAAAATCATTACATACAAGTGTAATTTCGATCAGAATATTTCCAAAAGCGCGAAAGTGGTTGCAACACCATTGCAGGGATGGAAATTTTGTTTTTATTTTCAGAACTATGATTATGGTCCAATGTGTTTCCAGAAAAATAGATGCACTCCAAAAGAGATATGTAATCATACACGTAAACATTTATTTTGGTTTCCACCGTGTTCATAGGAAAAATATTTAATATTCCTATCTTTATAACCATACAATTTGTAACCATTATTGATACAAACATTTTATTTACATTTAAAAGTAAATGTGTGGCAATATGTTAAACATTGCTTTCAGAGGCTATAGGATTATAAACCCACGTACATACCTTCCACATTTCAATGCTCTGCGGTTGATTAGAACACGTAAAGGCACTTTGAATAATCTGTACGAATTTGTTAGTTTGCTCCCCCAGCGTTGAAATATGAAAAGTATTGAACAATAATGAAAACAAACATAACCCAAACAGGAAAAATTTCTGTTGGTCGACAACACATATATGGTTGAGTGCATATGCACACACATGGGCGCTCAGTTTCCAGTTTCTTATCTTAAAAGGATCCCCGATTATTTGGTCTTTCTTCTCTGCAAAATAAATATATTCCAATCTGAAAATTTTGATGGAATATGAAAAATTAAATTCCATATTTGTATACTTGCAAAAATTATCCGGAGTAGAAATTTTGTTAGTTTTAAATTTTTGTTACATAATTTCTACCATATTAATGAAAAATAACAACTTGGTTAAATTCTACAATTTTTTATTTTATGACCAGTTTTGCTAAATAACTAGCATCATCAGGTCACCTGATGATGCTAGTTATTTAGCAAAACCAGTCGTGAAATAAAAAATTGTGGAATTTAACCAAGTTTTTATTCTTCGTTAATATGAGTATCAATTACCACAAAGTTAAGCTAAATTCCTTGGATTTTCTACCGTGCTTATTATGCAGAAGATAAATGTTTATAGCTTGAATTTAAAAATGGTCAAAAAAGAATTTGGCATCCATAGGCAGGCCCGCACCAGGCATACTTGCCGCCTGGGTGCAAACAGTGTATGCTGCCGCTTACGGACTTATAAAAGAACCCTGGCCCAGATTTTTTTTTATCTTTAGATTAAAAATTTTATTTAATTTAAGAAATAAATTGCGCAAAACACAATATTACGAGAGATTCTTGCCTCCGCCCGTGAATTGCTGCCCCTAATATGTTTCCACCCGCGTGCGATGCACCCCTTGCACCCATATGCCAGCGCTGCCCTCTCCATAGGTTCCATGAATTGAATTTATTAGGCAATGTCTTGTATTTCTCTTAAGAACTTGTCATAATTGATTTGGTTAATATTCAATATCTATGAATAAAATATGACATGCATGTGGCCAAGTTTTTTATTGATTACAACAACGAAAAACGTAGAAATTGAATCATTTTGTTTGTTTCAATGCTTTTTTGATTTAGTTTTAGACTTTCCAGATAATTTTTTTCTTGCACATATTCTTCTACAACACCTTGATATACAGAAAAATAAACCAAAAAGGATTATAGTTGGTATGGCAACAACCACAGCAATAACATCGAGTAGATACAGCTGAAACCACGATAGGTCTAGAGATGCAGATACTAGGTGTTTAGCTCCTTTGTGGCGAATTACATATTCGGTCCAAAATACTGCTCTTTCAAGAGGGGTCTGTGGTTGATCCCTCACTCTAGATGAAAGTTCCTTCATTTTAATGCGGTAACTGCAATAGTTAAATCAGTACCTCCATTATGTACTTTGTAATGAATCATAAGCTCCATTTTACATACTGTAAATCTTTTAAAATAGAATTCTATTCAACTTGGGTGAGCCATTATACAGGAATTTTGACTGGAAAAATTGATTTCATTAAATGAGCTCAACTTTAAGGGAATAAAAATGAAGAAGACAGACAAATGTAAAAACGATGGTTAGTTCATTACTCTATTGTCACAAATGGCTGACTTACAAGAAATAAACTACTATACTTGAATACGTAACCTTTCAGTCACTTATGCCAAACATCAGGAGACCAATCAGTCTTATTACAAATAGCATATACACCTTTAACATAACAATTGCATTTTCCTACCAGTAACACAAAATAAGTAGTTTTTTTCATCATCGTTTATTTGTACTAAGTAGATTTATATTAATTTAATGTTTTATTATTTTATAGAAAACAATCAGTTGCATTGGCTGTGAAACATATTTTAAATAGACTGCAAGAAATGCTAAACTGTGAGATTGAATCATACTTAGAGTGATACAGTAAAAATACAAATTTTTTCCCACTTTGGTTCTTTGGATTATTTTTAAATTGGTGCTTATAAAGAAGATCTCAGCATAAATAAGACTAACCTTGGATCTGTTAGGATTGCATTGATTGCATTCAATAGCTTCTCTTTGGTCAATTCTGTGTATGATACTTTGAGGCCCACTCCAAGATTGAGTACTTTTTCCATATTCAGATCTTGGTCTCCGAAAAATGGTATTCCGATAAGTGGTACACCTCTATCAATTGCCTCCTGGAAACTCAGTAGTCCTCCATGTGTAATGAATAACTTCATATTTGGATGAGCTAAGAATATAATTTTAATCATAGTGAGAAAAAAAAGAAAAAGTTTGATATTAGCATTCATCTGCATTCATAATGAAACCATATCTAAAAACTTATACAACCATAGCCATTTTCCCATGATTTTTAAATTTCTAGGTCAAAGCTTATGATCACCAATGCAATCTAAAAAATTCAAAAGACATGTTTTTGTGGAAGTGCACAAAAAGCATGAAAAGTCAGAAAATTGATAGTTCTGAGTTTAAGGCAAAGATAATAAAGATGATGAAAGATAGAAATGATTTGCTTATGCATGAGATTAATAGGCAAGATTTTTATCGTGTAAGCCATATTTTAACATTTATGATTTCATGAAACAAAATTAATTAATACTGAACTAATGAATATTGATGACTTATCTGACAATCTAGGGACTGATAGCTAAATTAAGTATTTCAAATAGCTTTATTTAAAAATACATTTTATGGCCAATTAAGTTACCAATTAATCAATTGAATTTAACCCAAAAGGAAAAAATTCATAATTGTTTAAGTTAATCCAGCTACAGTACAACTTGAGAGGTCATGGATTAAATAAATCATTATCTACTAACATAAACATAAAAATAGTAATTGTAAAATTCCTGAATGAGAGTAATGATGTTAATTTTCCCTGTATTAGCCATGTACTATATATTGTGGCATATAAGTTGACCCCCATTGTTTCACTTAAAAATACTTCTCATGAAATTTTTTCTAGACAAAATCAAAGTCCTGTACAGATCAAGTTTAGCAAACACAAAAATAATCAATAATAAAAATATATAAATATTGTTTAGAGTCCATGCTATTCTTCTTGAGCCTTCCATGTGACAAGTACATACTTTCAATCATCAACTGTTATTCTTGGAGAACTTGACCCACTAAATGAAGCTTCCTATAATTATATGGGTGCATGTCATACATGAAGATTTCTGACCAAGTTTTAAAAAATGCGAGTTTTGATAGTAAATTCACTGCAACACACTTGCGTCTACATTTATACTCATAAAAGACAAAGAATTCTATAAAGTATATGCGTATCTACATGACCAAGCAAACATTTAGGGTTTAAATGCATGGTTTATGCTGCCATTGGCGCATTTTCAAGATTGAGATGACGTAATATTTTTATAATATTAAAGCTGTATCTTTTAATTGAGTATTGTTAATCAAAATAAGCAGTTCGGTCTTTAAAAATTTACTATCAGTTTCTTCCTATACTTATGCTGGAATAAGTTGGCATCTGGTATCTATGTTCGTTGAATTCATCGTGAGCCGTTGATGCTTCTTTAACACGGGAGAGAACACACATATGGGAAATTCAGGCACTTTTTTGATTTGTTTCTAATTTTCCGCTGCCGTAGACATCAACTTTTTACAGCACGAATTTATTTCCCTCCCCCTTGAACTGGCCCAAAATTAGGAGTACGCTTGGTACACAAGGATGCAGATTATGCGAGTAAATGCAGTATTAAAATTAATTATTTTAAATCTTCTAAAATGTCATAAAATGTAAATATTGAAACAGCTGTTTCAAAATGGCGATCACCTACGCTGAAAGATCAACTGTCTTTGTAAATATCGATGTTATTCATCTGTAATTTAAGGTTCACATTTAATAATCGGCATATAAGTCGACTTTAATTTTTAGAAAACTTTTTTAATGCTTTTAAGGTCGACTTATGCACCTTTATATATGGTACCTAATAAACAAAGGCTGAACAAAGGACATTCAGGGTGTTGAAATTTAATTTTGTAATAATTTTAGTTTTTAATCTTAAAGAATTAACTCTACTTGTTCCAGTCTTTTTCCAAGGAGCTTAAGTATGCTGAATATGATTTATTATCAAATTTCTATGGTATGAATAACTCAAAGACAGTATTTAAGACTCTAATTAAATTAATTGAATTTTTATAACATCATTTTTAATATATCCGTCTAAGGTTCAATTCAGAAAAATTTAACTTAAGTTTTTTTTCCTGAAGGTGGTGTGGGATTTCTATAATTATTCCATTATATTTCAAACCTACTTCACATGTTAAATTCTTTGAAAATTTACCTAAGAGATCTGATTGTGGCAGCCATTTCTCTAGCCTAACATTTGAGGGTTTTCCAGGCAATGGTTTGTCCTCTTCCCATTTAAATAAAACCTTCTGCTTCAGCTCTGAAAATACACCCATAAGGGCATCTCTTATCTCATCAGGAAAGCTGACACTTCTAAGATTAGAACCCATGCTGAAGTATATCACTCCTTCTTTGGCCCCATCCATAAAACTCTGAAGTTCCTGTGAAATATATGCTTTTGGTTAAAATTTGGTACATTATTTCAAAAATAACATTTTTACTCATTCAATCACAATTATTAACAATCAATACTTGAAGCTTAGTAAAACTTAAGCTTGTTATTTATTTTTTCAAATCTGATCATTATAAATATTTTTGTAATGAAAATTTAAAAAAATGATATACATAGTTTCATCTATAACAATGTCACAAAATCAAAATTTACCTTTGACAATGGCTTTGGTGGCTTGACATGCATACTTCCAACTTCCACAATATTTGGAACTAAAGGACGTGGGTAATTAACAGTGAAGTGGTTGTTAAGGAGAATTAGGCTTACATGTTTTTGAAGTTCATCAACTGATGGCACGGAATCACCAAAATATTGCTTCATTATTTTTTCATGATTTGGGAACAATACAAAATTGACAAATCCTGTCATGGCTACTGACCCGAATAGATTAAGGGTTCTCTGAAAGAAATTCATCCTGTCAGTGAAGGCAAAGAATGTATTTGGAACAAAGGATGGGAGAACTACATTTCCAACCAATGCATCTGTGTGAGGAAAGGCTCCAGCAGGAGAAATCTGAACAATTGGAGCATTGTAAACATGAGCAAAGCCAAGGAAGCAATCTGAGAAGAAATTGCTCATTAAAATCAAATCAAATTGCTTGCCAGATTTTTTGGGATCCATCAATTTTTGGATCACTGGTAATTCTAATATCTCCCTACAACAGTAGTTTGTTAGATTATGTATTTTAGCAAATATTTTGGTGACTCCTATAAGATTTATTTGGCCGAAAGTGGAGAAATGTGGAGACAGAACTTCATTAACGTTTATTTGTTCGTAGTTGGCAGGTGGTGTTTTAATGGGGTAGGGTGTGATGACAGTTAGGTTATGGCCACGTGATGCTAATTCTTTGGTTAAGGCGGTAAATACATTGTTATGACTAGTTGCAGAAATGGGAAATAAACCAAGTATGTTTGCTGCTTGAGTATTTTCTGTCAGAGAAGTCAGCATCACAATGGCTGCGATGACCAGCAGATATCCACATGATGGCCCCTGCTTTGCCATTGTTGCTGAAAGAATTAGCAGACACTATTAAATTTTAATAAATGAATTATAAATTTGTTATTGAAGTAAAATATTACGTATACAACCACACATGAAGATTAAAATTATAAGGGACTTCTAAATGAGCTATAGACTTGAAATTCGGCACGGTTACATGATTTTGGACATATTCAATTGGATGGCATTCACATTACATGCAAGTATATTTTGCATAATAAGTTTGCTATAAAATTTTCAATAAAATTATGTAAAATTGGTATGGGTTATTATAATTCGGGCTGATTAATCCTCCATTGATAAATTAGATTACAAATTTTAGTTTTATTCATGAATTTTTTCACTCTGCTTTGACATACATATTATTTGCAAGTATATTTTACTAATGAATTTGTTATAAAATTTTCGACAATTATGGGAAATAGTCAATTGGAACGAGTTATAATGTGGGGTGATTATTAATCACCCCAAATTATAAGAATAATAAGAAATTACAGCACATCTACTTAATTTGCAACTGTTTGCCATATTATGTGAAAAAAATGATGAAACGTTCAACCAATTACTTTTGCACACTGAGGTAAGGTGGCTGTCAAGAGGTGATAGCTTGCAAAGACTTGTCGACTTGTATGACTCAACTGTGGAGTATCTTACGGATGTGGATCCATCACTATGTGATGAGTTGATAAAGTGTAAGAACAATCTGTTCTATTTGGCAGACTTGTATTCAAAATTTAATGAAGTACAGAACCGTCTGCAAGGTAAAGATGTTACCATCATTCAAGTCCGTACAATCCTATTAGGCTTTCAAGTCAAGATAGGCCTGCTTAAATCTGCATTGGCACGCAGAGATTTTCAGTATTTTTCAAACTTAAAGCAACTGGAAGAAGGAGAAGATCAAAACCTTTCAGATGGTTACCTGGAGATATACATAAAACACCTTGAAAAATTAAGGGAAGACTTTAAAGTACGTTTCGAGAACCTGGAGAAAATGCATATACCTAACTGGATTGTTACGCCATTTGATTTAGAAATAGAAAATACAATCATTGAATCTCACTTACAAGATGAACTCTTTGATATGCGTGTGGATCTCGAAGCTAAATCCTTGTTCAAGAGTAAAAGCCTCAGTGATTATTGGAACAATGTAAATACTGCTATAAAATACCCCAAGCTTTGTGCAGTGGTTGAGCCATTTTTACTTTCATTCCCAAGTACGTACATGGTTGAGGCTGGTTTTAGCCACATAAATGCGGTTTTAACAAAGCAAAGGAACAGACTGAACCTGGAAAAGCATGGTGAGTTACGACTAAAACTCACCAATCTCCAACCAAATATCAATGCCCTTGTTAATACTCATCAACCACATCCTTCCCATTAATGATGTAAACATATTCAATAAAGAGTATGTTAACTTATTTTTAATATGTTTAATATTTTCTATATTATTTATGAAGTTTTTCTCTCAAATATTATTTATTATTTTTTTTATTAAATGCTTAGGGGTCGATGAAGGATAAAGGATTTTATGGAGGGGTCGTGACTCCAAAAAGTTTGGGGACCCCTGTGTTAGATGAAGAGAAATGACTGTAATATTTCGGTCTTTAACAGTCACATGCCAATCAGTTTCAACGTACAAAGTCATTACAAATGTATCATAAGAGATCAATTAAGATCTGCAAAACTGCAAAAAATCGTAAGAATTACTCAACGTTAGGTTTCTTTCCCCACCTTTCGCTGGCTTTCTGTGACACTAGAACGCTTAGAAAATAATTAAATGACCTTTCACGCATAATTTTATTTCTGATGAAGTCAAAATGTTTTGCATATTTGTTGGAAAATAACCCTGCGAAAAATTCGATATTCGCAAGTTTTTACTGAAAATGTCAAAATTTTGAATCAAATCCGCAGACTGAAGATATGATGGCAGGATCTTGGGATTTTTCTCTGTTTATACAGATGTAAGACCACAACTTTTGAGACCTAGCCCATAGCCGTATCTTGAAAAAGTGGAAATTCGACCCGGTCTAGTGATTAACCCTCGATTCATAAATTAGATTGCAAATTTTGGTTTCGTTCACTAATTTTTATCAGTGACCATTCGCGGTTAATCAACTAGCAGATTAATTATAAACGCCACTGTATCGATCTTCACGTACTTGAGCCATTTCAAAGTATGCACCCGTTTTTGTGTGTGTGTGTGTGTTTATGACTAATCAGCTTCTTGTACTATCATCGTCGTAACTTTACTTACCCAACCATTCGCAGAAGATAGGAGCCCAATGCTAAACTTCCCTTCTGAAAGACTTGCGTGTTCCACTCAAATCACACAAGTAAAGCACGGGGCTATCAGTCTTTGTATGAGATAAAAATTGAACGAGTTGATTTTTTGATATATATTGACCCGGCGCGACACAGTTTCGTAAAGCCCGCGTAGAGGAGCGCAACAGCTTTTTTTTGAGATTCCTATAGTAGATCCTTGAACCTTTAAAGAGTAGCGTGCCTGGTTCATCTTTTCGGTTGAACTACGTGGCCGGTGCCGGAGTTGCATCATTGTGAAACAAGATTCGGGTGTTTTAAAAGATTAAACTTCATATGGACGGAAATTTTCTCTACGCATACTATCATCTTTCGGGATATGGGTGAGCTCTTGGAGATATAGCGACCATTAAGTAAACGAATCAATGGCCATTCTTCACTTATGTTTAGAATACTACAATAAATGCCTTACATAAATTTTCTTTTTATTTCCTCTGCTATAAATTATTAAATTTTCCTCCTGTATATTTTGCGCGATAACGTCCAATATCGGCAAATTTCAGCGGATTTACGGTATTAAATATTAAAATTTTGCGCCTCTACGAAACATCGTACTAAAAAGCCAACATCGTATTCACGCACGTAGAGCCAGATTGCCCGATTGATACATGAGGTAGCACAAATAGCAAAATGAAGATTGAGAAAACCAAATGCGCATTTCTACTACAACACAGCCGTCAGCAGTGGTGATTCTCCGGTAGTGGTGAAATGTTGCAGATGCCAGTCGAAGTACCATCACGGTAATTCTTTTTAGAATAGACACTGCACTATATTAAAGGCCATTCAACGCTGTGATATACATGTACGTCGGATTTCTTCAATGCGTAAAATTAGTCCATAAATTTTCACGTGGACATACTTCCCTTGATATTAATATTTCGTCAAATTATGCACTTGATGGGAAAATATAGCTCCGAATTCCACGCAGGACCGGATTATTGTCTAAGCCAGGGGTTCCCAACCTTTTATATGTGCCGAGCACCAAGCTGTAACGTAGAATATCAAGCGAACACCACTATACTTATGCAAAAAAAAGGAATGATACCGAATAAAATCAAAACCGTCAAATTATTCTCAATGTTCTTTAATACGTTTAGAAATAAAAACAACCGATCAAATTAAATTATTGGTTCTAAGAAACGGGATTATAAACACCGTAGAAAAAAGCACAGTAAATCTGTCAAAGATCACTATCAGGCTTCCAATGAGCACAGCGGTGCTCGCGAGCACCAAGTTGAGAACTCCTGCTAGGAACTGTTCCTAGGGCCTACGAAAAAAATTGGCTTACGAAAAGTAATTGTGTAAGGGCAAATTATTTTAGTTATTTTTATAAATTGCTTACATATCTATAACAAAAGAAACCATATTCTGTGGATTTTATAATCGCGCAGATACGACGGGATCGTATATCGTATAACTATACAAATATATATATCCATGGTGCCTAGGGCCTACGAAACCCTTAACCCGCCCCCGATTCCACAGGATAACCAGTGTTTTCAAGCAAACATAGAAGCAGCTGAGTAGGAACTTGTGCTCACCTTCACTTCTCGGCGTACGACGCTCACGCAAACCCGGCTAACGGTGGACTGGCATATGTAATAAACGTGCCAAGTCATCTCGATCGCCTCCTCGTGGTTGGAAGGACACGCTAGCCATATCTCCGTCATCAAGTGACCGTCACACTCGGAAGAAAAAGAGAATTCTCCTGCTATGTACGTCTAAAGCTGGTGGCTATAGCGCTTTTCATTCTCTCCGTGCGTAGCGTAGGAGAAAGTATTACATTCGTGAAAAAAATCCATTTCGAGATTTCAACGGAAATGTACGTTTTGAGGTCCCTTGATCACTTTTTCACTATTTTCTCGATGATGTCTATGCGTCTATGATGGAAATTTTGTGGGTGCTCTTACTCGAAAACTAACAATCAGATCAGTACAGCACTTGACAATTAAAATTTTTACTAGTGAATGAAGATCTGAATAGGTTTTGTCTGAAACTGGTCAACCGGAAGTAGAGGTTTATTCTTGTCGTTTTTCCGTGTTGTCCAAATATCTCCTTTAGAACACAATCTATTCAAGTAATTTTCATTATCAAAGTTGTGGACGATGTAATTTTCTACAAGTTTTTTAAAAACATTTTTCATAAAATCGATTGTTTAAGAGGTGTTTCGATTTTTCGTCTGAATTTAAATACTTCGCTAAGTGATATCATTGTTTCCGTTCTATGGTAAAATTTTTGTTGATAGCGATGCGTACGCTGCCAAGGGTAATTTTAATTATCATCGATATTTTTTATTCGTAGCAGCGGTTCACAACTTTGTTTATTCAATATAAATATTATTTAAAGTGTTTAAAAAAACACAAGCGTAATTGCCGATAAATATTCTTGAGGACGCTGATGCCGAGAACAGTCATACTCATTACTCTGTATGGATAAAGTCATTTGTTGAACACATCATATTTTTACTTTCTCATACGAAGTATCGAGAAAGTATTGTCTTCGCGAAAAAATTCGACCTAAAGATTTTTACGGAAATACACGTTTTAGGTGTCGCTGAATCCGAAAAAGTGGTTTTCTCAATGCCGTCTGTCTGTTACTGGCTCTGGAGCCTAGACGGAAGAACGAAAATGAATGAAATCTCGTACTTGGGCATTTTATCATACTGAGCAGAGTATACATAGAAATGGTTGACATTGATCAATAAATAAGGGTAGTTTATTCTACGCATTTTTAACAACAATCCGATTTTCTCGAAAACGGCTCTAACGATTTTGATCAAATTTCGTACAGTTACTTGAGTTTACGTCTTCAATATTACTACATATTTCATTTTTCTCAGTGAATGAATATAAGGCTAGTTTATTCTTGGGCAACTTGAACAAAAATTGGATTATCTAAAAACAGACTCGTACGATTTTCATTTTCTAAAGATAACTAAACGACGCATTAGTACCTATATATGAGAAAGTTTGTACAATGTATGTTGTACCGATTTTTTAACTTGTTGCGCTGAATGATTGAGTTGGGAAACTCAATAAAATATATTATACCTTCATTCCAGTTGTAGGGAAATGTCTTCGGGATTATATCAAAGCAAGAGCACTGCGTTTATTCGTAGACGATAGAATAATTACTCGATTTATGTGTTTTGGCGAAAAATTTTGTAATTTAACGGGGGAAATATGGAGTTAACATTTGAGAAACATCGTTCTTCTTAAATTAAAAAGTATGGTAATTTTCCGAAATTATCCCCACATTTACAATTGGATGAATAACCTGAAGTTTCTTTCGAAATGAAATCCCAATTAATTCCTTTATTTTATGACTGTAATGAGAAATTGCGTTTGCTGCTTTTAAGTTCACGCCGTTCTGAGCATCTTCGTAAACGATAAAGATACATCGTTTCATTCCCAGTTGTGCGCGAATCTATTTTTAATCTTGAGATTGTTGCGACCTTGGTATTGTGCCATTTTATTTTTCATTATCTGCGCTCTTATTTATTCTGCACTATTACAAATAAAACGGTGATATGGATCTTTTTGAAGGACTTTGAGCGAACGCTAAGTTGTCCTAGAAATTTTACTTTCGATGTTTACTTATTTTTCTAAAACCGAATTCTCGAAGATCTTATTTTATAAAGTTTATCAAAGCTTAAAAAGTGTTTACTTACTGGATTATACTTTGAACGGATGTCAGAATCATTGCAATCAATGTTCAGTCAGAAATTCTATCTTCGTTTCAGTTCGAGATAAATGTCACACTTTCATTATTTCTACTTCTTTCACCAATTTCTATTTCAAAAATTGATTCTTGATAAGATATCACATTAAAAGAAAAAAAAATATTTTCGCTATGTATAAAGCACGTTTTTATTGTGTTAACTCATTTTAACATTCCACTCCTTTGGGCAACTTCGGTGAAATTACCATATATGCCGTATTTATCCGACTATAAGACGATCCCCTCCCCTTTCACAGAAGATAATTTAAGGAAGAAATGTTTTATGAGCAAATAAATTAAACAAGGTTGATGGAGTTATTTTTATTGAAATTTTTAAAAGTCACCACAACGTGCAGTGAAAAGTTAAATATGATTTAAACCATGCTAGACTAGCCATAATCACCTTCACTAATTTTTAAATTTCTTTGTGATAGAATATTAGACGATCCCTAACTTCTGATTAAAAATGGAAATGAACCTCGATTATAATAGGGTAAATGCGGTATTTTCAATTTCCTGATGTAATAAAGAGTATGGAAGCGTTGGTTCGAACGCCGACATTTCACACTGCTTTATGTGTTGTGAGGAGGATATACAAGTCATCAATTCATCGTCCGGAAGGGACTGAGGCGCCTCTCGAAAAGGGCGCCAAAATGATACTAAAATCTTCCCACAAATATTCATAATTTTTCGATATTGTTTATTCCTAGAATACACTTTTTTAATAATGATGCAAAAAATCGCATTGTAAGTGTTAATATTCACTTTTGGCTACTCACTAGAATGGATTAATTTCTTCTCCCAGCATTGAATAATAAAAAAATCTGATGTGGCCAACACATGACTTTCTCCATATTTGGGGTATAGATATTTAAATCATTATGAATAGCATTATAAGGCAAAGTTATTATTTCGTATCGCAAAAGAATACAGTCGTCCTTATTGCCGTAAATTTATGTTGAATATGTTCACAGAATTCACCGCTAGTTGGTGGCGCTGTATACTGGAAATTTATGAATAAGTTAAATATCTCCAAAATGTATGGTTCTATGAAAATGTTTCAAACAAAACTTAGAAAAAATATTATTCTCTACAGCATTGGCCCTCACAAAGATTACCAATGACGATGTTTTTAAGGAGATATTTGAGGGAAACCGAAAAAACCGATTATTTATAAATAATTCCTAAATCATAACTGCAATGGAAAATTGTTTCAAATAAAAGTTGTAGGAAATTACATTCTCTATTATATTTGTATTGAGTTGTATATACAATAATGATGTTTTAATGGAGATATTTCGCCAAAACCGAATCGGGTTTCGAATAAACCTCGACTTCCGATTAACCGTTATTGCCCAAAAACTAATCAGTTCTTTGTGCTCATGCTAAAGTGTTATATATGAAATTTGGTATTAATATGACAAGTACTTTTTGAGTTAAGAGCGCCCACAATCACATACATCCATCTATCAACACACACATACATCATTCCGAAAATAGTCTAAACGTGTACTAGGGACCTCAAAACGTGTATTTCTGTTGAAATCTCGAAGTCGAGTTTTTTCGTGATCACAATACTTTCCCTATACTACGTATGGAGAAAGTAAAAATTGAACGAGATTTTTGAAAAGGCAGCTCATAAGCAGTAAAGATTTCTGTTGGATGTCAGCTCGTATATGGCTGCATGCGTATGATTGAATCTGCCCGATCAGTGCTCATTCGTTTATCTGAAAAAGATCACCTAATTCAGAAACATAAACTCATTCCATTCAGGTTGATATTAGTACATTCTGAAAATATTAAAGGAATATGGAAATTTACATATTTGTTTTAAAACATGAAAAATTATCAAGGGTAAAATTTTGGCATTAAATTTTGAATTTTTATGATATAATTTCTATTATTATTATTTAAAGGCTCAATGTCTATAGCTAGAATTTGGATATCCTTTTAATTTCGTCAGTCCATGGGTTCTAAATATTTAATTTATTATACAATCAGTCATCTATTTCTCTCTAAGGCTCAAATTATTTCCGAAAATAAATACAAATGAAAACTTATGATTTTACTATCAAACAATGAAGTTTGATAGTAAATTGTATGTGACCAGATATTTTTACTTTCTCCACATTGTACGTAGTATAGAGAAAGTATCGTTTTCATGAAAAAAATCGACTTCGAGATTTCAATGGAAATAGTACGTTTTGAGGTCCTTAGAACACGTTTAGACTATTTTAGGAATGATGTCTGTGTGTGTATGTGATTGTGGGCGCTCTAACTCGAAAAGTACTTGCCATATCATTACCAAATTTCGTATATAATACTTTGATGTGAGCACAAATAGCTGATTAGTTTTTGGACAATACTAGTTAAACGAAAGTCGAGGTTTATTCGAAACCCGATTCGGTTTTGGCGAAATATCTCCATTAAAACATCATTATTGTATATACAACTCAATACAAATATAATAGAGAATGTAATTTCCTACAACTTTTATTTGAAACAATTTTCCATTGCAGTTATGATTTAGGAATTATTTATAAATAATCGGTTTTTTCGGTTTCCCTCAAATATCTCCTTAAAAACATCGTCATTGGTAATCTTTGTGAGGGCCAATGCTGTAGAGAATAATATTTTTTCTAAGTTTTGTTTGAAACATTTTCATAGAACCATACATTTTGGAGATATTTAACTTATTCATAAATTTCCAGTATACAGCGCCACCAACTAGCGGTGAATTCTGTGAACATATTCAACATAAATTTACGGCAATAAGGACGACTGTATTCTTTTGCGATACGAAATAATAACTTTGCCTTATAATGCTATTCATAATGATTTAAATATCTATACCCCAAATATGGAGAAAGTCATGTGTTGGCCACATCAGATTTTTTATTAGAACAATGACAAAGATAGAAATTGATTCAGTTCGTTTTCAACTTAGTTTTAGTTTTTCCAGATGATTTCTTGCTTGCGAATATTCTTCTGCAACACCTTGATAAGCAGAAAAATAAACCAAAAAGAATTATGGTTGGTACGATGACAACCACAGCAATAACATCGAGTAGATACAGCTGAAACCAAGATAGGTCTACAGATGCAGATACTAGGTGTTTAGCTCCTTTGTGACGAATTACATATTCAGTCCAAAATACTGCTCTTTCAAGAGGGGGCTGTGGTTGATCCCTCACTCTAGATGAAAGTTCCTTCATTCTAATGTGGTAACTGTAATGGTTAAATCAGTCCTCCATTTTATACTTTGTAATGAATCAGAACATCTATGTATATGTCATACTTCATAAAAATACCATTCTATTTAACTTGGTTTAAACAGTACATATAAATTATGATTGTAAAAGTTAATTTCAAAAATTAAGCTTAATCTTAATAGAGTAAAAATGATGAAGTAACACTAATGAGGAAATCAGGAGTAATTCATTATCATTTGGTCACAGATGATTATGTTTGGAAAAAATAAATGCTATATTCAGTGGTGGGAGTGGTTTTGGGGGTTCAAACTACCCTATCAGAAATTCCAATATCATTCTGATTTTTGTCTTTAAAAATTTATAATATATTAATATTTACCTAATTTCAAAATTTGAAAAGGTTGTAAATATTCATTTGCATCAGAGGAAAATTTGCCTCCAGGGGGGATCTATCCAGTTGAGGCAAAATTGCCTTGTATCAAAATCTTGGCCACTATGTTAAAATAATTGAAGACATCATATTTCAGCCATTTTATGGCGACCATATGAGACTAATCAATCTTACTACTACTGCCATAAACACATTTCACATCATAAATGCTTTTTCCTATCATTAACACAAAATAGAAGTCAAATTTTCAACATTGATTTTTTTTTAGAAATAGGCTTCAATATACATATTTCACATTTTGGGTTATTACATATACGACAAGTTAGGAAAGTGTACAATGTATCACAAATGGGCGCGTTTCGTGAAATAGAGTATTAGAAAGAAATTATATAACTGTACGTTTGAAAAATTGCGTTTTAAAGTTCTTTTCTTCATCATAAATAATCCATTTTCTTTCTATTTAAAAATATTGCATGTACACGTAAGGAAATTAAACGTTTGTTTGTGAGATTGTTTATGTTAGCAACAATGAAGAAGTAACCATGCAAGAAATTTTCTGTTCAACTCGATTTAAGACTTTCTTGTTCGATTTTATGGATAACGGCTACTCCTACGATAAAAATGTATAGGGTAAGAAATACTCTAATTTATTAGTTCTACAAGTTTTATTTGAAAAATATTTTGATATGAGCAATACTTCACGAGATATGATGAAAATTTAATTTTTTATCACCAGTAAAGTGGTGCCCCTGATTGGCGTACGTGATTCATTTTTGCGACTTTCTAATTATATTTGATTGTAAGTCCTCAATATCAAATTTCATGAAAATCCGTTCTGTAGAAGCCGAGAGCGAACATGCGGAAAACGGACGGACAGACAGACCGACGACAATAGGCGCTCACGCTGGAAGTGAAACGCGCCTAAAAATCAAATGTATTGGCTATGCAAGTTATTGTAAATAGGTTGTAAACTAAGCTAAGCGTTTTTCAAGCTAATATTTATTACTAAAACATCACCAAATAGGCAAGGAAAATTTATATTTGAAATCAATTCATACTAAGAGTGATACAGTAAAAATGTTTTTTCCACTTTGGTTCTTTGGATTATTTTTAAGTAAATTACATATAAAGAAGTTCTCAGCATAAATAAGACTAACCTTGGATCTGTTAGGATTGTGTTTATTGCATTTAATAGCTTCTCTTTGGTCAATTCTTTGTATGGTACTTTGAGGCCCACTCCAAAATGAAGTACTTTTACCATATTCAAATCTTGGTCCCCAAAAAATGGTATTCCAATAAGTGGTACGCCCCTGTCAACTGCCTCCTGGAAACTCAGTAGTCCTCCATGTGTAATGAATAACTTCATATTTGGATGAGCTAAGAATATAATTTTAACCTTAATAACATAAACATTAGTGAATTCTGCAAAGATCTTGAACTTATATAAGTATTACTCTAAGCTTCAATTCATTAAATATTAATTGAATTTTTTTCTGAATTTGGCATAGGATTGCTATAATTATTCCAGTATATTGAAAACTTACTTCACATGTTAAATTCTTTGAAAATTTACCTAAGAGATCTGATTGTGGCAGCCATTTCTCTAGCCTAACATTTGAGGGTTTTCCAGGCAATGGTTTGTCCTCTTCCCATTTAAATAAAACCTTCTGCTTCAGCTCTGAAAATACACCCATAAGGGCATCTCTTATCTCATCAGGAAAGCTGACACTTCTAACATTAGAACCCATGCTGAAGTAAATCACTCCTTCTTTGGCCTCATCCATAAAACTCTGAAGCTCCTGTGAAATATGTATTTTAGTTCAAAATTTTGACATCATATATAAAACAACATTTTTACTCGTTCAATAACAATTATTAATTAGCAATGCTTGAAGGTTACTAAAATTTAAGTTTGCTCTCACACTTGACAGTCGAAATAATAAGTTATTTTTTTCAAATCCGAGAATTATAAATAATTTTGGAATTTATAAAAAGATTATATTTCTTCATCATTAATAATGTTACAATAAATCATTACCTTTGACAATGTCTTTGGTGGCTTAAGGTGCATACTTCCAACCTCCACTAGATTTGGAACAGAAGGTCGAGGGAAACTAATTGTGAAGTGGCTGTTTAGAAGAATTAGGTTTATACGTTTATGAAGTTCAGACAGAGGTGGCACAGAATCACCAAAATATTCTTTCAACGTTTTTTCCTGACTCGGAAACAAAATGAAATTAACGAATCCTGTCATGGCAAATGATCCTATTAGATTAAGGGTTCTCTGAAAGAAATTCATCCTGTCAGTTAATAAGAAGAATCCATTTGGAACAAAAGATGGTAGAACTACATTTCCAACCAATGCATCTGTCTGGGGAAATGCTCCACCAGGAGAAATCTGAATAACTGGAGCATTGTAAACATGAGCAAAGCCAAGGAAGCAATCTGAGAAAAAATGACTCATTAAAATCAAATCAAACTGCTTTCCAGATATTTTTGGATTCATCAGTTTCTGTACCTCTGGCAATTCTAATACAACCCTACAACAATGGACTGTTATATTATGTAATTTCCCTAAAACTTCTGTGATTCCTACCACATTGGCATTGCTGAAAGAGCTGAATGATGGAGCAATAACATCATAAACGTTTATTTGTTCATAGTTGGCAGGTGGTGTTTTAATGGGATAGGGTGTGATGACAGTCAGTTTGTGTCCACGGGATGCTAATTCTTTGGTTAAGGTGGTAAATACATTGTTGTGACTAGATGCAGAAATAGGAAATAAACCGAGGATGTTTGCTGCCTGAGTATTTTCTGGCAGAGAGGTCAGTATCCCAATGGCTGCGATGACTAATAGCCACCCACATGATGGTCCCTGCTTTGCCATTGATGCTGAAAGTATTATAAGGCAACGTTAAGTCGATTACCGTATTTTCCGTCGCATAAGACCCACTTTTTTGTCTCAAGTGTGTCCTACAATCATGATGCATCTTATACAACAGTGGTTTAAATACCGGTAAGATATTTCACTTAAAATTTAGATATACACATTTTTCTAATTCTCGCGGATCGCTTTTCTGTTCATATTAAGTACAGCTTCAAACACCTTCGTATTCTTATTGTAATTATTTATAATTTCATTAATTATTTTTAACCGATTACCAGTATGTATATTCATTTAGCAGGTTACAAAGATCAACGTTACCGAAACACTCGGAGCTTTATACCTAAACGTGCTGCAAAAGGAAAGCAACGAAAAATCGCAACGACTTTGTTTTTCTGGCTCATAAGCCTCTTTGATCATTATAGCCACAGCTCCTTCCACCCACCCACCCACCCATTCCCTATATATGCGCTTTAATGAACTTGATCTTGACCAGAAAGCATTCTTGACCTGATGATGAGTATATTTTAGTTGAAACCGGTCGTCCGTTTTTATCTGTCAATAAAGTGGAATTTACCAAGTGTTAGTATATTATTATTCTTTCCTTACAAAAATAAATTCATCCCTCTGATCCATATTAGAACGTTATTGTGTGACTGTCGTTTTCTTGCGTTTTAACGTGATAACATCGAATATCGGCAAATTTCAGCGAATTTACGGCATAAATATTGAAACTTTGTGCCTCTACGAAGTACCCTATTCACAACCCGACACCGTATTCCTACATGTACGGTGCACGATTGATAAATGAAATAGCAACATGAAAGTCGTGAAGACCTTATGCGCTTCTCTGCTAAAAAAAAACAGCCGTCAGCAGTGGTGATGTTGCAGATACCTAATTTGTCAATTATATCCCAGCCTAAAAACGATCACGATAATTATTTTTTGAATGGACACCGCACGAGGCAATTGTACGCTGTGATTTACGTCGTAGGATTTCTTCCTACGGTAAAATTAGTTCATCAATTTTCACGTGGACATATTTCTCTTGATAGTAAAATTTCTTAAGTTAAGCTTTTAATGAAAAAAATATCGCTCCGAATTCCACGGGATAATAGATATTTTCAAGCAAACAGTGAGGCAAAGTTTGAGGTTGTACTCACCTTACCTGCTCGACCGACGAAGCTCACGCAAACTCAGTTAACTGTGGGCTGACTTATGTAATAAGCATGCCAATTCAACTCGGCCGTATCTGCGTTGTTAGAAGTGAAAGAAGGCATGCTAATCTTATCTCCGCCAGTGACCTCATGCTCGGAGGGGAAAATGGATCTCCCTTCTCACACCCAAGGTTAATGTTTTTACGTTGAATGATAAACCCAGGTGCTAAATTGGATTGTCCATGGTGCAAGATTTTTTCATAAGCAAGTTCAGTGTTTATTCGTAGACGACGGAGTAATTACACGATTTGTGTTTTTGGCGATTATTTTCACAATTAAACAAGGGAAATGTGGAGTTAATACAGTGCCGTAACTAGGGTATGGTGAAGATGGCATTTGCCATAGGCGCCGCTTGCAAAAGGCGCAAATCGTTACCGAAAAAATCGGTACAACATACATTGTACAAACTTTCTCATATACTAATGTGTCCTTTAGTTAGCTTTAGAAAATGAAAATCGTATGAGCCGTTTTTGAGAAAATCAAATTATTGTTAAAGTTGCCTAGAATAAACTAGCCTTATATTAATTTTTTGAGAAATTTGAATTATTTGGTATTATTGAAGACGTAAACTCAAGTAACTGAACGAAATTTGATCAAAATCTTTAGAGCCGTTTTTGAGAAAATCAAATTGTTGTGAACAATGCGTAGAATAAACTTCCCTTAATTATTGAGCAATGCCAACCTTTTCTTCATCGATTCTGCTCTGTATGATAAAATGTCTAAATAGAAGATTTCATTCATTTTCGCTCTACCGTTTAGGCTCTAGAGCCAGTAACAGCCAGACAGATGGCATTGCAAAAACCACTTTTTCGGACTCAGCTACACCTAAAATGTATATTTCCGTCAAAATCTCGAGGTCGAATTTTTTCGCGATAACAATACTTTCTCAATATACGATATTTCTTATATGGGAAAGTAAAAAGTGCGAAAGGTTCATTTTCCCATAAATAAGTATAATTTTATTACCCTAATGTTGATTTATGTATTATAAAAAATGCAATTATCCTTTATTAAAACGCAGAAAAAATTATATCATTCATAAAAAAGGCGTTTCCTAAAATTTTGCCATAGGCACCATGTCGTCAAGGTACGTCTCTGAGTTAATATTTGAGAAGCATCATTCAACTAGCAAATGTCCCAGGTTCAACTAAACATTATTAGGAGACCTCATTTTACTCTCAGTTGTGCGCAAATCTATGTTAATCTTGCGATTATGCGTGCCATTTTTGAAAGATGGGTTATGTTCTTTTTTTATTATTTTCGCTCTTATATATTCTGTATTATTATCACAAAGAAAACGGAATTATTTAGATCTTTTTGAAGGAATTTGAGATTAAGCTAAGTTTTCCTAGAAATATTATTTTTGAGGTTTATTTATGTTATTTTAACCAAATTCTCGAATATATTATTTTATGATGTTAGTCATAGGTTAGAAGAGGAATATTAACCAGATTATATTTTGTACAGAAATCAGATTGAAATGTGTGTTCAATTAGAAATTGCACCTCCCTTCTAGTGCTAGAAAAATGGCATATTTTCATTATTTCCACTTCTCTAACAAAAATTTGATTCTGATTAATAAATGAGCTTAAATTGATTTTATCTTACAGAACATTCCTTTATTTTAATAGAGAGGGGAATGAAATCGTGTTTTTTATTACTAACATTTAGACGAGAAATATTTTGATTAAAAAAGAATTTCAAGAATATGCTTTATACTGTAGTATGAGTTTGAAAACTGAAGCATTATATATGTGTGTGTTATGTAGGATAATGACAAATTTTATTATAAAAAAATCATTTTAATTATCATAACATGTTCATACAATGAAATAATGAAAGTACACACAAAAAATGAAATATTTCGACATTACTTGTCTTTCTTTGATTTGTCTGCTGAAATCTTATTTGAACAACATTTCCTCTTCAATAATTTTATCACAATATAGGTCATTACAGAGAAAACTATAAGTGGAAGAATTATTATTACAAAGAAAATATCCAGCATATACAACTCATACCAAGCTAAGTCAACTGAGGCTGTCAACAGATGCTTGGCTCCTTTGTATCTTAAAACATACTCTATCCAATAGAGTGCCCTTTCCAATGGCTCATTTATCTGATCTGTCACAACTGACTGGATTTTCTTCATGTTGGTAGAATATCTGATGGAAAACACAAATATATAAATAAAAGCCCAACTCATAGTCAGCAATTGGATGATGCATGCTTGAAGAAGTTCAAATTTTTAAACTTCCTTTTCCTATTGAACTCAATATCTGCACTTATTTTTTTTCTTACCAATTACAGATATATATGCTTAAGGAAAAGAAAAGGTAATTATAAAGGTGGGTGGATACAAGGTGTTGGAGGAAGCCCAGTGTACACTTACCAAAACTGGAGAGCCACTGAGGGTGCTGAAGACACATGAAAAACAGAAACACACAAAAAACAACACAAATTTGAAAGCTTTTTCGGCCGAAGCCCTTCGTCAACAATGGATAGAGAAGTACTGTTTGAAATGATGCACTGGGTAGGGATATAAGTGGGTGATGCAAAGAGTTTGAGGATAGACAGGGAGGGGGAATGACCAATAAGGTTAGCGGAGATTGAAACGGGGGGGGGGGGAAGAGTCTAGTAGGTGTATATGGGCTAATTCCCACTGTCGAAGTAGGGGGGTGGGGGTGTCGTCCGGTTACATGGGGATAATCTTTACATTAAAGCAAGTATTAAAGATACCTTGTGTAAATTAGCGTGAGAGGCCACCGGAAGGTGACAGTTGAGATTTACCCTATTCCAGTGGCTGTTCATTCTTATGTTAAGAGGGTTGCTGGTGAGGTCAATGTAGAAAGCAGGACAGAGGGTGCAGGTGAGGATGTAAATAACATTCCTCGTGGTGAAGTTATTTCTGGAGGTGATGTTGGTGGAGGGACGGGTGAATGAAAATGAGGGTGGGTGGATGGGACATGTGAGGCAGCAGGGTTTGCTGCAGGGTTGAGATCCTGCAGTGGATGGAGGGGTAGGACTGGGTAGTTCTTTCTTCCACATGATATTTCCCAAATTGGGAGGTTGGCAGAAGGAAAGAATGGGGGAATTAGTGAAAGAGGATTGGTGGTAAGAATCGGGTGGGCAGCAAGGAGGATTTGCTTGAGGATCTCATGGATACTGGGAAAGGTGAGTGAAGGGGTAAAATCATAAATAGGGGGAGTGTGATGGTGGTGTTTATTGGTTGAGGGTGTGATTGCCCTCTGGATCAAGTCACAGATCAGGCTCGGTGGGTAACCACGTTTTAGAAGGGCATCTTCGAGGATGGAGTATTATATTGAAAAAGACCTCCTATCTGAGCAAATCCTCCATCCTCAGCGGGCTAGGGCATAGGGGATAGGGGTTTTAGTGTGTAAGGCAGTGTTTCCCAACCTTTTTAGAGTCGCGGCACCATTAGTAATAATCGTGCTGAAGTTGAACACCTAACTCCAATCTCCATATCTCCTTTCATTTCGACGTGCCTTTGCAACGAAATGAAGGTCGACGTAACTCTGGTTTGCATTTTTGAAAGTCGACTATGCAAAATGAGGCTAAGAATGGGAAAACAGTATTTTTTGCGGCACCCTTCAGAGCACTTCTGGGCCCCCCAGGGTGCCACAGCACTCAGGTTGGGAAACACTGGTGTAAGGGATGGCAGATATTGAAGTGGAGATATTGGAGGTTATTGGTGGGCTTTATGTGGACACCGGTGTGGATTTTTCTGTCTTGCATAGAGAGGTCGACGTCCAGGAAGGTGATGTTTGAGGTGGAAGTATTGTGGGTGAAGGAAAGCGTGGGATGAGAGGAGAGGGGTGACGAAAAGGATTGGAGGGAGTCAGGTCCATTGGTCCAGATGAGAAATATATCGTCAATAAACCTCAGCAACAGTGGTGGTCTGAGAGGTATGTTGAGGAAGTGAGTCTCCCATTGCCCTAGGAAGCAATTGGCATAAGAGGGAGTCATTCGATTGCCCATTGCTCTACCCTTTATTTGGAGATAATGGTGCCCTCCAGAAGAGAAGTTGTTCTTTTTCAGCACCATTTTTTCCAAGTCCATTAGGAAATGGGAGGAGGGTCTTTTGTCAAGTAGCTTTCTGAGAGTAGAAAGTCCGTCATCATGGGGAATGTTAGTGTAGAGGGAGCAAACGTCAATGGTAGCCAAAATGATGTTGGGTGGAAGGGGAGAAGGGAGGTGTTTAAGATGTTGAAGGAAGTGGTTGGTGTCTTGGATGAAGGATGGGAGTAAACAGACGAGAGGTTGTAGGTGTGAGTCCATGAATGCAGAAATGTTAAAACTTGCAACAATGGGGCGGCCGGGGATGTTAGGTTTATGGATTTTAGGGAGTAGGTAGAAGGTGGAGGTATGGGGATTCTTGGGAATCATCAAGGCAATGGCAGAGTCCGAGAAGCCTTTGTGTTTTCCTGCGGAATGAAGATAGGAGAAGATTTGGGAAGAGTGGCGGCGTGTGGGATTGGAGGTGAGGAGGAGGTAAAAGGTTTCGTCGGAGAGTTGGCACTCAGCTTCCATGTTGTATTAGGCATAATCCAAGACAACTGTGGTGGTGCCCTTGTTTGCGGGGAGATTAATAATATATTTGTTATATTTAAGAGTTGAGATGGCATGTCGTTCCCATCTGGTAAGATTGTCTTTATGGTCAAGAAGATTGGAAAAGTTGGGCTGGGAGATTCTGCGAAGGATATAATTAAGGTATTGCTCTACCGGAAGTCGAGAGGGAAGTGCAGGTAGAATATTCCTACCCAGTGCGTCATTTCAAACAGTAGGTTCTTCTCTATCCGTTGCTGACAAAGGGCTTCGGCCCAAAAAGCTTTCAAATTTGTGTTGTTTTTCGTGTGTCTTCAACACCCTCAGCGGCTCTCCAGTTTTGGAAAGTGTCCACTGGGCTTCCTCCAACATCTTGTTGCCACACACAATTACAGATATATATTGAGGTATGTACACCTTTCCCTTGCTTTGCATGGGGGATGCATTCTCGGAAAAACCTCATGCAAAGTGAAACTGTGCAAAGCAGGACTAATACTATATAGAAGTAATTCTCTGCACTAAATAATACTATGCACCTTCCAAAGTGCTAATATTAAGAAAACTCTCCATTAAAAAAAATAAATATACTGCATGTCTCTTAATTATACGTATGCTAGATTCATTCACCATATGCACACCACCGAGTGATGCAGCAGACACTCCAGCTGTTTGATAATTTCCATTTTTGCTTGCAATGACATAATTACCTTTGGTTTCTTCATTAGAGTATTTTGGGATCCAGGAAAAATTTAGTATGCTTTGGGGGTGCATGATTGAAGGGTTTAATCCACTAAGTGCATAAAACACAATATATCCGTGTGTATCACAAGTGCAGCATATGATGGCATGAACGATACTGTCATCGTGAGGACTAGAGGCATGGGGCCTTTGTCTGGCTAGAGCAAATCACTACCCCCACCCCACCCTCATTCCTTCAGAATAATAGTATATCTTTCATGCAACTGTGCCTTAATAAGGACAGGGTATATTAACTGCATAATGGAAGATTTATTTGACCCGATATTAAAGTTAGCTGAGTTCCATTTAAAAACATTTCAAGAGTCAGACTCACTCACCACGAGAGTCCGAGGATTGGGCTGTTTGCTAAATCAAAGCCCATTCAACTTCCCCATTCTTAGCTGTGTATTAATGAAACCCAAACCGTGTATTGTGAAACTGGTGTTAAAAAATAAACTGTGCGAAGTGGGGGAAAGGTGTAAATGTATCACAGCCTGAGAAATGTTATTAAGAAGTATACTCACGTGGAATCTCCCAAAACTTTATTAATAGCATTTAGTATATTCTCTTTTGTCAAATTTTTAGTATCCAGTTTCACACCAACTTGGAGTTCAATGACTTTATTTATATTTCCGTCTTGATCTCCAAAATAGGGAATTCCTATCAGTGGCACCCCTCTGCTAACTGCTTCTTGGAAGCTAAACAGACCTCCATGTGTGATGAACAATTTAACATTTGGATGAGCTGGAATAAACAATCAATTTTAGTGATTTCAACAGAAGGAAAAGGAATGTTTCTGAAAGGAGACATGATTTTCAAAAATATTTTAGAGACAAACTATAGAGCTAATGATGCGATTTGTATCAAATTCCTTATATAGAAAACTCTGTAAGAGATTAAACGGACATGAAAAAAATATCTGTATTTAATCTACATAGTTGCTATATTTTACCAGCTACTTGATTTTTATAAGAATCTTATAAGCTTCAAATATATTCTGTGTGACTAATTGTGATGGAAGTGTTAACGTTTCACTAAAATTACTCATGGTTGAAGAAGTTAATTATTCATGCGTTAATTCTTGTGCTGCTCCAAACTTCTGTATGATAATAAGTAATTACTTTACAACTAGTGTAATGCCCGTTGAAATATCAGTGGAAGAATTATAGATAGATAGATAGATTATTATTATTTTCATTTAAAATAATTAATATCACACTTTTACATATGAAATATTTTGCCATATACAACATTTCTAGTGAATATTCTGTTGTTGACGGGCTACCTTTAGTTAAACTTAAAATAGTTGCCTCACTTTTCCTCCCTCTCCCAACCCCCTCTCCCAACCCCCTCTCCCTCCCCCCTCTCTCCCCCTCCCCCCATCTTACACCCTCTCACACCCTCTCTCTCCCTCCCCCTTCCTCATTTCTCTCTCTCCCTCTCGCTCCCCCCTCTACCTCTCTCTCCCCCCCCTCTCTCATATTAAAAGAATTCAAAGCACGTTTATACCCATAAGGATTGAATTAACAATATGATGTAGAGGTCTAAAAATGGAATTGGTAGCCAAGGCAACATTCTGTTAAAATGGAAATATTTCCACAAAATATGTGAATTAAACGTATAACATGAGCGATTTCGAATTGTATGCGGAAAAAGATGAACAGAATAAGAAACTTTGTAATTTTTTTTAAAAAATGGTTCAGATCCGAAGATTGTAGGTTAATTCCTTCTAATTTTAATTTCCAAAACAATAAAAGCCTGCACATCAAAAAATTGATTTTTACATGTTACCTTACGGAAAATGGAAATGTCTTCCTTTGAGTCGAACCCAGCACTTTTTTGGAGATTTATTTTCGTCATTACCTTAAAATATGTTAATGAAGCATCCTTGCCAAATTTCAATCTTCTATCCATTCAGGAAGTTTGTTAAAACCCTCTATATCGGCCATCATGAAAGCGTGACCAACCAACCAACAGACCTGGGCTATTATAGTATAAAATTACATGGGTAATTTTTTTTCATCTTAGTTGTTCACATATATTTTCCTAACTGGCGAATGATTACTTTTAAGATCATTTAAGGCCTCTACCTTCACGGTTCTGTGGAAGTGACACTATCAGAGACATTATAATTACACACGGTATTTTTTTCTGCCTTGAGCTGAGACATAATTATAACATGAGGATTAAAATATATTTTTACATACAGTCAAGTTCCTTCTGGAATGTACTTTTTAATAACAGTTAGTTTTCATTCATTTCACAAGTAATTTCATCTACTTTGGACAAAAAAGCTGACAATTTTTCAAGAGAAACATGCATAGCCAAAAGTTATTTTGGAAAGTATTCTTAAAAACTAGTGGTTCCCGTTAAGAAAGTCTTCAATCCAGTATTTTTTTATTTCTAAACAATGAAAAGTACTTACCAAGGACATCTTGCTGAGGCAACCATTTCTCAAGCATGATGTTTTTCGATTGTCCTGGTATTGGCTGGTCTCCTTCCCATTTCCAGAGAACCTTCTGTTTCAATTGTGAGAATGCACCAACAAGAGCATCTCTTGTCTCAGTTGGAATGTTTTCACTTTTTATAATGGAACCCAAGCTGAAGTATATGACCCCATCCTTGCTAGCGCTATCCATGAACTTCTTAAGTTCCTTTAGAACAAAATTAAAATAAATAACTTCAGAAATCATCATTGAAATATCTTTTATATTGTTTGCAATTTCAAGTCTTATAACCCATTTATTTTTTAAAGTTGATGAGGATGCAGGAATGGTTTTGTGCATACATTTTATATTGACAGTTTGATAATTTATGCTGCACTACGAAATTTAAAAATGAAATAATTTTTATTTGTCGATATTATTTTAAATTTTCATTCTTAGGAAATATTATTAATATGCACTTTTCTCTTTCATCAAAATATTTATGCATGTAGGCAGTAGGAATGCTTTCCTATGTCACATAAAATGAAAAATTCTTAGTTTGACTTTCATATAGATGTGAAGGAATTTATTATTGTTAAAATAATATTAGTTCAATATGCGGGGCCAAGGAGACAAGAAATTCTTATTTCCTAAGAAATTATTAGAGGAAATTAGTTGGCAAGCTGGAGAAGTATTTTATTTGCAATTAAATTATAAATGAGAAAAATAATAGTATCCATTGACTATTACAGAGATTTGTTTTGGTATGTTAGTTTTTATGCTGAAATAGGAGAAATGCATTAACGTATGTATATTTTCTTGTAGCATCATTTATAATGAAAATAGGAACTCTCACACAATTTCCTTCTAGTATAATAAAAGACAATTATATTAGTAAATTTAGGAAGATTTATTCTCTGAATTTAGTGTCATGGTCTGGAATTGCATGATTTATGGTGTAAACATATTCTTATTAAATACTTTTATCATATTATGGAATATTATTTTGAAATTAAATACTTTTATCATATTATATAATACTATTTTGAAATTTAATGTAATAACCACAACAGCTCGGTGTTTCTCAACCTTTCAG
Source organism: Uropetala carovei (assembly GCA_036926305.1). NCBI lineage: Eukaryota > Metazoa > Arthropoda > Insecta > Odonata > Petaluridae > Uropetala > Uropetala carovei. The sequence goes on from JAXCHB010000043.1 coordinate 10,934,831, forward strand.
AAGTCACAGACCTACTATAATGTCTCACAATATCTGCAGACCCCCTCCTAATGAAAAGCCCATACATTTCTCCATGGGCGTTGGAAATGTGTAAAAACATAAATATTATATTAGATATTATTTTAAAATGTGAAAAACTGGACATGTGAAAATACTTAGCATGTTGTGTATGGATGGCGAGAATTCTCACTATTCAAACGTCACTTTATTGTCACAAATATCTTATTTATTGATACAAGCTATTTTTGTTTCTTCGAGCTATTGTTAATTACAAAGGTTGCATGCATGTAATGGAAGATTCTATTAAAGACATTTTATCGTTCAGCAGGGCCGGCCTTCAAGTGCATGCAGCCCATGCATTACATTAGGGCCTCCTCCTCGTAGGAGCCCTGGTTTACTTGTATTAAGGTGACAAGAAGTCCCTCTTTATGCGGGACAGTCCCACTTTTTAACAATCTATTCCGCTTCCCACCTGATCCAGAAAATGTCCCGCTTTCTAGCAGTCACAAAAGTATAATAGGACCTCGCAAAACTTCACCATCAATAATCATCGTTTCACTCAATTGTCATTGATGCTACAGGGTTGCTGCCTGTCGGTACCATGAGCAGAAATTCTGTTGCCTCTAAGGCAACATACTATCAAACACATGGATGGATACAGAGGGGGATAAAGGGGTAATTATCCCCCCCCCTCCCCAAGATTTCTGAACACTAGAAAGAATTAACTCCTAAACCTCGTCCTATGTGCTGAGAAAAATGCGCTTTTAGATGTATTCGGTACAAACTATCTCGAATTTGTGTCGGAGATTAGTTCTAAGCAAATAAATATCCTTGCAAAGTGAGAGTTGCATTGACAGAAAATTCTTTGGTCTACAGAAGTCTGAGAGGACGATAGGCGCAATCGCTCCCATTGAATACCACCTCTCTCTCCCACTTGAGAAGTTTCTGGATTTTCTTGTAGGTTAGAATACTCTTTAGTTTATGTAAACATTCTTGAAAGAAACAACCTATATCAATTCTTACTGAAACATATTTGTTAAGTTAAGTGGACACGACCAATCCTAGAAGCAGGGGATATCCGTTTAAGAAAAGTTTGGACAACCTTTACACCTCCCCATCTATATTATGGGTGCAGCCATCAGTAATATTAGTCCAATAATGCAGGTTGGGTGCCATTACAGTTCGGGATTTAATGGGAAAACCCTCATGACTGCAGAACTACTCAGTGAATTGGTAGCCAGGTATTCAGTAAAGAATTGCAAGGGAAGGCTATAAGGTCTCTTTTGGTGGTGTCAGGAAGATGCAGTAGCAGTTAATAAGTAAGTAATCTCTTTATATATTTTGCTATTCCCGGTGCGAAAAGGAGGGATGGGGGCTGGTTGTATTGTTTGATTCAAACATGACTTTAACTTCGTAGCTCTGATATTTAGCCACTGTTGCACATTAGGTTTTAACTTTTCCTTTGGAAATGCCATTATAGTTTGGTACCACTTTTGTCTTCAGCAATATGCATGAGGGGTTAGGTACTGTACTTTGTCATAATGGGACTCATTTCTGTGATTCCTTATGGCTCGTTCGCTACCAGCTGTCAATAGCGGGATCCTGGTGTAAGCTTGGTTTTTAATAAAATAGTTTGATGGGATATTGACAAGTGCTCTCACTTAACTTTTCAGTGAGTTATTATTTTGTGAACATATAAGGTGTTGTAATACTTTAAAAATTTAAAAGCTTTTTTAAAATAAGTTCTTTCCTTTTACCTATATGAATGGAAAAAAAATCTAACAGGAAGAGAACTTGTAAGTTCAATGAACTTTTGGTGAAAGATTTTCCTTTTCTGAAAAAAACTAAAATTGAAGATACTGTTTGTTGCAATAAATTTAATGGTGAGTTTTCTGTCTCCCATGGTGGCAGATATGATGCCACAAAACATTTAGCAACAGAAAAGCATAAGATAGCCTTAAGTAATGCTGCTTCCTGCTCTAACTTAGAGGATTTCTTCCAAAAAACTAATTTCACCGAAAAGGAAAGACAATTAGCAACAGCAGAAGGACTATTTTTGTTCCATGAAATTAACCATACTCAATGTTTTCCGTCAATGGACTGTACATCCCAAATCGTCCATAAAAATGTTCAAAAAAAGTTTTCATGGGCCAGAACAAAAACTGAGGCAATCATTTGTAATGTCTTACTTCCATTTTCGTATTTTCAGTTCGAAAATGAACTAAAGAACAACACATTCATCTCAATATATTCTGATGCATCTAATCATAAAGATTTAAAACTTTCCCAAAACTTTTTTCACCCAAATGTTGGCATCAAAATAAGACTTCTTGATTTTGTTTCATTACCAGGCAAAGCCTTGCAAATAATTTCAGATTCAATAAATACAATTTTGTTAAAAAACAATGTAAAAGAAGAATTAATCGCGTTTTCTGCAGACAATGCCAATACAAAATTTGGTGGTAAAATTAGAAAAGGAACTAATAACATTTTTGCTAAACTTAATGAGCATTTGAACCAAAACACAATTAGAGTTGGTTGTGGTGCACATTTAGTTCACAATGCAATCCAAACTGCTGCTGATTTCTTACCAATTGATATTGAAAATATTATTGTTAAAATTTATTCCTATTTTTATATATGTATATTAGGGTGGCCCTTAATTTTCGACTTTCGAATTTTTTTGGTCTCACCCCCTAGAATGGTTCCAATTCCTAAAATAATGAACTACAAAATTTTTTAGCCCGATCAGAGAATATTAACAGGTGCCACAAAGGCCCCAAAGTTACGAAATTGTAGATTTTTCTGGATGTATCAATTTTTTAACGTATTTCGGGTAATATCTCAAAAATGGTAAGTCCTTATCGAAATTTTGGTGAGATGATGTCGATAGAGCATTAAATTTCCTACAATTTTGGTATTTAAACTTTTTTCATGCACACAACCGTTTTTGAGATAATCGCATTTGAATGTAGAGAAAGCAAAAAAAGAATACTCTAGTAGTGATTCGGAAGTCGCCGTTTTTGTGGCAGCGTGAATAAACAAACGCTTTACAACAGAAAGCAGTGAAATTAACCCCTGATTTCATTTGCTTTGTCGGCTTTCCCCCCCCCCCCCCCCCCCCCCGCGATTTGCTCTTTCTGGCGGCTCCAGTTACATTGACATTGACCACGTAACGTCAAAACGTCAAAAACGGTTGGGTGCATGAAAAAAGTTTAAATACCAAAATTGTAGGAAATTTAATGCTCTATCGACATCATCTCACCAACATTTCGGTAAGGACTTACCGTTTTTGAGATATTACCCGAAATACGTTAAAAAATTGATACATCCAGAAAAATCTACAATTTCGTAACTTTGGGGCCTTTGTGGCACCTGTTAATATTCTCTGATCGGGCTAAAAAAATTTGTAGGTCATTATTTTAGGAATTGGAACCATTCTAGGAGGTGAGACCAAAAAAATTCGAAAAAAAATTTCATCGTGTATAACTAGGGGCCACCCTAATACTGTACGTGTTGAAGCTTTAAAGGAATTTTGTGAATCTGGTGAGGTTGAGTACCATAAATTGCTTGGGTATAATAAAACTAGATGGTTAGCCTTGTTGCCTGCAGTTGAAAGAATTTTAAAACGATTTAAACCATTGAAATCATTTTTCCAGTCTCAGGACAATTGTCCCAGGGTCATTGAAACATTTCTCGAGAAGAATCTTGCAGAGTTATGGCTAAAATTTATACACAAAAAGTTTCTTTATTCCATGCTGCAGTTAAGTGCATTGAGGGAGACAAAGTTACAATAACGGAACATTTACATGAATACCCTGCAACTAACTCTAATTAATGCCTCTGTTGACCTGTCTTATCGTGTCTGGAAAAAAAGATCTGTAGTATTTCTCGGTTGTAGCAACTATTTCGACATATTTTCTCATACGCTCTGATCTAACGTTACGTTCACTAACACCAATGGATACAACTATGGCACGTATGTCTTCAACGAATTCAGAGCTTTTAATCTTTTCAGATCGCTTCCTTTTGTACTCAGTTCTTCTACTCTTTAACATCTGCCATTTCAGGTCACTCAAGATCTCTTATACACTCGTATCATACCGATATTCTCAATCTACAAATCTAGCCGCTCTATGCTGGACCATTTCGAGGTCCCTAGTTAGGCCCTCCTCGAAAGGGTTCCAGACTGTGCAACAATATTTAATGACGGGTCATGTTAGTGTCAGATCAGATTGCTGACTTAAAATTTAAATGTAGTGAGAGATTAGAAAAATATTTCATGCCTCTTACGATTCGAAGCGATATCAGTAAATTGGAAGGAGGATTGATTGAAAATCTTCGTTTGTTGGACATTTCCGGAATTTTATAAGAACTGCTTCCATTATTTAGAATAGTGGTCCTCCTAATTTATCGCAATTGGTGCATTCAATTGGATCATGGAACGAAATTCAGAATTCCATGACACATATGTTTTCACATTTTTTTAAATTGTGTCCGCCCCCCCCGAAAAATTTTTTTTGCCGACGTCCTTGAATTTTTCATGTTATCTCATTTTACACTTTGAAATATTAATCAGAGCTGTGTGTGGGATGTAGATAAAAATAAAAATCATTTCCTACACAACTCGTGGATGTTATATAGTCTTACCTTGGGGAGTTCCTTAGGTGGCTTGACATGCAAACCTCCAACTTCAATCATATTTGGAACTAGAGGTCGTGCACCATTCAAAGAGAAGTGGTTGTTCAGAAGAACGAGACTGACATGTTTTTCAAGCTCATAAATGGTTGGAACACTTTCTCCGAATGCTTCTTTCATTACAAGCTCCACGTTTCTTAAAATATAAAACTTGTAATATAATATAAATCCGCCCGTCAGCAGCGTATTTATCACCCTTTGAGGAAAGGTCATTCTGTCACTGTAGGGCAGAAGTGGATTAGCTATAAATGAAGGCAAGGCAATATTCCCAATCATGCGTTGGGGGGTAGTCGTTGGTCCAGCCGGTGAAATAAGCACGATGGGCATTTCATGAATGTGAGCAAATGGGTAGAAGCATTCCGCAAAAAAGTTGCTGAGAAACATCAAATCAAAGCGTTCTGCCAAATTTGATGGATTCATCAATTTAATGATCTCGGGTTTCTTTAACGTCTTCTTACAAATATCATTTGATATATATTTCATCTTCATTATCAATTCTAGCACTCCTGTTTTTTCTTTTGGGTTGAATGTGTTTAAGAGATGCATCAAGTCCTTTGAGGTATCAATTTCTTTATAGTTTGGTGATGTTGTATTCAAAGGGATTGACGTAACCATGGTGATATGGTGACCCTTTTCTACAAGGGCTTTTGCAATTGTACTAAACATATTGCTGTGGCTCCTACTAGAAAGTGGAAATAATGCCAGTATATTTGCTGAGCTTGACCACTCAGTTTGTGACAAAAGTAGCATTGCTATGAATGTAGCATTCCATATTATTCTGCAATTCATTCCTGAAAAGAAATTAACTTAATATTATAATATATTTAAAAATATAAATTGATTTTTTATATTATGAAATTATTATTTGTCTGTAAGAATTATAAGAAATTCTGAATTGCAAAATTGCATTTAGTTATTTACAAAAACAAAATGGGTTTCCAGGTTAAAGTCATGCCAGAGTTAAAACAGCATTTAAAAAAATTTATATTCCTTGTTGAATTAATATTATTCCTAGAATTACGAAGGAAATATCAGGAAGGTTTTCATCTTATATGATTTCCATCACCATATTTTAGTAAGTCTGTCTGGCTGGCTGTCTATCTGTTCCTTTATGCATGCCCACATTTATCAACCGATTCCGACCAAATTTTGCACGATTGTATAGGGCACCAACGGGAAGGTTAATGCCTGGTTTTAGTGTCCATTTGTTTCAAAATGGCAGCCCATTTTCTGTCTGCTCCTTTATGCACGCCCACAATCAACCGATTCTAACCAAATTTGGCACGATAGTAGGGGGTACTAAGGGGAAGGTCAATGCAGGGTTTTGCCTCCATTTGCTTGTTTGATTCAAAATGGCAACCGATTTAAACATTAAATTACATGTATTTTCCCGAGTCTTACTATTGATTTGAATCAAATTTAGTACAATTGTGTAGAGCTCCCAGGAATCGGTTTTTGTCTCTCTCTGCCCATTTTATTCAAAACGGCAGTCAATTGAATTCTTAAATACCATGTACCAACTATAATTCCGATCGGATTTTAACAAAATTTCCTCAGGCAACGCTGGGTATTTCTGCTAGTACATTATAAGGACCAATTTATATTAGGAAAAAATGTCCAAGAAAGCTAAAACGCCATATTAAAAAGTTGATATGAAAAATCTGTAAAATGAGATATGCTTTCCTTAATTAGAAGCCTAAACTTCTGCATTTAAAATATTCACTTTCATCAAAAAGTTTATAGTCACAAAACTTGTCCACATTGCTATATATGTTTCCCAAGAGAACTTCGCAATGCTGTAACCCTTGAGACATTAATCATAAACCGTTCATGTAAAGCAGTGGTTCCCAATGTAGGTGTTGCATTGGGTTGCTAACTCTTCGCGACAGCGAAGTAGGACAAAATTTAAGTAGGAAATCAAAAATTTACCTAATCATATTTTCACGGATACTCTTAGGACAGAAATAAATTATTTACAGTCATATTATGACAAAATGATGTTAAAAAAATTGGCCACTAGACCAGTAGACAAGAGTCAGCCATTAAGCAAATACTATTACATAATAATTCAAACAAAATGTACAACATTATCAATACACCAATAATGAAAATTCCTTATACACAGTTTACTCGTAGACATTAGAAGCCTAAAACTAAACAATATTTGTAAATACGTGAATCAATATTAATGATTTTTAGGTAGAACATTTTTGTACTCGAAGTAAATTAACACATCGTTGACTGTTGGTAGTAAACCTTTAACAAAAACGAACCGTTTCACATAGTTTATTAATACTATAAACATACAATAAATCTTTAATAAAACGGTTATGTGCTTGTGAGACAACGCAAACATGTGTACAATGGAGGAAAACGCTTTTAATTTTAATTAGCTTCAGGATTTTCATTGTAAATTAATATTTTTTGCTCTTTTGCAGCACTCAATAGTTTGGTTGTCTAAAATGCTGTCATAAAAATCCAGGGCAAGAACTTTCGTTATTTATGTAAATTAGCAATTCGCTTCTTTATAAATCACCAGTACGGCGTTTTATTTCTGGTCTCCACTTTATTCCCATTATAGAAAAAATTCTTTCTGTAAAAGCAGACGACGGTGGAATGCTAAATATATATAACTAGTGTATAACCCCTCAAAAATGACGGGAGTAAAGATTCGATCGTTCAAGCTGTTTATGGAGATCAAATTGGCATCAGAAACATAAATTGTATTGTAAGTCATTTCCCTCTCCTTTATTCCCCCTCTCCCACTCTTCCCCTCTCCCTTCCTCTACCTCCCTCTCCTTCCCTCTCTCTCGCTCCACCCTCTACCTCCATCTCCTCCCTCTCTCTTGTATTAAAAGCATTCAAAGCACGTTTATACCATAAGGATTGAAATAACAATATGATATCGAGGTCTAACAATGGAATTGGTAGACAAGGCAACATCCCCTTAAAATGGCTAGATTTCCTCAAACTGCGTGAATTAAACGTTTTCATTGTGAAATTTCGTACTGTAGGCGGAAAAAGATGAACAGAATAAGAAATTTCATAATGTTTTCTTAAAAATGGTTCATATCCAAAGATTGTAGGCCAATTCAGTTTAACTTTAACCTAAAAAATAATGAAAGCCTGCACGGCGAAAAATTGATTTTTACGTGTCTTATTGGAAATGGAAATTATCCCCTGGAGTCGAACCTGGGTCTTTGATCTCGAGTTAGATACATTAAAACGTTTTGTTATTATATCATAATGCTATCCTGAAAATTTCATCAAATTCGGTTCAGTCGTTTGCGAGATATTAAGCTTAAAAAAGCATTACACACAAAGTGACACTGTCTTTTATATATATTTGGATAATATCTGGAATAGATTTTCGGAATTTCCACTTTTTAATATGTAGGTATCGCAGCTTTTCGCCAAGATTATCAATTTTTTCCCAATAGTCATCAGCGGCAATTGGATGAAAATTCACTCTAAATGGTACCTACAAGTTCTTCAAATAATTTGTCCATATTAAACCCTAAAATTTTATCTAAATTTGGAGAATCAACGATATTGCAAAAAGACTCCTATCATCAGAAAAGGAAAAATGAGCTTAAGGTGGTTCCTCCATAAAGTCAATTACCCAAGAAAATTCTGAAAATCACGTTATGCATTCCTGAACGCTCAGTTTATCCATTGCATTAAAAAAAACCTGATCTTACCGAGCTAAATTTTCTGTAAATCGTCCTTAAAAATGACATATTTAACATGGCCCCTTATGAGTAGTTCCTCACCGACAAGTATAAAAATATTTATTTGAGGGTGAAGGGAATCCAACGCCGCCTTTAAAAATACTTCATTAAAATAATCAGTGCTATTTAATTTGTTTTATGGAAAAATACACGCTTCTACCCGAACTCGTTTTTGAGATATCATTGCCTGAAATTCAGTTTATTTCAAAATTCTCGCCATTTGCTTAAAATGGCGCCTTTGCTCAAATAAATTTGGCAACTATGCTGTAGCAATATTTCCGGCTAGAATTTTAGTCTGCTAAATGTACATTTGCTGCTTAATAACGAGTTTCTTGAAGAACTTATCTTCACTATCGTGATACTCATGAATTTCAGAAACGAAATAAAAGTTTTAATTTTAATCTCTTCCTGTCTAACGTGACATATACGTCGCATGTAGAAATTCTCGTTTATACGAAAAGGAAAGCATTAGAAATTGTTAAGAGAGCTAGTTATCTGCTTCGCATGTATTAGTTTTCATTTAGACACTAATTACAAAACATTATTATTGTTAATTTTGTTTTAAGTGTTATAAAATGAGAAGGACGGCAGAACTTACCCATAACATAACAAATTAGTTCTTGAACAATGTTCGAAATGAAACTCAAAATATCAATAAACAAAATGGTAAAAATTTAATCTCCCTTTAATTTGTCATCATTTTATCACTTTCATAATATTTGTAATTTGTTTCCTTTATATAATTAATTATTCTCCATTCTTTTAATTTCTCTTTAACCCTATCTACATTTCGTCAATTTCAACTCTGCCCAATTCCATACCTCTATTTCAATTAGGTATATTTACTTTTTATATTCCACATCCTTTATATTCTTTACTTTGTTTATTTTTTCTATTTAATTTGCTACCTCCCTTCTCTAACCACTCTCCTATTGAAACCATACAAATTTTGCACCCAAGGCAAATCAACTAGTTAAGTTCCAAAATTCATTGTCATAAAAGAAATTCATTCTTATTTGAGGAATTTAATGTTTAAATGGGAAGAAAATATATAATGTATTACCAGATTCCAAAATTCAGTATATATAGTTTTACAGGAGATATCATTCACTGACAAGTTTGATATTATCAAATCAATAAGAGAACAGGATTGCAAGGAAACACAAATAGGTTAAGGAACATAAGAGGCCAATACTGGATAACATATTAAGTAAATCATTTTTCTCTTTTGTATTGTTAAGCTGATTTACATTGAGATCAGCACAGATTATAAATTTGTCCACCTTTTTACCAAGCATATATTGAACAGCTTCGTTGAAAGCAGAGAGAAAATCACTAGAGGAACCACTTGGAAAGCGATAAACACAAAGTAAAGCATATCTTACACTATTTGACTTTAAAATGGCAGCACAACACTCAAAAACCTTTTCAGAAGACGCATTCAAATTTAGGTCAGATAAAATAAAACCAGATTTGGCATAAATGGCGACACCACTACATTTGAAAGGGGATCAAAATTATAAACACCAGTGTATTAATAACTGTCAACAATCAGATTCAAGATATTTATTGATATAAAGGCAACTATAATGCATTACATTGCATGTGTACTAAATGCATAACGAAAGAGTATGTTTACAATACAGATTACAAATTTTTTAAAAAACTGAAAATAGAGGATAATTTTTTTTATTTTTTGTAATTCTAGGTTTACCACCAACATCTTCACAGAAAAGTAGTTTGAGACCCTCCTCTCCACCTTCATTATATATTTTTATGATATCATCAAGAGTTATGAAAAATGATGCAATTTTATTGACCATAGTAGCAGATATAATATTACCTTTCAATGGCTGGAGGGTCTTTTTACCTTCTAAAATTTTCATTTTGTTACTCTTTAAATTAATGTAATCCTCATATGATACAGCATTAGATAAAATTGCCTCCTGATCTACTTTCAATGTATCTAGCAATTTATTTAACGATTGTACATCATATAATGCATTGTGTGCATTTTCACAATCATCATTCGTAAATTGTTTGACCAAGTTACTCTGTTTATATGACACCTGTCCAGGAAACATTTTTTTTAAAAGCGGCAATGTGTCCACAAACCCACAAACTACATTTTCAAAATACTTACATAAAGAATATTTTTTAATATCCCTAATTAAATAAAACAAATCAAACTTGATCAAATTGTGACCCAACAAAATGACTGGTAACTCAATGTCACTTAAAAAATTGAGAAATTTTTCTAAAGCTTCCTTCAAAGAAAATGTCTTCACAGGAATATTATTACAATACATAATATTGCCTACTATGGTTAGACCAGTCACCTGTGAAGCATGAACATTTATGCCCTTTTCTGGCAGAACATACAAAGATAATAATGTATTTTCGCACTTGGCTGCTATCTGGCAGATTTCTGCTGATTTCCCAAACCCTGAAGTTTCAGTATCAAGGTAAACAAATTTCGAGCTCCTAGGAATAGAGGATTTCATGGGCACTGAAAAACTTGACATTAGTCCCATGCCTGATTCATATGCCATACCTTCTTTGCCTTCATTAGTACTGTTTACCAGGAATTAGTCAGTGCTGCCAATATAGGGGATTATCATTTTTCCATAAGATAACGTAAAAATCGATTGCTTGACGTGCAGGCGAAGTCGGGACAAAAACATGTATTAGGGATTAGGCTAAAAGAATGAACTTTATATTTTTTTAAAGTTAGAATTTGAACCTAAGCCGATTTAACGTAAAATTTAGCTTTTGATCATGAAGAAAATGTATTTTTATAAGCTTGTAACAATGGAAAATGCTAAATACCATGGCGACGAGATAAATTCTTTTAAATGGGGACTGATCTCGCATGCTAAACCGAGCAACGCACGCCGGGAAATTTTGCTATTGAAGATATATCGCTAAAATTCGATTTCAGAGCAAAAATAAAAGTTCTCTCAATATACTACGTACCTTGTAATAATAAAAAAAAAGCCTTTGACGAAAACGAGAATCTTAGTATCCCTGAGGGAGTTTTCGTGAAATTCCGCTATGAAGGGAGAGAGGTCTTTTACCGCTAGGAGAGTCAACGTATCGTTTCTCTGCCTCTCTCGTAGCCTGTCGCGATTCGATTAAAGCATATATCGACCGTTTCCCGCCACTCATCTCCTCCGCCTCATTTAGCCTTGGAGCCTTTTTTAGAAGATTGAATAATCGCTTGTTTTCGCTTGCGGAGCGAGGTCGGACGAAGTTTTGAAGATGGTGCAAGGCCGCCGATGGATGAGAAGAGAGAGAGAGAAGGGAGATGGATTTGACGACAGGACAGGAGAGTTATTTGAAATTCTAGAACAGACGATTTTTTATGAAAAAAACTTGTGTCGTGTATTTCCGATAACCACAACAAGGTTATAAAAAAAACCCAAAAGAAAACCAGATGCGCATTTCGGCTAAAAAGCAGCCGTCTTCAGTGGTAATTCAACGAAATTCAACGAATCTTTTCTTCGGTGAATTACCACTGAAGACGGCTGTCCTTTAACCGAAATTCGCGTCTGTTTTTTCAGGCAACCGTCTTCAGTGGCAATTCACCAAAAATTGAATCTAAAAAAAAACTATTTTCGGTGAGTTACCATTGAAGACTGCTGCTTTGTAGCGAGTCTGGTTTCTATCACCTTGTTGTGACTAATGGTGATACCTGAGATAAGCATTTTTTTAAAGCGCTTGTCCTTGAATTTTTATCAGACATAAGACGAACTCGATAATTCTCTGTTGAAAATTATTCCAGTTTAAGAGGACATGGCAATTATACATCTGTAATTGCTGTTGGCCGAAGAAATGTCTTTATTTCAGATTCAAAACTAATTTATAATCTTATTCGGAAAAGACTAAAAGTTTCTTTCAAACAGTCTCTGTTCCTCGGTCATACATTTAGAGCTGTATCTTGATTTTAACTATTTTGAAAATGCAAGAATATGCGTGTTATATTTATTGAGGTTTATTTAGAAACGTTAACTTAAAATTCTTTTCAACATCAACATCAAAGTCAACATCTCAGAGAGCTACGGAAGGTTTTTTAGGCGCGTTTCGCTTACAGCGTAAGCGCCTATTATCGTCGGTCGGTCCGTCCGTCCGCATGTTCGTTCTCGGCTTCTACCGAACGGATTTTTATGAAATTTGATATTAAGGACTTTCAATCAAATATAATAAGAAAATGGCATAAATGAATCACGTACGCCAATCAGGGGTACCACTTTACTGGGGACAAAAAATTAAATGTTCGTCATATCTCGTAAACTATTGTTCATATCTAAATATTTTTCAAATAAAAGTTGTAGAACTGGTAAGGTAAAGTATTTCCTTTTCTATATATTTTCATCGTAGGAGTAGCCGTTATCGAGAAAATCAAACAAGAAAGTCTTATATGGAGTTGAACTTAGAAAATTTCTTGCATGGTTACTTCATTGTTGCTAACATAAACAATCTCCCAAACAAACGTTTAATTTCCTTACGTGTGCATGTAATACTATTAAATAGGAAGAAAATGGATTATTTATGATGAAGAAAAGGACTTTTAAACGCTATTTCCCTTACGTACAGGTATATAATTTCTTTCTAATACTCCATTGCACGAAACGCGCCCCATTTGTGATACGTTGTACGCTTTCCTAACTTGTTATACTATAATATAAAAGTATAGTAAGGTATTTTAAACCACACGGCTCAAAATTTCTTTGTGGAAGGGTAGAGTGAATTTCCAAAGAATATGAAATAGTGTGAGGACTGAGAAAGTTTTAAATACGAACCGCAGCTTTGGTACGTTGATTTAATGGGATCCGAGGATTTGGTGAAGGGCCTTCATGCGACCCTCGCACCGATATGGGTTTGCGACCCCTGATTTACATTATGAATTTGCAACCGTTTCCAATGTGGCGAGCACCAAGTTATTTTCTAGAGAATTCAGCGAGTAAAAATAGGAATGATCATAAATAAAATCAAACCAGCGTCAATTTCATGAAAAATGTCCTTTCGTGAGCTTGTAAAGAAAACAGTCGAACAAATCAATTACTGGTGTTAAGAAATGCGATTTTAAACAAGGTAGAAATGCAAGGTAAGACTGCCAAAGAGCTCGTACACGCTATATTGCGGACCAAGGGTGCATTTTTTCATTTCCAGATTTCCAATGGTTTCATCGAAAGTAAAACTTTAAATCATTCTCCTGATAACGAATGGATATTAGAGAAAGATTTTTAAGTACCATATTTTATTTATCCCATTGGCGGATTTGGACATATTCCACCCCGAAACTATTTAGTTTGGCCGTCCTCTAGTTATATTAAAAATTCTCGAAAATTTTGTTTACAAAGACAAATTTTTATTAACATTTATGTCGCCTTAAATTTAGATTTAACATAGAAGAAATTTTATAAAACGTTACATCAAAAAAATAAAAATTTCGAAATTCTCCTTATCGCAGATCTACCACTGATTTAACCTTATTGTAGGATCACGATAGCTATAATTTCATTTCTCTCAGAATTTACATAAGTCTTAATGCTTAAAAAGTTTTTTAAACACACAATGTGTGTTTCTGATTCGCTAACATTCGCTTTTCCTAATCCCACTTTCCCGAATATCATTTGTCCGAATGCCAATTTCCCGAGCATAACTTTCCCGAATATCGTTTTCCCGAATATCATTTACCCGAATATAACGTATACGCGAATTCACCGTTCATCTGAGACCGAACGAAATAGGGTTTTGGAAAAAATACGCAAACATTTTCCTGAGGAGAAATAATCTTGCACTCAAAAGATAAGTTGAAGAATACAATTTTGTTCCACTACCCCCTCCTTGGTTTCCCACTGCCATGCCGTTAATTACTATTTTCCCACAATGCCACAAGTGGCAATTCCCAGAGGAGTAAGGGTGAGGGAAGAGAAGATTTTAAACCTATATAAAACTAAAGATGGGCGGACGGCCGAAATTCTACTTACCGGTTTCGCGCACAACACACGGTATGCTCTGTAGTAATCAACATCCTGTCGATACGGCAAGCCCATGCCCGTTCTGACCTCTTATCTTATCTTTTCTTCTTACTTGATTAATATTAAATAAACGGGATAATCTGAAATTTTACCGTATCCAAAATAGGACGTCATCATCTGCGGCCGCTAAATTGTGCCACTAGTTTTTTTTTGCCTCGGCTGCGTTGAGAAGAAAAAATTGGCTAACTGACATTGTGTCAGACTTAATAAATGTAAGTAAATGTAACACTATTATTATTATTATGGTGTATTTTTGTGCCTGACTGATTTTGTATCAGCATTAATCAGTGTAAATAAATGTAACATTATTATTATTGTGGCGTTATTCGTCCAACAACTTTTTGAAATATGTGAAGCAATTTTTCCGAGAAAATGATCATTGCGAAATTAGACTATTTGGGAAAATGATAATCAAGAAAATATTATTCGAAAAAGCGATATTCGGGAAAGTGATATTCAGAAATATGTTTTTCGGGAAAGTAACGTTCAGACAATTGGTATTCTGGCAAATGATATTCAAGAAAGTGGGAATCGGGCAAATGTTATTCGGGACAGTGGGATTCGAGCAAATAATATTCGGAAAAGTGGGATTTGGGCAAATTATATTCTGACAAATAATATTCGGGAAAGTGGGATTCAGGCAAATGATATTCGGGATAGTGATACCAATTCTTGTTGATTCTCTAAGGTTCAGAAGCGGGTGTAGTACATCTCATACGGACACTTTCCCTGTTTACATGCTCTACCCTTTCGAACCGTCCTCAACGCAGATAATCATCTCAACTCTTGCTCTCGAGGCCTAAAGGATTACCCCGAAACCAATACGATGCTGGTCAAATCAGCGGGGTTCCCCTTTACTTTATATTTATTTTACAGTTAAAAGTTAACATTGTTTTACAGCAGAATCAAAGTAATATTAAAATTTGTTTACTTCTGGCAGTGGTAAATTGTTCAAATTATAATAAAAAATTTGAAAAAGTAGATAAGAAAATTTAAATAGCACTGGATCAATATGACTCGAAATTGTCCTCTAATTATCTAGAAATTCTCATCCTTCTAGTACAAAAAGAAAATAATGCTGATTTCCAAAATATCTCTTTATTGATATTTTACAAAAAAACAATTAATTGGACAGACGTGAAAAAATGATTCTTTTTTAAGCTTTACTGCTTCTTTTTTGATTTATCTATAGCCTTTTTCTTTGAACAACATTTTTTCTTAATCAATTTAAAAATAACATAAATTATTGCAGAGAAAAGTAGAAGTGGCAGGATGACTATTACAAAGATAACATCCAGCATATACAACTGATACCAAGCTAGTTCAACTGAAGCTGGCATCAAATGCTTGGCTCCTTTGTGTCTTATAACATACTCGATCCAATATACAGCTCTTTCTAAAGGATTATCCAACTGATCTGCCATTATGGTCTGGATTTTCTTCATCTCGGTGGAATATCTGTTAGAAAAGACAAGTCGATATATGAATAACTCAGAATATAGCATTGACTATATATATTACTAAAAAATATACTTTATAATAATATATGGGGTGTAATTTTTCGTAATGGCTAAACTGAAGTACTGAAATTAATGCTGTCTAACTCTCACAAAAAATTGTCTTTTTAATGTGATTATCAGTTTTTTGCTATGTGAAGCTAAAAGAAAAATTATTTCTCTCCATTATCCATTAAAACTTTGGGATAATCCGATACAGATTAACGTCCAAGTTACGTTTCAGAAAAGTTGGATATTAAGCAAAAGGATGTTAAGCAAGGAATTTTCTCCCATAAGGATAAATTGAATAAGGAAGAGTTAGGTTTTCCGTCCTTCTCATACGAAGTACAACATTTTTGAAACATTTCAACACAAACACATTGTAAAAGAAACAGTTTATAAAACACATCTTCATCTTGCCTTATCATAACTTTTAATAATTACCTAGACAAACTTTTAAATGTTTTAATGATGTGTGATATGATGGCATACGAGTTTTATGCCAAGTTGGAGGACGTATGTTGCGAAGATGCAAAAGGACGGATGTTAAGGTGAACCATTTAGACATGCAAAAACACTCCCCATTATATATTTCGGACGTTAAAGTGAATTGACGTTAAAGTGGGACAATGATATGCGATGACCCCTGTACACATTTTGGGCTCAAAACATCAGTGCAGTTCATTGGTGGTAGATCTTAAAGATCAACATCTGCCCATAAAAACCCCCTCCACTATTGTATACATATAAGAATAGTAAAAATACTGCCATGCATGTTCTATTTTAGAATTTGCTATCAGAGAATCACTATTGACACAGCTGTTTCATGGCACAAATGTGCATTTGATTTTCTTATCCTTTTTATGACTGTTGGAGAATAAATTTTTAAAAATTTTCAGCCATAATGATAATTCTTTCTTGAATTAATATGAAATCAGGAGATTTTAACTTGCATTACTTCTTCGTAGAAAATTATGAATAACAAAATATATTCTAGAAGAAAGCTTTTGTCAGGATTTTGTCAGTTGGAATGTAAACTGTTTATAATGAATTCAGAGAAATGTGATTAGAAAGTTAACTCACGTGGAATCTTCCAAAATTTTGTTAATGGCATTTAGTAAGTTCTCTTTCGTCAAATTTCTTGGATCTAGTTTCAAACCGACACCGAGGTGAACAACATTATTCATGTTTGAGTCTTGATCTCCAAAATAGGGAATTCCAATGAGTGGCACTCCTCTGCTAGCTGCTTCTTGGAAGCTAAGCAGACCTCCATGTGTGATGAACAATTTAATATTTGGATGAGCTGAAATAAATAATAAATAATCAATTTTACCACAGACTCAAAGGAATGAGCAGAGAAGTTTCCCAAATAGACCTTAGTTTCATTAATAATAAAAATAAGCAATATAGTACTAATTTTATTATTAGTATCAAATGAATGATATAGTGAACTTTTACAGCCTCTTTTACTTTCTCCATACGTAGTATAGGGAAAGTATTGTGTTCATGAAAAAAATGGACTTCGAGATTTCAAGGAAAATACACGTTTTGAGGTCGCTAGAACACGTTTAGACTATTTTCGGAATGATGTGTATGTGTATGTGTGGATGGATGTATGTGATTGTGGGAGCTCTAACTCAAAAAGTACTTGTCATATTAATACCAAATTCCATATATAACACTTTAGCATGAGCACAAAGAACTGAAATTAAAAGTACTTACCAAGGACATCTTGCTGAGGCAACCATTTCTCAAGCCTGATATTTTTTGTTTGTCCTGGTATTGGCTGATCATCTTCCCATTTCCAAAGAACTTTCTGTTTCAATTGCGAGAATACACCAACTAAAACATCTCTTGTCTCAGTTGGTAAAGTTGCACTCTTCAGAATGGAGCCCAAGCTAAAGTATATAACCCCGTCCTTACCAGCACTATCCATGAAGCTCTTAAGATCCTTTGAACAAAATTTAGTTCTATAAATGTCCATTCATAAATACTTCACACTGTGTTAAATTTCAAGATCCTTGGAACAAAATTTACTTCTATAAACGTTCATTCATAGATACATCACACGGTTTTAAATATCAAGTATAAAAACACTATTGTCATTTACTTTAAACATATTTCACCCACCATTAAATGTTTAAAGTGATATTCAAAGAATACACAATCAAGGGGTGTTTTTATTTAGCAAAATAATTTTGTAAGCAATTTTACAGAAATAGAGTTAGAAATTCATGCTTATATCTTAGGATTGAGTACTATATTACAAACCTAATTCCATTACATTATAATTTTATGGGATTCTTTCTTTATATTTTTTAGAAAATCTGAGTTACACTTCAGATATCCTTTATGCAATGTACTTTTAACTAAATTTAAGAAATTCCACATAAATGTACAGATTTAGCAAAAGGTTAGCTTTCTTATGTGATATCTTAATACAGTAAACCTCCAGTGATTCGGAAGGCTTGGGGAATTGGGTTTTCCGGCCAATAAGTGAATATTCCGCTTTCTTGAGAGTTTTATTGGATAGGCTTTCAATAATGCCTTTGGATACCAAAATAAGAAACAGATGCCAAATTATACATTCACCTTGGAAATCTAGCCTTTTGCCTAGGTACTCCACTCAGTTGTTCTTAAGTTATTCCTTGACATTCAAGGAAGTAATGAAACCCAAATAAACAAGTATTCAACATGTTTAATTGGAATATTTTAATATTTACTGTCTACATTACATCCCATGGAGTTTCTCATGTGACTATAGCTACTAGCTTCTCTTTTGCTCTAATAACAAAGCGAGGTAAGGGTTAACTTTGTCCAACCTTTAGGATTTTACGACAAAAAATATCGTTTACATGTCCGAGAAAAGGGGAGAAATTATCCACACCCATCACAATGTATTAGCAGAAATTCTTGAGGCAAATTGATACACAGGTAAACACAGTTAAGCGGTATTTATTTTCTTTAAAACCTTCAGCTCGAGTCTGTGGTTAACATCGCCAAAATAAACCGGTCTCATCGGCATTATAAATTTGATCAGGAATTAGGCCATATTCCTTAAATAATGTTTCAAGAAGGTTGCCAAATTTTTCAGCAGCTCCTTTGTCAGCTGATTTTTTATCACACGAAACATCTATTTGTCCGATCCCATGCCTAATCTTAAAACATGTTAGCCATCCATCTGAAAATGCACACGACTCGTTAATCTCCATTTGTTTATAAAAATCTTGTGCCTTTTCAATCAACATTGTTTCAGGAATAGGTGCTTTCTCAGAGCACTTTACAGAAAACCATTCATAAATAGCAATATCCAATTGCTCAAGCTTCAGCTTATGAAGAGTGCGCCGATGTTCATTTCCTCTAGTTGTCTCAGAAGATGTAACAAATCTCATTATCTGTGATTTCTATGTCTTAATGGCATAAAAACTGGAAGACCGACATTGAACTCTTTCATTAAAACATTGCAGTTCTCAACTTTCTCTAAACGTTTTATTATATCAGGTTTCTTGTTTAAGGTTAGCACAACCGGTTTCCATTTATCACCTATAGTGCACATTGGAGTTTTAGGAGGCAATTAAAGGGCGTGCGAAATATTTTATTTAACATAAATACCAAGTGCAAGAAACATCCGCGAGTGCATATTGCGACTGCCTAAAATGCCAATTTTGGCAGCAACATTCCAAATTAGATATGAACCAATAATTACTGGAAACAATTTTGGTGGTAACATTCCAATTTAGATATAAACAAATAATTGTTGAAAGCTCCAATTTTAGAGGAAACATTTCAAACTAAATGTAATAAAAAACTGAAGATGCAAGAGATACCGGTTGCTGGAGAATTCTGGTTGCATGAGTGCTGGATAACAGGGAGTTTACTGTACAAGGTCTTGTAAGGAAGGATACATCAGTCACAAATTCTTTCTATGATCAATGTTGAGTTAGCATAAAGTTTGTCATATATACCAAAGAAAAACAATATTACATTATTATTAAATTATTTCAGAATCTTTGATGTGAACAATGAGTTGATAAATAGAATATATGTTTTCTTGGTGGATTTTTTGAAGAATGATATCATTTTCATATAATATTATTAAATTACTGCAGCTTTGTTCTGGGATCTACTCACTATCAGATATATATATTGGTAAATGAGCATTCCTGCCATGAACATGTTCTATTTTAAAAAATAATCCAATTAATTATTATACATAATAATTTATAACTGGTTTACTATCATGAGCCTAACTCTAAATAAATTACATTGTCTTACCTTGGGAAGTTCCTGTGGCGGTTTTATGTGCAAACCTCCAACTTCTACCATGCTTGGAACAAGAGGGCGTGCACCGTTCAAAGAGAAATGATGGTTAACAAGTACAAGACTTACATGTTTTTCAAGCTCAGAAATAGATGGAGTACTTTCTCCAAATGCTTCTCTCATAGTATAATCCATGTGTCTCAGAAAATAAAAATTGTAATATAACAAAAAACTGCCAGTTACTAAAGTATTTACCAGTCTTTGTGGGAATGTCATCCTATCGTTAAAAGGTAAAATCGGATGTGCAATATGGGATGGGAGAACTACATTTCCAACTGTGCCATAGGTGTTAAACATAGGTCCAGCTGGGGAAATGAGCACAAATGGCGCTTTATAAACATGAGCAAATGCATAGAAGCATTCGCAAAAGAAGTTGGAAAATATAATCAAATCAAAATGCTCTGCCTTCCCTGTAGGATTGATTAGTTTCTTGACCTCGGGTTTAGCGAGCACCTTCTCGCATACATCTTGTGTGAGAGATCTCGTGAGTGAAATAATTTCTATGATTCCTAGTTTTGCTGTCGTGTTGAATACATTTAAGTGTTTTTCTACCTCCTTATAGACGTCAATTTGTTTGTAGTTTGGTGGTGGTGAACTCAATGGTACTGACGTTACAACTGTGAAATGGTGTCCATTTTGAGCAAGGGATTTTGTAATGGCGCTGTACACATTATTGTGACTTCGACTAGAAAAGGGGAAGAGTGCAAGAATATTTGCTGCATCTGACCTCTCAGGTTGCAACAAAATCAACACTACTACAAAAGCAGCGCTCCATACCACACGGTGTTTCATGCCTGAAATAAATAGACAGGCTCATTTTTTTGACATTATCAAAAGAGATGGATTCCTATGATCTATTATAAAATTCCATTATCTCTGTAGTAATTGAATTAAAATATTGAATCAGGTAGTTCATAAAGCGTCCAAAAGATTTAATTTCATTTTTTTCATCAGTACTGAGACAAATAATTAAAGTTTTTTTTATAACAACAGATGTAAAGCAGAACTTAATGTTATTATCTAAAGATTCACTTTGTTTAAATTCTATATTAAATCACTTTTGTTACTACATTGCTTAGTTTCTATAATTGCGTTTAAGAACCAAATTTATTTATCCATATTTGGATGATGTTTAATTTGAGTCAGAATCTGCCAAGGATGCAAAAATCAATGGGAGCCCCACGATATCAATATCTATAGTAATAACGTACGATTTTTGGAGCCCCAGTTTAATATTATAACTTTTACGGAGTGTTTCCTTATTGGAAATCAGTTTGAAAGTGATTTTTAGTAAAAGTTTTAGCAAATTTTACACTCGATACTTGAATAATTGAGAACTTCTGGGGGGCCCTATATACATCAGGAAATTGAATATAATAGCTAAAGCTTCAAGAATCAGTTTTTACGAGTAAAAGAAAGAGTTGCAGCCTAAAGGCGCTGAGTTTAACTACAAAACGTTTTAAAAGATTTGAGCGAGTACCGGTATACAAAATTTATGAATTAATGTATATATCGCCCACCGGCCACAATACTGACACAACTCAAAAGTAAAGTTTTCAGAACGAGTCGGCAGCTGAGGGGCCACGTCTACCTCAGACACTCAAAAATGATATCTTGCTTACAACAAATACCGTATATGCCTCAATATAAGGCGAGGTTTTTTCCCCAAAATTTTCCCTCAGATAACGGGGGAGTCGCCTTATATTCAGACCCTCGAACTCGAAGTTACTGTCAAATAGATTTTTTCTAGTTTTCTCGTGGGAAATGGGGGGTCGCCCTATATTCGGGGTCACCTTATATTCGGGCATATACGATATCTAGAGCGATTTGTTCACGTTCCACCCATGTTACGTCTTACTGCTAGTAAAAGTAGTTGGTTAGCTAACTTCATGAGTGGTTCTCCATAGATGCGGGGCACCCATAGGTGCGGGGCCCTGAGCGACTGCCCTCCAAGCACCCTTAAAGACGACGCTGCCTACATTTTGGCTCATCCCAGATAAATTTTTAAGGTTCCTATTACGGAGGATCAACAATTGACTGATACTGAGCCGTTCCTTAGAGACAATATCTTCCTTAGAGCATACGTATTATAGTTGAGTAATTGAAACATAGTTTTATCGATGTGACCTATCTTGATTCAAATTTCAAGATTTTCCATATGTCTGTGTTTTTCAAACTTTGATACGGATTATTATTATTATCGTAAAGACATTTCTACTTTCTTCGCTCCGGAGATCGTAGCACAGCGCGAAGTATTACAACGGGAAAAATCTGATGTGGCCAGCATATGCCTCCGAGTGCCAAGTCTTTCATCTGCATTCTTTGCTGAGAACGAGTAAAAATTATTGGATTTATAATGAAACGAATGAAATATTATCACATTAACAATATATCAGCCATGTTTTATTGGGCTACTTATTTTAATTTTCTACTTCTTGGAGTAACTTGAGTGAAATTTCCACATATATTTTAATTTTCTTAGTGTATTAAAGTGTGGGAGCAGGGGTGCAGTGGTAGAGTAATGACTTTCCATGCGGCGGACATGCCACGCCCCATATTTGTGTGTTGTGAGTAGGAAATGCAAGTCTTCGGAAGGGGCGTTTAGCAGCATGACCTCCTCGGCGCTCCTCGCAAAAAGTAAGCTAATGCCGTGTTTCCCTCCTACACACTTGTTTGTCAACTGAATAGCCCGAGAGCTGGTCTGTTGCAACTAGCTTCCCAATGTCGTAATAAAAAATTGAAAACGATTCTTATTTCCTTTCTGTTTAAATGTAAAAAACAATTGCATATCTCACATTATTGCGACCTGGCAGAATACAGCAACAAAACCGTATATCAGTAAATAGGTTTAATTTAGATCTTACTCTACATTCCCTACGCACTCTTTTCGTAAAAATATGTATTCCGATGGCCTTTCAGCCGCGAAGGTCAAGGTACGGCAATCGAAAATCGCTGGAGAGATAAAAGTTCTCACTGATAAAGAAATTCCTTCCTCGGCTGACCGGGTGGGGCGTAAAGTAGTTTGACCGCGTTAATACAAATTTCCAGGAATATAAATCGACAATTGAAAATCGAAAAGAATAGACTACTATCCATTGTTGCGAAATGCTTTTTTTGGTCTCAGCGTAAGTCTCCCTTCCGGGTGATAATCCAGTTGAATAGAGTTCATCAGAAACTTTAAAACTGTTTAGGCCCTAGAGCCGTTCACAGGCAACACTACAGACAGACGAAATTGCAAAAAAAACCTTTTTATATTCAGGGACACGTAAAACGTGCATATTTATTAACATCTTTAATTAAAATTTTCACGGCCACAATACTTTCTTTGTATATGTGAAAGTAAAAATTTCTCGCTTTTATGGGATCACTATTGTCATGTCAAATTAGCCGACTCGCTGACATTGCTGGCGGAATCACCTCAACAACTGTTGCGACAACAAGCATACAAATAATGATCTGATTTGCTCACATATATAATGAAGGGGTTGTGACATTTTTCCCTGCCCTCGGGACTTTGTCCACAATCCCGAGCCCGCCGAGAGAAACCAAGCCCGAACTAATCGCCACTCCGCTGGACGCCGCTCCGCTGAGATGCCGTGGACCCCGTGGACTTTTCTGGGTATCTAAATATATACCCTAAAAGGGGTGTCCTCCCTCCAGTCCCCTTCCAGCTCATCGAACTTTAAGACTGGAACCACAAATCCAAACACTCCCCTTCAAATGTTCGCCAATCACGACTCACCACTTCAAAATTCCAGAGTCACCTGTGAACCCCTCCCCTCTTCCCCTGGAACTCTGTTGGAGACAGTGAGCGGGCTATCGCTTTCTGTGACTCTCTTCCTCACCGCATCAGGAGAACAACCTGTCACTGCATGAGATAGGTTAACCTCGCCTGAACTTTCCAGTGAAGTCAATAGTGCCGAACCACACAGTGAATTATAAATTGTGAGAATTGTTATTTTATTTTGGTATGGTTAATAAATTGTTCTCTTTAACTAAGTTTATTTGTGTAAATTGTAATCTATGTGGCATACCCAATTGGTGTTGCTTCAGGGTCACCGAACACTTCAATCACTACACAACTGTGAGACCCTGTAATCGAAAGCGTTTTAGTGATAATCACCCTCTGCCACACACCACGATCTCTTCGGGGGCCATGAACACAAAATGTATATCTGTATTCAATTCAGAACTCTGTACATTATTTACAAGGTATGTACCTAATGATAGTAGACTCATAGACGAAAAGTAATATAATAGTGGTATATCTCGTAGGATTTTCGTGAAATTCTTCCGCTTTGTCGGTAGTGGTTCTTTAACCGACTGAACTCCGCTCAGTTCCCGCGAGTCATCTCTCCCGCCTCCCTCGACCTTGAAACTGTTTAGAAATCTGCGGAGCACTTGTCTTCGCTTCGGGAAAATGGGTTGAGAAAGATTGGCGGGATGCGTTGTTGGAATACGCGGAGGGACGCACCTTTATCCTGGAGTTGACGCCTCTCCGTGTTTGATCCGGAGTCTCCGAGCTACGGTCAATGAGATTAGGGAAATTTATTTAAAAGTTCTTATTCTAAAACTATAGCAGAGACATCTCACTACGAATTTTCAAAGTATGATTGTATGAACAATAAAGTAAGCGTAATTGAAGGCTGGCTACTCCAACTCGTGTGTTTTGGTAGTATAACTAAGGATTTCTGCTTATGGCCTGCCGGTAATAGATACAGACTCGTTGTATTTTGAAAGATTATTAGTGTTTATTACATTCAAAACTTTATTACAGGTAATTTGAATATTTGCTTTCTGCTTACGTTATATAATACTAACTACCCCTCTACCACTTGGCCGGTTAGGCCTCCTTGTAAAATTTCATATTAATATTAAACTAGTAGGGCAGCCACGGATTTCCGACCCTCAACGCAATTTAAATAAAGTGAAGGTTTTGTGACGGTTCTTGCATTCTGCAAGCGTTTTTAAATTTCAGCATTTTTACAGTTTCGAATTTTCCCAGTCTATTTTGTTCAAAATCATGAACCGTGCCAAATTTAAAGTCTATAGCTCATTTAGAAGTGCCTTATAATTTTAATCCTCGTATGGGACAATAATGTGACAAAACAGCCCCTAAGATTTCGAATTTTTACTATATCGGATTTTTTCCTTCTGTTGTAACAAAAAACCTATAATTCAAGTTTGTAACTTATAAGGCATACCTTGTAATTATCACTCTCGTATGGGGCAGAAATGGAACAAAATACCCCAAAAAAATAGGAATTTTTACAATATCTGAATTGTTCTTCGGTTGTGACGAAATTCCTTTATTCGTGCCAAATTTCAAGACTCATATGGAGCTGTCTCATCATTTTTGTTCTCGTACGGGGCAATAATTCCATTTGTCTCAGAATTTACATAAGTCTTAATGCTTAAAAGGTTTTTTAAACGCAAAATGTGTGTTTCTGTTTCGATAACATTCACTTTTCCGAATCCCACTTTCCCGAATATCATTTTTCCGAATGCCAGTTTCCCAAGCATAACTTTCCCGAATATCGTTTTTCCGAATATCATTTGCCCGAATATAACTTCTATCCGAATTCACCATTCATCTGAGACCGAAGGAAAAAGGATTTTGGAAAAAATACGCAAACATTTTACTGAAGAGAAATAATCCTGCACTCCAAAGATAAGTTGAAGAATACAATTTTATTCCACTTCCCCCTCCTTGGTCTCCCACTGCCATGCCGTTAATTACTATTTTCCCACAATGCCACAAGTGGCAATTCCCAGAGGAGTCAGGGTGAGGGAAGAGAAGATTTTAAACCTATATAAAACTAAAGATGGGCGGACGGCCGAAATTCTACTTACCGGTTTCGCGCACAACACACGGTATGCTCTGTAGTAATCAAAATCCTGTAGATACGGCAAGCCCATGACCGTTCTGATCTCTTATCTTATCTTTTCTTCTTACTTGATTAATATTAAGTAAACAGCATAGTCAGAAATTTTACCGTATCCAAAATAGGACGTCATCATCTGCGGCCGCGAAATTGTGCCACTAGTTTTTTTGCCTCGGCTGCGTTGAGAAGAAAAAATTGGCTAACTGACATTGTGTCAGAATTAATAAATGTAAGTAAATGTAACACTATTATTATTATTATGGTGTATTTTTGTGACTGACTGATTTTGTATCAGAATTAATCAGTGTAAATAAATGTAACATTATTATTATTGTGGCGTTATTCGTCCAACAACTTTTTGAAACATGTGAAGCAATTTTTCCAAGAAAATGATCATCGCGAAATTAGACTATTTGGGAAAATGATAATCAGGAAAATATTATTCGAAAAAGTGATAATCGGGAAAGTGATATTCAGAAATATATTATTTGGGAAAGTAATGTTCAGACAATTGGTATTCTGGCAAATGATATTCAAGAAAGTGGGAATCGGGCAAATGATATTCGGGACAGTGGGTTTCGAGCAAATGATATTCGGAAAAGTGGGATTTGGGCAAATTATATTCTGACAAATAATATTCGGGAAAATGGGATTCAGGCAAATGATATTCGGGATAGTGATACCAATTCTTGTTGATTCTCTAAGGTTCAGAAGCTGGTGTAGTACATCTCATACGGACACTTTCCCTGTTTACATGCTCTACCCTTTCGAACCGTCCTCAACGCAGATAATCATTTCAATTCCCGCTTTCGAGGCCTAAAGGATTACCCGGAAACCCTCACGATGCTGGTCAAATCAGTGGGGTTCCCCTTTACTTTATATTTATTTTACAGTTAAAAGTTAACATTGTTTTACAGCAGAATCAAAGTAATATTAAAATTTGTTTACTTCTGGCAGTGGTAAATTGTTCAAATTATAACAAAAAATTTGAAAAAGGAGATAAGAAAATTTAAATAGCACTGGATCAATATGACTCGAAATTGTCCTCTAATTATCTAGAAATTCTCATCCTTCTAGTACAAAATGAAAATAAAGCTGAATTCCAAAAAAATCTCTTTATTGATATTTTACAAAAAAAACAATTAATTAGGACGGACGGGAAAAATGACGCTTTTTTAAGCTTTACTGCTTCTTTTTTGATTTATCTATAGCCTTTTTCTTTGAACAACATTTTTTCTTAATCAATTTAAAAATAACATAAATTATTGCAGAGAAAAGTAGAAGTGGCAGGATGACTATTACAAAGATAACATCCAGCATATACAACTGATACCAAGCTAGTTCAACTGAAGCTGGCATCAAATGCTTGGCTCCTTTGTGTCTTATAACATACTCGATCCAATATACAGCTCTTTCTAAAGGATTATCCAACTGATCTGCCATTATGGTCTGGATTTTCTTCATCTCGGTGGAATATCTGTTAGAAAAGACAAGTCGATATATGAATAACTCAGAATATAGCATTGACTATATATATTACTAAAAAATATACTTTATAATAATATATGGGGTGTAATTTTTCGTAATGGCTAAACTGAAGTACTGAAATTAATGCTGTCTAACTCTCACAAAAAATTGTCTTTTTAATGTGATTATCAGTTTTTTGCTATGTGAAGCTAAAAGAAAAAAAATTTCTCTCCATTATCCATTAAAACTTTGGGATAATCAGATACAGATTAACGTCCAAGTTACGTTTCAGATAAGTTGGATATTAAGCAAAAGGATGTTAAGCAAGGAATTTTCTCCCATAAGGATAAATTGAATAAGGAAGAGTTAGGTTTTCCGTCCTTCTCATACGAAGTACAACATTTTTGAAACATTTCAACACAAACACATTGTAAAAGAAACAGTTTATAAAACACATCTTCATCTTGCCTTATCATAACTTTTAATAATTACCTAGACAAACTTTTAAATGTTTTAATGATGTGTGATATGATGGCATACGAGTTTTATGCCGAGTTGGAGGACGTATGTTGCGAAGATGCAAAAGGACGGATGTTAAGGTGAACCATTTAGACATGCAAAAACACTCCCCATTATATATTTCGAACGTTAAAGTGAATTGACGTTAAAGTGGGACAATGATATGCGATGACCCCTGTACACATTTTGGGCTCAAAACATCAGTGCAGTTCATTGGTGGTAGATCTTAAAGATCAACATCTGCCCATAAAAACCCCCTCCACTATTGTATACATATAAGAATAGTAAAAATACTGCCATGCATGTTCTATTTTAGAATTTGCTATCAGAGAATCACTATTGACACAGCTGTTTCATGGCACAAATGTGCATTTGATTTTCTTATCCTTTTTATGACTGTTGGAGAATATGGTTTTTTAAATTTTCTGCCATTATGATAATTCTTTCTTGAATTAATATGAAGTCAGCAAACTTATTGAAATAAACATTAATTTAGTTTTGACTTCAAATTGCATAGAATGTTGAAGTGTTGACGAGATTTTAACTTGCATTACTTTTCGTAGAAAATTATGATTAACAAAATATATCCAAGAAGAAAGCTTTTGTCAGGATTTTGTCAGTTAGAATAAAAACAGTTTATAATGAATTCAGAGAAATGTGATTGGAAAGCTAACTCACGTGGAATCTTCCAAAATTTTGTTAATGGCATTTAGTAAGTTCTCTTTCGTCAAATTTCTGGGATCTAGTTTCAAACCGACTCCGAGGTGAACAACTTTATTCATGTTTGTGTGTTGATCTGCAAAATAGGGAATTCCAATGAGTGGCACTCCTCTGCTAGCTGCTTCTTGGAAGCTAAGCAGACCTCCATGTGTGATGAACAGTTTAATATTTGGATGAGCTGAAATAAATAATAAATAATCAATCAATCAATCAATCAAAGGAATGAGCAGAGAAGTTTCCCAAATAGACCTTAGTTTCATTAATAATAAAAATAAGCAATATAGTACTAATTTTTATTATTAGTATCAAATGAATGACATAGTGAACTTTTGCAGCCCTTTTTCCTTTCTCCATACGTAGTATAGGGAAAGTATTGTGTTAATGAAAAAAATGGACTTCGAGATTTCAAGGAAAATACACGTTTTGATGCCCCTAGAACACGTTCATACTATTTTCGGAATGATGTGTATGTGTGGATGAATGTATGTGATTGTGGGAGCTCTAACTCAAAAAGTACTTGTCATATTAATACCAAAATCCATATATAGCACTTTAGCATGAGCACAATGAACTGAAATTAAAAGTACTTACCAAGGACATCTTGCTGAGGCAACCATTTCTCAAGCCTGATATTTTTTGTTTGTCCTGGTATTGGCTGATCATCTTCCCATTTCCAAAGAACTTTCTGTTTCAATTGCGAGAATACACCAACTAAAATATCTCTCGTCTCAGTTGGTAAAGTTGCACTCTTCAGAACGGAGCCCAAGCTAAAGTATATAACCCCGTCCTTACCAGCACTATCCATGAAGTTCTTAAGATCCTTTGAACAAAATTTAATTCTATAAATGTCCATTCATAAATACTTCACACTGTTTTAAATTTCAAGATCCTTGGAACAAAATTTAGTTCTATAAATGTCCATTCATAGGTACTTCACACTGTTTTAAATTTCAAGATCCTTGGAACAAAATTTACTTCTATAAATGTCCATTCATAGGTACTTCACACGGTTTTAAATTTCAAATCTAAAAACAATATTGTCATTTACTTTAAACATATTTCACCTACCATTAAATTTTTAAAGGGACATTCAAAGAAGACACAATCAAGCGGTGTTTTTATTTAGCAATATAATTTTGTAAGCAATTTTACAGTAATAGAGTTAGAAAATCATGCTTATTTCTTAGGATTGACTACTATATTGCAAACCTAATTCCATTACTTTATAATTTTATGGGATTCCTTCTTTATATTTTTTAGAAAATCTGAGTTACACTTCAGATATCCTTTATGCAATGTACTTTTAACTAAAATTAAGAAATTCCACATAAATGTACAGATTTAGCAAAAGGTTAGCTTTCTTATACGATTTCTTAATACAGTAAACTCCCAGTGATTCGACAGGCTCGGGGAATTGGGTTTTCCAGCCAATAAGTGAATATTCCGGTTGCTTGAGAGTTTTATTGGATAGGCTTCAATATAGCATTTGGATACCAAAATAAGGAACGGATGCCGAATTATACATTCACCTTGGAAATCTAGCCTTTTGCCTAGGTATTCAACTCAGTTCTACTTAAATTATTCCTTGACATTAAAGGAAGTAATGAAACACAAATAAACAAGTATTCAACATGTTTAATTGGAATATTTTAATATTTACTGACTACATTACATCCCATGGAGTTTCTCATGTGACTATTGCTACTAGCTTCTCTTTTGTTCTAATAAAAACGTGAGGTAAGGGTTAACTTTGTCTAACCTTTAGGATTTTACGACAAAAAATATCGTTTCCTTGTCCGAGAAAAGGGGAGAAATTATCCACACCCAACACAATGTATTAGCAGAAATTCTTGAGGCAAATTGATACACAGGTAAACACAGTTAAGCGGTATTTATTTTCTTTAAAACCCTCAGCTCGAGTCTCACTTAAATTAGCCAAAGATGACTGTGGTAAACATCGCCAAAATAAACCTATCTCATCGGCATTATAAATTTGATCAGGAATTAGGCCATATTCCTTAAATAAAGTTTCAAGAAGGTTGCCAAATTTTTCAGCAACTCCTTTGTAAGCTGATTTTTTATCACACGAAACATCTATTTGTCCGATCCCTTGCCTAATCTTAAAACATGTTAGCCATCCATCTGAAAATGCACACGACTCGTTAATCTCCATTTGTTTATAAAAATCTTGGGCCTTTTCAATCAACATTGTTTCAGGAATAGGTGCTTTCTCAGAGCACTTTACAGACAACCATTCATAAATAGCAATATCCAATTACTCAAGCTTCAGCTTATAAAGCGTGCGCCGATGTTCATTTCCTCTAGATGTCTCAGAAGACGTAACAATCTCATTATCTGTGTTTTCTCTGTCTTAATGGCATAAATAGTGGAAGAACCGACATTAAACTCTTTCATTAAAACATTGCAGTTCTCAACTTTCTCTAAGTACTTTATTATATCAAGTTTCTTGGTTATGGTTAGCACAACCCATTTCCTATTTTCTCCTATAGTGCATATTGGAGTTTTAGGATGCATTTAAAGGGCGTGCAAAATATTTTATTTAACATAAATACCGAATGCAAGAAACATCCACGACTGCGTATTGCGACTGCCGAAAATGCCAATTTTGGCAGTAACATTCCAATTTAGATATAAACAAATAATTGTTGAAAGCTCCAATTTTAGAGGGAACATTTCAAACTAAATGTAATAAAAAACTCAAGATGCAAGAGATACCGGTTGCTGGAGAATTCTGGTTGCATGAGAGCTGGATAACAGGGAGTTTACTGTACAAGGTCTTGTAAGGAAGGATACATCAGTCACAAATTCTTTCTATGATCAATGTTGAGTTGGCATAAAGTTTGTCATATATACCAAAGAAAAACAATATTTCATTATTATTAAATTATTTCAGAAACTTTTATATGAACAATGAGTTGATAAATAGAATATATATTTTCTTGGTGGATTTTTTGAAGAATGATATCATTTTCATATAATATTATTAAAATTGCTGCAGCTTTGTTCTGGGATCTACTCAGATATGTATTGGTAAATGAGCATTCCTACCATAAGGCAGTGTTGTAACGAGGATATGACGAAGGTGGCATTTACCATAGGTGCCGCTTGCAAAAGGGGCCAAACGTTCCAAAAAAAGTACAAAATGCTCATTTTCCTAAAAATAAATATTACTTTAATAGTCAAACGTTAATTTATACGTAATAAAATATCCTACATAACTAAGGTATTTCCTAAAATTTTGCCATAGGTGCCATATCGCCCAGATATGTCTCCGCCATGAACATATTCTATTTTTTAAAATAATCCAATTAATTATTATACATAATAATTTATAACTGGTTTACTATCATCAGCCTAACTCTAAATAAATTACATTGTCTTACCTTGGGAAGTTCCTGTGGTGGTTTTATGTGCAAACCTCCAACTTCTACCAGGCTTGGAACAAGGGGGCGTGCACCATTCAAAGAGAAATGATGGTTGACTAGTACAAGACTTACATGTTTTTCAAGTTCAGAAATAGATGGAGTACTTTCTCCAAATGATTCTCTCATAGTATACTCCATGTGTCTCAGAATATAAAAGTTGTAATATAACAAAAAACTGCCAGTTACTAATGTATTTACCAGTCTTTGTGGAAATGTCATCCTATCGTTAAAAGGTAAAATCGGATGTGCAATATGGGATGGGAGAACCACATTTCCAACTGTGCCGTAGGTGGTAATCATAGGTCCAGCTGGGGAAATGAGCACAAATGGCACTTTATAAACATGAGCAAATGCATAGAAGCATTCGGAAAAGAAGTTGGAAAATATAATCAAATCAAAATGCTCTGCCTTCCCTGTTGGATTGATTAGTTTCTTGACCTCGGGTTTAGCGAGCACCTTCTCACATACATCTTGTGTGAGAGATCTCAGGTGTGTAATCATGTCTATAATTCCTAGTTTTGCTGTCGTGTTGAATACATTAAAGTGTTTTTCTACCTCCTTAGAGACGTCAATTTGTTTGTAGTTTGGTGGTGGTGAACTCAATGGTACTGCCGTTACAACTGTGAAATGGTGTCCATTTTGAGCAAGGGATTTTGTAATGGCACTGTACACATTATTGTGACTTCGACTAGAAAAGGGGAAGAGTGCAAGAATATTTGCTGCATCTGACCTCTCAGGTTGCAACAAAATCAACACTACTACAAAAGCAGCGCTCCATACCACATGGTGTTTCATGCCTGAAAAAATTAGAAATGCTTATTTTTCTGACATTTTCAAAAGACATGGATTCCTATGATCTATTATGAAATTCCATTATCTCTGTAGTAATTGAAAAAAATATTGAATCAGTTAGTTCATAAAGCGTTCAAAAGTTTAATTACATTTTTTTCATGAGTACTGACAATGAGACAAATAATTGAATTTTTTTTTATAACAACAGAGGTTAAGCAGAACTTAATGTTATTATCTACAGATTCACTTTGTATAAATACTATATTAAATATCTTTTGTTACTACATTGCTTTGTTTCTATAATTGCTTTTAAGAACAAAATTTATTTATCTATATTTGTATGATGTTTACATCTAGTCAGTATCTGCCAAAGATGCAATTATCAATGGGGGTCCCACGATATTAATATCTATAGTAACAACGAACGATTTATAGTGCCCCAGTTTAATATTATAACTTTTACGGAGTGTTTGCTTATTGGAAATCTGTTTGAAAGTGATTTTTAGTAAAAGGTTTAGCAAATTTTACACTCGATACTTGAATAATTGAGAACTTCTGGGCGACCCAATATACATCAGAAAATTGAATATAATCGCTAAAGCTTCAAGAATCAGTTTTTACAATTAAAAGAAAGAGTTGCAGCCTAAAGGCGCTGATTTTAACTACAAAACGATTTAAAAGATTTGGGCGAGTACCGGTAAACAAAATTTATGAATTAATGTATATATCGCACACTGGCCACAATACTGACACAACTCGAAAGTAACGTTTTCAGAACGAGTCAGCAGCTGAGGGGCCACCTCTACCTCACACACTGAAAAATGATATCTTGCTTACAACAAATACCGTATATGCCTGAATATAAGGCGAGGTTTTTTTCCCAAAAGTTTCCCTCAGATAACGGGGGAGTCGCCTTATATTCAGACCCTCGAACTCAAAGTTATTGCCAAATAGATTTTTTCTAGTTTTCTCGTGGGAAATGGGGGGTCGCCCTATATTCGGGGTCACCTTATATTCGGGCATATACGATATCTAGAGCGATTTGTTCACGTTCCACCCACGTTACGTCCTACTACTAGTGAGAGTAGTTGGTTAGCTAACTTCAGGCGTGGTTCTCCATAGATGCGAGTCACCCATAGATGCGGGGCCCTGGGCGACTGCCCTCCAAGCATCCTTAAAGACGACGTTGCCTACATTTTAGGTCATCCCAGATAAATTTTTAAGGTTCCCATTACGGAAGATAAACAATTGACTGATACTGAGCCGTTCCTTAGAGACAATATCTTCCTTAGAGCATACGTATTATAGTTGAGTAACTGAAACACAGTTTTATCGATGTGACCTATATTGTGCCAAATTTCTAGATTTTCCGTATGGCTGAGTTTTTCAAACTTTGATACGGATTATTATTATTATCGAATTATTTCTACTTTCATCGCTCCGGAGATCCTAGCATGGCGCGAAGTATTACAACGGGCAAAATCTGATGTGGCCAGCATATGCCTCCGAGTGCCCAGTCTTTCATCTGCATTCTTTGCTGAGAACGAGTAAAAATTATTGGATTTATAATTAAACGAATGAAATATTATCACATTAACAATATATCAGCCATGTTTTATTGGGCTACTTATGTTAATTTTCTACTTCTTGGAGTAACTTGAGTGAAATTTCCACATATATTTTAATTTTCTTAGTGTATTAAAGTGTGGGAGCAGGGGTGCAGTGGTTAGAGTAATGACTTTCCATGCGGCGGACATGCCACGCCCCATATTTGTGTGTTGTGAGTAGGAAATGCAAGTCAGCACACTGTCCTTCGGAAGGGGCGTTTAGCAGCATGAACTCCTCGGCGCTCCTCGCAAAAAGTAAGCTAATGCCGGGTTTCCCTCCTACACACTTGTTTGTCAACTGAATAGCCCGAGAGCTGGTCTGTTGCAACTAGCTTCCCAATGTCGTAATAAAAAATTGAAAACGATTCTTATTTCCTTTCTGTTTAAATGTAAAAAACAATTGCATATCTCACATTATTGCGACCTGGCAGAATACAGCAACAAAACCGTATATCAGTAAATAGGTTTAATTTAGATCTTACTGTACATTCCCTACGCACTCTTTTCGTAAAAATATGTATTCCGATGGCCTTTCAGCCGCGAAGGTCATGGTACGGCAATCGAAAATCGCCGGAGAGATAAAAGTACTCACTGATAAAGAAATTCCTTCCTCGGCTGACCGGGTGGGGCGTAAAGTAGTTTGACCGCCTTAATGCAAATTTCCAGGAATATAAATCGACAATTGAAAATCGAAAACGATAAACTACGATCCATTGTTGCGAAATGCTTTTTTTTGTCTCAGCTTAAGTCTTCCTTCCGGGTGATATCACAGCTGAATAGATTTCATCAGGCCCTAGAGCCGTTCACAGGCAACACTACAGACGGACGAAATTGCAAAAAAAAACTTTTTTACCTTCAGGGACACGTAAAACGTGTACATTTATCAACATCTCTAATTAAAATTTTCACGGCCACAATACTTTCTCTGCATATGTGAAAGTAAAAATTTCTCGCTTTTATGGGATCACTATTGTCATGTCTAATTAGCAGACTCGCTGACATTGCTGGCGGAATCACCTCAACAACTGTTGCTACAACAAGCATACAAATAATGATCTTATTTGCTCACATATATAATGAAGGGGTCACCGATCACTTCAATCACTACACAACTGTGAGACCCTGTAATGGAGCACGCACCTATTTCCACGGCTAGAAAGCGTTTTAGCGATAATCACCCTCTGCCACACACCACGATCTCTTCGGGGACCATGAACACAAAATCTAAATCTGTATTCAATTCAGTACTCTGTACATTATATACAACGTACCTAATGATAGTAGACTCATAAACGAAAAGTAATATAATAATGTTATATCTCGTAGGAATTCCTTGAAATTCTTCCGCTTTGTCGGTAGTGGTTCTTTAACCGACTGAACTCATCCGGTTACTTCTCTTCAGGCAGTTGCGAACAAACTAATATACTACTCCAGCGTAGTTCTGCCGCCCAATTCCCGCGAGTCATCTCTCCCGCCACCCTCGACCTTGAAACTGTTTAGAAACCGCGGAGCACTTGTCTTCGCTTTAGGAAAATGGGTCGGGAAAGAATGGCGTGATGCGTTGTTGGAATACGCGGAGGGGCGCACCTTTAGCCTGAAGTTGACGCCTCTCCGTGTTTGATCCGAAACTCCAAGCTACGGTCAATGAGATTAGGGAAATTTATTTAAAAGTACTTATTCTAAAACTATAGCAGAGACATCTCACGACGAGTTTTCCAAGTATGATTGTATGAACAATAAATTAAGCGTAATTGACGACTGGCTACTCCAACTCTTGTGTGTTTTGTTGTATAACTGAGGATTTCTGCTTATGGCCTGCCGGTAATAGATACAGACTCGTTGTATTTTGAAAGATTATTAGTGTTTATTACATTCAAAACTTTATTACAGGTAATTTGAATATTTGCTTTCTGCTTACGTTATATAATACTAACTACCCCTCTACCACTTGGCCGGTTAGGCGTCCTTGTAAAATTTAATGTTAATATTAAACTAGCAGGCGGCCACGGATCTTCGATACTCAACGCGATTTAAATAAACTGAAGGTTTAGTGACGGTGCTTGCATTCTGCAAGCGTTTTTAAATTTAAGCATTGTTACCATTTCGAATTTTCCCAGCATATTTTGTTCAAAATCAGGTAACCGTGCCAAATTTAATTTTAATCCTCGTATGGGGCAATAATGTGACAAAACAGCCCCTAAGATTTCGAATTTTTACTATATCGGAAATTTTATTCTTCTGTTGTAACAGAAAACCTATAATTCTGCTAAATTTCAAGTTTGTAACTCATTAAGAATACCTTATAATTGTCACTCTCGTATGGGGCAGAAATGGAACAAAATACCCCTGAAAATAGGAATTTTTACAATATCTGAATTGTCCTTCGGTTGTGACGAATTTCCTATATTCGTGCCAAATTTCAAGACTCTAACTCATATGGAGCTGCCTCATCATTTTTGTTCTCGTATGGGGCAATAACGGGTTAAAACAGCCCCAAAAATGGGCATATATCAGTATCGGATTTCAGTCATTAGTCGTAGTTTAATATTAATGGCATTTTAATATAAGCCTCTGATTCCCATTAAAAGCTTACCAATATAAAAGCATTAATCTCGTTGGCTAGGCAGCCGATTGCTGCGACCCAGAAAAATTACCCCTTTTTTCGATAAAAGTACAAATATACGTAAATTCCATTCGGAATTTTATTTTCTTACTTCAAAAATAAGAAACTACAATTTCAATCCTATCCGATAGTTTGTCTCGAGTTCGAATCTTGACGGGAAATAATTTTAAAATGCAAATGTAAAAACCTGTACACCGATTTACGTGTTTTCTTATGTGCCAAAAATGTGGCAAAAAGAGGCAAAAAAAGCTCCTTAAAATAGGAATTTCGACTGTTTCGGATTTTTTCCTTCCGTTATGAACAAAAACCTATAAACCTACCAAATTTCAATTTTCTAGCACATATGGAAGTGCCTCATAATAAATTGTACACAAATGCTGACAGACGTCAACGTAAAATTAATATATATTGAGATCTATCTATAGTGTTTGCAACATTTCTGGGTTAGAACAAGTGCACTATTAGGAACTCAACTTTCGCCCGAAATTCAAAGAAATGAAAGAAGGATGCGGCGATTTGGCTTTAAAAAAAATTCATAATTTCGAAGATATGCTCGCATATTGCTCTCGGGTTGGTACATACCTAACGAATTTGTCTTTGATTAAGAACAGGGGTCAACATCTTAACGATGACTTCAATATAGGAAGGACGTCGTCTGCCAATGATTGTGGTGTGAAATATAGTTCCTTTATATAGCACAGAAGTTGCTACTATTAAAAGGTTATTATCGATTAAATTAACCTGTGTGAAGATTTCCAGCAACTCATACCTTCGATCATGTTGGCACAGAAGCAGAAAACTTCATTGTTTTCTGGGAAATATTGACACAGCACAAGAAATCGCCACTATCGTATCGTGGTAGATAAAATGAACGATGAAAATAATAAAATGAAAAGGATGCGGCTATGCAAGCTATAACGGGGTAGAGGAACTTTGATCTGTAGTCGGAACCTTGCTCCCTTCTTGAAAGTGTTAAAGATAGGCCGATCTGCTTTACCTTATCAGATTGTAAAGTTGGAAGTCTGATGAATACCCATAAGGAAACGTGCGTCTCATTCAGTGTTAAGTCACTGGTTTGATAATATAATGTAACAATGTCAATATATTCGTCGTTTTACGCGCGTTTTGCTTCCAGCGTGAGCGCCTATTATCGTCTGTCTGTCCGTACGTCCGCATGTTCGGTCTCGGCTTCTACAATACGAATTTTCATGATATCTGATATTATAGATTTACAATCAAAGATAATAAGAAAACGCAAAAATTAATCACGTACGCCAATCAGGGGTACCACTTTACAGGTTACAAAAAATGTAATTTTCGTCATATCTCGTAAAGTATTAGTCATATCAAAATATATTTCAAATAAAAGTTGTATAACTAGTAAAGTAGAGTATTTTCTTTCCTATATGTTTTTATCGTAGGAGTAGCCGTTATCAAAAAAATCAAAGAAGAATATCTTAATTCGAGTTGAACAGAAAATTTCTTGCATGGTTACTTCTTCATTGTTGCTAACATAAACAATCACACAAACAAACGTTTGAATTCCTTACATGTGCATGCAATATTTTTAAATAGGAAGAAAATGGATTATTTACTCGTATGACGAAGAAAAGACCATTAAAATGCTATTTCCCTTACGTGCAGGTATATAATTTCTTTCTAATACTCCATTGCACGAAACGCGCCCATTTGTGATACGTTCTACACTTTCCTAACTAGTTTTAGCTATCATAGGGAGGGTAAAACATCCATAAATTTTTATTGTTTTTTCTTCATAATTAGAAAAGGCACTATCTTTATCATATATGTCCTTTTAGCTTCCATCTCTTTCGGTAGAGTAAAAAAAAAGTTGCACTATCATGGTATTTGTTCAGGATTTTATCGGGATTAGATAGTTTTTAACATTTCCAGCACTGACCACGCGTTGCTAGTTTCATCCTTCGCTATTCCTGTTGTAACATAGGCGAGACTGTTGAAGGTTATTTTATTTAGTTACCATCTATTTACAGGGATATGAGAAGGTCTTAGTTAGCATTGCGAAATTGCGAAATTAATCTGAAATCAAAAGATAGAAATAAAAATGTTCCCTTATTCTAGACTCTAGAATCTAGAGCAGTGATTCTCAACCGGGGTGACATGACACCCCAGGATGACGCGAGGTTTATTGAGGGGTAACGCGAATATTTGATAAATTCACTGTGAATCGTATTCTGGCTTATAAACATAAATAAAACCAGAAAATAAACACGCGTGCTTATTCGAACGCCATAATGTTTTCTTAATGCGGTTGGGAAAGCCCAATTTTTTATTTGAAGTTGACTTGAAGGTAATGGAACTGTAAACGGGGTGACGCATAACTGAACATGGGGTGACGCAGACACAAAAAGGTTGAGAAACACTGATATAGATGTTTACGAATTCTAGAAAGAAAAACCGGTACAATATACATTGTACAGACGTCCTCATATACTAATGCGTCGTTTAGTTATATTTTGAAAATATGGATTTGTGGAATCATTATAAACCTCAACTTTAATAGCTATACGAAATTTGATGAAAATCGTATGAGCCGTTTTTTAGAAAATTCAATTGTTATTAAAGTTACCCAAGAA
The DNA here is from genome assembly GCA_036926305.1 of Uropetala carovei. Classification (NCBI taxonomy): domain Eukaryota; kingdom Metazoa; phylum Arthropoda; class Insecta; order Odonata; family Petaluridae; genus Uropetala; species Uropetala carovei. The sequence goes on from JAXCHB010000043.1 coordinate 10,974,791, forward strand.
TAAACTAGCCTTATATTGCAGACGTAAACTGAAGTAACTGTGCGAAATTTGATCAAAATCTTTGGAGCCTTTTTTGAGAAAATGAAATTGTTGTTAAAGTCGCTTAGAATAAATTGCCCTTCATTTTTGTGAAATGTGAACCATTTATTCAGAGTTTCTATTCTGTATGATAAAATGCCTAAGTACGAGATTTCATTCATTTTCGATCTACCATTCGGCCCTTTTTTTATCGTTCATATATTTCATCTCAACCGAATGGGTTGAATAATATTCCTACCATTCCTCTCCCCAGAGAATTACGATTCTGGGTGGAGTGGAAACGATAATTTTGCCTCAAAATGCTATTCATAATAATTTAAATATCTATACCCCAAATATGGAGAAAGTCATGTGTTGGCCACATCAGATTTTTTTTTAATATTGAAAGTTTCATAGTTCTTTTCTCTTCGTAGCTACATTTAGGCAGATAAAGTTGTACATTTTGATTTATCATATAAATGAAAGAAAATATGTGTTAGTTAGTTTGTGTTTTAACGCTGTAACTCAAAAACCAATAAACCTAGAAAGCTGAAACTTGGCATGTGTACTTAGGGTAACCTGAAGTTGTGCACCTCTGGCTTATTTTTTAATCTTTGGCTTGGAAGGGGGGGGGGCATCAAAAAAATTAAATAAACGGTCATAAAAACCAAAGAACTAAAACTTCGCATCGGAAACGAGTGCAGCATATTTTTCAATTGCATTTTAAAATTACTTAGAATCATCGTACGATATTGGGACTTGGACGAAAGAAAGCTTAAAAGAATAAAAATTCATTTTCCTGCTGTCGTGTCTTAAACTCTCTCCATAAATTAGTTTTGGCCCCAAATGAAAAAAATGAGCAATATTGCATATGCTGAAGCTCTATACGAATAAAAATTATAATGTTTCAAAAATTAATTACTGTAAACGAGAAAATAGTCAAAGCATGTCCGAGGGACCTCAAAACGTGTATTTCCGTTGAAATCGCGAAATTGACCTTTCTTATGAAAACAATACTTTCTGTATACTACGCATGTGGAGAAAGGAAAAATTGAAAATATTTATTTCAATGCTAAAAATACAACATCTGACACGCTTTCAACAGATTTATCGTGACTTCAACCGATAAATTACCAAGGACACCAGGAATTTTGTTTTCAAGTTCATCGTCGGTCCATGGTTTTGATAAACATCTTGTTTTGTTACTTCTTGAGAAAATCTGTTCAAAGTGTACCAGTAAGTTTACGGAAGTGCTCGGATAATGCAGGAGCCTACGTTGAGTTATACTCCTGCAGGGGTCGGCAACATTTCACAAGTGGCGTGCCAAATTCACGCCAATGTATGGTCTCGCGTGCCATTAATAAATTTTACTTTAATTAAATGATACTTTTTTAATTGTTTGACCATCCCCGGTTTACTTAGAAAAGGATCACATTGTAAACGGTATGCATTAGTACATATCGGTCTGAGTTTCCGTATTTTATGTTCATTAGTTACAAAGGCAGCGAGAGAGAGAACACGAGACTACAGGCACATGAACTATGTGAAAACAGTGTTACAGAATTAGAATAAGCGGACTTTTGAGGTGAACGACTACTCTAACTATTAAATATGTTTAGCGTTTGTTCGCTAAATTTCCAAAGATTTTTGATTGTTCAACGTACTTGTAATAAATGTATAAAATACATTATTTTTCTTTCGCGTGCCATAGGTTGCCGACCCCTGAGTTATAGCATTGTAATTAATCTTTTCATTTTCTTCATACGTAGAATAACGCAGCACCGGCTCTAGGGGGGAGCACTTGAGGTACAGGCTCGGGGCGCCGAACTTCAGGGGCGCCAAAATCGAGAAAGTCAGCTGTAGTTGACTCTTAAACAAATCTAATACGCCAGCCCAAAAGGGCACAATATATGTAAAAACATCACATCAGTGATAAAATGAGTTGCCAGATTTCTTTTTTCACTCTTTTCAATGCAAAATTTTCAGCTTGTTCCCGCCATTAAAATTTTAAAAGTGGTCATATTTTCATTTCAAACTAGAAAAATCTTTTGAAAGTAATAAAATTGATCACGACCAACCTGACGGAGCAGATGCGATTGTACTCGGTCAGCGTTCCCTAACGAATTCCGATCGTTTTTTATCGCTTATTATAACTTTTATCGTTTAAGAAGAGTTCCATGAACAAACACACAAACACAAACCAACAAACACACCCGTCACAATACTTTATAGTAGATTTGTCATTACCACACTCATAGAAAATACAATTTTCTACAAATTTTGTTTGAAACATTTTTTCACAAAACTGTGTTTAAACTGTGGTTAAGAGATATTTTGATTTTTTGTCTGAATTTTTAAGTAGGGATGTCGCTAAGTGATACCATTGTTTCCGTTGCTATAACATTTTCTAATTGCTGATAGCGATGCCTACGCTGCCAGGGGTAACTTTATTTTCGCATCGATATTTTGTAATCCATAGCAACAGCTAACAAGTTTGTGTACTTATCGATTTTTCATCGTGGAAAGTGATTCGAAGTATTTTTCACCGTAAAAATCATTCAGTGTTCAAAAAATATTCGCGAGTGTACTTGCCGATAATTATTCTTAAGGACGTTGATGTCGAGAGCAATCATAATCATTACTCTGTACCTAGAAAGTCATGTGCTGGACACATCAGAGTTTTCAAATTTAGCTATTGTACTTATAGTACATGTAGGGAAATACGCTTACGATTCGTGTCAAATTGCACACAGCAGACGGTTCTTTATGAGTTTACCATAGCAGTTCTGCACAAATAATTATAAATCATTCTCTTTCTCGGATACTAAAGTAAATGTGCGTGACCATAGCGTCGACTCCACGGGGGCAATTGCCCCCGTGCTTATTTAGGCATATAAATATTCGGATATAACTATTCTGCCCCCGTGGTAGAAGTTAAAAGTCGGCGCCTATGTGTTTGAAGAAATATTGAAAACCCCGGAATTAGTAAGTACATATTTATGATCTAAATACTAAACACCATGAATTGTCCCTTGGTGTGTCACGCTGAATTACTCGAGCACGGTAAGTACGATTTCTACAACTTTTTCGCAATTCTTCCTTTTTAGACAGTTCACCGACTATCAAAAGATCATGGGTTCGATTTATTTACTCCATTTCGCGCATCGTCATGTTTGCCATGCTGGAAATTGTATGCGCTTATAGTTTGACTATGCATGTATGTATGTCTGTGTTCTTGCTGAAATTGAAATTGTGATGAAACCGTAAACGATAGATAACTGAAACTTGGAATGCAGATTTCTGTGCCGATGTCATTTGCTTTTCTTTAGATGTGAGTCTTGAAAAATAACCAGGGTCGGATTGGGACCCATTAAAATTTTTGCATCATCAAAAGTGTTAAAAATGAAAGCTGAAAATTTGAACGTATATTTCCACGTTAATGTCACCGATTCTTGAAAAGTTTGAGAAAAATCCAATAAAGAAAGTCCTAATTTATTTTTAGAAAATTTCTTAGGGATTGAAGTGAACTACTACAAAAACGTAAATATGTTCAATTTCCTTTTGTGTGCGCACAGAACACAGTAAATGAAAGGAAATGGTTTACCTGCGACGAAGAAATGAACCTAAATGCGTTAATTTTCCTTTCATGCTCAAAACGTGAAAAATAATGGATAATTTACTCAGGTGAGATATGTTTTAAATAATTTTCGATTGACATACGTACTAAACACGTAGAAATAGATCCTACGAGAAGCTATTTTAAAAGTTTTTTATATTCAAATTATCACGTTTCTCCTTTCGTGTATCTTTTCGACCGATCAGCAATGCCTAATCCTCTTCAACAGCCTCGGTTAATTCTCTCCTCGTCCCAAAGGTCCGCTTTCAACCGCGTTCCTGTCATCTATAATTTCTTAACTTGAAATCCACTCATCCTACTCCTCTTACTCATCCACTATAAAAAGTATTAATCTCTATTTTATCCTCTCCTGTGCTTTATCGTTATCTTTTGTTGTTCAACTTATTAATAGTTTAGTTCTGTTGATATTTTCTCTTTTTAGGCGCGTTTCGCTTCCAGCGCGAGCGCCTATTTGCGTCGGTCTGTCCGTCCGTCCGTTCTAGGTTTCAACCGAACGGATTTTCATTAAATTTTATATCAAGGACTTGCAGTCAAAGACAGTAAGAAAATCGCATTGATGAATTACGTAAGCCAACCAGGGATACCACTTTACTGGTGACAAAGAATGAACTTTCCGTCATACCTCGTAAAGTAATGGACACATCAAAATAGTTTTCAAATAAAACTTTTAGATCTAGTAGAGTATTTCTTTTCCTATACAATTTTATAGAAGGAGTAGACGTTATCAAGAAAATCAAACAAGAATGTCTTAATTCGAACTGAACTTTGAAAATTTCTTGAATGGGTACTTCTTCATTGTTACTAACATAAACAATCTCACAAACAAACGTTTAATTTCCTTACGTGTGCATGCAATATTTTTAAGTTGGAAGGAAATGGATTATTTATGACGAAGAAAAGAACTTTAAAACGCTATTTCCCTTACGTACACGTATATAATTTCTTTCAGATACTCCATTTCATGAAACGCGCTCATTTGTGATGCGCCGTACACTTTCCTGACTTGTTTTATATAATTCAACGTAAGAAGCAATAATCATTGGATTTTATTAAAGAAATAAGTAGAAACAGTTTTACGAAATCGAGAGTGTTGTCCATAAACCGGAAAGAATTCAGATACAGCAAGTCCTATAAATTCAACAAACCAAAAACTCACTGTTTGTACCGGTAATGGATAATTGATTCGACTTGGCCTTTCCCTTCTCCCGCGTTCCACTCCACCTTTCTGCCTCGTACACACTATGCTCTCGAGTGTGTATTTTTCGTGATATCATCTACGTATATACTATTAACTTGTTTAATATCTTATCTTACTATCGTAATCCCAATCTATCGAACGTCTCCCCTCGATCTGGCCATAGTTTGACTGGTTATATTTTCGCGATTGATTACCTATATAGCTGAAAATAGGACTCATCCATGAGATTTATTCGTATAACCATATAAATGTTAAGATAATTTTATTGAAACAGAAAAAGAAACTTTTTAAAATTCCATAAATAGCTGACCTTAACGAAGTTTAGTTTTTCTGTGCTTTTATCCTGGAACCACTTCACAGAGCCTTTTACGATTATAGTAGAGCCTCGCTAATCCGAACCTCGGTAATCCGAAATTTCGGTAAATCCGAGCAGCATGTAAAAAAATTCATCGCGTGATTGATGTTGTGGAACATCATCCATGATATTTGTCAACAGTTTTTTCCATGACTTTCTGTTAATATCATATTTCATATTGTCCCAAGATTCAGCCACCCAATAAATCATGTCCTTTATTGTGATCTTTTTCAGTTTCTCCATTATCGTGGAATTTTCTTCTTCACCTTCGATAAGAGATCGTAAAAGCTTTTTCCTGTAGTGACATATCAGATATTGCAACACTCCCTGGTCCATTGGTTGCACCATCGTGGTCACATTTGGAGGCAAGAAAGTAGCCTTTATATCACCACAGATAAGTTTCGATTCCCGTGAATGGGATGGAGCAATAATGCTTGTGGAGGTCAATGCGTTTGAGCAATTCCAACTTATGGGCAAAACGGCGACATTAATTTAAAACACTGGGAAAAGCCCTGAACTATATTACACAACTGTTAGAAACGAGGCACGAGTAAACGTGACGTCACATTATTCCTCCCGAGGCCAACGAAATATATTTCGTTGGGCTCGACCCTCCGCCGCCTTATTAGAGCGTTATGTGAGCACTTCCCATTGGTCCAAGACATTGCCAGGCAACGAGGCTACGTAAGCAGTCCCCCCACAGTCTTAGAAAAGGTTTTATTATTCAATGTACGCATATTTAATAAAAGATTTATTACAGATTCAAATTTAAGGTTGAATATTGATTGTAAAAATATTTTAAATCATGAATTACAAGTAATTAATCTTCGCTAAGGGTGATTTTTTTCAATTTCTTCTTAGGGACATGTCTATGCTGAAACTCGTCTGAATACCAGATCCGATTTTTTAGAAAAGATTTATTATTCAATTTAAGCATATTAAATGAAAGATTTATTACAGATTAAAATTTAAGGTTGAATATTGATTGTAAAAAATATTTTTAATCACGAATTCTAATGGATGATTTTTTCAATTTATTCTTAGAGACATGAATATGTTGAAACTCGTCTCAATACCAGGCCCGAGGTTTGCGAAGGATCTAATGAAACACACCAAATATTTTTTTAGTAAAGAAAGATAACAATTTAATGATTTACTTGTCGCAGTCAGTCACCAAATTGCCATCCTTCTTCACTAAATCGATTTTATTTTCTTGTTTATTATATAAATCAACCTCTTCTTGCGTGAGTTTTACATATTTTTTACTGAGATATATCTTACCCCGCCTGGTAAAATTACCCCTATCCCCAATCTCGGTAATTATTGCCGGATCGTATCTTGCAATGGTTTTATAAAATTACAGAATTGGGTACATTCTCCCCTCCTCTAAGTCATCCATCCACCTTTAAAAATGGCACGGCGGCCTGGAACGCCTTAATTTTCTTCATTAAGGATTCCATTTGAAAGAAATGAGGGAGATACGTTGAAAAAGGAATAGTAGACTACTTGCGATATAATATGAAAGAAAAATAATATCTATAATATAAATCTTGTAAAGTATGCGAATGTTTTAAATCTCTATAAATATCTTTTGGGAGATTTAAATGGACACAAATCGATTTTAATTCGGTTTCCGTATGCAATTCCATCGCAGTAGGCAGTTTTTTTTGGGAGTTGCATATAAAAATCCATTTCCTCATCCCAAATGGACTGATAATTTTATTAGAAATCATCATTCCTGTTTTCTGCAGACACACATCATAGAGTGATTCCATTTTTGTAAATAATCATAAGGGAGTGCTTGCAAACAATGTTTCTCATCTCCCCGTTTATTCATTAAATTAATCATATATTCACGTTCAACATGAGGTAATGAATAATCGTTTAAATTTATTATTAATTCATTATACAATCTCACTCTTTTAATTTTTAAATGAATTGAAAGATGCGAAGCAAGTAAGAAAAATCTGATGTGGCCAACACGACTTTCTCCATATTTGTGGTATAGATATTTAAATTATTATGAATATCATTATGAGGCAAAATTATTATTTCGTATCGTAAAAGAATACAGTCATCCTTATTGCCATAAACTAGGTATATTTTGCATATGTTTATAGAAATCACCGCTACACGGTGTACACTGAAAATTTACGAATAAGCAAAATATCTCCGAAGTGAATGGTTCTACGAAAATTTGTTTCAAACAAAAACTGCAAGAAATATTACTCTCTACAACTTTGGTCTTCAATGACGACCTTTTTAAGGAGATATTTAACCGAAATCGAAAAAACCGATTATTACTTACTCCATACGTAGTAATGGGAAAGTATTGTATTCATGAAAAAAATCGACTTCCATATTTCAATGGAAATACATGTTTTGAGGTCCCTAGAACACGTTTAGACTATTTTCGGAATGATGTCTGTGTGTGTGTGTGTGTGTTAGTGTGGGCGCTCTAACTCAAAAAGTACATACCATATCGTTACCAAACTTCATATATAACACTTTAACATGAGGCAAAATTATTATTTCGTATCGCAAAAGAAGACAGTCATCCTTATTGCCATAAACTACGTATATTTTGAATATGTTTATAGAATTCACCGCTACATGGTGTACACTGAAAATTTACGAATAAGCAAAATATCTCCGAAGTGAATGGTTCTACGAAAATTTGTTTCAAACAAAACTTGGAAGAAATATTATTCTTTACAACTTTGGTCTTCAATTACGACGTTTTTAAGGAGATATTTGACGGAAATCGAAAAAACCGATTATTTTTTATAAATAATTCCTAAAAAATAACTGCTATGGAAAATTGTCTAAAATAAAAGATGTAGGAAATTATATTTCTACATTTTTTGCGATGGTCAATGTATACAATAATGACATATTATCGGAGAAATATCGCAAAAACCGAATCGGTTTTTGAATAAACCTCGATCTCCGGTTAACCGGTATTGTCCAAAAACTAATGAGATCTTTGTGCTCATGCTAAAGTGTTATATATGAAATTTGGTGTCAATATGACAAGTACTTTTAGAGTTAGAGCGCCCACAATCACGTACATCCACACATACATCATTCCGAAAGTAATCTAAACGTGTCCTAGGGACCTCAAAACGTGTGTTTCCGTTGAAATCTCGAAGTCGATTTTTATCGTTATCACAATACTTTCCCATTACTTCGTATGGAGAAGGTAGAAAAGTGTACTTACAACGTTGAAACAGTGGTTTCTCGCAGAAGACGTTACGTTAGATATAATATTCTCTGATAATCTTTACAATACTCCACTCAGAATCGTAATTCTCCGGGGAGAGTATGGGTAGGAATATTATTCAACCCATTCGGTTGAAAAGAAATATGTGAACGAGAAAAACAGAGTAGGCATCGAGCGACGAGAATAAAGTTTAAATTTAATGAAAGAAAGCGAGTTTTACTTACTTTTGATGTTAACGGCGGGAGTCGAGTTGGTGGTGAAGCAGGTGGTGAACCTTTGACTCGTTGGATATTTAGCATCGAGTTATGAGAAAAAAAGTTTAAATTTAATGAAAAATGTTGCTCCTGGGCCGGGACCGCCTGAGTGGTTGATGCCTCGGCCAGGAGCTGTTGCGTTTCCGTATTCTAAAATAGTGTTTCTCATATTATGGGCCGCGGCCTCCAAGGGGCTGCCACGTTATTTTAGTTGTTAGGTGGGCCGATATCCGAGTATTTGTCCGGGCCGATTTTTCCTCCCAATCCGCCCTTGGTCTTATTTACTTTTGATGTTAACTGTCCTAGGTGATGAGATGAGGTGGTTGAAATGAAATATATGTATGAGAAAAAATAATTAGGACCGATTGATGAGAAAAAAGTTTAAATTTAATGAAAGAAAACGAGTTTTACTTACTTTTGATGTTTACGGCGGGAGTCGAGTGGGTGGTGAAGCAGGTGCTGAAACTTTGGCTTGTTGGATAATTAGCATCGAGTTATGAGAAAAATAGTTTAAATTTAATGAAAAATGTTGCTCCTGGGCCGGGACCGCCTGAGTGGTTGATGCCTGTTGCGTTTCCGTATTCTAAAATAGTGTTTCTCATATTATGGGCCGCGGCCTCCTAGGGGGGCGCAACATTATATTAGTTGTTAGGTGGGCCGATATCAGAGTATTTGTCCGGGCCGATTATTGCTCCCAATCCGCCCCTGGTCTTACTTTTGATGTTAACTGTCCTAGGTGATGAGATGAGGTGGTTGAAATGACATATATGTATGAGAAAAAATAATTAGCATCGAGCGACGAGAATAAAGTTTAAATTTAATGAAAGAAAACGAGTTTTACTTACTTTTGATATTAACGGCGGGAGTCGAGTTGGTGGTGAAGCAGGTGGTGATACTTTAGCTTGTTGGATAATTAGCATCGAGTTATGAGAAAAAAGTTTAAATTTAATGAAGATTGGTTGATGCCTCGGCCAGGAGATGTTGCGTTTCCTTATTCTAAAGTAGTTTCTCTTATACTATGGGCCGCGGCCTCCTAGGGGGCCGCAACATTATTTTAGTTGTTTGGTGGGCCGATATCCGAGTATTTGTCCGGGCCGATTTTTCCTCCCAATCCGCCCCTGGTCTTACTTACTTTTGATGTTAACTGTCCTAGTTGATGAGATGAGGTGGTTGAAATGAAGTGTATGTATGAGAAAAAATAATTAGGATCGAGTGATGAGAAAAAATTTTAAATTTAATGAAAGGAAGCGAGTTTTACTTACTTTTACTGGTATCGGTCAGGGAGTCAACGGCGGTTCAGTTATAACTATTCTCCCTTGATATGTGATTAGCTGGAATGGCTGAAATGAAATATATGTATGAGAAACGGCGAAGATAGTCACCTCTGCGGTGGTTCACTAGCAAATGCTCTTGTCCCAGGCGATAGGATGACATGAGGTGAGAATGATGCGTAAGCCCTCCCCCGCCTCTTCTGGAAGGGTGGAAACAGCAACGTTTTATTTTGCACTGCTCTCCGCCTAACCCTTAATGCCATAGTGTGAGGCGACCGTCCCGCTGTGAAGTAGATTTCACCTCTTTCTACGAGAGAATATCTTTTGAAACATAAGTTCTTATCGTCGCTGAAAGAAAACATCGCGAAAGAAATATTTTGGTGTATTTACTTATTCCGTAAATATCTCATAAAGTTTTCGAATATGAGGTTTGCATGTGGAATTACCATGCACCAGTTGTGCTAGGTACTGCATTATAAAATCAACGTCGACATTTTATTTCAAAACATGTTCATCCAATGGTATTTCCGTTATTTTTTCCCCGCGATGCTTTCGGTTTTACTTTAAATACGCCGCATTTCGCAGAACGTGCAACCGCCGTATGCAATCTTGAATTCTATTCGCATCGAATTGCAATTCGAAGAAATCTATTCACCGATTTATATAAATTTACATTTCAAATATTCAAGTAGCTTCAAAAACATCGTCGCGGAGAGAAAAACATCGCATTGTTATCCTCACGTGATGAGTGGAATTAAGAATTATCCTGTCGCTATGTCATTCAGTTAAAAAAATCATATTTTATTGTATCAAGTGCTTATTAGATATGGTGATCATAATAAATATAATGCAAATGATTGTCATATTGAAAGGGTGAACTCGGCTTCTCCTCCGGTACGGCGAGAGATAAAATGACCCATCCCCTCAGCCTCCCACCCCATCCTTCACCCTCCGAGGCTTTCTTTCCACACGTGTCTTATCTTTGCTTATCCAGCACGTCGTGACTCATTACCCCCACCTCTTCGCATGCTGCCACATTCCATCTCTTATTAAGGGCGCACGCGGTGTGATAGAAAATCACTCGTCTCTCGAGGTGAAAATATTATTAATTTTACTTTTGTCGACGAAATTTTTACTAAATTCATACATTAAATTCATCATTTCTAAGCTAGCCTTCGGTAGCTCAGTTGGGAGAGCGTTGTTCATTTAGGACAGTTGGCCGCTCGTTCAATCCCAACCTGAAGGCATTCTTTTTAAGTCTCATACTTTCTCTTTAAATTCACTAAATCCTGTCTCGTTCATTCAACATTCGTTAGCGCAGTCGGTAGAGCCGCGCGGCGATTGACAAAGCAGTCGAAGGTTCGAGTCCTATCCGAAGGAATTTTTTCACTTTTGTCGATGAAATTTTTCATTGAAATTACAATGACACATTAAAAAATTATTTGCAGGCGAATAATTAAAACTAGTAATTTTTAGAAAAGATTTGTTATTCAATTTACACGTGGAGTAGTATATATTAATTGATGATAACTATTTTGTCAATGTTTTTTAGAATTCCTCCGAGTAAATCCATCTACATATTTTACACAGACTGTGGTTAAGCTTTTGGAATAGATCCACGACAAAAGTAAAATGTCACGCTTCACTTTGTTAACATGCGTATACTTTACTTTTGTAAGATAAAACTCGGGGATTGATCGCATTTAGTAATGAGTCTGAATTTAATATAGTGGCGAATTTTTTTTTCGGAAAATCGTAAAACATTAGAATCCGCTTAGTTTTATTTACATTAAAATGTAACTAAGGAGTGGTTTTGATTCGTAATAGGAAAACAAAGGCCACATTGACGTCTAAAAAAATCGCGGCTTAAGACAATACGTGTATGATAAGTATTTTATTCCTCCGCCACGCATTTGTCCTTCTTCCTGAGCTCCTCAGAGAGAGAGAGAGAGGGAGAGAGATAGCGGCGGGGTCGAAGGGCTTATCTCACTAACCGCTCCGATGGCTAACCTCCCTTCCCCCATTCCATTATCTTCTCGCATTGCATGCGGTTCTCCCTTCTCTCCCACCAGAAGAGGGGGATGGAGAAGACGTGATGAGAGGTGGATGAGGAAGGGAAGGGGGTGAGGGAAAACGAAAGTGAACGAGTGTTTTAATTCGGGTGGAATTGAGGCTACGTAGTCTTTTTTTTTACATCGGGAGGAATTGAAAGAGAGTAAAGAAGATATTGAAAGAATAGCGAGTGACGGATGGATATGAAATTTGCGTGGGGAAGCTATAAAATAAAAAAATTTCAAGAGAAGGTGAGAAGAAGGCTTTGAATCTGAAGGAGAAGCCTGAATAAAAATTTATCATTAAAAGATCTTAGATCAGTCTTCGTGATGTCTCTGAGGTGGAAACATCCCTTCACCTGTATTCAGGGCCGGCTCAAGACATTTTGGCGCCCCAAGCAGATTTCAGTTATGGCGCCCCATCCATACATAAATTTTACATTAAAATTTGGTAGTTTAGTAGGATAATAGGATATAATTGTTTGATGTTTCAGTGTTTTCTTATGATTATACAGTTTAATAAAAAAATCTGATGTGTCCAACACATGACTTTCTCCGTGTTTGTGGTATAGATTTTTAAATTATTATGAATAGCATTATAAGGCAAAATTATTATTTTATCAGACATATTTTTATATTTTTATGATAATTTTTATAATAAAACTTTGAATATGTAAATTTTAACCATAAAAACATTATTTTGTCACAGTTTTTGCTTGTATAGCACATCCAAATATACTATAGGTAACTTCCAATTTAAACTCTAATCCGGCAAGCAGAAGAATTTCCAACTTCCAATGCGGTCCGCCGAAGGATTCGCAACCACCGATGTGGCCCGCCATGTAGAAAAGGCTGGGCACCACTGGACTTTTTTTCCTTTCTAAGAAAACACCAAAGGAAAGACCTCCGTGGATGTCAGGGGGAGCAATGCTTTGTATGAAAAACAAACATGCTTGTTGGGCCCTATATAAGAGCAATCCGAAACAGCACACCAAAGCAAAATTTAATAATATAAGGACACACTGCAATTTATATTAAGACGAGATTTCAAAAACTATGTAGAGGGTATTATAGACGAAGTGAAATCATGTTGTAAACGATTCTGTCCATTGTAAATTATCGGCGAACATATCGGATAGGTATCCAATGTTGTGAAATATCAGAACATCGTTAGTCAAGGTAATGATATGAGGGATAGTAATACCAATTCTTGTTGATTCTCTAAGGTTCAGAAGTGGGTGTAGTACATCTCATACGGACACTTTCCCTGTTTACATGCTCTACCCTTTCGAACCGTCCTCAACGCAGATAATCATCTCAACTCTTGCTCTCGAGGCCTAAAGGATTACCCCGAAACCCTCACGATGCTGGTCAAATCAGCGGGGTTCTCCTTTACTTTATATTTATTTTACAGTTAAAAGTTAACATTGTTTTACAGCAGAATCAAAGTAGTATTAAAATTTATTTACTTGTGGCAGTGGTAAATTGTTCAAATTATAACAAAAAATTTGAAAAAGGAGATAAGAAAATTTAAATACCACTGGATCAATATGACTCGAAATTGTCCTCCTAATTATCTAGAAATTCTCATCCTCCTAGTACAAAAAGAAAATAAAGCTGAATTCCAAAAAAATCTCTTTATTGATATTTTACAAAAAAAAACAATTACCTAATTAGGACGGACGTGAAAAAATGACGCTTTTTTAAGCTTTACTGCTTCTTTTTTGATTTATCTATAGCCTTTTTTTTTGAACAACATTTTTTCTTAATCAGTTTAATAATAACATAAATTATTGCAGAGAAAAGTAGAAGTGGCAGGATGACTATAACAAAGATAACATCCAGCATATACAACTGATACCAAGCTAGTTCAATTGAAGCTGGCATCAAATGCTTGGCTCCTTTGTGTCTTATAACATACTCGATCCAATATACAGCTCTTTCTAAAGGATTATCCAACTGATCTGCCATTATGGTCTGGATTTTCTTCATCTCGGTGGAATATCTGTAAGAAAAGACAACTCGATATATGAATAACTCAGAATATAACATTGACTATATATATTACTAAAAAATATATTTTATAATAAAATATGGGGTGTAATTTTTCATAATGGCTAAACTGAAGTACTGAAATTAATGCTGCCTAACTCTCACAAAAAATTGTCTTTTTAATGTGACTATCAGTTTTTTGCTATGTGAAGCTAAAAGAAATATTATTTCTCTCCATTATCCATTAAAACTTTGGGATAATCCGATACAGATTAACGCCCTAATTAGGTTTCAGAAAAGTTGGATATTAAGCGAAAAGATGTTAAGCAAGGAATTTTCTCCCATAAGGATAAATTGAATAAGGGAGGGTTAGGTTTTACGTCTTTCTCATATAAAGTACAAGATTTTTGAAACATTTTAACACAAACACATTGTAAAAGAAACACTTTATAAAACACATCTTCATCTTGCCTTATCATAACTTTTAAAACAACTTTTAATAATTACCTACACTAACTTTTAAATGTTTTAATGATGTGTGATTTGATGGCATACGAGTTTTATGCCCAGTTGGAGGACGTCCTTTGTAAAGATGCAAAAGGATGGACGTTAATGAAATTTAGAAATTATGCAACAACACTCCCCATTATATATTTCGGACATTAAAGTGAATTGACGTTAAAGTGGGACAATGTTATGCGATGACCCCCTGTACACATTTTGGCCTCAAAACATCAGTGCAGTTCATTGGTGGTAGATCTTAAAGATGAACATCTGCATATAAAAACCCCCTCGACTATTGTATACATATAAGAATAGTTAAAATACTGCCATGCATGTTATATTTTAGACTTTGCTAAAAGAGAATCACTATTGACACAACTGTTTCATGGCACAAATGTGCATTTGATTTTCTTATCCTTTTTATGACTGTTGGAGAATAAATTTTTAAAAATTTTCAGCCATAATGATAATTCTTTCTTGAATTAACATGAAGTCAGCAAACTTATTGAAATAAACATTAATTTAGTTTTGACTTCAAATTGCATAGAATGTTGAAGTGTTGAGGAGATTTAAACTTGCATTACTTCTTCGTAGAAAATTATGTTTAACAAAATATATCCTAGAAGAAAGCTTTTGTCAGGATTTTGTCAGTTGGAATGTAAACTGTTTATAATGAATTCAGAGAAATGTGATTAGAAAGTTAACTCACGTGGAATCTCCCAAAATTTTGTCAATGGCATTTAGTAAGTTCTCTTTCGTCAAATTTCTTGGATCTAGTTCCAAACCGACTCCGAGGTGAACAACATTATTCATGTTTGTGTGTTGATCTGCAACATAGGGAATTCCAATGAGTGGCACTCCTCTGCTAGCTGCTTCTTGGAAGCTAAGCAGACCTCCATGTGTGATGAACAGTTTAATATTTGGATGAGCTGAAATAAATAAAAAATAATCAATTTTACTACAGACTCAAAGGAATGAGCAGAGAAGTTTCCCAAATAGACCTTAGTTTCATTAATAATAAAAAAAAGCAATATAGTACTAATTTTTATAATTAGTATCAAATGAATGATTTAGAAAACCTTTACACCCCTTTTTACTTTCTCCATAGATAGATAGATAGATTTATTGGTCCTGTCGATTTGCAAAATACAAATATAGGATAAGTCACAAAGAATAAAGGAAAGAAACATTGACAGCATCATAAAGTCACATTGTTATTTACTCTTGAACACTATAAAAACACTTTTCAATGAAAAACCCTTTTAACTGAGTTTTAAATATACTGAATTTGTTTTTTTTATACTGTTTGGCAATTTATTATGAAAATATTTGCCAGCATAGGATGGAGAGGTTTTAAATATGCTGGTTCTGCAAAATTCAAGGTGGTCGTCCTTTCTCCTTCGTGTGCAATGACCATGCTTATCCATGTTTAGCGTGTTCAATTCAATTCAATTTATTTAATGCTGTTGGTCAATAAGACATGGCACCCGTCAGAAAAAAGACAAACACATAATACACAAACATAAAAAAACACTATAATTTCCTGTAAATATTCAGTAATGCAATAATATGCCAGGTTTACTGCATAACAGGAGAAACTCATCAACACTATAAACAGAGTGCTTTAACATAAAGGTCTTGAGTTGCATTTTAAATGATGCAATCGATTCAATATTTTTTAGTGCTGGTGGCAAACTATTATAATACTTAATGCCTTGATGATGAGGACCATTGCTGCAAAGAGCAGAATGTCTTTGTAAAACATGAATATCATCCTTTGACCTTGTGTTGTGGTTATGCAAACTAGAATTTAAGTCAAATAAACTAATATTCTTTTTTACATACAAAATTAATTCATAAATATGTAACGCTGGTAGTGGCAAGATACCAAGGTCCTGAAAATGATCCCTGCAAGATTCACGGGAGTTCAATTTCAAAATAATTCGTATTGCTCTTTTTTGCAATCTGAAAATTAAAATACTATTAGAAGCGCCCCCCCAAAAGATGATACCATAAGACAGACATGAATGAAAATTTGAAAAATAAACACACCTCAGAATATTTATACTGGTACTAAGTCTAAGAGTCTTAAGTTGAAAGATAACTTTACTTAACTTGGATGCCAGATAGTCTAAATGAGAGTTCCATTTCAATAATTTGTCAACCTTGATGCCCAAAAATGTGACATTGTCAACAAAGGACAATTCCTCATCGTACAAATGAATGTTGGGAGAAAGGCTATTTTTAAATGATACACATACAGATTTTTTAAGGTTAGTAACTAACCTGTTCTTGTTTAACCATGTTTCTAAACTGGACATGGTATTGTTAACTTTTGATTGCAATGCCACAAGATTCTTTACTTGGATTAATAGGCTAGTATCATCAGCAAACAATACTGAGTTTGCATCCGGCAGCCAGTTCGGTAAATCATTTATTAGCATTAAAAATATAACGGGACCCAGAATTGATCCCTGGGGAATACCAGTTATGACCTCTCTTGTTTTGGAAGAAAAGAATTGTTTACAATTATAAATATCGTGGAAGTAGGGCACCTCAACCAATTGGGATCTACCAGAAAGATAAGAACGAACCATTTCAGAGACACTCCTGTAATACCATAAAGAGCCATCTTTTGCAATACTATATCATGGTTCACAATATCAAAAGCTTTAGTTAAATCTAAGTATACTCCTACAGACAAATGTTTGGAGTCAATAGCATTTAAGGTTTCTGTTACGAAATTAAACAAAGCTGATGAAGTTGACTTATTTTTCCTAAAGCCATGTTGCTGAGTGCTAAGAATGGTATTCATATCCAGATGATTAAGTAAACGTTTTAGCATTACCTTTTCAAATATTTTTGAAAACCCAGAGAGTAAACTAATTGGTCTATAATTGCAAATGTCAGTGGTATTACCCTTTTTAAACATGGGCTTAACCTTGCTCAATTTAAACCTCCGAGGGAAGGTACCTTCTGATAAAGAAATGTTGCATAAGAATACTAATATATGAGCAATGTATGGTATAGCAATTTTTACAATTTTGTCAGGAATATTATCAATACCGGATGACAATTTGCTACTAAATGATTGGCCAATTTCAAGAATTTCACTGTGGGAAACAGGATGTAATTGAAAGGGCAGGATGTTGGAGTTTGAGATTTGGGGAAGATCAGAGATATTTAAGCCACTATCCAGGTTAGAATTAATTCCAGAAGCAGTACTACTAGGGATTTCAACAAAATAATCATTTAAAATGTTAGCCACATCTAATGGGTTTGAAATCAGTTGACTCTCACTAACAATCTCAAGGTTTGTATTCAATGGGATTACTTTCTTGTTAAGCTCTTTGTTTATGATAGACCACGTAGTTTTAGAAATGTTTTTTGAATTTGCAATAAGTTTATCGTTACTTTTAGATTTAGCTTCTTGAACAATTTTTCTAAAACTTCTATTCAAATTGAGATAATCATTTTTGAGGTCAGTATGATTTTTGTTATTTTTAACCAAGTTGTACAACTGCCTCTTTTGCTCGCTCATTCTGACAATTTCAGGAGTTAACCAATTACGTTTATTCATTTCACTCAACATTATTTTACACTTTTTGACTGGAAAAACTGTTTCAAAGTAGTAAACAAATTTATCTAAAAATGAATTTACTTTATCATTAAGATTATCCAAAGAAAAAACTTCATCCCAACATTCATTTTTAAGATGGAAACAAAATAAATGAATAAGATCATCTGTAAAGTACCTTTTATAAGTCCAGGAAAACTTGCAACTATCATTGGAAAGATCAGGGAGGAAAAGGTCCATACTAATCGCTTTGTGGTCTGAAAATCCTGGATCAAAGACATTCACATGAAACTCATCAGTACCTAGATTAGTTACGATTTGATCGATAACTGATGACTTTAATTTGGACACCCGGGTTGGTGTATAATTTGCAACTACAAGGTCAAAAGAGTTAAATAAAACATTCATATCTTTAACTTTAGCACATAGATCACTACTAAAATCAATATTAAAATCGCCGCATAAGGCTATTTTGTAACCCTTAACAGTTATTTTTCCTAAAAGAAGAGTTAGACTCTATCTATACGTAGTATAAGGAATGTATTGTGTTCTGGAAAATATCAACTACGACATTTTAACGAAAATACATGTTTTGAGGTCCATAGAACTCGTTCAGACTATTTTCGGAATGATTTGTGTGTAGATGGATGTATGTGATTGTGGGAGCTCTAACTCAAAAAGTACTTGTCATATTAATACCAAAATCCATATATAACACTTTAGCATGAGCACAAAGAACTGAAATTAAAAGTACTTACCAAGGACATCCTGCTGAGGCAACCATTTCTCAAGCCTGATATTTTTTGTTTGTCCTGGTATTGGCTGATCATCTTCCCATTTCCAAAGAACTTTCTGTTTCAATTGCGAGAATACACCAACTAAAACATCTCTCGTCTCAGTTGGTAAAGTTGCACTCTTCAGAATGGAGCCCAAGCTAAAGTATATAACCCCGTCCTTACCAGCACTATCCATGAAGCTCTTAAGATCCTTTGAACAAAATTTAGTTCTATAAATGTCCATTCATAGATACTTCACACGGTTTTAAATTTCAAGTCTAAAAACACTATTGTCATTTACTTTAAACATATTTCACCCACCATTAAATTTTTAAAGTGACAGTCGAAGAAGACACAATCAAGGGGTGTTTTTATTTAGCAAAATAATTTTGTAAGCAAAATTACAGAAATAGAGTTAGAAATTAATGCTTATTTCTTAGGATTGAGTACTATATTCCAAACCTAATTACATTACTATATATTTTTTTGGGATTCCTTCTTTTTATTTTTTAGAAAATCTGAGTAACACTTCAGATATCCTTTATGCAACGTACTTTTAACTGAAATTGACAAATTCCACATAAATGTACAGATTTAGCAAAAGGTTAGCTTTCTTATACGATTTCTTAATACAGTAAACTCCCAGTGATTCGACAGGCTCGGGGAATTGGGTTTTCCGGTCAATAAGTGAATATTCCGGTTGCTTGAGAGTTTTATTGGATATGCTTCAATAAAGCATTTGGATACCAAAATAAGGAACGGATGCCGAATTATACATTCACCTTGGAAATCTAGCCTTTTTCCTAGGTACTCAACTCAATTGTTCTTCAATTTTTTCCTTGACATTCAAGGAAGTAATGAAAGTCAAATAAACAAGTATTCAACATGTTTAATTGGAATATTTTAATATTTACTAACTACATTACATCCATTGGAGTTTCTCATATGACTATTGCTACTAGCTTCTCTTTTGTTCTGATAACAACGTGAGGTAAGAGTTAACTTTGTCCAACCTTTAGGATTTTATGATAAAATATATCGTTTCCTTGTCCGAGAAAAGGAGAGAAATTATCCACACCCAACACAATGTATTAGCAGAAATTCTTGAGGCAAATTGATACACAGGTAAACACAGTTAAGCGGTATTTATTTTCTTTAAAACCTTCAGCTCGAGTCTCACTTAAGTTAGCCAAAGTTGACTGTGGTAAACATCGCCAAAATAAACCGGTCTCATCGGCATTATAAATTTGATCAGGGTTTGGCCATATTCCTTAAATAATATTTCAAGAAGGTTGCCAAATTTTCCAGCAGGTCCTTTGTCGGCTGAATTTTTATATATCACGAAACATCTAGATGTCCGATACCATGCCTAATCTTAAAACATGTTAGCCATCCATCTGAAAATGCACACGGCTCGCTAATCTCCATTTGTTTATAAAAATCTTGGGCCTTTTCAATCAACATAGGTTCAGGAATAGGTACTTTCTCAGAGCACTTTACAGAAAACCATTCATAAATAGCAATATCCAATTGCTCAAGCTTCAGCTTATGATGAGAGCACCGATGTTCATTTCCTCTAGTGGTCTCAGAAGACGTAACGAATCTCATTATCTGTGATTTCTGTGTCTTAATGGCATAAATAGTGGAAGAACCGACATTGAACTCTTTCATTAAAACATTGCAGTTCTCAACTTTCCCTAAACGTTTTATTATATCAAGTTTCTTGGTTAAGGTTAGCACAACCCGTTTCCATTATCACCTATAGTGCATATTGGAGTTTTAGGAGGCATTTAAAGGGCGTGCAAAATATTTTTTTAACATAATTACTGAGTGCAAGAAACATCCACGATTGCATATTGCGACTGCCGAAAATGCCAATTTTGGCAGTAACATTCCAAATTAGATATAAACCAATAATTACTGAAAGCTCCAATTTTAGAGGGAACATTTCGAACTAGATGTAATAAAAAACTCAAGATGCAAGAGATACCGGTTGCTTGAGAATTCTGGTTGCATGAGTGCTGGATAACAGGGAGTTTACTGTACAAGGTCTTGTAAGGAAGGATACATCAGTCACAAATTCTTTCTATGATCAATGTTGAGTTGGCATAAAGTTATTCATATATACCATAAAAAACAATATTTCATTATTATTAAATTATTTCAGAAACTTTGATATGAACAACTAGTTGATAAATAGAATATTTATTTTCTTGGTGGATTGTTTGCAGAATGATATCATTTTCGTATAATATTATTAAAATTACTGAAGCTTTGTTCTGGGATCTACTCAGATATGTATTGGTAAATGAGCATTCCTACCATGAACCAGTGCTGTAACTAGGATATGACGAAGGTGGCATTTACCATAGGCGCCGCTTGCAAGAGGGGCCAAACGTTCCCAAAAAAGTACAAAATGACCATTTTCCTAAAAATAAATATTATTTTAATAGTCAAACGTTAATTTATATGTAGTAAAAACGCTATTATTGTTTACCGAAACTCGGTAAAAATTACATCCTACATAACTAAGGTGTTTCCTAAAATTTCGCCATAGGTGCCATATCGCCCAGATCTGTCTCCGTCATGAACATATTCTATTTTTTAAAATAATCCAATTAATTATTATACATAATAATTTATAATTGGTTTACTATCATGAGCATAACTCTAAATAAATTACATTGTCTTACCTTGGGAAGTTCCTGTGGTGGTTTTATGTGCAAACCTCCAACTTCTACCAGGCTTGGAACGAGGGGGCGTGCACCATTCAAAGAGAAATGATGGTTGACTAGTACAAGACTTACATGTTTTTCAAGTTCAGAAATAGATGGAGTACTTTCTCCAAATGCTTCTCTCATAGTATACTCCATGTGTCTCAGAATATAAAAATTGTAATATAACAAAAAACTGCCAGTTACTAATGTATTTACCAGTCTTTGTGGAAATGTCATCCTATCGTTATAAGGTAGAATATGATGTGCAATATGGGAAGGGAGAACCACATTTCCAACCCTTCCGTAGGTGGTAATCATAGGTCCAGCTGGGGAAATGAGCACAGCTGGCGCTTTATAAACATGAACAAATGCAAAGAAGCATTCAGAAATGTAGCTGGAAAATATAATCAAATCAAAATGCTCTGCCTTCCCTGTTGGATTGATTAGTTTCTTGACCTCGGGTTTAGCGAGCACCTTCTCACATACATCTCGTGTGAGAGATCTCAGTATTGTAATCATGTGTATAATTCCTAGTTTTGCTGTCGTGTTGAATAATTTTAAGTGTTTCTCTACCTCCTTAGAGACGTCAATTTGTTTGTAGTTTGGTGGTGGTGAACTCAATGGTACTGCCGTTACAACTGTGAAATGGTGTCCATTTTGAGCAAGGGATTTTGTAATGGCGCTGTACACATTATTGTGACTTCGACTAGAAAAGGGGAAGAGTGCAAGAATATTTGCTGCATTTGACCTCTCAGGTTGCAACAAAATCAACACTACTACAAAAGCAGCGCTCCATACCACACGGTGTCTCATGCCTGAAAAAAATAGACAGGCTCATTTTTTTGACATTTTCAAAAGAGATGGATTCCTATGATCTATTATGAAATTCCATTATCTCTGTAGTAATTGAATTAAAATATTGAATCAGGTAGTTCATAAAGCGTCCAAAAGATTTAATTTCATTTTTTTCATCAGTACTGAGACAAATAATTAAAGTTTTTTTTTATAACAACAGATGTAAAGCAGAACTTAATGTTATTATCTAAAGATTCACTTTGTTTAAATTCTATATTAAATCACATTTGTTACTACATTGCTTAGTTTCTATTATTCCTTTTAAGAACAAAATTTATTTATTCATATTTCTATGATGTTTACTTTTAGTCAGAATCAACCAAGGATGCAAATATCAAAGGGGGGCCCACGATATTAATAATTATAGTAATAACGTACGATTTTTAGTAAAAGTTCTTGCAAATTTTACACTCCATACATGAATGATTGAGAACTTCTGGGGGGCCCAATATACATCAGAAAATTGAATATAATCGTTAAAGCTTCAAGAATCAGTTTTTACAAGTAAAAGAAAGAGTTGCAGCCTAAAGGCGCTAATTTTAACTACAAAACGTTTTAAAAGATTTGAGCGAGTACCGGTAAACAAAATTTATGAATTAATGTATATATCGCACACCGGCCACAATACTGACACATCTCAAAAGTAACGTTTTCAGAACGGGTCGGCAGCTGAGGGGCCACCTCTACCTCACACACTGAAAAATGATATCTTGCTTACAACAAATACCGTATATGCCTGAATATAAGGCGAGGTTTTTTTTCCAAAATGGTCCCTCAGATAACGGGGTGTCGCCTTATATTCAGACCCTCAAACTTTGATTATTCAAGATTTTTTCTAGTTTTCTCGGTGGGAAAATGGGAGGTCGCCTTGTTTGTCAACTGAATAGCCCGAGGGCTGGTCTGTTGCAACTAGCTTCTCCATGTGTCGTAATAAAAAATAGAAAACGATTCTTATTTCCTTTCTGTTTAAATATAAAAAACAATTGCATTTCTCACATTATTGCGACCTTGCAGAATCAGCAACAAAACCGTATATCAGTAAATAGGTTTAATTTAGATCTTACTCTACATTCCCTACGCACTCTTTTCGTAAAAATATGTGTTCCGATGGCCTTTCGGCCACGAAGGTCAAGGTACGGCAATCGAAAATCGCTGGAGAGATGAAAGTTCTCATTGATAAAGAAATTCCTTCCACGGCTGACCTAGTTTGACCGCGTTAATACAAATTTCCAGGAATATAAATCGACAATTGAAAATCGAAAACGATAAACTACTATCCATTGTTGCGAAATGCTTTTTTTTGTCTCAGCTTGAGTCTTCCTTCCGGGTGATATCCCAGCTGAATAGATTTCATCATGCCCTAGAGCCGTTCACAGGCAACACTACAGACAGACGAAATTGCAAAAAAAGAAACTTTTTTATATCCAGGGACACGTAAAACGTGCACATGTATCAACATCTCTAATTAAAATTTTCACGGCCACAATACTTTCTCTGCATATGTGAAAGTAAAAATTTCTCGCTTTTATGGGATCACTATTGTCATGTCTAATTAGCAGACTCGCTGACATTGCCGGCGGAATCACCTCAACAACTGTTGCTACAACAAGCATACAAATAATGATCTTATTTGCTCACATATATAATGAAGGGGTCACCGATCACTTCAATCACTTCATAACTGTGAGACCCTGTAATAGAACACGCACCTATTTCCACGGCTAGAAAGCGTTTTATTGATAATCACCCTCTGCCACACACCACGATCTCTTCGGGGGCCATGAACACAAAATGTAAATCTGTATTCAATTCAGAAGAAACAAGCACCTCTGTACATTATTTACAACGTACCTAATGATAGTAGACTCATAGACGAAAAGTAATATAATAGTGGTATATCTCGTAGGATTTTCGTGAAATTCTTCCGCTTTGTCGGTAGTGGTTCTTTAACCGACTGAACTCATCCGGTTACTTCTCTTCAGGCAGTTGCGAACTAACTAACATACTACTCCAGCGGCGTTCTGCCGCCCAATTCCCGCGAGTCATCTCTCCCGCCTCCCTCGACCTTGAAACAGTTTAGAAAAGCTGTCCTCACTCCGGGAAAATGGGTCGGGAAAAATTGGGGGGATGCGTTGTCGGAATATGCGGAGCGACGCACCTTTAGCCTGGAGTTGACTCCTCTCCGTGTTTGATCCGGAGTCTCCGAGCTACGGTCAATGAGATTAGGGAAATATATTTAAAAGTTCTTATTCTAAAACTATAGCAGAGACATCTCCCGACGAGTTTTCCAAGTATGATTGTATGAACAATAAATTAAGCGTAATTGACGGCTGGCTGCTCCAACTCTTGTGTGTTTTGGTAGTATAACTGAGGATTTCTGCTTATGGCCTGCCGGTAATAGATACAGACTCGTTGTATTTTGAAAGATTATTAGTGTTTATTACATTCAGAACTTTATTACAGGGTAATTTGAATATTTGCTTTCTGCTTACGTTATATAATACTAACTACCCCTCTACCAATTGGCCAATTAGGCCTCCTGGTAAAATTTAATGTTAATATGAAATTTGCAGGGTAGCCACGGATTTCCGACCCTCAACGCAATTTAAGTAAACTGAAGGTTTAGTGACGGTGCTTGCATTCTGCAAGCGTTTTTAAATTTCAACATTTTTACAATTTCGAATTTTCCCAGTCTATTTTGCTCAAAATCATGTAACCGCGCCGAATTTAATTTTAATCCTCGTATGGGGCAATAATGTGACAAAACAGCCCCTAAGATTTCGCATTTTTACTATATCGAATTTTTTTCCTTCTGTTGTAACAGAAAACCTATAATTCTGCTAAATTTCAAGTTTGTAACTCATTAAGAATACCTTATAATTGTCACTCTCGTATGGGGCAGAAATGGAACGAAATACCCCTGAAAATAGGAATTTTTACAATATCTGAATTGTCCTTCGGTTGTGACGAATTTCCTATATTCGTGCCAAATTTCAAGACTCTAACTCATATGGAGCTGCCTCATCATTTTTGTTCTCGTATGGGGCAATAACGGGTTAAAACAGCCCCAAAAATGGGCATATATCAGTATCGGATTTCAGTCATTAGTCGTAGTTTAATATTAATGGCATTTTAATATAAGCCTCTGATTCCCATTAAAAGCTTACCAATATAAAAGCATTAATCTCGTTGGCTAGGCAGCCGATTGCTGCGACCCAGAAAAATTACCACTTTTTTCGATAAAAACTATAAATTTACTTTAATTCCATTCGGAATTTAATTCTTTCTTCAAAAATAAGAAACTACAATTTCAATCCTATCCGATAGTTTGTCTCGAGTTCGAATCTTGACGGGAAATAATTTAAAAATGCACATGTAAAAACCTGTACACCGATTTACGTGTTTTCTTATGGGCCAAAAATGGGGCAAAAAGGGGCAAAAATAGCTCCTCAAAATTGGAATTTCGACTGTTTCGGATTTTTTCCTTCTGTTATGAACAAAAACCTATAAACCTACCAAATTTCAAGTTTCTAGCACATTTGGAAGTGCCTCATAATAAATTGTACACAAATGCTGGCAGACGTCAACGTAAAATTAATATATATTGAGATCTATTTATAGTGTTTGCAACATTTCTGGGAACTCAACTTTCGCCCGAATTTCAAAGATATGAAAGAAGGATTTGGCTTTAAAAAATAATTCATAATGTCGAAGATATGCTCGCATATTGTTCTCGAGATGGTACATACCTAACGAATTTGTCTTTGATTAAGAACAGGGGTCAACATCTTAACGATGACTTCAATATAGGAAGGACGTCGTCTGCCAATGATTGTGGTGTGAAATGTAGTTCCTTTATATAGCACAGAAGTTGCTACTATTAAAAGGTTATTATCGATTAAATTAACCTGTGTGAAGATTTCCAGCAACTCATACCTTCGATCATGTTGACACAGAAGCAGAAACCTTCATTGTTTTCTGGGAAATATTGACACAGCCCAAGAAATCGTCACGATCGTATCGTGGTAGATAAAATGAACGATAAAAATAATAAAATGAAAAGGATGCGGCTATGCAAGCTATAACGGGGTAGGGGAACTTTGATCTGTAGTAGGAACCTTGCTCCCTTCTTGAAAGTGTTAAAGATACGCCGATCTGCTTTACCTTGTCAGATTGTAAAGTTGGAAGTCTTATGAATACCCATAAGGAAACGTACGTCTCATTCAATGTTAAGTAACTGGTTTGGATAATATGTCAATATATTCGTAGTTTTACGCGCGTTTTGCTTCCAGCGTGAGCGCCTATTATCGTCTGTCTGTCCATACGTCCGCATGTTCGGTCTCGGCTTCTACAATACGGATTTTCATGATATCTGATATTAAGGACTTACAATCAAAGATAATAAGAAAATCGCAAAAATGAATCACGTACGCCAAAAAATGTAATTTTCTTCATATCTCGTAAAGTATTAGCCATATCAAAATATATTTCAAATAAAAGTTGTATAACTAGTAAAGTAGAGTATTTTCTTTCCTATATGTGATTGTTTACTCGTATGACGAAGAAGAGAATATTAAAATGCTATTTCCCTTACGTGCAGGTATATAATTTCTTTCTAATACTCCATTGCACGAAACGCGCCCATTTGTGATACGTTGTACACTTTCCTAACTAGTTTTAGCTATCATAGGGAGGGTAAAACATCCATAAATTTTTATTGTTTTTCTTCATAATTTGAAAAGGCCCTATCCTTATCATATATGTCCTTTTAGACAGGAAGCTTCCATCTCTTTCAGTAGAGTAAAAAAAAAGTTGCACTATCATGGTATTTGTTCAGGATTTTATCGGGATTAGATAGTTTTTAACATTTCCAGCACTGATCACGCGTAGCTAGTTTCATCCTTCGCTATTCCTGTTGTAACATAGGCGAGACTGTTGAAGGTTATTTTATTTAGTGACCGTCTATTTACAGGGATGTGAGTAAGGTCTTAGTTAGCATGTCGAAATTGCGGTAAAATTAATCTGAAATCAAAAGATAGAAATAAAAATGTTTCCTTATTCTAGACTCTAGAATCTAGAGCAGTGATTCTCAACCGGGGTGACATGACACCCCAGGATGACGCGAGGTTTATTGAGGGGTAACGCGAATATTTGATAAATTCACTGTGAATCGTATTCTGGCTTATAAACATAAATAAAACCAGGAAAATAAACACGCGTGCTTATTCAAACGCCATAATGTTTTCTTAATGCGGTAGGGAAAGCCCAATTTTTTATTTGAAGTTGACTTGAAGGTAATGGAACTGTAAACGGGGTGACGCATAACAGAACATGGGGTGACGCAGACACATAAAGGTAGAGAACAACTGATATAGACGTTTACGAATTCTAGAAAGAAAAACCGGTACAATATACATTGTACAGACGTCCTCATATACTAATGCGTCGTTTAGTTATATTTTGAAAAATATGGATTATGTGGAATCATTATAAACATCAACTTTAATAACTATACGAAATTTGATGAAAATCGTATGAGCCGTTTTTTAGAAAATTCAATTGTTATTAAAGTTACCCAAGAATAAACTAGCCTTATATTGCAGACGTAAACTGAAGTAACTGTGCGAAATTTGATCAAAATCTTTGGAGCCTTTTTTGAGAAAATGAAATTGTTGTTAAAGTCGCTTAGAATAAATTGCCCTTCATTTTTGTGAAATGTGAACCATTTATTCAGAGTTTCTATTCTGTATGATAAAATGCCTAAGTACGAGATTTCATTCATTTTCGATCTACCATTCGGCTCTTTTTTCTCGTTCATATATTTCATCTCAACCGAATGGGTTGAATAATATTCCTACCATTCCTCTCCCCAGAGAATTACGATTCTGGGTGGAGTGGAAACGATAATTTTTCCCTCAAAATGCTATTCATAATAATTTAAATATCTATACCCCAAATATGGAGAAAGTCATGTTTTGGCCACATCAGATTTTTTTTTAATATTGAAAGTTGCGTAGTTATTTTCTCTTCGTAGCTACATTTAGGCAGATAAAGTTGTACATTTTGATTTATCATATAAATGAAAGAAAATATGTGTTAGTTTGTTTGTGTTTTAACGCTGTAACTCAAAAACCAATAAACCTAGAAAGCTGAAACTTGACATGTGTACTTAGGGTAACCTGAAGTTGTGCACCTCGGGCTTATTTTTTAATTTTTGGCTTGGAAGGGGGGGGGGGATCAAAAAAATTAAATAAACGGTCATAAAAACCAAAGAACTAAAACTTCGCATCGGAAACGAGTGCAGCATATTTTTCAATTGCGCTTTAAAATTACTTAGAATCATCGTACGATATTGGGACTTGGACGAAAGAAAGCTTAAAAGAATAAAAATTTATTTTATTGCTGTCGTGTGTTAAACTCTCTCCATAAATTAGTTTTGGCCCCAAATGAAAAAAACGAGCAATATTGCATATGCTGAAGCTCTATAAGAATAAAAATTATAATGTTTCAAAAATTAATTACTGTAAACATAATAAAAATAAGTTAATATAGATTTTTGTGTTTTTTTAAATTACCTAGGTCATTTTTACACTTCTGAATCCCGGGCAACGCCGGGTAAACTATCTCTAGTTTGTTAATAAATATCTTAAATATAAAGTTTTGCGCTGATCTGATTATTAGTTTTTGAGTTAAGAGCGCCCAAAAAATTCCTATCACATAGGTACACCCACGGACATCGAGAAAATAGTCAAAGCATGTCCTAGGGACCTCAAAACGTGTATTTCCGTTGAAATCGCGAAATTGACTTTTCTTATGAAAACAATACTTTCTGTATACTACGCATGTGGAGAAAGGAAAAATTGAAAATATTTATTTCAATGCTAAAAATACAACATCTGGCAGGCTTTCAACAGATTTATCGTGACTTCAACCAATAAATTACCAAGGACACCAGGAATTTTGTTTTCAAGTTCATCGTCGGTCTATGGTTTTGATAAACATCTTGTTTTGTTACTTCTTGAGAAAATCTGTTCAAAGTGTACCAGTAAGTTTACGGAAGTGCTCGGATAATGCAGGAGCCTACGTTGAGTTATACTCCTGCAGGGGTCGGCAACCTTTCACCAGTGGCGTGCCAAATTCACGCCAATGTATGGTCTCGCGTACCATTAATAAATTTTACTTTAATTTAATGATACTTTTTTAATTGTTTGACCATCCCCGGTTTACTTAGAAAAGGATCACATTGTAAACGGTAGGCATTAGTACATATCGGTCTGAGTTTCGGTATTTTATGTTCATTAGTTACAAAGGCAGCGAGAGAGAGAGAACACGAGACTGCAGGCACATGAACTATGTGAAAACAGTGTTACAGAATTAGAATAAGCGGACTTTTGAGGTGAACGACTACTCTAACTATTAAATATGTTTAGCGTTTGTTCGCTAAATTTCCAAAGATTTTTGATTTTTCAACGTACTTGTAATAAATGTATAAAATACATTATTTTTCTTTCGCGTGCCATAGGTTGCCGACCCCTGAGTTATAGCATTGTAATTAATCTTTTCATCTTCTTAATACGTAGAATAACGCAGCACCGGCTCTAGGGGGGAGCACTTCAGGTACAGGCTCGGGGCGCCGAACTTTGGGGGCGCCAAAATCGTGAAAGTCAGCTGTAGTTGACTCTTAAACAAATCTAATACGCCAGCCCAAAAGGGCACAATATATGTAAAAACATCACATCAGTTTTAAAATGAGGTGCCAGATTTCTTTTTTCACTCTTTTCAATGCAAAATTTTCAGCTTGTTTCCGCCATTAAAATTTTAAAAGTGGTCATATTTTCATTTCAAACTAGAAAAATCTTTTGAAAGTAATAAAATTGATCACGACCAACCTGACGGAGCAGATGCGATTGTACTAGGTCAGCGTTCCCTAACGAATTCCGATATTTTTTTATCGCTTATTATAACTTTTATCGTTTAAGATGAGTTCCATGAACAAACACACAAACACAAACCAACAAACACACCTGTCACAATACTTTATAGTAGATTTGTCATTACCACACTCATAGAAAATACAATTTTCTACAAATTTTGTTTGAAACATTTTTTCACAAAACTGTGTTTAAACTGTGGTTAAGAGATATTTTGATTTTTTGTCTGAATTTTTAAGTAGGGATGTCGCTAAGTGATATCATTGTTTCCGTTGCTATAACATTTTCTAATTGCTGATAGCGAAGCCTACGCTGCCAGGGGTAACTTTATTTTCGCATCGATATTTTGTAATCCATAGCAACAGCTAACAAGTTATTGATTTTTCAACGTGGAAAGTGATTCGAAGTATTTTTCACCGTGAAAGTCATTCAGTGTTCAAAAAATATTCGCGAGTGTACTTGCCGATAATTATTCTTAAGGACGTTGATGTCGAGAGCAATCGTAATCACTACTCTGTATGTAGAAAGTCATGTGCTGGACACATCAGAGTTTTCAAATTTAGCTACTGTATTTTAGTACATGTAGGGAAATACGCTTACGATTCGTGTCAAATTGCACACAGCAGACGGTTCTTTATGAGTTTACCATAGCAGTTCTGCACAAATCATTATAAATCATTTTCTTTCTCGGATACTAACGTAAATGTTTAGCATGTGCGTGACCATAGCGTCGACTCCACGGGGGCAATTGCCCCCGTGCTTATTTAGGCATATAAATATTCGGATATAACTATTCTGCCCCCGTGGTAAAAGTTAAAAGTCGGCGCCTATGTGTTTGAAGAAATATTGAAAACCCCGGAATTAGTAAGTACATATTAGTGATCTAAATACTAAAAACCATGAATTGTCCCTTGGTGTGTCACGCTGAATTACTCGAGCACGGTAAGTACGATTACTACAACTTTTTCGCAATACACTGGAATCTACTTCTTCCTTTTTAGATACTTCACCGACTATCAAAAGATCATGGGTACGATTTATTTACTCCATTTCGCACATCGTCATGTTTGCCATGCTGGAAATTGTATGCGCTTATAGGTTGACTATGCATGTATGTATGTCTGTCTGTGTTCTTGCTGAAATTGAAATTGTGATGAAACAGTAAACGATAGATAACTGAAACTTGGAATGCAGATTTCTGTGCTGATGTCATTTGCTTTTCTTTAGATGTGAGTTTTGAAAAATAACCAGGGTCGGATTGGGACCCATTAAAATTTTTGCATCATCAAAAGTGTTAAAAATGAAAGCTGAAAATTTGAGAGTATATTTCCACGTTAATGTCACCGATTCTTGAAAAGTTTGAGAAAAATCCAATAAAGAAAGTCCTAATTTATTTTTAGAAAATTTCTTAGGGATTGAAGTGAACTACTACAAAAACGTAAATATGTTCAATTTCCTTTTGTGTGCGCACAGAACACAGTAAATGAAAGGAAATGGTTTACCTGCGACGAAGAAATGAACCTAAATGCGTTAATTTTCCTTTCATGCTCATAACGTTAAAAAATAATGGATAATTTACTCAGGTGAGATATGTTTTAAATAATTTTCGATTGACATACGTACTAAACACTTAGAAATAGATCCTACGAGAAGCTATTTTAAAAGTTTTTTATATTCAAATTATCACGTTTCTCCTTTCGTGTATCTTTTCGACCGATCAGCAATGCCTAATCCTCTTCAACAGCCTCGGTTAATTCTCTCCTCGTCCCAAAGGTCCGCTTTCAACCGCGTTCCTTTCATCTATAATTTCTTAACTTGAAATCCACTCATCCTACTCCTCTTACTCATCCTCTGTAAAAAGTATTAATCTCTATTTTATCCTCTCCTGTGCTTTATCGTTATCTTTTGTTGTTCAACTTATTAATAGTTTAGTTCTGTTGATATTTTCTCTTTTAAGGCGCGTTTCGCTTCCAGCGCGAGCGCCTATTTGCGTCGGTCTGTCCGTCCGTCCGTTCTAGGCTTCAACCGAACGGATTTTCATGAAATTTTATATCAAGGACTTGGAGTCAAAGACAGTAAGAAAATCACATATATTAATTACGTAAGCCAACCAGGGATACCACTTTACTGGTGACGAAGAATGAACTTTCCGTCATACCTCGTAAAGTAATGGACACATCAAAATAGTTTTCAAATAAAACTTTTAGATCTAGTAGAGTATTTCTTTTCCTATACATTTTTATCGTAGTAGTAGACGCTATCAAGAAAATCAAACAAGAATGTCTTAATTCGAACTGAACTTTGAAAATTTCTTGAATGGGTACTTCTTCATTGTTACTAACATAAACAATCTCACAAACAAACGTTTAATTTCCTTACGTGTGCATGCAATATTTTTAAGTTGGAAGAAAATGGATTATTTATGACGAAGAAAAGAACTTTAAAACGCTATTTCCCTTACGTACACGTACGTAATTTCTTTCAGATACTCCATTTCATGAAACGCGCCCATTTGTGATGCGCCGTACACTTTCCTGACTTGTTTTATATAATTCAACGTAAGAAGCAACAATCACTGTCTGTTTTGGATTTTATTAATGAAATAAGTAGAAACAGTTTTACGAAATCGAGAGTGTTGTCCATATACCGGAAAGAATTCAGATGCAGCAAGTCCTATAAATTCAAGAAACCAAAAACTCACTGTTTGTACCGGTAATGGATAATTGATTCGACTTGGCCTTTCCCTTCTCCCGCGTTCCACTGCACCTTTCTGCCTCGTACACACTATGCTCTCGAGTGTGTATTTTTCGTGATATCATCTACGTATATAGTATTAACTTGTTTACTATCTTATCTTACTATCGTAATCCCAATCTATCGAACGTCTCCCCTCGATCTGGCCTTAGTTTGACTGGTTATATTTTCGCGATTGATTACCTACATAGCTGAAAATAGGACTCATCCATGAGATTTATTCGTATAACCATATAAATGTTAAGATAATTTTATTGAAACAGAAAAAGAAACTTTTTAAAATTCCAAAAATAGCTGACCTTAACGAAGTTTAGTTTTTCTGTGCTTTTATCCTGAAACCACT
The DNA here is from genome assembly GCA_036926305.1 of Uropetala carovei. NCBI lineage: Eukaryota > Metazoa > Arthropoda > Insecta > Odonata > Petaluridae > Uropetala > Uropetala carovei. The sequence continues at coordinate 11,008,247 of JAXCHB010000043.1, forward strand.
TCACAGAGCCTTTTACGATTATAGTAGAGCTTCGGTAATCCGAACCTCGGTAATCCGAAATTTCGGTTAATCCGAACAGCATGTAAAAAAATTCATCGAGTGATTGCTGTTGTTGAACATCATCCATGATATTTGGCAATTCATTAAATTAATCATATAGGTAGTCACGTTCAACATGAGGCAATGAATAATCGTTTAAATTTATTATTAATTCATTATATAATCTCACTCTTTTAATTTTAAAATGAATTGAAAGATGCGAAGCAAGTAAGCAGTTAAAGAAAAATCTGATGTGGCCAACACGACTTTCTCCATATTTGTGTTATAGATATTAAAATTATTATGAATATCATTATGAGGCAAAATTATTATTTCGTATCGTAAAAGAATACCGTCTTCCTTAATGCCATAAACTAGGTATATTTTGAATATGTTTATAGAATTTACCGCTACATGGTGTACACTGAAAATTTACGAATAAGCAAAATATCTCCGAAGTGAATGGTTCTACGAAAATTTGTTTCAAACAAAACATGGAAGAAATATTATTCTTTACAACTTTGGTCTTCAATCACGACCTTTTTAAGGAGTTATTTGACGGAAATCGAAAAAACCGATTATTTTTTATAAATAATTCCTAAAAAATAACTGCTATGGAAAATTGTCTGAAATAAAAGATGTAGGAAATTATATTTCTACATTTTTTGCCATGGTCAATATATACAATAATGATATATTATCGGAGAAATATCGCGAAAACCGAATCGGGTTTCGAATAAACCTCGACCTCCGGTTAACAGGTATTGTACAAAAACTAATCAGATCTTTGTGCTCATGCTAAAGTGTTATATATGAAATTTGGTGTAAAAATGACAATTACGTTTTGAGTTAGAGCGCCCACAATCACGTACATCCACACAGACATCACTCCGAAAATAATCCAAATGTGTTCTAGGGACCTCAAAACGTGTATTTCCGTTGAAATCTCGAAGGTGATTTTATCGTGATCACAATACTTTCCCATTAGTTCGTACGGGGAAAGTAAAAAGTGTACTTACAACGTTGAAAAAGTGGTTTCTCGCAGAAGACTTTACGTTGGATATAATACTCTCCGATAATCTTTACAATACTCCACTCAGTATCGTAATACTCCGGGGAGAGTATTGGTAGGAATATTATTGAACCCATTCCGTTGAAATGAAATATATGAACGAGAAAAAAAGACATCGAGCGTCGAGAATAAAGTTTAAATTGAATGAAAGAAAGCGAGTTTTACTTACTTTTGATATTAACGGCGGGAGACGAGTTGGTGGTGAAACAGGTGGCGAAACTTTGGCTTGTTGGATAATTAGCATCGAGTTATGAGAAAAAAAGTTTAATTTAATGAAAAATGTTGCTCCTGTGCCGGGGCCGCCTGAGTGGTTGATGCCTCGGCCAGGAGCTGTTGCGTTTCCGTATTCTACAATAGTGTTACTCATACTATGGACCGCGGCCTCCTAGGGGCTGCAACGTTATTTTAGTTGTTAGGTGGGCCGATATCCGAGTATTTGTCCGGGCCGATTTTTGCTCCCAATCCGCCCCTGGTCTTACTTATTTTTTATGTTAACCGACGGCGAAGCTAGTTAACTCTATGGCAGTTCAGTAATAACTACTCTCTCTTCCTAGGTGATGAGATGAGGTGGTTGACATGAAATATATGTATGAGAAAAAATAATTAGCATCGAGTGATGAGAAAAAAGTTTAAATTTAATGAATGAAAGCGAGTTTTACTTACTTTTACTGGTTACGGTCAGGGAGTCAACGGCAGTTCGGTTATAACTATTCTCCCTTGATACGTGATTAGCAGGAATGGCTGAAATGAAATATATGTATGAGAAACGGCGAAGCTAGTTACCTCTGCGGTGGTTCACTAGCAAATGCTCTTGTCCCAGGCGATAGGATGACATGAGGTGAAAATGATGCGTAAGCCCTTCCCCCCGCCCCTTCTGGAGGGTGGAAACTGCAACGTTTTGTTTTGCAGTGCTCTCCGCCTAACCTTTAACCCCATAGTGTGAGGCGATTGTGCTGTGAAGTAGACTTCACCTCTTTCTACGAGAGAATATCTTTTGAAACATAAGTTCTTATCGTCGCTGAAAGAAAAACATCGCGAGAAAAATATTTGGGTGTATTTACTTATTCCGTAAATATCTCATAAAGTTTTCGAATATGAGGTTTGCATGTGGAATTACCATGCACCAGTTGTGCTAGGTACTGCATTATAAAATCAACGTTTACATTTTATTTCAAAACATGTTCATCCAATGGTATTTCCGTTATTTTTTCCCCGCGATGCTTTCGGTTTTACTTTAAATACGCCGCATTTCGCAAAACGTGCAACCACCGTATGCAATCTTGAATTCTATTCGCATCGAATTGCAATTCGAAGAAATCTATTCACCGATTTATATAAATTTACATTTCAAATATTCAAGTAGCTTCAAAAACATCGTCGCGGAGAGAAAAATATCGCATTGATATCCTCACGTGATGAGTGGAATTAAGAATTATCCTGTCGCTATGTCATTTAGTTGAAACAATCATATGTTATTGTATCAAGTGCTTATTAGATATGGTGATCATAATAAATATAATGCAAATGATTGTCATATTGAAAGGGTGTACTCGGCTTCTCCTCCGGTACGGCGAGAGATAAAATGACCCATCCCCTCAGCCTCCCACCCCATCCTTCACCCTCCGAGGCTTTCTTTCCACACGTGTCTTATCTTTGCTTATCCAGCACGTCGTGACTCATTACCCCCACCTCTTCGCATGCTGCCACATTCCATCTCTTTCTTAAGGGCACACGCGGTATGATAGAAAATCACTCGTCTCTCGAGGTGAAAATATTATCAATTTTACTTTTGTCGACGAAATTTTTACTAAATTCATACATTAAATTCATCATTTCTAAGCTAGCCTTCGGTAGCTCAGTTGGGAGAGCGTTGTTCATTTAGGACAGTTGGCAGCTCGTTCAATCCCAACCTGAAGGCATTCTTTTTAAGTCTCATACTTTCTCTTTAAATTCACTAAATCCTGTCTCGTTCCTTCGCCATTCGGAAGCGCAGTCGGTAGAGCCGCGCGGCGATTGACAAAGCAGTCGAAGGTTCGAGTCCTATCCGAAGGAATATTTTCACTTTTGTCGATGGAATTTTTCATTGAAATTACAATGACACATTAAAAAATTATTTGCAGGCGAATAATTAAAACTAGTAATTTTTAGAAAAGATTTATTATTCAATTTACACATGGAGTATATATTAATTGATAACTATTTTGTCAACGTTTTTTAGAATTCCTCCGAGTAAATCCATCTACATATTTACACAGACTGTGGTTAATCTTTTGGAATAGATCCACGACAAAAGTAAAATGTCACGCTTCACTTTGTTAACATGCGTATACTTTACTTTTGTAAGATAAAACTCGGGGATTGATCGCATTTAGTAATGAGTCTGAATTTAATATAGTGGCGAATTTTTTTTTCGGAAAATCGTAAAACATTAGAATCCGCTTAGTTTTATTTACATTAAAATGTAACTAAGGAGTGGTTTTGATTCGTAATAGGAAAACAAAGGCCACATTGACGTCTAAAAAAATCGCGGCTTAAGACAATACGTGTATGATAAGTATTTTATTCCTCCGCCACGCATTTGTCCTTCTTCCTGAGCTCCTCAGAGAGAGAGAGGGAGAGAGATAGCGGCGGGGTCGAAGGGCTTATCTCACTAACCACTAACCGCTCCGATGGCTCACCTCCCTTCCCCCACTCCATTATCTTCTCGCATTGCATGCGGTTCTCCTTTCTCTCCCACCAGAAGAGGGGGATGGAGAAGACGTGATGAGAGGTGGATGAGGATGGGAAGGGGGTGAGGGAAAACGAAAGTGAACGAGTGTTTTAATTCGGGTGGAATTGAGGCTACGTAGTCTTTTTTTTTACATCGGGAGGAATTGAAAGAGAGTAAAGAAGATATTGAAAGAATAGCGAGTGACGGATGGATATGAAATTTGCGTGGGGAAGCTATAAAATAAAAAAAATTCAAGAGAAGGTGAGAAGAAGCCTTTGAATCTGAAGGAGAAGACTGAATAAAAATTTTTCATTAAAAGATCTTAGATCAGTCTTCGTGATGTCTCTGAGGTGGAAACATCCCTTCACCTGTATTCAGGGCCGGCTCAAGACATTTTGGCGCCCCAAGCAGATTTCAGTTATGGCGCCCCATCCATACATAAATTTTACATTACAATTTGGTAGTTTAGTAGGATAATAGGATATAATTGTTTGATGTTTCAGTGTTTTCTTATGATTATACAGTTTAATAAAAAAATCTGATGTGTCCAACACATGACTTTCTCCGTTTTTGGGGTATAGATATTTAAATTATTATGAATATCATTATAAGGCAAAATTATTATTTTATCAGAGATATTTTTATATTTTTATGACAATTTTTATAATAAAACTTTGAATATGTAAATTTTAACCATATAAACATTATTTTGTCACGATTTTTGCTTGTATAGCACATCCAAATATACTATAGGTAACTTCCAATTTAAACTCTAATCCGGCCAGCAGAAGAATTTCCAACTTCCAATGCGGTCCGCCGAAGGATTCGCAACCACCGATGTCACCCGCCATGTAGAAAAGGTTGCGCACCACTGGACTTTGTATGAAAAACAAACATGCTTGTTGGGCCCTATATAAGAGCAATCCAAAACAGCACACCAAAGCAAAATTTAATAATATAAGGACACACTGCAATTTATATTAAGACGAGATTTTAAAAACTATGTAGAGGGTATTATAGACGAAGTGAAATCATGTTGTAAACGATTCTGTCCATTGTAAATTATCGGCGAACATATCGGATAGGTATTCAATGTTGTGAAATATCAGAACATCGTTAGTCAAGGGAATGATATGAGGGATAGTAATACCAATTCTTGTTGATTCTCTAAGGTTCAGAAGCGCGTGTAGTACATCTCATACGGACACTTTCCCTGTTTACATGCTCTACCCTTTCGAACCGTCCTCAACGCAGATAATCCTCTCAACTCTTGCTCTCGAGGCCTAAAGGATTACCCCGAAACCCTCACGATGCTGGTCAAATCAGCGGGGTTCTCCTTTACTTTATATTTATTTTACAGTTAAAAGTTAACATTGTTTTACAGCAGAATCAAAGTAATAATAAAATTTATTTACTTGTGGCAGTGGTAAATTGTTCAAATTATAACAAAAAATTTGAAGAAGGAGATAAGAAAATTCAAATAACAATGGATCAATATGACTCGAAATTGTCCTCCTAATTATCTAGAAATTCTCATCCTTCTAGTACAAAAAGAAAATAAAGCTGAATTCCAAAAAAATCTCTTTATTGATATTTTACAAAAAAAAACAATTACCTAATTAGGACGGACGTGAAAAAATGACGCTTTTTTAAGCTTTACTGCTTCTTTTTTGATTTATCTATAGCCTTTTTTTTTGAACAACATTTTTTCTTAATCAGTTTAATAATAACATAAATTATTGCAGAGAAAAGTAGAAGTGGCAGGATGACTATTACAAAGATAACATCCAGCATATACAACTGATACCAAGCTAGTTCAATTGAAGCTGGCATCAAATGCTTGGCTCCTTTGTGTCTTATAACATACTCGATCCAATATACAGCTCTTTCTAAAGGATTATCCAACTGATCTGCCATTATGGTCTGGATTTTCTTCATCTCGGTGGAATATCTGTTAGAAAAAACAAGTCGATATATGAATAACTCAGAATATAACATTGACTATATATATTACTAAAAAATATATTTTATAATAAAATATGGGGTGCCATTTTTCGTAATGGCTAAACTGAAGTACTGAAATTAATGCTGCTTAACTCTCACAAAAAATTGTCTTTTTAATGTGATTATCAGTTTTTTGCTATGTGAAGCTAAAAGAAAAATTATTTCTCTTCATTATCCATAAAAACTTTGGGATAATCAGATACAGATTAACGTCCTAGTTACGTTTCAGAAAAGTTGGTTATTAAGCGAAAAGATGTTAAGCAAAGAATTTTCTCCCATAAGGATAAATTGAATAAGGGAGGGTTAGGTTTTACGTCCTGCTCATATGAAGTACAACATTTTTGAAACATTTCAACACAAACACATTGTAAAAGAAACACTTTATAAAACACATCATCTTGCCTTATCATAACTTTTAAAACAAGCTTTAATAATTACCTAGACTAACTTTTAAATGTTTTAATGATGTGTGATTTGATGGCATATGAATTTTACGCCCAGTTGGAGGACGTACGTTGCAAAGATGCAAAAGGATGGAAGTTAAGGTGAACAATTTAGAAATTATGCAAAAACACTCCCCATTATATATTTCGGACGTTAAAGTGAAACGACGTTAAAGTGGGACAGTGTTATGCGATGACCCCTGTACACATTTTGGCCTCAAAACATCAGTGCAGTTCATTGGTGGTAGATCTTAAAGATGAACATCTGCACATAAAACCCCCCTCCACTATTGTATACATATAAGAATAGTTAAAATACTGCCATGCATGTTATATTTTAGAATTTGCTCTCAGATAATCACTATTGACATAATTGTTTCATGGCCCAAATGTGCATTTGATTTTCTTATCCTTTATATGACTGTTGGAGAATATGGTTTTTTAAATTTTCTGCCATAATGATAATTCTTTCTTGAATTAATATGAACTCAGCAAACTTATTGAAATAAACATTAGTTTAATGTTGTCTTCAAATTGCATAGAATGTTTATGTGTTGAGGAGATTTAAACTTGCATTACTTCTTCGTAGAAATTTTCACTAACAAAATATATCCTAGAAGAAAGTTTTTGTCAGGATTTTGTCATTTGGAATGAAAACTCTTTATAATGAATTCAGAGAAATGTGATTAGAAAGCTAACTCACGTGGAATCTTCCAATATTTTGTTAATGGCATTTAGTAAGTTCTCTTTAGTCAAATTTCTTGGATCTAGTTTCAAACCGACTCCGAGGTGAACAACATTATTCATGTTTGAGTCTTGATCTCCAAAATAGGGAATTCCAATGAGTGGCACTCCTCTGCTAGCTGCTTCTTGGAAGCTCAGCAGACCTCCATGTGTGATGAACAATTTAATATTTGGATGAGCTGAAATAAATAATAAATAATCAATTTTACTACAGACTCAAAGGAATGAGCAGAGAAGTTTCCCAAATAGACCTTAGTTTCATTAATAATAAAAATAAGCAATATAGTACTAATTTTTATTATTAGTATCAAATGAATGATATAGTGAACTTTTACAGCCCTTTTTACTTTCTTCATATGTAGTATAGGGAAAGTAATGTGTTAATGAAAAAAATGGACTTCGAGATTTCAAGGAAAATACACGTTTTGAGGTCCCTAGAACATGTTTAGACTATTTTCGGAATGATGTGTATGTGTATGTGTGGATGGATGTATGTGATTGTGGGAGTTCTAACTCAAAAAGTACTTATCATATTAATACCAAATTCCATATATAACACTTTAGCATGAGCACAAAGAACTGAAATTAAAAGTACTTACCAAGGACATCTTGCTGAGGCAACCATTTCTCAAGTCTGATATTTTTTGTTTGTCCTGGTATTGGCTGATCATCTTCCCATTTCCAAAGAACTTTCTGTTTCAATTGCGAGAATACACCAACTAAAACATCTCTCGTCTCAGTTGGTAAAGTTGCACTCTTCAGAATGGAGCCCAAGCTAAAGTATATAACCCCGTCCTTACCAGCACTATCCATGAAGCTCTTAAGATCCTTTGTATAAAATTTAGTTCTATAAATATCCATTCATAGATACTTCACACCGTTTTAAATTTCAAGTCTAAAAACACTACTGTCATTTACTTTAAACATATTTCACCCACCATTAAATTTTTAAAGTGTTATTCAAAGAAGACACAATCAAGGGGTGTTTTAATTTAGCAAAATAATTTTGCAAGCAATTTTACAGAAATAGAGTTAGAAATTCATGCTTATTTCTTAGGATTGAGTACTATATTCCAAACCTAATTACATTACTTTATAATTTTTTTGGAATCCTTCTTTTTATTTTTCAGAAAATCTGAGTAACACTTCAGATATCCTTTATGCAATGTACTTTTAACTAAAATTAAGAAATTCCACATAAATGTACAGATTTAGCAAAAGGGTAGCTTTCTTATACGATTTCTTAATTCAGTAAACCTCCAGTGATTCGGAAGGCTCGGGGAATTGTGTTATCCGGTCAAAGTGAATATTCCGGTTGCTTGAGAGTTTTATTGGATAGGCTTCAAAAAAGCATTTGGATACCAAAATAAGAAACAGATGCCAAATTATACATTCACCTTGGAATTGCTAACCTTTTGACTAGGTACTGGACTCAGTTCTTCTTAAATTATTCCTTGACATTCAAGGAAGTAATGAAACTCAAATAAATAAGTATTCAACATGTATAATTGGAATATTTTAATATTTACTAACTACATTACATCCATTGGAGTTTCTCATGTGACTATTGCTAATAGCTTCTCTTTTGCTCTAATAACAAAGCGAGGTAAAGGTTAACTTTGTCTAACCTTTAGGATTTTACGACAAAAAATATCGTTTCCTTGTCTGAGAAAAGGAGAGAAATTATCCACACCCAACACAATGTATTAGCAGAACTTCTTCAGGCAAATTGATACACAGGTAAACACAGTTAAGCGGTATTTATTTTCTTTAAAACCTTCAGCTTGAGTCTCACTTTAATTAGCCAAAGTTGACTGTGGTAAACATCGCCAAAATAAACCGGTCTCATCAGCATTATAAATTTGATCAGGGGTTAGGCCTTATTCCTTAAATAATGTTTCAAGAAGGTTGCCAAATTTTTCAGCAGGGCCTTTGTCGGCTGATTTTTTACCACACGAAACATCTAGATGTCCGATCCCATGCCTAATCTTAAAACATGTTAGCCATCCATCTGAAAGTGCATACGGCTCGCTATTCTCCATTTGTTTATAAAAATTTTGGGCCTTTTCAATGAACATTGGTTCAGGAATAGGTATTTTCTCAGAGCACTTTACAAAAACCATTCATAAATAGCATTATCCAATTGCTCAAGCTTCAGCTTATGAAGTGTGCACCGATGTTCATTTCCTCTAGTTGTCTCAGAAGACGTAACGAATCTCACTATCTGTGATTTCTGTGTCTTATGGCATAAATAGTGGAAGAACCGACATTGAACTCTTTCATTAAAACATTGCAGTTCTAAATTTTCTCTAAACATTTTATTACATCAAGTTTCTTGGTTAAGGTTAGCACAACCCGTTTTCATTTATCACCTATAGTGCACATTGGAGCTTTAGGAGGCAATTAAAGGGCGTGCGAAATATTTTATTTAACATAAATACTGAGTGCAAGAAACATCCACGACTGCATACTGCAACTGCCGAAAATGCCAATTTTGGCAGTAACATTCCAAATTAGATATAAACCAATAATTGCTGAAAGCTCCAATTTTAGAGGGAACATTTCGAACTAGATGTAATAAAAAACTCAAGATGCAAGAGATACTGGTTGCTTGAGAATTCTGGTTGCATGAGTGCCGGATAACAGGGAGTTTACTGTACAAGGTCTTGTAAGGAAGGATACATCAGTCACAAATTCTTTCTATGATCAATGTTGAGTTGGCATAAAGTTATTCATATATACCAAAGAAAAACAATATTTCATTATTATTAAATTATTTCAAAAACTTTGATATGAACAATTAGTTGATATATAGAATATTTATTTTCTTGGTGGATTTTTTGAAGAATGATATCATTTTAATATGATATTATTAAAATTACTGCAGCTTTGTTCTGGGATCTACTCAGATATGTATTGGTAAATGAGCATGCCTACCATGAACCAGTGCTGTAACTAGGGTATGGCGAAGGTGGCCTTTACCATAGGCGCCGCTTGCAAAAGGGGCCAAACGTTCCCAAAAAATTCAAAATGCCCATTTTCCTAAAAATAAATATTATTTTAATAGTCAATGTATTAAAAACGCAATTTTGTTTACAGAAATGCGGTAAAAATTACATCCTATATAACTAAGGTGTTTCCTAAAATTTCGCCATAGGTGCCATACCGCCTAGATACATCACTGCCATGAACATATTCCATTTTTAAAAATAGTCCATTTAATTATTATACATAATAATTTATAACTGGTTTACTATCTTGAGCCTAACTCTAAATAAATTACATTGTCTTACCTTGGGAAGTTCCTGTGGTGGTTTTATGTGCAAACCTCCAACTTCTACCAGGCTTGGAACAAGGGGGCGTGCACCATTCAAAGAGAAATGATGGTTGACTAGTACAAGACTTACATGTTTTTCAAGTTCAGAAATAGATGGAGTACTTTCTCCAAATGCTTCTCTCATAGTATACTCCATGTGTCTCAGAATATAATAATTGTAATATAACCAAAAACATCCAGTTACTAATGTATTTACCAGTCTTTGTGGGAATGTCATCCTATCCTTATAAGGTAAAATCGTATTTGCAATATGGGAAGGGAGAACCACATTTCCAACTGTTCCGTAGGTGTTAAACATAGGTCCAGCTGGGGAAATGAGCACAACTGGCACTTTATAAACATGAGCAAATGCATAGAAGCATTCGGAAATGAAGCTGGAAAAAATAATCAAATCAAAATGCTCTGCATTCTCTGTTGGATTGATTAGTTTCTTGACCTCGTGTTTAGCGAGCACCTTCTCACATACATCTTGTGTGAGAGATCTCAGTAGTGTAATCATGTCTATAATTCCTTGTTTTGCTGTTGTGTTGAATACATTTAAGTGTTTTTCTACTTCCTTATAGGCGTCAATTTGTTTGTAGTTTGGTGGTGGTGAACTCAATGGTACTGCCGTTACAACTGTGAAATGGTGTCCATTTTGAGCAAGGGATTTTGTAATGGCACTGTACACATTATTGTGACTTCGACTAGAAAAGGGGAAGAATGCAAGAATATTTGCTGCATCTGACCTCTCAGTTTGCAACAAAATCAACACCACTATAAATGCAGCGCTCCATACCACACGGTGTTTCATGCCTGAAAAAAATAGACATGCATATTTTTTTGACATTTTCAAAAGAGATGGATTCCTATGATCTATTATGAAATTCTATTATCTCTCTAGTAATTGAATTATATTTTGAATCAGTTAGTTCATAAAGCGTCCAAAAGATTTAATTTCATTTTTTTCATGAGTAATGAGACAAATAATTTAAGTTTTTTTTTATAACAACAGATGTTAAGCAGAACTTAATGTTATTATCTAAAGATTCACTTTGTTTAAATACTATATTAAATCACTTTTGTTACTACATTGCTTAGTTTCTATAATTGCGTTTAAGAACAAAATTTATTTATCCATATTTCTATGATGTTTACTTTTAGTCAGAATCGGCCAAGGATGCAAAAATCAATGGGAGCCCCACGATTTCAGTATCTATAGTAATAACGTACGATTTTTGGAGCCCCAGTTTAATATTATAACTTTTACGGAGTGTTTCCTTATTGGAAATCAGTTTGAAAGTGATTTTTAGTAAAAGTTTTAGCAAATTTTACACTCGATACTTGAATAATTGAGAACTTCTGGGGGGCCCTATATACATCAGGAAATTGAATATAATAGCTAAAGCTTCAAGAATCAGTTTTTACGAGTAAAAGAAAGAGTTGCAGCCTAAAGGCGCTGATTTGAACTAAAAAACGATTTAAAAGATTTGGGCGAGTACCGGTAAACAAAATTTATGAATTAATGTATATATCGCACACCGGCCACAATACTGACACATCTCAAAAGTAACGTTTTCAGAACGGGTCGGCAGCTGAGGGGCCACCTCTACCTCACACACTGAAAAATGATATCTTGCTTACAACAAATACCGTATATGCCTGAATATAAGCCGAGGTTTTTTTTCCAAAATTTTCCCTTAGATAACGGGGGAGTCGCCTTATATTCAGACCCTTGAACTTTGATTATTCAAGTTTTTGTCAAATAGATTTTTTCTAGTTTTCTCGGTGGGAAAATGGGGGGTCGCCCTATACTCGGAGTCGCCTTATATTCGGGCGTATACTGTATCTAGAGCGATTTGTTCACGTTCCACCCACGTTACGTCTTACTACTAGTGAGAGTAGTTGGTTAGCTAACTTCAAGCGTGGTTCTCCGTAGATGCCGGTCACCCACAGGTGCAGGGCCCTGAGCGACTGCCCACCAAGCATCCTTAAAAACGACGCTGCCTACATTTTAGCTCATCCCAAATAAATTTTTAAGGTTCCCATTACGGAGGATAAACAAATGACTGATACTGAGCCGTTCCTTAGAGACAATATCTTCCTTAGAGCATACGTATTACAGCTGAGTAACTGAAAAATAGTTTTATCGATGTGACCTATCTTGATTCAAATTTCAAGATTTTCCATATGTCTGAGTTTTTCAAACTTTGATACGGATTATTATTATTATCGAAAAAGACATTTCTACTTTCTTCGCTCCGGAGATCCTAGCACAGCGCGAAGTATTACAACGGGAAAAATCTGATGTGGCCAGCATATGCCTCCTGAGTGCCCAGTCTTTCATCTGCATTCTCTGCTGAGAACGAGTAAAAATTATTGGATTTATAATTAAACGAATGAAATATTATCATATTAACAATATATCAGCCATGTTTTATTGGGCTACTTATTTTTATTTTCTACTTCTTGGAGTAACTTGAGTGAAATTTTCACGTATATTTTGATTTTCTTAGTGTATTAAAGTGTGGGAGCAGGGGTGCTGTGGTTAGAGTAATGACTTTCCATGGGGCGGACATGACACGCCCCATATTTGTGTGTTGTGAGTAGGAAATGCAAGTCAGCACACTGTCCTTCGGAAGGGGCGTTTAGCAGCATGACCTCTCGGCGGTCCTCGCAAAGAGTAAGCTAATGCCGGGTTTCCCTCCTCCACACTTGTTTGTCAACTGAATAGCCCGAGGGCTGGTCTGTTGCAACTAGCTTTCCAATGTCGTAATAAAAAATTGAAAACGATTCTTATTTCCTTTCTGTTTAAATATAAAAAACAATTGCATTTCTCACAATATTGCGACCTGGCAGAATACAGCAACAAAACCGTATATCCATAAATAGGTTTAATTTAGATCTTACTGTACATTCCCTACGCACTCTTTTCGTAAACATATGTATTCCGATGGCCTTTCAGCCACGAAGGTCAAGGTACGGCAATCGAAAAGTCGCTGGAGAGATAAAAGTTATCACTGATAAAGAAATTCCTTCCTCGGCTGGCCGGGTGGGGCGTAAAGTAGTTTACATTGCTGGCGGAATCACCTCAACAACTGTTGCGACAACAAGCATACAAATAATGATCTTATTTTCTCACATATATAATGAAGGGGTCACCGATCACTTCAATCACTACACAACTGTGAGACCCTGTAATGGAACACGCACTTATTTCCACGGCTAGAAAGCGTTTTAGTGATAATCACCCTCTGCCACACACCACGATCTCTTCGGGGGCCATGAACACAAAATGTATATCTGTATTCAATTCAGAAGAAACAAGCATCTCTGTACATTATTTACAACGTACCTAATGATAGTAGACTCATAGACGAAAAGTAATATAATAGTGGTATATCTCGTAGGATTTTCGTGAAATTCTTCCGCTTTGTCGGTAGTGGTTCTTTAACCGACTGAACTCATCCGGTTACTTCTCTTCAGGCAGTTGCGAACAAACTAATATACTACTCCAGCGGCGTTCTGCCGCCCAATTCCCGCGAGTCATCTCTCCCGCCTCCCTCGACCTTGAAACTGTTTAGATAAGCTGCGGAGCCCTTGTCTTCGCTTCGGGAAAATGGGTCGGGAAAAATTGGCGGGATGCGTTGTCGGAATATGCGGAGGGACGCACCTTTAGCCTGGAGTTGACGCCTCTCCGTGTTTGATCCGAAACTCCAAGCTACGGTCAATGAGATTAGGGAAATATATTTAAAAGTTCTTATTCTAAAACTATAGCAGAGACATCTCACGACGAGTTTTCCAAGTATGATTGTATGAACAATAAATTAAGCGTTATTGAAGGCTGGCTACTCCAACTTTTGTGTGTTTTGGTAGTATAACTAAGGATTTCTGCTTATGGCCTTTCGGTAATAGATACAGACTCGTTGTATTTTGAAAGATTATTAGTGTTTAATACATTCAGAACTTTATTACAGGGTAATTTGAATATTTGCTTTCTGCTTACGTTATATAATACTAACTACCCCTCTACCACTTGGCCGGTTAGTCCTCCTTGTAAAATTTAATGTTAATATAAAACTTGCAGGGCAGCCACTGATTTCCGACCCTCAACGCAATTTAAATAAACTGAAGGTTTAGTGACGGTGCTTGCATTCTGCAAGCGTTTTTAAATTTCAACATTTTTACAATTTCGAATTTTCCCAGTCTATTTTGTTCAAAATCATGTAACCGTGCCGAATTTAATTTTAATCCTCGTATGGGGCAATAATGTGACAAAACAGCCCCTAAGATTTCGCATTTTTACTATATCGAATTTTTTTCCTTCTGTTGTAACAGAAAACCTATAATTCTGCTAAATTTCAAGTTTGTAACTCATTAAGAATACCTTATAATTATCACTCTCGTATGGGGCAGAAATGGAACAAAATACCCCTGAAAATAGGAATTTTTACAATATCTGAATTGTCCTTCGGTTGTGACGAATTTCCTATATTCGTGCCAAATTTCAAGACTCTAACTCATATGGAGCTGCCTCCTCATTTTTGTTCTCGTATGGGGCAATAACGGGTTAAAACAGCCCCAAAAATGGGCATATATCAGTATCGGATTTCAGTCATTAGTCGTAGTTTAATATTAATGGCATTTTAATATAAGCCTCTGATTCCCATTAAAAGCTTACCAATATAAAAGCATTAATCTCGTTGGCTAGGCAGCCGATTGCTGCGACCCAGAAAAATTACCACTTTTTTCGATAAAAACTATAAATTTACTTTAATTCCATTCGGAATTTAATTCTTTCTTCAAAAATAAGAAACTACAATTTCAATCCTATCCGATAGTTTGTCTCGAGTTCGAATTTTGACGGGAAATAATTTAAAAATGCAAATGTAAAAACCTGTACACCGATTTACGTGTTTTCTTATGGGGCAAAAAAGGGCAAAAATAGCTCCTCAAAATTGGAATTTCGACTGTTTCGGATTTTTTCCTTCCGTTATGAACAAAAACCTATAAACCTACCAAATTTCAAGTTTCTAGCACATTTGGAAGTGCCTCATAATAAATTGTACACAAATGCTGGCAGACGTCAACGTAAAATTAATATATAGTGAGATCTATCTATAGTGTTTGCAACATTTCTGGGTTAGAAATAGTGCACTATTGGGAACTCAACTTTCGCCCGAAATTCAAAGAAATGAAAGAACGATGCGGCGATTTGGCGTTAAAAAAATTCATAATTTCGAAGATATGCTCGCAAATTGCTCTCGACATGGTACATACCTAACGAATTTGTCTTTGAGTAAGAACAGGGGTCAACATCTTAACGATGACTTCAATATAGGAAGGATGTCGTCTGCCAATGATTGTGGTGTGAAATGTAGTTCCTTTATATAGCACAGAAGTTGCTACCATTAAAAGGTTGTTATCGATTAAATTAACCTGTGTGAAGATTTCCAGCAACTCATGCCTTCGATCATGTTGACACAGAAGCAGAAACCTTCATTGTTTTCTGGGAAATATTGACACAGCACAAGAAATCGTCACGATCGTATCGTGGTAGATAAAATGAACGATGAAAATAATAAAATGAAAACGAGCGGCAATCATTTGCAAGCTATAACGGGGTAGAGGAAGTTTGATCTGTAGTGGGAACCTTGCTCCCTTCTTGAAAGTATTAAAGATACGCCGATCTGCTTTACCTTATCAGATTGTGAAGTTGGAAGTCTTATGAATACCCATAAGGAAACGTACGTCTCATTCAGTGTTAAGTCACTGGTTTGATAATATAATTCGTCGTTTTACGCGCGTTTTGCTTCCAGCGTGAGCGCCTATTATCGTCTGTCTGTCCGTACGTCCGCATGTTCGTTCTCGGCTTCTACAATACGGATACTTTTTTTCGTCGATAGAGAGAGACAAGCTGATGTATTTCTGTGGATGTATCCCATAACGCAGTGCTCTCCAATCGGTGCGCCGCGGCACATTAGCGTGCCGCGAGGAAGGCACTAATGTTCCGCACAGTCTAGGGATATTTAATTTTCACAAAAACGTTTAGAACAAACAAATTCGCATAAATTTTATCAATCAAGAATATATCCCGAAACTGCTAGAGGAATTGGTAGACCTTAGCAACGATCATACAACAACTTCAAATTAGTATTAATACGTTTAGATGTATATATTTTGGCTAAAAGCTAAAGGTGTGAATATCCTTCAATAACTGAATATGCCATCGCTTACATTAGACGATCCATATTCAACAAGTATTTATGCGAATTTAATTGTTCGTCTACGGCTCATATTAAAAATATTAAAAGGGCATGTTTAAAGAATTTAGATGAAGAAGTTCTTGTAGGTCTTTCTATTATTGAACCTTTGTATCAGAAAGGAAAGACTAAATTTTCCGTCGAAGATCATAACATTTTTACGCGTTGAATTATGTGTGTACTTAATTTACAATTATTTGAATATTACTTTACCAATCATATCAATCAAATATAATTGCGTCTGTTACTGGTTTTATGCTAGTTTTTTCTTTAAAAATGTGTATTTACGCAGTGAAATAATTAGGGTTGGTTTGGTGTGCCGCGATGTTTTTAAGCATGCATGGAGCAAAAAAGGTTGGAAAGCACTGCCATAACGAATTGATTGAAAAAATTAGTTGCGTAATTATTAAATATAAACATATCATTTAATGTTTGCTTGAAGGAAAATTATAAAACTCGCCGCACATATGATTATAATTCCCCGTTACCTTAATGATCAATGAAAAATTCCCATATTTCTTCCGTGTACGCGTTTCCCACGGCGTATTGTATCATTTTACCTGCATTTATACTCATTGTCAGTATTTGTGGTCGTTGAGATATCGATGGAGGACGCGGAAGGTCTCTTGCCCCGAACCGAAGATTTATCTCGAGGTTGCTTGAAACGGCACCACCTATCCTCTTTCCATCTCTCTCGCTAGAAAATCTGCATGTTTTCGTTGTCATAGAAGTCGTTTACGGGGTTCATTTCGATTTCTCCTTGTTATTTCTCTTGGGGCAACCGTTGCCCCTTCTCTTTTACGTGTTCCTTCTCCTGCTACTGTACAAATAGCCAACCTTTTCACACGTTAATTTTGGTTAATATTTGCGGACCATTCGCAAAGGAAACACCTTTCCAAGAGTCGTTTTGGATTCTTTGGCGTTTCGTCGGTTTGTATTAATCCAAATATCGTTATATTTATTTAGTTGTTGTTTTTATCGTGCTCATGAATTCATTTTATTTCTCTTGGAGCTGCTGTTTCGAAAAGAAGAGAATGAATTTACTAATAAAAATTTCTCGCTTATTCATTCAAGTTTTCGGCTACGGTGAATATTGACCATCATTTCGTCTGCTCTCCATCACCTCCGTCGTAACAGATGGGATTTAAAGAGGCAAGTTTAAATGATTTTTGGGTCGTTATTGTGCCCACCGTTTAAGGTAATATCACATCATGGTCGAACTTAATCACACTACTTTTTGAAAATTTTAACAACCGGAAAGTTTTTTCAAAAACGGTCACGCTATGGGCTTTATTTTATATAAAGTGGTACGGTGTTCCCACCCAGTTCGATCACTGAGTGAGATACAGGGGCGTATTGTAGAAAAAATCCGTTCTTCATCATCTTTTGGAGTCTTAAAACTGTATGCCTTCAAGTTCAACTGAAAGAGATTACTAACCTGCCACCCGAATAACCAGCATCTGAATTAAATGTCTTGATATACAAATAGGGGAGACCGGGGCTAGTTGGTTACAGGAGCAAGTTGGCACATCTACTATAATAAAAGGCAATGTCTGCGTGTCTGTCAGCAAAGGCTGAAGCTTAATATCTTGCAAATTAATGAACTGAATTTGATGTGATTTTCAGGATAGCATTATGATATAATAAAATTACGTTTTAACGTATTAAACTTGAGATCAAAGACCCGGGTTCGATTCCTGAAGACATTTTCTATTTCCCATAAGGTAACACGTAAAAAGGGACATTTCGATGTGCAGTCTTTCATTCTTTTTTAGATTAAAATTAGAAAGGATTGACCTACAATCTTCGGATATAAACCATTTTGAAGAAAACATTATAAAGTTTCTTATTCTGTTCATCTTTTTTTCTGCCTACGGTTAGAAATTTCTCAACGTAAACGTTTAATTCGCACAGTTTGAGGAAATCTTGCCATTTTAAGGGGATGTTGCCTTGCCTACCAATTCCATTGTTAGACCTCTATATCATATTGTTAATTCAGTCCTTATGGGTATAAACGTTCTTTGAATGCTTTTAATACGAGAGAGAGGGGGGGAGAGAGCGGTAGAAGGGGGAGCGAGAGGGAGGGGGAGAGAGGGAAGTAGAGGGGGGAGGGGGAAAGAGGGGGAGGGTGAGAAATGAGGAGGGGGAGGGGGGGAGAGGGAGGGAAAGAGAGGCAACTATTTTAAGTTTAACTAAAGATAGCCCGTCAACAACAATATTCACTAGGAATGTTGTGTATGGCAAAATATTTCATATGTAAAAGTGTGATATTAATTATTTTAAATGGAAATAATAATAATCTATCTATCTATCTATAATTCTTCCGTTGATATTTCAACGGGCATTACACTAGTTGCTAATAACGAAGGTATTTGTAGTTAGATAGCACTACCAGCTAGAGAGCTGTTGCGTATAGACGTGGCAAGAGTGCCCTGAGTGTTGAGACGTCTGTGACAACTTGTGCTCGTGTGACAGTACTTCTAAGATTGTTTTCCATTCTGAGTAATAATTTTACATAATATTAATTGTAATAGGTAATTTTAAGGATGCCGTCATTTGTTATAACATTATACTGCTGTGAAAGCATCTACACTTAGCTTCAATATGCTGAGAATTCAAGTTTATATGTAGGTTTAAAGTTGCGAAATGGCGATGTGGCAAGCTGGCTCACTAAAATGGAAGACTGCAATTTGACCGCTACACCGGTGAAAAATTATTTAATAGTGTGTAAAAAAACAGAAGTCATTCAAAAATGAAAACCCAGAAAACGTTTATTTGCAACTAAAAAAGTTAATAAAAAGTGTAAGTTGCAGAAATAATCTGCTTTGTTAGACCTATCCTATGATTAGGAAACGTTTTGTCTCGTTTTTCTTTTGGAATCATATTCCAACAGTCGACCAAGGGAAAAGTGGATACAATGAGTGGAATTTAAAATGTTGGTTCATGAAAAATTAGTGTTGTGCATGTATTTATAATAATAATATATACATATATTTTTATAAATAAAATTGAAATATATATATATACACATATACTATATATATAGTAAACAAATCGTCGTGGTAGAAAAGACGTGGTGTAGAGATTCCGTCAAGACCTTGATATAATTATACGAGGCACATCCCAACTCTAAGAGTGGATCCGCTTGTCGATTTTATTTTGTTTCTCTTTCTTTCTCTCGCATTCATGCTATCAGAAATTCGACCGTGTAAAATGGTTGATTCGACAGAAAATTCGATGGTAGATGCGACGAATCGTAAACGAGATATGCGTGAGAATATGCTAGCATTTATGCTGGCAAATATTGAATTGGGGACCTTGTGACTTCAAACAACGACCAGCGCTAGTAGGCTTCTCAGTCTGAATCACAAATCAAGGGAGGAGAGAAACCCGGTGCCGGCATTAGCCTACTCTTAACGAGAAGCACCTACGGGGGCCACCGGATTTACGTCCCTTCCGAAGGGTATAATCGGCGTAGCAGGCCAATGTCCTCGCCACTACGCCACCGCACCCCCCCTAGCAAATATGCGACCGTGTCAAACGGGATTTATACTTGTTTTACTCCGGAGATGACTATGACGAGGATCGCTATACAGATCGAGAATCTTGAAGACATTTGAGGAAATGGTAATAATAAAAAAATGTTGATTTGAACTATCTACTACTATGACCGATGTTATGGTCCTATCTTATTAATTAACTCTGATTAAATAAAAAACATTTGTGATTCCTCTTTTATAGAGGTGCTTACTAGACATGATGGTATCGTAATTTGTTACTAACAGCAGTTAACATATTATTATGAGACTGTTTCGTGGAAAAAAATGAAGTATTATTATAAATCATAGTATACATTAGATTGGTTTGGCAACATGAATAGCTAAGAGAGTTCTTGAATTACTTGTCGCGTATGCGTGAGATGCTGTGGTTCTTTGAGAAACCAGAAACTGCTTAATTTTAATTATGTTAAAGTAATAAATGGATAATTTTTGAACGGATCATTTGTAATGAAATTACCTATGATCCTAAAAATGTGGAAAATAATGGATTTGGGTTGATTCATATTAGAGTTGGGAAATCGAAGCAAAACATCAATTTGTATATATGTATTTTATAGTGATAGGCGAACCAACTAATAGAAAAAATCGATTGATGGTCGAATCGCCCGACCAAAAAAATCGACTAATTAGCCGATTTATTAGTCAGTTTTCAGTGTCACACATCTCACTAACGATATTAGTCGATTAAGATTAGTCGTTTTCCAGCGATATCTGTACGGCCAACCATATAACGATAGAGATTTAAGATTAGTCGTTTTCCAGCGCTGTCTGTACGGGCGGATAACGATATTAGTCGTTCTCCAGCGCTATCTGCACGTCCAACTAACGATATTATTCAGTTGGTAGTACCAACTCATATAAACAACAACGTTATTCTAATTAATTCAGTCTGTTGTAGAACTTTGAAAGAAAAATACAAAAATGAATTGTAGTTAGGAATGTATAATTTAGTTTCCTAGTTATTTAATCTACTTTACATGGGTGAGGTTGAGGCTTTAAACCCCAATCTTCCGTATAAACTCATATAATGATATTTACATATAAACTTACAAAAACAAAGAAAAGATACAACAATGAAACGTAGTTACACATATATAAAATTTGTAAATATATGAGTAATATCTGTAATTTTCCTCTGTTCTGACTGAAACTCTCCTATTATGTTCCCTGATTGTCCTATGGCAGGGGTTCTCAAACTTTTTTGGCCACGGAAACCTTATATTCAAATATTTTTTCCCGCGGAACCCCAAGACATGGTAAGCCGAATCGCAATAAAATTAACTTTATAATACTCTAATAGTCATTTACATAGTTTGTGTATCCTACATTATACAATTTACAAGTGAAAACGACAGATAAAATTGAAAATTCGAATAAATTCGTTAGACGGCCACGCAGATAGCGCTGGAAAACGACTACAAAATCCGACTAATCTTATTCGAATTAGTCGTTCTTGAATTCATTCGGATGTGAAACGACTAATTAAATCGACTAATTCTAAAAAATCAATTTTGTCGGTTTTCTGAAATAATCGACTTAGTCGATTATTATTAGTCGGTTTTGCCCATCACTAATATTTTCCTATAATAGTTATTATTGTGAGGAAGTTTTTGAAGTAGACTTTTTTAAACAGAATTTAAACAAAAGTAATTCAAGAATTACAAAACAAATATTTCAAAAATACAATACCATAGGAAACTATGTGGATTACAATAATAGATGTAGTAAAGTATTATTTCAACCTGATTCACCAAAGCCAAAGGCTTGTCTGCAGGTGCCAATTTTTCTGCATGGTTACTTATAAAATCAAATATTAGCAAGTAAAATTCGTAAGCTAAGTCACATAATCTACTTTAAATTTTTCTTTAATTAACAATACACAATAATCCAATGGAAATTACGAAAATAATAAAGTAGTTTGCACAGTGGTGTCACCAGGGGGAGGATGCAAGGGTGTATAAGCACCTCCCAAGCTACTCCAGACAATACAAAATTTTCAGTGTGTTATCCAACGCAATAATAACATTAATGTTAAGTACATAAAAAATTATCAAAGAAATTCCACAACAAAAGATAGGTTAAAGTATATATCTGTTACAGAAGATGAAGTGCTGAATGTTTTACAAAAAAGAAAAACTAACATCATTTAGAAAATTCCAATAACATAAAAAAATCTGATGTGGCCAACACATGACTTTCTCCATATTTGGCGTATAGATATTTAAATTATTATGAATAGCATTATGAGGCAAAATTATTATTTCGTATCGTAGAAGAATAGTCGTCCTTACTGCCGTAATTTACGTATATTTTGAATATGTTTACAGAATTCACCGCTACATGGTATTGGCGCTGTATACTCGAAATTAAGAAAAAGTTGAATATCTCCGAAATGGATGGTTCTACGAAAATTTGTTTCAAACAAAACCGGGAAGAAATATTGTTCTCTACAACTTTGGTCCTCACGAAGATTACCAATAACGACGTTTTTAAGGAGATATTTGACGGAAACCGAAAAAACCGATTATTTATAAATAATTCCTAAACAATAGCTGCTATGGAAAATTCTTTCAAATGAAAGTTGTAGGAAATTACATTCTCTATAACCTTTGTATAGAATTGTATATACAATAATGATGTTTTAACGGAGAAATATTGCAAAAACCGAATCGGGTTTTGAATAAATTACTTTAAATATTTAGGAGTCACCATTTGTCGTGATCTATCGTGGAATATGCATATTCGAAGGATCGTAGGCGCAGCTAATAAGAAATTGGGCTTCGTAGGCAGAATAGTAAGAAGTAGCACAGAACAGGTACGAGAAACGTGTTATTTATCATTGGTCAGATCTCAGGTCGAATACGCCTCCAGCATATCGTATCCGTACCTGAGTTAGAAAGAATCCAACCCAGAGCAGCCAGATTCGTTAAGCAAAAATATGAGCAAAAATTAAGCGTCACATCACTCTTGAAGGAGTTGAATTGGATATCGCTAGAGGACCGCAGAATTAGCGCTAGGTTAAGGCTTCTGGAGAAATTTAGGTCGGAAGTTCTCTTAGATGAGGTCTCAGGAATATTAGAGGCACCTACGTACATGGACAGGCACGATCACGAGGATAAAATACGAGAGATCGACTGTAGGACCGAGCGATATCAGGGCTCGTTTTTCCCAAGGACCTTGCGGGATCATAATAGGAGAGTGATTCCCATGAGAGACGTTATTAGGTAGGTTTTGGTGCGCTGCACCCCCTGCCACCCACCAGTCTGGTGATTTGCAGGGTATCATGTAGATGTAGAT
The DNA here is from genome assembly GCA_036926305.1 of Uropetala carovei. Taxonomy (NCBI): domain Eukaryota; kingdom Metazoa; phylum Arthropoda; class Insecta; order Odonata; family Petaluridae; genus Uropetala; species Uropetala carovei. The sequence goes on from JAXCHB010000043.1 coordinate 11,031,695, forward strand.
GTAGGAGATATATAACTACCTCGGAAGGCTTTTCAGAATCTCGTTGTCCTTTGCATTTGTGAGTTTGCTTCTCCCAATTGTCCCTCACAACATTGTGGTGATTGAAGGTGTCACCGGTTGAAGCGATTGACTTGTCGGAGTCAGAGAATTCTGATTCCAAACTGCTGGTCTGTATTTTTTTATCTCCTCCTCTAAAATTTGAACTGCCTTGGAGACTGCTAGCGGGTTCTCGAAATGGATTTTTTTAAACCTTGGATCAAGAAGGGTTGATATTGCCAGAATAGAGACGTGCTGTGCATCAGACAGCCTCTTTTTACACTCAACCATCAAGGCAGGTTTGAGGTCAACTCCCATTTGATGTTGAGGTATTATTTTTAATGTCTGTTTTTAAGACAGTTACACCATGGCGGACCAAAGGAAGACAGAGGCATAATTCAATCGCGTCTAGATTTTCGTTCTTTTTGGGTAAAATATTAATTAAGTATAAGAAAATGTGATATTGCAGTCATTTCACGTTGAAAATTTAGTCGGTGGCCGCATGAAAATGTTCTGGTGGCCGCAGTTGAGAAACGCTGCACTAAACTGATTGTGACAGATCTGAAAGAGAATTTGGTAGAGGCTGAGTTTGCGAATGGAGCAAGAAATGAGGAACGAGTTTTTATTCCCAGGATTTCCCTCATTCCCTCAGACAGTCTTTCGACACCATTCAAACAGCGCCAGATAGCGATAACTATTAATAAATTCCAAGGACAAACGCTAAATGAATTTGGTCTTTATCTACGAGCGCCTGTATTTGCTCATGGATATATCGACATGTCTCGATGTGGCAATACGAAAAATATTAAATGATAACTGGAAAAGACCCAAACCTCTCAAACATATTTTATGTATTATATGATACACGGTCGAAGTTTTCAGAAATACGCATTCTCTTTCGAAATTTTGTTAATTTTTCGTACTCTTTCCGGGCGTTATCGCCGATTCAATGAATCCTTCAAATAGAAGAAAGAATAGCGTTATTCGCTTCGCACTTTTGTTTAAGCAACGAACTTATCGTTGTAGAAAAGCCAATGCTCAAGCATGGACAATTATACATTGCCTTTTCACGGGTTTCTTGCTTGCAAAACATAAAAGTAAACATTTCCGAAAGGCGTAATTACGCAAGAAATGTAGCTGGATTTGGCGAAAGTGATGTGATAGGAAATAAAATTAAAGTTATATCTGACCGCCATACGCTCGGAAATGGATTGTTTACAAACAAATTTGGTTAATTGTTAAGAAAAGCTAAGCGAAAGAGTAGTCGTTATATGTGATTTTGTTTTTCGTAGACTAAAATGCTTTTGCATATCCCGCATACGCCCTATAATTGGCAGTGAAAGTAGATTCACTGAATCCGTTGAAATTCAACGGGCACTTACACGCTAGTACTGTATAATTTTATTAATTCATATTTTTTTATCAGCTTATTGTTCATTTAGGATTAAAATTAATTCAGCATCTTTGTTATCGGCGCATTTTCGGCGCCTCCCCCCCCCCCCCCCTCCCTCCCCCGGAAGAAATACTTCTTATCTCCCTGGGGGGCCGCGGCTCCCACTTTGAGAAACACTGGTAGAGAACAGTCGTTCTCAAACTTTCAAATGTCGCGGCCCCTTAGAATTGAAAATAATAAAAATAATAAACTTTATTACAAATTCCTTTATTTTATATAACTGTTAATCATTTTTATCACATCGTATTTCTTAAAATTTCCTGATGAAATTTTATTATTCGTGAATATTTTTTATTTTGACATTTCACCTAAAATCTTAATTTTTTTTGCGGCCACCAGGGGAGCCGCGGACCACGGTTTGAAAAACACTGGTATAGGAGTGTTCTCCTTGAGTTTCCGAAGGACCAAAACCCTCTACGTCGAGTGTAGTATTTTTATAATGAATGAGATTAAGGCAACATAATAGGGTTGGGACCATTGGCGTAAGAAGCCTTTGGAGGACCTGTGCGAAAATTCGGTAAGTGGGCCCCTAACACTCTAAAAAAATATAATTATTTATCATTCACTCAAGCTTCCGTATCGTCTTTCACACTTGAGTGTATCTAATATACTTATGCAATAATTTGGTGATCGGTGGGCCCCACGTATAAGGTGGGCCCGTGTGAATTTCACACCTTGCACGCAAATCGTTACATCACTGATTGGAACGATTTTCTCCCTTTTGGACAAGTAGTGTGAATTTCCAATGAATACGAAACGGTGTGATGACCGGAAAAGTTTGGTACGTTGCCTTAATAGGGCCCGCGGATTTGTTGGAGGGCATTCATGCGGCCCGCGCACCGATTTCAGTTAGAGACTCATAATCTATATCCTGTCGGAAATACACCTTCTGTACGCGATACATAATATTTTGCAAAGGAAGTTTCAAATTATGTGCTTGAATCGTTTGTATTTTTCTTAAACATTGAGAATGTATCGATTATTATGTGCCAGCTTGATCTCGCAAACACTTCCCCAAAAAAAGACTATATCAAGGAAGCAGATCCATGTAAGAAGATGTCCAGGTTTCGCTATAACTTCTAGCACGTCAAAAGATACGGTACTCTAGAAGTCACACCTTAGCATAACGAACCAAAACAGCAGGTATTTTTTTTAATTCATCAGTCAGGACGGTTGCTTCGTGACTGAAATGTTTACATTTACATCAGTACCCTGCAAGACGCCAGAGCGTTTGGCAGGGGGAATGTTCATGGATTAAAGGTGCAAAAGAAGCTGATTAAATCTCGGTTTATAAAGGTATCACCGGAAATAGAAGCATTGTTGCTAGGAAGCCATACCGCCCAACAATGAGGGGTATTTTATTCTTGTTCGAATTTCACATGATGTCGATTTATTAAAAATATGGCTCCATGGACTATGATAAAAATAGTCTATTTATAGAGCTTAATGTCATAAACAATAAACAAATAGCTTCCATCGGCATTATAACATATCTCCCAGCTACCGCGAATCTCTCCCAACATCGATAGAAGCAGCATTGTTGCTACGGGTCATACAGTGCGAAAATACATAATTATGTAACATATGTAACCAGTGACAACATTGTGTGGATATGAGAAGTATTTTGCAGTGTATGTTTCGTCGATTTTTCTTCGTATTGTCCCTCGCGATTATTTTCGTATAACGGCGTCCGCTGATCAACGTTTTCCTTCCTCTTCCGCCGCTCCTAACGAGCGCTTATGTCAAAAGCGACCTACTCCGAAGGAATTGTTCCGCTTTTCAAGAGCGCGCTGATTTCGCTTGTGCCAAGAATCTATGAATAGTCGGTGCAGTGCACCTTGCGACGCGAGGCTTCCATGCAAATGAAGCATCTGACTCATTCATTCCGATGTAATCCTCTCTCTTACTCGCTCCCGAAATGATAATTTCTATGTTAGGTGCCGCGGTGAATGGCAGAGAGTGTTCATAGAATAAAATGTTATGCTGCTCCTTTTTTTTTTAGATCGTTGGTCCTTACTTGATTTCTATGTGTTAAATGTGCCCCTTATTATATATTTTATTGACTGTTTGGGTGATTTTCGAGGAATATTTCAACAAGCATGAAAAGAAGATATAAATATAAGAGGTAACGAAAACGAAAGCTTTTAATACCAGAATTAGTATATGATAAAAGATGACACATTAAACGCATGATGGAAGATATTTTCGTTTTTATCTCCTGAACAATACAATAATCTATTATTATTGTTAATATTCTTAATTTGAAAAAAGTTATTGCCGATAGATTTTTTAAATGAGCTAAAATATTTAGAATAAACCATACCATAATTACTGCATGATATCAGGATTTAAATTTTTTATAAATTTCTTTAACCTTGGTTATTTTATATTAAATCACGTTAAAACAAAATGGAAATACTCCATCAGAAGATAACTTATCAAGTGACACAGGCTCAACGATGTATATCAATGATTATCTACGCATTCTGAACGCCGAACACGGCTACTTTATCAGTGAAGTGTAATCGTATATTTTTATGCGAATGTCGACGTCGTTTGTAGGTTCAGGAGTAGAAGAGAATATGAAAATTGGCAGGTATGCAGATATAAACTTGAAAGCATCAGGTAAATCGGAAAACCTTGAAATTTGGAATAGTTATGAATTAATTATTTAAAAAAATAAAATTGTTTCCATAAGAAATGCATTGCGCCGCCATTTATATCCAGAACATTGCATTTTTAAAAATTTCTTAGAATATAGTTACGATCTTGCTGCTTGTACAGTTGTACAGTCGACTGAACAAAGTATATTTTTCTCGAAGAAATAATCCTAATCCATGCCGAATTAACTTAAAATTCGTTTTTTATTAGAAAAAACTATACTTATTCAAGATTTTTACGAAAATTAATTCTGATGTCATGAAAAAGTTTTCAATGCTTTTAAGTGGGAAATTGGAGGGGGGAGAGCGGTAGATATTCAGAGAATCAATAAATCGTATTATATACCGTGAAATGAATAAACGAGAAGATGTAAAGCTATTTTTAGTACGATTTTATACCATGGCTCGATTACTTTGTTATTAAAAAAATACAAGAAGATTCTTTTAATTTTATTTTATATAAGATAAATATTACCTGTAAAAATTAAGGTTTTTAATCTTTTTCTTTCTATTTTCAATTTTGTTTTTGGAAAGAGTTTACGCGCTTTTTTAACGAGCGTTTCGTTCAGTTAAAAAATTATTCGGAAGCAGGAACATTCGTAACTCATATTGAAGTTGCAACGTAATCATGACTAATAAAAGTGTATCATAGATAAGGAAGGGATAGATTTTTTAAAAGTGGTAAGGAATAAGAGGCGAGAAGTTGATCTAGTTGATAAGAGGCTATGACTGTTAAAAAACGGAGCGTATCCGGAAAAAATAGAACATGCCCTTACATCTCTGGAAACTGCACACCGTTTATGCTGTTATACAAGAGGTATTTTTCCGAAGAATTATACCTTAAAAAGAAATGTGTAATGAGATATGGGTGGCACCAAGGAGTTGTAGGATGCCCAGTTGACGCCGAAGTTAAGAATTAGAAATGATAACGGAAGCAATGCTGAATACCGTGTAACTTAAATTAGTGGAATGTTGAATTCAAAATGGCACCAAAATGTTACCTCGTGTATTTATTACGGGGAAACCTATCCACTTTGATCGGTTTCGAATTACACGACATTTTCCTTGAACATATGTACAGCTCAAAGCTTGGAGCGAGTGTAATGAATAACTATTATCATCTAACGGTAATTTTTAGGCGATAGTTTCGAATGCATTTCTTAAAATTTAGGATGCATTGTTAAGTTTAAACAATTTAATTAATTAATTAATTTATTAATTTATTTATTTATTTAATTATTGAATCACAATCTGGCTCGAATCCAATAGGCGATTTTGTTAAATCTTTCAGCCATTGAGAGGTTGCATAAAATAGATGACTGTATTAGTTACAGATTAGCCACCCTCAGTGGTAAGCAAGGGCGGATACAGGGGCGGGGTAAAGGGGGTAATTATCCCCCTCCCCCGCCCCCCCAAGGTTTCTGAACACTAGAAAAAATTAACCCCTAAACCTCTATACCGTTTTACTACATTCATTTTGCTGTACAAAAAGTTATATATTTCCTTTTTTTGTATGAAAATACACATGAATTACGATATTTTCAAATAGTTTATTTTTTCATTCCTGATTACCCTCCTCCCTATAGATGAAGCCTGGATCCGCCCTTGGTGATAAGCTTTGATTCTAAAAAGAACGGAATAAAATGCCGGTTAGTTACCAATGAGGGCCGCTGACCTGTATTTGAAATTCACGTAACCAACCTTTTTTTATGAACACGGTAGCTAATCTCGGTCACAGCTTACACTTATAATCTTTCAGCTTGAATAACCTTGGTTATTTTTTTCTAGAGGTTTACATTCTGAGGCTGGTAAGTATTATGTTACATAAGTGCTTGACCGAGAAATACTTGTTATCTCGACCGCTCATGATCAATCCATCGGGTGTTTATAGGTATAGTTACTACGTCGTTTTTCTGTGATTTCTTAACACAAACCATTCATCTCTCCCCGGCATGGTTTTCACGTTCCGCTAATGCAGTGTTTCCCAACTATTTTAGAATCGCGGCACCCTTACGTGAATTTTCAGAATTTGGCGGCACCCCTCCCTATCCACCATCGGTAATAATCGTGGTTTTTTTAAATTATCATATCTAAAGCATAAAATCAAGATTTTATTTATTTATTTAATTGTTTTGTAAGCATACCGAAGGTTGTGTGTATACTGTGATGACTCGCTCTCGTAGGCTTCTTCTCACCCTCTCACAAGCTATCAAGAAATGATAGCGAAGGAGAAAACCAGATGACTTCTATGGATAAACAACGGTGAAGTTGAACCCCTAACCACCTTTTCCATATCTCCTTTCATTTCGAAGTCCTTTTCGACGCAACGAAGTTCGTCTTAACTCTGGTTTGGATTTTTGAAAGCCGACGATGCAAAATGAGGCTAAAAATGGGAAAACAGAATAACTCAGAACACTTCACGGCACCCGGGTTGGGAAACACTGCGCTAATGTATGCACTTCAGTAGCGGATCCAACTGGGGGGGGGGGGGGGCGATGGAGGCGATCGTTCCCCCCCCCCCCTTGGATATGCTTTAGGGGTAGTAAAAGAGGAATTCGAGAGGGTTTTCATGCTGCAGGAAGTTTTCCCCAATAGGCTTCACTGTGATAATTATCACACTATTCTATCGTGTACCATGTTTTATTAATAGAAAATAATTTTGACCAGCATTTAGTGTACAAATTAAAAATATCCCCCACCCTCATGGAAAAATAGTCAATAATCGCTCCCCTTGGGAAGTTTCTAGATCCGCCCTTGATGCACTTACATAAGAATTCTAAAAATAAAAATAAAACTATTGTACTCATTCAATTGGCAAACTGTATTATATAACATACATTGAAAGAAGGAATTGGGTATGAGAACTTTAAAAGAAAGACTCTGGAATTCAGTGGCGTATCCAGGGGGGGGGGGGGGGGTCATAACCCCTCCCCATCTCTATTAAAAAATTTCATTCACGCTCGCGAATCACTAAAAAAAAAGTATAATGGGGTTTAGCTTCAACCCCCCTCTCGAGTTCGGTCTCAAAGCCCCCCCTCCTCCCCCTGGATAAGCCACTGCTCTGGATAGTCCAGAATTTGTAGCGTGTGCCAAAACCTACCAGAAGGTAGAATTACTACGTATATGTGTATTATATAACGCAACAAAATTTATGTTCATGCTTTATTTTCACTTTCCTTTTCTTGGCTGCTCGCGGAATTTTTTTTCTCTCCGCTCGTTCCTTACATAACGTACCTATGTGCTCCGAAACGCCTCCGTTATTAGCATTCTCCCTTTAAGAGTACACATTACTCGCTCGTCATTATCATGCGGCGATTTTTATAGTATTACTGTTTTATGCCATGTTCGATCAGTGCTTTTCAGTCCATGCTTACATTCGAATCAAATTTTTAAAAATTTTTATGATTTCGATTCTTTAAGACTTGCACCGATTTTTATCTCAATTAACAGCAATTATATACAATTTAATTCCACCGTTTGTATCTGAGCGTGTATCTAGTTCATTTATCATATTTATGAATCATTACCGACAGTTATTTTATTATTACATATAGGGGCAAGTTTATAGATATCAGATGCGGTCTATGTAGCCGTACGTGTTTGTCTTTTATTCTGTAGCAATTGCGTAAATCATTCATCAAAACCATAAGTGACAAAGATGATTACATTTTGTTTTTAAAATGTTATCATAATTTGTTTAAATCTAAAAAGTCGTATCCTCGATTTTATATAAATATGTATACTTTATATTCCTCTACTTAAATAGTACTTTATCCGTCCGATAGTAACAGTATTAATATCTTGGTGTGCGTGTTTCTTTATTTTGTTTATAACAATAATTTTTCATTTAAAGAAGTCACCTTCGAAAAAAAATGTTTTATTTTACCAAGATTTGCAAGGTAACACAAAAAAGATACACTTCAGAAACTTCGAAAATAAAAAAGACGCCCCAAAAAAAACTGCTATCAGTTAATTTTTCTCCATGGTACACTTTCTCTCGGACCCTTGAAAGGTACCGATGGCTAATGGCACCAAAACGATTGAAATACATCCCGCTAAAGTAGTTCAACGAACCCCATATTTAGTTTCCTGTATTCCATTACCCTGCTCACTCCGCTTGGCATAAACCTATCTGAGCTTCCCCCACCACGAGAACCAATCAGCTGACTTCTACCCGGACTCTCAAGTGATGGGAGCGAGGGTGAGGAGGGGAGGAGGAGGGGGAGGGGGGGGGCTGCGTATACGACGGGGCAGTACCGAGCCTTTTCAATTATCGCAAGGAACACTCGAGGCTTAACAGCTTATTATTCTTCCCCGAGAGGTTCAATACGTGCTAACAAAGGTAGGGTGCGAAAAAGTGAAAATCCCGGTAAATAATATTCATTTTTTTTCTCAACTTTTCTTGTCTGGATATTTCCGCCGGGTTGTTAGAAGTTCGTCTTTTATTAATGTTTGATGCCGAAGGATTAGAGGGGGATATAATCTGCGAATGTTTTCGTCCGCTGCATTTGGAGAATTTATGTTGTTGTCTACGGAAACTGAAGATGATAAGCCGACAGAGTGAAATATTATTTAATTAAAAATCGACTTGGTGATTGAAGTTTGAATTTCAGCGAATATATGGCAGGGTCTTTCTGTGCCGCCAAATAAAAAGATCGGCGTAGTTTGAATTTTAATAACAAAATCTGTTCGTGCCGCCATTAAGCCCTTTTCGTGATGTGGCCGACAACCAATAAAGTTTTCGGATCGAGTGATTGGTATATGGCCAAGGATTGGCGAATAATTATCACGTCGTTACATCTTCGTATCTTGTGGTGTTTTTATTATTGGCCATCACGCTACTTCGTCGGAATTCGTCTAGATTTAATTTGTGGTTCCGTTACACTCGAGTTAAGCGACAGTGAATGTGCAAACGCTAATGCCAGTGCATTCGTGTTTTTTTCCGAAAGGAAACTGTTTCATCTAAAAAATAATTGTATCGTATTAGTCTTCTTTTTCTTACATTTTTGAGTTTTTATTTTTCCGGCATAAGATGAGCTTATTAGTCACAGAAGACAGTCGTAAGATTTTAATGCGTTGAAATTATTACATTTTTAGCGCATTTTAGGCGCGTTTCGCTTCCAGCGTGAGCGCCTATTATCGTCTGTCCGTCCGTCCGTCCGCATGTGCGTTCTCAGCTTCTACCGAACGGGTTTTCATGAAATTTGATATTAAGGACTTACAATCAAATATAAGAAGAAAATCGCAAAAATGAATCACGTACGCCAATCAGGGGTACCACTTTACTGGTGACAAAAAAATAATTTTCGTCCTATCTCGTAAGTATTGCTCATATCAAAATATTTTTCAAATAAAAGTTGTAGAACTTGTAAAGAAGAGTATTTTCTTTCCTATACATTTTTATCGTAGGAGTAGCCGTTATCTAGAAAACCAAATGAGAATGTCTTAAATCGAGTTGAACTTAGAAAATTTATTACTACATCTTCATTGTTGCTATCATAAACAATCTCACAAACAAACGTTTAATTTCCTTACGCGTGCATGCAATATTATTAAATAGGAAGAAAATGGATTATTTTTGAAGAATATAAGAACTTTAAAACGCTATTTCCCTCACGTACAGGTAGATATATAATTTCTTTCTAATACTCCATTGCACGATATATGTGATACGTTGTACACTTTCCTAACTTGTTTATAAAAAAAAGCGCCTATGTATTCGGTTCATCCGCCTGTCTATCTGACCTTGTACAAAATAACTCAAAAATTACGTAAGCTACAAACAAAATTTTCAGGATACATAGTCCTACATTCGAACTAGAAATGGGAAAAATTTGGGGTCCGTCCGTCGGTCCGTTTGCCTTTAAAAAGGCTATTAGATAACCCCTTATGAACTATCTATACAGGTCCGTTATGGCTTTCGTATTGTTAGTCGTATTCACAGCAACGAATGTAAATTAACAAGTATGCTATTAAACGAAAGTAAGTGAAATTACACAGCTCTAAAATTTTATTCTATGAAATATTTTGTCGTTGTTATTTAATGCCAATTGTTTTTAAAGAAATGCTTACGTGATATGCTGCTTAACATTTCAATGGTAAAATACATTGCTGTGAGATTAGTTAATTAATTCTTCGAAACAAAAGTGAAATTACTTAAGTCTAAAAATGTATTTACATAATTAATGTATTTAATATTATTAAAGATGCAAAGTTTTCAGGATAGGTTGGTCTGCAGGGGAATGTTTTTATTGTAATATTCTTAGAAAAAGCGTCCTATGTAATTTGCTTTCCTATTATTTTCTCACTTGTTATTTCTCAGTATTGAGGAATATCTTATGAGATATTTTTCAACTTAAAATCTATAATTATGGTAAAATTTCCCTTTCATCGAATTGTTTTTTTTTTTTTCATGGGTGCTTAGCAACTGAATTATATTGCATACAATGTGTAAATTGCACCAGTCATTCAGTGAGCTTAGCATGATCAAATTTCTTGTAAGCAGTTCTTAGGACTCGTGCATTCATTTGTCGGCGTAAGTCACACATGTGAAGTTTATTATTGCTGCGATAGGAAATAGCATTGATGAAATCTAGACATGTTTGACGTTCCTCGTATTATTATTGGCGCAATCATTTGGCAATTAGAGATTTACTTAAAAATTCTTGTCTTATATAAGAGTACATTTCGAGATTTTAAAAATTATAGAATCTTATTTAAAACGGATCAAGTTTCTGCTTTTGTTTCAATTGTTATTTGATGCTATCCAAACAATATTAGGAAAAATTGAAATGTTGTTTACATTGTATTTTTAGCAAGTAAAGCTTAGTAATCATAGGATTAAGGGTAAAAGCCGTTATATTTCTTATGGTATATGTGGCTAATAATTACACATCATTCGATTTTTTCGAATATCAAAAGTAGAAGTATATTCTTTTAAATTGCACGAGAACTGCTACACTTTTTTAAATACATTGAATGTGCATCTCACTCACATTTTCCTATGATTTATATAGTACTAATCCATGAAAACTGAATAGGTCTTCAGAGCATTCAAAGTTGTAAATGAATCATCCTTCAATTGTAAGTTCAATTGAGTAGTGCCCGAGAAATAAACATTTTTTATTTTCACATCAAATATGCTGTGCTTATTATTAGAAGATAGTATTATGTTTTTACTTTTGCATCCATAAAAGAGCATTAATCTAAAAAATTGCAAAGTTGAAGAATTTTTGCCAATAAATTCATTCAGTTTTTTAGATTATTATACCATGCAAAGTATAAGATAATAGTTCACCAATTTACTAAGTGAAATCAATCCTTTAAATGTCTATTCATGTTTCTTATTACAAAATCTTATGGCAATGATACTTTTCCTCTCTTTACAAAGAGTGAAAAGATTCTTATATTTTTTTCATAGTAAAAGAAAATCTTAAATATTTGTAACTGGTACATATAATGGTGCTTGATTAAAATATTAAATGCAATATTATAAATATTTTTATTTCAATATGGTCTTATTAGAATATATTTGACCGCTTATTTATTATTACTGGAAGTGTTCGTAATTAAGAAGCATAAGACTGATTGAAAAACCAACTCCAAAATATTCCCTCTAAGTAGGGACACTTTACCTTAATGGTAGCTTAATATGTTTCATTGTATTGCTTGATATTTGATTTATCTTCTTTTGCAGCCTCTGTTAAGCACAATGAAACACAATTTAATGTAGAATTTATTGTTTTTTTTTACAGATGAGAAACGGGAACAGTTTAAGGTTTTGTTCAATATTTAACTTGTCACTTGTCATTATTTTGACATTATTGGCAAATTTTCGTGATTGTGAATCTGCAAGAATATTTGGAGCATTTGCCATGCCAGCTCCGAGCCATCAAATAATATTCCAAGCTTTGATGAAAAAATTGGCCGAAAGAGGCCATGAAGTGGTTGTTGCCAGTCCTTGTCCATTGCCCGAACCAAAGCCGGCTAACTATACAGATTTATACATACCTGTGGAAATGGGAGATATGGTGGAGATGATGAAGGCTATAGTTAGTGCCCAAAGAACACCTACCAATGAGCATTTATCTTTATGGTCAAAATCTGGATTAGTTTGTGAATCACAACTGTCATCTCCAGGATTAAAAGAGTATTTATCTCCTGATTTAAAAAGTGAGTACGACAATTTTTGTACAAATTGATAACACATGCATCATGTGAAACATTTACTGTCACTTTTTACAAAATAAAATTTTATCATATTATTAGCTTCTAGTGCATATTAATGATTCTTTTAAGATGCCAGTGATGCTAACATCGTTGTTCTTTATGAAAAGACACGAGTCTTGAGATTGAAAATGCTTCCTTAAAGAATAAAAATGTATTGTTAATACAACCTAGTATCTTAGATCAGGGTTGAACTGCTGATCTGTTAACAATGGAGTTGCTATATGTTATCCAGTGTGGTTGGAATTTTGATGAGCAAAAGTGAAAATAGTGGTGCGAGATTGGCAGAAGTACAAAAACAGAGGGAAGAGGACAGTTTTCAGTAATTTAAATTGAATGTTAAACCCCAAACTTATTATATCACGCAACATGAGTGAGACAAGTGATGTGGATCAGCCTGGCCGCTGCAGCTTAGCCATAACATTATCCTTTTCTAAAATTAATTTCATCCAGTTCAAGTAGAAACCAGCATTTCATCATAAATGCCAAGAAAAATTATGTTTAGGCAACATATACAAAATTCTTCTTTTACTCAGTTTCTTAGACTGAGATGTTGAAAATCAAGTTATCCTACATAAAAAAAATCACACATATTTTTCCGATAACTGGTAATAAAATAAGCAAAAATTTATTCAGCGTTCACTGCTGGTTTATATATTCTTTTTCAAACTAGAATATTCTTAAAATCATTTGATAACTCTTAATTTCTTTTTCCTGTTGCTGTTACTATTTTACTTTCCTCAAAATTCCTCTTATGCTTTAATTTTATTCTCTCATTCTCAATAATTTGCCTTTCCAGCTCCATCTATTGATTTTGATTTTCAAAACAATATTTCCAGGCCCGTGCTGGGCATATTTGCTGCCCTGGTGCAAGCAATTTATGCTGCCCCTTACGGGCTTATAAAAGCACCCTGGTCCAGATTTTTTTCGATTTTTAGATTAAAAGTTGTATTTAACTTAAGAAATAAATTGTGCGAAACACATTGTGCAAACTTTCTCGTATACGAATCATCTCGATATATTACATAAAAGTACTTTATTATAGAAGGCAGTCTGTCACATGAGTTTACAAACACAGCAGAATGTAAAGGACGTTTGTATGTTTGTAAAACACTATAAGATATACTCTTGCTTCCACCCATGAATTGCCACCCTTAACATGTTACCACCCAGGTGCGATGCACCCCTTGCATCCATAGGCCAGCACGGCCCTGAATATTTCATTCAAACACATTTACCACATTTAACCATTATGACTTTCTTCAGTGCAATTTTTTTCCAAATTTAATCAAAATAAAATTACTTGTTTGTGTTATTTTAATATCTTAACTATAAATTGATAATCTTATGGATAGATTTTCAGCTTAAATAAATTTTATAATTATATTATATATAAATGTGAAATGTTTAATTTTTATGAAATTCATTAAATCATAAATATAATATTGCGTTATCCTGTCATCTACTACTAATGTTAACAAAATTACAACATTGTTCTGATTGCCCCTTTGGGTTATTAAAAATCTTTTGCCCAGCATCCAACATTTCTTTTGACCTCGTTCTGGTGGAGGTTTTTTTCATGGACTGCATGGTGGGGTTTGCACATCGTTTTAATGCTCCCCTGATTGCAATAGCAACTCAGTATGGAATACCATGGGCTAATGATATGGTGGGGGGCCCAGATGCTCTTGCCCATGTACCTCATACGTTCCTACCTTACAGCCAGAACATGAATTTCTTTGAAAGGCTTCACAACACGGTATTCACCATCTTTACGAAATTGTATAGGAGGTCAGTATAAAATGCCTGAAAGATTAAAATATTCCTTTGATTTGCCATAAATACCATTCATCCTGATTTACTAGAAATTAATGTCTTATTTGTTTCAGTAAAATATCTCTTGGAGCTGAAACTATAAAAATTATAGATTTATATATAATTAAAATAAAGAATCATTTCCATTTTATGTTTTTTAATATCTTTTTTAAGCAATTTAAATAACTGAAAATGATTAAAAGCAATCGTTGAAGGACAAAAGTAAGACCATTAAATCAATAAACAGCTGAAGTATTTGTGTTTAATAATAAATATAATAATATCTTAATTTATCATTAAACATTCAGCAAATAATGAATCCCTAATCTAAGTCACCCACAGGGTTTTTTTTGGCTAAAAAATATAAATCAATCCATCCAAAAATATTGAAAAGAAAACATTTAAAAGACAAATTCTGATCTTAAAAAATCAACTACGTATAAATATCTGCTTGTGATGTGGACATTGATATCAGCTCCGCAAATATATTTATTTTCAGATTCATCTCACTACCTGAACAAGACAGAATTGCAAGGAAATACTTTGGAAATTCAATGCCACCACTATGGGAACTAGAGTGGAATACAAGTCTTGTCTTAACTAATGGGAATCCAGTCATTTCACCAATACGTCCAACATTGCCAAATTTGATAGAAGTTGGGGGAATCCACATAGATCCAAATCCTCCCGCTCTTCCTAAGGTAAAATATCCTAAGATATTTTTGTTTCAGCTGAGCAAAATTTATTTATGTCAAATGATTTAACTAAGATATATATGTACAAAAGTTTCATTGATTGATTCTTTTTAAAAATTCTCCAACTCAGAATATTTGGAAGAGTTAACGGATAGATGGAGAAAAATTCTGTCTTGACTGAGGATCAAACTCTGGTCTTCTATTTGCCAGGCATACATTTTGCTCCTGAACTACTGAGGCAGACTAAAAAAAGGTAGAATTTTTCTCCCTGTATCCATCACCTCTTACAGACTAAAATATGCTTTTATGCGCAATGACTTAAGATCTACGCTTTCTATTGTGTCATATTATTCATTTTTTATTTTCCTTATTCTAGGAACTACAAAAATTTATGGATGAGCATGATAAGGTCATGCTGTTCAGTCTTGGCTCTTTAATTACCAGTAAGAACATTCCAGTCGATCGCCTGAAAATATTTCTTGAGTTGTTTACAGAAGTGCCATGTCATTTCATATGGCGTTGGGATGGAACAGCTGAAGAACTCCCCATGAAACTTCCTTCAAATGTATTTATATCCAAATGGCTGCCACAGCAATCTATTTTAGGTAGGTATAGCACCAAAATAATTGTTTTTAACATAGAGAATTATTATTGCGGCCTAGTGATCTATATATGTTATGTTTTCTTTTAAAGACATAGTATATAACCTGCTTAAACCTATAATATTTTATTATTAAGCCATGAAAGAAATAATACATAGTATAAATTGAATGAAGCTTTTCTCCAAAAGCATTTTCTTGTTCTTGAGATCCTCTTGAAATTTTATGTAAAATTAATACCCATACCCTCTCACTTTCTCTTCTTATTTTAAAAAATAGCGTATATTCCGGTGTATAAGTCGACCCGGCATATAAGTCAACCCCTGCTTATTTTGGGTGAAAATACATGATTAGGCATATGCTCGGTAGAGAACCATAGTTCCCTCTAATCTTTTTCATCCATGGGCAGAATGAATATCACTGTGCACGCCTACATGACGCTAGTGTGCGGATGTGCGTCCGGGTTGACGCAGCCCTGTTCCGATAAAATCGAAGATACACACAATTGTGCATGCTTAAAAAATTTAGTGTGCAGCACTTCAAAAACTGCTGCGCATCCACCAGTCACGCAGCTTTGAGGGAACCATGGAGAGAGCACACCTACAGGAAATCCCCACACTTTTTTGATTTTTTTTCTAATTTTCCGCCGCCGTAGATGTCAAGTTATTAAAGCACAATTTATTTTTTCTCCTCGAACTGGTCCAAAAATAGGGATGCGCATAGTACATACATGAGGATGCAGATTGCATGGGTAAATACAGTGTTAAAATTAATTATTATAAATATTCTAAAATAAATGTCATAAAATGTAAACACTGGAACGGCTGATTCAAAATAGCAATCACCTCCACCGAAAGAGCAATGGTCTTTGTAAATGTTGATGTTATTCATCTGTAATTTAAGGTTCACATTTTATGTTCAGCGTATAAGTCAACTCGAACTAAAGTTTTAGGAAAATTTTTTTAGGCTTCAAATGTCGACTTGTACACCAGAATATACAGTAGTTTGGTTATGTCATTAGGCTAAATTAAGGTTGATATAATTCATATAATAGATGATACATTTAAGTTTTTTATTGTTAATTATCTTCAGTAGCTCGCCAAATACTTTACCTGAAAATAGGTCACAAATTAATGTTTTTCTCATGCTGATTTAATATTTCATTCAAATAGCACATCCTCATTTGGTTGCCTTTATATCTCATGGTGGACTTTTAAGTATGTTGGAATCAGCATATCATGGAATTCCCCTGATTGGCTTCCCTTTCTATGGTGACCAGAGGTTGAACATAAAGCAAGCAAAAGAGAATGGTCTTGCAATTGGTTTTGATTTCTTCTCATTCACCAAGGAGGAACTTGTTGAAGCAGCAAATAACATGTTAAATGATCTGACGTAAGTTTGTATCATTCATCTAAGATAGAGGTGTCCAACAGGATTTTCAGGCTCGCCACAGTTGCGGCGAACATACCAGTCTTTTTGCCACATAATACAAAATATTATTATTAAAAACAGGACTTTATACAAATACAAGGTTACAGTGATACACGATAATGATTTAAATTATTTATTAGTCAAATAAATCGTTAAATTCATCGTATTGTTGGCTGTGTAGAATGTAGCAGCAGCAGCCGGGCATGAGAAGGTGCGAATCATTATTGTGCAACACTGTAACCGTATATTTGTGTAATGTCCTATTTATAAAAATAATATTTTGTATTATGTTGTGAAAAGGCTGTTGTATGTCAAATGTACACAAATTTAGCACTATGTGATTTAATAAACTAATAAAAAATAGTTAGTAGACAGTAGACTGTGAGCATCAATTTTTCACATATCAATGACCAATTCGCCACAAGTGGCGTGATAATGGTGTTGGACACCTCTAGTTTAACAGTAAGAGATAATGCAATCAAATAAATTATGACACTTTTAAGTTTACCTTTAAAGAATGTCTAAGTTATCATTTTCTTTTTTGAAGTTTGGATGATATCACAAGTTTCAAATACATCTCTTAAACTTAAAAATGGAACCCTATAAAATATTTGAAATTTCTAAAAAAAAACCCTAAAACATCCCATTTTTTCCCATGCTATGGCTAGCATAATTTCTTCTATAAGTATAAATAAATTACCCTATTATAAATGTATCCGTAAATGCAATCCATAAAAAAGTGAAAATTGTAAGAAATTATTATGACTTCATTAACAGTAATAATTCTTACCTACTATTACAGGAAAAATATTTTTATTTTCTCCAGATAAAGTTTTTGTTCCTAAAATCATATTGCTCAAAACCAACCACTGATCATAAATATTTATTTTGCTTATCTTATTTCTACCATTTGCATTGTTATAAATTTATGATATACATTTGCAAGATATATATATATCCTTATAGGAAGTCAAAAATCATTATCTTAGGACTTTCTTAGTTTGCCATACATCTTTTATAAGAAAAATTAAGTCTAAATGAATGAAAGTTATGCTATAAGTCAAAATTTCACAACCTGTGGCCTGCACACATGCTTTAGGAGGAGCAAATTAGTAATAAAAATATTATTTAAAAAAATAGAAGTGTTTGTGAAGAAGATGGTACTAAACCAAAAAGTAATTTTATGAAAACGGTCAGTAGATGGAGAGTGATAGTAAATTTCAACTGCAGAAATGTTACTGATGGAGTTCTGTAACTATAATCTATTCTTGTAGGTGGCCTATGAATGCAAAAAGGTTGAGAATCTCTTCTAATTAATAATTGTTTTTTCTGCTGTGTGAATTTTAAGGAAAATATTGATTACTATAGGGTGGTATATAGCTATGAAAGCTTCTAATTAATAATTGATTTTTCTGCTGTATGAATTTTAAGGAAAATATTGATTACTATAGGGTGGTATATAGCTATGAAAGCTGTTATATTCTAGACTTATTGCTGACTGTTGACCAAAAGAAGAAGATTCTTATTATCTTGAGAGATGGTGAATCTCAAATTATCACAACTGCATAAATCAAAATGTATTTGTAAATAATGAAATGATTCTTCTCCATAAGTTTTAATTTACCTTTAATGTTCACTATAATTTTTTAATATCTTATTATTTTAACGAAAGTTAAAAATTTTGGCACAAAGATAAAATATTCTCGTGTTTTTATTTCAGCTATAAACAAAATGCTGAGAGAATTTCTGCCATATTTAGGGACCAGCATGAAACACCATTAGAACGTGCTGTGTTTTGGACTGAGTATATCATAAGGCACAAAGGAGCCCCACATTTAAGGGCTACATCAACCAAGTTAACTTGGTATCAGTATTATCTAGTTGATGTCTTTTTAACATTGTTATTTGCTATAGTACTCATGTTAACTCTTCTCTACAAAGCCATATCCTTTTTATTACGGATATTTTCTTTATCTAATAGCCAAAAAAATAAATTAGACTGATTTGATTTAGAGTTTCAAAATTTTCCCAAGTTTATGAAAGAATTGAAAACTATAGTTCCATCACTGTTTCATATATTTAAAGATATGATTTTCCAGTGTTGAATGAGATTATGCATTAACAAATATCTAGCAATATTCGTTAATTCACCTTACACTTTATAACTTATGACTTTAATATTTTGGAATATATTTTTATAAACATGAAATGTTATTTTCTCTCTTTTCTTCATCATTCAAAAATGTTAATAGGATTGTAGATTTTTATTTGTTGTAATGCAAATCTTTTTCATACAATAACTGAATGTATTGACCCATTGCCAGGAATCCCCACTGAAATATGTGCCATAACCTGTGACCCTGTAAAATATATCTAGATGTATACAGAAGCATTTCTGTAAACCATCACAAATTTACTTTATATTTAATTTAGTGTTTAGTAGGTTTATCTTACTCTACACGCATAAACTTTAACAACAGCATTTAATGTATTTCCTGTGCACACAAATGGAGAAAGATAGTATGTATTCAAAAATGAAAAATTGAAATTTTAAAATTAATTAATAAATCCAAAACATTGCTTACATCCAGTAGATAACCTTGATGACTCATGTACCCATTAGTGGGTTTGCAATAAGGCCAAAGTAGGCAATGGTATAGGGGCAGCGGAGTTTTTGGGACGGCAGGATTTCGGGTGGTCGGATTTGTATATTCATTTGCCAAGTTGCAAGACCATCAATATAGTATATGAAGAAGCACTGTAAAGAGGGCTTTCAGTGTGATTTTCAAAATTATGGAGTTCAAAGAAGATTACTTCAAAATCATTAAAAGCCATTGGAACCAGTGGTGCCCTTTGACCCGGGCAAGCGGGGCCTCTGCCCCGGGCCCCGGGCTTTGGCGGTTCGCACATGTCACAAACAAAAAATACGTGTATTAAATAAGAGATAAAATGAAATATACAGAATCAAATAAAATAATTTTATGAACAATATTCACAACCAAGCTTATATTACTGTATCTTGTATAAAACACAGGAATGAAACGTATAACATCTGAATACACCTAATTATTACAGTTTATTGCACAAAATAAGCAACCTATGTAAACATAAGGAGTACTTTCCTGAAGAACGGAGTTATCTTAAGGCAGTCAATCTTCCCGGATTAGGTGGGACAGTCCCGAATTTCGATAGTTTGCCCCGCATGGTGAGGAGTCCCGGAAAATGTTTCGCATTCGTACAATTTGTTCCGCTTGCCCCGAATTTTCACAAATAATCACACTTGAAAATTGAGCGAATCGCTAAGCGCTCTTACAAATATCGCCCTCGCTCCATGTTATATAGCCGTCATACATCGGTTCAAATTACAATGTATAATGTTGTTTTAATACATTGTCGCGTAGAATAAATTTCATACATTGCCACATACAAAATGTGGCGTAATTGCTGATGCTATCAGTCAGTCGCATTCAAAAACTTTTTGTGTCGACATCGTAGACAAGTAAAATATTTCGACCTTCTTATCTGACGTAAATACCAAAATATCCTTGCTGAATTTTATGTTTTTCTTTTGATACCTTGAGTGCGTTCTACGTCTATAATACGGGAATATACATATCTAATATAATAATATCTATAATACGGGAATATACATATAATAATATCTATAATACAGGAATATACATATCTAAAAATATTAAATATTTTAAAAATTATTTTGTAGTGCGCGAATTATACCTTGATGATTTTAGATTGTTAAGGGGCCCCGCAAATGCTGATCGCCACGGGCCCCGCACCCCCCTAGGGGCGGCCCTGATTGGAACCAACCTAATGAAGCTTTTCAAGGTAATAGCCATAAATATCTGGGAAAAGAATGGATTGTTCTCTGCTATAATATTTAATATATAAATTAAATGAATTCTATTGAATTTTTTAAGGGTTGGAAAAATAATTCAGCCTAGGGGCGGCAAGTTTCCAAATCTGCCACTGAGTGTACCCATAACATGGTTGAGTAACCTGGATATGCATTTCCAGTCCAAAGTAGTTATCCTCAGTGGTTATCCACCTATCTTTAAAACTAAAAAAGATGCACATCTCCCAATTATATAAAAAATACATAAAAACCAGAGTATTTATTCACATGCAATGAAAGTATTGTTTCATTTATAGAGAAAATGAAATAACAAAAAAAAATGTCACAGACAAGTATGCTTGTACTATGCAAATAAAAATGTAACTCCCATATAAACACAAAGCACTCTTGCTATAAGTCATCCAGAATTTCACCTCATTAGTTTGTGCATTAGAAGAAGTGTACTGAAAAGGACAGAAATAGAACAGAAAACTTTTTCATCCTGATTTGATATATAGAACCGATTTCAAAGGGTAAAACCTCTATAACACTTACCAGTAATATTACATTACTTTTTTACATTTTCTATATATGGGCACTTTAACTCCCACTGTGATTGGTGGTTTAATGGAAGACTAAATTGCAAATATGTAATTCACTCCACCTCTCTTCCCCTTTTGTCCTCTCTCCTTAACCTCCTTACACATACCTCTATGCAATCCTTCAACATTTATGGTGGCTGAAATATTTCATTTTAAATTTTCTCAGTCAATGACTGACAATTTTAAAGTTTCAAATAATTAATATCACTTCCATTTGAATGACAATTGTCACCCGACATTTATTATTTAAACCCATTGTAATGCATTTATATTTAAAACGAAATGAATGAACATCTCAGAAATATAAGAATGCTGAATGAATTCTGCTTACTCTATTAAACGAATTTTTCTGAACCTGCTGAAGGAATGAGAAAAGCCAGAAATTTTGCCTGCTGTTATTTGATAAAACTAGGAACTTTCATGACTATATTATTTTAAAATGGCGATGATTTTTATTTCTACTTTTAAAATTATTTTTGTTGGATGAATTTTTCCAGCGTTGATTTCATGCAGTTTTGTTTCTCAAACCTAAGGATGGGAATACAGATGCAGCATGTACCTGAATAATACCCTATCAATTTACTATTCATATTTTTTTGTTAATATCTACATATGGCCAGGCATGCAAACAGGGACTGACGGGCTTAGCCCTCCCCCCCAAAAAATGCTAAATTTTCTGACTTAAGGACCTCAAACTCTAATAGTGTGTATTAACCAGATATGTAGGTATTCAGTAGGAGCCTTTACTCCTGCCTGTAGTTGAGGAGACCCCAAATTGTCCAAATGTTTGATGGAATATTTTTTTCTTAGAAGTTAGCACTCCCCCAAAAGAAAATCCTGGGTGAGGGCCTGCACATGGCGACAATTTTTGTATTTTTGCGGCTCGTTCCCTTTATATATTCTTACGGTTTACTTAGGCCCTGTAAAGCAACTTATTGTTTAAAATGGAAAACGCATCGCATTTATCTGCTTGGAACGCAACAAAAAAGTAACAAAAATCTTACCTGAAGACAGAGTTTTCAGATTCGTCCAAACGCGGAATCGAAGCGAAGGACTGCCTCTTCGCCGATAAAAATGGCGAACGAGGTGCGTAATCGGCCGGAAAAAAAATAAATCCCTCCCCTTCCTAGCACACAACAGTTGGAACGTTTCTCGAAGAAGCAATATAAAGATGACCTACGGCTCTTATGCGTCTTCCGCCCTCTCCTCGAGTCAAAAATCACTTTTAAGGTTAGTCGGAGGAAGAGGCGTACGTAAGGAAAGGAAGGTGGGATGGGGGAGGAAGGAAAAGGCTGAGAGAAGAGGGAGGAAGATTTGTAGCGAGAGTTTAAGGGAGTGTAAGCGATCTGATTAGGCGGGAGAAGGAGCAGGTTGCGGTGGAGGTGGAGAGGAGACACGACGACGAGAAGCATGTAACTACGTAAGGCAGTGCGAACTGATTCTTGAAGTCGATTATTGTAATTCCGATTATCCGGACTAATTGCGACCTATGGTTCAACAGATAATTATCGAGATCGTCTTATGGCTGAAAAAAAAAACAAATTCTAGAATAAGTACTTGAAAAATAAAGGAACTTCTATTAGTCGAACCTCAAGGGGAACAAATATTCGACTTATGGAAAATTCGAGCCACGGGAGAAAAATAACACGGGAAAAGATTTTTTCCAGTAAAATGAACTAACTTCGAGTTAGAGACGTTCGACGTATAGAAGTTTGGCTGTAGTTATGTACGTCCAGTATTGGTTTTTCACAACTTTGTTGAGTCTAATTCAATTGAGTTATCGAGATCGTCTTCTGGCTGATGAAAAAATCGGTACAACATACACTGTACAAACTCTCATATACTAATGCGTCGTTTAGTTATCTTTTGAAAAATATGAACTACGTAGGATCGTTATAAACATCAACTTCAAGAACTATACGAAATTTGATGAAAATCGTTGAGCCGTTTTTTCGACAATCCAATTGTTATTAAAGTTGCCCAAAAATAAACTAACCTTATATTCATTCTATGAGAGACATGAAATATGTAGTATTATTTCAGACGTAAAATCAAGGAACTACGAAATTTGATCAAAATCGTTAGAGCCGTTTTTGAGAAAATCAAATTGTTGTTAAAAATGCGTAGAATAAACTACTCTTAATTATTGAGAAATGTCAACCATTTCTATGTATACTCTGCTCAGTATGATAAAATGCCCAAGTACGAGATTTCGTTCATTTTCGCTCTACCGTTTAGGCTCTAGAGCAGTAACAGACAGACAGACGGCATTGCGAAAACCACCTTTTCGGATTCAGCGACACCTAAAACGTTTATTTCCGTAAAAATCTCGAGATCGAAGTTTTTCGCGATAACAATACTTTCTCAAAATACTTCGTATATGAGAAAGTAAAAATTGTAAAACATTATTTCTCCAATATCCGTAAAAAAAAGTTATGAACAACCAGACGTGCATATTGGCTGCAATGCTGCCGTCGTCGGTGGTAATTCGTCGAAAGCACGTTCTAAAAGAATGGTCACTGATGACAGATGCATTGTAGCCAAAGTGCGCATATGGTTGTTCCTAACCTTGTTTTGGGTACTGGAGATACATATTATTCTTGAATCTTGTCGTACCTATTGGAGATACCTAAGTACTTGTACTTCTTTTTTCTAGCCCTTATTCTTGATCTTGTGACCTATGGTTGTTTGGTTAATAAAATAATCCGGATAATTAGAAATGTTTTTAGTCCAATTCTGCTACACGGTAAAGCAGGTGCGATGGATTTTTAAAATGTGGTTTTAAATAATGTAATTAAAAATTAATACACACTCATATATGCAAAGGTGAAGATAAACAATTACCTTATTAAGATAGGTTCTTGTCTTACCAAAATAATGGTGACGTGTGAGGATAGAAAATTCGATAAAATGCACAGACAGCGACGCTCAGAGGTTTAACGCGTTGAATATTTTCAGAAGATTTTCTATTTATTGAATTATTGCTAGAAATTCGTTCCAACTTATTTGCCCCAAAAAAATTATTGCAACTGATTTTTTTAATCAGAATTTGATCAGGATAATTTGAGTTCGGATAATAAGAACTCACTTATATTTGGAAGTGGGTCGAGTGGGAAGAGATCCATGAATGATTTAAACTAATAAATGCGAAGGACAAACTTAAAGAAAAAGGTCCAGTCGTGAAAGGGAGAATAGGCAAACGAGATAAAAATAGAGCATCAAAGAGATACGAAACAGTTTATAAATGTTTCATACTAAAGGAATGCATGGTAATTTGTTTTTAATTAAAATATACAGCGTTTTAAATTGTATAATTTTAAGTTCTTATAAAATGATTTAGTTCATCATTATGGCATTCTGTGTGTCATATACATACATATATAGTGAAGTTACCACATGCGGCCCCCCATATATTTCGAAATTATCTGTTCAGTCAAATACTACTTCAGTATGAGACCCCTTAGTTAGAGTATGGGCAACATTTTCTACATGGTGGGCCGCATTTGTGGTTGCGAATCCTTCGGCGGGCCGCATTAGAAGTTGCCAATGTTTCGGTGGGTTGAATTCAGAGTTATATAGAGGTTCTGATGTGTAATTTAAGTGAAAATCAAGTCTAAATTATTTTTTTAGGGTTAACATTCAGATGTTAAATGTTTTATCATCATCTGGGGAGCAGCATGCGGCCTGCGGGTCGTAGGTTGTTCACCACTGAGTAGAGTATAATGAATGGCAGAGCAACTTATTTGATTGCTTCATCCGTGAAAGATTTTTGTGCGCGTATTTCTACTCGAAATTTCAAAATACTCCCCATTAAATTTGAAGACTCGTCATGTTTGAAATGCATCTACAACTTCCTATTTCATTAAATCAAGTCCCCATCGTTACAGATACAAGTTTAAGAATTCGATCATTCGAGATATTCAAGGATATTTTCCTAATAATTGTAAAGATAAATGCCGCGTAATTATGCGGCGGATGGTAGCAACAAGTAAGAAACGATCCAGTGGGACAGAGACACCAAAACTACGGCCCGCGGGCCATATCCGGCCCATGCAGCGACTTCATCCGCCCCGCCCTACCTCATCAATTTATTTCACACATGGATATTCGTATATTTACGACAAGAATGTATCATTAAATATCGTTCATGAATTCTAAACGATATTTTTCAAGTACATGGATGCAATATACTTTTTATATTAGCGTATGACAAATTACTCAATCAAAAAATTCTCAAAACTAGCTCTTTGAAATTTACACGATACTCGATCAGTCATTCCAATGCACTATAAAGCCTTATGTTGCCCTTTCAGTAATAAAGTTTGTTGATCCCTCACATAGAAGATTAGAAAATCCAAGTTTTCCACCCGGAGAGGAGTTATTTATTGAATGTTAGCATAAAACTTACAAAATAGCACGATGGGGAGAGGTTAAATAGTTGCTATTAATAACTATTAAGAAATATTGTTATATCTATCAATTGATCCAGTAGTTTAACTTGGACATTTTTAGCGAACCCATCATGAAGTAAAGATGACAAATA
This sequence comes from Uropetala carovei, assembly GCA_036926305.1. NCBI lineage: Eukaryota > Metazoa > Arthropoda > Insecta > Odonata > Petaluridae > Uropetala > Uropetala carovei. Next base: position 11,057,605 of record JAXCHB010000043.1, read on the forward strand.
AAAACAAAAAATATTCCCACCCAATACGTCAGCTGTACAAACAACCTCCGTGACGTATGCGACAGACATCCTTAAGCATTAGCTTTTAAGTTCCTAAATTTAATATATCGGGAAGTTTTGTGCAAGGGATGCAAAATTTTCCACGGGCCTCCAAAATGGCGGAAACTTCCCCGTAATCGAATTACTCCTGTGTTGACGTCCCATAAAATCGAGGAAATGATAATTCCACTCGAATCCCACGATTTTTTAAAAAATGATACCTCTGTAATAAAAATTCACTGCGTCGTGTTGCGATTGAGTGATTAGAACAACACGTCATAATCTCCTATGGTTAATTGGATAAAAAAGGTCGGTGATTCTAAAGGAAGGGGATTGTCTTAAGAGTGGAGGCGAAGACACGCAGGCCATTGGAGGGGGTAAAAGGAGTTTGAGGAAGAATCTTAGCAAAAAAAAAGGGGGATAATGAAACGTGGTGGGGATAATGGTTTAAACGGTGGGTGGTGAAAAGAGATGTGGTGGGGGAAGAGAGGAGGAAAGAAGAGGGGGGGTGTGTGTGTGCGCGCAAGGGAGTCCCATCCTTCGCCTATGTATATAAGAACCCGGGTCTCCGACAAGCATTCGAGTCAACAACGGAAGAAGCGCTCCTACCGGCGGCATTCGGTGAAAATTTCAAAAACTGTAGTAGTTCGTCTCAAAAATCGATTTGCTTCAGTTTTGTTGTTCCGCATTGCCAAACTCCATCTCCGGTAGGTGCTTTAAATAGAGATACTCCGTGTGCTTCAAACTCTTTTGAGTATTCCAATCTGCGAATTTTTTCTATCTTTCTTGGCGTGTTTAGAAATTTGTGCATTTTAGAGCTCCTGGATAATTTGACGCTTTAATTGTGTCACTTATCGATGTTTCGGAGTCTTAGAATGTTTGTTATTGTAGCTATTTTTATTAAAAATCGTTCATGTATTCGGTTTGTCTGCCCGTGTGGGCAATATCTCTGGAATCCTGCAAACTGGAGAAAGTAACATTTCAGAATAGTTCGATCTATGTGAAAGCTAGACATGGAAAATATTTAGTGGATCTAGATTTAGTTGCTGGGGAATAATTGCTGTCTACGTCAGAACTTTGTTAGTAACTCCATAAGAACTCACGTTAGAACAAGTTAGGAAAGTACAGCGAAAGTAGATATTATAAGGCGATATTTTTACAAAAATAAATGTGTTCCATTGGTCGTTGTTTAGACATTTTTATTAAAAGCTTACCCATATAAAAGAATTGAGCTCGTTACCATGGTAGTCGATTGTTTAGACCCAGAAAAACTCCCACTTTTATCCGATAAAAAGTTAAAATGTACGCTAAAGCTACAGGGATTTGAATTCCGCCTTCAAAATAAGAAACTACAATTTCTAAACTTTCCGACAGTTCAAGTCCTGAGATCGAATCTTGACGGGAAATAATTTAAAAAGGCAAATATATAAACCTCATCACTTATGAGGCAAAATTAGCCCCCAGCGGCTGATCCCGGTCTACCAAATTCTTGCCACATGTAGTTCTCATATGTATTAACTTATCCTGAAACTTTGGCTTCTCTATGTTGAAATGATTAAGAGATATCGTCTGCACAGTCGGACGGACACACAGACGAAGTGAATACACATGCGATTTGTAAAAAAAATCGGTAAAAATATGACTTTAGAAGGGAGGGATCTAAAATTTTGTTGGCATTTATTCGCGATAGTTTTTGTGAAAAAAATACCGCCTTATGCCATTTTCTCTGTAATTCTTCCCTCACCTGCTTGATCCATCTTCCACTCTCTCAAAAAAGGACAGTTTGTTTCTAGCGGTGAATCTCTAGCGTTAGCTGTATGTACGTAAAACTGGTTTTCATTTGACTTCTCTTCTGCGACAGTCAACATGTCACTGGCAGCAGCAGCTGGACCCAGCTTCAGCGCCTACAGCTGGGCTGGATCTGGCAGTTTCAGCGGGAACATGACTGTTGTGGACAAAGTCCCACCCGAGATGCTCTTCCTCGTTGACTCCCACTGGTGAGTTTGAATTGAACGCTTGGATTTTTTTCTCTCGCAGATCCTTATGAAGTGTTTTTCTTTCTGCATCCGCGTTCTGTTTATGACTTTTATAGAATCGACGATCAATGAATATCCGCTTATGATGATGACTGCTTTGCGATCTAAGTGAGCGCTCGGTTTGCCCTACTGCTCTGTGGTCATAATCTTTATCTTAATTACCTTATTCGTTGAATAAAATTTTTATGTTAGCCAATTAATGCTAACCCGAAATAATTTTTAACTTTTGTATGTATTGCAACGAATTAAAACAAAGTAATGAGGATTTAAAACTTCAATCCCATTTTCATATAAGAATTTCAGCTGGTCGTTAAATATTGCCAGAAAACTGAAGAGAATGGATCAAAAGCAATCGCTTACATTTAAGGTAATTTGACTTCCTTCAATTGTAAAACTTTTTTATTGTTCTTGATATTTGACTGCTGTAGCTATTTTGATTGGAACGGTCTCTAGCCTTGACTATGAATAAATAATTAAGCAAAATATTTTGAACGTGATGCGAATACTATCAATGGCTATGCTCTTCTTTCACGCAGGTACCAATTCCCTCCACTGAACCCATTGTGGCACGCTCTCCTCGGCTTCTTCATCAGCTTGCTGGGATTCATCTCACTTTGCGGAAACGGGGTGGTCATATACGTATTCTCCTGCACCAAATCCCTTAGGACACCATCTAACCTTTTGGTGGTGAACCTCGCTATCTCCGACTTCATGCTCATGGCGACCATGGCACCCATGATGACAACCAATTGCTACTTCGAGACATGGGTGCTCGGTGAGGACACCAAAACATTACTCTTAAAAACAAATAAGAGATAAATGAAAGAACATAATTATAAAAATTTGACTGCGATATTGGCTTTGGTTTGAAAAGAATTTCCTAAATTCCATTTTTCTAATAAACACAAGATCGATTAGTTTTCCTTGAAATTTAAGTTCTCCTATTTGTTCTCAGCTCTGGATTATTTCAGAACTGGACATAACAAGCGCGCGATCCCGATAAATATCGTTATTCCTAAATATCAAACGAAAAACTGTTAGATTGTTTTCTTTTCTGTAATATTCTTGGAAACATTATCTCGCGCGCAAAGATTTTGGCCTCTTTGGCGCAGATTTTGTTCGAATGCGATGAATGACATTTTTACGAGCAAATTCTCTCTTTCTTAGGACCGTTCATGTGCCAGATCTACGGGATGTTGGGTTCGATGTTCGGCTGCGCTTCCATCTGGACCATGACCGTTATCGCTTGGGACAGGTACAACGTCATCGTCAAGGTAGGCAACAGATCGGAAATTCCCGACGGAAAATAATACACATTTTTCTTTTATTTAATAAAAATTAAATCCTTTCGATGATTGAACACGCCGTATTCCGGTACGAACAGTATGCTGTTTGTTCATAGTCCCTCTAAAATTCTCCCCTCCGTCTTCTCTTAACTAACCGCTTGTTCAAAAATTCCTTTACAATTCCTATTGCTTCGCCTCATGCCTGTTATTATAATATTATAATGCCTTATTCGTATGCATTGCAAGAGGTGAATGCAATTAGGTAATTCGTGGTTCGTCTTTCCGTCGGCCTGCATCTTTCATTTCATAAAAACTTCAATGCTTTTAAGAGGAAATATAGTTGTGGCATATATGTAACTTATACAAAATAGTATACAGTAGTTATAAGAGATCTACATTAAATTACATTTCGTGAGGGTCTAAGAGAACTTTTATGTGATACGCGTACTGGAGGAGATGGTCTACGAATTTCCAAATTTTTAAATAAAAAATTATAACATAACATCCTTCTTTCAACCATAAATTCAATGATCTATTGCATTATTTGCGACATCGCAAATGACGAATTCGGACGCTCTTGTGTTCTCCTTAATGAAATACACCTTTCCTCTCTTGTCATATCCATTCATTCTATAACCTCCATTAAAATTCTCCCCGATCTCAAAATATACATTTTTTATTTTTGAAAAGCAGATCCGACTCCTCTTGTTTATACATTCCATTTTTCTTCCTTCTTCCCTCCAAATCATTTTCTATAGTTTCTTCACCACACCGCTTTATGAATATCTAACAAAACCGATAATTTTCTCTTCTATAAAATTTCGCCGCTCTTACTTCGCAGTTCCTTTTAAAAGAAAACTTTGGATTGATCCGGAATTTGGTTATTAAAAGTGAGTCGTTCGACTAAATTTATTTATGTAAAGCCTATTACTGCTACTTTTCCATTTTCACGTTTAAGGGGGAAAAAAAGATTAGCGGAGTCCCTTGGAGAGAAAGAGGGAGGGAAGGGTGCGAGAAAATGGAGGGAGGGGCGATTATGGAGGTGGAGGGCAGTTTAACCCGCGTATCGTGTGCGGTCAAAGAAGATTGGTTTCAATCTATAATTCCGAAGCTATCTTCGCGCTGAAGCGCTCTGCTTCGCAAATGATATTAGTGAAATTGGATTACGCCCATAAAGGTCTCCTTGGAGGAGAAAACGCTTGACCTTTTTTTTTTAAAATGATCCGAGATTAGCGTTATACGTTTTCCAGACACCTCTTCGAAATTCATCCTTGAAAAACAAGGAGTCGCCAAACTTCTTACTAAAAGGGCCACGTGAGGCTTTATATGGCAACGTTAAGGCCGCATACGACCTTTCAAATGATTGATGGGGTCTTGTGTACATTTCAAAGAGCTAGTTTTGAAAAGTTTTTTTTTTATTATGTCAGGGTCGGATCTAGATCCTTGGGGACATGGATGAAAAATTTTTGGGCCGAAATGAAATTTTTGTTTTTTTTTCAGGCACAATTCATTAAAAATACTTTCACGGAATTAAAATATACCTTAGATTCGCTGCGTATTAATAACAAATATTAATTCCGCAAAAAATGTCTCCGGCATGTTATATTGTGCATTTGTAACGTCTGTATTGCATAGAGTAGTTCTTAGCCTCTCTCAATACACCTATTGGTTCAATTATCAGTATATAATATTGTCAATAACGATCGTTTACAAAGTTTTGATATAGTTGAAGAAAAAAACCCAACTGTCAACAAATTTAGAAACATAATTTAACCTGCTATATTCGACACGTCTTACCAGTTTGAATAGCCAGCTTGAGGGAGATGGATTATGTGCAATTTCCTCGGCTGTTATTTTCAATCTATCATGTCTTTGCTCAAAGTATTTGATTTTGCGGCGTTAAAATTTTTGGCCTATTGATTTGATTCTCTTTCTCAGGGTCTAGCAGCCAAACCTCTTACCAACAAGGGCGCATTGTTTTGGATTTTCCAAGTTTGGCTAAACTCTGCCGTATGGACTGTCGCTCCAGTTATCGGCTGGAACAGGTGAGTCACTGCGTTCGCGCTTTTGCGTTCTCTTTCACAGGGAGTTTAAAAAACGGATATCCTTCACTAAACAAAATCTTTCAAATTGAAGGTTCGCCTTATTTTTACGTGTATAAGTTTGAATTGATCGAAAGATCTTTCTTTTAGTGCTTTCCTAACTAACTTAATTTCCTTCCGAAAACACGCGACCTGTGGGGTGTTTATGCGATTGTCCATAAATTAAAATGCTTCTACTACGATGCAGCCCAAACTCACATGTATTTCTTATAAAATATTTTGAAATGATCTAAGAAATATAATAAATGTATCGACACTTCCAAAATATGCGATTGTTTATTTTTCATTATCATTTAAAAAATCATACGCAGTTGGGGTAGAAAAGAACGTTCCTAACAAATTATATATATATATATATATATGATTTTTATGCACGAATATATTCATAAGTAACGATTTTGTTCAACTTGCAACGTTTAAAAATTTTCCTGGTCTTCCCCGATTGCTTCACGCATCCATCGACCATGGATTCTTAAGCAATAGCGATAATTGAACGCGTGAATTTGTCATTTGTCAGGTACGTGCCAGAAGGTAACATGACCTCTTGCGGAACCGACTATCTCTCCAAGGACTGGGTCAGCGTGTCTTATATCTGGGCCTATTCCTTCTTCGTCTATGGATTGCCACTTGGCATCATCATCTACGCATACTGGTTCATCGTGAAGGTAAGTATGTTCGTGTGAAGATCCTCTAACCCAGTGTTCTTCAATGTACGGGTCGCGACCCATTACTGGGTCGCGAGACTCACGAGGAAAATATGAGCACTGAATGCACAACCAGCTGAAACGTGTCAAAAATTATAAGAAACTAAATGTTCTTATTATATAAATACCAGTATTTTAGTATGAGTTACTTTTTATGGTGAGTCAATGAAAACTCAGCTAAGAACGTATTTTTCTTCACGTTGCCTTCCCATTGACTGGGTCGCGAGACATCCTACTGGGTCGCGATAGAAAAGGTTTGAAGAACACTGCTCTAACCTACCATCCTCTTGCATGTGATTTCCTCTCCACGAAACTCGAATATTTTTACGCTATCAAACGGATAATTTCGACCATACTCAAGATAGTAGTGGAAAATTTAAAGTTCATCTAGTTTAGGATTTATCTTCTTTGTCCTAGCTCACTCCAATTGATCTATTAGTCATGCCTGATGAGCTAAGAATTTTAGTGAGGCGATTCTTACACATGATGGAAAAGATTTTTCGGAGCGAGAGATGTGGTTTTTTTATTGATTTTCAATCTCAGCTATATTAAATATATTTTTTAAATTTTATTTCGAATTTTCGTATTATTTTCCGTAAATTACTTATGCGTTCCTGCCCGCAATATTAATCGACGAGCAGTTTAGTGTTGTTTTGGTTACATAAGATTCAGGATACGATTATGCTGATTTCAGTTGAAAATTCGGCGTTTACTTGTGGCACAGAAAAGTTTTAGAAATAATAACAGGATGCGAGATAAATTTAAAATAATAATGATATTAATTGTACAAGTGATCAGAATTATTCATTTTAAACACGTTAATTATGAAAATATACGATGTTAAAAGGATATCATAACATCAAATTATTATGATCAGTTTCATAAATAATACATTTTAAAAATTCGAATCCAGTTTTTAGCGAATGAATTTAACATTAATTTAATATTTATGAAAATTTCATAGTAACATCTTTACGAGTTTTGTAAAATTATTTCATTTTTTTTGTGGCGGGTCTGCGTACTTGCAGTCAAATCTTTAAATCCCGAACGAAACAAAATGTCACCGAACGAGTTATATTGTGCATAATGCCATAAAAATATTTTTCTGTATATCTCCGGCATGGAGGAGTTGTGTTTCTTTGCGTAATAATTTACGTCAATCGATCCATTGACTTAAAATTCTTTCACAGGCCACTTCACCTAACCTGTCATTTTCTGCATAATTTGTTTCGCAGGCTGTAGCAGCACACGAGAAACAGATGAGAGAACAGGCGAAGAAGATGAATGTTGCCTCTCTAAGGTCTTCTGAAGCTCAGGCCACAAGTGCAGAATGCAAGCTCGCCAAGGTACGTTTAGTTAAAATCGAAGCAGTTTCAGAACGATCAAAACGTAAAGCAAAAATTATTTAATGAATTTTGTGTACTTTATGAAAACAAATTATTATTAAGTCCAAGATCAATATAGTTATATACGTATATAATTTCAATGAACTCTCTTGATATCACAATTTTTTATTTTTTAATAATATTTAGGAAAATACAAGCTTGCGGTAGCTTAATATCAAGCGAAAGATACTATATTTTAATCGTAACTTTTAATTGTTTTGTCTACTCTAAATACCCAATGCATAAATTGCTTTTATATAAATTTATTTTTCACGAGTACAACTGCCCACGCTGAAGAAAAATTTGGTGATATGTCCGTTTTTTACTATCATTACTGTAACATCCCACTTAGAATCGAATGTAATGAACACAATTTGTCGCAAATTGTGAAAAATTGCAAATTAGACTAAAAATAATGAAACCATGAAGATGTAAAGCGGACATGTCTGATTTAAGGATACCTTTCCCTTATAAAAAAATTGTTTGTAAAAATAATCCCATCAAGACAATTAAAATATCACATTCAGGGGACACAATTTAAGTCTCCACTGCTATAAAATTTTACCTTCATCAGACATTTAAAAAAAAACTCTTCGGTAGCATCATGAATAAAGTTTAGAACAACTTGGCCATGGATCCAAGGCAGCATAATTATCTTCGCTACAACGTTTTTGGCCTTTAAGCGTGACATTATTTCTGTTCTGTCTTTCAGATCGCCCTTATGACCATCTCCCTGTGGTTCATCGCATGGACTCCATACCTCATCATCAACATCGCTGGACTCTTCGCACCATCTTCTCTCAGCCCTCTGGCTAGCATCTGGGGAGCCGTGTTCGCCAAGGCAAACGCCGTCTACAACCCAATCGTGTACGGAATCAGGTGAGAGAGAACGCAATAGAGGTTTTCGAACTACGACTGATGATACCTACTTTTTTCATTAGTTCGTTCACTTTCGACATCTTGAGCTGCTGTCCTTAAACAAAAAAACTCCTATCGAGGTTAGAGTTAATTTATTCACATTGGTTTTTGTTATGTACCTTAAGCATTAATGTTTGTAAATATTGGAATGTTTGATAAACACTTTTATGGGACAATTTTTTGAAAAAATTATACGAGATATATTTCCCTTTGTTCTCATGAACCTCCATAGGGTGTCAGCTGAAAGTAAAGAAACATTTTCAATCAAATTTATAGAATGCTTTTAATGCATTATTTTTTTGTTCGAAATATGAATCTTAATTAATATTACATAAGGCTGAAAGTTGAATTCAACTAGACAAATTCTATCGCTTTTTTCATTCCTAAAATTTACATATGGCCGAATATTATAAGGAAAATCCCCCATTAAAATGACATGACTCGTGATACGACACGATCTAACTCGTAAGTCAGAATTAACGCATCAATTGTTTAAATTTAATACAGTAATACATGATCGTGCTCACCGGACTTGCGCGAGTCTTTTCTATTGGATTTAAGCAATCAATGCATTACCTCTGTGTAAAAGGTCACATGTCTTACGTATCATTTCAGTTGACGGCCTTTCTTAAAGGTATCTTAAGAGCTTGCTCAGTTGTTACCCTGTACAGTTTTTTCAACAATTGACATTTTCTGTCTACTACATCTCACTTACTTTGTGTCCTGTAAAAGGTCAATTTACGAGATACTGAATTTTGCAACTGCATTTCTTACCCCTTTTCATCCAACTAACTCCTTTCTCTGAATCGTCTCGTTATATCGCAGCCATCCAAAGTACCGTGCTGCCCTCTACCAGAAGTTCCCGAGCCTTGCTTGCACTCCTGACACGAGCGCATCTGACGCCCAGTCACAAGGATCGGGAGCTACTGCCGTCAGTGACGAGAAATCAGCAGCATAAATCTCTCTCTAACTCTCTCTCTCTAAATGTCCCTCTCTCTCTCTAATTTCTTTGTTCTCCATCTGAATGCTCAACACAATTGCGCATGAGAGATTTAGGGACAAACGACGTGATTCCTGGAAGGCTGTAACTATTAACTCCTATTATTTTCCTATCACCGTTCCTTTTAAACCCAGTACCGTGTTCATAAGTATCTTTCCGCCCTACTAAGCGAGCGAGAAGAAGAATTAATTGTCGAGAGGGCGAAACGATGGAAACCCTTTTTTTCTCTATGTACGCCCAAATTGACCTGATTGGAACGATGTATAATGTGAAAGAAAAGGGTGTAGAATTTCGTGATGTTTGAATAAAACGTTTTCATCGAAAAAATAATGCAATTTAAAAAAATATTAATGTTTCCCTTCCTATCCCTTTATTAAAAATATTTGCATCATGAATCTTATACATCAATGGTGTGTAGTCAGGGCATGTGTCTTGTATAGCTACACTGATCAAAGCATTAAAACTCTACAGTTACTTTAATTTTTCTCATTTTTATGGCTTTTATAATCTTTGTGGTGAAACTGCGGCATTCTTATCTCATGCTATGACATCTCTGCACATATATGCTCGACTATGTCATGCTGCATCCGTTCTAACCTTTCACTTCCAGTAGTCCTTTTAAATAATATGATTTCAAAGAACATTAAAAATTGTATGAGTAATCATTCCAAAAATAAATTATCAAGGACTGGATTATTAAGATAGGTCATATAATCATGAAATGACTGATAAAACCAAATTCACATGTCAGTTAAAAATCAGTTCCCTTTTAAAAAGGACAATCGAATATTTTTCCACTGAGGATGCCTATTCTGTAGCCAAAATGCATATATAGTTTTGTCATCAGTCCTTAGTCATGTTGAGTTGAAATAGTATGACAGATAACACATATGAAGAAGATGTTGAGAGACGTCCACTGACCATGAATACTGAAACATATTCCCCAATGACATGTTCATGCAGGGTCTGATTAAGTGGAATGCAAAATATGCCCATAGGACAAGGGGGCCCAAAGCAGACCAATGCTATCTCGTCTCATCAAAACCCTTTCCATGTGTTGCTGCAAAGATCACAAACCTTGCAATAATCTGTTACTTCTTATAAATTTATGATTTAGGTGGGGTCTTAAATGTGATGTCTGTGGCCTATGGGTCTCTTAATCCAGTCCCATATCCATAGCCAGGTGAATACGGTATACTATGAGAACTTCACTCAAGAGGCAACTTTTTCTACTAATAAATATTTGCAAGAATAAAAATCTATAGAAATAGAAAACAAGCCAGAGTTAATAAATGAGAAACTTTATCTGGAAACAAGCTAATAGCAGCTACTACAAATGAGCAAGGGATATTTGTTCAGACAGTCAATATTTTTCTGTAATACAGACTAATTTGACTGATTTCCTTGGTTTACTTATAGCAGTGGGGGGTGTTTGGTATGTCATAACCATTAGTGGATCTGCAATAATGGCCTACGGGCTGCGAGATTTTGGGGTAACAATAAATATGGAATTTCAGGATGGGATTGAAAAAAAAATTAATATTACACAGACATTTGATGAATTAGGCCATTATGATCCATAGATGGATGGACAGTCAAACAAACTGAATGCATGAGTGATTCTTTTAGGACTACAGTGCCAAAAAGAGGGGTGAATAGTTTTGCCTAGGAGCAGGAAATTTCCAATTCCACCACTGGTCATCATTTTACTTCACAATTGTAAAGCAAGCTAAATCTATTTGCAATAAAATACAGATGTACTGAGTAAAGGAAAGTGTTTGCTATCTTTTTATTATTGTTGATGGAATGTACCAAATGTCAATCCCTTATCACTTAGATATTTTATTTTGCTTCCAAAATATTAGCTGCAGTTATGATCCTTCCAATAGGAAGTTTTGCAAAGAAATAAAGTGAAACTTTATAGTTATGAAGTAAAATGTCCAATTATATCGTAGACCATTAATAAGGGAAAAAATTATATGGCTCCATTACATCCAGCTCTTAGAAAAATTGGTTGATAGTAGATGTAGTTGATAAGGAGAGTTAGACTATTATACAATGCAATTTTCTCTTCTAAATACTTCCGCTATACAGTTATGTGAATGAGACACAACTGAGTGACATACAGCGTTGGATGTAACAAGGTGCAACAAAATGTAGGGATCCAAGCTCAAAAAAAGCATGGTCATTTTCTAACATAATTTATTTTATTATTTGTTTTGAAATAATGTTAGAGAAATTTCTTGTGTTTTGAAGCCAAGTACTACTTTGTAAGAAATATAAATCATCAAATTGAGAACAAGCATTCCATTGAAATCATGGTCATTGTAACCAAAATTTTGGTTCTTAACATGTACCTAATAAGATGTACTACAGTGCACTCTCACAAATCCAGGACACTCAGAACCGAGACATTGCTGAATTTCCCAGTTTTTTGATCTAGGTGTTTTTCTTCAAAAATGAAGATTTGTACAGGAACAGATTTGCCATTAGGCACAGTAGGAATTTGCCTTGTGGTACTGGCATTCTAAGGATGTGATGAGTTTTGCTTATGCAATGAAATAAAGTATTTCTTATTTACCGTATTTTCCGGCATATAAGATGCACTTTTTTCGCGAAAGACGTCAACTAAAATCAAGCTGCATCTTATGCGCCAGGGGCATTAGCAGATTTAAAGTAAGGCCATTGGGATGGTCGGATTTGTATATAAACATGCCAAGTTGCAAAACCGTCAATATAGCATATGAGGAAGCACTGTAAAGAGGGCTTTCAGTATGATACTAAAAATAATGGAGGTCGAAGATTACTTCAAAATCATGAGAGTCCATAGGTACCCACCTAAGGAAGCTTGTCAAGGTAATAGCCATAAATAGCTGGGAAAAGAATGAATTGTTACTCATATAATATATAAATTAAAGCAATTGTATTGATTTTTTTATTAAGGGGGCAGAAAAATAATTTAGCCCAGGGGCAGCAAGTTTCCAAATCCACCACTGGCCAGGGGTAAATATTTTCTCAATCGTATAGATGTGCCGATACTTTGTATAAAAGTTTGAATGAGATAAAAATAAAATAAACATTTGCTAAGCCTATATCGTTCTTTTATGAAACAAACGATACATGCTTTTGTTGCAAAAGAGGTCATAATAATAAAGATGTTCGCTTTGTGATTGAACTACATATCAGTATTAGTAAACAACTTTGTCATTGACTTGGCAGCTACAAATGTAACTTAGTATTCAATTTCTCACGTTCATCTCTTTCATAAACAGTTTACCCCTGGATATAGAAAATCATCTTGCTTTCCCTGAACAGGGTAACTCATCATATTGAGAGTATAGCACATTGATGTGCGTTTCGTTGGTATGCATTGAATGTTTGATATAGTATTTTATCTAAGTGCATTTACATTCAATATGTAATTATCGTGTTAAAATATAAAGTGCAAATTCTAGTGCCTAATGGGATCAAAAAATAAAATATTTTTGTACAGTATAGCGTTTAAACTGGAAGTTCTGAAGTATGCCATAGATCACGGAAATCGAGCAGCTGAAAGGCATTTTGGTCCACCTCCAACAGAAAAAATGATATGGGATTGGAGGAAACAAAAAGAAGATTCAATGAAGGTAGACAAAAGCAAGAAAAATTTACAAAATGGCCACATCTTGAAGAAGACGTTAAAAACTGGATTATTGATCATAGGAGGAATGGAATTGCTGTATCAATGAAAATGATTTTAATTAAAGCGAGAAGAACTGCATATGAAAGGAAAATTGCTGATTTTTGTGAAAGATTCATGAAAAGACACTGGCTAAGTATGTGCACCAAAACTAGAATAGTGCAAAAAATGCCAATTGAATACAAAAATAAGATTATAGAATTCCATAAATATGTTATAAATATGAGAAAGAGGATGTGTTTTGAGTTAGGACAAATAGGAAACATAAACGAAGTACCTTACGATTTTCTAGGCTTCTACGATGAATAAACTTTCGGCATATATCAAGCATGTTTTCATTCCTGTACATAAGGTAAGATAAAGTACATGAATTTTTTTCCCTCAAATTTCTGCTTCAAAATCTTATACGCCAGGAAATATGGTACTTGCCAAACGACATTACTGTTTCTGCCCTCAAAGTGGGACGCAAAGGAATCGCTGGTAGATGTTTACATTGGAGGAGATGAATAATGCTGTCTGATTTTGATGAGGAACAAATCACAGGAATTTCGAAGTTTGAATATACAGGTGTAGATGGGTCAACACTTTTCTTTGTAGATTTTTTAAAGATACTATTGCATTGCATCCGTTATGAGTTTTTCTCATGTCCTAAGCATACAAATTATATCATTTCAATGGGTGAAGAAAATAAGAATTTCATTAATTTCAATGCTGGAAATGTCATCAGCTGAGCATGGAATCTGGAACGTAAAGCAATGAAATGGTAAGACTGAAAACTTTTCAATTATCTGGTAATCTTCCCAGATTATTACCATGATGACTTCAAATGTAAAAAGTTGCCAATTTTCTGGTGAAGTCGGTTTTCTTAATGCTGGATTTGAGGGACTGTACTGTACTTCTAAAATGCTGCTCTCTTAGGCTGAATTCATGTTTTGTTTTAATAAACATAAGTGAACTTGGGTTTTATTCTATGAAAATTTCTAATTCAAGGTGCAGAACAATGCTAACAAACAAACATTTGAATGACAGTATCAGAATAGCTTCAGTGACACGTTCTTTCATATACCAAACTAGCTGATAAAATTCAATGTAAGATTTCACATAAGGATTCTAAAAATAAAATTATGTACTTGTTTTCCCATCAGAATATTCTTACGTTTAGATATATTTTATTTTTCAACAATATATATTAATAATTTGAAATGAGTGAATACCTTGTTTCCCCAGCCTTGAAATGTTTTGTTGAATTCTGATGGTATAAGGTTGGACAGGACTGATATAAAGACAAAAAGATAACTTTTTTGCTTTGGATATCTGTTAAAACAAAACATGTTAAAATTTGAATGAAAAACAAAAAAGTTCCTTTAAAGAGTTAAAGCAAAAGCCTTAAATAACAAATATTCATCTGTGAACATTGCATTTAAAATAACATGAAAAATTGCAGCCACTTTTAAGAATGAGAGGTAGGGGTAGCGATGGGTTCTCAGATAAGCTCCGGAATCAGTGGGAGAGCAATGGGGAAGGTATAAATAACCAAACATAGCTGCACAAAAAAATGCAGTCATATGCTATATATGTGGCGTATACCTCCATTACCATCCCTGGGAACAGGTTCACTATTGTGCTCCCATAACTTGCCAACAGCTAAAACTTTTCTTTATTCATTTATTGTTTATTATTTTGCCTGGTAATCGAGGTTATTGGCAAGCCTTCGGCTCGCTTTCTTTTTATATCAGTTGTCATCTCCGGGCGCTATCGTGCCCTTCGCCTCGCTGGAACGCAACTAACCCTCCCCGTTGTCTGGTGATCAGGTTGGTAAATGTCGCAACAGGCCTGATCAGTTTTGCATGAAAGTTATTAAATCTAATTGTAAGTAAGTGATTGTGTAGGTAAATGTCGCCACAGGCCGTAGTTCTCATTCTGCCTGATAGGTCAGTGCCGCATGTACGTCAACAAACCATTGAGAGTGGGGAGCACAATAGCAAACCTAAGTCCATCCCTGATTAGGCGTCAAGGTTATGAAAATTTGTCTTACATGAAAGATACATTCTCATAAAAAGATATAGTTTAAATATCTTATTTATTTTTATTAACTTATCTTTTCAATATGGATATTTAAATAGATTGATTTATTCTTAAGAGTTAAGTTTGCATTGCTCTCTTTGTTAGTTCATAAATATAAGGAAAATTAATAAAAACTCAAATACAATAGGACATTTATTGCTGTTACAAATCAACCTACATATTAAGAGAAATGTATGTATTTTTTGTTCGTATGTATTTTTGACTAATCAACCTTTTGGAATATTATAGCCATAACTACTCCACACCAGACAAACAAAGAAGGTAAGAGGGAAACTCAGGGCTGGCCTACTCTTTACGAAGAGTGCCAAGGAGGACAACTGCTTAATATCCCTTCCGAAGGATGTAATCTAGGTAGGAGAAATGTGACAGTAAAAGAAATGGAATTATGGATGATAAGATGATGATATATGTACTGATAATTGGTAGTGTAGTTCGTCTAAATCTAAACAGATTCTTGAGGCTTAAAAATTGATATGAGCTCACATCAAATAAATTATATGGGTTGCACCAACATCTAGAAATGGTTGAATAAACAACCACATTGTGCTGTTGGCACAATGTAGTTAATTAATAATTCCCATTGCTAAGCACAGGATCCCTTAAAGTACAGGGTCCCTAGAAGCACCGGATCCTAAGTGTGCACCTAGTGCAGGGGTTTCCCAACTTTGTGAAGCCACAGAACCCTTATATTAAAATATTTCTTCTCGCGGATCCATAACTAAGAGATGGTAAGCCTAATTGCAATAAAATTAACTTTAGAATCATCATGCTTATTTATATAGCGTATGTATCTTGCAGTATGCAGTTTACAAGTGAGGCTTGTTTCCTGCTGTAAATAAAAGAAAGAACATATTGGGTCTCTATTATGGAACCCCATTTAGCTTCTGCGGAACCCAAGGGTTCTGCAGAACAGTTTGGAAAACCCTGACCTAGTGGAATATCTGCAACTGGTGATATACCACTTGATTGTGTTGCAAACAGAAAATAATCTCTTTTCTTTCTACCCCTTTAAAAAAACACAAATCCATATCTATAAATTATTAAGTCCATGAATGTATGTGCAAAAAGAAAAGAAATTAATTAGTAATTTCAAGGTATGGCATTGTTTATAAATAATGGAAAGGGTAATATTTGTCTTAATAACTATTTCTTATATTTTCCCCTCACTAGTATTCTGCTTTCAGAAAAAAACACTTCTTTCATTTGAAACTCTTTCTCTGACCAATTGACATCACTGAATTTCTGGGTTTAAAGAAACATTGTCTCATAAAGCTCCACTTTCACTTCAATTCATAAAAAAATTAACATGGTGTTGCTGAACTATTTAAAAGCTCATTTTTAATTAACTGCAGTTTCACACTTATTCAACCTTTTTAATTGAAAATGCATGGTTTTCATGATGAGCTTAGGTCAATGTACGACTACAGAATATGTAATCATCTTAGCTAAATTACACTGTATTTACGTCTGTGACATTTAAGTTACACTTTAAATGGTCACACTAAATTTCTCCTAGATCGATCATTTAGCAAGACGTAATTTTTATTCTACATTACTTCATGATATTATTTCTCATTACGAATGAATTAAGCCGTGTAACAATTCCTTCCAACTTCTCTATTTGATAATTTTACTCGCATTAATTTGGCATACGATAGTAAAATTTCATTAAGATCTTTTATCATATACTTCGGATAGTATTCCACTGAAATGAACTGATTTGTTAGATATCCTCCACTAACTTACCCCATTGTTCATTACAACCACATGTATGATGAATAATTGCCAATGATTAAATCATCACGCGAATATCACGCTCTGCGAGAGCGTTTTGTTGCTTGTATCATTGGAGCCATACCAAGCAGACATTTCGTAGTATTTTTTTAAAAAACGTGTTTACATGCAAGTTATAAGCTGTTAAAATTATCTTTTTAACATATATTTTAAATTTTTGTATCTGATGGAATCATGTGACAGCTCCAAAGGTAATTCCGAACTGCAAAATTTTGAACTGCACCTGAAGATAAAACCGTATCTAGTGGTTATCTTATCCGTCCGTTTTTATCATCGCATAATTTCGCTAGCTAAAGAACTAAATTTTATGAAAATTAAAACAGAATTGGACTCCTAACTTTTATGTCATAAATTTGGTGTAGGTGTGGTTTAATTAATACGTCCTTCATAGTCTACATATGGCTTCCAAATTTATATCAGTGCGGTAGTGTATTCAAAGCCAGACATTTGATATTATTAATATTACTTTGAATGAGTTATTTTATTTGTTGCTTTTTATATTTGTTGCAACTTTGAAGGTTTTTATTTAGCAACCTAGACTTGCTTCAGAAACTAGCATAATTTTGTTTGATCAGGAAATTTTATTTTAAAATTTCTTTTATGCCCATAGGACACCATACCTTGCGGTAATGGGTGAAGACGACGTTTCCTCAGATGCATCCCCCTCTCAAGGTTCTCAGAGCCGGGAATCAACGAGGCGCGGTAAAGTGTGCGGTGTTTGTGGAGATCAAGCACTTGGTTACAATTTTAATGCTGTAACGTGTGAATCATGTAAAGCTTTCTTCCGACGAAATGCATTGAGAAATAAGGTAAAGAATTCCTGCTATTGAACTGTAGGCGTACATTTTGTCTTTAAAACAATGAGGGATAGAAATAAATTATTATATGCTTACACATTTGTAAAGGCAATCTCAGTAAGATGTATTTGATATTATCAGCTCCTTTAACAAAAGTGATTTTTTTAAATTGTTACTGTGATGCCTTATGTTTCCTGTTGTTAGGTTATCTATTACCATAACTAACTGTGCAAGTGTGTTTCTGTGTAATTGGATTTTATATTTCGGTATCTTATTTGTTGGTATCATTGTAAAACTCAGGCACTTAAAAGTGCTTTGTACTTATCATTATTTCTTCCCTATTTAATTTATCATTATGGTCATAATTTTCTGCTTTTGTAATTATTTACCTCTTTTTCCCTCAACTAGCAACAAATTTTACTTGTTTGTAATTGAAAAGTAAATTTTTGTATGGTTGTTTTATTTGTGAGATTATATCCTATATATTTGAAGTACAGTGAAAAAGTACTATCTTATAAAACATTTATTTTTTATCAAAAATATTGGAACAGAAATATCTATACGTTAACTGTTAACATTTGTATTTTAAGTTATACTTAACATTTATATACTTGCTAGAGTATTTATGCCAAAGTGAACCAATTGCATGTTTGAAGCTATTTTAAATTTTTTTTTGCTTTGTAAACAAGTATATCCCATAATGGAAACAATAGTATAGCAAGAGAATTCAATCTCATCAGTTACATGTTATTATTCATACAGAATAATTACACAAATGTATTATTTTTTGAGTTGAAACTGTAGTTTGAAAAACAAAAGTCATCAGCAACATGCATCAAGCCACCAGTGCTTTCACAGATGACAAAATATATCACAGTATGAAATTTATTCCTGTTTTGGCTTACATGTTTTAGAAAAAGTATAATCTTTTACCAAGTTTATTGTAGTAATTCTGAGTGAAAATTTTTTATGATATCCACTGTTTGCAAATTAATGCATAATTTTTCTCTCAGGAATTTAGGTGTCCATTCAGCGATGCTTGCGAGATTACATCAGTCACTCGTCGCTTCTGCCAGCGCTGTCGTTTGCGCAAATGTTTTACTATCGGAATGCGAAAGGATTGGATCCTTTCAGAGGAGGACAAGAGATTAAAGAGGGAGAAGGTTGAGAGCAACAAGGCAGCAGCACGAAAAAGATCTCGCTCCGGCAGCACCAATGCAGAAAAAAGCGTCTCTTCCCCAACTTCCAATATAATTACCTCCGAAGCTACGAGTGACAGTTCGCCATTGCCTCCTTCTTCTTCCTCCAGTCCTACTTCAAATTCCTCGCAACCAACAAAACCTCAGGCATGGGTGACTGGAACACCAAAAGCCAAAGTACCGAAATTGGACTCGAGCGAAGAACCGATACCATCCCTTCCTCGTTCCTCTCCTGTAAGCGTCATCACCTCTCAAAACTCTCTCATTCCTCAGACGCCAACTAATCAGCCAACCCTTCCTCAGCCGGCAGCATTACCCCAGAGTCAAGAAATTCCATCTACGTCTTTCGAAGCTCAGTCCGATGCATACTCTGCAGCTTTGCCCTCCTCTTCTGCGGTCCATCAAGAATCACATTCCCTTATCGAGCAGCCTAATGAGCCATTCCCAGTATCTGTGCCATTGCAGCCTTCCACTGCTGTCACCTTCGTCCCGAGTACAGTCGCAGCTGTCCCTCGAAGTACACCTCTGTTGAATTCTCTTGTGAACCAAAACAGCGAGGATCCCTCGAATGCATTCTATTCCCAAACCAAAGGTTCCGATGCCATCGGGGAAGGAGTCGGCATACGGAATAAGAGTAGGAAGAGCACAGAGGAAGAAATGGATGAGAAAAGCATGAGTAGAATGGTCCCTGTCAAAGTCGAGGGTCACATACAATCGTCAGATTGGTGGTCAGCTAATGAAAACCGTGAAGTGATAGTACAAAGTGCCATGAGTCCTGCCAATTTGGTGAGTGGGTCACTCGAAACCGAAGAGTTGGATAAAGAAGAGAGTAGGGACATGGTGACGACGAGGACTGATGATGATTATGGGAATGTAGAAAAAGTGGCTGATGATACCATCTCCCAACTAGCACCAATTACTCTTGATGATGATTGGGATTATCATGGTAATCTTTCGAGGTAAGTAAAGTGGTCTCAAAATTCTGTCTTAGTTAAAGCTTGGATATTTGTTGGTTTAGCTTAACGATATCCTGCTCGTAAAAAACATTTTATAGGGAGAGAAACAGCAGCATTCTGAAATGTCTTCCTTATTTTCATCTATGCATTTATAAATTATGATGATAGAAAGTGATAAAAGAACTGAAAATGTGAAGTGTAGCTCAGATTTGTTCAAAGGTTTCTATTATCCATAATATGTTAGTTACCTTCTTGAGTTAAAAACATAAATATGTAAAAGATTAATTATTAATTGATTGAAGTTTTCGCGGACGCTTGTCATGCTGAGGTTATATATGTTTTTCAGGTTATCCCGCGTAAATTTGTGCGTTAAACGCCAACATTTCTACTCCTTTGCCGGAGACTTTTTCAGGGTGATCTGGCCAGGTGTCCTCATGTCTCATTTGGAAAACAAGGATTCTCGCGAAAGAAAAACTTTACAGAAAACGAATAATATGGGAGGCATTAGAAATAAAAAAGCATGGAAATAATTTCAACAGAGACAGTGGCTATAAGTTGGGCAACACTTGGACCCCAGTTATAATAAACAACATGATAAGACAAATGCCACAATAAAACTCACCCCACCACCAACCCTCCCCTTCCTATAAATCACCCACCCCTCCTCTGCTACCGTAGTATATATAAAGTCTACATGAGGACACCTGGCCAGATCACCCTGAAGAAGTCTCCGGCAAAGGAGAAGGAACGGCGTTTAATGCAAAAATTTATGTGGGATAACCTGGAAAACATATATAACCTCAGCATGACAACCACCCGCAAAAGCTTCAAGGCAACATGAGGACACCTGGCCAGATCACCCTGAAGAAGTCTCTGGCAAAGGAGAAGAAATGCGTTTAATGCAAAAATTTATGCAGGATAACCCAAAAAACATATATAACCTCAAGATTAATTATGTCCGGGCTTATGCTGAATCTGGGATAGTATAAGTTTGATTTTGATGATAGTAATTGTTATGATGAAAATTTTGAATGAAACACATTTATGAATAAAAGGGATTGTTTTTTTTAAGGCTTTCTCAACCTACAAAATTAATTACCGTTTGAAGACCAAATTTTTAGGTCATAAAGCAGGGGTGTGTGTTATACACGGGTAACACTTTCACGCACTTAAAATTGGAAATTAAAGTGAATTTACTTCGCACCAGATTCTTGCTTTTTGGGTGAATTAAGGGGAAAACCACAATAATTATCGATAATCCAGGTTGTACATATATTAATTATACGTATAGAACACCTAATTACTTCTATACCATTTTAATTCCATCCTCTCCAAATATTATGCATTTCACTAGCTCATCAGCTGATTGCAGTAATTTTTGCAAAATCACCTGATAGACTTCCCGCAAAACATGCATTGAAAACAAAGAAACATTGAATAAGCAAATTGAAATAATATTATTAAGTTAATGATTCTAGTATGTACAATTAACAATGTAAGTAATTTAAAAACCGTAGAATGACATGTATGAACTTAATCTTATCAGTCGTATTTCCTGTTTCCAGATTTGTTTGTTAAATTTTTGCATTATTCCTTCCATTAACCACTCATCTGTGTATGCCGTGTATAGACGTCATGACTGTACGCACCGGTGTTGGGTATGCCGAGTATAGACGTCATGGCATTTTTCATGCTGATTGCTATGGATATGCCATGATTTTCTGTCCCGTAGCACTCACACTTATAGCTGGGTTCTTCTAGTTTGTGCTACCTACCACAGATGGCCTTGTCTTCCTTTTTCTTTGAGAAGCAGGTCTTCATAAGGGAGTTCTGTATAGGCGTTGCGGGTTGCATGTCCACTTGAATGACTCGGGGTTTTTTCACACTCCCTTGCAAAAACTCACACTTTTCTCTGCATGCACTTTTGTCTCAAGGGTAATCCTGCTATTTATGAATGTTTTTCCTGCTAGTAATCCTAATGGTACATGTGAAAAACAGATGTATATGGAAAGTTCAAATTTTCGTAGAACCATCTATTTTGGAGATATTTTGCTCTTTTTTAACTTTTGGTATACACCGTGTAGCGGTGAATTCTGTAAACATATTCAAAATATACCTAATTTACGACAATAAGGACGACTGTATTCTTTTACGATACGAAATAATAATTTTGCCTTATAATGCTATTCATAATAATTTAAATATCTATACCCCAAATATGGAGAAAGTCATGTGTTGGCCACATCAGATTTTTGTCTTATTTAAAAGGATTGGCAGGAGTGGTGCTTCGGTTTTCCACGCGGCATCAGTTTGATCATCTTAATGTATGAAGTTGCTGCCATTTAAACTCATTCACTTTCATTATTGATGATGTCTCTCTAAGACGTAATGTGGAGCTTATTGAACGCATTTTAAAATTGTTTACTGGCAATAATTTAATGCTTTAACATAGTTATTTATGGTACTCTAGTTAATGCTTAACATGACAATATAATTTTGTTCTTATACCTTACAAAAATCAAGGCTGCTCGCTGTACACGGGGTATAAGAAAAAGTCAGGATTTTTTGGCAAAAAATATGGGTGCACGTTATACACAAGTATATACATTAGTCAATAATTTTCCTGATTATTATATTAACATTCAAGGATTATGTTATTCCATTGTTAATGTAGAGTTGGATTGAGAGAGGAATTGGCTGAAAACCCCTCAGTTTTATAATGATTAACTGTTTTTGCTTCAAAATTTTATAACCGTTTTATGGTCTTGTGGAGAACTTTGATTTATCAGTGTGGCATTTTATGTTGTTTCTCATTTGAGATCATAAAATTTTTTGGCAGCTTATTATACTTAGTGTATGATGCAAAGTATGTTCATATTTTTGCAGACGTGCTCCCATCGCACCAGATTCCATTGGGTCCATTCTTAGCGAAGCAATAAAAATAGAATTTGAAGCACTTGGTCCGCTTCACTGTAGTATAAGAGAAGGGGGTGGAGATAATGGGTGCGGAGGAAGTGGCAGCTACCAGAAACATCTGAATGAAGCAGAAAGGGCTAAACTGAATGAGCTGGTCGTTGCCAACCAAGCCTTGTTGGCTCCCCTTGATGCCGACCTCTCAGCTCCGTTGGACGTGAGTTATTGCTCATTAATCTGACCATCAAATATTTTTATTTTTAAACTGTAATATTCAATTTTTTATTTCTTTAACTCATGGCTTACCATGTTGCTATGAAAAGGTTAAAGAAAAATATATTTTACGTAAATTTGATGTCTGATATAGAGGGATGTTAAATTTAGTATTTTCTCGTTGATCATAATATGGCTGTATTATTTATTGGTGCAAAGCAGGCACGCAACCGAGGGGGGGCTGATGGGCTTAGCCTTCTCCCTCCCTCCCAAAACGCTAAATTTTCTGACTTTAGAGCCTTAATCTTTAAAAGTTTGTATTAATCAGATATGTAGGTACTCAGGAGGAGCCTCTGCTCCTGCCTGCAGTTGAGGGCTTCGCAAATTGTCCAAATGTTTGGTGGAATATTTTTTCTTAGAATTGAGCCCCCCTCCCCAAGAGAAAATCCTGGGTGCATGCCTTGTTCACAGTACCATTTTGTTTTGTTTCTTCTATCATAGTCTATAAATTTGACATTTTTTAAAAGAATGTTGTATAATAATGTTGAAAATGTTATAATGATTTATTCAATTATAGGGCTAGATAATTCATCCCTCTTTACCTAAATGATTTGTTACACTGAATTGCCTCATATGCTCAATGATTATTTTTTTGCTTATGATTATTACTTGCAGACAAGTGTTTGTGGTGGTGGAGAGCCACCTCTGCTGGATATAATAAATCTCACGGCAGTAGCAATTAGACGACTCATCAAAATGTCTAAACGAATTGGTGCGTTTAAATCGCTTTGTCAGGAGGATCAAGTGGCACTGTTGAAAGGTGGTTGCACAGAAATGATGATACTTCGGAGTGTGATGACATATGACCCTGACAAGGATTCGTGGAAGGTACAAGTTCTCAAATTTTAGATTACATTTATGCAAAAGTTGAACTTTATAACCTTCCGTTAGTTTTTGCGGTAGGTTATAAATTTTGTTTTTTTTTGTCATTGCAAAGAGATTTCAGAACTTATTCATTTAATGTCAGTGTAAAATTTTGCAAATAATTATCAGTATTTTTTCATGTCAATGCTCTTAAAGGCCCCATACATGATTAATTAAAATGTGCAAATTAACTGTTCTAAAATAATGTGCAAACTAACTGAACTGAGAAATGAGCCTCTGTTGCCCTTAAGGGCCCCATACACGATCAGTTAAAATGCATAAATCAACTGATTCATCATAACTGAGGTAAAAATGAGTAAATTGCGCAGTTTGTACAGTTAAAAGGACGAGTATTTTAACTCTCAGTTAAGTCCACAGTCCTTCTGCTTTCCCCATCTCACTCCGAGCAAACAAAGCACTTAGAGGCTTTGTTCAAGACTGAGGAATGCGCAGTTTTTTAATCTCGTGTAAGGGCAACAGAGACTCATTTCAGTTAGTTTGCACATTATTTTAGGAGAGTTAATTAGCGCATTTTAACTGATCGTGTATGGGGCCCTTTACATGAGATTAAAAAACTGCACATTTCACAGTCTTGAACAAAACCTCAGAGTGATCTGGGTACTTTGTTGCTGGGATTGAGATGGGGTAAACAGAAGGACTTACTTATATGTTTTTTGGTTTAGCTCTGCTGAAAAGAGAAAAAAGAGGAAACGTTTTTGGTGCAAAAGATGGTTTTTTAAAAAGAGACGTGCACTCAAATATGAATCTCCTTAAAGAACCTACTATAAAATCAAAAGAAGACTACAGAAATTACTTAAGAATGGATGAGGAAACTTTTAAATTACTGTTGAGTAGAATTTCACACTTCATCCAGAAAAGAAATATGAATGTAAATATAAAGAATGTGCAGTTAACTGTGTGTCATCATTTCATGGTCAGTCTGACTCTGCATTTAACAGAGAAAATGATGAGTTTTACTCAGTTGAAATACTCATTCTTTTTACTGTACGAACTGCAATTTATTCATTTTTTACCTCAGTTATGACATCACACAGGTAATTTGTGCATTTTAATTGTTCATGTATGGGGCCCTTTATATGCAGTGTTGAACTGGGGACAGTTCACAAGATTCGGTAGTTAAATTTTGAAAGTTTTAGAACCATTGCTTAACAACACTGCGAAATCTTGTGAGCTGCTGTTGAAAAATTAAACGCCTTTAGAGTCCAAATTTACAATGAAAACCAAGATGCCATTTGGAAATTAGTTACGTAAGTACTTGAAAGTTGCCTATTATTAATCAGTAAGTAAATGTTGTAACTGAAATAAACTTTGTAGTACCCTAGGAGCATTAAAATAATAATGATAATACAGTAGAAGATTGTTTATCCAAAACGGTTGGAGTCTGACTCATTTCGGATAAATGATATTTTTGGATGTTAGATGTCTTAACCCTTACACAGCAATCAACCATAAAAAACTGGTACAATATACATTGTACAAACTTTCTCATATACTAATGCGTTGTTTGGTTATCTTTTGAAAAATATGAACTATATGTAAAATATACTAATGCGTTGTTTAGTTATCTTTTGAAAAATATGAACTATGTAAAATCATTCATCATTGTTCATCATGGAAAAAATTCATAGGAAAAAGTTCTATAGTAAGATATCAATAAGGAAAAAAAGCCTCCTTGTCCATAACTACTCACCAGATGTTTTATTTTGCAAATGGTAAGAAGTCTGCTATTTGTTTTTCAAGTTGTAGATTGCTTATGGGGAAGGAGTGATAAAAATTGAGTATGTGGGTGGCGGTATGATTTTTCAAAATTGCTGTGTTTAAACAGGATTAAATTTTTTCCTGTGACTTTTTTCCTATGGCTTTTTTCTGCACACCAATAAAATATCCTGTCTTGGTTTTCACGTTAAATCTGGTTGATTGCCATGTGGAAAATCTTGTTCGTAATTGCAGGGGGTCGAGTGGGTTCTGTGGCCGGCTACCTATTCAGGGTAGGGGCAGACTGAGTGGTGAAGCAAATGCCACTTGATAGAGCTAAATTTCACTATTGTTGATAGACAGGAATGCACAGTAGCGGTTCTGTGAGGGTCTGTGGAAGGTGATAATGATGAAACTAGGAAACATACGACGACTACAAAGTGGTTTTGGAATGCAGCCTGCAGCTTCGGGAATATGTCGTTATGCAGCCCACGCAATGCTGGGAGTTTGAGACCCCTGCTCTATACATAAATTTATTATTTATTCGAGTGATGTTATCACCTTTTTTCACATTATGCCCTTCTATTGGTGATCCATTTGATTCAATTATATTAGCCCTCTCTGAACCAATAAAAGCATCATCTGACTCTGAAGGCCCATTTTATTTTGAACAGTGGTCCCAAAGATTTTCCAACTGAGTTAACAAACGGTTCCAGAACTTTTTCAAAATTTAACAACCGGTTCTCGGGAACCAGTGTGAACCGGCCCCAACTCAGCACTGGGTCTAACAATGTAAATGAAAGACAAGGCAACATCCTGTTCAAATGGCAAGATTTCCCCAAAATATCTTAATTAAATGCTTAACGTGAGCGATTTCGAAATGTAGGCAGAAAAAGATGAATAGTGTAGGATAACTTTATAATTTTTTCTTCAAAATGGTTCAGATCCGAAGATCATAGGTTAATTCTTTCTAATTTTAATGTAAAAATGAATGGAATCCTGCACATCGAAAAGTCATATTTTACGTGTTATTTTATGGGAAATGGAAATGTCTTCCTTGGAATCGAACCCAGGACTTTTTTGAGATTTTTTTTTGTAATCACCTTAAAATATGTGAATCAAGCATGCTTTCCAAATTTAAGTGTTTCTATCTCAATTCTTTCTCGAGTTATCAGTAGTGGGGTGGTTAGCGTGTCTAGCTCCCAATGAGAGGGTCGTGGGTTTGAATCCTGCCGAGGGCATTTAAAAATAAATATTATTATTCGCATTTTTTATAGTGAGCGGTTGTAGCATTACATCAGACAAACCATCCAACAGATCGTGGAAACTATATATAGAATACCTGTACAGTAATAGAAATACTACATTAATTGGCAGGGTAAGGTTGACGGTGGTGCGAATTACGTGTTCACTTGTTCACTGGAGGCACCCAATGCACAGTGGTGAGCCGGGTAATTACTAACGAGGCTTTAAATTAAAATTTTTTTCTCCTAACAAATTTTGGGAAAATGCATTATTTTTAAAAATAGTTAACTGGATTTCTGGATAAGTAGAATCTGGATTAAAGGTTCTATACTGTATATTAATTCTTGGATGGGAAATCAACAAATAACATCAGTATCTACCTGGAAATGGCAAAAATAAGTACACTTCGATTGTAATAATTTGATTCTATTCAGTTATTTTAACAAAAAAGTTCATTTTTTGAGAAATGGTTTCTAAAATTTTGGCAGTACACCACTGCTTATATGTGGTTGTCAGGTTCTCTAACTCAAACTTTTTCTATAATGAGATTTTTTGTATTATCCCAAGGTCTGATGTAATTGTATAATGAGTTACACTTACATGAATCATAAAATAAATTAACCAGATAAAATGAAGCAGGATCTCTAAAACCATTTGTATATTAACAAGTGTAAAAATCTCTAATTCTTAAAGAGATGTAATTTCAAATCCAGTAGTAGTATTTTTTTTCAGAGACACATTTAATAAAAAATGTAACTTTCAGAGGCATAATGATACAAAAGACAAAATAATTATTGTGCATTGAATGATCCTGCTCAAAGCTTCAAATTAGCTTAATTCACATAATTTACTGTATTTTCAAGTCCATAAGATGCCTCTAGATTAAAAATATATTTTTCAGGGCAAAATTTAAGTTTTATATAGGATATGGTGACCATATTTCAACAAGGAAAAAATGGGACATTTCCCGTAATTCACAAGAAAAAAATGGGACAAAACAGGACAGAATTTGCAAAGAATTTTTTAAAGCGGAAGTTTGGTTTATTTCAATCAGTACATTGCAAGAATTTGAACAATTCTGTAGACAGGAAAAATATTGACACATTAAAAAAATAGTTAAGTAATGATGTGTGGAGCTAAAAGAATCAAATTAACTTGGTGAGATTCCACACAATCAATTACGACCAACCACGGATGCAAGTAGGGTTGCCAACATTGTCATTTTGACCTGGAGACTCTGGGTCTAGGGATCTGTACCCGGGCTCTGGGTATATTTTCTTCGGGTCAGCAAGATTTTCTGGACTTCTTCTAAAGAAATAAAATAAAATATGAAATTTTGGGGAAAAGTCGCTTATCCGATTCCGATACATTGATGTTATATTTTTATCATTACAGGCACCTCCCGAGATTCGACCATTCGAGATTTGAACAATTCGAGAATTCGACCGGTTTTGACCTGCTTATTCAACCCAGCTGATCGGTCGGTCGAATTAGGAACTAGTTTACGCGAAGCAATTTTCGGCCCGTCCAACTACGCGAGGATTAGTTTCAGTCTAGACATCGTTATTTCTGCTCTAATTGTTTGAATTTGTGCTGATTTCACTTGTTTTTAGGCGCGTTCGACATTCGACCGCATTTTCAGGACTGCATCCCGGTCGAATCTCAGGAGTCGCCTGTACTTTGTTATACAATAGGGTGATCAGATTTCAAAAATTAAAAAACGGCCTACACATAAATTTTAATTCAGTGAAACAAGTCGTTCAAAAGAATAATCCCAATGGGATAAATATAAATTTAGCTTATTAATGCTGAAACGTAGGTGGATGAACAACAAATCAATTTACTTTTGAAATATTTGTATAGTTTTATTTGTAATTAATTTGCAGCTGATGTTGAAGGAGTTGGTTCTGAAGACGGTATGAGAGTTGATGATCCATCCTCTTGTGCAGACATTTTCTACTTTGTGGATGAAGATATTTCTTGAAGTAATTTGGGATTGTTTGCAAGCAAATCGTAAAAGTCGTTGCACAAACATTTCTGAAGATGAGCTTTGATGTTTCCGAGGAAATGGTTCTTTTCGTCTGTCCACAGAGCATTTATGATAGAAAAGTCTTTCTATAGCTGCACTTGTGCCGGGAATAGCTAAAGCAAATTCCACTACCCTCTAAATTCGTGTAGCATTAATTTTACGTGTAACTTTGTATATGAAATGGCACTCTCGGAAAAAACAGGACGATTGGCGTCCCGTTTTAACTGTATCAGAACAATAAGACACAAGTAAAAGAATGGGATGTATGGTCACCATAATATAGGAAGAAAAACAGCAATTTAACCCTTTGGAGTCATATTTTTTTCCAGGTACCTTTTTCTCAGGTCATATTTATTTTCAAGAGAAACAATAAAAACACATTGACATTTAATAATGCCTTATTTTTATTTTTAAATGAGTTACACATTCTTTTTTCATAATAATTTCAGACATTTTATTACTTGAATTACTTTCGTGTGCATGTTTCACAGTAGTAAACAGTTTCTTTCCTTCTCCCTTTCACTTTTCTATTGCTACATACAGCACAGTCTTTTGAATTGCTTCTTTCATTTGCCATAATGAAATGTGGTTTTTTATTGAGTCGCTCTTCTGCAACTGATGATGACGGGCAGCCTCTACGATTTCCTGTTGGATTGCGAATGCTGCCAACAAGTTGTGTCAGTAGTGACTTCCTGTATTTTAGGTGTTTTACAGGCATCATGCCATCTTTCTCATGTTGAATAGCTGTTGACTATGGATACCTCAAGTAACCAAAAAATATTTTGTGCCACCATTTCAACGACTTCCTCGTAAAACCATAGCTCAAACAATAGTGGTCCACATGGTCAACAACTCCCATATTCTTGATGTAATCTATTATAGCCACTGGTTTTCTAAACTGTTCTTCCACTCCCCTGGTAATTTTTCTACTTACAATTTCAGCATCCGAATTGTGAAAAGTAGAGAGAACATAGACATTTCGTTTGTCATTCCACGCTAATACCATCATAGAATCCTCTTTTCGGAAACTTACAACTTTGCGTTTTTGAGGTTTCAACTTCATTTTTTAGGCGCATTTCGCTTCCAGTGTGAGCGCCTATTATTGTCGGTCTGTCCGTCCGCATGTTTGTTCTCGGCTTCTACCGAATGGATTTTTATGAAATTTGATATTAAGGACTTACAATCAAAGATAATAATAAAATCGCAAAAATTAATCACGTACGCCAATCAGGGGTACCACTTTACTGGTGACAAAAAATTGAATTTTCATCATATCTCGTAAATTATTAGTCATCAAAATATTTTTCAAATAAAAGTTGTAGAACGAGTAAAGAAGAGTATTTCCTTTCCTATACATTTTTATCGTAGGAGTAGTCGTTATTGAGAAAATCAAACAAGAATGTCTTAATTCGAGTTGAACTTGAAAATTTCTTGCATGGTTACTTCTTCATTGTTGATAACATAATCAATCTCACAAACTTTTAATTTCCTTATGTGTGCATGTAATATTATTAAATAGGAAGAAAATGGATTATTTATGACGAAGAAAAGAACTTTAAAACGCAATTTCCCTTACATACAGGTATATCATTTCTTTCTAATACTCCATTGCACGAAACGCGCCCATTTGTGTACTTTCCTAACTTGTTATATCTGCTGGCAAACCTTTCCTATTGGTCTTTATAGTACCAGTGATATGGATGCATAACTTTAGCATCAAGGGCCAACTCACAACTAGTGTAAAAACGGTCTGTGTATAAATGGAAACCGCTGCCATTGGATGCTTGCAGTAACTTGTCACACAATTGTAGTTATTAAACTTTAATTGATAGATCTGGACGGATAAGACTCGTCGGTGTGGGTGATCCATAGTATGGTATTATAGCACAAATGTATCCAGTCTCGGAGTCTGCTAAAACATAAATTCGGAAGCCCCACTTTGTTGGCTTCAGATTATACATCTTGAATCGAATCCTCCCCTCGAATCCGACAGTGCTCTCATCTATTGCAATATTTTGCCCAGGAAGAAAATATTCCCGACACATTATCAATGTAGTCTACAACATTTTTGACTTTTCTCCTCCGAGATGAGATTCCCATTGTAGGATGGGCGGGTGGTGGATTCAAATGGAATGCTTAGAAGATTTGTAGGAACTGGGTTAGAGAGAAAACGTCCTTGAAAAAGGGTTGTTTGTCAGTCCATTCTTGACTGAAATATTCCTTTATGGATGGTTTCTCCTGCAATGTCATGTTCATAACAACACCTAGAAAAGCTTTCATTTCTAAAAGGGTAACATCAACCCAAGACACCCACAAGGACTGCTTTCTCAGTGGTGTCACCTTTTGTATTTTTTCTGCCGCATACCTTTTTGTTTCAGCGACAATTTCTGATAATAATTTGTCCATGAAGAACAACTGAAAGAAGTCCAGTTCGGTAATGGGTTTGTTTCTTGCGACTTTATAACCATGTTCAACAATAAAATGAAATTTCACAAAATCTTGGTCATTGCGACTCCATTTCCTCCAACCAGTATCACTCTCACCACGATCCTCATCGGAAACATTGTGAACGTCGTCATCCACATCCTCTTCTGAACCAGCACACTCTTCAGACTCCAAAATGTCAATTTCATCATCACTGATTGAGGCATTGCTATCAGAATAATTATCACATCACTGTCGTGCAAACTGTCACCTGCTCTTTTTCTTGATGTGGATGCCATCTTTTTTGTTTTTAGGCTAAAAATTGAAGTCTAAATAATGCCACTTGCAAAACATTTTCAACAAATGGCATCCGTTTTACAAAATTTTGACAAACGCACAGCGCAGTTGACCATAGCTATACTCTGTTCAATGAGAGAATACCATGCGCAAAATACCAAAATCGGTCTGGCTCCCCCACCACCTACCCCCCAATACACCACCATTGGATATCCACACTAAGCCATGCCTATCCCTACTTCGTCCACCTGTACAGCCTGACTCAAGTCAACACGTGTTCCAACTTGAGTACCAGCAGCTGCACGAGAATTGGCATTCTCTCATTGAACAGAGTATAGTTTTCACTTTCGCTTAAAGTATGTGAGATGCAACTCATTTTGAATGTTTTGTAGGTTAGAATTACAACTTGCTAATAATGCTAGTTGCGAAATATTACCAGTAGGTGGCATTTTATGTGCAAAAGTTTGTAAAAAATGCAGGAAATTTAAAGTCAGGCTCCGACATATGACTGCAACTAATATAATTTAATTTCGGGGCTCGCCCAACAAATGACCACAAAGAGTTAATATGCAAAATCAACCAATTTTAGTCGTGATTGTGATTATTTTGTAACTGAAATTGTAAGGGTCAATTAAATTTTCTGAAGAGATGATTTTATTTTAGATACCTCACTCAGGAACCTCTAGAAGTAGAGGCTCACCTAACCTCATAAAGGTGGATGTTCTGAAGAAAGCCCCAGGCAACGTTTACGAGGAGCATCAACGCTTTCTGCGCACATTTGATGCTCGCTGGCGATCCGACGAAAATGTGATGCTTCTACTCTCAGCAATTACATTATTCTCTCCACAACGTACTCATGTGGTTCATGCTGATGTTGTGAGGTTAGAACAGGTAAATGAAAATTTGTTATACATTACATTAGATCTTAGTTGCTGACTTACATAGCATGCACCACTTGCTTTTCATTTGCTTAACACCGACAGCCAGACCACGAACATGTTAACATAATTTTTTGTTCTCTCATTGTAATTCATGAACATATTAAATTTCTAATTAACCATTTTTAAAGTCAGTGCTTCATTTTTTTGAAAGATGTTTTTCTAATGTTTTTTAATATACTAAATGATTTGTCTTCAAAATGAGAAAGCAAGTAAATATTTTCAATTTAACTTCAAATGTATTGCTTGATTAAGTTTTCTGGTATGTAGTTAAAAGTTTTTAACACATGAAAAACCCCCATCATGTTTTGTCATTTTACTCTAATGATAGGTTACCAGTTTATTTTCCTCAAAATGTTTTTTATTTTCCTTTAGTAGCACTTGCAGTTGTTTTGAAATGCACTCTTCAGGTGTTGCATAGTGCTTATTATATGTTCAAATACAAATAGAATGAATTTTCTTCACAATATCATGCAATGCGTAAAATGATGAATTTCTTTGAGAAAATCCCACAAATGCACATAGCACTATTTTACGAGTAATCGGTCTTGGCTATAACATATTGTAGAAAAGACAAGTCCCTGTGCAATGATGAAATTAGTAATATCTTATGTTATTCTGATGTCTCATTTTTAATACAAGTTGTAATGATGAATGTGGCATGGGAAGAAAAAGATAATCAATTATTGCTTTCAGAAATATAAAATGAACTTATTCCCTAAAGGATGTTTTGAAAAATAGCACAATTTTAAAATTTGAAAAAGAGTAAATACAAAATCAACTAGAAAAAGTTTCATATAAGAATTGTGAAAATTTAAGAAGTTTAGCACAATAACTATATGAATGATTGTAATTTTTGGGAAATTTTGAAATTCAAGTCCTCAGCCGTTCTGGTAGTTCATTTTAAACACTCTGTGGTAATGGTTTGTTATAAGTTCAATTTTGCTCAATGGCAAAAAAAGGAGAATTCCTTAGTGTCTGCATCATTTTCATCTTTTCATCAGAAACTGCCAAGTGATAAACTCATTCCGAGAGTTGTATAATGTCACATAACTTGCATGATCAAGTTTTTTCTCTTTTTACCTAAATAAGCTGAAATAATTTTGTAACTGTATTTATAGCAGCAAAGCTAATAAGCATCGTATTTGCTAACCTTTGTTAAGAGGCATTTTAGTCTTAAAAGATTGCAACCTTTATTTGAGGAAATTAATTATAACATTGTAAATGAAGCTTAACACACATATTATGTAGGAAAAGGAGAACAAGAATATATTAATTCTGTGTTTAAGAAATTTTTATGTATGCAGGTCATTTGATGTTAATTTTTGGAAATTATTCTTAAAAACTGAAATCTAACAACTTTCCATCATTCTCATTTTCTTCCTAAAATACTTGAGTTGCTTTATGTTAATTTTTCACAAATGTCAAAAATTGATTTTTTGGGTTGTTTTGATAAATTATATCTTCAGTCGTGGTTGCTTATGTCAACATAAAGGTCATGAATGATATGAAGCTAATAATTTCAGAGTTTACCAATAATTTTTATTCTTCTTTTCTCAATATTTTTCGACACAGAATTCCTATTACTACCTCCTGCGTCGTTACCTTGAAAATGTTTGCCCTAATGGGTGTGAGGCACGTTCAACATTTCTTCATCTAATACAAAAGATGGCTGAACTTCATCGTCTTAATGAAGAACACGTGAAGGTGTACCTGGATGTGAACCCAAGGGATGTGGAGCCTCTTCTTATTGAGATATTTGATCTCAAGCCTCATTAACAACGAGTAGCAAAAAAAAGATACATAATTGCCTCAATTTTTTAATAGTTTGTTTTTACTGTTAGTTTTTATCCATATCAAATTGAAAGATTCAGTTATTGAAGAATTTCTTCTGTTTGTTATTATCAAAGTCTAATAATTGTTATTCTTTTAGGATATATAACTATTTTAATTGTGAAGCATGCCATATATATGTGTGTAGGTAAAAATCGTTTATTATTATTATTAATACAGGAACTATACAGATATTGAGTGTTTAACTTTTAAAGTTGAACAGTATTATTTTCAAATCATACAAACTTAATGGAATCACTTTTTTTTTAATTTATGCTCTCTTTTGGCATAAATAGAAAATTTTTGTAATATTTTTGCTGAATTCGTTTAAAGAAAATTATATTTCAGTTTGATATGGTGAAGTTGTAAAATGTATACATGTAAGTAAAAAGGCAGCAAAGAGGACCTGGAAGCCACAACTAAAAGAAAGATGCCTGATGTTAAAGGTGAATCATCATAGTAACTTTAGTTTTTGTAAGTGTAACAGAGAACTTGCCATGGCTTTTATATTACTGCAACAATTTTAAGGTATGTGTAGGTAATATGAGTGCTAGATTGTTTGTGATAATTTTAAAAAACTGTCTTTATGAGATTTTAATTTTAAAATTAAGTAATGAATACTTAAGAGAATTTTATATGACGTACTCATCTAGTCAAAAATTAATGGTTTCATTTTACAGTTTAATTTTCTTGTAAACATAAATTTTTAAACACTAATTTTATACACAATCAGTACAAACAGCATACAAACATTAATATTGACATTTCAAAAAGTTATCATAACATATTTTTGAAAAATGTTGTCATATAAATATTGTTTCTAGACTTGTCTATAAAATAAATGTATGCTAAAATTTAAATATATTTTTAAACAATAGTAAAACTTCAATTGAAAGAAAACAACAACCTGTAAATAAAAACATTGTTGCTAACAACTATAAAGACATTAAAGGAAAAAAATGATACACTCTTGATGAGTAAAAGTTAACAAATTTTAAATTTTATTCCATTGTTATGGATAAACAGCATTAACCTATATTAATATAACTATGCAGTGCTCAAACCATTGGCTCATTTTTATATTATATGAACTGCAGAATTTATGCTCAGCATAATTGGGTTGCGATGTCACTTAAAATGATTTTTAAATTTAAATTTATAAATTTGGTTCTATAATCACAGTTCATTACATTTTTCTCCACCAATATTTAGGTGAATTACAAAATGATTGTACAAATGGATAATGCTTCTTTATATGATTCATATGCCCATCATTTACCTATTATCTACTAGGAACACAGCAAGGGATTTTCTATGATTTTTCTTATTAGGCTATTGTTTAGTTAAAAAACCACATTCTTCAAAGAGATAGACAAAGCTAATTTTTGTGCACAACAAATTTGTACTCTCCTTTGGTGAGGTCACTTTTTGGAGCAGTTATTTGCTTCTGATCTTAAGTTTTAAACTTATAAAAAATATATCATTTTTCAAATTCTGACAATTACTTACCATTGAATAAATATTACAAAAAGTATTTTGTTTAATAATAACATTAGTACCAAATATAACCATGGAAAATCCCTTATTTTGTACTTTTTGTAACTGGTAATAATTATCTGAAAATCAAAACCTTTACATAATTCTGTATTTAATGTATATTTGTGAATATTTTGTGTTAAAATGTGCATAGGGTAATTGTCTAAACAAAAGCAAAAGATTTAGATTCTACTCCACTGTAGTAAACTTTTTCTCAAAATGCTACTCAGGAATTACTGTGCAATCGACGGTAAATATGTCATTATTTATTTCTTAAGCACCTGAAAACCATTAAAGTATACATCACAAGAATCTGTTTTTAATCTAAATAGTAACTCAAAAAGCTTACATCCACTGCAAGACAATGCAACAAGGTCTATTCATTAATGGATTAAAACTTTCGCGGGTGCTTGTCATGTTGGAGTTGCATATTCTTTTGGGTTATCCCAAGTAGATTTTTGTAAAAAGCCATTGTTTCTTCTTCCTTGGTGGAGACCTCTTCAGGGGTAATCTGGACAGGTGTCGTCATGTTGCCTCTATATATATTACAGTAGCATAGGTGGGGTGAGAAGTTAATAGGAAGGGGGGATGTTTGGTGAGAGGAGAAGTTTTGGTGAAGACTCCATCCTATCAAGTAGTTTATTGCTGGGGTCCAAGTTTAGCTTATCTTGTACCCACTATCCCTTAAAAAGTCTCCGGCAAGGGAGAAGAAACATTGGCTTTTTACAAAAATATACGCAGGATAACCCAAAAGCATACACAACCCCAGCAAAATCTATTTAGTTTTAAAAAAAATCAGTGATAATAGTCCATCAGAAAATAGACGTATATTTATTACAAAATGTCTCAATCCCTTCAAAACCTCATATTACACTACTATCATTTCAAATCAAAATACAGTGGAATCCCCATTTAACATTTGTGTTGGGGACAAGTTTTTTGTACCTTAAATCGAGTACTACATTAAATGGGGGTTATCTAAAATTGAAAGACTAAACGGCAGTTCATTAATGTCAAATATGTTTTATTAGTTAAAACACAAATATTAAGTGTATAGATTAATTATGATCAATTTTTTCATTTGTAAAATTTCACAGAACAAAGATAGTTGAGAATAATACCAACTGTAAGTCCTCTGGCGAAGGTGATTCTTCTAGCTTATGGTTTTTTTGCAAAATTAGTGGTCATTTCATGGCTGTGACACCCTCATTGCACCTCCTAGCAGTGAATTTGCGATCTTAATTTTTCTGAGACAAACTTTCTTAAAACTTTTAAGCAAATAAACACTTAATTGAAGCGCTCCTATATAGGAGGAACCAACCAAGCATGCAGATCCTTTCAGTTTTTTAAGTTTGCATGCTATAATGAATACATGATATAATTGGGCTCGCATGGATTATATAAGATAATACAGTAAAACACCGTTATAATGCGGGTTTTGGGAGACAGAATGTACACCTGCGTTATCGGCAACCTGCGGTATTCCGGGAAATAATTTTTAAAAACGTGAAAGTATATGCATTTTAACAAATTTAATCGCAAAATACTATAAAACTGATATTGTATTTTGATTTAAATGCATACCTTACTTTAATCTGTGTTTTTAAAACAGTCCGATATTTTCTTTTGGTGCGACAGCTGATGGCGTTTCTTCGTCACATACGTCTTAATGTTTTGCAAATTTAAAAGATGAAGATGATCACAATCACTCTGTCTCTCCATCCAATTCATCACTTCACTGATGTTATCCAATACTTTGCTTATTTAAGGGGTCTCAACCTCACACATCTCTTCATTCTCGCTATCAGCTTCTGATAATTTTTCTGCTCTTCCGCGGTTCTGGACTTCAGCTACAATTTCTTCATCATTCTTATAGACAGTGACAGGAGTTTAGCATCACGGTAAAATTTGAACCAAGTTGTTTACAAAGAAAATAAATCGTGGTAAAATATGAAAAAAGGATGTTTACGACGAAAATAAATGGAATCATTTTGGGGGACATGACTAGATCCGCGGTATAGTGAGGCGCGTTATAACAGAGTTTT
This sequence comes from Uropetala carovei, assembly GCA_036926305.1. Classification (NCBI taxonomy): domain Eukaryota; kingdom Metazoa; phylum Arthropoda; class Insecta; order Odonata; family Petaluridae; genus Uropetala; species Uropetala carovei. Next base: position 11,095,698 of record JAXCHB010000043.1, read on the forward strand.
ACTGTATTTATGAGTTTCGAATAAATATCCCTTAGTGAAGCAGTGTGGTGAGCATTGGCAGACGTTTTGATGCCTGTTATTGGCTGACCGTGGATAAAATGACAACACTAACAGTTCCAATGTCCTTTTAGTCTCATTTGTTACATTTCGGCCCTTTATGCAAATATGGCTGTGGTAAACGCTGGTGGCCCAACTAGCTAACGCATCACGTTAGTGAGCGAGTGCCTGTGAACTGAAACGTAAAAAAATCCGTGTTCACGTGATGACGTCATTGCAACTTTCATGAAGTACATAACAGATTAGGACATTTAAGGTTAATTGACAAAACAGCACGACTAAATATTAATTCTTTTGAGTTTATTTAATGTAGTAACAACGCCAGTATGTGCTGTGCCATTGATGGTTAGACTGAATTAACATATTACATCTTCACCAAATGAAATATTCTCAAGTCACGGTGTAAACGCACCTGAAATCGAGGCGATGCCCTGCAAGGGACCAGAAATTTGTCCCTTAATTGCGGGCAATTCACAAAATCGAGAAACACTAAATCGGGTGATACAATACATTATTTATATGGAGCTTTGGTCGGGGCTGCAAAAACACCGCCTTAAATGCAGGTAAACCTTAAATGGGAGAACCTTAAATTGGGATTCCACTGTATTTCTGATAAATAAGTTCAAAATAATATTGTTACAGTAAAACTGCATAAAGTTTTGCTTATTTTATGAATTTTTAAAGCAATTCTTATTGATTATTATTTGTCTATCTTAGACCGAATCCCATACAAGATTGCTCCTGTGCACTTTAATACACATTTAAAAAATGACAATCAAAATGATAAATTCACCTTCTGTTATCTGAAAGTATCTTAGGCATAATATGAAGAGAATATTTAGATTATAATGGGCGAGATCAAAGGTTTCCAACCTTGTTAAAAATACACTACTCAAAGATTAAACTTTGCATAGCTTTTATGCTTTTTTTTAAAACGTGAAATACATGTAAACTAACCTATTATTTATGATACAGATTGGAGTATTCAAGGTATATTCTCACTCTAAAAAAATGGCAATCGCAACTGTCATTATACTCTTAATTATAATATATATTTATGTATATATGGCATATTCTAAGAATAATCACTGCTTCTTTTCCTCACCTTCACTCTTGGCTGATTTGGGTACACTAGATTTCACCAAGGCAGGATTCCCTTCGCAACAAGAACAATGACGGAAGTGCAATCCAACCCTTACACCACCACTACCCTTCTGAGCTCTAGTCTGTATGATGCTTATCCTTCTTGGCACTGGAATGGGAGCCACTCTTGGTGCCCTAACAACCGGGTCATCCTTCCTTCCGTCAATTTTCTGCTGAGATTTTGAAATTGGTATTGACCTCTTCTTAATTGGCTTCTGTATACTTTTCCTTTTCCTGGAAGGGAAGACAATTGCGCAGCAGCCTGTATGACTAAGAAATCGATAATTTTTCAATGATCCGGAAAATAGAGAATCTTTGGTGTGCAAAAGCAATTTCCAGTTTCTGCTGAGGAGAAATTAATTGTTTTTAAAAGTCAGAAGTATCATTTCGGGTTGTATTAACTCTTACAATGTCACACGTTTCATTAGGGCCTTTAGTCATTAGTTAACTTTCTAAAGCTCGTTTTTCTTATTCCAAGCTTATAGGGTCCTATGAAGCTATCAACCAATGGTTACTTGATGAGATGAATGTAATTAAGATTATTTTTATATGATCTTGAAGTAATTTTCTTGGCCATGTGAACCAATTATGTATGACAGTCGTCTTGAAATCAGGTGTTTCTCATTTCTATCAGATTACACATTCAGCAGCAGAAATAAGGATAGCCAAATGATCACACACAACCTTGATATTATATTTATTTTCTCAAATTGCCATTCTTTTGCAAAAAGTGATCAGAGGTGGTGTAGCATACAAATAAATGGGATAGTGCTTAACATATAAAGGTATGAATATACACGACGGTATTTTTTGAAGCCAGATTTACTTGGTTCTAACGAAATTGTATTTTTCCTCTATAAAATCAGCTTTTTACTTCATAACTGCCAATTACTAATGAATGGATATCTAATTATGACTTGGGCTGTTTGTTTTTCAGTTCTAAGTATAATAATTAGTTGCATTCAAATGAGATTTTAGAGATGCATGATTAAATATATTATCATTCCCTGACCAGACGTTCACTTTGTATCCTGAAAAATTTTTTTTGTCAAAAATTTGTTCCAGATTTTTACCATATTTTACGATTTATAAACCGTGTGTAAGGTGTACTCCTGAAAAAGGCCATTTTGAGGTTTTAAAACTGTTTACTCATAAAAGGTTTGCAGGACAGGATTCATCAATATTTTTAAAAATACAAAGTAAGTTAATTGTTAATTTAACTGATGACAAACATATGAATTACCTTCACAAATCATCATCTTCAGGCATTTAAACGTTCATTGTATGAGTAAACATGATTTTGTAGTGTGATTATGGGATTTAAAAGAGTAACACAAAAAAGATTCATCAGAAAATATGGTATCCTTGTATGTTTCTTTCACAGTAGTATTTATTAACTGCATATTTATATGTTTACATATAGAAAGTCCTACGGAATTTTCTGGCGTTATTTGCATCCTCGACCCTTCATAATAGTGCTCTGCATCCCTGCCTTGTCAGCAAGAAACCTCGAAACAATTCGATAATGATTCTACTCTTGGAGATTGCTGTATGCTACCTTGTTCTCCAAACAGGTTAGTCAAAATTTGCATCATATGACTTAGTAAAATTACTTGCTATCTACTGAATAAAATTATGCCCAAACTGCATACACTTATTTTTAAGGTAACAAAATACCAAAAATCATACTTTCCAGGACTTCACCCATTAGAACAACATTTAATGACTTTTCCTTGGCCATTTAATTTAGAGTAACAAATTTATATGGGACTGTGTATTCAGTTTATCTGTTATGCTCCAGTGATCTACCAAAAAAAGTGAATATGTATAAACCATTAAATTCTGATACATTATCAATGAAAAATTGGCAGAACTCTCAGATTAGACAACCACCCCCTGAATGCCAAGCTTGTCAAAAATTCAGGTTGTAGAGTTGAAAATTTACTGACATAAGACATAATATGATCGATAATGTTATAAAAGAAATGAGTCACAATCATACATACTTTGCGCATATCAAAGCGAAAATAACTTAGGACAAATATTCCATTCAAAACTTGGCAAATAGCTCTATGTTAAAGGTACATTAAGCTGATGAAACACATTTTAATATATGTATTCTGTATTCATCAACAAAATTACATTATCACATCATAACTACATATATTCTATGATTGCAATCAAAATAATGTTTAAGTAGTGTCTGCTTATGTTGAAATTATTCTTTGGAAGCGCTATTGAGAAATCTTTTAAGTTTAAATGTTTACTTAAAAAATAAATAATCACAAAAGGTATGAGAAAATCTATAAAATGTAAAAATGGTTACATTTACAAATCTAAAGAAAATTCTTGTATAACTTTATTACTGTAATTTAATTAATATATATTTTTATATGAAATTATTAATGGCGAACTTTCGACATAAAATACAGCTCAGCATTTAAAATGATAATAAACGAAACGATTTTAATCAACTGACAGGCCAATCAACAGTTGTTACCTTCCCCTTTTCCGCTTCGTATTTTGTCGTCTTTGAGTCGCACCTCGGGCTTCTGGAATGAGATGAGAACCACCTTTTGTCTCCTCTATATTCGTAATGAATGGGAGATTTATCTTTGGCCATTTTGCATACATGTGGTCAATAAGATGAAACCATCTAGAGACAATGAGGAATGCATTGTGACTTCGAACTTTGGATTTACGAGTAGCTATTATTACGAATTTGTCAACAAATGCTTCATTGATACTTACTCATTTGATTTTATTCCTTCAATGACCTCCATTATGTTTGAATGCTAAAGAATAAAACATATAATGATTTGTCGTATCATGACGCAACTTTTAGATCAAATTTGAGACTATTCTTTTAGACATTCTACAAATCTTCTGTCATTATGACATTAATACTCACTAAATATTAATTGCGCTGAAACTCCGATTCACTTCATTTTCTGTGACATTGTAATAAATATCCTTTGAACAGGAATTTCACTGAATTCTATAAACAAACATTTCAAGACCACTATCAACAATGTTTTTCATTAGTCTTTTGTTTATGACTTATCGAAACATTCGATAGGGGGCAGTGTGCAATTTGCGCCAATGGGGACGAAAATTGAATTATTTGAACGTTGAAGGTGAAATTATAACGTATAAAATGTGATTGCCATAACAATTTTGTTTCTAAATGAATATTTTTTCATTGCTTATATGATTCTAAATGTTGTTTTAAACCACTTCGCTCTTTATTGGCAATTGAAAATGTCATAATACAAGTTTCACACAATCTATTTTTGCCCTTTTAAACAGGATATTTCTTTTCCAAATTGTTATTAAATTTGCATTTTCTTCGTGACATGATGTTAATCTGAAGAATCTTAATATGATTAATATAAATGAATCCATATTGTGATTGTCAAAATTACGTACATAGAAACCAATAATAATTTTAATTATAGATAAAAATAAAATATACATGTTTATTTACTCACTTTATTTAAATGCGTTCACTGATTCACTTCATGATTTAAATAAAAAACAATACTTTATTTTTATTAATAATATTTTTAAGTTTATGTTTACATAAAAGCAAAACAGTTGTCAGTTCTATTTTATTAAGTGGATTACATTTGTGTGATGACTAACTTCTCTTTTTTGATTGAAAGGTAGCTTTTTTGCTGATTTTTTGCCAAACTAATTATATTTTGATTGTAGTTTTTCTTTGCATTTTACTCCATAGCTTGAATGAATGATACCAAGAACAAGATATAATAACCATCAATGGATTTAAACCATCTGTCAAGATGATCAAACCATTATTCAGATAAGGATTTATTCAATTGCAAATGAAAATGAGCTCTAATTGTTCAAGTCAATGCAAGGTACTTCACACTCTATTAAATTTATCATTAAATATTTATGTTATGTCACCAATTATATGTTTTACACATTCAATAACATGTGACTTGGATATCGAAGTTAAAGCTGCATTTAATTTTATCTTAGTAAAAAAACACGATGATAATTCTAAAGCTTTATTTTTTGTCCTTTGATAAGTTGATCTTAAGGCATGCATAAATTGACCATTTAACAATGTTCATCTACAGAATGTAATTGTCAAAGTATAAACAATGAAATGTCAGTTTGTTTTTCAATGTTACATTGTAATATACTTGAGGGATAAAAATTCCAAATAAGAAACATTGAGATGAAACTTATATCTTCACGAGTGCTTTTCCAACATTTTCACCTCTCAAAATTCCTATGAAAGCAGCTGGCATATTCTCAAAACCTTCTGTAATGGTCTCATTGTATTTTAATTTTCCCTGAAATGTAAATATACAGGTAAATCCATAATGAATTCATATGTTAGCTCATGAAAACATTGCAAAAGTATTAAAATAATTATCAGAAAGTTAATTATTAGCCATTTAAGAAAATTGTTGGAAATCAATGCTGAGAATTCTGTCTGTTGAGCATTAAGAAAGACCACTTTTCATTGCAAAGACAGTATTTCCATATTGAAATTTTGGAGCTTAAGATTACATTGAGCTAAGAAATATATCAGGGCAGTGCAAGGTTTCAATTTCATAGCTCATCATACTCTGATTAATTGTCAAAGTTAAAGCAATGCTATAAACATTAGTCTGGGTAATTAAGATGTGTACCTCCTTGATCCATTTAAGGTTTTGAATTATCCCCTCATTCCATCTGTTACTCCATCGGTAAACAACGAATCCCTCCATCCTCAACTGCTTTACAATAAATGGCATTTGAATGGGTGTTACTGGAATGAAATAGAATTACAGAATTATAATAAACGATTTGCAATTAAAACATGAATTTATTATTAAAGAGCTTCGTGATTTAGCAATTTTTATATTAATTTTTCTAGATACTGAATTTCTTTTGAAAATACATTCATACAATAGTGATGGTCAAAAAGTGTTTCGTGAATCTTGGTCATTAGGAGAGTTCAAGCCGTATATTAAGTTTTAGAATTCTTTCTGTTTAGAAAATAAATGAAAATTTAAACTACCATCCTGTCATACTTAGCACAGTGATTCCCAACCACTGGGGCACTGCAGTTGATTTTTAGGTATAGAGAAAAACTTAAATTAATAAATAAGTTAACAGTTTGGATTTGTTTATAGGTGACATGGGCAATAATTTTTCTCTAATGAATTGATTATGGTTTGGTACCAACAAATTGATGCATCCAAAGGTTGTGGTACTCACATGTAAAAACATTGTTTCAAGGCTGGAATGCCCCAGAAGTCTGTTTATCTTTGTAAGGATACTGTGCCTACAAAAGTTGGGAACTACTGATTTAGTGTATGGGTAAGTTCAGACGCAAAATTTATTTAACCACATTGTAGCATCAACAAGAATGCCACTTTAAAGCATTATTTATTTATTTGATATTAGCTCAGTCCTGAATTTAACCCTTTTGATGCATAAATCTCAAAAAATGCGACAGACATTTTATTTTCCTTATTCACATAGTTTACAAAATGCAACAGCAGTAGAAAAATGTTTCTTTTCACTGAGTTGTATAATAAAATTTAAAGTGGTTTAAAATGATCACCTACCACCAAGGCCGGCCATCTATCTAAGGGAGCCCGGATGCAAATTTCCACCTGGGGGCACCCCATAGGAAAAGTAATTGTTAGCAAATAAAGTATCATATTTGAAAAGGCTTTTATTTAAACATATACAGTAGAGCCTCGCTAATCCGAACTAATTGGGACTCGGATATGTTCAGGTAGTATAGTAATTAGGTTTGTAGGTGCGTCAACAGCTAAGTTTATTTTGCACCGTCAAATTCTGTTAGAGAAAATCAACATACATCACAACATCCATGCCCGAAGCGGGAATCGAACCTGCGACCTTTGGGCTAGAAGGCAGGCACACTGCCTACCAGTCTAACCCAGCCGGCGTATTATGTTCGGATTAGCAAATTTTCAGATTAATTGGGTTTTACAAAATACATGGGAGGGGGGGAGAGGGACTGCTTATGTAGACTCGTTGCCTGGCAATGTCTTGGACCAATGGGAAGTGCTCACATAACACTCTAAGACGGTAGTGGAAGGGTTGGAGGGGTAATGTGTCTTCACGTTTACTTGTGCCTCGTTTTCTAATGTTGAGTGTCGCGACTGTGCTAATGTCTTAGCGTACATTTGCATAATATAGTGCAGGGCTTTTCCCAGTGTTTTAAATTACTGTCGCCGTTTTGCACATCTTGTAGAAATGTCCAAAAAGCGTAAGCACAGTTCGTTTTCGTTGAAAGATAAGTTGAAATTGCTCAAATGCATTGACCTCGAAAAGCATTATTGCTCATTGATAATGCTTCATCTCATTCATGGGAATCAGAACTTATCTGTGGTGATATAAAGGCTATTTTCTTGCCTCCAAATGTGAACACGTTGGTGCAACCAATGGACCAGGGAGTGTTGCAAAATCTGAAATGTCACTACTGGAAAAAGCTTTTGTGATCTCTTATCGAGGGTGAAGAAGAAAATTTCACGATAATGTAGAAATTGAAAAAGATCTCAATAAAGGACATGATTTATTGGGTGGCTGAATCTTGGGACAATGTGAAATATGTTATTATCAAAAAGTCATGGAAAAAACCGTTGCCAGATATCATGGATGGTGTTCAAGATGAGCAGTCACTCGATGAATTATTTTTACATCCTGTTCGCATTAACCGAAATTTTGGATTACCAAGGTTCGGATTAGTGAGGCTCTACTGTATATTCATAATTAGGTACATACATTTTACGTATATTTTTATACATTATGAAGTACAATTTTATAATACAGTGCATACTGTGATACTACTGTATCACTTGCTCTACAAGGGTTTCCCTTTGGCATTCTAAGAAAAAACTAATTTGAGGCACATATATGAGATGATTTGTACTAAATGTGTCTAAGAGCGCGTCTTGTAGTGGAAGACGGATTCCAGAACGATGGTCCATATTTTTCCGTGTGCCGATAAAATTTTTTGACTTGCCAAATTTGGCACATGTGCCACATATTTGCCATCCTTGTACTAGATACTTCTAAACGTTTACTTGAAATGAAGTTACAGATAATAATGACAATTGGAAATTTGCATCGCTCCTTTGTTTATGCATATGCCACCGTACACATTACAGGTAATAGTTTGTTCACGCGTAAAGTAAAAAATCGTTACTTTTTTAAATTTGGAGCCCCACAAACTGGGGGCCCGGATGCTAGGCATCCACAGAACTCTCCCCCCCCCCCCCCCTCCCCCCTCCCTTGGCTACCACATATTAGTGCTGCCATGCTACTTTCCTTTAAAACTGACACATTTTAGGACATCCATCCTCAAATATAATGATACACCGAAAGAGTTTGGACAATACCTTTATGGAAGCAATACATACCTTATTATTTAAGAAAAATATCGTTATAAGATACCTAGTTGTTCTAATGCTTTAGGAGAAAATCCCTGCCTCCTGGGTAAATTGGAGCAATTCAATTTTGTTATAATAGGTATGCAGGGCTGGATTAATCCATTAGCTTATAAGGCTATAGTCTTACGTCCTCCATTCCATATTGATGTAACAGTATGTAACTCTGGCTAATGAACAATTAGCCTCAGGACCCTCATAAACTCAATCCAATTACATTATTCTACTCAACAGTGTTTTTAAAATGACACTTAACTTAGACCAATCTACTAGGTACAAATGCCCTTTACAGCTGTCTCACTGGACTACTCTTAGTCCTTAAATATGGATCTTACTGGTATGGGTGACTGTGCAGTGCAGATGCTACAGTCAGCTTAGCTCTGAAGAACTATGGAAAACACAAGCCCTTCTACCACAACAAGATTGCAATCAAAAGGAGGGCAAAAATACTGCTAATATTAATGAAATTTTTGCAGCTATACTGAAGGTATGGTTTAATTTCATAATTGTTTGTGGTTGGCAACCTTATTTGTTTTGTTATTGATGAACTTACCTTTAGTAACTTCTCTCTCATTGTATGATGAAATAGCTCCACAAACTGCTATTCTTCCAAAGTTATTTATGTGACTAATGATTTTAGAGCTCATTTCTCCACCAACCTTTAAAAAATTAAAGTTAGACATTGTAGTCAAAGCTGAGAAAATGCCTATAGATATTACTTTAGGATATAAAAATATTTACTGAAGATAACAAATTTATATTTTATAACCTCTTTAATAAAAATGCTTGCATGTCTAAAAAAATTATAAATGAAAGATCAATAGACTATTCATGGTATGTAATAGTGACATTTGCATTATTAGTTATTTTTTTAATTCTACATATTCATTGGACAAGGAATGCTTTGAGAATTAAGAGTCAGACAGTTACTGATTTTTATTGAGTCTGAACTAAACTTTGCCATGTTAGACAGCTAGTTACAATATTTAAAAACTGGTCATTATTTCTGTTACATGTGGGGGATATTTATCTAAAGTTTTTATCAGAATTGTTTTCAGTTATCCCAAAACATCACACCAGTTCTAGATCTTTCAAACATTTAAAAGTGTAAATGCTGGCAGTAATATTGTACTCAGTGGTGGAGTGTGGGTTCAAGGGATGTGTTAGCCTAATCTCAACACAAAAAATCGTCACCCGCACAAATACACCACCAAACACATGAATACACGCTAAACCATGCGTTAGCACTGGGAGACCGGCTAACACTGGGTGCACTGGGGGGATTCCTCCCGCTACGTCATCTCTGGCTATGAGTCGACTGCACATGCTCCCGACAGGGATCAGTGCTTAGACGGGGCCCTACAAACGTTAGCAAGAATCAAGTGGCTAACATTGTAAAAGCTCAAGAGGCCGCGTTATTGCTTTATTGGCATTCACATATGTGTGCATACATTGTATATGCACAGATGAACAGAAAATAAGCAAGGAAACAGTTTCAGAAGTCGCAAATGGAAATAAAGAGCTTTCTTCAATTTCAGTTTTGTAAGTGTTAGCCGGGTTAACACGAATGCTCCACCCCTGATTGTACTTGTAATATATAATAGATTTTAAATACAAGGACCTTTTTTAAAATAATTAAGTCCTAATTTAACTAATATTATGAATGCATTTTTTATATCGTGTCTTTATTTTTTAAATGAGTAAATGTCATAATTTAGCTCCAGAATCTTTGTTGTATTTTCCAGCTATGGAAAATGTTAGCCTAGTTCCTCATACAACTTTGCCTTGATTAACACACGTTCGATCTACTCAGACTTGATTTAATGAAATTAGCCATGGACCCCAATTTTTTACATTTTTATTCACAAAAATAGTGTAGAATGTTGGTACTGAGCCTATACTTCAGAAATATTTAAACCTCTTTTGTATGTTTATATGAAAATGAAACTATTTCTGCACTATTGCCTTAGTCATTGTTTTAGTATGTTTGTATGTATATTTGTGTTATAGAGAATTTTTTAGTATACTTATGACTTATATCAATGTCATACATGATAGTACTATATGCATTAAAAATGGAATACCAGATAGGTATTTCATGCGATATGCACTCATTTTCTTAGAAACTGCATCAAGGCGATTTTTTTTGTTTTTATTCTAATCACATAAGTTAGATTTTATTGCAGTCTTTCTCTGAGAGAAGTACTTGTAATTGTTATTTTATATTTTCTGTATACTATAATTCTCTCTTGCATTATTTCTTTTAGGTTATTTAAAATGATGTTCAAGTTATTCATAGTTTTCAATCCCATGATTGGTTTAAAATGGCTAGGGACCAGACCAGTGGCATACCCAGGATTTTGGTTTGGGGGGGAGCACAGAACAACACACATCAATTCAGATTCGCATTAATATAAATATTAGTATGGATTGCCTACCTCACAGGGGTTATTTACACACATTTAAAAAAACAGTTTTTAAAGAATTATCTTTAGAAGCAGTCTGATTTTTGTTTTAGGGGAGTAATATTGCACACCGAAGATTAAACTTTATTTACTAAAGTTCACCATCAAGTTTTTCATAAAATGTTTTTAGCAATACATGTTTGTTGTGGCCATTGATATAGAAAGTTTTCAAATTACTCAGCCATGTAGGTTTTTTGTTATAGATAAAAATATATTGCCTGCATTGGAAGTAAAATATTCATTTCCATTTATATTCGAAATATTTATATAATTACAATTCGCAATCGCATGGTGGAAGAAAAACTTTTTTCTGTGATTTTTTTACTGCAAAAGAGTGAAACACGTTATCGCGAAATGAGAAACTGGTCACAAATGGGGAATCGTGAAACCATGAATAGAGAAGCAGTAAAAGTCTACCTGTTTGTGAGTGAGACTGATGGATTTCTGATGAGAAGATATGAAAGTTTGTGGAGTGATTGTATATAGAGTAGGGTTATTCCTTTCTTCACCAGCATCATGCATTTGGGAAAACGTTTTGGCAGAATATAGAAAAATATCTTTTCCAATGATACACACCGTGGGATGCATATCAGAGGGAGACAGCTAATGGAACAGAACTTCTAAACGACCGGCGACACTTATATGTAGAAACTCCTTTACCAGTCACTACCAAAATTCTTTTTTCCCTCTCGACATCCAAAGGATTCAAAGAGTTCTCCATTGAGGAATCTTTTCCGCTTGTGGAGGAAGATGGTAGATACTATCTTACGAGAGACAAAAGAGTGCCTTTCACGTAGTAAATGCAGTGTGTGAACGACGTCAAGAATTATTGGAAGCGGTTGGAATAGCCCTTTGTTTTGTGCCAAAGCCTATAGACTCCCGGGCGCACAGCGAGAGTCAAGTGTGAGGATGGATGGAAACGTGAAAATGGAGGATAACTGAGTGGTGGAGAAGTCCCGAGTTTCACTTTCGCTATTTACAAGTTCCAAAAAAAGTTTTCAGCTCAGAATTCCTTAAAGGCTTGAAAAATATCCGAGACCTCTAAGACAGTGTTTCTCAAACTGTGGGCCACAAAATTATTTTAGATATTAGGTGAAATACCAAAATATAAAATATTCACCAATAATAAAATTTTAGGAAATACAATACAATAAAAATTATTAACAATTATATAAAATAAAGGAATTAGTATTAAAGTTTACTATTTTCAGTTCAAAGAAGGCCGCATAACATTCAAGGGGCCCAATGTGACAATTCACATTGCAACAGTATGTTGTAACAAATTTTTTCACACCCTTCACCCAATGTCATGCCCTTTTCATGTTCTCCCCACTTAGGGATCTTTCCTTTGTAACAGGAGCTTCCTCTGTACTTCATCCCTGCACTCTCCTATTTGTTAACCCACCTTTTTCTGAAAACAAGGAGCATTTTCTGTCTTTCCCATCTTCAAACCCTTCTTCTCAGAATAAAGAGCATTTCTTGGAAAACGGACCACTTCCACCACCCCTATAGCTTTTTTATCTGCCACCATATATACGTTTTACTATGGGTAATCGATATAATTGTTCTTCTGCTTTATCTTTTAATAGAAAGAGAAAAATTATGTCAAACATCAGGTCAAAACAATGCGATATTTCCCTGTTCTTGTACAGTGCATGTTGCCAAAATTTTACAGGCCCGAGGGACCTCCTGGCTCATTCTTTACTAAAACCGGCTCTGACACCAGTTACATACTAGGAAGGTTTAAAAACAGAAGAAATAAAATTAATCCTATCTCAACAATTTGTCTTTATTTTTAAGGGATTTCATATTATTATATTTATAAGATAAGCCTGAGGGAGATCTGCTCTTTTTCGATGTCATAAATGTGAAATATATGGAAAGAGCAAGTGTTGAAGGATAAGGGGTTGAAAGAAGTCAAAGGAGAACTGCGGGAGGTTGGTTTTCTTGCCTCGGGAATGCAAGGGGAGGAGGGATGAAACGCTCAAGTTGGGGAAAACCGAGAAGAGGGAAAATAAAAGGCAAATGAATAAAACTGAAAATAGGTGCATGTTTTCCCAGCACATTCTTTGGAAACATAAATCCTTCCTTGGGGGAGGGGGCACAGACCCGGTGCCCCCCCCCCCCCCCCCTCGGTACGCCCATGGACCAGACACATACTCAGAAGGGAGGAGGGAGACCTGGTGCCAGCATTAGCCTACTCTTACAAAGAGCACCAAAGGGGCCAACTGCTTAACATCTCTTCCAAAAGACGGAACACTGAAGCATGTTTTCCTCATAGCTACACAAATAAGGGGCTGGTCAACCTCCAAAAAAATCCTACTTCTGCAGGATTCATACTGGGTGTGCTCAGTGTAGCAGGCTAGTGCCATCATCACTACACCATGGCATTATATAAAATTTTATTTCAATGAAATTACTTCAGTTCAGTAAAAGTTAGGCTCCCCTTGTGTTTGCTGGAACACATCCTTATCCCATATATTAAGCAAACTGTTTATAGTATAACAAAATTTTGAATAATGCATCCTTTGCATTAATCAAATCAATCAATCATTAACATCAATGGCTTATTAATATATTTTCAAGGAGTATATAGATGAAAAATTTAATTGACAAAGTCTAAGTTAGCTCAACTCTATCATTGCAATAAATTAAATGTACTCATGCAAAAATGAAAGGGTTCTTTAAATGACGTTATATGTACTACTTATAATATGGTGAAAATATTGAAGATCTTACATTATCAAAGTAACAATCCACTCCATTTGGTGCTCCTTCCTTCAGAGCATCTTCAACACTAATTTTTTTGTAATTATATGCTGCATGAAATTTAAGTTCATCCTTTAGCCACTTGCATTTAGAATCAGATCCAGCAAATCCAATAGCTTTGCAACCTAATTAACATTTTGAAGGAAAATAATTTATTTATGTGTAAAAAGAAATGTAGAGTCATTTTCCTATGCAGGAATCAAGTGTATTACTGGCCTTTAATCCGAGCAATTTGACCCACAATACTTCCAACAGCTCCCGCAGCTCCAGTTACTACAACCGTTTCTCCTTCTTTGGGCTGGCATAACTCCAAAAGTCCGAAGTAAGCTGTATTCCTTACATATGACAAGAGATATTTAGATTAAACATTTAGTTAATCCTTTCAGTAGGAATGTTGACACATGATTCCTATCATTTTAAAATTAGCTACTTACCGTATTCACCCGAATCCAAGACGACCCTGAATCTAAGACGACCCCCCATTTTGATGATTCCAAAAGAGAAAAAAGCTCAAATTGACCTTCATGACTACAAAAATTATAAATCTTGTGAAATATTTATTTTCTCTTATACTTTTCTTGAATGTCATTGTCTTTTAACATTTTAAAATCATAAGATCACATCACAAATAGAACCATTCAGGTTTTCAAACAAATTAAATGGTAGCATTCATTTTAAGATAACATTAAAAATAAAGTAAATACATTGAAAGAATACACTCATTTCAGGACAACAAAAAAACATTTCAATCCAAGTGCTGCAAAAAATCATTTTATTGTGTTAGTCATCATCACTGTCTATGCAACCTTCACTATTTTCCTCATGCTCACTATCTTTATCACTCTCAACTTCATCATCAGTCTCCCACAAAACATCATCCTCACTCCCATCCATGGCATTAGATAAGCAGCATTTCTTAAATCCTTTCACTATTACTTTTGCATTTATTTGTTGCCACGATGCCTTGATCCATTGGCAGAGCATTGCAACTTCAGGTTTCTTAAGATTTCCTTTTGGTGTTAAAGTGTGAGTTCCACTCTGTAGCCACTCAGAATACAAAACCTTTAAATTATTTTTAAAACACTTATTGACAGCAACATCTAAAACTTGAAGTTGCGATGTCATTCCTCCAGGTATTACAATAAGATCAATATTCATCGCACTCATTATGTTTTTAATTTCAGGAGATAAGTGTCCTTGAATGCATCCAGTGAAAGCATTGCTCTTTGTTTCAGTAAAGCTCCTGGCCGTCTATTCCACACCACATGTAACCAATCTCTCATTAGTTCTTTAGTCATCCACCCCTTTTCTTGACACCTATTATTCCACTTGGCAAATGTTTCTTAGGCACTGTTTTCCGCTTTAGAATCACATATGGTGGTAATTTAGTCCCATCTGCTAAAACCGCCAACATTACCGTGACTCGCATTTTTTCGTTGCCTGTAGTTTTAATTAGGACGGACTTCGCACCTTTTTCGTTCACAGTATAATTAGATGGCATGTAGAAGAAAACCGGAGTTTCATCGGCATTTCCTATTTGGCTCAAAAGGTAATTATTGGTTTTTCTAAGTCCAATTACGTATTTCTGGTAAGCGAGAAGTTTTTCAACATAGTCTTCTGACAATTTCTGACGAAGTTCGTCGCCGTAAAGAAAAATTATTTCGCCGCATCATTCTCACGCACCAACTTCTGCTGGCCTTGAATTCTTACAATGATATATTAAGTCCTCTAGTAATTTCATTAGCTTTAAGTATAATACTTTCAGTCGAAACAGGCATACCGTTCTTCCTCACGGTGCGCACAAACTTGACTACTTCTTCTTCAATGCCATGAAATCGGCCTAATTTTGGACCACTGAGCGACTTCCTTGTGGCTTTGGCTTTTTCTAGTTCCTGTTTTGAGAGTTTCCATCGACGCACATTTGCCTCAGATACACCGAACTTTCTACTCGCATCACAGTTATTAGTTTTTTCGGCGTAATTTATCACGATCAGCTTAAAATTTGTATCTTAGCTCCGTCTAATTCCTTTGTTAACTTTCCCTTTGCACTCGTGCCACGTACTTCAACATGATATGTCATTTTAACTTAAGGGTTGTGCATTTAAATCAAGAATGCACAACTCAAAGTTACTGTCACACTTAGTGAATCGCGGTGCGTCGTTTGAAAGGGGAATCCCACTGATTTCCGCTCTCATTTGTTTTGACATTGGGTTGCCATTACGTGCAAGATGAAAGAACGTCGTCTGTGTTATGATCGTCGACGATGATTATTAGTCTAAATAATTATTATTCCCGTCATGTTTTTCTTATTGTTATTACTATTTGTTTATTTCACTTCTTTATGTACGTACTTGAATTTGCTGTTGTGAATTGTTTACTCTAATATACCATTTGTTGTAAAAACCATTGATTAAATGCTTAAATATACTTCGTATTCGAATGTAAGACGACTCTTGATATTTACAGCTGAAAATTTGGAAAAAAAGGTCGTCTTAGATTCAGGTGAATACGGTATATTGATCTCAAATTTATTCTTTGAATTGTTCGTTTTAATAGTATAAATCTTGAAATTCAAAATGTTAGATAAGGTGTACTTGTTCTATTTAACTTAAATTTGTGACTGTAAAATGAGTCGGAAAAGAAATAATAATTTCTCTGTACAATATTAATTATATTTAGCTGACATTCCAAAAACTTTGGGAATAGGTAAGGTGTACCTACAATCAATTTAGTGTGGAGGGATTATTTTTAAATTATTTCTTACCCTGGCATTCCTAATACTCCAAGTGCCAATGATAGTGGTAAACCTTGAAAATCAGGAATGACATAAGACCTTTTAGCTACATCTAAAAGGCTGTCATTTCCATCACTTATGGTGTAAGTTCTCCAACCAAAGTAGCCATGAACATTCTGTCCAACTTTAAAATTTGGATGTTTACTTTCAATAACCCTGTCGGTAGAATAAATTCATGCACTCTATTAATAATACTACATGAGGCACTTATATCCAAAATTAATCAAGTTGATTTAGAAAAATTTTAAAATTGCAAAATGAGTGATAACAGCAAATTTGCTCATAACTGCATATTCTGAATCACTAAAAATATTGAATGGTATGGCTCAAGAATCCATTCTTGGCCCATTACTATTCATTATCTTTATGAACAATCTCCACATTTCTTTCAACAAAACCATCTGTATTTTATATGCAAAGGACACATCCAGCTTAGTACATGCAAATAACTTGCCAGACTTGATAGAGTATGTTAACACATCTATAAGACAAATGGCTGAATGGTGCATGCTCAACAACCTTGTTATCAATCATAGCAAATCAACATACCCACAATTTTACACCAAAAAATCTGCTCCATCCAGCAGCCCACTTCTGAAAATGAATAAATTCACTTTATTACGGACACCTTCAACTAATTTTCTTGGATTACTAATCAATGAAGAACTTGACATGTCTTGCCACATCCATATTCTAACAAGCAAAATTGCCACTGGTATCTTCATGATCAGAAAACTGGCACCCATTGCTTCTAATGCAGAGTTCCCCAAACTTTTTATTGAAAGGGCCCCATTAGGCTTTATGTACGACAATGCGGGCCACTTAAGATTTTTCAAATGACTGATCGGGCTGTGTGAAAACTTCAAAGAGCAAGTTTTGAGGGGGGAGGTTGTTATCGAGAAAAGATTCAGTTACCTACCTAAAAAACGAGTTGGTGATCGAATGATACTTGATGAAAATTGCTGTTGGTGAATACACAAAACTTAAAGAAATATATGAGGTAAGGCAGGCGGGCCAGATTAAATCACTGCGCGGGCCGGATGTGGCCCGCGGGCCGTAGTTTGGGGACTCCTGTTCTAATGAAACACTCAAATTGTTATATTATGGTAAAATACACTCACTTCTGTCTTATGCCATACTGTTCTGGGGCAACTTGATACTATCTGCAAAAGCATTCTCTATGCAAAAGAGGGTGATAAAAGCAATTCTTGGACTGTCTTGCTGAACACCCGGTAAACCCTAATCCACTCCCTGAACATACTAACCATCTCTGTATGTATTGTGCTGCACTACTTTTGTGAAATCTAAATATGACAATTTCCCATCAAACAGTGACTACTATAATCACCATACTTGTTCCAAGCTAAATATCCACATCAATAATCATTTATACTCCCACTGCCAGAAAGGGCCTCGTCACTCTGCCTTCATCATCTTTAACAAATTACCTGGTGATATTAAGTCTATCTCTTCAAATAGAGTATTCAAACGTCAGGTGAAGAAACTCTTGCAAAGCAAATTCTGTTATAGTATTGACGAATATGTTGTAGACAAATTTAAAACTATAATAGGATTTTACGTACCTCTGTATATGTGTGTGTTTGCTCTATTGACGTGTTCTATGTCATGTACTGACCTTAGGGAATTAATAAAAATATTATTATATTTATTCATGTAATGTGATTGACATATGTAACAATGTTAATAAGTAACAATTCACTATAAGCAGTGGCAGATTTGGAAACTTGCCACCCCTAGGCTAAATTATTTTTCTGCCCCCTTAAAAAAATTAATTAAAATTTATTTAATTTATATATTATATCAGAGGAACAATCCGTTCTTTTCCCGGGTATTTATGGTTATTACCTTGACAAGCTTCCTTAGGTGGTTATCAATGGTCTTTCATGGCTTCGAGGTAATCTTCTTCATCCTTCATAATTTTGAAAATCACACTGAAAGCTCTTTACAGTGCTTCTTCATATACGATATTGACGGTCTTGCGACTTGGCGAATGAATATACAAATCCGACTGCCCCGAAATTCAGCCGCCCTCTAAACCTCGCCGCCCCTAGGCCATTGCCTATTTTGGCCTTATTGCAAATCTGCTAATGATTATAAGCATTTTGTCTTGTTATCGTTCATGCATTGGAACACTTAAATTAAATTCTTTGCTTATGTGTGAGAATAGTGAAAACAATTTTGAAGAAAGAAAAACAGTATTTCAAACTTGAAAATATAATATGTGTATAACTATTTAAAATTAAAAAATAACTGGTTTATGCATGTTTTTATATGGAATAAAATTTCAAGTTGATGATAAAGTTAACTGGATGATTATCATTAATGGTGTTATTTCAAGTTTGAAATAGTGCAAATAATGAATGTAGCTGTAATTTAGTATAGTTTTTTAATACTCTCCAATTTATTGGCAGGAAATGA
Organism: Uropetala carovei; assembly: GCA_036926305.1. Taxonomy (NCBI): domain Eukaryota; kingdom Metazoa; phylum Arthropoda; class Insecta; order Odonata; family Petaluridae; genus Uropetala; species Uropetala carovei. The sequence continues at coordinate 11,114,807 of JAXCHB010000043.1, forward strand.
AAACTTCAACATATTCACTTCATAAAGTAATTCTTTGCTGAAAGATTGGCAAGAGTGGAGAAATAAATAAATAAAAAGATCATGAAAACTGTTTGTTGTTAAGGAGTTCAACTGATGGAATTAAAAGTCACTGAAATTGGACAATTAGCTCTTAAATTGGAGTTAAGTTGGGTTTCTGCTTAGGAGGTAAGCCCTTGCTTTATAATGAATCTTGAAGATAAAAAATTGTAATTACTTATCTAAAATTTTATGAAAAAGAAAATAAATTTTCAAATTATTAATTCTATATAATTGTACTTCATTAGTTTTTCAAAAAATTAAAATGCAGCGAGATAATACGATAATACAGAATGATTTTAATTGCTTAGTCTGCAGCTATCTTAATGGAAACAAAAAATCAAAATTTAATTTCTGAATCTTTTGAGAGAAACGTGCCTAATTTGTTATGATATTACCTTCCACTGGCATGTTTTCCTTTAACATAAAATGTTCTTTGCAGTTGTAAATTTGGTGTAAAACAGTCATCTTTGGTGATAATAATTTATTGCTTTGCTTCAATTACTCTTAATATTTCCTGTGAGAGCTATTTTTTGAACTATGTTAAATTATCATTTAAGAATTTTAAAGCTCTTACTCAGCAACTTGTGATCCAACCATGATGCTACCAAGAGGATATGTATCAGCGAAAGCCCTGAAATTTAAAATTAAATAATTAGTATATTGGAAAAATAATTATAAAAAATTATATATTAGATACGTTGCTATCATTTTTTAGTTGAGAAATCATGCCTAGTTTCTGCATTGGACCGCTATTGTTTCAGCACAGAAAGGACATAGTTGAGCCAGTAACCGAGAATAGTATTTATTATTCGATGAATCATTTTAGGAAAGTTTGTTTTACCAAAGTACCTAGCAGCTTTTATTTACTATATATACAATGAAATTCTGTGTTCCTTTCACAATGTGGCAGGAACGTTTCAGTAACGCACCAAAAGTCAATGAGGATAAAAGCCCCAAAAAAATACCCGGATTCGATTCCAGGATATAATTTCTGTTTTCCGTGAGATAATAATAATAATAATATTTATTAATTCCTTTTGGTCATAAATGACATAGAATCAGTGGCGGCTGGTAAGCAGAAAATTAAGTGGTGCACAATTTACTCCGATCTTGGAACAACGGCAAATAAATCAGCAAAAAAATGGAGAAGGAATAGAATGTTCATACATTATGCATGTATAGAATAGCATTATAAGAAAATAAGCTTACTTATTTATACAGAAAGTCCATCCTCCTGGCCTTTCCACCAGCAAATTTATCAATGACTTTGTCATTGAAATCCTTGATTTGCATGATGAAGTCTCGTTCTATGGAGAACATTGCTAGCGCAGATAACCTTTCCTGAGACATCACATTTCGTATAAAAGTTTTTACTCTTTTTAGAGTAGAAAAACATCTTTCAGCCTCAGATGTCGTCATAGGAATTGTTACTAATACCTTTAAGAGTTTAACACATTCACTAAATGTTTCACAAAGATTATTTTGCCTCAGAAAGTCCAACAAACACAAAGCGCTAGACATAGCCCTAAATTCCTCCTTGCTGTAAATGAATGTCAGTTCTGTGCGAAGTTTCTTCATATCTAAGAATGAATAACACTCAGCAGTGGACTTTAGGTGTACTTCTGGAAAACTGATATTGAAATTTGGAAATGCATCTGGTAGAAATAGTGAAGCTGCAACGAGATGCCCTGTGAAACTAAATCTGTCTTTAGCCTTGAGAAATACATAATTATATCACAAACTTCTTTTGCTTCTCTTTCTCAGAGCTTCCTTCTCTCTCAATTCTCCTTTTCTTTGGTATATCTTTGGCATTGTCATCGGTGATTTCACTGACATTGTTCCTAATTTTCATAATTTGACTTTTTACTACTGCAGGATCAATTTCTCGTTTTTGAAGCTGACTGTACAGGACATCAACATGAAGCATTACTTTGTGAAAAAAGGAGAGCCAAAATACACAATTTTCATTATTCAAAATTTCAATCATCCCTGATGCTTGCGCTGTCATATTGTTGTTCCGTATTTGATCTCCAGTCTGAATGGCCAGCATACATTCGATCAGCTCTTCTCTATATTCAAAAACAGTGTTGAAACTTCTTGAATGAAAATTCCAACGTGTTGGAACTGACCGAGGCAAATGTTTATTCACCACCTCATCAAGAATGGTAGTCCTTTGTGGAAGGCTTGAAAAAAAACACATAATCCTTGTAGATTTGCAAAAAAAATCCTAACATTTCTATGAAATGATGCTGCATTCGGCATAATCAAATGTAATTGATTGGCATGGCAATGAACATATGAGGCCTTCGTATAAGTTTCCTTTACAATGGCTTGCACCCCGTGAGATGAACCGCTCATTACAGATGCTCCGTCATACGTCTGAGCGATCAATTTGTTCGAGCATCCATCGAGATGATGATTTAATTCCTCAGTTATGCAGGATACCAAAGATTGAGCGTCATGTCTTGTAGGAGTTAGGAAATTCCAAAACCGTTCTACTGGCTTACCATTCACTATGTATCTGTAAATGATTACCATTTGAAAATCGACGCCACATCACTAGTTTCGTCAGCTATTATGGCTAGAAAATTTGTATTTTTTATTTCATTAGTGATTTCTTCTTGACATACGTCCAACATACATTGGAGAATCTCATTTTTTATGGTTTTTGATGTTCCCTTGAAGACGGTTGCTTTCTCTAAGTGAGACTTAAGAGCGCTGTCAAGTTCTGCGCTGATGTTGATTAAACCGCGGAAAACACCAGGGTTTGAAGAAGTCTCAGACTCATCATGGCCTCTCAAAGCCAACTCAAAGGCACCACAAAAACAGATACAGTTAATTATTATGTTCAAAACGTACCTGTTATTGGTCACTTTTTGATTGTGTAATTCAATTGCCCTTCTGTAATCTGTGTCCAGTTGCGCCGCAATGTTCACATTACCCAGAATAGTAAGACTCAAAATATTCTTCATATGACATGGTGATCCTTCGTGCTTTTTCATTCGATCATGTAGATGCTGAATGTCGGTCATATCCGACTTTGTTCACGAATCCTCTCCTCCAAATAACAGGCAGGGAAAACAGTACAACGCATTCCTCAAATCACAACCACTCATGCTTTTTGTATATTTCGATGTTGAAGTTTCTCTTGAACTGTCTGCTCTTAGTTTTCACGACTTGAGATATGCTTAAGAGAGGTGTAGGTCTTCCAAGTCTTTTAATTTCTCTTCTACACTTCGAGAAGAAAACGGTTCTGATAATAAAGACGCTACGTAATTCATTTCCATGCATGGGCGTCGGCAGAAATTTTTGCAGGGGGGGCAAATACAAAAATGCCTATTACCCAGGGGCGGACGAATTTTTCCCAACCCGAGAAAATTTTACTTAACCGGCCCCCAACTGACCACAAATCCACATCAATGAATCACTATGAATTATATTATCACTGTACTGAATATCCTCTTGAAATTAACTTAAAGCAGTGGTTCTAAACCGGTGTGCCGTGGCGCATTAGTTTGCCGAGAGGAAGGGACTAGTGTGCCGCACACTCCGAGTATATTTAATTTTTAAAAGCGTTTTAAACAAACAAACTCGAATTAATTTTATGATGCAAGGAATTTATCATGAAACTACGAGAGGAATTGATTGACCTTAGCAACGATCATACTACTTAAAATTATTATGCTACCTATAGATGTATTTTGGCTTAAAGCTAAAGGTGTGAATCTGCTTCAATATCTAAATATGCCATCGACATAACGTTGCAAATTCAAATTTATGCGAAATTTATCAATATTTATGCGAATTAAGTTGTTCGTCAACGGCTCATATTAAAAATATTAAAAGGACATGTATAAAGAACGTAGTTGAAGAACTTTTCCAAGTTCTTTCTATTACTGAGTCAAATATAAAGCGTCTTTGTATCAAAAAGGCAAGCCTAAATTTTGTCTGACATAACATTTTTACACGTTGAATTATGTATTTAATGTACAATAAAATTAAACAATTATTTGAATATTGCTTTACCAATCGTAACAATCTAATATAACTGCGACTTTTACTTGTTGTGCTAGTTTCTATCTTTAAAATTATTCCGAGAAATGTCACAATACACCGAGAAATAATTGAAGTAAATCTCTCGAAATAAATCAAATTACTAAAAGAAGTTTAATATAAACAGTAACAATTCATTAAATTCAAACTAACCTCTCCAATGGAAGACGATGTAGTGACAATGTTGTGAGTGAAGATGTCCCACGTAGTGATGAGAAGATCTGGATCGTTAGGATATCCTTCTACCAAAATTAAAACAGTTTCTCTCACAAAAACTCCAAAAGCGAAACCAAAGAAATTAAAAACAAATAATTAAAATATTTCACGTGTTAAAATACTAACCAGTCCTATTAATTTTTACGCAAAATGCACACACTCTTACTGCAAAAGTACGACACGACTCACTCTCTCTACGATGTTACTTATTCCACAAACTAAGAAAATCTGAGGCTCTTGAAGTAATTTCTTTTTCGAGAAATTTTAAAAGAAAAAGGAGAGAGGGTGAAGAGACCAATGTGTAAAACACGTGTCAGAAAGTTTTCTTGGGAACGTCGCGACGTTTGCCGACGCGTCGGTAAGATTTCTTTCTAGCCACCCGTAAGGTCATAAAATCGAAAACCTTCAAAAAGAAAGAAAGATTGCCAGCAGTAGCATTTATGATCTTCGCATACGGTACAGCGGTTCCTGTCCTCCAATTATTCTTTTCCTTTAGAAACATCCGAAAGAGTGCTTTAAAATATTTTCTCAACTCACGTGCAAATCGTGCCGTTTCCTGGATTCTCAGAGAGTGGAAAAGGGAAAATTCTGTCTTCATAATATAAATAAGAGGGAAACAGAAACCCTGGAGTCAGGGATGCCGTATGCCCTTTTATGTCAAATATGCCGATGGGACCAATGTGTAAAATCCCCCCCTCCCCCACTTTCTTGAAAACATCCCTTTTTTCCTTCACCCTCGGAGACAAAGGAGACGGAAAGCTTGTAAAAACTACCTCGCGGATCCGACCCGCACATGTTGCCTTTGCTTTGCTTTATACTTCCCTCCATTTTTCGCAAATATGTCTCTATGAGCTGGGTGGCCGCTCCTGCTGTAAGACCGAAGTTGGGAGCGAGAATTCTCGCCATCCTTAAGTTTTTTCGCATGCCCAGTTTTTTTACATTTTAAAATAATATCTAATATAATATTTACGCTTTTACACATTTCCAGGGGGGGGCAACTGCCCCCCCTTGCCCCCCCTGCCGACGCCCATGTTTCCATGATACGCACACAACGCAGATAGTTACTGCAGTACGCAGTAAACATACTTCCCACTTCGTTGTAGTCGTTGTAGTACATTATACGAATGAATAGATGGCTGTAGTTAGCATGATTCAGCAGAATGAAGGAGCAATCAAATTTGCCAATTCGCTGTAGTACGGACTGCGGGTGAATAGATGGCCGCAGGTTAGTATTACTCACCAAAAAATAACCATTTCGTTTCATGTGCAATTATAACGCTAAAAATACCGAAGTATTTTATAATATAATTCGTTAATACTACCAGTAAACGTAAACTTAACAATAGTGCTCAAAAACTATTGTTACAGTTTAAAGAGGAATTACGTTTCTTGAAAACTGGCAACAATGCAAGGTTGTGCAACCTGTATTATTATCTGTTCATTCTATCTTTGCGACTGGGAGGGAAGGGGGAGAAAAGCTCTACCTGTCACGTGACTTTAAGGGAACCAATTGGAACGAAGTAGGAGGTTTCTTTACCGGAGAAAGTTCATTCTCTCTCTGGCTTCCTTGGTGATCACACGAGTCTTAGAGTGCGCTGTTGCCACGTGTTTATCGTTGAGTTTTTGTTACGCTGTTACTTTGTTAACGTTGAGTTTTTGTTACTCTGTTACTTTGTTAACGTTGAGTTTTTGTTACTTTGTTATCGTTGAGTTTTTGTTACTTTGTTATCGTTGAGTTTACTATTGAGTTGTTGTTTTTGAGTGTGTTTATTCCGTTCGTGGAGTTTTCACAACCCTTGCGTCGGCAATGGAGAATGGAATCACACCGTTGCGTTGGTTGTATTATTGTTATAGCAATATCGTACCCAACAAACGTTTTCTATTGTTCATTCTTGATGCGCAAATATTTCAATTTTCACTTCGCTGCTGGTCAAATCCTTTGATCAGGTAAAGTTTGTGCATGTTTCGAGACGAATCCGTTGGGGAATTCTCCAATCCGTTGGGGAATTTTTTCCTAGAATATGTTATGTCTATTTTTATACAAATCGTCCAATATTCTATTCCTTATTTGCTGATCCTCCCAGGTTTTCCCCTCTATTCAATGCCTCGGTCTGAAATGTACACCACCTTCCACCGCCTGCTGTTTAGGGATTCCCAAATGGATACCAAGAAAATTGCCGCTGGTGATTTTCTAGGAAATAAGTTACTTTCACTTTACGAGGTAGTTTGTACTTTTGTTCAGTTCGTTGAAGGCATATATGGAACATTCTCATATTATTTGTGGTATATAAAGATTGCAAAAAACTACATAATTTGTTTTAATTTTTCTATTTTATACTGTTATTGTTTTCAAAGTATACGACTCTCAAAGAAGTCCTTCACAAGCATTTTGAAAAGAAGGAAAAAGGTAAATTAACAATGTCATTATGTTACATTTATTTTTGCAGTGATACACAATATTCGATAAACATGTATTCTTGAAAATGTTTATTTTTTCCTTAACACCTCCATATTTGACATACCAGCGCCGCGCCGGCGCTGAGAATCCGTTTTCGTTACAAAAATCAGGAATCCGCATGAGGGTTAATATGGGCTGTCCTGAATAATTTCATATTCCGGAGAGGTTTCATCAACGATTCTCAACCGGTGTGTAGAGAAAATTTAACGAAAGGGCAAGCTTTGCTTACGTATTTCGTGTTTTTGCGATATTGACGAAATTACATTGTTTAATTAGGACATTGGATGGTTTTGTTATTAGTTCGGGGTGATGAGTCGAGATTTTCTTAAAATATAACCAAAATCAAGAAATTATAATTTTTATTTCATCGCGAGTCGAGGGAGCTTTAAACGTATGACGCCAAAATAAAAGGTCTTAAAAGCAATCGTGTATTTCACTATAGAAGTAGCGCCCTTTCCCGCGGGAGAGCTGACTCGTATCAGGAATTATGTTTCAGTCGACGTGGCAACGCCTAGCGTGTTCTCCGGCGAGGAGACATCTCCCCAAACCCCTAGTTGTGAAACCCCACCTCCTAGTGGCGAAGAGAACCGAGCGGGTACGAGCTCCTACGAAACCTCAGTCGCAAAGATAAAATGAACAGATAATATATGTGTATGAAATTGTGTTTGCGCCTTTCCCTTGAAGCACTCCTCCCTCCCCTTGGGCGTCTCGAAACTCAACGGGATCCAGGTTGACTGAGGAGCTGCAAACCAGGGCCAATACAAAGAGTAATACGCGCCGGGAAATACGATTTATAATAATAGAGAACAAACTCTTACGATCTTTTCCTTATTAAAGAAAACCATTGCAAGCATTTTCTTGTGAAAAACAGGGAAATGATCCCAATTGTGAACGTATTATCATTTTGATTTATGATTGGCATTAATTTCGGAGACTTGCAAAACTCTTAAACTGTACAAATGAATGGGGGTAGCGCAAACCTGCAACCCCATACAGGAGCCGCCCCTGCATAGAATACGTCAATAAAATAGGAAGACGAAAAAATACGTATTAAAAGCTATTTTCGACCTGCAGGCTTTCGTTCTTTAACAAATTAATTTAGAAAAAAATGTCCGTCGATCTTCACCACAGAACTGCTTTAAGGAAAAATGAATAAAGGTTCTCATTGTTATCTTCGATTTTTTCCATAAATTCGAAATCGCTCAAATTTACCGTTTAAATCATAAATGTTGGAAAATAATTGTCTTTTAACAGTTTTTCGCCTTTGTAACCATGTTGTTATCATAACACAAGATTCTGTTGTTGTCTCAAACCTTATATACTCTGTGATTTAATCCCAAAAACGTTTAAATACATTTCTCCTCATTTTTGATGGGCACTTTAGTTTTAATTGCAATTAATTAGACAATTTTAGTATATAATAATTATAATAAAAATATAGAATTTATTTTAAACAGATAGATACTATCAGGTTATAGACCTCAATAGACATTACAGACGAAAATGAATTTACGCAGACTTCGGCTTTACGCTATTCCATCCTTTCCGGTTTTAGGCGCTATATATCAACGGTAGCAATTTGATGATGATCGCAATTAATACGAACTCCTTGCACAACAATAATTTCCTTAATTATTAAGTTTTAATTTATTGAATTGCTTAAAATAATCATCGCACCTCATGTATGGGTCAACGCTCATCCATTTCGCCTTGCAAAGAAATTCTGCAAAAAACAATTGCAAATATTTATATACATTCGGTCGACTATACCGTACGCATTTCGTATATTTTTATTAGAGTAGATTATTTTTTCGCGCAATTCTTTGGCTCTCCATCTTATAATTATTTCCTTTAAGTGAAAATATAAATGCTTACCTCCTCTTTTGACGGGTGGAAGTTCCTCTTCGACTATTTTAAAGTCACTGGGTTTCGGTTCCCCCTCGAACCTTTTAACTGTTACGTATTTCCTACTTTTCACCATTTTGTTGCTTATATCCCATGGAAATCTGCTGCTGTTGACTTACAAAACGTTAAGATACGTTCCGAAAACAATAAAATCGATTGAAAATCGGATACAATAAAATTATTTGCTGACACACACTGTGAGCTAAGACGTCCAACTATCCTACGACGGATCACGAACTCCACTGCGAACCTTTTTTTGCGGTTGCATCGCTTATAAGAGCCTTTTCAGCGTTGAAAGTCACTGTGACACCGCGATATATATTAAGCTCGAGAGTCGAAGACTGCAAAGATACGGTAAACATTCATTATATATTAGAAACCAATTCTGCGTCCGTTGATAATAGGTTGTCTGCAGAGATAATCTCCATAGGCGATGATTTTTTAAAAATTAACTATGTTTATCTAACGCTTCCTTTCTGAATGAGCCCTTTCTTTTGCGGCTTAACTTCATGGTCGCACTTTGGACGAAATACGACGAAGCGCATACATACATACATACATACATACACACACACACACACACATATATATATATAGTGTCAGATGCTTTCAGGTATATACCATAGAAATGCCAACTCTTGATTTGAAGGTGTGAATAAATTTAAAATTTTCTTAAATGATAAACGATTCCTCGTTTATCGACTCGGATGCGTGCGGTATTTTTATTATCAGTTAATATTTTAGATATTATTATAAATATCTTCCTTTCATTATTTTATTCGAAAAAAATAAAGAGGTAAGGAATGTTCAATTGCCCTTCTGTAATGTGTCCAGTTGCGCCGCAATGTTCACATTACCCAGAATAGTAAGACTCAAAATATTCTTCATATGACATGATGATCCTTCATGCTTTTTCATTCGATCATGTAGATGCTGAATGTCGGTCATATCCGACTTTGTTCACGAATCCTCTCCTCCAAATAACAGGCAGGGAAAACAGTACAACGCATTCCTCAAATCACAACCACTCATGCTTTTTGTATATTTCGATGTTGAAGTTTCTCTTGAACTGTCTGCTGTTAGTTTTCACGACTTGAGATATGCTTAAGAGAGGTGTAGGTCTCTCAAGTCTTTTAATTTTTAATTTCTCTTCTACACTTCGAGAAGAAAACGGTTGTGATGATAAAGACGCTACGTAATTCATTTCCATGATACGCACACAACGCAGATAGTTACTGCAATAGGCAGTAAACAAACTTCCCACTTCGTTGTAGTCGTTGTAGTACATTATACAAATGAATAGATGGCTGTAGTTAGCATGATTCAGCAGAATGAAGGAGCAGTCAAATTTGCCAATTCGCTGTAGTACGGACTGCGGGTGAATAGATGGCCGCAGGTTAGTATTACTCACCAAAAAATAACTATTTCGTTTCATGTGCAATTATAACGCTAAAAATACCGAAGTATTTTATAATATAATTCGTTAATACTACCAGTAAACGTAAACTTAACAATAGTGCTCAAAAACTATTGTTACAGTTTAAAGAGGAATTACGTTTCTTGAAAACTGGCTACAATGCAAGGTTGTGCAACCTGTATTATATGCGTATGAAATTGTGTTTGCGCCTTTCCCCTGAAGCACTCCTCCCTCCCCTTGGGCGTCTCGAAACTCAACGGGATCCAGGTTGACTGAGGAGCTGCAAACCAGGGCCAATACAAAGAGTAATACGCGCCGGGAAATACGATTTATAATAATAGAGAACAAACTCTTACGATCTTTTCCTTATTAAAGAAAACCATTGCAAGCATTTTCTTGTGAAAAACAGGGAAATGATCCCAATTGTGAACGTATTATCATTTTGATTTATGATTGGCATTAATTTCGGAGACTTGCAAAACTCTTAAACTGTACAAATGAATGGGGGTAGCGCAAACCTGCAACCCCATACAGGAGCCGCCCCTGCATAGAATACGTCAATAAAATAGGAAGACGAAAAAATACGTATTAAAAGCTATTTTCGACCTGCAGGCTTTCGTTCTTTAACAAATTAATTTAGAAAAAAATGTCCGTCGATCTTCACCACAGAACTGCTTTAAGGAAAAATGAATAAAGGTTCTCATTGTTATCTTCGATTTTTTCCATAAATTCGAAATCGCTCAAATTTACCGTTTAAATCATAAATGTTGGAAAATAATTGTCTTTTAACAGTTTTTCGCCTTTGTAACCATGTTGTTATCATAACACAAGATTCTGTTGTTGTCTCAAACCTTATATACTCTGTGATTTAATCCCAAAAACGTTTAAATACATTTCTCCTCATTTTTGATGGGCACTTTAGTTTTAATTGCAATTAATTAGACAATTTTAGTATATAATAATTATAATAAAAATATAGAATTTATTTTAAACAGATAGATACTATCAGGTTATAGACCTCAATAGACATTACAGACGAAAATGAATTTACGCAGACTTCGGCTTTACGCTATTCCATCCTTTCCGGTTTTAGGCGCTATATATCAACGGTAGCAATTTGATGAAGATCGCAATTAATACGAACTCCTTGCACAACAATAATTTCCTTAATTATTAAGTTTTAATTTATTGAATTGCTTAAAATAATCATCGTACCTCATGTATGGGTCAACGCTCATCCATTTCGCCTTGCAAAGAAATTCTGCAAAAAACAATTGCAAATATTTATATACATTCGGTCGACTATACCGTACGCATTTCGTATATTTTTATTAGAGTAGATTATTTTTTCGCGCAATTCTTTGGCTCTCCATCTTATAATTATTTCCTTTAAGTGAAAATATAAATGCTTACCTCCTCTTTTGACGGGTGGAAGTTCCTCTTCGACTATTTTAAAGTCACTGGGTTTCGGTTCCCCCTCGAACCTTTTAACTGTTACGTATTTCCTACTTTTCACCATTTTGTTGCTTATATCCCATGGAAATCTGCTGCTGTTGACTTACAAAACGTTAAGATACGTTCCGAAAACAATAAAATCGATTGAAAATCGGATACAATAAAATTATTTGCTAACACACACTGTGAGCTAAGACGTCCAACTATCCTACGACGGATCACGAACTCCACTGCGAACCTTTTTTTGCGGTTGCATCGCTTATAAGAGCCTTTTCAGCGTTGAAAGTCATTGTGACACCGCGATATATATTAAGCTCGAGAGTCGAAGACTGCAAAGATATGGTAAACATTCATTATATATTAGAAACCAATTCTGCGTCCGTTGATAATAGGTTGTCTGCAGAGATAATCTCCATAGGCGATGATTTTTTAAAATTAACTATGTTTATCTAACGCTTCCTTTCTGAATGAGCCATTTCTTTTGCGGCTTAACTTCATGGTCGCACTTTCGACGAAATACGACGAAGCGCATACATATATATATATAGTGTCAGATGCTTTCAGGTGTATACTATAGAAATGCAAACTCTTGATTTGAAGGTGTGAATAAATTAAAAATTTTTTAAAATGATAAACGATTCCTCGTTTATCGACTCGGATGCGTACGGTATTTTTATTATAAGTTAATATTTTAAATATTATTATAAATATCTTCCTTTCATTATTATATTCGAAAAAAATAAAGAGGTAAGGAATGTTAACGTAATATTCAAAATATTTTTTCGAATTGCCAATTGCAAGCGTTAGGATGTGTCACGATCATGTTAATCGCGAACCATACAAAATCTTTTGCAATTTACTTATTTTCAATCCCAACTGCGTCATGGTCACTTCACCGGGAACAAAAACGTTGCATCCTGCTCAGGGCAACCTTGGAAAAAATATCCGAAGTATTTACACCTCAGGGTGACGTGTAGTTATTACTGTTAAGTCATGTTTACCGTGGAAAAAACGTTAACTTTGATTTTTACGTGACTTGCACATACATCATGCGTGAATCTCTAGAAATACTTACTCCCTTGAATGAAGATTTTATTATCTGTAGAATCCCACGCCGTGAAGTTGTTTACTGTTATGAGTTATGTTTACTTGTGTTAAGTGCTTTTTTCTGCCGGAACGCCTTTCCGGAATCTTTATTGCAATGAAATACTAATTTGCATAAGCTAAAATATAACAAACGAAGTAATTTGCAATACTGTAATGTTTTACTCATACTGTACAATCTCACATGTTTCGCAGCTGACAAAACATATTCATTTCGTATCTTTTCTCCGCTCACCTAAATAGCGTTACGGCACCTTTTTTGATAGAAAAAAGAACTGATTATGTTAACTTTGATGGTCAAGTGTCTTGCATATGCACAAACGTTGTATCTCTAGAAATCACCAGCCTCAAAAACGTCTCAATCGTTCGTACCTCTATTTTTAAATGTTTCGTTGCACAAACCAGTGAAATTTACGCCAATCGGATGGTTTTACTTCTTAAAATGCCATAAATGCAGCTATGAAACTTTTTACTCGAATTAAGCAGATATCTTTGTAATATTTTACAACAATATTTTTTCTAAGGTCATATTCCGGGAGGTGTATGCATCCTTACCGGAAATAAGTCCACTGTCACTTTATTGTTTCTATGTTAAACTATAAATGAAATAGTTCACTTTGCAAGTAGGTTTAAATGGTAGAAATCACTTTTGTTTCACAAAGATGCGCATAATCATGCACAATGTGTTTGAAACGATATTTGCTACCTTTTTTCGTAGAAAAATGGAAATGATATCGTAAGCATAATTGTATACACCTGAATCTGAAAGGGTTCAACACAGTTGAATTCAACAGTTCTGTTTGTATAGGGCAGAAAGTAGCAATAATTTATCATTAGGGACGTATAATTTTATCTTATCAGCGTTCAGATAGAATAACGAACGTTTCAATAATGTTACCAATTTTGAGATATAGATATATTTTCATCATTTCATATTAATTTTCAGTGCGAGAAGTTTCTTCCATTCATTTGCTTTACGAAAATGTTTAGTTCAACTTCAAAACTATTCACATCAGTAAAAATGCATGACTCTTGGTCCTGCAATTTGAGATTCAATGTTACTTTATATCGTAAATGAACAGAAAAAATGTTAAACTTTCGGTGTCAGAGATCCATTCTCCTCTGCCCTATCTTGTGATAAAGTTTTAATTTCAATGCGCGGATCAAGGAAACGTTTGAAATAAAGGCGCCCAAATATTTCGGCTCGATTCATCGCGGGTCATACCCAGTCTAAAATAGAATTGAAGAATAAATTAACGAAAATAAAGGACGTAGTTGTTGGTTAATATCATCTGATTTGTTTCAGACGTTTATAATTTTCTATTTCCATTTTGTTATATCGTATCCTGTAATTGTTAAACTCATGGCGGGCGTAGTTAGGGCACCACTCAACCCTTGTCAGGCAATGTCACAACTGTGTGACACATATTATGCTTCGTTTTCATAGATAAGTTCCTATTAGTTAATTTGAATTATTCGGACAACATTTTAGTCGGGCTGGAAAGGCGAAGCGTCCGATCAAGAGCTTAAGGGAAAGACTCGAAAATTTCATCCTTTTAATTTGCGTCGTAATTATATTAGCGGACAAATCGAGTGTTCTAATAAATGATAACTTTTCCTGATACCGGTGCCCCTCGCTATTCGTCCCCCCCCCCCCCCCCCCCCCCCCCCCCGATTTTCGTCTTTACTCTTGTTCGTCCATAACCAAACCCCCATTCATTCGTCCATTCCCTCGCTTATTCATCCATCGAAATAGCTGGGACCTACGAAGAGGGGCTGCTCAGACGATTACTCATCAAACGATGAGACGCTTAAGGATTTATCGTTCTCAGCAGTATAAAACTTATATCCTTGCGCTCAAAAAATGAAAACATCACGTAGGATGTCTGTCTTTCCCTTGTGACTGCGGCTAACCGCAAATTAAAGCACACCACTGATTGTGAGATGATTTCATCATCACGTTGAGTGTAGGAGTAGTTTTGGGTGTTCTGTTTTAGTATTCGTTCAACCATTGACTCCACTGGTCTCAGCTACTCGGCCTCGCTCCGTGTTGTTGTTCGTTCTTCCTCTAGTTTGCGTTTCGGCGCAATTTTTTATTCAGGGAGAATAATACTTTGGTAAAATTCCACCTTATTGCTTAAATATTGTCAAATGACCGGTTTCGGCTGAGATATAGCCATCATCGGGTCAGGGATATTGAACTGGGAACCTTGTGACTTCAAGCAACGACCAGCGCTAGTAGGCGTCTCAGTCTGAATCACAAATCAAGGGAGGAGAGAAACCCGGTGCCTACTCTTAAAGAGAAGCACATATGGGGGCCAACGGATTTACGTCCCTTCCGAAGGGCCGCAAGATCTTTTGAAAAGATTTGTACCCGGTAAGGGGCAGTGTGAGAGGGTGCGGGTGGAGAGGGGAGAGAAGGGTTAGAGGGATCGGCGCGTGTGGGGAAAACAGAGGTAAGCAGCGGGGAGTGGGTTGGGAATAGATGTTCATTGATAATGTCAAAAGGGGAATGGTATAGAATTTCCATCTGCTTTAGCAGGTTGAGTCTCGAACCTTTGTTTTCAACATGAATTATGGAGGGGAAAAAATCGGCAGAATGTCTATTTTCGAGGAGATGTTTCGCGAGATGGGATTTATGAGAATTATGAGTGTGACAATATTTATGTTCTTTAATGCGAGTGTTAAAGGACCTTCCGGTTTGAGCAATATAAACTTTATCGCAGTCGTGGCATTTGAGTCGGTACTATATGCCACTTTTAGCGAGGTTTTCGATTTTATCCTTACCGTTAGAAAGGACATGGCCTAGGTCTCCTTCCGAAAAATAAATTTAGAACTGCTTTCTATGGCAACTCCAACCTAGGCCACGTCCATTTATTTGATTATAGTTGACAACTTACGTATGGAGAAAGTCATGTTTTGGGCACATCAATTTATTAGCGATTTTTTTTACAAATCGCGTATGTTATTCACTTTATCCGTTTGCCTGTCCGTCTGTGCAGGCGACATCTCTGAAAAGGTCTCGACCTAGAGAAACCAAATAGTAGTAGTAATTAGGTTTTTAGGTGCGTCAACAGCTAAGGTTATTTTGCACCGTCAAATTCTCTTAGAGAAAATCAACATACATCACAACATCCATGCCCAAGCGGGATTCGAACCCGGCCGGGGAAACCAAATTTTCCGGATAAGTTAATACATATGAGATCTAAATGTGTCGTTCCGAAATTGCTAAAATAAAATTTTCAGGGGATAATTTTGCCCCATTATTGCCAATTTAGAAAAGCGCGTAAATCGGTGTAGAAGTTTTGATATTTTTTTTTTTTTATTATTCCCCGTCAA
The DNA here is from genome assembly GCA_036926305.1 of Uropetala carovei. Lineage (NCBI taxonomy): Eukaryota > Metazoa > Arthropoda > Insecta > Odonata > Petaluridae > Uropetala > Uropetala carovei. The sequence goes on from JAXCHB010000043.1 coordinate 11,130,814, forward strand.
GATTCGAACTCCGGACTGGAACTATCGGAAAGGTTATAAGTTTTAGTTTCTTGTTTTTGAAGACGGAATTCAAATCCCTGTAGATTTAGCTTACATTTTTTAGAGTTTATCGAAAAAAGTGGGAGTTTTTCTGGGTTTCAACAAAGGAAATACTTAACTACCATTGCAACGAGCTCAATGCTTTTATTTGTACAGTATAACTTCAAAATAGGCGGAAATGCTTGCAGAATGGGGATGACTCCATAACAGATAATATGTTTTCAGGGGATATCTCGAGGACCATATCCTTGGCACATTCCTTGGTACAATTGGTCTTGATGATGCCGTTATCATTTTTCTTCAAAATGTACCCTTAAAATTTGAATCAGATTTTTTGTAAAAAAAATCGCCTTATAATATTTGCTTTCGCAGTACTTTCTTAACTTGTTTTTATTATCTGTACGTTTATGTACAGCGTCATCGAAATAAGTACCTACGATACAGAATAGAAGTCTCTTTTGAATGAATTTAAGGCATACAATCGTCTTTGCTTTGGAGAAAATGTCTTTAGCTCTCCCCTCATTAATGTCCAATATAATTTTAAATTACCTATATTAATTTAAAAGTCTGATGGCGATCTCCAAGCATTGCAATTTATAGGCATGGTATTAATATATTATTAAAAAGGAAAACGGTTCGTTTGCTATTCAATTAAAATTACGGCTTCGAATACACTCAAGATTTCTCACCGAGTTAAAATGTAAATTTATGTTTTTAAATCATTTTCCTTGGTCTTCGCTAGTGATTTTCAGGCAGAAAATTGTGATCATGAACGTTCGGATTCCTTCAGTTGTTTAAAAAATAGGAAGTTTGAGATGACTAACCCGATCATCTGAAAAATAAGAAAGATTCGTTAACTTTTAATGTCCACACCAGCACTTCAATCGAATCCCAAAATATCGGTAGAGCGAATTGTAGGAATTACATCTATTATAGGACAATTCAACAAAAATTGTATGAATCGTGACAACACAATTGGCCGAGTGTTCATCACTTCAGACAGAATGTTACCTTTAAGTTCCTTAAAACTACCAGATTAGTAATACAAAATGCAGTTCAGACATTATCGTGGCAGTAACTCGAGGTGGCAAACCTACGTAATTCATGGCTATATTACATAAACGTATTATGCATAAATTACATATACGTATTATGCATAAATTAGATAGCCAGGTAAAATAGGCTGTCTCCCTTTGCGTATGTATGGATCTTATAATATTTATCCTATTTTGCAATTCTTGTTTCACATATTACATTTTCAAACGTTTCCATGGACGTGATGAAGAGCCTTCCACCGGTTATGGTCATTTCCACGCTGCTGTTGAGCGTCATGAATCCCAGTTTCCACTTCATGCCCTCCGTTATGTGCCCACACAAAGCTTCCGAAATCGCTGACTGAATACTTAGTAGCTGTGAATTGAATGGAAAAAATCGTCAGTTAAAAGAAATTATGTATTTGACATTTCATTTTCGCTTAAATAATATTTATATACGGAGAGTATTGGCGTATACGAAAGTGTTAATTCACTTAAACACCTAAAGGAAATGTGGCTATAGAGAAAGCAGAAGACAGTAGCATGAAGCATAAAAATAAATAAAATCAAATTTTAAAAAATTTCTAATATATAAAATTGACTTCGTCGTCGTCGGTGGGAAATCGGATCTATGTAATGCTATTTTTAACAAACTTTCCGAGTAGCTAGGAGATTGACATTTGGTAGGAATGTTCGGTTCTTAAAGTAGAAGCCATTTACAAAAAAAATTTCCAAAATCGACCCGGGTTAGATTCCCGAGAATGATTTCCATTCCTCATAAGATAACATGGAAAAATCGATATTTCTACCTGCAGCCTTATTTTATCTTGCTTGTTAAAATTCACATATTTGACCTACGATTTTCGGACTTGGACTGTATTAAAGAAAAATATATGCAATTTCTTATTTTTATCGTCTTTTATCGCTTTCGAATCTAAATCTTTCGAATTTAACGTTTTAATATCATATTTTGACAAAATTTACCGTTTTTAACGTGAAGTTGCCTTGCCAACCGATTACATTGTTAAACTCGAAATCCTATTACTCTCACGTATGCTCACGTTCTCTCCGGACCTCCATGGACCCTCTCGGCCCAATTCAAAGGTATCAGAGATATCTCATAATTAGTTTGTACTTTCTCCAATATACGTAGTATAGAGAAAGTATCGTTTTTATGAAAAAATTCGAAATCGAGATTTCAACGGAAATACACACGATTTTACGTCACGTTGCCATGGTAAATGACATGTTTGTTTCTTCGTCTGGCATAACCCGGGCAACGCCGGGTACTTTCAGCTAGTACTTTTATAAAAAGTAAAAAAAAACGAAGAAACTTCGAAAATTTTCTAACTCCATCGAAATGAAAACGATTATCAATTCATAAATTCGATCCGAGTATTAATTTAATTGTGGGATTTTGTAAAGAATTGAATAAAATTTTAAGAAATAGCACATAAAAGTTATATGACGCTTATCTTACTGCTTGGTCTTTTATTTGGACCATTTAACTTTTACATATATGAAATTTAAAAAAAGTGGAGTCATTACTACCCTTGCGTTTATACCAAATGCATGATCTCGATGTATGACAGGTTGCCTGCATATATGGCGCACATTCCCTCTTGCGAAGTAATTTTTATTAAATTTCATTTTTTAATGTTAAGGCCATGGATATGGCGCTTCGATCAATTGTCCAAACGAAAGAGGACATCGTTCGTAACAATTTTCCGAAAACCCCAAATCTCTATCTTAAACAGGAACCGAATTATAAGAAGTGGACAGTTCACCACAGATATACAAACAAATTTCTAGTGAAGTACATACAAAAGTATATATAAAAAGGGAAATTTTTAGTCTTAAAATGAAATGTAAAAGAAATTTCCCCTTCATACCTTCAATATAAGTACAGTAAGTCCCCGACTTACACGGATCCGCAGATACACGGATGAGGGTAGTTGAACTGCCGCGCGTATACAGTTAGTTGGACAGCTGCTCGATAGATGGCGTACTTGTACACTGCAGGAAGCGTAGCAGACAGAAGTGCTTTTTTTAGATTTGTTTTTTATTGTGAAAGAGCTTTTAAGTGTATCAAAGTTATCTCGTAATTGCATTAAAACAAATTTGATGAACTAGGTATAAGCCCTCATTATGGCTGAGAAACGTAAGAGTGGTGACGTGACGGTTCTCGAAGGTATCTAGAGCAGTTAATGATGCAATTGCATGCTATAAAATTATTTATGATGAGAAGAAAGAAGCTACTATACAAACATCACTGGACAAGTACATACGTAAAACAGAGACAAATGATGTAATGCCATAATCACCTTCAGAATCTGCTTAAATACGTATATACTATATACTAATACTATTCTTGCAATTACTAACATTTTTACTTATGTATGATGTATTGTAATGAATAAATTTTCATTTTCTTAACATTTTGTTTGGTACTTTCCTGTTAACGGGAATACCTTAAATAATGAACATGTTATGATTGTTTGAGAGGATGTAACATTGAAAGGATATTTTGACGTATTGTTGGATTTACGATATTTTATTTTAAAAACAACATTAACAGAAACTGATTGGCTGGTCTCGACATTTACAAACCCAATCTCCGGACAAGGTGGAGGGTTTCTTTGGTTCCGGGCGAGGCGAAGGGCGCGGTAGGGCCCGGAGACGACTACCCATTACAACAAAGCGAGCCGAAGGCTCGTCGATATATCCTCTCAATTTGCGGCACAACAGTCAAGAGAATATAACATTGAAAGGATATATTGACGAGCCTTCGGCTCGCTTTGTTGTAATGGGTAGTCGTCTCCGGGCGCTACCGCGCCCTTCGCCTCGCCCGGAACCAAAGAAACCCTCCACGTTGTCCGGAGATTGGGTTTGTAAATGTCGAGACAGGCCAATCAGTTTCTTGTACGGTGATTGTGTTTGTTTCTGTTAATGTTGTACGTAAGTATGGCATGGGGATAATACGTAAGTACCAGGTCCTGCGAAGGGTCCTGGAGGTATTCCCGTTAACAGGAAAGTACCTTTTGTTATTATAAGCTCTACTTTTTTCGGCTTTAATTATCCAATGAAGTGAATGTCAATTTTGTGTAACTGCCGTGCGTATTAGGTTACTTGACCAGCTACTCAAAAGATGGCGTTTGCCTTATATTTCCACTGAAGTTCTCTTTACATTGCCGCTAGTACCGCACAGCCGACTGCGTTGCTTCAAAAAAGGTATTGGTTTAAACATTGTTCGACTTACACGGTTTTCGACTTACACGGAAATTTTTGGAACGAATTAACCGTGTAAGTCGGGGACTTACTGTATTGAAATTGAGAAAATAAATATGGGATCCTAATGATCCGTTTAATAGTCAAAACTCCGAAAAGATAAGATATGAATATCTGATTATTTCGGTGTAAAAGTACACATTAGATTAGAATGTTGTATACATTAATTTTTCATTCCTCTTGTACACGTGCGGATTAAAATAGTTTACCTAACGTAGCATGTTTGAGTTTGTCTATTTTGTTTTACCATTGCGAGTATCTTTGCATTATTTTTGAAACGTAGTTAAACTGTAACTTACCTGTAACGTAACCTCGCTGCCATACCAGCAGTAATGGAACAGCCCTACCGAGCATGCTATAAAATATTCCAACCAAGCGAGAGTCTTCGTGTCATTAAACGTTGCCTGCGAAATGATGAATATATTTAAAATAAAATCTCAGAGATTAAGAGAGACCTCCCACTGAAATTGTATGACTTATGACATCTACCACGGAAGACAGAAGCAGCACATCAATTATTTCAATCTAATGTAAATAATTATACTCATTTGCATATTATTTAAATAATTTTCGCGTTGCTTGTGTGTTGGATTAGGTATCATACAATTTCAGTGGGCGGCCTACCTAAAGTAAGGCCAGCAATTCACAACAGCAATACACGGCTTATCTTACAGAAGTGGCTTCGATGGCAGTAAAGCACAAAGGCAAGGTACATGCGAGATATTCAATAACGAGGATTGGACTGTAGAAGTCTTGCAGTTCTCCAACGAACCTGCAGTGAAAGTAAGGTATTCATTCTATACGGAGTCGATGAAAGACTCGGTAAAAGTAATCCGCTTCAGTTTGCGGACTAACGTACTCATCCTGTTGGGTCTCGTCCTGTTCACTTGGGTATCATTCTTAAACAAACGACCAACAATTAAATTAGTATGTTTAATATCATACAACATAAATTCACCTTTATACAATGTGGTTTTTTTCCATTGGGGATTTTCTACAAAATTTCCTTGCAAATTACACTTTTGTAAAATTAATTTAATAGCTGTTAGAAATTGATTGCCTTGTATATGAACAATTCTATGCTTCCGTGTGAGCAAATTAAAAGATCAAGTACAATATTTTGACGTATGATTTTCTCAGCTGTTGATACATTGTAAAATACAATACCGAAAAGTCCATTATAATTACGGATCTTGAGAAGTGACACACTTAAGTGTGCGTGAAATTCCGGTTCATTTGTAATTAGCGAAATGATTACATTGATAGTTAACGAAATACAGCGGGATAAAGATTATGCCCATTAGTTGTTTTTTTCCACTGGTAACCAGCCTGGTATATTATTTGTCAGCATGAAGTCATACTTTTAAAATTATCGTTAAGTAATGATTAGAATTTTTTTTCGAAATAAATGTCCCAAAAACGTCGTAATATTGAAAATGAAATTTCTACTTTTCCTAGGGGGTTACTGGAGGATCCCGATATTCAAGTGGGGCCCGGCGGATAGAGGGCCACGACACTCGTTGAATCAGTACGTAATTTACGTACAATAGTAAATGCATGATACGTTTATGTCATTCCTCGTAAGTTTATACTGTATAAAAAATTTGATTGACAGGGATAGTTAGCTGTATAGATAGTAATGGATTTGTTATACGTTACGACTGTCGACCTTATGATCGCACTATGGTGTTTGATGCATCCTACTAGCTCTGCCTCCATCCTCTTCCTTTTCTTGTCAAGTGGCTCTCTCATCTCTCTCCCATGTCTTCCCGTGTCCCCGATTCTCTTCAATTTATCTTTGAGTTCCTGCACCTGGTTACAAGTCAGCATGCAGAAAGAAATGAACGTTGTAACGCTCAGCGCGAACGAGTAAGTCGCGACGACCGCCATTGTCGACTGCAAAACGTACACGATTTCGTACGTGGGACTTGCGTAAATGTCTATAGGATACCATGCCCTGAGAGGGAGCCTTCTCTTCCCCGATGACGCCGGTCCTATGGCTACCGGATAAACCATCCAATGTAAATTGCACATCACTGTGAAACACAGTATGAACAGGATGTGTCTGTTGCATCTTTTCACCTCCTTCCGCATGGCTTCCAGTCTGGGCTTTATGGAGGCGTTCATAGCGAACAGCTCTTCCCACAATCGAAGGAGCTTGATGGCGTCTTCCTTCTTGTAGATGTATACGAACATCCTGATGATGCTCATGACGGAGATGGTTGCCATGCAGGCGATTTCTGGCCAGGGATTCTGTACGGAGATGTGTTGGACGAAGTCCATGACCTCCCCAGCAAACCTTTTTATAACAGGAGGAGATAAAAACGGAATTGTTTCTTCAAGTGCAGAAACATTATGAGAGTACATCGATCAGATTACAATGCGAGAAGGCGGTTAAATTTTCCAAATACGAAATGCTACTGACTTCTCTCTAAAGGAAGATCTTAGGAACCACTACGGACATGGGACAATTTATTTAAAAAATTAAGCATCGTTTTATGGAACTTTTTATGACTGTTGGAGGGACATAGTCTGGGAATTTGATTTCAGCCATAATCTAAGCTCAATTCTATAAGTATAGTCATTGTATATTATTGTTTTGTCATATAAAATACCGATCAATTTAAAAATATATTATCGTGCTCACTCTGTATTCAACGGACATCTATCATAATTACCTCAGTGCGAATAATATTATAATCGCCGACTGATAAACTGCGATGGAGCAGGACTTCCATAAACTCTTCTTTTCTAATGGAAGTAAGCCGAGCACGTTGAAAAGGTTTTTTAAGACGGTGAGATACATTATGCGATGATTTGCCATTCTGGACAGCTTTAGGCCGAGTGTATGCGACACCTTCGCTTAATTGTAAGTACGCCGAATCTAATCACTGAGGCATTTTCACGATCCGTTTGTAGATCGATAATTTCCTTCGCGTAACTATTAATTAAGCATTCGAAGAGACCTATTAATTTCGGATTCCGTCCTGTGTCACAAAAACCCCGCTTCGTGCCGTTCGTGTTTTATGTATGCATCTTTGTCAGAAATTAGTCTTTGCGGATAATTTACCGATGATTATGAATGTTGCAGGAGGTAGATTTTTCGAAACTCGTCCACTGTTATTAGGTTCCTTTCAAATCTTAAGCAGATGCGCGTTTGGCCATTTTCGCTGATTGAAATATTCACACGATGCTCTCAAAGAAGAACGGCGGCCGAAAAAGGAAATTCAGTAGCACGGAATAATCGATTTAGTTAATTTACATTAAATTTGTTGAGAATCATTGCAAAATAATGTTCCTTTGCGGGCATTTAAACAGTTACAGCTGTTTATCCGGGAATTTCTATAGTTTAAAATTATTAATTTGGGTCTATTCGCGATAGTCAGGTAGGAGGGTAATCCATGCCTAATAACTTCAATTTCCCCAAGTTGTTTTGGCTGAACAACCGCACTCAAAATATCGAATATCGGCATATCAACGGTAACGCGTAAATCGGGAATCGGTTCGCTGTTTTTCACGGTTTTGCCGTAATTTTATGTTTGTTTTAATTTTACACGATTTGATTCATCTGCGTGCACTTTTTCCTATGGTTATTCCGCTTCGATTAATTCCTCTGTTATTTAGTCTCTGCTTTCAATTTTTTTCCTCGATTCTTTGTTTGTTACTCGCAACTTTGATGTCGAATAAAAGATTCTATTACTTTCCAAAACGTTGTCCCTTTCTTCGGAATAATGATCTTATTTCTAGCTTATTTTTTCATACTTTTATCATTTCCGTTATTTTTTCGCCATCTCGAAAATTAAAACGTGCGCGGAAATAATTAAATTAGATTTAATGTTTTATCTGTCTTTTACAATCTACTGAATTGCCCAATTTTTTCTCGTTCAGCATACTTTATTAGAAGAAATGCCGCGGTATATTCTGGGAATCATATTTTATCTTTTATAGTTATTCTACATTTCGATGTGTTTTTTGTCCACTCAACTCACTTTATACTATCTAAGATCTTTCTTTTCATCTTCTCATACCATCCCCATTCTTTTATTGCATCTAATATTCCTTTTCTCTTTGCCCCTCTCTCATCTCCCTATGAATTACTTCTGCAGGCCGCCCCCTTTCAACCTTGGACCCATCCATTTATTCTGTCTGTCCCTCATTACTGTAATTAAGGTACTCTCTTCCCATCCTGTATTTAAAACTTACGACCCTAACAGAGTACGACATTGAACTACATATCTGTTCAACACCGATCTGTTAACATCCATACCAATTGTCTCTGCCTAAATTAGCATCAATGAAGGAAAAGGTGACTTTGTTAATAGACATTGGGGTAGTCGAGGAATCGAACTATGTTTGCTAGGCCATCCTTTCTCCCCCCAAATAGAAATAGTCTGGATCGCCTTGCAATCAATTATCCAAGATTTAATAAAAGGGTCAAATGTGATAACTATCCTGTAACTTCTATCGAGCTTGGCAATACAAAGTAAGACTATAGATTTTTGATCACAACCAATGGAAAAATTTGATATTATGAGAATTCCAATTTTTAGGGGCTGTTTTATCCTAGATTTCCCCATACGAGGATAAATATTATTAGGCACTTCCAGATGAACAAAAGCAGTGCTCCCCAACCTTTTTTGCTCCGCGGCACACTTTCATGCATGCTTAAAAACATCGCGGCCCACCAAACCACCCCTAATTAATTTCACTAAGTAAATACACATTTTAAAAGAAAAAGCTATAGAGCGTTCCATCTTTAAGTTCAGTATTGGGTATATGGCGCACGGTGTTGCCACGTCTCACTACTCTAACGCTAGCAAAAGTCTGGCAGTTTAAAATTTCCTTTATGTAACTTGTTAAGTAAATGTTATTGTTACAGTTTTTGCCGTAATACATTATTTTCTAAATCGAAACAAAAATACTGCGCAGTAAAATTTCTCTCGCTGAAAGGAGCTTAAAAGAACAGAATCCCTTTATGCTCTTCGACGGAAAATTTCGTCTTTCCTTTTTGGTACAAAGGCTCAATAATAGAGACAGCTACAATAACTTCTTCATCTAGGTTTTTTAAACATGCCCTTTTAATATTTTAAATATGAGCCGTTGACGAACAATTAAATTCGCATAAATACATTGTTGAATTTGGAACGTCATAGCGATGGCACATTCAGATATTGAAGGATATTCACATCTTTAACTTTTAGCCAAAATACATTTAAAGATAGAATACTAATTTTAAGTTGTATGACCGTTGCTAAGGTCTATCAATCCCTCTCGTAGTTTCTGGATAAGTTCCTTGGATGATAAAATTTATGCGAATTTGTTCGTTCCAAACGCTTTTATGTAAACTAAATATCCTCAGAATGTGCGGCACACTAGTGCCTTCCTCGCGGCACTCTAATGTGCCGCGGCACACCGGTTGGAGAGCACTGAGCTGGAGGGTTGAAATTTTTCCAGAATGTAAGATTTCGGGCATAAAAATTGGGTAAACCCGACATTGTTAAAATTCTAATACTTAGGTGTTGATTTTTCATTATAGATTGCAGAATGCAAGCACCGCCTACTAGTATGTGTGTGTGTATATATATATATGTATATGTATATATATATATATATATGTATATATATATATATGTATATATATATATTTATGTATATGTGTGTGTGTGTGTGTGTGTGTGTGTGTGTATATATATATATATATATATATGTATATGTATATATTTATTTATTTATTTACTAACAATATAGTAGGGGGGCTTCTGAGGTCGATAACGGTCTCAGCTGCAAGTCTACTAGTGTAACTCTAGGAAATAATTATTTTTCAAAGATACCCAGCGGCGTAGCGGACACCCCCGCATGGCGGGGGGGCCAGGGACCGAATGGGGCCCAAAGCGAACCATGGCTTCACGGTTAATGGAGACAAAGAAAAGAAATATTAGGAGGTAGATTAAAGAACAATGCGTTCGAAGCGATCGGGAATTCTCCGGAATATGGAACATTGAAAAGCGTGCTCAAATATGCTCGCTTGCGTTGGACCAGGCCCTGCCGGCTGAGTTATCTGAGAGATAAAGGATGCTATTGTCTTCTGGAAGGTTTCAACTTTGTAAACATCATGTAAGGGTATATATTGTTATCCACTCATAAAGCTAATGAAGCTTGCCTGCGTAGTCATCATTTCGAGCTATTGTGTCATTTTTCCTTAGTGTATCTTTAGATGAAAAAATGACGCATTTATATTTTCATGTTTATATGTTTTGATATAATAAGCCTTGTTAGAGGTAATTGCCACCAAAAATGTAACTATGTTATTTTCCGAGTTTTATGCATTGGAACAGATAAGTTAATAAAACTTCACGGTGCTGTTCGTGACGGAACCGTGGAACTATTATTGTCCAATGTATCTACAATGCATTTACACATATCCAGCGCCGTGGCGTCCGATGACAGAGTATTTCTGATATAGTCGGCAAGTTTTCGTAGGCTATTTTTCAAGTTTTCACGGTCACGTTACCGACTCCAACAGTGCTGTTCCCATCGGACCGGCGATGTGTGTGGCACCAGGCAAAGCGCTTTCACTGAATTTGCGTGCGTTGTGTTAAAATTCGAATTGTGCTATTTCTAGTGCATTTAACAGAACTAAACAAATGCTTGCGCTTAAAATATTTGCTTAGCATTTTTGGCAAAATCTTGATATGAAGTGAATAGTAAAATAAGGGATTCACTAAAAGTTTAAAACGTGCAAAGTGATAATTGTAAAGAAAGATACGGACACGACGGATAGGGCAAGGCCGACGCGCGGAAATTGTAATGACTCGGGTCGGAAAGCACGGACGGCAATGGTACGGTGAGGTGTAAATCGACCTTTAGAGTGTGGCGGAGGGTGGGGGGGAGGAGTGGGGAAGGGAGGGGGGAGGGAAGGGGGGGGAGGGGGGAGGGAAGGGGGGGGAGGGGGAGGGAAGGGGGGGGAGGGGGGAGGGAAGGGGGGGGAGGGGGGGCAGAATTGTTCCGCTACGCCACTGATGATACCCATCAGTTGAGGCTGGTCGTCGCCAAATGCAGTTAAAGATAATCTTCGTCATCATTTAGAATATGTGATCCCTTCTTTATATTGGTAATTTTCACAATCAGTGTATACTTTTCTTTCTCCTTTCGTAATAAGCTCCTGCCTCTGTTAACACTGATTCTCTAGTGCAGTGTTTCCCAACCTTTTTAGAGTCGCGGCACCCTTTAATTGACTTTTCAGAATTTGGCGGCACCCCTCCCTATCCACCGTCAGTAATAATCGTGCTGAAGTTGAACCCCTAACCCCAATCTCCGTTTCTCCTTTCATTTCGAAGTGCATTTGCGACGGAATGAAGGTCGACTTAACTCTGGTTTGCATTTTTGAAAGCCGACGATGCAAAATGAGGCTAAAAGTGGGAAAACAGTATATTTTTTGCGGCACCCTTCAGAACACTTCACGGCACCCAGGTTGGGAAACTGCTGTAGTGGCTCTAGGCGCGAGGCCCTAAGCCAGAGGTGGAGAAACCACGGATCGCGGGTCACATCAGGCCAGTTGGAGAACTTTAGGAGGCCCGCGATGTCATTACGAAAGCGAAACACTAAATGTAAAACAGACTATTGTGTATTATTTGGTTAAAATTAGGGCAGGAAAACCTTATCTTGTGAAGTTTCGATGGTAAAATATTATTAATTATCAGTTTTCACAGATAGAAACCTTCGCATTCTCTCAAGTAACTTCCGATATGAATCCTAATGTGGCCCTCAGAAGCATATTCATTTGTTAATTCGGCCCACCTAAGCATCCGCAATGGCTAAGTCGTCAAAAGTTTCCCCACCCCTGCCCTAGGCGGTCGCCTGGCCCTATATCCGCCTCTGCCTCTTCGAAAACTTATCTGTCTATTGCTTCCGTAACTTCTAAATACTTGCTGAGACTTACTAAAGAAAATTCCAGAAACAGAGGCTTGATTTTTTTAAAAATTTCGATGTATTCGCTCGTTAAATAGACCCTACATAGCGATATTTCCTGAACGACCCATTCCTTAAGATTGCTTACCTCACCGAAAGTATTCTATTTGACGATATACAATTCGTACACTTCTTATTTTCTTGGTTTGCTCTTTACATAGGCATCGCTGACGTGTCTTCCTTCCCTCAGTTTTCACGAACAACCTTCGGAGCTTCTCCCTAAATCCTACCCACCCCTAACGTAACCTTTACTCGACGCATACCTGCCGTGATTCTCCTCGAGGGTTTTGGTGTTTTCAGTAAACCTTTTCCTTCAGACTTAAAAAAAGCTTCAACCTTCTAGAAAAAGGAAGAGTGTCCAATACCTATTTTTATTTCCAATTATTTTTCCTTTTCGACATTTACCGATTCATCATCGATTAAAATCGCGTTATGCCTGAAGCGGTTCCTTTAGAGAAGACTCGTTTATTAAGGTTTGGATCAAGTTCAAGTTGAGCCGCGCGTAACGTCGAAAACCACGAAACTGACTGCAGTTGACAGGGTTAGCGTTTTCTTATGAGCAGTTTTATTTTTCCCTTTCAAAGTTTCGGTTCTTTCTACTCACACCACTACCTTCCAGAGGGAAACTAGTGACCTCTTGTGGTCGGCGGAAAGAACTAATCATAGTTTTATCCGGCAGGGCCGGTAGTAGTGGGCTGTGGTAGGCAGGTGACCGAGACTGTTTGGAAGCATTTGTCTCCGCTGCGAATATTAATTTTACAGGTAATTCGACTACAGGATTGAAATACTTTTAACTTGCATTTACTCGGGTTTATTGTTACTAAACTTCATGCGAATAATATTTGTCGTTTGTTGATTTTTAGAAAAGTATTGGCGAGTAAGAAAGTGATAATAATGTCCAATATTATTATTTGAATATTTGCAGCTCGGCAAACTTCAGCATGCACTCTGCGGCGAAGTAAATGCTCTGGTGTTCGTCTTAAGAGAAGAATTTGCACCACCTGAGAGAGTGACATTCATCTACTGAAGGAGTTTTTCTCGGAAAAGGTATGGTAACTGAACTTCTTACTTCTCAAAGTTATCTGTGTAAACTGATTCATAGATGACAGCATCAAATGGAAGCATTTGCAATTTACAAGTGAATATGGGAATAATATTGTACGGAGGTATAGATTTATTTATAGTCTATACAAGATCCTTTAAGGGGCTTACTGGCTGTACATTGTTTTAAGAAAAAAATCTTTCTTATTGGCATTCCTCATTTTTCTAACTGCTGAAGTTTTCATGATGGGAATGCCTCTATTTTTCAGTTAATTAATGATTCCATTACATATTCTATATGATTAAATAGTCATTTAGTTATAAGGCAGCATGGAAACCTTCCTTGTTAATATGTAGTATAAGTTGTGTGGATTTAAATTAATCTGCTGTTGCATTCAGGGCCGTGCCATGGCGATAGTCTAAATTTAATTTGGTGGTTAATGATAACGGGGCCCTGCATAGGTCGATTAGCCCTGGGGCCCGCAACGCTTTTGGGACGACCCTGGTTGATTGATCACTAAATCACAGAAAACTCACTTGCAGTTACAGCTGAATTGTCTTCAGTCTAAAATTTCCCTGGGTGGTTCAAATTCTTGTGATTTCTTTGTGTGGTAGTAAAGCTTTTTATTGGCTACCTTCTGATACCTATCCATGCCTATGCTTGGGGAATGGGGTGTTGAATATAAATTAATTTTCTCATTACTTATTAGTGAAGTGGAATTGGTTCAGCATTTCATCCTGTAATTCATCTTTAGCAATGGGTGGTGATAATTTGTTATACATATTTGATAAAATATTCTTGTATCGAGATCTGTACATACAATAATAAATGTAACATATATCCTATTTCTCTTATAATGCAGTAATTATTCTTATAACTATAAAAGTCTGTGGCAGTGTTCTTATTTCTTGGTTAGGATGCACAATTTCTTAACAACAGTACCGACAAAATGTCATATGTGATATGAGTTATTGGGTTAATGCCTCCATAAATTTTTAGGGTCATACACATTCATGTTTACGGTCGAGTTCTTAACTTTTGGAAATAAAAGATTTGATTATACACAGATATTACACCCAAGTTGAATATTGATAATTTAGTACTAATAAAAAGAGATCAACATTTGGAATGGATGCAACATTGCATGTCTTTACGGTGTCAGATTTTTCCATAATTTTTAAATGTACAGATTTTGTTCTACTGAGATAGAGGTGACATTTTCCTAGTCTTAAAGCAGTTCTTACATTATAAGCATATGCACAATTCTGTGGTCAAATTCCTAAATACCAATCATTTATTTAGTTATGTTCATATCAAGGTTTGTAATGAATACATATTCAGTGTTTTTGAACCAACATCTACAATTTAACTGAGAAGATTGGAAGTGATGGTTAATACATTTACAAAAAATAATTTTATTCATCTTCTGCTTTGAAAACCATCAAATTAAAGAATAAGATTTTAAAGAAATTTAATTTAAAAAAATGATATAATGATTTAACATGAGGGAAATAAAGAGTATCACAAAGTGCACTATTATCAGAATGACCTCATATTGTACAAAATTCTGATTTTATTTTGTTTTTATTTCAGAAGTGTGACTCCAAGAGAAAGTTAACTGGCCATCCTGAACATGCAGTCTAACACACAGTTGACATACCAGATCTGCATGGACCTCTTCTATTTTGTGATATCAAGAAAGAATAGTGGTGAGTACAATCAACTTTTGTTACAAAGTAGAATGAATGAGCTTCCCACTTTGTGTTATTTTTATCAGGTTGATCATTGTGGTATTCTTGTTTAGATCTTTCAAGGTTTCAAGTGTTGTTCCATTGTGTCCCATTAAACTTTTTAGTTGTGCAGAAGCAATAGTTTTTGGAATGTAAAACATTTAAGTTGATTTTTCAAAAATAGATTCTTGTATGTACAGACTGAAGTTGAAGATGTTTAGAATTAGGATTTTAACCTGTTGGCAGTAATAGAAAGTTCTACAATTTTGAATACCTGATACAACAAATGGCACAGCATAGTTAATGTTATATAATTGTAAAGTAGGCGAAGCATCGATAAATACAGCTAGTAATCCTTTCATTACATAGAATGCAACTTACTACATAATTATTTTTGAACAAAGATTTTTTTGCCAGGAGTAAATTGAGATGCAATTTTATGATCATGAATATGCTAGTATAATATAGAATTTTTCTTGTGTGTGATATCTATTAAAAATGATAGAACAAAATTACTTTTTTTGCATTACTGTTTGCCAAAGCATGTATACTTGTCATTATAAAAAATTTATCAGAAAGTTGGTTTTTGTAAGGTGTTGAATTTGATAATTGTTATTGCAATTATTGTGAATCATTACTTCTTAATTATATTATCTGCTAAATTTTTTAGTTCTCTACTCGGGCTGTTTAGCATAGTGTTAACTTAAGACCATTTCTGTTGAATGGAAACTATTAGAAAAATTGAAATTTTGAATTAAAAGTATATGTATACTGCTAGTGGTTCATGAAATATATGCATATACCGTGTACTTCTGATTTAGCAACTAATGATGGTGGATGGAAGCCTGTATACACGAAGCAGTTGGCTAGTTAAAAATTTATCAAAAGTTTTTCTACATATAAATAACACTAAATCATATTCCAAATTAATTTAGCAATGTTTTGAGGAATAATAGTTTATTTTTAGCTGCAGGCTAATTTTGTTAAAGTAATCTTAAATGCCATGGTGTAGGAAATATTCTTGATCCCTAGGCAATTCTAGGGTTGCCATATATTTTAAATCACAAATCGGGATATGTACATGAAATCAATCATTTTTGAAACGTTAAGTTGGGACAAGTAGGAACAATTATATGAAATGAAATTCAAGATATAATTATATCTAAAACTAAATGAAAAAGGATTGATTTATTCATAAATATATTTACAAACATTAAAGTTAAAAGAAACTATAAAGAAATAATTTTGAACTTAAATTAATTATAAATATTTTAGGCTTCTGTATCTAGATATAAACGATATTTCCTACAATTCATTGGAAAGTTTTGCTTAAGTTCAACTTCTAAATTCGATAGTTTGTTTCTGTCTTTCCTCCATGCAACAGCCATCAAACTAAATATTCTTTCACTTGCTGAATTCAAATGTTGTAATGATAAAAAGAAACTGATGACTTATAACAATTCATTACCATCTAAATTTAATTTAAAAAATTCAATCCCTTTCTCTGCATTTGTTTTTTATTTGAACAAGATTGAGCAAATCACTGTTAATCTTAAAATATATTCCAAGAAAATGTCCAAGTCCACGTTTCTTATGTGAAATTTTTCAATTATTTCTTCAAAATCCTTAATATTTGGTTTAATATTTAATGCAGTGGGTTTTAATACAGGCGACTCCCAGGATTCGACAGGGATGCGTTCCTGAAAACGTGGTCGAATCTCGAACCTTCGAATCAGCCCAAATTCAAACTATTAGAGCAGAAATAACGATGTCTAGACTGAAACTAAACCTCGGGCGGGCTGAAAATTACTTCGCATAA
Organism: Uropetala carovei; assembly: GCA_036926305.1. Classification (NCBI taxonomy): domain Eukaryota; kingdom Metazoa; phylum Arthropoda; class Insecta; order Odonata; family Petaluridae; genus Uropetala; species Uropetala carovei. The sequence continues at coordinate 11,147,734 of JAXCHB010000043.1, forward strand.
ACTAGTTACTAATTAGACTGATTGATCAGCTAGGTCAATTCAACCGATCGAATTCTCGAGTTGGACGAATCTCGAACGGTTGAATCTCGGGAGTCGCCTGTATTTTGAAAACATTATTTTCAAAGTTAAACAATTTTTCAATATATTTAATGCTTAAATCCTAGAAATTATCAGCATCAATTTTAAAACGTTTCACCATATCACTATTATGTCTTTCTTTAAAATAGAATGCTCCATCGAAGTGTAAAAATTGTCATTTTATCTATTTGTTAAATTGTTTCTTAATTTTTCCATCAATTCCTAAATTTCACATGTCTTGAAATTCTTAACGAGCGTTTCAATCACAGACAAAATACTAAGCCAATGAGTTGGAACATGTCGAAGCATTTCATACCATTTGAAAAATTCTTTTAATTCACTTATCTTCGTGGATGAGCCAGATTCATTAAACACTTTTATGACAATTGTCTCTAAATGATATCACTTTTTTCACAGGTTTTTTTACCGCATTGCTCAAAATATGGCAATTGCATCCTACAGCAACTATGCGCTTATTGTCCTTTAACCCTCCAGTGGGCACGTACTATTTTCGGACACGAGCAGGCACGTGGTAGCAAATCTGCTACCATGCCGTTTTCCACAAATTTCTTCGTATTATAAATGTTTTTTTTGTTTGTCGATCTTTCTTCGTTCATCTCTTGTTTCTCTATCATCAAATCTTATGGACTTCAGCAAAATTAAAATCTTTTGTAGCTCATACAAGCCCGTAAAAGCGGTATTCCCGTACCATCACAAGTCCATAACTCACGTCCATTTGTGCGGTTTTCTTCACTTTCCTCCTCATCTTCAGCTGTAGTGTCACTATCCGGTTCTTGTTCAGATTTAGTGTCGTGATTTTCCTGATTTTCTAACATGATAATGTTTTCTGCATCACTCCGTACTTCACAATCTAGCGAATCGTTTTCCTCCTCAGAAAGTTCTTTCAAAATCTTTAGATAATCCTCTTCTCGTACTTTCTCATCCCATATTTCACAGATTCCCTGTAATGTAAAACTTTCCTTCACATTCCCATTTCACATCCATATATGTACACACAAACACACGCCAGACTGACACACACAAACACAGAAATTCCAACTGGCCTATTCGAACGAAATACCTACTAAAGATGTTAAAATAACAGTTTACAGTAATATATGTAATTTGTAAATTATTTATTAAAAGGCTTCTCCACTGCTTAGCGGTTGCCTTCTACTCCCAATCGCCACAGTTGTCGGTCCTCCCACTGGCCATCTCTCAGGTTGCGTGCTCTCATAGCTTCTTCCATCTGCCTTCACCAAGTGATGCGCGGGTGTCCTCACTTCCTGCGTCCTGGGGGTGACCAGTCGAATACTCGCTTTGGCCATCTCTCCTGCGACATTCTCCGCAAATGTCCATACCATTGAAGTGACCTGCACTCCAAACGGTTGAGGATAGTCTCTTCTGCTTCCATCTCTCGCCGAATCACGTCATTCCTTACCCCTTGTAATCAGAATACATGCATGCTACGCCTCAGGCCATCCATCTCTACTGCATTAATGCGTTTCTTTAACCTCTCTGTGAGAGTCCATCCCTCTCCTCCATATGTCATTATACTTTCCACAATGACCCGTAGAATAGTCTTTTTTGTTCTCTTGCTAATCTCCCGACTCCACAGCACCCCATTCAACATCTTCATTGCCATCTGAGCATGATTTACCCTGTTCTCCACATCCTTCCCCCAAGTCCCAGATTTGTGAATAATGGATCCTAGGTACTTAAACCGGTCAACCGCTTTTACCGTCCCTGCAGTAAGGACAATGTCCTGACTTTCCCCTCCAATCACCAGGTACTCTGTCTTTGAGAGATTTATCTTCAGACCACCCTTCTCATATGCCTCTATTAGATTACGGAACATATATTCCACGTCATCCTCGTCCTGTGCAATAATTACCTGGTCATCTGCAAAAATCAGAGAGTGAATAACATCATCCCCAACCTGGACACCCATTTTACCACATGACAAGTTCCACTTCTCTAGAACCCCTTCCAAGTAAAGTAGGTGACATGGTGCAACCCTGCCTCAAACCCTTTGATGTTGAAAATTCCTTAGATATCCACTTTCCTTGTTTCACTACCGCTCGACCTCCCTTATACATTCTCTGTATAAGATTTATTATTGGCTCATCCACATGCACCTTCCTCATGGCATCTCACATCTGACATATTGGGACAGAGTCATATGCTTTCTTGAGATCCACAAAAATCATATGAATCTCCTTACCTTTTGCCACCATCTTCTCAGTAACCTGCCGTATGCTAAGAATATTATCAAGGCAAGACTTGCCTACAGTGAAGCCTGCCTGCTCCTCGGATATCCACGGTTTGATATACCTTTCCAACCTCTCTTTCAGTATCCTACTGAACAATGTACTCATTGAAGCCATTACACTAATTCCTCTATAGTTAGTGGGAAGCTTCTTGCTTCCTTTCTTATGTATAGCTGATATATATGATAGCAACCAAACCTCCGGAGTTCATCTCCTTCCAACACCTGGTTAAATAGTCTGATGATAATCCTCACAATCCCTGTTCCACCATACTTCCACAGTTCCATAGGTACTCCACCTGGGCCAGCTGCTTTCCCATTTTTAGTTGTTCTCAATTTGTAAATCAATTCAACAAAGTTAAGAAAATAATACTTTACCAACTACAGTATAAAATGTTATTTAAAAAAATACATGACCGGGCACGCGGTAGCACTTTTGATACCAACACACTATAAAATATTATTAAGGACTTAGATCTGTACCAAGCGTGGGGATAAATGCCACTGAATGACCAGTATGTAGACTAGAAGAGATAGGAGCCAGAGTAAACAAGCAGCATTTACGATCAAATTTGTTTACTTCGTTTCAAATTTCAGTGGTGGCAGATTTGCTCGAGAGTTAACAACTCAGTATGAACACTTTGGTTTTTGCCAAAATTTACAGCAGGATTATCAGCACAATAAGATGTTACATTCGTTAATGACAAGCCAGTGAATTCTATTTTGTTCTTTAGCGATTTAGAAATTTCTTTTGATGATTCACCCTCAAGAGAATAAAATGAAAGCAGCCAATTTTTATTCCCTCATTTTTATTAAATTAACGAACCGAAAGTGGGAATGTCTTAATACTTCCTTTGTTGGTCACGTCTGTCACCATTGAAAAAGAATAATTGTCTTTAATGTCTTCAAGAATAATTCTTTTAGATTCTGGACCAAGTACTCGTGTAACGATTTTTGACCCTTTTGTTCTGTCACAACTGTACGTTCTTGCAATTACCAAACCACTGAATAAGGATGAAAACAAATTTCCAGCACAATCACTTGAATTGAAACTCTGTGAATGCTTAACTGTATGGTACGTGAATGTAGTCTCAGCGGAAATTGTTTTATTTTCTTGTTTGGTGTTTTTGGTAATAAATAAATTTGATATTTTACTGGAATTAGCACCAGTTGACAAACTTTCAACATGAAATTTAGTTTTACTATGTTTCTTTATATCATTTTTACTACCATGATCAATTGAAATGGATTTGTTTTTACATATAGACAGTGGTGAGTTGCCAAGAATTTAACAACCGGTTTTCTCACATCATACAGAGCTGCCAGAAATTTAACAAACAGCTCTCTCTTTTTATTCTTTCTTAATGAGAAAACAAAAAATATTTTTGAAAATGTACACATTTTTAATTGTTTATTACTGATATTTTTAGTCAAAAGTCTATTTACGTATAAAAATACAAATTTCACAATAAGTTGTGGGTCTTGTACAATAAGTATATAATTTAATTTAATATACATAACATAATTTTAAATTTGGGTTTAATTGCAAAATTTAGTGCACATACAGGTGAAAATGACTAGGTAGTATAATTTTTTCATATCAAGCACTTAATGTATATACTATATTACTTTTATTTAAAACAAGGATACAAAAAGTATTTGTTAAAAATGGTATGATAAGTATGCTGCAAGAAATTAACGTCTTTCTATATTAACCCGAGATATTTTAGGAGAGCTTATCATTTCAGATAGTGTCATTAGAATGAGAATTGTAAATTAACCTTAGTAAACACGAAATAAAATGAAAATAAATCATGGAATAGCTAAGTAATGTCGCTATATTAGATGGTTTTATAAATTATATTCAGATAATTGATGAAATCAATAATTTTCTGAAGACTTAAAAGCATTTAAGTAAATTGTCAATGTTTTTGAAAACCTGCTATCGAAAAGTTATAGGACTAAGAATTTAATTTCCAAATTGCCCCTTGGTTTTCATGGTGAATTTTAATTTTTGAATGACGAACTTGAGTATCTTGGCAGATCTGTGATTTCTCAACCATGATCAAACATATGGTTTGAGATTCCTTAATTTTGTGGTTTAACTAGCAAAGTTATGGATATAAAGTCCAAAATATGTTCGACTGATAAACTTGCTCTTTTAAAACTTCAAATATTATTCATCTAGGAAAATGCTCATTCAGCTTATGCGGTACTGATTGCTATCGTTTTTGCAATATCTTTGCTTTCTTAATTGTTATAGGGTTGGGATGATTATTAAATTTGATATTATTCTCCACATAATCACGAAAATCGTTTATATCAATCTCAAATTTCAATAATGAGTTTAAACAATGAAGTTTTCCCTCTCCTGACATCCAGAGTAACATTATTTCTCCTATATTCCATGAATTAGGATCCACAATCTAGAAAATTAACAAAACACTGGACTAGACATAGATATCTCTTCCCGTTTTCCAAAATCCTCAATCTTTGCACTTCAAGAACACATCCACTCCGTAAATTTTTGCATCCGAACTAACTTCCTGTGATTATTTTTTTCAGTACACCTATGTATTAAAATTCAGCTCTCCAGCTATTGTAATTTGGGCCAGACATTAGTATCCTCCTATATCCTATATATAACCTATATCCTATCATTCTATATCAACTCTTCTTACAGAGGATATGGAATGCAAGTGAATGTGTGCTTGCATTCTGCAAGCATTTTTTCTCACATAAATGGAAAGAATAAAAAAAATGTAAATAATAGTTAAACCCAAAATTTTGCACATCTGTGCCACAATGTGTTTTTATTTTTGAACATTATGGGGTAAAAACAATCCCTAAAATATATTATTACATATATTATATAGGTTTCCATCCTTCTTTTCGAATACCTCACATTTTTGCTAAATTTCATCGATGTAGCACCTCTAGAAGTGCATTTCTGTAAAATCAATTGTTTAAAATTTATGAATTTTTAGCAGCCACAATAATAAATATTTCTAAAATTTTCAATGTTATTAACTACCGGAGCATCATTCCCTACCTTGTTTCGAATTTTCAACTTCCTGTACCTTCAGAAAGTACATAAGCATTAGTCAGTTTGTTTAACATTTGAGAATTTATTCCATCCGAACGAATAAAAATTTTCAAATTTTTATATTCACGATTTCATTATTTGGCAAATTCTACATGTAGAAAAAATTTCAGCTTCATGGCGCATTTAGAAGTACCTAAACCATGAAATCTTAGTAAAATTAATAGAATTGGAAAAATAAAAAAAACTCCACATCACCGTAAAGGCGGTACTTACGTGTCAAGGCACAGAAGATTCGCAGGACCACTTAGGACGCGGGTTTCGACAGCGTTGCTGTCGAAAGGCGCATTTTTTCCAATTCTATTCATTGTCTTCACCGTGTCTCGTGAGTTCTTCATTTTATTCTTAGTAAAATTGTTTATAATTATTACCGGCGAATAATAGCAATTTTGCTATTATTCCTTACGATTATTTTTTTTGCTTCACCTATGTATTAAATTCCAGCTCTCCAACTATATAAGTTTGGGCCTGACATTAATATCCTCCTATATCCTATATATCATTCTATAAGCACTCTTCTTACAGAGGAGGATATAGGATACTAGTGAAGGTGTGCTTGCATTCTGCAAGCATTTTCTCTCACCCTAAAGTAAAGAGTATGAGCCGACAAATAATTTTTAAACGCAACAGTTAGCATCTTCTTGCCGGTTTACGTTTTTCCTGATTGTCAATATTGCGGTATAAACAACCCTAAAAATTTATAATTGCATAGATGAATAAAAAAAATTATCGGAGGAATAAATGCAAAATTGCAACAATGTCTATTTTCTTGGCCGTAAAAAATTATAAACAATTTTACTAAGATTTCATGGTTTAGGTACTTTTAAATGCGCTATGAAGCTGAAATTTTTTCAAGAGGTAGAATTTGCACAATAATGAAAACGGCCATATAGCAATTTGCATATTTTTATTCGTTCGGCCATAATAAATTCTCAAATGTTTAACAGATTGACTAATGTTTATGTACTTTCTTAAGATCCAGGAAGCTGTAAATTTTAACAGAGTTAGGAAATAATGTTCCGGTGGTAAATAATATTGAAAACTTTGGAAATATGAATTGTTGTGGCTGTTAAAAATTAATAAAATTTAAACAGTGAAATTCATATAAATGCACTTCTAGAGGTGCTACATCGATGAAATTTTGCATAAATGTGAGGTATTCGTAACAAATGCTGAAAACCTGTAAAAGTTTTATATTTATAAAATTTTGGGGTTGTTTATACCCCAATACTGACAATAAGGAAAAACACGTAAACCGGCAAGAAGATGCAAACTGATGCGTTTAAAAATTATTTGTCAGCTCATACTCTTTATTTTAAGGTGAGAGAAAATGCTTGCAGAATGCAAGAACACCTTCACTAGTATCCTATATCCTCCTCTGTAAGAAGAGTGCTTATAGAATGATAGGATATATATAGGATATAGGAGGATATTAATGTCTGGCCCAAACTACAATAGTTGGAGAGCTGAAATTTAATACATAGATGAATCTAAAAAAAATAATCGGAGGAATAATTGCAAAATTGCTACAATGTATATTTTCTTGGCCGGTAAAAATTATAAACTATTTTACTAACATTTCATGGTTTAGGTTCTAAGTTCGCTATGAAGCTGAAATTTTTTCAATTGGTAGAATATGTCCAAATAATGAAAACAGGAATATAGAAATTTGAAAATTTTTATTCGTTCGGACATAATAAATTGTTAAATGTTTAACAATTTGACTAGTGTTTATGTACTTTCTGAAGATCCAGGAAGCTGAAAATTTTAACAGAGTTAGCAAATAATGTTCCGGTGGTAAATAACATTGAAAATTTCATGAAAGTTTTATATTGTGGCTGTTAAAAATTCATAAAATTTAAACAATGAAATTCATATAAATGCACTTCTAGAGGTGCTACATTCATGAAATTTAATATAAATGTGAGGTATCCGTAACAAATGCTAATAACCTATAAATGTTTTATAATTATAAATTTTAGGGGTTGTTTTTACCCTAATATTTTCAAAACAGAAAAACACGTAATTCGGGGCCTAGATGCAAATTTATCCGTTGAAATTATTTTTAGGCTTTTATTTTTACTTTAAGGTGAGAGAAAAAATGCTTGCAGAATGCAAGCATACATTCACTTGTATAGTATATCCTCCTCTGTAAGAAGAGTCGATATAGAATGATACTGTGTACTTCTGATTTAGCAACTAATGATGGGTGATGGAAGCCTGCATACTCGAGGCGGTTGGCTAGTTAAAAATTTATCAAAATTTTTTGTACATATAAATAACACTAAATCATATTCCAAATTAATTTAGCAATGTTTTGAGGAATAATAGTTTATTTTTAGCTGCAGGCTAATTTTGTTAAATAAATCTTAAATGCCATGGTGTAGGAAATATTTTATTTGAACAAGATTGAGCAAATCACTGTTAATCTTAAAATATATTCAAAGAAAATGCCCAAGTCCATGTTTCTTATGTGAAATTTTTCAATTATTTCTTCAAAATCCATAAAATTTCGTTTGATATTTAATGCAATGTTTTTAATATTTTGAAAATATTATTTTCAAAGTTAAACCATTTTTAATATATTTAATGCTTTCATGCAAGAAATTATCAGCATCAATTTTAAAATGTTTCACCATATTAATATTATCTCTTTCTTTAAAATAGAATGCTCCATCGAAGTGTAAAAATTGTCATTTTATCGATTTGTTAAATTGTTACTTAATTATTCCATCAATTCATAAATTTCATGTCTTGAAATTCTTAAGGAGCATTTCAATTGCAGACAAAATACTAAGACAATGAGTTGGAACATGTCGAAGCATTTCAGACCATTCGAAAAATTCTTTTAATTCAATTATATTCGTGGATAAGCCAAATTCACTAAACACTTTTATGATGATTGTCTCTAAATGATATTTCAGTATTTTCACAGATTTTTTTACCGCATTGCTCAAAATATGGCAATTGCATCCTACAGCAACTAGGTGCTTATTGTAATAACTCAGTATAAACACTTTGGTTTTTGTCAAAATTTACAACAGGATTACAGGCACAATAAGATTTTTACATTTGTTATTGACAAGTCATATTGTTCTTCAGCGATTTAGAAATTTCTTTAGATTTAACCTCAAGAAAATAAAACGAAAGCAAGCCAATTTTTATTCCATCATTTTTATTGATTGAAAAAGGATAATTATCTTTAATGTTTTAATCCCTTCAAGAATAACTCTTTTAGATTCTAGGCCAAGTACTTTTGTAATGATTTTTGAACCTTTTGTTCTCCCACAACTGTATACTCTTGCAATTACTGAATCGCTGAATAAGGATGAAAACAAATTTCCAGCACAATCACTTGAAACTCTGTGAATGCTTACCTGTATGGTACATGAATGCAGTCTCAGCGGCAGTTGTTTTATTTTCTTGTTTGGCCTCGCTGCCTCCACTATGCAGATCTTAGCACGAGATAGCATACAAAGTGGTCGCCGCTCCTTGTAATTGATCCAATGTTTTCATTTTCAATAATTCTACAAACTTTGTAGTATTTCTGTCATTTTTAGGCACAATTTTAGGAAGTTAGTTATGCATAAAGACGATATTTATGGATAAATGTCATTTATAGAAATATAGAATACGATGAAATACGAAAGGAAAAATGTGACAAAAGTACTGTGGGCCAGATTACAACAGTCCGGAGGCAGTAGGTTGGCGATCCCTGGACTTAAGCAGTATAACATTAAAATAAATCAATAGCCAAAGGTTTTACTCAGTCATATTTTATTGAACTTCTTCCTGACCTAATCATATTTTGATCATTTAAAATCATCTTATAAAAATCTTTACACATTAAATTTGTTAAATTTACATAGCATAATGGAATTAATGGTTTTTACATCCAGACGGTTTCGTTCATCTGACCACTGAACTTTATTTATGAAAATATTTGTTCAACATTTCCATTATGTGCCAGAATGGCATACAAAAATCCACAATTTCTCAAATTCTGAGGTCTGCTCTTGAAATACAAACTCCGAAAAAAACAATGATCACCTACCGTAACAAGATCTATTAAGCCAGTCATCATTCCTCTCTTTCAGCTTTTCTAAAATTAAATTTTTAAGCAAAGGAAACTGACTAAATAATAAATTTTTATTTTATCTTTAAGTGATTTCATTTCTCCACCCTGAAGATTGTGAAAAGTTAAAATTTTGTAAGCACTTAAGGGAACAAATTTTTCTTCGGTGCGTAAATTGAGCATTTTGATCGTCTCATGCACGTAACTCATAACCTCTATTATGCAATTTTCAGAACATTCAATTTTTAGTATTTGCTTACTGAATATACCAAGCACACTATGCATAACATGGAAGTACGCTTCATTTATTGGTGATTCAAAAAAAATTATAATAAATTTCAGAGGCTTTTCTTTAGCAAGAAAAAATGCCTTCAATACTTTAAAAAATTTAATACTCGATCGATTGCTTGGTATAAATTCAACCAGCGAGGTTTCAAATGTGTCAATAACTTTATAAGTTACATCTACTGAAGAACGAAATTCTTTCAATCGCTCGATGCATACTGCATGGTTGGCAAAGTAGGACAATATTTTCACCACGACCATTTCCACATCACAAGACAATCTCTAGGTTCCCCGCTGTATTGCATTATGCAGAATATGTGACGAAATTCTTTCAATCGCTCGATGCATACTGCATGGTTGGCAAAGTATGACAATATTTTCACCACGACCATTTCCACATCACAAGACAATCTCTAGGTTCCCCGCTGTATTGCATTATGCAGAATATGTGCTGAGCATCCCACAGCCAGCAAATTACGATTGATTTTTGCGCGTAATTTGTAGAAGACATTGTTTTTACCTTTTCTCAACAGTCCTCCAAAATTTGTATTTGTTATCTGCTCCATAAACAATGCAATTTTTTGAATCAACAGCATATAGCATATGAAATTGACAATGCTATCAGAGGTTTCATTGGTTAGAGATTCAATTTTTAATATCTTAATTTGAATTCCTTTTTGTTTACAAAAATAGTGAATGACTAATGGAAATTTTTTTTCAGTTTTGTGATTTGCTAGCATGTGTGGATATTCCAAAATATTGCGACTTTTTAAAATTCTATCAGTAATTCATTCCTGCAAAATAACCTGGTAACATTTTTAATTAAAGCGGTAGTTTTCGTTCGTCAGCAAGAATATTTTATGGCTATTTCAGAGCCATTAAAAATTTCTTTAGTGTGTTCATTATTGCAATCAGCTGATCGAAAGCAATGATGATTTTAATAATGTGGTCAGTCATCGTTAACTCACTTGCTACAATAAGATCATCTTCAGTTACATTTTTCACCTGAATGTACTTCGTAATTTTTTGTGATGTTTCAGCATTTCCATTGAAAGTTGCTCTGACTTTATCCTTCTTTGAATTAATATGGTCTTTTACGTCAGATTTCCTGCTGTGGCCAATGTTTATATAACACATGCAAAATCTACACTCCACTTCATTGTTACTACTTACTTTCTTGATAAAACTCCATTCTTTTTTAATGTTCTTCATTCAATGTGCACATACTCTTTGGCATTTCTGTTGAGGGGTTCTAAAGCCTGTAAAAATTATGAGTGATCTAAATAAAAAAATCTTAGCCGTTTATGTACAAAATACACATATTTTTGTGCATCGGATTCATACAAATTTTAATAAATCAATGGAAACTTGGCCTTAATATTTATAAAAAACATTATATGAAATTTTGTTTTGATTGGAAAGATTAAAATAAACTTTATCTTTAATATGCAAATCTCATATTAATGACACTTAAATTGATTAATTACATAATTATACTAAACATAACACTTGATGATAGCTACATTAAGGTAAAAACCAAAATTAGAGTATTGCTAAAACACCCATAATCATAATGTCCTGAAGCATGTTGCAGGAAATAAGAAGTGTGAAAAATTACAAGCTTTTGTATTTAAATTTTGTGCTAATCTTTCGGTGACTTTTGCAGCAAAATATATTTAAGTCAATCGAAGAGTAAATAATTATTGTCTTTGCTTTGAAATAAAGATTTCTTCTGTAGATGTTGTATGAATTGAAGATCTCCACTCCAGGTATCGGTCGAAAAGAATCCTCGATTTTCTATCTTCTCTTCTTGAAATAATACTACAAAGATATTACTATACCACGATGTTAACTGAACAAAGAACCACGATGGAATGAGCAAATCACTGCCAAATGAAAATGTGGGAGGGGCAAAGAAAGACTGTTGGAAAGGCGAGGCCATAAATCTTATTTTGAATTTTTCTGAAGAAACAGTGAGGATAGAGAATGTTGTTCTAGAAAGGAAGGCTACCTCGGGAGGTACTTTCTCGGTAGGACTAATTACACAGTCAGGTGAACTAGTAATTAAAATAGCGCTGCATCCTTGAGCTCAATCGAAAGAGATCGCAATGCAGATTGGGAGGTCTTAAAATGAAAATTTCACCTGAGCTTCAAAGAAATTTTACAAATACCTCCGGTGCGTGGAATTCAGCCTTTCAGCCCACAGGAGGGTGTTCTGCAGGATAGCACAGCGGGTACACTCAAAATCTGCTCCACTTATAGATAGCAGAGAAGGAAGGGAAATATATGCCCAGCTGTCATCCTCATTTTTTAGAACTTAAGGCTTACGAGGTGCTACCCAAAAGTTCCTGAAAGTTGAACGTCGTGCGGACACCGGTTGTAGTACGGACTAGTGGCGCTGCATGTATCCTTAGAAGAATTTAAGTCTTTGAAAAATTTCATGGACTAGTCTTCGAAGAATTTCATAGTATTTGAAAAATTTCATGGACTATAAGTCGTTTAAAAATTTCATGGACTATTATAGTCTTTGAAGAATTTCTAAGTATTTGAAATATTTCATGGACTGTAGTCCTTTAAAAATTTCATGGAGTATAGTCTTTGAAAAATATCATGGACTATAGTTTTTGAAAACTTTCATGGACTATAGTCCTTTAAACATTTCATGGACTATAGTCTTTGAAAAATGTCATGAAATTTTTCCATGATATATTTCAAAGACTATTTACTCCTTGAAATTTTTAAAGGACTATAGTCCATGAAATTTTTCAAATACTTATGACACTAGCTTTACCCACACAGAGCATCTGTGCGCTAGTCTAACTTTATTGCTCAGTATCATTAATTTCTTTATACACACAATTTTCGATTTCTTGATTTGTAGATACAATAATTAGAGTCAAATGATCTTACTCGTGAGAGACCTACGTAAAATTGACCATGACTAAAAAACTGGTTTTGGTAAGTAAAGACAGATTTTGTCAAAAGTCTGACCCTGCGGGTCTGTCTAAAAAAAACATTTCCCTTTGATTACCATATATTGCATCAAGTACTGTTTCTACGGCCATTCGTTGCTCATCGTTAAGTTTTTCTGTATTTGTACTGGCTTTAGCTTGCTTTTCTAAAATGGCAAAGGAGTATAAATTCAGAATAGCTGAAGATAGATTTACAACTGGCAGTTTAAGTTCGCTCAGACTCAAGCCTTGAGTAGTTCATCGATTTCTGCAAGCGCATATTGTGGTCCAGTCTCTTCAGAATATCTACTTATAAAATCTTCGCACATTGCATCTTTATGCTGAGCCCAAAGTTCAGGGACATTTTCTGGTTCTCCAAATCCACAGAATTGTGAATAACATTCGCAGGTAACTCGGCATTTTCATCTGAGCCGCTTCAGTTAGCGTATCATGCCAAATTCTATCACCTTCAAGAAGTCCAAGTTCTCTACATGCCTCATGGAAAGTCTCACATAGTACCCCATTGATAGTCTTCAGACTCTCGAAACCAATCGCACCCTTATTTCGTGTGAGTAACATATGCAGATAGTATCTTTTGTTATCTTTTATACTAACTACCAGCATTCTCCCGATCACTCCTTCTCCTCCTCGTTGGCATCTTTTCCATTTTGTACCGTTCTTATCGAAAACATAGTACTTTGGTATATCTGTGTAAGTGTAGTTACGTGCTTGTTCGTCAGTTTGATTAAGTTTGAACCATGCAGTTAACATTGTTTGTTTTGTAGATGCCCTTGCAACTGCCTGATCTTCTTGTCCTTCATGATAAATTACATGTTGTTGTTCAGGCAAATGTACTGCTAATCTGAGTATAGAGTGAGACTTTTCTGACACAGTGAACTCATTCATTCGCCACATTGCTTCTGGAGCACTAACATATCTTCCATCAAGAAATGTTGATATTTCATCGTGATCGACCACTCCAGTAATATTTTCCTTTTCCAGTCTAACTGACGTGGCGTCATGTCCTTTGTAGAGGTACTTAATGCTTTTGACAGAGGCACATACTACATTGATATGTGCGTTGAATTTCTTTAAGAGCCAGGGATTATACGGAACGACCCATCGATTATCAACATCATATAGACCAATTTTAACAGGAGTTCTGGATCTTCTTCTGTAGATAGGGCATCCATTAACGTTTTCTTCAGTTGTCTCTCTGAACTCCTTCGGAAAGTTTTTAAAACATGCACCTTCCTTCATGCAAGGCGAACACTGATTAAGTGTACCACAGGGACGGTGAATCATACACTTCGTTACAGTCTGTACAGCCTTGGGTTGACAGTCTTATCGGGTATCTCGGCACTTACGTACTTGTCAATATCATCTTTTGTGCGTATTTTTGAACCTGAATCTAATGGCAGTTGTGAGCGTGAGGTAAGCCTCGCTTTTGAAATTCAATTACGTAGATGTTTGCAATGACAATTGCAAATAGATTGTGTTTTAAAATATCATCCAAGAGCTCTGCTAACTTCATTTTAAAAACTCAAGACTATTATGTCTGGTCTGTTTTCAGGTCATTGATTGCCTTGCATCGCATTCAAAATCTCAGGCCAGGTCGGGTTGCAAGTGAAGGTAAGAAAACAGATCCAGTCGTCTAAACTTTCTGACTATAGCCATTGCGTCTTGATAATTTTGCTGCATATATCGTGGACTTCCTTGGAATGTTGAAAGTAATATTATCATCTTACCTGTTCGCATGAGACTCTATCGCATCTAACAGTCCTTGGTACAGTTCAACTCGTAAACCTTTCTGACTCATTCGCAGATAGTTCAATCGGGTGCCTTCTGTTTTCACATAAGCATCAACGACGTATTGCAGGAATAATTTTCCACTGCTATGCAAGAGACTGAAACTGCTACGCACAGAGAGTCGATAAACGAAATACTGTAACTGTGTGACTCGAACTCGCTTAGCTGATCGTTTTTCTTCTACATGTTCCATTCCGATATGCCAACCACACTCGCCTCTCGGGAAAAGTAAGGGAATACCATCGGATCACTGTATCGATTCATTGGTGAAAAGTTCTTGCAAGTATCTCCTATTGGGTAAATGCAAATATCTTGGTTGGCCGGTGGTTCACAGTCATCACCAACGAATATTGCTGCAAGTTCTGTTTTTAAAGTAGGTGCGTTATATCTTCTTAAGTCTAAGTTCAGATCTTCCATAAAAACCATTCTAACTTTTACTGTTGGATTAGATTTTGTTATCCTATGCATTTGATTGTAAGAATCAGCAAATGGATTTATTTGTCGTATCATCATATCTAATCTTTCCATTACAATTCGTAAACAGCCCTGGTTATTATCCATACGTTTGTTTGTTGCTTCACCCAAATCAAATATATAGTTGTCCATACCTTGGTTTGTTCTGTTCATTCATGAACAGTGGAGAAACCTTATGGTAAATTTGTCCATGAGTATGAAAGCAGTAGGGTTCTATTCCTGGAGGTGCTTTGATTTCGGCACCCATTGAAGCAAAAGCTAAAGCAGCGTTGTATTCTCTGATATGTTCTTGTTAATTTTTAGCTTCAGGTGAGTTTGTTGTTAATAACTCTTTTAGTAAATCAGACGTTTCAGATAAATCTTCGAGGGAAACTTTTTCTTGACAGCATTTTGTGTATTTTTTAGAAGTGTTGAGTTTATTCGGCCAGTAAAGCACAACACAGTAATTGTAAGTCTGAGTCATATTTCCACAGTTATGTTCTTCATTGGCAACTTCAAGTTGAGAATTATCTGCATCAGGTGCACGTTCATTTAATCTACGTCATTTTGCTTGCCTTCTCTTGCATAGTCGATTTTCTCTCGATTCTAAACTCAGATCAGCCCGTCATCGTCTTTGTTTTTGATTATGTTGTTCTCGTTGTTGTTCATCTTCAATGGCTCTTCGGTCTCTGTCGGCTTGATTTCTTTCAGTTCTTCTTCGATTTGCTTCTTCAACAGATTGAATGGCTCATTCCACTCTTCTTCTCCCATTATAATTAACGTAACGTGTTGCTCTTGAAGCCACCATTACTTTTATTCTGAGCATACAATTTAAATATTAATAAAATTAATTAATATATAGTTGCATATAAACAGTATCTAAATGGTTTTAACTTTATATTGTATTTCAATGTGATATACAGAAGCTGTTTATCACGTTGCTAGAGACATTGAGTAAATAAACATTAACATAGTCTTTGAAATTTTTCCAAGACTTATAAACCTTCGAAATTTTCCGAACTATAGCCTTCCAAATTTTTCTGAGACTCCAGCCTTCGAAATTTTTCCAAGACTTTAGCCTTCGAAGACTATAAGCCTTGGAAAAATTTCTAGGCTATAAGTCTTAGAAAATTTCGAAGTCTATGAAAAATTTCGAAGACTGTATCTTGGAAAAATTTTTTTTTCCCAAGACTATATAGTCCATGAAATTTTTCAGACTATCACTCTGTGAAATTTTTCGAAGAATATATAGTCCATGAAATTTTTCAAAGACTATATAGTCTTTGAAATATTTCATGGACTAGTCTTTGAAAAATTCCCTGGATTAGTCCTTTAAAAATTTCCAATTCCAATTCCATCAAATTTTTCATAGACTATATAGTCCTTGAAATTTTTCGAAGACAGTCCATGAAATTTTTCACAGACTATATAGTCCATGAAATTTTTCCAATACTCAATGACATATTTATAGGCTGTAGTCCATGAAATTTTTCAAGGATTGAAATTCCTCAAAGAATAATTAGTCCATGAAATTATTCAGACTATGAAATTTTGCGAAGACCCTTCACCCCATCTGTCCATTTTATCTTCAGCATTCTTTTCCATGTCCACATTTCGAAGCTTTCCAAGTATTTAATTAATTTTTCCTTAGTGTCCATGTTTCTGCCTCTATATAAAGCTATACCCCATACATAGCATTTTATCAACTTCTTGTGGATATCCTCCTTAATATTCCTCATTAGTAGGAGTTTCTTTCTTCTAAAAGTGGCTTTTAACTTTCATTATTGTAGTCCTGATTTTATCAGTACATTTTGCTTCTGTCATTATGATGCTTCCAAGGTCTGAAACTTGTTCTAATGGCTTCCTTCCAATACTTATGTTCAAATTTGCTTCTTCTTTACTTGATATTCACATGACCTGGGATATATCTGTATTTATTTCAATACCATATTTACTACCTGTTATATATACCATATTTGATTGTCACAAAAAATACCAAAAATTATTAATGCCCAGAATTTTTCGATTCACAATTAATGAAAAAGGTATCAGCTAAAATTAGAACAACACAAATTGGGTTATATTTAAGTATTCAATACAATTTTTACTAAATGTAATTTGTCCTGTTTATGTCCCAGATTTTTATTAATCTTGCAACAAAAATATCCCTGTTTGTCTCTTTGTCTTCTCCGACGTCTCATATTGACTCATCAATCCCGTAGTGCCATTGTGCCACAAGATTTGATGTTTCTTCCACATGTGCTTAAAGTCTGCGGAATAATGCGTTCATCCCATTATGGGATTATTAAAGAAACAGATCTCGCCAAAGTAAATGATAAAAATTATGCTTGCAAAGGTGAATCCTAAGATTATACGTGTAGACATGGCTCGGGAGTGAATTTGTTGAAACATTCAAATTTTTAAGACTTCATTCCCAACCGAGAGGCAGTTTTTAAGTAAGTTAAAAGTAAAAAATGGTTGACTTACAATAGATAAAATACAGTAAATAATACTGCCAAGAAAATATAATTAAGAATGAATTTATTTTGTTTCAGAGACATAACCTGCAGAAATCCTGTCTGCTCTCCAACCATGGCTGTCCATTCCAGTTCTACAAGAATGATGAGTGATGCTGATCCGAGAGGCCAGGATTGCAGTTAACCTTATATAAAATTATGTACGGGCTTGAAGAAGAAATGGGACTTTCCTTTGATCAAAAATATGTATATGTTAGCATAAATAAATGTAAACTATATAGAATATTAAGGAAATAAAGAAATATATAACAAATTGTAATTTTTACTTAGTATCTAGGCCTAGTAGAACAGGTATATTCTCTCCCGAGAGAACAGGAAGTCACTTCTCCAAGAATACTGTCTCGGAATACTGACTTCCTGTTCTCCTGGATAACACCAGCAGTCATAGAAGTTGCCTAGCTTTGCTAAAAGAATAACCCGGCCAATTTACTGTCTTATCCGAGAAGAGAGGAAGTCACTTTCCTGAGAATAGCTCTGAGAGCCTCTTTAGAGGGAGCTTCTCTAAGAGTCCTGTATCATAATAGAGCCTCTTTTAGGGTCCTCTAAGAGAGGCTCGATAAATTTGTATAAACGGCTGTATAAAGGAGCAATTGTTCTCTTAATAAGAGGAAGCAGTCTCTCAATATGTGAAGCTTCATAATATAATATGCTGTGTTATTATGAAGGAAGACTCAGTAATATACATATGAAGGAAGACTCAGTAATATACATAAGAAGGAAGACTCAGTAATATACATAAGAAGGAAGACTCAGTAATATACATAAGAAGGAAGACTCAGTAATATACATAAGAAGGAAGACTCAGTAATATACATAAGAAGGAAGACTCAGTAATATACATAAGAATGAAGACTCAGTAAAATAGATAAGAATGAAGACTCAGTAAAATAGATAAGAATGAAGACTCAGTAAAATAGATAAGAATGAAGACTCAGTAATATAGGAGGTGCTGCCGTACAAAGATGGAAGACTCTGATATAGTCTTCCTTCATAGTGAGACTGCACTCTATATTACTGTCTCTTCCTTCTTAGTAAGTTACTAAGAAGGAAGATACAGTAACATAGAGTGCAGTCTTACAATGAAGGAAGACATATTACGGAGCCTTCCTTCTTACTAAGAAGGAAGATACAGTGACATAAGAGTGCAGTCTTACTATGAAGGAAGACTATATCTATCTATCTATAGTTCACCCTGCAAGCCACCGCAATGGTGTGTGGCAGGGGGTGCAATAGCACCAAGGTAAAGCGCATAATAATGTATAGTATCACTCTACGTCAGCTGATTTCCTTTCGTAACTTCTGTTCTGCTCGGCTATCGTTCTAGGGAAAAACGAGCCTTTATACCTCTCAGTCCTACAGGCTATCTCTCTTATTTTACGAGGATGGTCCGTTCTACCAATATAAGTTGGCGCTCTTATTATTTCTTCGACATCGCTGGAGAATATATGCGTTCTAAATCTTTCGAGAAGTTTTAACCTAGAGCGTGATCGGCGCTCAGCTAGTGATTCCCATCCTAAGTCATGTATCAAGGCTGTAACACTATTGTTTCTATCGTAACAATTTTTGACGAATCTAGCGGCTTTTTGCTGCACTCTTTCTAACTCTGAGATTGATCCTTTCACGTATGGATCCCATATGCTCGACGCATACTCTAATAGCGGTCTTACTAACGAGAAGTAACATGTCTCTTTGACTTTTTCCTCACTTTTACCTACTATGCGTTTGATGAATCCTAGTTTCTGTTTAGCCTTCCCGCATATATTTCGTATGTGCATATCCCACGAGAGGTTGCTTGTTAAAGTAACGCCTAAGTATTTGACGGAATCGGCTAGTTTTAGCTGGACGCCTTCAACAGTGTAATTCGTCGTGTCAATGTTTTTGTTTCCCCAGAATCTCATAAAGGAACACTTTCCTAAGTTCAATTCTAACTGCCACTCTTTACACCACTCGAGAATTGCATTTAAGTCGTCAGAAAGTAATAATTGATCATTAGGACTGTTAATCTCTCTGTAAACTACTGTATCATCCGCGAATAACTTGATTTTACTTTTAATTACCTTATCTAAGTCGTTTATGTATAAAAGGAATAGTAGGGGGCCGATTACACTTCCCTGTGGAACGCCTGAGGCTACGCTGACTGAATCTGATTTAAATCCATCTATAACTACTATTTGTTCACGCTCATTAAGAAAGTCCCTGATCCACTCGATTATCGTTGGATTAATTCCACAGTCATTTAATTTCTTCACTAACTTACTGTGCGGGACTTTATCGAAAGCCTTCTTGAAGTCGAGGAAAACAGCATCTAACTGAGTCTTACGGTCTCCTGATCTTAGTATATCGTGAACGAACAGAGCAAGCTGTGTTTCACAAGATCTCGTCTTCCTGAAGCCATGCTGATATTTACTTAGCAAGTTCTGACTATCTAAGAAGTCCATCACAGAGCTAGCGATAATGTGCTCGAGAACCTTGCAAGATAGGGAGGTAAGCGAAATTGGCCTGTAATTTTCTCTGTCGTCTTTTTTCCCACCTTTGTGTAACGGCGTTATAAAGGCTAATTTCCATTCCTTTGGTACAACGCCATGACTAAGTGACTTATTGAAAACTATTTCGAGATAAGGTGCTATTTCCAGTGCTAACTCTTTGAATACTCTAGCTGGTATCTCTTCTGGACCCAGAGATTTATTTGACTTGATATTTTTAAGCTGTTGAGCTATCCCTTTCGCTAATATGACTATATCGTTCATTTTTTCCTTGCCTGGTTCGGGCGCCACGACCTTCGCTCTCACGTCTTCGGTAGTAAATACGCTCTGAAAAAATAAGTTTAACAAATTTCCTTTATCTGTGCTATCGCTAACTACCTCTCCTTGGTCGTTTATTAACGGGGCTACGGTTGGGCGTCGACCTTGAACTTCTCTAACATATGACCAAAAGCTATATATTACTGACAAGGAGAGTAGGGAGGCTAGTACCCTAGGATTTTGTTCAAATTTCACATGGTGATAGCTGATGTGTTCCGATTTAACATGTAACTTGCCGTTTGTGTGAATAGGCCTTGGTTGTCGAGATATCGCAGTTTGAATTTTGGCCGATTTCCGGGGGGGGGGGGGGGGAATTTTTGATTTGCCTGTAAAAATAGATGTCCCAGGGTTGGCAGAAAGGCGTACAATTATCTTTACCTGGTAAGTTGGGACATTATCGTCATCGATGAATTTTGCATCGAAGACGGAATAATCAGTTTGCCCTCCCCAACAATCAAGGATAAAAAGAAAATTTTCCTTTTTGACATATGGCTTTAAAACATTGTCAAGAAATAGGTCTCATTGTCACTAGCAGACTTTCATTGCATTCTAAACTGGGGTTCTAGATCAGTTTAACTGGATCTCTGCAGAAAGCAGGACGCACACGCTGGGAGAAATTTTTCCTGTAGTTATGGAAGTCGATCCAAGTACTTCGAAAATTGAAGATCCAGTAAAGATAATTCCACTGGGTTGTACGACTTTCTGCCAATCCTGCGACGTCTATTTTTACAGGCAAATCAAAAATTTCATAAAGCGCCTGCAAAACAGTACGTATTTATTGCGAGAGAATAGTCAGATTAATACAAGAAACGATGCATTGAAAATTCACTCCATCATTCATCACCAGTTGTGTGCACCCATTTTCGAAGACATGATTAAATATGCATGGTTTGCATCAAAATTAACGACGACAAGGAGTGTTTTTATGAATGTAACTGAAGTTTGTTTCTCCGATACACTGCATAAGAGGAAATGTGAATGCAAAAATCTTGCGTTTGTTGTGTGTTCCTGGTGCCAGAAGCATTTGTGCTTTGTTTGTTTTTATGACAATTTTCATCCCCCACTTTGCCGGCACGCATGACAGATTTTTTCAAAAGAAGAATCTGAATAATTAATTTATAAGGAATTGATGTATAATAGAAAATAATTATGTAAATTATTTTGTAGCAATAAAAAGTGTAAGAATTTATTTAAAAAGATTGCTGAATCGCAACTATAAGATAAAAAAATATATTATTATAACCGAGAAAAATAGTACAATTTAAATTTTTACAGTCGTAATAAATTAATAATGGGAATTGTACATTTTTTCAGGAGTAAAAAAGATAAAAATCAAAAAAGAAAAACTCCACAACCGGGACTCGAACCCCGGACGTCTGGCTTACTAGCCCAACGCCTTACCAATTCAGCTACGGTGGGCTCGTCCTAGCAGCGTGACTTTCACGAGTCTTAACGCACATGCGGAAATCGGCCAAAATTCAAACTGTGATATCTCGAAAACCAAGGCCTATTCACACAAACGGCAAGTTACACATTAAATCGGAACACATCAGCTATCACCATGTGAAACAGAAGCCAAAATATAACGTCGTATGTATGATCAAGTGACCAACTGCCCCAAATTTGAAGGGACAGTCCCTCTTTCTCATCATTCGTCTCTCTTTGTTACTTGTCCCAAATTTTGTCCCTCTTTTTGAGAAAATCTTTATTGAAATCCAACATTATCATTTAAATTGATCTGCAACACAATTACTGGTCTTAACAATTTACAATATGGACAAGTCATTTGTACATGTCAAGATCCTTTGCTTGGATTTCATTGAGGGAGATAGATTGGAAAGGTATTTCAAAAAACTATCATTTATTAAAATTGAAGAATAACTTACTGATTGATGAAATAAGGAGAATTAACATGTTTATTACTGGAGAAAAATTGCAAGAATGGAGGGAAAACAAAAGTAAAATACACTAAAAATGGATCGAAATATTTAAGCATTTTCTGGATCAACATATTGATATTAGTAATGTAAAAGAAATCATTGGATTCTCTTGAGTCTTCCAGGGACAATGATTGTGTGAAACAAGTATTTCCATTAATGAATCAGTTGTTGACATCAGAGAACAATTAATAGGTATAAAAATAAATTTTTATAACTTTTATATTTTAACATTTATTATACTCGTTACTTCAAATTTGGTGAAATTACCTGCATACTTTTACTGGTGGAGGCAGTTTTCTATTCAATTAATCTGGATATCAAAGCTAAAGACATTTCTTGTCATATACAAATCAACGAAGCGCAACACGAGTAATATCAAAGGTAAGTAATCGGTACTATTACACAATCATTATGGGTGTAAACGTGCTTTGATTGCTTTTAATTTGAGAGAGAGGGAGGGAGGGACAAAGGGAGGGAGGGTGAGAGAGGGAATTGACTTTCAATACAATTAATGTTTCTGATGCCAATTTGATCCTCATAAATAGCTTGAACGATCGAATCTTTACTCCCATTGATATTTCTATGGGTATTATGCTAGTAAGGTTTTAAAAGAGAAATATATTAAAAGTTTACCCATATGAAAGTATTCAGTTGGTTGCCTAGGCAGCAGATTGTTGCCACCCAGAAAAATTACATCTTTTTTCCGATAAAAACTATAAATTTACGTTAATTCTACTCGGATATGAATTCTGTCTTCAAAAATAGGAAACTACAATTTATATCCTATCCAATAGTTTAAGTCTCGAGTTCGAATCTTGATGCGAAATAATTTTAAAATGCAAATGTAAAAACCTATACACAGATTTACGTGTTTTCTTATGGGCCAAAAATGGGGCAAAAAGGGGCCAAAATAGCCCCTCAAAGTGGGAATTTCGAAAGTTTCGGATTTTTTCCTTCGGCTGTGACCAAAAACCTATAATCCTACCAAATTTCAAGTTTCTAGCATATCTGGAAGTGCCTCA
This sequence comes from Uropetala carovei, assembly GCA_036926305.1. Taxonomy (NCBI): domain Eukaryota; kingdom Metazoa; phylum Arthropoda; class Insecta; order Odonata; family Petaluridae; genus Uropetala; species Uropetala carovei. Next base: position 11,171,057 of record JAXCHB010000043.1, read on the forward strand.
ATTTTGCATCTTGCCAAAGTGGTTACAAACCGCTATATATATATATATATATATATATATATATATATATATATATACCTCTATATATATATATATATATATATATATATATATATATATATATATATATATATATCGAGTGAGGTTAATATAAAAGTTATTAAAAAACAATTTAAAGTGGAAATATTATGAGCAATAAAAGTGAAATTCAATTTTGAATGTAGCTGTGAGGAGTTTATGGATATTTATTAAAAAATCCTGATGTAATAAAAAAAATACATTCTGTAGAAAAGTATAACTTTAAGAATTATATAAATTTTATTTTAATAATAAGTAAATATTTTTTCTTCGGAAAATGTCTCCTTTCAGCTTCTTCAGAATTTTGTTGATAACAGAAATAACAAGCTAAAATCATATGAATAAAAAATATACGCCACTATAAAATGACCCTCCTAAATGTCATGTTGTCCCTCCTTATATTTGATAATGTCCCTCCTTAGCTTCATGAAACGTTGGTCACCTTAATGTGTGAGGAAGGAAGATATACACAAAATACAAAAATTTGCATGGCACAAAAAATGTATTCACAAAATTTCAAGTCATTAGAAAAAAATAAGAAATAAAACTTGACGAATAAAATATAATTATTAAGGCCAAAACTTCCCCTTTTGAAATATGTCAAGGTTTTAAAGATTGAAGAAATTTCAGCGTGGAAAAAATGAAAGCTACTGCTGATGCTCGACGTATACATACTTCAGACGGGCTTGAGGGGTTAAAAAGATGGAAGAGAGAAGGTGAAAGCAGGCTAATATAGAATATGGAAGAAGAATGTATGGACAGTTAAATAATAAGATTAGGAGTGAAATCAATAGCATTGTGGTGGAAAAGACAATGCGAGGAAATGGAGAAACTTCAGGGACTACGTAAAATAGACTTTGTGTATAGAAAGTTAAGGATTTAATGGGGAAACAAGAAAGGAGATATGCTGGCCACAAAGACAGAACTGCAAATTATTATTTGAACCAGATGATGAGAGGGATAGATGGAAGGAGTATATTGAGGAGTAACAGGCTATAAACATTTGAAGCCAGAACTATTCAGATGGAGAGTGGGGAAGATGTAAACTGTAACAGTGCTGGACTAGGAATATCAAAAAGGATCAAGTCAAAGAAAGCAGCCCTGCCCATTGGAATGTTAAAGGAATTAGTAAAAGAGTTTATAAATTGTGCCATAATATATATGAAGAAGGAGAGAGTGGATATAAGACTTCACTACTCAATTTTGATTCTCTTGAAGAAAAAATATAAATCAAATGAATGTCAGAATTATAGAAAAATCAGCTTGATATCGAATGCAGCTAGTTATTTTTAGGACTTTGAGAAGTAAAAGCTAATAATTAAACATGTAGACCAGTTTGGGTTTTAGAAAGGATATGGCAATAGGGATGACATCGTCTGCTCAGCACTCTTGCCTTCTCATTTTCCGAAACAACCACTTTCACCAGTTTTAAATGGATTTCAAACTTAGAAGAGAACTTGATTCAATTCAGTTAAAATAACACATAACAAACTTCTTATTCCAAAGAAAATCCTTTTATAATAAGCAATGTTAACCTAGAATTCATTCATTCCGAAAAGTGAATAGAAGTGCCATGTAGGTACATATATTTCTTTCAACTAAAATAGCCACTCTTAACAGATTTTAATGGATTAATGCATTAGCATTTCAATTTCATGAAATAAGCAGAATTCCGGTAACAAAAAAATTTGTTCAATCTTCAATTGCCTCTGATAATACTTTAAATAGATTTTGGAATAAAATGTACCTTAATATCACCACTCTGGACTTCTCAGTTTCCGAAACAACAACTTTCAATAGTTTTAAATTGATTTTTTCTTTGAAATGGTACTTTCCTGTTAACGGGAATACCTCAAAAAATAAACACGTATTGGTGTGATGTGTTGTGATATTTTGTTTGTTAACAATGCGTAACAAATCTCGTTAAGATATTTATGTTGATCCCTTAATGATGAATTTGTGGAGCTTGCCGAGGAGTGAAGAAGAAGCTGTATCTTTGCTTCAAGACCATGATATTTTAACTAAAGGGCGAATGTGCAAGAAGGGCCATATTATGAAACTTTACTTCTTAGACAGAATATTTTGGAAATGCAACGCAAAAGCCTGACAGCAGAAGAATTCATGGGGCGACAACATAAAGAAATCGACATATTTCCAGCTATTTTAAATGCCATAAAGACATATTGGCCCCCTAGTAACAAATTTAGATTTAGTAATTATGTTGCTTTTATTAATAAATAAGTTTCAAAAAAGTGTTATTTTTAAGTAATTCCCCTTGTTACGCATTGTTAACAAACAAATACGTAGTAACATATCACAACAATACGTGTTTATTTTTTGAGGTATTCCCATTAACAGGAAAGTACCCAAAATACTTGAGTCAATTCAGTACAACTTCCATTTTACATACTGTAAATTCCGAAGTAACTCCTTTTAGAATAGGCAATGCTAGCCTAAAATTAATTCATTCTGTAAAGTGAATAAATAAAGTTCTTTCTTTAAACTATAATAGCCACTGTTATTAGATTTAAATTGATTATAAGCCTTATAACTTACTCTGTATTAAATAAGCACCAAAATTCCTTTATAAAAAAAATTCAATTCATTAAAACATCCACTGTTGTTTCTTCAAAAATTGCCTGTTACCAGTTTTAAATGTCCTTTTAATTTTAACTGAATTTTAATTTATATTCGTTTCCAAACTTCAGCCATTGTTACGAAATTAATTCGAGGAATAACAATATAAATTCATAAGCACGTATGGTTTACAAAGAATTTTAAGAATGCTTTTTATTTCCAATTTTTCTAAAATGACATTGTTGATACATAAAATATTTTATATTTACGTTAATATACTTATTTTCCACAAAACATGCCAATCTCTCCCCTTCCTTCCTCTCTCTCTCTCTCGTATTGAAGCTAACAATGATAATGGTCGACATAGCAACATCACGTTAAAATGGTGAGATTTCCACAAAATATGCAAATTAAACGTTTAACATGGAATATTTTGAACTGTGGGTGAAAAAAGACGAACGGAATAAGAAACTTTATAACTTTTTCTTCAAAATGGTTCAAATCCAAAGGTCTTCTGTTAATTTCTTCTAAATTTAATTTCCAAATAAATAAAAGCCTGCACGTCCAAAAATCGTGTTTTATATGTAAAGTAATGGGAAATGGAAATGCCTCTCTTGGAGACGGACCAAGGAATTTTTTCTCGATTTAAATTTGTCATTCTCTGAAGAAGTGTTAATCAAGCATCCCTACCAAATTTCGAGTTTCTATCATTATTATTTCTCGAGTTATTAGCGTTTGCATAGTGTGACCAACCAACCAACGGACGACGGCTATTATTATATAAAATGTTAGAGGACTGAGGACAAAAACGCATGTTTCCTCGGTTGCATCTTCAGAAACATTTTTTGATGTGATACTTCTAACAGAAACTTGGCTTAATGATAGTGTTATTGATGCACAGCTGTTTCATGAAAATTATAGTTTACTGAAAAGATAGAGATGCAAAATTAACAGGAAAGCTTAAGGGTGACAGTGTTATTATAGCAGTCAATAATAAGTATTACTCAGAAAGAATAAAGTCTCTAGAGACATGTGGTGAAAATCTTTGGGTAATGATTAGAACTTATGAGCGAAAAGTGATGTATATTTGTGTACTGTATTTCCCACCAAATTATTCTGTAGAAGTATATAAACAATTTTATTATAAAGTGTTATCTAGTATTATATTGAATAGTGACATTATAATTGGTGATTTCAACATTCCTCATTTTAGAAATGATTCCTATTCTAATAATATTTTACTGGAGCTTAATATTTTTCTTAATTGTTCAGGTCTTAAACAGGTTAATGTTAATAATATATATATATATATAAACAATGTTAATTTGTTAGACCTTGTAATGACAAATGTAGAAAATATTCCAATAACACATAGTGTAGGGTGCAATGTAATGGTGAGTGAAGATGTTCATCATCCAGCTCTTGAAATTACTTGAGAAATAGGTAATATATCACAAGTGAAACCTGAATATGATACCAATTCTTATAATTTTAAAAGAGGAGATTATCATGAACTTTATTATGAACTCAAAAATAAGGATTGGAAATTGGTTGAGTCTGTTAATAATGTGGATGAAGCAGTAGATATTTTTTATAAATTCATATATGAAGCCATGGAATTATGTATTCCCAAATGTAAACAATCAAGGTTTAAGTATCCCTGTTGGTATACAACTAGCATCATCAAGAAAATTAAAAAGATATATAGGCATTGGAAAATATTTAAATGTACTAAATCCCCATATCATTTATAGCAGTTTAAGATTCTGCAATATGATATAAAATCTAATATAAAGCAAGCTTATCATGCTTATATTAATGATATTGAAAATAACTTATTGTTGAATGGAGATATTAATAAATTTTGGGAATTTGTTAAAAATAGGAAAAGTGATAGATCTAGCCCTCATAGCATTAAGTACAAAGATAAAATATATAGCAATCCTATTGATATTACTACACAATTTCAGGAATATTTTAAGTCAGTTTATGTAGCTGATATTAAACCTAATTATTCTTTTTCAGATTATATAGGTAGGACTTTATTAAATGATGTTAGCTTGAATATAATTAGTAAAGAAGATATGTCATGCAATTAAGAAATTAAAAAATAAGAAGACTGTTGGATATGACGATATACCATCTTATATAATTAAAGCATGTCATGATATATTTTTGGAGCCATTATATTTTATATTCAATCTATCATTAAGAACATGTACATTCCCAAGTAAATGGAAAATAGCTAAAATATGCCCAATATTTAAAAGTGGAGAGAAAAATCAAATTAGTAATTATCGACCTGTATCTATACTAAGTCCTCTTACAAAACTTCATGAATCTATTCTCTATAAGTATATATATAGTCAAGTAGAAACAATTCTGACAGATTCACGATATGCATTCCGTAATGGGAGATCATCTACTTCTAACTTAGTTTGCTTTTCAGATTCTGTATGTAATTCTTTAGATATAGGTAAACAAGTAGATGTAATTTATACAGATTTTCAGAAAGCATTTGATAGAGTGCAGCATTCTGTATTGTTAGAAAAGCTTCTAAAATTGGGTTTTTCCATAAGACTAGTGAAATTAATTTCTTCATATTTACATGATAGAAAACAATATGTTATTTACAAAGGACCAATATCTGATGTCTTTCATGCCTCATCTGGAGTTCCCCAGGGCTCAAATTTAGGGTCGCTAATGTTTTTACTTTTTATAAATGACCTAACTCAGTGGTTCTCAATCTATGTTAGCACACGGAACCCTAAAAAAGCTACAGAACTTACTGAGGAACCCCTACCTGTCCATATCCAATCCCCTTCCAAAGCTGAGCTACAAGTTTCTGGTACCTTAACTAAAAAATATATATTTGAGTAGTAGGTAAAAAAGTGTCAAAAATAAAATGAAATACCAGCATTTATTTGTCTTATATGTACGTTACATGGAAAAAATTAAATCACATAAGTTTAAAATGTATTGTTACTTTTCTGCGCATTTTAATCGACATTTTAGGAGGAAATGAAAAATTTAAGACCATTATTAAATTTAAAAAAAAAATCAAAATGGCACACACCATGATTATTGAAAAGTAATTTTTTAAAAGTATAAAACTTAAAAACACTATAATTAAAACTGTCCTTTCATTTTTATCTCTCCATTAAACTGGGCATGTAACTAATGAGATGGATGTGCTTGCCTTTCAGAGATAAGTTTTTTGTAGTCAGGTTTGATGTTGGATAACTGGAGCCGTATGTCTGCCTCGGGATCGAGTCTACTTCTTTGCTTGGTCTTAGTGAGGGTGTATTTCGAAAATGCTACCTCACAACAGTATGTTGAAGTAAAGAGCAGTAGTTGTTTTACAGCGTGCTTCGCAATTTCTGAGTATTCACTTCTAAGCTGGGCCCAAAATTCAAAGAGAGTTGCCGGTTTGAAAGTGTCTTTTAGGTTTAAATAGACTTGAATGAAAAATTATCTTGGCGAGATTGCTATTACTATATCTGGCCTTTGTGAAAATGACGATGAATGAAATTATTGTCACTGAATATGGAATATTATTCAACAACGCAAAATTATTAATTGGAGTAATATTTGAAAATGTCAACAACTAAACCATGTCCCATTTTTCTTCGATCGCGAATAATGTATTCTAAGCCTTGCATGAATGCCCAGCACACTTCAGCATAAAATCTACGAAATTTACATTTTTACCAAAAAATGGTGGAAATTCTTGGAGGTCGGCTTCTATTCGGGCAGATACGGTAATCATATCTTGAATTTTATTTTATATAATTGTCACTACTTGTCTCAACTTAATATTTCAATAATGTTTGATTTCACATAAATGTCCTGATTTGTGATTTAAAATATCTGGGAACCCTAGCACTGTCTAGGCAGGGCCGCCGAGAGCCAACGCGAGCCCTGGGGCAAATACCATCGCCGAGCCCCTTTTCTCTGTTTTAAGTTCAAAAAGGGAATGTGGCCCACCGGCAGGCCCAGGACAGCCGACTCCCCCTTCCCCTTCTCTACAGTAGAGAGAGGGTTAAATGGAAGAGGGGAACTTATGGTCTCAATTTCGCCATGAAAATAAAGTCATCTATCTATCTACGGTATTGGCTCGCAGTATTTTATATAATAATAGCCATCGTCCGTTGGTTGGTTGGTCACGCTATGCAAACGCTGATAACTCGAGAAATAATAATGATAGAAACTCGAAATTTGGTAGGGATGCTTGATTAACACTTATTCAGAGAATGACAATTTTAAATCGCGAAAAAATTCCTTTGTTCGCCTCCAAGAAAGGCACTTCCATTTCCCATTACTTAACATGTAAAACGCGATTTTTCGACGTGCAGGCTTTTATTCATTTGGAAATTAAAATTAGAAGAAATTAACCGACGACCTTCGGATTTGAACCATTTTGAAGAAAAATTTATAGTTTCTTATTCCGTTCGTCTTTTTTCGCCCACAGTTCAAAATATTCCATGTTAAACGTTTAATTTGCATATTTTGTGGAAATCTCGCCATTTTAACGTGATGTTGCTATGTTGACCATTATCATTGTTACACCTCAAATTACTATTATAATAAGCATGCCTTGAGTGCTTCAATACGAGAGAGAGGAAGGAAGGGGAGAGATTGGCGTGTTTTGTGGAAAATAAGTATATTAACGTAAATATAAAATATTTTATGTATCAACAGTGTCATTTTAGAAAAATTGGAAATAAAAAGCATTCTTAAATTAAATTCTTTGTAAATCATATGTGCTTATGAATTTATATTGTTATTCCTCGAATTAATTTTGTAACAATGGCCGACGTTTGGAAACAAATATAAATTAAAATTCAATTAAAATTAAAAGGACATTTAAAACTGTTAACAGGCAATTTTCGAAGAAACAACAGTGGATGTTTTAATGAATTGAATTTTTTTTATAAAAGGAATTTTGGTGCTTATTTAATACAGAGTAAGTTATAAGGCTTATAATCCATTCAAATCTAATAACAGTGGCTATTGTAGTTTAAAGAAAGAACTTTATTTATTCACTTTACAGAATGAATTAATTTTAGGCTAGCATTGCCTATTATAAAAGGAGTTACATACTTTAGAATTTACAGTATGTAAAGTGGAAGTTGTACTGAATTAACTCAAGTATATTTCAAAGCAAAAATCAATTTAAAACTATTGAAAGTTGTTGTTTTGGAAACTGAGAAGTCCAGAGTGGTGAGTGGACTCTAAACGTATTAAGGTACATTTTATTCCAAAATCTATTTAATGTATTATCAGAAACAATTGAAGATTGAACAGTTTTTTTGTTACCGGAATTCTGCTTATTTCATGAAATTGAAATGCTAATGCATTAATCCATTAAAATCAGTTAAGAGTGGCTATTTTAGTTGAAAGAAATATATGTACATGGTACTTTTATTCACTTTTCAGAATGAATGAATTCTTGGTTAACATTGCATATTATAAAAGGATTTTCTTTGGAATAAGAAGATTGTTATGTGGTTATTTTAACTGAATTGAATCAAGTTCTCTGCTAATTTTGAAATCCATTTAAAACTGGTGAAAATGGTTGTTTCGGAAAATGAGAAGGCAAGAGTGCTGACCAGACAATAAACAATATTGAGGTACGTTATATTCCAAAATCTATTTAAAGTATTATCAGAGGCAATTGAAGATTGAACCAATTTTTTGGAACCGGAATTCTGCTTATTTAATGAAACTGAAATCCTAATGCTATAATCAATTTAAAACTAATAACAATGGCTATTTTAGTAGAAAGAAAGGTACTATTTTATTCACAAGGAATTTCGGTGAGATTTTAGTTAATTAATTAAAACAGACTTATAATATAGAAATATTCCATGGTTAAAACAGTGCACAATTTTATTCTTGCGATTTTTACATGTTGCATTGACGAAAATTTATATTCATTAAACCCGTTGAAATTCAACGGGCACTTATGCTAGTTATAAACAGAATTTGTCAAAATTCTATCCAATTAAAATTTTTTATCAAAATTACTTGTGAAATATATATTGGTACTATATGTATCACATAATTAAGACTTTGTATGATTCGATTAATTTCGATAAACATCTAATTTGTAAAAATCAAATATTCAGCGAAATTTATTTGCCGTCGATAAGTGTAGGTTTTTCATCACTAAATGTTTTGTGAAATTACATGTCATTGTTTTTAAATTTGGTTTTCCAAATTAACACCTAAAATGTATTTTAGTAACAAAAAAGCAACGCGTAAAAAAAATCAGTACTTGTCATAACAGACGACCACATTTGAATCGGAATTTCCTACACTTGGTATTGTGAGGTTCCTCGTGACATTTTTAAGTAGCTGCGTATCTTGCACTGCAACAGAGTCCAAAAGTACGAATTACGTGAAAGTAGATCTTATGTTTGTATGAATGAATACTGATCGCCAGATGTCCCTATAGTACTTTAACTAATAAATTCTCATAAAATTTACATTTCTAGGGGTTATACATATAATCCATCCTCCGAAGGAGAGTATCCCATCACCATCGTTCTGTGTTTGCTTTCTAGGCATTTTTCTAGATTCCTCCTGATTTGTTTACCAACATCTCAACTTTTTCCTTCATAATATTTACTTATAAAGTTGGCTGTATATTATAATAGCATAACATTAAGTTTGTTATTGAATGGTCGTGATTTTGTAATTGTACAATTAGTGTCTCATCTCTAAAAAATTGGGAGTAAACAGTATTGTACTTTAGAACTGACCGTATGATGACACTCCGAGTGCTTGTGGGTCTGGACTCCGGGCCCAAAGATGGAATTTCCTGAAGGGAAGAAAAATAATAATGGAGAGGAATTTCAGGAGGCTAAGGGGTGATAAAAAAGCAGTGGGTTGAGTTGGGAAAACCCAAATCCAAATCTGAAAAATGGAAATGGGAAATGGAGAAAACGCCACCCATTGGTTGCACCTGTGTATTGTGATAGGAAAACCTTATGACAGATCCTAATACTGGGCCCCGGGGATTTTGCCCTGGTATCCGCACCCCTCAGTGGCCCTGTGTCTAGGGATCAAAAATATTTCCTACAGCATGGCATTCAAGATTACATTAACAAAATTAGCTTGCAGCTACAAGTAAACTATTATTTCTCAAACACTGCTAAATTACTTTGGAATATGATTTAGTTTCATTTATCTCTAGAAAAATTTTTGATACATTTTTAATTATCCAAGTACTTCGAGTACACAGGCTTCCATCCTCCATCATTAGTTGCTAAGTCAGAAGTGCACTGTATATGCATACATTTCATGAACCACTAGCTGTATACATATGCTTTTAATTCAAAATTTTAATTTTTCTAATATTTTCCATTCAATAGAAGATGGTCTTAAGTTATCACTATGCTACCTAGATTGAATAGAGAACTAAAAATTTTCCCTAATAATATAATATAGAAGTAGTGATTTCCAATAACTGCGATAATTATTCTCAAATTCAGCACCTTACAAAATCCAACTTTATGATAAATTTTGCATATAGACAAGTATACATGCTTTTGCCTACAGTATCACACAAAAAAGTAGTTTTGTTCTATCATTTTCAAAAGATAGCGCACACAAGAAAAATCCTATATTATACTGCATCCTTCCATATTCATGAGCATAAAATTGCATCTCAATTTACTACTGGCAACCAAATCTTTAGTTCTAAAATAACTATGGAATACATTGCATTTTATGTAACGCACAAATAAAAAATTCAAGGGGACACACTGGAACATCACTTGAAACCTTGCAAGACCTAAACAAGAACACCACGATAATCAATCTGATAAAAACAACACAAAGTGGGAATCTCATTCATTCTACTTTGTAATACGTTGCATGTTATGTAATGCACAAATAAACAGTTCAAGGGGACACATTGGAACATAACTTGAAACCTTGCAAGACCTAAACAAGAACACCACAGTAATCAGTCTGATAAAAAAAAACACATAGTGGGAAGCTCATTCATTCTACTTTGTAACAAAAATTTATTACACTTACCAATATTCTTTCTTGATATCACAAAATATAAGAGGTCCATGCAGATCTAGTATGTCAGTTGTGTGTTAGACCGCATGTTCAGAATGGCCAGTTAACTTTCCCTTGGAGTCACACTTCTGAAATAAAAGGAAAATCAAATCAGAAATTTTGTACCATAAGACGTCATTCTGATAATTGTGCATTCAGTGATACTCTTATTTCCCTCATGTTAAATTTTTCTATCATTTTTAAAATCTCATGTTACCCTTTAATTTTATGATTTTCAAAGAAGAAAGTAGTAGTAATTAGGTTTTTATGTGCGTCAACAGCTAAGGTTATTTTGCACCATGAAATTCTCTTAGAGAAAATCAACATACATCACAACATCCATGCTCGAAGCGGGATTCGAACCCGCGACCTTTGGGTTAGAAGGCAGTTGCACTCCCTACCAGTCTAATGCGGCCGGCTCAAAGAAGAAAATGAGTAAAATTATTTCTTTATAAATTTATTAACCATCATTTCATAGCTTCTCAGTTAAATTGTAGTTGATGGCTCAAAAGCACTGAATATGTACTGATAACAAACCTTGATATCAATATAAGTAGATATATTATTCATATTTAGGAATTTAGGATTACAGAATTATACATATGCTATAATTTAAGTACTACTACTTTAAGACTAAGAAAGTGTCACCTCTATCTCACAATCAGTAGAACAAAATCTGTGCAATTAAAAATTATGGAAAAATCTGACACACAAAAGACATGCAATGTTGCATCCATCCCAAATGTTGGTCTCCCTTTACTACAGGATTAAATGCAGAACCAATTCCATTTCACTAATAAGTAATGAGAAAATTAATTTAGAATCAAATCACCACCCTCCAAGATAGGCATGGATAGTAATCAGAAGATAGCCAATAGAAGTTTTATTGCCAAAGAAAGCAATCACATGAATTTGAACCACCAGAGAAATTTTAGATTGAAGAAAATTCTGAATATACATGGGAGTAAAGTTACTCCTCCTTAATGATACAGGAGGAATACTTAGAGAAGCAATATTATGTCGTTAAATCACTCGTCCACATTCTATAACTAGCCCTATCTTAGATAATATTACTATAAAAGAGGTCAACTAACTTCCATCAATGAGGTAATAGGAAAACTTCAAGCCTACACCACAGACAATAAAAGACCAGAAATCAAAAACCAATTACAAAATAAGTGCAAAAGACATTGGGATACACGTACAAGTAGCTGTAACGTTCGAGATTTCTGTGATTATTCATCAATACCACTGTAGATTAATCTAAATCCCCACAACTTTCACTAAATACTAACTATGAAGGTTTTCATGCTGCCTAATAACTAAACGACTTTTAAACCATTTAGAATAATGGAACTGAAAAATTGTGGCATTCCCACTATGAAAACTTCTGCCGTTGAGGAAATGAGGAATGACAATACGCAAGATTTTTTTCCTAAGACAATGTACAGCGAGTAAGCACCCTCCAGAATATATATATATATATATATATATATACCTGTGTATAATATTATTCCGATATTCAGTTGTAAATTGCATATTTTTCCATTTGATGCTCTCGGCTATTAATCAGTGTACATAGTTAACTTTGGAAAGTGAAATAAGTTCAGTTGCCATACCTTTTCTGAGAAAAACTCCTTCGGTAGACGAATACCTCTCTTTCTCAGGTGCAGAAAATTCTTCTCTTAAGACGAACCAGAAAACAGTTCGCCCCAACGCGTCCTGAACTTCGCAGAGCTGCAAATATTCATAAAAGTAATATTGGACATTATTATCACTTTATTATTCGACAATACTTTTTATAAAATCAACAAACGGTAAATATTATTCCCATAAAGTTTAGCAAAAATGAACCCAAGTAAATACAAGCTAATAATATTTAAATACTGTACTCGAATTGCCTGTAAATCTAATATTCGCAGCGGAGACAAATACTTCCCAACATCCTCGGTTGCCTGCCTGCCCCATCCTGCCCTACCGGCTGCTGCCGGCTAAATATGATTAGTTCCTTCCGCCGACCACAAGAGGTCACTAGTTTCCCTCTGGAAAGTAGTGGTGTGAGTAGAGAGAACCGAAACTTTGAAAGGGTAAAATAAAACTGCTCGTAAGCAAACGCTAACCCTGTTAACTGCAGTCAGTTTCGTGGTTTTCGACGTTACGCGCGACTCAACTTGAACTTGATCCAAACCTTGATAAATGAATCTTCTCTGAAGAGCTTGAGGCATAACACGGTTTTAATTAAATGATGATGAATCGGTAAATGTCGAAAAGGAAAAATAATTGGCAATAAAAATAGGTATTGGTCACTCTTCCTTTTTCTAGAAGGTTGAAGCTTTTTTAAGTCTGAAGGAAAAGGTTTACTGAAAACACTAAAACCCTCGAGGAGAATCACGGCAGGTATGCGTCGAGTAAAGGTTACGTTAGGGGTGGGTAGGATTTAGGGAGAAGCTCCGAAGGTTGTTCGTGAAAACCGAGGGAAGGTAGACACGTCAGCGATACCTAGCAAAGAGCAAACCAAGAAAATAAGAAGTGTACGAATTATATATCGTCAAATAGAATACTTTCGGTGAGGTAAGCAGTCTGAAGGAATGGGTCGTTGAGGAAATAAGCGGGAGGTGAAGAAAATATCGCTATGTGTGATCTAATTAACGAGCGAATACATCGAAATTTTTAAAAAATCAAGCCTCTGTTTCTGGAATTTTCTTTAGTAATTCTCAGCAAGTATTTAGAAGTTACGGAAGCAATGGACAGAGAGAAGTTTTCGAAGAGGCAGAGGCGGATATAGGGCCAGGCGACCGCCTAGGGCAGGGGTGGGGAAACTTTTGACGACTTAGCCATTGCAGATGCTTAGGTGGGCCGAATTAACAGATGAAAATGCTTCGGCAGGCCACATTAAAAGAAACTTGAGTGCTGAAAGAAAAGTATGCGAAATTTTTCCTTTTCTTTGACTTGGAACGGATTTTTATTACAATTTTCCGACATTTTAATTCACGACGACCAAGTTATCGCGAATGATCAACTGCTACCGGTAAGAAAGGAAAAGGAACTACAAAAAATCATAAATTGTCTGATAGTAACGGAATAGAAATGGATACAGATACACTGGGAAAATAAAAAAATTGTACGTTGATGACTGGTGTCATTATTTCAAGTTTCAGGCTGTAAATTCCTAGGAAGAATCATTATAAGATACGCGAAATGCACCGATGAAATGAGCACGAGAAAGCAGTGAAAGCAAAGCCGCTTACAGAAGAAACTTATGACAACGGAAAAAGAATATAAAGTAAAATGCTAAACTGGAACGGAAACACGGATATCCAGAAAAGATACATAAAATGATATACATATCTGCTAATCCGTGAATGAAGTTGTAAATAAATGATGCAATGAAAAGTTTGTAATTTAATCCTTAAGAGGTTACTTTTGGTTTTCTTCGTGTTATATTAAATTCTCATCTCAGGCCTTCTCTATACCTTTCCTCGAGTTCTCTATCTATTGACTTATACGTTTTGGGGAGACTTTGTTTCAGCTTTCATCGTCTTTTATAGGGATTTTTCTCTACTCTGTATTGCTGTCTGTCCGCCCTTCGGGTACGATATAAAACACGTTATGCTTTTATTTACGTTGTGACGTCAGACGTTAATCCCACTATCAAATTCGTGGATAAGTATTTACTTAAAACACCCTAACTGATAAGGGCCGTCCCAATAGAGGTGCGGGCTTTCCTCGCGGTAATATAGAAGCGCGGGGCCCGGGGCGGCCCAGTTTCGCCATGCCCTAGGGACTGCCCTGACTGTAACATCTAGCCTTTTCAAGTGTGGTAGTTCAAGTCCGATTCATCTTCCTTATTTCTGCACGACAATAATTATTTCCTAAAAATAAGGGCATTCGTTTCACGCGGATCACTTATATATTACTCCTCATCTCGTTTGATGAGAGAAAAAGTTAAGATCAGGCTCCTTTTGGAAAGTGTTTTATATATAAGAGAAAGAAGGAATGACTGGATTTGATGATTCTGATGAAGAGGAGGACTTTATCCGTTTTTTACTTATCGATTTTTGTAGCTGATCAATTATTACGTAGAACTTTAAAATTTAACATACAACGCAATATTCTGTTCCCTGTAAAGCTTGGTTTCATTTATCCACGGATTAAATGTAGCTATATTGTTTTCTTAAATTATGGTATGAATGAAATTTGTACGAAAATTAAAGAACAATCAAGTAAGAACAGTTAATTTGGATATTTTACCTGATTTTCCAACGGGGTCGTTCTGATCGCGAGCGGCCATTTACGTTACAAAATACCGCGCGACCTCTTAATAATGGTTAATAAAAACAAAAATTATCAAAACGCGTAATAATTAATTCCGCTGCTCTTTGGGTGGATTAAAAACCTTATGGTTGAATATTGATGTGAGGATTCAGAGGAAGAGGTTACTTGGGTTAAGAAAGCCCGAGGATTCTACTTCAAATACTCGCGTGAACGAGTCCGTGTTTTCTTTTACGTGCTCGGATGATTTGGTAAAGCAATCACATTTTTTTTATCAAACGAGATAAATCGAACTCCACATGGACATGCATTTTTTTGGCATGTAAGGCGACAGAGAAATCTAAAGAGAAAACGTAAAACTGCACTCGGTATTTTATCCTCGAGATTCGTCTTAAGAAAGTCGTTATCTTGTTTGAAATGTGTTTCTAAGGAAAACTTATCGTGCCAGGTTCTAATTGCATTGCTGGTCTTAGGAAATCGAGGAAGGCTTTCAAGGATTACCTATTAACTTAACCCACTTAACGGAGTTTCATAACGCCTAAAATGAGGGTGTATGTTGGAACCAGAACATAATGTTTTTTTTAAACCTACCTAAAATTCCGTCGATTTCAGGAGCACCGTAGTAATAGGTATGATTGCACGGTAAATTAAATAAAAATATTAAAAACTTTTACCAGTTATATATAACGAAAAAATCGACCAGTTTCTAAGAATCGTCGTCATCGCATCGTTGTATCCTTAAAGATCGCCCTCTTTCCCTATTCTAAACAAATCTTCGCGCAAATTCTTCATTAATTTTATCATTTTATCTTGTACAAAACTGAGCTGCGCCCTTCCGGTTGTACGAACGTTCAGGTTCCGAGTACGTGACTTGTTTATAACAATTTTTAAATGAAATAATCGGGTACTCTTCAGGGACGGACAGAAACTTTCTCGTTTTTCATTTATACAGTTTGACATGATTTGTTAAACATTTATATTGCTAGTAATAACGAATGTTGAGTGAAGACTTAATTTTTTTCGGAATCGTAAAGACTTTATCGCGAATAATTTTGAAACAAAAATTCTGCCATGACTGGGAATCGAATCCGAGGTCTTCCACTTGCCGGGTGGACATTCTACCACTGAAATATCATGGCAGACTAATTCTCCTGTATCTGAACGCGGATGTAAGACTTTATGGATATTAAAATAACAGTACTCTCGAAGGGACTGTTGCGTCAAGGCAAACGTGATTTATCTGTCGAAATGATAAATGTACACTTTAATTAAATTTTTTATTAAATACTCGATCATTTTCTTGGGTGAGTACAAATTGGTAAGATAAAGAGTCCTTCAAAGACCTCTCTAAATACCTGATAGTCTTCATTCGCTCTCGCAAGAAGTAAAAAAAAATAGGTAAGTGTAAACTCCAAGTGAAATGAAACGAGTGAACTCGGTTCGTTGACTGACTTTTCATCAGATTTAACCGACGATTAACACATTCGATCTTTTTCGCACTCCATTTTTTTAACGCTGGTTCATCAAATAAAGTCGGATGGTGGGAATTCTGCCACAAAATTCGCGACTTTTGTTTCACTCGACAGCTATTTTTCGCCACCTTCGTACCAGACGAAATTTAAACTTTCTTCATCTTTTTTTCACGGCTTACTCTAAGGGAATATGCTAAATTACGCGCCCACCTTGCCAAAATCTTTCGGTGACGATGATTTTTTTTTCAATTTCAACATATAATGCAGCCAAAGCTTTTCTTTTTCTTCGTAAGACAATAAAATTTGAGATGCAATACGCCGCCGTTACAAATCAGCATTTAAAAAACTCTATTAAAAATTTTTTAATACACAGCCTTATCTTTATTTACAGACGGATATTCCGCGTATAGTTTATCGAATGTGGTAATTTGTCTTTTATAAATTCGCAATAAATTGTTTAAATGATAAAAATATCTGAGGAAATTAATAGCGCCAAATATTAAAGTTTTCTTGGTGACGGTGTTAATTCCATTTGTTACATGGTCGCATTATTTATCTTTAAATTATGTAAATCACAAAAACCCATAACTAACATTCACTCTGGGATAGGTTGCTTTCATAAATATCCTGTGTCGGCGTGACGTGAAGGATTTCATATCTCCAAGAGTGAAGGACATTTGAATCGGTTCACAGAATGTATCTTCAACGTAGAGTGCCAATACTTTATCACTGATCGAACGAATGTAATCTCAAAATAAAATAAGATGTCCGAGTCATAGTGATTACTTTAATGTGTCGTAAAGATGTACAACTAAAAAGTCACCGTGATTAGAATCTCATTTGTGCAGCTTCATGAGATGATATTTTTGATGAGATTGTGCTTGATCAGCATTAGGGCTTCATTCTCATAATAACATGTGAGTCACTACGTTGTCATGGTTTTATATCAGTAAACCTCCGTTTCCATGGTGGAGATTAAATTTGAAGGCGTATTTTCGCGTAATTATTATATTCGAGTACCCCAGTTAAGTCCAGATAACGGAAATTTTTTTGACCGGATGAAGGATAAAAATCGGTACAACATACATTGTACAAACTTTCTCATATATGGGTACTAATGCGTCGTTTAGTTATCTTTAGAAAATGAAAATCGTATGAGCCGGTTTTTAGAAAATCCAATTTTTGTTCAAGTTGCCCAAGAATAAACTAGCCTTATATTCATTCACCGAGAAAAATAAAATATATAGTATTATTGTAGATGTATACTCAAGTAACTGTACGAAATTTCATCAAAATCGTTTTTGAGAAAATCGAATTATTGTTAAAGTTACCTAGAACCTTATATTCATTTTTGGAGAAATATGAACTATACAGTATTATTGAAGACGTAAACTCAAGTAATTGTACGAAATTTGATCAAAATCGGTAGAGCCATTTTCGAGAAAATCGGATTGTTGTTAAAAATGCTTACAATAAATTACTCTTAATTATTGATCAATGTCAACCATTTCTACGTATACTCTGCTCAGTATGATAAAATGCCTAAGTACGATATTTCATTCATTTTCGTTCTACCGTCTAGGCTCCAGAGCCAGTGACGGACAGACAGACAGACGGCATTGCGAAAACCACTTTTTCGGATTCAGCGACACTTAAAAAGTGTATTTCCGTAAAAATCTCGAGGTCGAATTTTTTCGCGAAAACAACACTTTCTCGATACTTCGTATGAGAAAGTAAAAAAGTGGATACTGAAAATAATAGAGAAAATGTATCAGGGAAAGTTATCATTTAATAGAACACTCCTATAATTAGGACGCAAATTAAAAGGATAGAACTTTCGAGTCTTTCCCTTAAGCTCTTGATCGGACGCTTTGCCTTTCCAGCCCGGCTAAAATGTTGTCCGAATAATTCAAATTAACTAATAGGAATTTATCTATGAAAACGAAGCTGAATACGTATTTCACAGTTGTGGCATAGCCTGGCAAGTGTTGTGTCCTTAAACCGGTGGTGCCCTAACCACAGCCCGCCATGAGTTTAACAATTAAAGGATACGATATAACAAAATGAAAATAAAAAATTATAAATACACATAATTAAGAACATATTTTGGCTTCATCCCTTTATTCCCATAATATCTAAATATGTCTGATACAGGTGATGTTGACCCACAAATAAACCATTTATTTTCCTTAATTTATTCTTCAATTCTATTTTAGACTGGGTATGACCCGCGATGAATCGAGGTTTGTTCTGTTCATTTACGAAATAAAACAAATTTTGAATAGTTTAAAGCTCAACTTGCATGGGCGAGGGTCATACAATTTTGTTGATGTGAACGGTTTTGAAGTGAAACTAAACAGTTCCCTAAAAAACATGAGTGGAAGAAACTTCTCTCACTACTAATTATTATCTAGTGGTAAAAATATATTTAAATATTAATAGTGTGATATATTAATGTATTTTATGACGAGGGACGTGTAACAGGATCACGTTAGGGCTGTGTTTTTAAAAACATATTAGCTACAGAGGTCAGGACAAAGAAAGGGTTTGATATATTCTAACATTCTAAGGAAAACATATGACGTCAAGAGGTAATGAGAGAATGTTGACTAACGGCACATGGGGATTCAAGGAGGGAAAAAGGCAAGATATAATTAGCATCGACACGCCAGTCTGGGTTTAAGTAATGGAGGTCAACAATTTTCCTAGGCGGAAGAGAAACAGAGAACTGCACAAAAAGAACATATTTCAACGTGGTCTTGAAATATTGTGACATTATTAAAACGTTTGTTATCCTATCCTAACGCTGATAAGATTCGGACCTTCCCAGATGTGATTTTTACTCCTCAAATCCGTCTTTATTTGTAATCGGGTCACAAAACTTCGCTTTCGGTAGAATATATGAGACAGTGAATAACGAATGTTTAATTTAACTAATAGTTTCTACTCATTCCTCGTGATTATCAACGATATAATCGGATTTCTAGTACCGCTTAAAAACACTTGCAAATAATTCGACTTCTTCATTTCCTTGGAAAATGAAAGTTAACCGCAGTAAATCATCCGCCTTAACCTTCACTCTTCGCACCAAACCCATTCCTACGTTTTTACTTCCACTCGAATCAATCCACACCTGCAGACTCGTCCCGATGTGACCTTAAGAGTGTTCTTTCACTTTTTCTGCTCACATCCAAAGCATTATTATCAAAAGCCACGTCCCTTGTTGGACTTTTATACAGATTCACTGAGTTGACTGACCCGTTTGCACTCAAATCCTTCCTATCTGGTTGCATCCTTCCTTTAATTGATTATTGTTCCCCCGTGTGGAAATCTGCCTCGCCCTCTAACAACCTGAAGCTTCTTGACCACTCAATTTCTTCATTTCAGTAATCCGTAATGGTGTCCCTACCTTCCGTAATTCAACCCCCGAGCGTATATTATCATCACTCGGGATTACTTCTCTCCATTTCCGACGGAAAGCAAAAGACCTCACAGTAATGAATGGTAGATTCAGATCCAATTCTTCTCTCTTCACGTTCCTCAACTCCAAACACGCAACCACAATGAACAGGGCCGCGCCTAGGGTGTTTCGCGCCCGGGTGCAAGGTATCTCCGTGGCGAACCCCTACTAGCGAAATTTCATGGTATGATACGAATTTTTTTCATCGATAGAGAGTGGAGACAAGATGATGTATTTCTGTCGATGTAACGAATTGATTGAAAGAATTAGTTGCAATAATTATTTATGTATAAACACATACATTTAATATCTGCTTGAAGGAAAATTATAAAACTCGCCGTACATATGATTATAATTCAATACTCTGTCCCGTTACCTTAATGATCAATCAAAAACTCCTATATTGTTGTCCATTTACAAGCCAAATTAGATTTGATATTTATTCTGACAATAAGAAAACAAAACTTCAATTATTTATGCATTCCTACGTCATAGTTCCGACTTCGTATTTTCATTTTAACATGTTTTAAAATCCAATGAAGAAGTAGATGTCAATAATTCTCTCATTATTTGGAGAAACTGTTTCGGTATTTGAATTGGTACTACATATTTAGAAATGAATATGAACGTTAACGTAGGAACAAGGAAAGCTAGTTTTCGGAAAAGGTATTCCAAACCGATTTAAAACAGATTTGGGATTTCCAAGACTCGGTAAGTGGGAGAAAAAGGGTAGGCGCCTGGTATTCTTCCAGCGAAAGGATTTGTGGTAAAGGTCGATGATACTTTACGAAAGGATTGCCGCCTCAGCTGGAGCTCCTCGCTACGGTCGGGCGACTCCTACGGTGAACCCGTTTTCGATCGCCACTGATATGTGTTCTAGCGACCCTGAGTCATGTGATCGCTTATCGCAAGAGATCGGAAAAATTTTGACTGGAATATTTTGTTATTTTAGCATCTCCAACTTTCTCTTTTCACTCGGTCAAAGGAGGAAACATTCCCAAGTCGAATTCCAATAATATATAGATACAAATACTTTGATGGGAAGGCGCACCGGCAAGTTGGCGCCCGGGTGCATTGCACCCACGGCACCCCGGGTAGGCGCGCCCATGACAATGCATTGCACCTGGCTAAATTCAGTCTTTCTGTATCACAGAGCTCAATGTTCCACTGTATCCCACACACAACTCCTTAACTGTCCTTTATCCTTCCCTCTTCCTCCTCGTCTTCCGGCTCCTTAATTGTCAAATCCTATAATGCAAACTTTCTTCCTCATTTTCCATACCTAAGGGTGCGATTCATTGCTCCCTTAACCTTGCACATTTCCTCTTCTGATGTTGCGCAGTTTTTTCGCTGGTTAATTTAATTCCATTCTTGTTACGTTGTTTTTCATAATTATAATAACTTATTTCTTGTTGATAAATCCATTGTTTTGGGATTTTTTAAAATAAATAAATCTTAGAAATTATACGCCAAAAGAAAATTTATTGCTAGTTTCCGCTTTATACAAGCAAAACAATTTTATTAGATGCTATGTTGAACTCTGCACAATCATGCAAACATCATTACCATTTTTCTATGAAAAAATTGTAGCAAATATCGTTTCAAACACGTTGTACATGATTATGCGCATATTTGTGAATCAAAAGTGATTTTCGCAGCCATTCAATGCCTGTAAAAAGTTTGTCAAAACATAGAAAAAACAAAAAGTGACAGCGGAGGTATTTCCGGTAGAGTAATTCTACTTCACCTAGGAACATGCTGTCACGAAAAATGTTACTGTAAAATATTATTAGGATGCCTGCTTAATTCGAGTACATAGTTTCATAGCTGTTGTATTCATGGAACTTGTAGAGTTACTTCGCATAAACTTATACTCGGTAAAATCAACCGATTGGTGTAAAATTGGCTTGGTTGTGCAACGATTCGTTTAAAAACGTTCGATGGAGAAGGTGTGAAATATGTTTGGCGAACGTTTGAGAGGCTGGAAATTTCTAGAGATTCACGCATTATGTATATGCAAGTCACGTAAAAATCAAAGTTAACGTTTTTCCCGCGGTAAACATGACTCATCAACAGTAACAACTACACGTCGTGGGACTCAATAGATAATGAAAGCCTCACCCCGGGGTGTAAGCACGTCGGATAATTTTTCCAAGGTTGCCTTGAGCCGGATGCAACGTTTTTGTTCCCGGTGAAGTGACCATGACGCAGTTGGGACTGGAAAAAAGCAAATAGCAAAAGATTTTGTAAGGTTCGCGTTTGTGATTGTCACATTACCATAAAATATTTTGAATATTACGTTAACATTCCTAGCCTTTTGTTTTTGTCGAATAAAATAATGGAGGATATTTATAATCATATTAAAAATATTAACTGATGATAAAAAATACGGTAGACATCCGATTCGATACACATGGAATCGTTTATCATACAAAAGAATAACTTAAATATTTAACCACCCCTTCAACCAAGAGTTTGTATTTATGTAGAAGGTGATGCATCTAACATAAGTGAAAGATTCTGACACCGTAATATATGCGCTTGGTCGCATTTCCTCCATACTGTGGCCATTAAGTTAAGCCGCAAAGGAAATGACTCATTCAGAAAGAATGCGTCAGATACACATCGTTAATCAAAAAAATTATTTCACGTACATTATGTAATTGGCTGAGTTTCAAGGGCGAGTATAATCGACCGCTCTGAGATCCGAAAAGGCCTCAAGGTTTTCCCTACGGATTCCTAATTCGCCGCGCATCTGGAGAATTTTTCTGCAGGCAACATGTAATCAGCGAACGAAAAAGTACTTTCTTAGGAACTACATTATTAATAGTATTTTTTGAGCATCGCGACAGAAGCATGTACTATACTATAATAAATGTTTATCATATTGTAGCACTGTTACGCTCTCAGAATTTTATCTGTATCGCGTTGTCACAATGACTTACGACATCGAAAACGCTCTTATAAGCGATGCAACTGCAGAAAAGGTTCGCAGTGCAGTTCGTGATCCGTCGCAGGCTACTTGGACGTCTCAGCTCACAGTGTGCGTTAGCAAATAATTTTATTGCATCCGACTCTCAATCGATTGTATTTTTTTCGGAACATCTCTTGAAGTTTGTGCATCTCTCTTGGATATTAAGCAACAAAATGGTGAAAAGTAGGAAATACGTAACAGTTAAAAGATTCGAGGGGGAACCGAAACCGAGTGACCTAAAAATAGTCGAAGAGGAACTTCCACCCATCAAAGCAGGAGGTAAAAATTTATATTTTCACTTAAAGGAAATAATTATAAGATGGACAATCAAAGAATTGCGCGAAAAATAATCTTGTCTAGTAAAAATATACGAAATGCGTAAGGTATGGTCGACCGAATGTGTATAAATATTTGCAACTTTTTTTTGCAGAATTTCTTTGCAAGGCGAAATGGCTGAGCGTTGACCCATACATGAGGTACGATAATTATTTTAAACAATTCAATAAATTAAAACTTAATAATTAAGGAAATTATTATTGTGTAATTAATTACGATCATCGTCACATTGCTAACATTTATATATAGCACCTAAAACCGGAAACAGTTTAAAACAAAACATTGAATAGCGATAAGCCGAATTTTGCGTAAATTCAGTTTATCTTTAATAGCTTCCTTTGCTTATGTAGGTCTATAACCTGTAGCTGTCCGTTTAAAAGAAATCTTATATTTTTATTCGAATTATTATTTATTCAAAACTTGTCCAATTAATTATAATTAAAACTTAAGCCCCCTTCAAAATGACATGACGTGAATTTAAACATTTTTGGGGTAAATCACGAAGTACTCTTTCGCACGTATAGTAGGATTGAGACAGCAATAGAAGGCCGGGTTTTGACAACAACATGGTTGCAAAGGCAGCAAAAGGCTATTATTTCCCAACATTTAAACGTAAAGTATTGCTCATATCAAAATATTTTTCAAATAAAAGTTGTAGAACTGGTAAATTAGAGTATTTCCTTCCATATACATTTTTATCGTAGGAGTAGCCGTTATCGATAAAATCAAACAAAAATGTCTTAATTCGAGTTGAACTTGGAAAATTTCTTGCATGGTTACTTCTTCATTGCTGCTAACATAAACAATCTCACAAACAAACGTTTAATTTCCTTACGTGTGCATGTAATATTATTAAATAGGAAGAAAATGGATTATTTATGATGAAGAAAAGAACTTTAAAACGCTATTTCCCTCACGTACAGGTATATAATTTCTTTCTAATACTCCTTTGCACGAAACGCGCCCATTTGTGATACGTTGTACACTTACCTAACTTGTTTAATGAATGTATTTGAAAAGATACCAAATGATCAATATATATCAACAGCACAAGTAATTTATGAATTTTACACGAATTTTAACAATTTTAATAAAATCTGATTTGTACCGGGTCCCCGGGTCCGTGGGGGTCATATTTGTCCCACGCTGCGAAAAATGTATTAATTCCATAAAAAATAAAATAACGTAAAAATAATTGTTGTAGTGTTTTTCTATAAGGAAATGACATACTAAAATGCCTTTGGCTCCAGGGACATTTTTTTCAAATATTAGCCTGGCAGTTAACGAAGAGCTATGGTCAATTTTCCTAATTTTAATTTGCAAAAGAATGAAAGCTTGCACGTCGAAGGATCGTTTTTTATGTGTTATCTTACGGGAAACAGAAATTATACCCGGGAGTCAAACCCGGGTTTTTTTTCATTAATGATCGAAGCATTTCTGCCAAATTTCTATTTTCTGCCTAGTCGGGATGTTTGTTAATTACAGCTTAAAAAGCGTTACCTACGCAGAATGACGGAAGAATTTTTTATGTTGTGACATATACATTTCTGCGACAAAAACATACAATATTATCGAAAATCTAATAAATAAAAGAGGATGTCTGTCTGTCTGTGGCAGCCATAACTGATCAGAGAATAAAGTTAGGAGCTTGAAATTTTGATAGCAGCTTCTAGTTGATCATGGGAGTTGCAATGCCAAATATAATTCAAATCGGCCCACGGGGTCGTGACCCCGGAGGTCACAGATCGGTCGGTCAAAATTTCAGTTTCTTGAGGATATCTCAGCAACCATTGGAACGATTTTGATGAATCCTACACCAATATCAATGTTTTGATGACATAAATTTTCTAGCTGAAAATGGACAAAATCAGTCCACTGGGTCGAAAGGTCTTAATGGAATGGCCGGTTCAAATTTTGGTTTTTTGAGTAGTATATCTCAGCAACGAATTGAAATAGGTTTAAAAATATAAATTTTTCATCAGTTATTTCTGTAAAACATAATTCTTGCATTTATGGCATTATTGAAGTATACAAATTTACTAACATTTCATATCTTACGTAAAAATTGTTGAATTGTTTAAATTGTTGTTTATTTCATTGAAATATTTGTTGTTTTTAATTGAATCATCTTCTAATCTAAAAGGAAAATGTTTGTAAGTTTGTTCGCTTTGAATGCTTTTAATACGAGATAGGAAAGGAGAGAGATGGATGGTAACCGAGGGGGGAGATGGAGAGAGGGAATTAGAGGGAAGGGGTGGAGAGAGGGAGGGGGAGAGATGGGGGAGGGAGGGAGAGAGGGGAGGGAGAGGGAGTTTATACGTTATTTTCGTAAGATTTTCTTCCTTCATTCATCTAAATAGGAAAATACGGATCGGTTTTCTTCATTTTTGCTTTATTCGAAGGGTATAACTGTGTACTATCTTATTCTTGCAATGCTTACATGTTACACGGTCGAAGTTTCAGATTCACTAAATCTGTTGAAATTCAATGGGCACTCCTGCTAGTGGTTAATAAAAGCTTCAACTTTGGAAAAATAAATTTTCCTAAAAATATTCTCCGAATGATATTATTCTCGGTTGTTGGCTCAACTATGTACGTTCTGCGCTAAAACAATAATGGTCTAATGCAGAAACTAGGGATTGCTTCTCTGCACAAAAATTATAATAACGTATCTAATAGTAAATGATTTACTTGAAAAATTATAATTTTTCATAATTAATTGTCGATATACTAATTCTTTAATTCTTAATTCCAGGGCTTATGCTGAGAGATATCCTCTAGGTAACATCATGGTTGGAGCACAAGTTGCTGAGTAAGAGCTCTAAAATTCTTAAATGATAATTTAACATAGTACAAAAAATATCCCACCGAAAATATTAAGAATAATTGAAGCCAGGCAATAAATTATCGTCATCAAAGATGATTGTTTTACCCTAAATTTACAATTGCAAAGAGCATTTGACATTAAAATAAGGAAAAAATGCCAGCGGAAGGAAGTATCATAACAAATTAGGCGCATTTCTCAAAAAAGATTCAGAAACTAAAATTTTGATTTTTGTTTCCATTAAGATAGCTGCACAGACTGAGCAATAAAAATTATTCAATATTATCTCGCTGCACTATAAAATTTTTGGAAAAACTAATCAAGTTCAATTATAGAAATAAAGATTTGAAATTTTATTTTTGATACCATAGCAGCTCTGTTTGTGGACAAGAAATTAAATATTTTTTTAATCTGCAAGTTCATTATAAAGCAAGGGCTTACCTTCTTATCACTACCAAGATGAAGCCCAACTTAGCGTCAATTTAAGAGCTAAGTGTCTTATTTCATCAGTTTTCAATTCCATCAATTTAACTTCTTAACAACAAACACTGTTTTTCACCATTTTATATTCCTTAGTTTCTCAACTCATGCCCATCTTTCATAAAAAAAATCCTTTATGAAGTGAATATGTTGAATTTTTCATTTCCTGCCAATAAATAGGAGAATATTAAAAAGCTACACTTAATTACAGCTACATTCATTATTTACACTACAGTATAGAACCTTTATCCGGCAAGCTTGAGATATGTGGATAGATGGTTAGCTACTGAGACTTTAAATTTAAATTTCTTTCATCTAACAAATTTTGAAAAAATGCATTCTTTTTTAAAATAACCAATTAACTGGATTTCCAGATAAGTGGAATCTGGATAAAAGGTTCTATACTGTATTTCAAACTTGAAATAACGCCATTAATGATAATCATCCAGTTAACTTTATCATCAACTTGAAATTTATTTCCATATAAAAGCATGCATAAACCAGTTATTTTTTATTTTTAAATATTTATACACCTATTAAATTTTCAATTTTGAAATACTATTTTTTACTGTTAGCAGGGACGGTTGGTGACACATAGAGTAAGGCAAGCAAGAAATAACAGTACACCTCGTTTGAAACCAAATTTATTTCTCACTTTCTGTTTCCAATGATTTTAATCAACAGAAATATATTAAATTGCGCTTCCGAAATATTGTAATCATGCAGTTACTTCTATAGGTTCAACTTATTGTAGGCTTTTTTAGTTGCAAAATCTTGATAACTTGAAAACAATTTCACCAATAATTTTTTTATTACACAATGTTCATTATCCTCACACAATTTTCAGATTAAATGTAAATAATGTTTAATAAAAGGAAGTACTGATGTAGTGCACCAAAAATAAACACTATATAAACCATGTAGAGCCCACAAAACAGCTAAACAAATATATCGCATGCCAGCGACAACACTGGCACAACTAAAAAAATGTGATTATGGAGTTAATATAGACGAGGGGCTTCTTTCATTCTGCAATATAGGCAGAATTGTAGTTATCATGTGGGATCACCAAATTTCAAGGCTGTTACTTATGCTATTCAATAGGAAAATAACCTGATGTTGCCAGGTGCAGTTTATTTCTTGATTTTCTGAAAACATTAATTTTGAGTTGTGCCAGTTTTGTCTCCAGTGTGTGATATCTCTAAAAATATGTAAAACCAAATTTCTCGGATAAATGGACACTACGCAGTATTTTCATGTTACCAGAGGACGAAACTTTCTGCAGCACCAAGAAGCAGTTCAAATTTTGCTTCTCCTCCATTGAGCATACATAGGCCCTCACTTTTCCCCCCCGCTCTCTCATTCCATGCGTATAACCACCTGAGAAGCAGATCTGAAACGGCTTCTCGAGGCCTTTCTCAATATCAATTGAGTAATATGAAGGACAATCAAGTTAGTAGAAATTTGTTCAAATGACAAAAATACTAAATATATTTCTATCAATTTTATAATAGTAACTAAAGTTAATCTAAGTAATTAAAAAGTTAATTGCAGCGTTGTTTCACTAGGCAAGCAGCTCTCGCATTGCTTGCATAAACCGACCTCCCCTGGCCGTTGGTATTCTTCAAAATTGCTTTTTCTATTCTCGCACATAAGCAAAGAATTTGAGTGATCTAATACATAAATGATAATGTACATAAAATTATTTTAGTGAATTGCTACTTATTAATATAGTGGCATATGCATATCACATATCATGTATATAAATGGCACCTCAGGGATATGGGGATTCAATAACTTAGTCAAAAAGATTCCCTGATCAAACATCATTTTCTGTGAAATCTCCTATAATATATTTTGAAGGGTGTGTTTGTTGGTTTATTCATGGAACTCCTCCTAAACGATTGAAGCTAGAATAACCAAATTTGGCACGATTCTCCCTTACATCCTAACTTAGTGAAGGTTTGGTCAACCGGGATTAATCAGTCTGCCAATATAGGGGATTAACATTTTTCCATAATATAACACGTATGAATCCATTTCTTGACTTGCTTCAAGCATCAAAATACGTAAATATGGACCAATTTTTTTCGTTTTTCTTTATTCAATGAATAAAACTCTATACTATCTTATTCCTGTGAAGTTTACATGTTACACGGTCGAAGTTTTCAGAAATATGCTATTTGTTTCGAAATTTTGCAATTTTTCATAGTACTAAATATGTTTTCTCTTAACATTAACTACATTACAAGAAATGATCAACAGATAACAGTTGCTGTGCAACTGGAGGGCCATAACAATCCAGAAGAATTCTCGGATGAATGTAAATAACAATTCAGAAGAATTCTCGGAGGAATGAAAATAACAATTTAAAGTTTGTAGAATCACACATGGGGAAAATTTTTAAATTTGTAGTTGTAAGCAAAATTTGTTTTTATCACTGCTGTGATTTGTTTTCTATATTTATAAATCAATTTGATGAATTTTGGGTTATAAGCACCTCATATCTTATTATTAATGCAATGCATGAATTTATTCCACCTACAGGGTTATAGAGAGTAAACATCCACATTTTAAAGTCGGGCAGAATGTTCATGGATACTTTGGTTGGAGAACTTATACCATAAGTGATGGGACCGAATGTCTTTTAGAGGGAGCTGAAAAGCCTTATGTCATTCCTGATTTTCAAGGTCTACCACTATCATTGGGACTTGGAGTATTAGGAATGACAGGGTAAGAAATAATTTTAAAACAATCTATCTGCACTGTATTGATTGTACACCTTATCAATTCCCAAAGTAGTTTTTGGAATGTCAGCTAAATATGATTAATATTGTACACAGAAATTATTATTTCTTTTCCAACTCATTTCACAGTCACAAATTTAAGATAAATAGAACAAGTACACCTTATCTAACATTTTGAAGTTCAAGATTTACACTACTAAAATGAACAATTCAAAGAATAAATTTGAGATCAATATAAGTAGCTAATTTTAAAATGATAGGAATCATGAAAGGATTAACTAAATGTTTAATCTAAATATCTCTCGTCATCTGTAAGGAATACAGCTTACTTCGGACTTTTGGAGTTATGCCAGCCCAAAGAAGGAGAAACGGTTGTAGTAACTGGAGCTGCGGGAGCTGTTGGAAGTATTGTGGGTCAAATTGCTCGGATTAAAGGCCAGTAATACACTTGATTCCTGCATAGGAAAATGACTCTACATTTCTTTTTACACATAAATAAATTATTTTCCTTCAAAATGTTAATTAGGTTGCAAAGCTATTGGATTTGCTGGATCTGATTCTAAATGCAAGTGGCTAAAGGATGAACTTAAATTTCATGCTGCATATAATTACAAAAAAATTAGTGTTGAAGATGCTCTGAAGGAAGGAGCACCAAATGGAGTGGATTGTTACTTTGATAACGTAAGATCTTTAATATTTTGACCATATTTTGTGCATATAACATCATTTAAAGAACCTTTTCATTTTTGCATGAGTACATTTAATTTATTGCAATGATAGAGTTGAGCTAACTTAAGACTTTGTCAATTAAAATTTTCACCTATATACTAATTGAAAATATATTAATAAGCCATTGATGTTAATGATTGATTGATTAAAGCAAAGGATTCAAAATTGCATTATACAAACAATTTGCTTAATATGTGGTATAGGAATGTGTTCCAGCAAACAAAAAGAGAGCCTAAATTTTACTAGATAGTAGTATTTTCATTACATTTTATAAAATTTTATATAACTTGAACATAATTTAAATAGGTAATCCAAAAGAAATAATGCAAGAGAGAATTATAGTATACTAGTGTAATGCCCATTGAAATAACAACGGAAGAATTATAGATAGATAGATTATTATTATTTTCATTTAAAATAATTAATATCACACTTTTATGTATGAAATATTTTGACATATACAATATTTCTAGTGAATATTCTGTTGTTGACGGCCTATCTTTAGTTAAACTTAAAATAGTTGCCTCTTTCCCTCCCCTCTCCCCCCCTCTCTCCCCTCACACCCTCCTCTCTCCCCATCCCCCCTTCCCCTCCTCATTTCTCCCCCTCCCCCTCTTTCCCCTCCCTCCTCTACTTCCCTCTCTCCCCCTCCCTCTTGTTCCCCCTCTACCTCTCTCTCCCCCCTCTCTCTCGTATGAAAAGCATTCAAAGCACGTTTATACACATAAGGATTGAATTAACAATATGATATAGAGGTCTAACAATGGAATTGGTAGACAAGGCAACATCCCGTTAAAATGGCAAGATTTCGTCAAACTGTGTGAATTAAACGTTTACATTGAGAAATTTCGAACTGTAGGTGGAAAAAGATGAACAGAATAAGAAACTTTATAATGTTTTCTTCAAAATGGTTTATATCTGAAGATTGTAGGTCAATACTTTCTAATTTTCATCTAAAAAAGAATGAAAGCCTGCACGTCGAAGTGTCCATTTTTACCTAATGGGAAATGGAAATTATCTCCTGAAATCGAACTCGGGTTTTTGATCTTTAGTTTGATACATTAAAACTTTTTGTTGTTATATCATAATGCTATCCTGAAAATTTCATCAAATTTGGTTCAGTCGTTTGTGAGATATTAAGCTTCAAAAAGCATTACATGACAAAGTGACACTGTCTTTTATATTATTACATAGAAAATATAAAATAACTACTACAAGCATGGTTTCCTCTAAGTTGTGCAACTCTGTGGCCACGCAGCAGTTTTTGAAGTGTAACTAGCTGCCTAACATGGCACAGTTTTGTTCAGACTCAATCAAAATCAGTAGCTGTCTGATTCTCAAAACATTCCTTGTCCAATGAATATGTATAAATTAAAAAAATAACTAATAATGCAAATGTCACTATTACATACCATGAATAGTCTATTGATCTTTCATTTATAATTTTTTTGAAATGTATTTTTATTAACAAGGGTATAAATATAAATTTGTTATCTTCAGTAAATATTTTTCAATCCTAAAGTAATATATATTCAGTTCTGACAACAATGTCTAACTTTAATATTTTAAGGTTGGTGGAGAAATGAGCTCAAAAATCATTAGTCACATGAATAACTTTGGAAGAATAGCAGTTTGTGGAGCTATTTCATCATACAATGAGAGAGAAGTTACTAAAGGTAAGTTCATCAATAACAATATAAATAAGTTGCCAACCACAAACAATTATAAAATTGAACCATACCTGCAGTATAGCTGCAAAAATGTCCTTAATATTAGCAGTATTTTTGCCCTCCTTTTGATTGCAATATTGTTGTGGTAGAAAGGCTTGTCTTCCATAGTTCTTCAGTGTTAAGCTGAGTGTAGCATCTGCACTGCAGAATCATATGGCAATCATCCGAACATGTTAAGTGAGTCAGCTGTAAAGGGCATCTGTACCTAGTAGATTGGTCTAACAATAAGTCAGCGTTTCCCAAAATGTGTTCCACGAGATGTTAATAGGTGTTCCATGAAAAAAAATCAATGCTAGCAATATTTTTCCTTCTAAAATTTATTTAAAAAAATATATATGTAAGAAAAATATTAAACACATTTATATAGTTCTTATTATTATGCGATAGTCTGCCCTTAAGAAATGGTGTGCCATACCCGAGAACACCAGGAAGTCGCATGCCGTTCGATCTGCGCATTGATGCATAGGCAGCATTTACGAACTAACTGTCGAGTTTATATCGTCTATTCCAGTGGTGGCCGGATGTGGCCCGCGAAGGATTTTTATTCGGCCTGCTAAGCCATGATGGAAAAGCAATCCGAAAAATTTAACATACAAATTCATGCATTTTATGACATTTTTGATAATAATTTTTTTAACATTGGAATATTTACCATAAAAATCCCATTTAGACTTGATTTTCACTAAAATGGCACCTTAGAGTATATAGGTAACATCCAATTTAAATTATAACTTGGCCCGCTGAATAATTGGCAACTTCTAATGTGGCCCACCACGTGGCCCGCCACGTAGAAAAGGTTGGGCACCACTGGTCTATTCGATGATCGTTGGTCTATGCTACGTATCTTGTCTTACAATTTCAACAAATATTTGTGATATTATTCAATGTTTATTGTATATTAAACATTTATACTACACAGTCTCGTTCCCCATGGATCTGTGGCTCAAAGAAGGAAGTTTTAAACGAAAAGCATAGTCTTGAGGTGCTAAAACTGTTTGAATCAAACAAGCAAAAAGTAGAAATATTTCAAAATGAAGATGAATAATCACAGCCTTCGGTTTCTAAAAACTCGGGAGATGAGCTGTCCAAGATGGAACAATTAATGTCCAATTCCAACAAATTAGCATCAGGTAGTAAGAAACCAAAAAGAAAGTATGATGAAAGTTATTTGTCTTTTGGATTTACTTCCATTGGGAAAAAGATGCTCAGTGCGTGTTGTGCAACAAAACATTATCTAACAGCTCTTTAGCCCCTACTAAGCTTTGAAGGCATTTGGAAACTATCTATGCTGCATATAAAGACAAAGATGTAAGTTTTTTCACGCGACATCTTGATTCCCTTGAAAATAGTAAACTCTCGATGTATAAAATTGCCAAATCAGACAATAAAAATGCAACAGAGGCATCATACAAAGTAAGTTACTGCATAGCGCTCGCCGGAGAAGCTCACATGATTGGAGAAATGCTTATCAAGCCTTGTGCGAAAGATATAGTAATGTGCATGTTTGATGAGCAATATAGTAAAAAAGTAGACTCATTGTCAGTACAGCTCTCAAACAGTACTCTTGTACGTCTAATTAAGGATCTTGCTGCTGACATCAAAGAACTAGTTTGCCTACTGAAAATTTGCGATGGGTATTCATTGCAACTAGATGAATCAACTGATGTATCAGAGCTTGCTGTGTTGCTTGTGTTTGTCCGTTATAGGTTTGACAAGTATTGAAGAGGACCTGCTCTTATGTGAATCCTTGCAAGGTAACGCCACTGATGAAGAAATATTTAACTGCATCAACAATTTTATGCAAAAACATGCAATTCAATGGGGAAAATGTGTCCATGTATGTAGCGATGGTGCCAGGGCAATGGTTGGAAAAATCTCAGGAGCTGTAACGCAGATCAAAAGTGTGGAACCATAAAGCGTGTTACAAAGACATGCACTAGCAGTTAAAAAATGCCTACGTCTCTGAAAAATGTGCTAGACCAGCACATCGATCATCGATTATATTAAAGCTCGACCACTTCAATCCAGACTATATGAAATATTGTATGAAGAAATGGGTGCTCAGCATACCGTTTCTTCTACATACAGAGGTGAGGTGGCTTTCGCGAGGTAAATTTCTAGTAAGACTTTTTGAGCTATGTCGTGAACTATTGGTTTTCATTGACTCCACGTTTCGACTGTCTGATTGTTTGACAAATTCCTCTTGGCTGCTGAGACTTGCGACCCTTGCAGATATTTTTACGAAATTAAATGAGGTGAATATGTCGATGCAAGGGAAGAATGTTAACATTTTTACAGCATTTGATAAAATTTCGTCATTGTTAAGAAAACTGGAATTTTGGGCCTCTTCCGTAGAAGAAAACAACTTCAACTGTTTTCCTACACTTAGTGACTTTTTGATTGAAGTTAATTCTACAGTCGATAAAGATATTTGCAATGCCATTGTACAGCATCTAAGGGACTTGCATTCTACTCTGTTAAAATATTTTCCTCTAACAAACGACGATAATGCTTGGGTTCGAAATCCATTTACAATTACAGTCAAACCAGTCTCGTTAGTAGCACAGGATTATGAGTCTGATATGACATCTGACTCTAAACTGAAACAAAACTTTAACGAACTTTCGCTAAATGATTTTTGGAGCAGCCTAATTCAAGAGTACCCAAATATTGCAAAACGTGCATTTAGTGTTCTTCTTCCCTTTTCTACATCGTATCTGTGCGAAACGGGATTTTCATATTACGCTGCAACGAAAACAAAATATAGAAATAGATGCTGCACCTGATATGAGGATTCAACTCAGCAACATCGTTCCTAATATTAAGCAGAAATATGATAAAAAGACATTAAAACACTGTTCACATTAAAAAACGTTTTTTGTGTCATATTTTATAACAAAAATGTAAAATGAAAGATGTTTTACTTTATCTTGATATGTTTGTTCTTTTTGTTCTGAACAAAATAAACATGATTGAATTTCTCTAATTTGTTATTGTTTTTTTGTTCCGTTATATAGTAAAAAAACGCATATGAATCAAATTTTGATCATTTCTTGCAGCAATTAGTCTGTGAGACCATGTTTTGCTGTCTACTTTAATCCAAGCGCGCGTTATATCTAATGAGCTCCTGTTGGTCAATACATTATATTTAAAGTGTGTTCCGTGGTCTAATAAGTTTGGGAAATGCTGGTCTAAGTTAAGTGTCACGTTAAAAACACTGTTGAGTAGGATAACGTAAATGGATTGAGTTTATGAGGATCCTGAGGCTAATTGTTTGTTAGCCAGCGTTACATATTGTTACATCAATATGAAATAGAGGACGTAACGCTATAACCTTATAAGCTATTGGATTAATCCAGCCCTGCATACCTATTAAAACAAAATTGAATTTCTCCACTTTTCCTAGATGGCAGGGATTCTCTTCTAAAGCATTAGAAAAAGTAGGTATCTTATAACAATATTTCTTAAATAATAAGGTATGTATTGCCTCTATAAATGTGTTACCCAAACTCTTGATGCATCATTAGATTTCAGGAGTGCCCTAAAAAGTGTCAGTTTTAAAGGGAAGTAACATGGAAGCACCAATAGGTGGTAGGTGCTCATTTTGAACCACTTAAAATGTTATGGTATGACTCAGTGAATAGAAATATTTTTCTACTGATGTGGCAATTTTGTGATGTATGAGGATAAGGAAAATAAAATGTAGGTCGCATTTTTGCATTTTATACAGCAAAAGTATTAAATTTAGGATTGCACCAATTTCAAATAAATAAAAATGCTTTAAAGGGGCATTCTTGTTGTTGCTATAATGTGGCTATATAAATTTTGTCTGGATATACCCATACACTAAATCAGTGGTTTTTAACCTTTTCATAGGCATCTTTACAAACAGACTTTTGAGGCACCCCAGCCTTTTTACATGTATATTACAGGCTTTGGATGCATTAATTTATTGGTATAAAAATTTATTAGAAAAATTATTACCCTAATTAGCATCCAAATTGTTGACTTATTTACCTATTAAGATTTTTTCTGTATTCCTGTGGTGCCCCAGTGGTTGGGAATCACTGCGCTAAATGACAGGATGGTTGTTTTAAATTTTCATTCATTTTCTGAAAAGAAAAAATTATAAAACTCAACATACGATTTGAACTCTTCTAATGACCCAAGAGCTATGAAACATTTTTTTAACATCAGACACTGTTGTATTAAAGTATTTTTTTAAAAATTTAATACCCATAAAAATTAATGAAAAAAAATTTGCTAAATCGTGAAGCTCTTTAATATTTAAGTCATCTTTTAATCACAAAGTATTTATTATAATTCTGTAATTCCATTTATTTCCAGTAACACCTGTTCAACTGGCAGTTGTTGTAAAGCAGTTGAAGATGGAGGGATTCATAGTTCACCGATGGAATAACAGATGGAATGATGGGATAATTCAAAACCTTAAATGGGTCAAGGAGGTACACAACATAATTACCCAGACTAATGTTTATTGCACTGCTTTAACTTTGACAATTACTCAGAGTATGATGGGCTATAAAACTGAAACCTTGCACTGCCCTGCTTAATCTCTTAGCTCAATGTAATCTTAAGCTCCACAATTTCAATATGGAAATACTGCATTTGCAATGAAAAGTGGCCTTTCTTAATGCTCAATAGACAGACGCTTAGCAAACTTGGTGTGGACCAGGTTGTCCGGCCCTCCCATTTGCATGGTTATGAGGAGAACACGCAAATCAGCACCCCGTCCTATTATGGAAGGGACAAAAATGTTGGTCCCCTTGGTGTTTCTCGTTAAGAGTAGGCTAATGCCGGCACCGGGTTTCTCTCCTCCCTTGCTTTATGATTTAGACTGAGAAGCCTACTAGCGCTGGAGTCGTTTGAAGTCACAAGGTCCCCCAATTGGAGTTTAATAAATAGAATTCTCAGCATTGATATCCAACAATTTTCTTAAATGGCTAATGATTAAATTTTTGAAAATTATTTTAATACTTTTGCAGTTTTGATGAGCTAACATACAAATTCATTATGGATTTACCTGTACATTTACATTCCAGGGAAAATTAAAATACAATGAGACTGTTACAGAAGGTTTTGAGAACATGCCAGCTGCTTTCATAGGAATTTTGAGAGGTGAAAATGTTGGAAAAGCAGTTGTGAAGATATAAGTTTCATCTCAATCTTTCTTATTTGGAAATTTTATCTTTCAAGTATGTATATTACAATGTATATTGTACCATTGAAAAACAAACTGACATTTCATTGTTTATACTTTGGCAATTCATTCTATAGATGAACATTTTAAATAGTCAATCTATGCATGAGCTCAGATCTACTTATCAAAGTGTTTTCTGGGAAAAAAAAAGTTTTAGAATTATCGTGTTTTCTTTACTAAGATGAAATTAAATGCCTTTACTTCTATATCTAAGCAATGAGTTATTGAATGTGGAAACCATATAATGGGTAACAACAAGAATTATGATGGCCTACAGAACATCACAATCCACGTATTCGAAACATTTTCCAACTTAAATATTTAATGATAGATTTAATAGAATTTAAAGTACCTTGCATTGACTTGAACAATTAGGGATCATTTTCATTTACAAAAGAATAAATCCTTATCTTAATAATGATTTGATCACCTTGGCAGATGGTTTTAATCCATTGATGGTTATTATATCTTGTTCTTGGTAGCATTCATTCAAGCTATGGAGTAAAATGCAAAGAAAAACTATAATCAAAGTATAATTGGTTTGGCATTTGTTTTACTGAAAATCTAACAAATTTTTTAAACCCAATATTAACCACTTGCTAATGTTTCAAAAACTCTCTCTGTAATGATAGAATCTATAATTTCAACAATTCAATGCATCATATGAAAATTAATTAGCCATCCCTTCAAAGAAACGTACACACCACAAACATAGGACTTATACTAGAATAACAAAATGTTTTTAAAAAGTGCCTTCTTTTTATGCATCTAATAGCATTTATACCAAAATATAAACTTGTATTTGCATTTCTTCAGTTTGACAAGAAAGAGCCCTAATTAATTGCAAGTTTCCTAAATATTACAATTTGTATCATAACCAGTGTGTCCACTACACTCTACCTACTTTGAAATTGGCAACCCATGCTATCCCAAGCTCAGCCTTCAGTTGTTTTTACCTCATTCTATAAACACCCCACACCCACAATGAGTCACTGTTTACAAAATATCCCTTACTCCATTTACTAATCACCCATCTGCTGACCCTTCCTCCCCTTTCCAAATCTCCTACAGCCTTAGTCACCATTGTTTTTCAACTAATTATACCTTACTGAGGTTGTTACTCCCAATGAGTAATAGGCCAGCCAATTATCTCCAGACAAATAGTAAAAAAATATTATTAATGTAAAATGTACATTCCTCTAATGAAAAACCATTTTGAAATTTGTTTTACTAGGATTTAAATTTGCCTATAGTTTTAACATCTCAATAATTCCCTTCATTGAAAACTGGTGTAATCATCACCAACTTTAGAATTTGAAGAATCTTCCCCACAGCTGAAGTAAAAGCTATATTTCCAACATTGAAAATAACCTATTTGCTTCCGAGGTTCACAAAGAATTACAATTTCTTTTCTAAATTCATCATTTAGTAGTAATATGTAAAATGCAAAGAAAAGTGCTTTATCCTCATTTAACAAGAAATATAATACTTAAAATGGCTGTTTTTCCAGATTAACATCAATTTCACAATTCATATTAACATTTCCCAAAAAATGCATATCAATTTCACTTCATTAATACTAACATTTTGAGTCCTCATTTCATGAAATATTTTTAAAGCATATCTTCAACCTATTCATATAATTGAACCAGCAAATTTTTAATAAAAAAACAACTGACCCAAAAAATTTAACAGGAAATATAGCCAATGAAAGATCAATTCAAATACAAAGCTATTCTTATCGATATGGAAAAACAAAAGTACAAACACAGAGTCTTACAAGGCAATAGAACTCACCTACAACCAGGAAACATTTTTCATAGTTAGGATGACTGCTCACACTATATTTTCAAATGTATTAATTTTGTGCTGTTTTTTATACTAACAGCCAAGACAAAGGAGAAGCTTTTCCAAACCAGTTGAGCTATACCAAGATGCCGAGTCTATGAAGATAAAATGAATTGCTCCAATGACTAGAGCTGTGTACAATCATTATCAACCTATTCCAAATAAATTCTCATAAAACCATTCTTATGAGCAGTATTTATGCTTGAATTTGCTTGCTGTAATTGTAATAACGACAAACATTTTTGATAGCTAACTTATGCTGGTGATTGGATTATTGCATTATTATCAGAAAATAATTTGAAGGGATGCATCTAAATTCAGTCAATGTGCATAAGCAACTGATGAAATTTGAACTTTAAAGGGAAATGAAACTATGTATTATTCTAAAAATTTAACACAATCTGATGTTTTTCTAAAATATTATCAAGCAGTGCATCAAAACCATTTCAGCTAAAATTTTATGGAATGATCTGAAGATCCTTATGCGACAGGAATAAGCTGGAATAATGGAAACCTGTTTACACACATCATTTCAGCCAAATTTTGAATAAACAATTTCAGAATTTTTCAAGTTTCTTTTTAAGCTCCTTGGTTGTGACTAATTTTCTTTTAAGCTACATACAGCTATCGTATATCTTACTCTATACAACAGCTACTATTCTAACTTGCTGCATATTCTGAGAAATATAAGCTAAAAATACAAGTTATTAAGAAAAATGGTTATGTGAAACCAGTCATTTGGGAAACACCTTACTAATGGGGTTTTGCATCAAAATGATTGAAATACCTTGCAGCAATTTTGCTTTATCAAACACTGGATGACCTTGCAATGACTATGCAATATTAAAAGTACCTTACATGAGATAATTCAATTTATAAACTTTTAAACATTAACATCAATTGAAATTATTCTGTAGGATTTTGTGAATCGTTATTATCAACCTAAACGTTTCCGTGAAATCCTCATTTTGAGACTGTTCCCATCAGGATTTATCTTTTTCACTACTTCCAATTCTGTCTTTAAATAATCCTCCTTGTTGACCTGAATCAATTTTTTACAAGATAACCCGAAACCTGCAAAGTGATTAGATGAGTTTTGGATGGAAATCAAAACAAAACATTGAAATATGTACTATTATGCAAAAAGAGCAATACCATGCTTTGTAATGGTTGGATTAAAACTATATTATTCTAAATATAGAAATAATTATTATCCTATGTAAATAGCACACTAGATTTACAAAATGTATAAATTTATTAGTGATATTTCTTTTCTATACATTTTAGTTGCCAAGTGGCAAATATTAACCCAGGAAAGCCAAACTACAGACAGAAAATTTAAGAGGTGAAAATAATATAAAAGTCTGTACATATTCATATAAACTTTGCAGGTAATCTTTAATGTCACTATTTTCTAAAAAATCATTTTAC
This sequence comes from Uropetala carovei, assembly GCA_036926305.1. Taxonomy (NCBI): domain Eukaryota; kingdom Metazoa; phylum Arthropoda; class Insecta; order Odonata; family Petaluridae; genus Uropetala; species Uropetala carovei. Next base: position 11,211,312 of record JAXCHB010000043.1, read on the forward strand.
AGTAATTTCATGATGAAAAAGCCAAATTACTACTTACAATAAAAAACTTTCATATATTTTAATTACCCGTTGGAATTTGTCTAAATACTTAAAAATTGTTACATATAAGTGACATTTGTAATGCCATCACTTTGTTTGACCCCTTATTGATCCCAAGCAGTGGAAGAGATCTTGGTATCAATGGATATTAATCCATTTCATACTTTTAGTTATCAAAGAATTAAATACCTCAATTTCCATGAATGAATAATAATCCTAAAGTTTGATACCAAAACTATATGTTAGCAATATAAAATTCAACTGCTGGAAAGATGGATCAATACCTTAACAAAATAAAATCACATCCAGTTCACAAGTAAAATGTTTTGCCTTGCCAAATATTGGCTATGGACTTTAAAAGGATTTGGCTTATTGCAATAAATGCAACAAATTACTATTCTCTTCACACAACCAAGTATATACACTTGTTGAATTATTGCTAAAACCATATATTAATTCTAAATAATGTACACCACAATTATTTCATGCAACTCCATTACTCCTGAGTCATTAACATCTCCACTTCACTGGAAAGTCCAATTTTTATCAACCAATACATGACAGCCATTGTCTTTTTCATCAAGAGAAAAACTTTGAAAGAGTGATCTAACTAAAAGAAATTTTGCATCGAATAACAATGTAAAAAATTCTGGCATATATCACGTCAAAAGATTATCAAATTTACTTAGTTCTAACACAAAACAAAGAGCCATAAAACTGTACACACAAGTATTGTTGTACTATTCCAGTTAAAAACAGCCATGTAGACCCACCAAAATCTTAAAAATACATTATTTACAGAGATATAAAACAAGGTAAAGATGATTAAAAAATGTTAGTGTGAATTTTGAAGCTCATACAGCTGAGATCAAATTTTCATAATTGTAAATTGTGTATGAGAGGGATTTTGGCAACTTCATGAAACACCCTGAAAAATAAAACAAAATTTTTAATAAAGACCACATAACTTATAATAATTTAGTAAAATAAAACTAGTTTCATAAGTTTATTTCAAATAAATGGATCTATGTAAAACAAATCAAAGTGCAACTAGATTGCACAAAAATAATTTACTCTTCCTATGCCAAGAGAAAAATTAATCAATGCCATTACCTGTGGGAATACTTTTTTCTGACTGTCATCAAGGTATCATGTGGTTTCTTATGTATCATAGCATTCAATTCATGAGTCAAGTCTTTGATTTCATTAAGGGAATAACCTTTTAGGGCAAAAAATAAAATTGATTAGACATTAACGATCAGGATACAGGAAATCAATTGCATGAAAATTAGAAGTACCTGTGTAATACTCGAGGGTGGGAGTCCAACCACTTAAATCTTTCATTTTCCTTGCAAGAAGAAGTGCTGCAGCAGCCATCTTTGAGTCAGAACGGCTTATCAGAGAATAATCCATCAAAGACATCTCCAAAATAAAGCGAGCCAGGGTTAAAACTTCAATTGGAGCTCTAGAAGACTACAAGAAAGTGATAAAAGCAAATTACTCAAGCCTTTAGCGACTATGTTCCAGATTTCATGACAATTTATGCTGTAAGACATTTATATTTATGGGCAAAAACACTAAGGAAATCCAACCTTAACAACATTAAACAAGGCTACAGTACATTTTAATGTCACAAAACAAAAGTCATATTGATAGCCTTTTCATCAACTTCAGATTAATTATATTTGTGTCTTTAATTCATCCACCTGAGACTAAATACGCAGAGAATAAAAAACTAAATATCAAAGTATTATTTATGCAAAATAATACTTGATTTGACTATCTTTAAATAAAGTTAAACAAAATTTGGGCTAAAAGATTATGAAAAATAATTTGCTTAGTAAAAGAATGGGAGGAAAGCTACCATACAAGTAATTCAACATTTATCAATTGAAGCAGGATCAACTCACCCTTGCATAGCGACGTAGAAAGCGATATGAAAGTGGGATACCCAAACTGAAGTCTAAAACCTTGAGAATTGTAGTTTCCATGTCCACCAGATTTTGTTTTGTGTAAGCTTCATCGCACAGGTACTTGAAATCTTCCAGCGTAGGAGGACTGCGTTCCTGAAACAAGAAACGGTAAAGTTTATACAAAAAAAATTAGCCATTCGTTGTTAAAACGAAACACCTGATACGAACAAGTAAAAATTTTACTCACATCAAATTTACTTGCAATGAAAAGTGCTGTTGTCCCAACTAGCTGTAAATTCTCTTTTAGAACAAGGCTTTTGTGTCGGCTTAAGAACAAATCAACAACTTTGACTCCCAAGTACAAGGTTTCATGATTCAACTCAAACATTTCTTGCAGTTCAACCATCCAATCGACAAGCAATGATCGCATCCACGTTGAGAGATTTTTCTGCCTTTCCATATAAGATCCATCAATTGGGAAAAGATGCTGAAAAAATAAACAATTAGCAAATAATGCGCCGTAGATCTATTGAAACGAAAATTCAATGAAATGCTTACCTCTCTTTTCTTGAGATATGTAAAAATATCCATTGCGTAGCATGGTGCTTGAAATGGATCATTCAAAGTCTCGGCGTCAAAGTCTTCAACGCCAGGTGGGAGACGCGATATAATCTCATCTCCTTTACAAGAGACAAAAGAATCGGATTGAAATGAAGCAGGTACAACAGTCAATGTTGAATTTTCGCCAGAACTCGATGCAGAGGACCCTTGGGAATTCGCCTTTAAGGTACTCGAATTAGATACTGCGGTTTCTGAAGCGCTACAAGAATGGAAATAATTTTGTTCATAAAACTTTCGGAAAGCCTAGACTAGCTCAGGTTAGGGATCGTTTAGATGCAACTCACCAATCTTCTAAAGCTGTCACATACAGCAAATTTTCATCGCTCTTTGAAGAATCAAGGGACACACGTCCCTCCGTCTTTTGCTCTGAAATTATGGAAGGAGCACTGCCAGGTGCGAATTTCGTCTCTGAAGTCTTCGGACACGTCGGCTGAGGCACAGACTTTGCAATATAGGTTTGAGGTAATTTGCCTCTCGCATTCGGAGCAAATGTTGACGGCCGAGTAGGTGGTTTCGGCTGAGCAGCCAGCGGTTGTTTAGTACGCGGTCTCAGTGTCATGGGTTTTGGCATTATATTTTCCGCATCACTTTTCTTATTGATGTTTCCCTTCAATTGAACACCAATATACTTACCTATCTTCATGCTACCTTTACGATTACTCGAATCCTAGTTGAAATTAATGAGGTAGTGCTTAGCCCATACTTTACATAATTGATTAAACCACGAATTATTAAATCAAGCTTACTTACATTAGTCATATCTATGAGAGGTTTCTTCGTTAATTCATCTTTCTTTGGGGAAAAGTTGGCTTTTCTCTTCGAATAATCCTGCACATTTTGATTAGTACATAAAATGCCTCTTCGTGACTGTAATCCAGTTCCTTTCTTCAAATACGGAAGGGGTGGCTTTGAATTCTTCTGATCTAAATTACTAGGCTTTAAAGAAGTCATCGCTTACGATGTCAAATGAATTTTAAATGGCCGGAGAAAAATACTTGAATGACCACGTACGTAACGAACAAAACGCCGCACCTGCCACGAATTGCGTAAAACTCCGCCAAAATGAGCGACGAATGCGTAACGTAACTATAAAGAACTACTCCTTATATACAATAATATGAAAGGAACACATTACGTACATAAATAATATAATTACCGACGATCACTTGATGCAGCCAGAAAAAGCTGTGGTCTTTTTCAAACATTGATGACTTACAGTTTAACTTCAATTTCATTGGCTGAGAAAACGCAGGATAGCCGCGACACCTAACGGCAGAAATTTCATCTACAGTTTGAATATTAGCGGAAGTAAAACTTGAATGTTTTCATTTCATCGTTTTTATAGAAACCGGGCACATTTTTATACCACATTTAAGTGGTATCTTAAAATTAAATAATTTTTGGTTTAACTTAATGAGCATTTAAAGTAATATTTGTATTTACTATTTCCTTCATAAACAATCAGGGTACACATTTCTTTCCTAAAGGTATAATCATTGGTAGTAGTAACCATAATAAATAAATGCATCGTCATAGGCAGTCAAAGGGTTTAGTTCGCTGGTATAATCGGTATAATTGAGTTTAGTATACTACTTGCATTTTTTATGATTGAACATAGTGCGTATGTTCTTATCAAGCCCCTTATTTTCAGTTCAAGTGGATTTACATTATCGTAGAAATAATTTAAATAGCCCCTGGAATAGTTTTATCTAGTGATTCATGTAATTTCAGCATCTTTATGTGAAAATGTTGATTCCAATTCGGAGCTGTATTAACATCGTGAATATCTTTATATTGAACTAGTGTGATAGTCAATTCCACGTAATTAAAATCCAATGATATTTTCTCTAAATTATCCTAAGCAAAATCTCTGCCTCAGTTTCTCCCAGGAAGTCTTTTACAGCCCTTACACCGTGGCACAAGATCGTGTAGTCTCCTTAGAATTGACTTTTTAGACTTCCATTAAAAGTATATCTAATTTGGATTAGGTACATCATTACATGTTACTGATCACACAAATTGTAATTACAAAAGTAATTTATTATTATTTAAGATGGTTTAGGCCAAATGAGGGATTTTAAGTTTCTTTCCTATAAGATATAGTAGTTTCTGGCGGGTTCTTTCTGATTTATTATAAAATACTATGCATGCTTGAATGACTAGTTCACTGTAGTCATAAACCCTCATCTATACCAGCTTAGAATTCCCTTAAGTCTGTCACTTTTCTGGAAAATCATAATAGGTATAATTGTCTGGTTTTGTGGGAATAGTGCCAACTTACCAACCATTGCTGTTTTATTGTATCTAACATTAAATTACAGTGATATTAACCTACTTTCAGAGCACAGATTAACCTCCCAGTAACACTTTGGTATATGCAGATATTTGAAAAATGATTGATATTTTAAAAACATTCAGCATAATAAGTTAACTCGTTAAATCTTACATCAAACCCCAGGGTAAGAATTTTTTTGGCAAACCTGACATTTTAGCATATTTGATTGCCTTTCAGAACATAAGTCTTCCTAATTTAGTAATTTCTGGTATCCGCATTTAAAAATCCTGGGTATTTCATGGGGGATGGTTAAGGCAGTCACGTAGGTACCAAGCTGAGATTATCCAGGTTTGAATTGAAAGTAAAGGTATCATGTACTTACAAGAGTGACACAGTGGGAGAGATGTAGACCTAATCCAGGGATCGGCAACCTTTTACACAAGAACAACTTTTTCAAATTTTGTATAATATAAGAGGAGCCGCAGTCATTGGCAGATTCACAGGGGTGATTGTTCCCCTTCAGTGGGCAAGGCAATCTTGGCAACCTCCTAAGGCCATGCATGCTCTTTGAGCCTCACATCTAGAGATACAAGAGAGTTAGTGTTAACAGAATCAAGAGCTTAGTGTGAAATGGAAAAGAAATGTAAAGATTGAGTGTGAAAAATTCCCTATACAAAGAATCAGTCACATAATGATGATGGAAATCAATGTAAACGATAGGTGTCTTTGAAGGAATAATCTTTCTGACAGCTTCACCTAAAGGCTTGAGCTACGGACCTGAAAACTACTATCACCTACAGGTTTCGCAAACCAGTCTCTCAGAGACCTTGCACTCTAAATCCTCCTCTGATCTCCCCTCCTTAACCTTATCATTATTTTACCTTTTGCGATCATCTCTGTAAAACAAACATTTCTTCTAATAATACATCCATACTTTTATTTTTCTGCAATTTCTATGAAAATAATTTAGGAATCCAATTTTATTATGAGAGATTTTAGGTGCTTTAACAAGCAGAGTTGCTGGCAGGAGCCACATGCAAGTCCTTAAAGATTGGTTGCTGACTTAGCCACATACTCAGTGTTATGCATCATGGCCTACTTCACATTAGTATTGCAGCTTTAAATTTAAAGCATAATCTTACATATTAACTGGGAAATCCATCATGCTCTCTGAAATTGGTATAAATCCATATTCCACATAATGAGTATACACACCACCAATAAATTAATCCCAAGTTGTCCAGTTTCTTTTACCAACATTCACGCTGTTCCATGGTAATTTGGCTTCTGGAACAAGCTAACTGAAAAAGCACCTTAACCCCTTCAGGCCTGAATTTTTTGGGGGTGCCGTAGCGTAGTGGTGAGGGCGTTGGCCTGCTACACTGAGCATACTCAGTATGAATCCTGCGAAAGTAGGATTTTTTCTGAGGCTACACAGCCTCCTATTTGCGTGGTTAAGAGAACATGAAAATCAGTGCCCCGTCCTTCAGAAGGGATGTAAAGCCGTTGGTCCCCTTGATGCTTCTCGTTAAGAGTAGGCTAATGCCGACACCGGGTTTGTCTCCTCACTTGCTTTATGATTTAGATTGAGAAGCCTACTAGCGCTGGTCATCATTTGAAGTCGCTATGTCCCAATTCAATTGAAAAGGCACCTTAATTTACACATTAAATAACTTTGCGATAATATCTTCATGGACAGAATAAAACTTTAAATTAACACCAAATGATACACAGAAATGATATAAACAAGTAACAATTAGTAGAATATTTGACTGACGTTATGAAGCCACAACTTTGTGGTCAGGAATCAATCCTGGCAGATCATTAAATCCTAGGATTTTGGGATTCAAAATTCCCAATCCTGGTATCCTGATCCCGTTTTATTAAAATCCTATACAAAAATTAAAAGTATAATTTTAGATGCTGAAAAAGTAGATACTCTTTATTTATCTTATTTTTACACCGTAGACTAGGGCTGCCCAACTTCTTTGGTGTGGTGGGCAAATTATGCTGAGAGCCACTGACTGGCAGGACAGTTGGGTTGGGGGAGGGGGGCAGGAGAAATTTTGTTCGAGCAAAGATCGGAGATAGTAAAGAATGCACCCCCAACATGCATCTTCATTGTATCGCCTATGCCCCCTTACATAGTTGGTTTGGGGACATTTCCAAGAGAAATCCATTTTGCACATGATGGTAAAACTTTGGAAGGAGGAACAGGCATGCAGGGAAAAATATTTTATGACTGGTAAGGTTTAGGCAGCTTGCCGGTGTTCTATAGATACAAATGAACCAATGAGTAAGGGCCCCTAGAACTTTGGCACCCCGGGAGGCCGTTTGGCTCACCCTTACCTTGGGCCGGATAAAATAAAAAATTTTGCATATGATGGTAAAAACTTTGGAAGGAGGAAGAGGCATGCAGGGAAAAATATTTTATGACTGGTAAGGTTTAGGCAGCTTGCCAGTGTTCTATAGATACAAATGAACCAACGAGTAAGGGCTCCTAGAGCTTTGGCACCCCGGGCGGCTGTTTGGCTCACCCGTACCTTGGGCCAGATAAAATCACGCCAAATGGGCCGGATCTAAAAGGTTCCCAGAGTTCTCCAGTCGAGATAGTATCTTGGAATAGACAAAAGGGCACCAAGCACCCTCATGGATTATCAGTTATGGTTCGGGTAGCATCCCTTTTGTCTTGGGCCTGAGGCTATAGACCTGCTGGTGCCCAGCGTGAGACAATTGTGAGGGATACCCGGAAATACAAAAATGAATGGTAAATGCAAAGGAAGTCCTGCCTTTCACTTGAGCTATTTGTGCAAACTGATTAAAATTTTATAGTTCCAAAGTTCGTGATAGCTTGAAAAATATCCGAGCCCAAAGGTACCTCAAAAATATGGTCCCTGGTATGGTCGCTCCACCGCTCCATGCCACCGCACGGCTTTGCCAACATTAAAACTACTCCTAATTATTTTTACAAAAATTCAATAGTATGTGCTATGTGATAAGTATTCTGTTTAAATGACCAACTGAAACTTTTAAAAAACATAACACTAATAATAACAATCCTATTACACCTTAGAGCAGGGGTTCTTAACCAGGGATGCGGGAAGATGGTCCAGGGGGTGTGGGAAGGGGGTCCAGGGCGTGTGGTAGGAACATCTTGCAATTTGACTTTTTTATTTATTTTTTTTAGATAAAACAATTTGAACCACCCATACTAACCAGCTGCCGTCCTAGTGTTTATATTCATGCGTCCACGTTTCTTATTAGACATATAGCGAGATACTGAAGAACATTCGTTTCCTTGAAATAACAAACCGTAACCACTATTCAAAGTCTGTTTACAATGCAATTTAAACGGCCGTGCCCAGACATACTGTCGCTATATTTTTCCGCCTTTAATTATGTTCATAACAAAGTCATTCTCTCGATCCTACTTTGCGTGAGAATGTTGAGATAATCCGCTACAGAGAGGAAAGAAGTTCACAATGAATACAGCATTAAAAATTGTTTAAAAAGAAACAATCTTGAAAGCTACTATGGAATTGTTGAATAGGATTCCAATGTAATAAAATGCTGGAGCCACTTTTGTGAGGCGCCTAACCATCGCATCACCTGCATTACAATCTTATTGTGTCTTGAACTGAGGAAAGGCTGAGTTTAAAATGCAGTTTGCAGTAAATATATTTGAGTTTAAATACTATACGTTTAATAATTCGTTAAACTATTAAAAAAATTTGGTGGGGTGCGGGATTACCATGGATTGCTGTGGGGGGTGCGGGGATCACAAAAGGTTAAGAACCCCTGCCTTACAGCATCTATTATAATATTATAGTTCCACATAGCAACAGTGTAAACTTATGACGTCGTAGTGGTGTAACCCACTATTTGATCATACACGATAATAATAAATGATAATAATAATATTCAATACATCGATTTTAATAATGTGTAAGTTATTAATAATAAGCATAATTGTTTTACTCTCACGTCCCTTATGATGTCATGTAAAATAAATAAATGTGTTACCACAAATAAATTACCTTCTTTCTACTATATTAATTTGCTAATAGCTCGATAAAGAATCGAGATAGAAACACTAAATTTAGTAAGAATGCTCGACTCATATATTGTATGGTGGCGACAAAAAAAATCTCGGAAAAAGTCCTGGGTTCGACTCCAAGGTAGGCATTTCTATTTCCCATAAGGTAGGAGGTAGGGAAGGAGAGGGAGGGAGGGTGAGAGAGGGTGAGAGACAGAGAGGGATAGAAAGAAGGTGAGAAAGCGAGGAGGAGAGAAGCAATTATTTTTTTAAGTATAACTAAAGAGAAGTAGCCGCGTGGCACGGGGTTGGGTGCCGGAGGTGCCAGGGGCAGAGCCCCTAGTATTTAAATCATGTAGACTTTTGATCAAAATTCACCCACATGAATTCAATTGCTGTTAGCTTCACATGAAAAATGATCAAATTCCTCATCAATGCCGCAAAAATGCTCATAATAATAACTTAACAAAACAAAAGTAATTGATATCCAAGCAATCCAAATTTCTTACAATCCAGGGAAAAAAATCCAGAAGAATCTAATTCTTGGCCTGTTAATTGCTGAAATATTAAGTAACTTTTTTTAATTGATGTAATAATACCCAAAGCACCACATTTTTGGGATATTAAAATCATTCGGTCAGCATTAATTTAATTTATTGTGTATTTGGATGACTAGATTTAAAATACATCACAATAAAACAATCGTTTCTTCACCAATCAACAAATATAGCTCAACAAAAATATATATACAAAATTTTTGATGCGCTAACTTTTTCACAGAGTAACAAAATTGTTCTTGAAAAATTATCAATAACTGTTATAATTACTGATGAAATAAACTTAAGATTAACTGTAAAAATCGATTATAAATTACAAATTAGCATTCTCTTTATCTTTCATTTACCTTCACTATTAACATGACAACAAATAAAAAAATATTCATGATAAAGACATCCCAATAATTTAAGGAGTTAAAGGCAAGGTTATCACATTCTTTATCATGATACGGGATATAAGTGATGTGAAACAAGTGACATGCACGTCACATGATTACTGAGGACTGCCCATGTACAATGGTACATCTTAAATAATAATTTCTACTGAAATACAAGTTCTAAATTATTTGCGATAGTTAGCAACCATTTATAAAAAACCCTACAAATATTGAGGATCTCGGTTAAACTTCACATTTTTTTGCTTTTTATCCTCATAAGTATACATTATTATTATTCTTTTTAAACTTTACTATTCCTTCCTTTACATACAAATTTCAAAACTAATGAATTTCATGATTTTTTTATGTGGACCAAAGCAACACGCAAAGCTGCCCTAGGTAACAAAAAAAATAAAATAGAAAAAAAAATGTTCGCCATCACTGGGATAGGGTACGGTATCTATAAACCTTAAAGAAATTCCGGCACTGGCCTAGAGCCAAAAATCAGTGGTTACAATATAATACTGATTTTTTCAATGAGCACATTCATTATACTGTTATCAGACTATTTTTTAGGGATTTGTGCCGAGATCATTTAACCTTACTCAGCACGCTGCTCTTATCCTTGCCTCTTGACCCCTTTTTCTGCCTGATTGCAACCACTCCAGACCTTTCAATACCCGATTTTATAATGGGAGCTTCTTCTTCCTCTTCTTTGCCATCTCCTCCACGTGCCACGCTAACCATTCGTATCACAAGCATCGAGAGCACTTTATCCAATGGATCCATGAAACCACGCTGCATCCACTTGGGTATAGTGGTGCGAGCATGAGAGAAGCCTAATTTTTGAAGAATATAATCCACTCCATATGGCTCAATGCTTTTTCCAGCCCAGGACAATAACCTACATTAAAAGAAACAATGAGAATATACTAATGCAAATGGTTTTCAAAAATTTTAAATCAATTTTGTGAAAACAACTGCGATTGATAGATCTTTTGCAGTAAAAACCACTTTACAAGACATTCATGAAGGTCAAAGTCACGCAAAGTTATGTAATAAAACATTGCAGTCTTATGGATGGCTTCACCATATTTGCTAAAAAGAAAGACAAGGTTTTCTCCAATTTTTCAGAAATAAAAAAAAACAAAGTATGATTTTGAATTTGCAAGCACAAAAAAATTACCAACCGTATCAATTTTTTATTTAAAGTAATTAATCCATTAGAAGGAGGTCCTAAACTTGGGATAGTCTTCATTTTCAGCATATATGTAGTGAATTTCTACATAGTACAGTGAATTTCAAACTATGTATCACAACGCATTAATGTATCTCTACATGCAATGAGGTTGATCGTGAGATATCCTTAAAATATGCACAAGAAAATTTTAATATAAAGTATAATTCTTTCTGCAAAGAAACACAACACCAAGAATGATATAAACAAAATGTATGGTTATAATATAAACTTTATATTATAAAGCAATAACCCAGGAGTTGGTAACCTGAAGTTCTTTAATGAGTTAGTGGTTGCAAATTCACCATACACTGCAGCATTACCATGTCCATTTCTCCTTTTACATAAATTTAACACTTATTAATATACTTACAAACATAAAAAACAGAAAGAGATGGGGAATGTCACATTAATTTTTGTATGAGGCATAGGGTGTTGCCACCAGAAAAAGTTTGGAAAACACTGACGTAGTATTTCTACGAATCAGGTGTTAACTACGTTGAACATTCCCTTTTACTAATAAGGAATTGCAGAAGTAACAAAAGAAATGATAAACAGTACTTTAGAAAAAGAATGCAGAAGCTGTTCTTAAAATGCTTAGATAACGTTACACCAACCTGACTGTAGGTTCCAAATGCCAGGTTTTGCAAACATATGTCCTCCAATCCTTCTGAAACATTTCTGCAGGATCAAAAGCCTTCCTTCGTGTCTCATCGTCACTACCGACAGTGAGTCCAGAGCTTTCCACCGAAGAATGACTCGAGACATTTGATGACAAACTCATCTCTCCCCCTCCTCTTCTTTTCGACTCAGGATCAGGACTGTGAGATCTCAAGCCTGAGTTGTGTGACATCAAGACCTGAATAAAAAATTGTTGGAAGCCATTTTAAAAGGACAAATTTGTGTAAAAAAGTTAAAATCAATTCTGGTGCAAGTAAATGTCTGTCTTTAGAGTCTTAATATAAAAAAAATCTCTTGCACCCAGCACGACTTTCTCCATGCGGAGTAATAAATATAATTGCAATAGTGCTTAAAAGTTGCTCTTGACAACAGCATCTTGATGAATACCAATCCACAATTTCACTCATGAATAATTTTTAACCGCTGAACAATTTTCACAATGAAATATACTTTGAATTACTTTTCAAATTGAAAAAGAAAAACATTAAGTAAACAAAATTGTTATTTGTTGCTATAGAAAAAAATATTGATTACTATTGGTGGCATTGGCCTTACTATCAACAATTAGCAAATTTTATAATAGGAATGGAAACAAAGCTGTCACCTAGAAACCTTTAAATGTTCAGGCACTCCCCGGATTATGTAAGGAATGCGTTCCGGCACCCGTTCCGTAACTCGAAATTTGCATAAGTTGATAATTGCTACAGATGCTATGTGTTTAAAGTATAATTTACTGTATCAGCACAGTACAAGTAATCAGTTAAAAAAGAGGCATGTAAACTAGCACTTTTACTCACACTGTGACGCTTATCAGCCATGATTGCAAGGGCAACATGTAAATTTGCGCAAAAGTGAAACACAAGAGATCAAGCAAATGCGTATTAGTAGTAGACAACACTGAGAACGCCATATTACAATCCATGCCTTGTGTCATTCCTATGTGCACGTATGTAGTTCCCGCTCGCTTACGCAAACCTCTAACGTCAACTGTCTGCATAACACAATTTTTTTAAAAGTAATTTATGGGGCCGCTTACGTAGGTGCAGGTGCAGTTGAGGCTTACATAATCCAGGGAGTGCCCGTACTTAAATTCTGAAAGATAATTGAAGCAATTTGTTCTATGAAAAAAATGTTTCAAACGATACTGGTAAAAATTATATTGTCTACAATTTCGATAATGACAAATACTTGTATTAATGGAACCCTTTAGGACAGTGGTTCTCAACCAGGGGTCTGTATCTTGTCTACAGGGGGTCTGCAAGTTGATTTTTGGTACCTTATATATTAAAAAGATGCACGATTTTCCTTAAGATTCATTTTGACCCTTTAAGAGTGGTCGGATAACGTTCACAAATATCTTAAAAGAAAGGTCTCATGGCATAGATTACATTCTTTATTACATAAGTAAGATCTCGACACCTATCCAATGGATTTTAGAAATTTTGGGTAGATGGGGCAGAGACTAGATGAATGAATGAAAAATATCCAAGAGCAAAAATCCCATTAGCCATCTAGCTATGTCATTTTAGTGTGTGTTTTTAAAAGAGTAGAAACCGTAAGTACTATTTGTTGTAAACTGAATTTGTGACCCTCTTTCATAGAAATATTATTTGCCACGACTGCTATATTTCATGGACAGATCAGGTCTGTGCCCCAACCAAGACAATCGTCATTCTCGTTATTGCTAAAAACAAGACATTACTCACGTTCAAGGAATGGTAGCAAATCAGCCGTGAGTACAATCACGAGTGCCGAGGAAGCTGAATATCAAGATTGGTTACTTCCATAAGTTAGATATTCAATTTTTCGCTTATGGCAACTTCTTAGTTATATAAGGTTTTAATAAAAATTTAAATTTTGGTTCTTTTTCATATTTATATTTCAATGTAAAAAAAACTAAAGCTTTTACTCTATTTAAACAACATTATTAAACTTTTAATGGGAAGGGGGTCCGCGGCTCCACACATGATGAAATCTCAAATTGGATTTTTTTGCAAAAACCTTACTATCTGTATACTGCATATGGATAAAGCAAACATGCAATTCTATAATAAATAAAATATACAGACGTGCAAGAATATTCTTCTTCCTCGAAGAATTTAGTCTGTAAAATACTAACCACTCTTTCCTTTTCCCTCACATAGGAAGTTATAAGATCGTGAAGAAAGAAGAAAGCTTCTGCATCTACTGTCACAAATATATGGTCTTCAAATTCCGTTATAAAACTGCAATCAACCACAGGCTTTTGATCTGTAAAATGACAATAAAGCTGATGTTAATCAAAACAATGTAAATATTAACACATGTTAATATACCACCAGTGATAGTTCAGAAGAAAAATGGTAATTTAGAGTTGGATCATTGAAATGGGGAGATGATTATGTTGCAAATATGGAGTCCAATCAAAGAAAAATTAGCCATTGAGAGAGAGCATCTATGAATAGAGGTAGTTGCTTAGAGAATTTTCACAGCATAGGAAGTCCTTGAATAATACTATTTGGATACAGTCTCTAAGATGTTATGAACAAGTATCCATACACATCATGTTGCTTCAATATAATATTTTTTCAAATACTCTGAATTGTGCAACTCATAAAAGAGATAACAGAATGGGAAAAATAATTTACAAAAAAATAACATGTAATAAATTGCTATTACTCCAAGGATGTTCAGGGTTGCTAGCATCCTGTCAATTGTTTGAGCTTGTTTGGCAATGCTCAGAACAGGTTTTAGAGTTCACTCTCTTGGATCCTAATGAATACACATATCATGGTTGATAACAAACGAGTTGGAGTCATTACCTTCAAAGTATGACCAAATAAATGAAAAGTATATGAAGGTGCTTCTTTATTCTTTTTTTTTAAGACAAGAACACAATAAATCGCTATCTTCAGACAAAGGGATAGTCTAGATCAGAGTTGCACAAACTTTTCGCATTTGATGGTATATACTTATCCGAGGGCAACAATTAAAAGCTCAATAATGTAAATTAAACAAGAATAAAATTTTAGATAACAAGCTAAAGCATTTTTACTTATCAATAATCAAACAAAATTATCACAAATATACATCGCAGTGCGAGTTTGAAAACATGTGCAACTTTTTTGAAAGAAGCAGTAAAGGAGTAAAAATTTTCAGGAGTATAAAATTTGCTAAAAGTAGTGCATTTGGTTAACTGTAACATTTCAAGCTCTCTTATAATTTTCACTTTACAATTTACCAAATTAACCTAACCTAAACATTGTTCAATATTAACCGTATGATGCAAAATCTTCTGTGGGCTGCACAAACATCACTTTGTGCACCCCTAGTCTAGATTCTTTGCACGATTAATCCTTCCCTTCCTTACCTTGTACTTTTCCAGATCTTGATACGTTTCCCACCAATTTTTATGAATACAGGAATGCTTTTGTTTATAATCATTACTGATTTAATTAGTTATTATTCCCATAATAAAGAATGCCTCTTGGGTATTTATTAAATACTAGTGTAATGCCCATCGAAATATCAACAGAAGAATTATAGATAGATAGATTATTATTATTTTCATTTAAAATAATTAATATCACACTTTTACATATGAAATATTTTGCCATACACAACATTTCTAGTGAATATTCTGTTGTTGAGGCCTATCTTTAGTTAAACTTAAAATAGTTGCCTCTCTTTCCCTCCCTCTCCCCCTCTCTTACACCCTCTCTCTCCCTCCCTCCCCCTTTCCCCCTCTACTTCCCACTCTCCCCCTCCCTCTCACTCCCCACTCTGCCTCTTCTCCCCCCTCTCTTTTATTAAAAGCATTCAAAGCACGTTTATACCCATACGGATTGAATTAACAATATGATATAGAGGTCTAACAATGAAATTGGTAGGCAAGGCAACATCCCCTTAAAATGGCAAGATTTCCTCAAACTGTGTGAATTAAACGTTTACATTGAGAAATTTCGAACTGTAGGCGGAAGAAGATGAACAGAATAAGAAACTTTATAATGTTTTCTTCAAAATGGTTTATATCCGAAGACTGTACGTCAATTCTTTCTAATTTTAATTTTTAAAAAAATGAAAGCCTGCACGTCGAAATGTCCCTTTTTACGTGTTACCTCATGAGAAATAGAAAATGTCTCCACGAATTGAACCCGGGTCTTTGATCTCAAGTTTAATAGGTTAAAACGTATGCTATCCTGAAAATCACATCAAATTCGGTTCATTAATTTGCGAGATATTAAGCTTCAATCGCAGTAGGACTTTGCTGACAGACACACATGCAGACATTGTAAATTATTATATATGACGATGATGATTTCTCTGTAAATTATGACACAGGAAAACATTCTCAATTCAATGTCTTGTTTTCTGAGACTGCACCCATGATGAATTCTATTATATGAATTATTGATTCTTATGCACATAACATTAAAATTAGCACCTCAAGACTGAGATACATAGAGATAAAACTTCAAATAAAAAAAATTTTCCAGGGAAGATGAAAATCTTACTTGTAACATCTGGTGTTCTTGCAGTTTGCAAGTGTTCTGTCTTCAGATGGAGCTGAAGAGATGGAAGAGCAAAAATAACCTCGCGAGTATGGTTAGGATCTTGGAGTTTAATGGTACTCCTTCGCTCAGTTCCAGTGGACGAAGGCATTCCCACAGAAGAAGGAGTTTGTGAGGAAGAGGTGGCTGCAGATGCATGGGATGGAGGCACTGAACCTGAAGACCCGCCTGATCCTCCCTCATATTTTTCTCGTTCGAGGCTTGGAAACCGATCAACAGCTGTAAATAGTTTCAAGATTATTCAACTAGCAATATGGGCAACTCAACTAACGTATAGTTTGAAGGTTTTTTCAATATTAGTTTTTCGTTTATAATGTTTAATGTGGTTTAAAGTGCATGTGAGCTTAAGCAAATATGAGCAACTCAACTAATGTATAGTTGTAAACTGTTTTTTAATATTAAATTCTCTTGTTTAGAAACGTTTAATGTAGTTTAAAATGCATGTGAGCTCAAAAATTCCATTTCTCACAGCAGGGAAATTATTTTTAAAAAAATACATAATACATTTTTTTATCCTGCCACAAACAAGACTTTCCTCACATTGTATTCACTATACAACAAAATTATAAAAAATTGACTAAATTATGTATGTATAGCATATGAAACAACTCACCATCTATCTCACTGCCAGCAAATGCATAGTGAAACCACTCTTGCAGAGTGCGAAACTGTGGTGGAAACAGGACATTGCGACTCATTCGGCACACGGTTGCCATGCTATGATGCTGTGCTTGTGACTGCTGTTCGTTACCCATTGTCATTCCAAGACTAAATGTAAGGGTTTGGACAACATGAACATCTTGTAGCAATCCCGGTGTCTCAGAAATAATATCTCCTAGTCAAAAAGTAAAAAGAAATTCCAAAAATATGCTCACAATGAAAAATGACAGAATAACAACACATTATAAATTTTGAAGTAATTATTACTGCTTCATTATTTTTAAAAATCATGACACTGGTAATAATGTCTAATTTTATGTAGCATATCAATACTGATAAATCATTTTAATAACATCTTCCAGGTTGCCTCATCCATTTTGGAAAAGATAAATACCATACATACCAACATAATCACATTTAATAATATATTTCAATAGCAGCATGAGTTGCATCTGTTACATGAAGCATTATCTTACATTTTCATTTCATAGAAATACCAGTAAGGAGATCTATAATGCATCAAATAATAAAATTAACAAAGAAGCTGACGAAAAGTTGAACAACGACTACGAAATTTCATTTTTACCTTCATGAGATGGTGGGATCTCTTGAGCTTCAGTTGCAAAAGATATGCATGGCTCTTTCAGGCTAAACAAAGCCCATGATTTGGATTTGAAGTTTATACCATGGAAGCATGCTAATGATATGTTGTTTCCTGAAATGGAATATAGTAAATTTTAAGTATCAAATATTATAAAAACAATTCTTTACTCAGATTAGCATTTTAATTCTTAAAAATAACATATGGCCAAGGTATGCGCCGAGAAACAATCTTGTCCCGCCTTCAATTCTAATACAGTATAGAACCTTTTATCCGAATTTTGAAAAAAATTCATTTTTCTAAAATTTGTTAGGAGAAAGAAATTTAAATTTAAAGCCTCACTAGTAATTCCCTGGCTCACCACCGTGTGTTGGGTGAACTCTGGTGAACAAGTGAACACATAATTTGGAAGAGAGCGAGGAATTTATATTGGAAAGTACCTGATTATCAGAGCTGGCAGGGAAAATCGCAGGACCCAGTGCAAAGTGTGCATGCAGGGCCTCTTATGCATCAAACATTTTTAACAGTAAATGTTAATAAATAAAGCAACCTATCTCGTTATGACACTTCAATATTTTTTCAGATTTCCTTTAAAAATGTGTGTACCTTATAAGTACGACAAATATTTTTTAGAGAGTGGAACTGAAAGCAGTGGATGTAAAATAACTGATAGAACATTTACAATCAAGTTAAATTTTTATTTATTCCTTATGTACTACGATGAAAAAAGTAAAATTTTTTTAATATTATTATTATTAAATGAAGTTAACAAAACAGTATTACTAAGTGTTTGACGAGACGGAATGATATTATCGACACATGCGATGGACCAGAACACCATTCTGGTGAGTTCTAGCTCTTTCCAAGGAATGTTTATGTGTATATTCCAGATAACCAGAAATTCCAGATAACTGGCTATCCCCATAACCCAAGCTTGCCAGATAAAAGGTTCCATACTGTAATTGTAATTACAACTTGAATGCAAAAATTGTAATAACTGAATATAATCAGATAGTAAATTTGTCAAAATTACTGGTTTACGTATTTTTTCATAAATATTGAGTTTATATTCAGAGTCGTCTTATGTTCGGGTATATATGGTAATTATAAAGGCTCAATGGATTTCATTCTCAACACCACTGAACTCCATAAAATAAATTCCCATGATAATAGTTTATGATTCAAATATAAAAATAGCATTCTTTTGGGTACCATATCAAAGACAAGAAGCTGAGTTTTTCCATGACCATGGATAAAATTAGCATGTTTTCCTTCTATTATTAAATTCTGTAATATTTTGCTTTATTTCGTAATGAAAATTTCTCCCATTAACCTAACAGACAAACTTTGGAATTTGATCACACATTATACGCATAAATGTAGGTTATCTTATTTTTATGTGGTAATACATATTCGGTCACTGGAGACTCATTTGTAAGTGGCATCAATGTGAAAATGTATGCTCAAAATTTAAGCTTTGAAGATATTAAATTTTAAAAAAAATTTATCCAAGTTTCAGCTCTCTATCATTTACAGTTTCGTCACAATTTCAATTTAAGCAAGTGCAGACACTATATTGCAACCATAAGTGCATTTTCTTTTAAAAACTTGTTAAAAATGCATCACCTAGTTATTATGCAAGGCATATTTTCAAGGAAAATTCCAAAATATGAAAAAATATTATCAATAAAATTGTATTTTTACGAGAAGAATATTAAGTATGGCTTTTGCAACAAATTAAAGCAGTTTAGAGTTATGTACTAACAATAAATTTCCAAAAGATAAACAGGAAACACAGAACTTACAAATGTTAAATTGCTCAAAATAAGAATTTCACAAACCAAGAGGAAAAGAATCATTTCCTAAAGCATAAAATAAAGCAGCTTCAATGCAAGTAAGAGCCCTTTCACAATAAATCTTTTTATGAGATAACTAGAGAAGCCTGTATTTCAAATTTGAAATGTTGCCAGCCTTTTTAATAATAAACACAGACAAGCTTGAAAGTTTATTGAATATTATTTTTTTAAATTTCATATCTACAATACCTTAGTACTCAGAATGAATGCCAGGCAATATGACAGAAAAGAAAATTATATGGCCATATCTCCCTCCCTTCCTTCCTTCCCTCCCTCCTACTCTGTCCCTCCCCTCTCTCTCCCTCCCTCTCATTCCTCTCCCTCCCTTCCTCTCACTCTCTCTCATTCCTCTCACTCCTTCCTCTTGATACATCTTACGTAAATGCTTCGTATTTCTATCGTATGACGTATGAGTATTGAGGCAATAATAGGAATCTCGAGTCTCAACAATGACATTCGTTGTCCAAGAAGCTAATCAATAAAAGTGAGATATTTGGTCAAAATATGTCACATATTTGATAAACGTGAGTAAATTTGAACGGAAGGCATAAATCGACGATAAGAATAAGAAACCCTGTACATTCTTCTTTAAAACAGTTCTCGTACAGTGATTGTAGGTCAATTTTTTCTCATTTTAATTTGTAAAAGAATGAAAGCTTGCACGTCGAAATGTCGTATTTTACATGTTCTCTTACAGGAAACAGAAATGTACTCCTGGAATTGAACCCGAGTCTTTTTTTGGGATTTTTTCCGTCAATGCCTTTTAATGCATGATTCGTGCATTCCTGCCAAATTTCAAACTCGTACCTACTCGGAAATTATCTTAAATCGCATCTAAAGAGTGGCTTAAAAAGTGTGTAGACAAGAAAACAAGAAAGAAATAAAACAAGAACGAAAGAATCCTACGTCTTTTATAATACAGACTGACAATTTTGCACAGTAATCCTCATTTGTTTTGTCAAATTTTCACTAAGAAAAACAAAGACATTTATTATTATCTAAACCATCAGCCTTACCATGCAGTTCCATTGTCCCACCAAGCACTGTTCCAGAATGTGGCAGAGGAAGTGCGATTGTGGGTAAGCATAAGCCACCGACTTCCCTCAACACCCTCTGCCAGTGACGATGATGTCGAGCATCCTGCAAAGACGTAGCTGCTCCACCAAGGCCTCCTGAAGCTATTGGATTGGAATGAAGGAGTAAATTTTTAAAATATCTTTACTTGTAAATATTTAGTAGGAAAAAAGGAATTGGACAGGTTACTAGCAGCGTCGGCTCAATGCAGGTGTGAAGCATGCAAAGAACCTAGCGCAAAATTTTAGAGGTGCAAAATGTAAAAATTAGCAATTCACTGAATGAAAATAAATCACCTAAAGAAATTAACATGAACAAATTAATGAAAGAATTTTGCCAGGTCCATTTTCTAAATTTAGTTTTGTTAAATAAATGCAATTTTGTGATGTACCATTTTGATTATCTGTAGCTTGAATTTACAAAAAGTATGTAAGGTTTTGCAATGAAAAATAAATAAAAATATAAAATTTTGAAAATTGACCGAATTTTTCATTTTCACACACTCCATTTTTTTAGCTTGGACCGGCGCTGCTATTAGTATTAGCAAATTTCATTATTGGATTTATTTTCACACTTTGTTGCCAATATGATAGTGCATATACCGTATATGCCGACTCCATGTATAGTACGACCCCTGGTTTTTTGGTGAACAAACCTGATTTTTTCATATATCTCGTTTATAGTACGACCCCAGCTTTTCACCATGGTCGATATATTTCGTTTCGACAGCTCGATGGTTACGAGCGAGATATATCGAACAACCTTGATTTTCCACACCACCATGGAATAGGTCGTAAATAGTATTTCTTGCAAGTACACTAAAATTCGGATAGGTTAAGTATCTTACTCCTAAAACATTTAATAAAAAGTGATATGAATCATGATTGCACAAGATGAAATAAAATCGTTTCAATTCTAGTACGTCTTGATTACGTTCCGCGTATGTAATGGTTCCAATCGCTCATCTGTTTAATAGGTAGGGATAACGGATAAAAAGAAATTACTTTGTAATATTCCACAGTCTTTATTGTTTCTTCAATCACACACCGACCGGTTTCCACTACAAAATCATTCTAATGGTGTTACTAACCGACGTAACACTTTTAGAATGACTTTGTAGTGGAAACCGATCAGTGTGTGATTGAAGAAACAATAAAGACTGTTGAATATTACAAAGTAATTTCTTTTTTCCGAGATGTCGAAATTCCATAAAGTTATGCCGTCTACGATACTTTTAGTCCAACTCGTTCCAATCCATCCCTTGTAAAAAGACGCAAACAAAGATGTACATACATAAAATTCAAGAAAGGAAGTGCCCGTAAATCGTCACTTATATCAAGTATTTGTGAATTTGAAGCTGTATATATGAAAAAGATTCTACTCTTCACGAAGCAACATAACAACGATAAAGGACCTCACTGTTAAGGTTAGCCTACCATTAGAATGCGTGCGGGTGGCGTAACTTCACCGAAAATGCCCGTGAAGATAAATGAATTTTAAATCCTCAAATGCATTACTCGTGTATAGTGCGATCCCCAATTTTTGCAATAAAAATTTGGTCGTAAAAACTCGTACTATACACGAGTATATACGGTATTTTTCGTATCTAACCATAATGATGATAATTAACAGAAATTTAAGATTTGACTTACAATTTCTTTTTGTATTTCATAGATCACGAATAAATTAATCAACAACAAATTGAACAATGAAATTCAGTAATTAAGTCTATCAAATATTCTCATTTTAGCTTTAAAAAAACAAAAATGGCAACTCCTCAGGGAATACAATAAAAAAACTCTTAACAACACACAAATGGGGACCAATAAAGACAAAAGATGCAAATAAAAAACCAGGAATCAATTGTGAGTGAACAGCAAATACGATATATTGATTAATTATAAAGTTACCATCTGCAGAAGATGTAGCACTAGGCATTCCAGTGGGTGGTCCACCAGCTGTGAGGTTAGATGAGGTAACTTTTCTCTTTAGAGGCGCCTTTTTCCTAAGACTAGGTCTCTGCTGGGGCCATGGCTGAAGACTTGAGAACACTCGTTTGCTACTCTTAAATTGCTGTGAAAAGAACTCCTCTAGCTTGTAAAACATCTTAAGGAGATCGGCTGTGGTAGATTTAGAAATCATCAGCTGCAGCTGATCCCAACCTAAATCGCCATGCATGAAAATCATGGCTGGCCTATAGCAGGAATAAAAATAACAATACTCGATTTAATTTCTTCCATTATCAAATGAGAAATCAATTGGCAAAGTAATACTTATGCAAGTTATAACTGAATGTATAAAAATAAATACATGATGATCGCTGCCTTTTGGATGACATTAATGTACAGTAAAACCCCGTTATAATGCGGGTTTCGGAAGACAGAATGTACACCCGCGTTATCGGCAACCTGCAGTATTTCGGGAAATAATTTAAAAAACGTGAAAGTATATGCTTTATAACAAATTTAATTGCAAAATACTATAAAAACTGATGTCGTATTTTGATTTAAATTGATACCTTACTTTAATCGGTGTTTTTAAAATAGTCCGATATTTTCTTTTGGCGCAACAGCTGATGGCGTTTACGAAGAAAATAAATCGCGGTAAAATTTGAACCAAGTCGATTACGAAGAAAATAAATCGGTAAAATTTGAACCAAGTTGTTTATGAAGCAAATAAATCGCGGTAAAATTTGAACCAAGTTGATTACGAAAAAAATAAATCGGTAAAATTTGAACAAAGTTGTTTACGAAGAAAATAAATAGCAGTAAAATTTGAAACAAGGTTTTTTACGAAGAAAATAAATGGAATCATTTTGGGAGACATGACTAGACCCGTGGTATATCCGAATCCGCAGTATAGTGAGGCGCGTTATAACGGAGTTTTACTGTACTTGGATTTAAAATAAACATGCTACAAAAAATTGTGTCTGTCTGAGAGCTCTCCAAGCAAATTTCAATGGAACTAATGATTTTGACCAAACTTTCATTGTTTATTCCAGGTGACCTGCATTGTGTTTTGAAAGGGTTTTTAATTCCAAAAAACACCATTAATAATAAATAAATTATTTTCTCTTATTTCATTACCTCTGTAACATAGGGATGTATGTAACAAATGTTCTATTTGATTACAGTTAATATACAATGTGGGACTTGAACCCAGTACCAGAGAAAAGAATGAAATTTTATTTTCATACCGTAAAATTTCAAATTCAAATCTAATCAAAACTGCACTTTTACAATAGGATTACTATATATTTTAAGCAAAAATTTTTAGTTTCCATTGCAATCCGACTGTTGCTAATATGTTCTCTACTCCCAATGAGGAGGGGTGGAAGATTTTATTAGCTGTGTGTGCAGACGGCATATTATCACAAGAATAAAAGAATAATAAAGGCAAGTGGTAATACCATAATTTTCTGCCGGTTAACGAATCTGATTTTGATGTTATTTTTCATTAGTAAAACTCTTTACTAGTTTAAGTAAAATATTTCCAATTTCTGTTCATTTTCCAAAAATAACAGTTTTTAGAAATGAAGTCTTTCACCCTCACCTACAAATTTCTGACTTTTTGATATTTTTCAGTTTTTATTGAAAAATTTTCCAAAATCCCAAGATTGTCTAATATTCAAATCAATATGGTAAAACATAAAACTCATAAATTAAAATTTTTTTCTTGGGCAATTAACAAAAATGTAAAGCCAAAACTCAGCATATGAGAGCAATTCTATTTAATCCCTACTAATTGGAAAAACATAACATAACGTAAAAAATCTCATAATTCATTTTTAAAATACCCACCTTTTGGTAGGGGCAAAAGCATCTGATGGACGGCGGCCATGATGAATTTTCCATTCATCACGCAGGGATACATCAAGAGAACTAACTCGTGACATTAATACTCCAGTTCCCATGTAATCAAGACGCAACTCAATTGCAAAGAGCTTCAAACCAACTGTATGGTCAGGTTCTATACCTGGATCTTCTCGAATATGCACTACCGACAAAAAAAATGCAAAAAATGTTATTTTTAAACAAACAACGCATGATTATGTGAGCTATAAAAAAAAACAACAAAACAAAAAAGCTTGAAAGCAAAATTAACATTTTTATATAAAGTATGCAAAATAAAACTGCTTTCTCTATTCATGGGCAAAAGAAGAAGAGAGGAATAAACATTTAAGCAAAACTTAAGGACTGAAATTAACTATATAGAGAGACATTTCCATTTTTAAAATGTAAAAAATTATTTTATTCTAATAAGAAAATTAAGTGTTAAAAATATCACAGGCAAAGTTGAACAAACTAAATAATAAAAAACTTCTAAGAACAGCAAAATATACACATTTTTAAATTACATAAAAATTAATACAGCATACAAATAATTATGCAAATGCTTATTTTATAGGCAGTAATGTTAAATTTTAGTAAGTATCAGTAGCATATTTAAAAAACTTGTACCCTTTTTTAGTTAAAACGTCTTTTATTCAAATTTATAATTCATTTTTATTCAAATATTTCTAAATAAACATCACATTAACAGTTTTTAATCGGATTTTTTATTATATTCAAATGATAAATATGAAATAGTATGTAAAATAAAAAATGTGTGTCTCCCTAATCACTTGTGCCCTTAGATGCTGCCTTAAGGTAAATCCGCTATATAATTTTAATTGAATAAATCACACAATTATGGAAATCTAGCATTAAGAAAAAAATATACCCTTACCAAATGTATCAATTCTGCTCAGCTCTATGGTTCCACCAACTATACCACCTTTAGCATCCAAACTGGAACCTCCTAGTCCCATTCCAATGAACACATTTTTATGACCATTACTGCCTATAGACAATCGGCCCTCAGAATGAAAATCTTTGGTCAGCCACCTTTAAACGAAAAGACATTAATCAACACAAAAAAAATTCCAAGTCAAATGAAACAAATTACTAATTTCTAATGTTTTAATATTTATAAAATTTTTTAAATTCTGACCAGTGGCATAGCTAGGGTCTTCGGCACCCTGGGGCAAGGCATCTTTTTGGTCCCCTAAGGGAGGGGGGGGGGGAGGGTTATATTCCCAGTCTGGCCCATATGACCTTTTTTTTCTTGCCACCAAGTTTGGCCCTGGGAAGCTCAAGCATGCTACAAACATATCTGAATGGGAAATTGATGCGAGTAAGGCTAGATGGCAGGAGATACCTAAACTCAATTGCAAACCCCCCTGGCCCGTCGGCACATCTTTTACAAGTGAGATCCAGTCTAAGGAAATATATAGGCAACCCGAAGAAAGGGATAACCCCAAAGACTTCAGGTGAGACATGAAGACATGAGATTTCATAATCGGAACCGAATATTTCCTAATTTAACCCGGAGATTCTCATAGGTGAAGAAATTGAAGTATGTTTACTGTTTTTAAATGTTTGATACACAGGAGATAATTAGTTTTCATAGAAATGTGAATGTGATGAGCCATATTTTGTCGGTCTCTCACGCAACTTGGCAGCTCCCTCGAACACCAACAAAAGATTGCAGTGGTACATGCTTTCCCAGAAACATTTTTGATGACTAGTGCATCTTTTGCTTTAATCCGTTCGGATATTATGTCACTCCATGACCTCCTAGCAGATCTGCTTTCTCCGATAAAAATCAGTCCGTGAATTTGCACCCCTTAAGCCCTGCGCCCAGGGGAAAATGCCTCCCTCTGCTCCCCCCTCGCTACACTGATTCTGACAACACATATAGCAAAATGTTCCTAGATGAATAAAAATACAAAATAATGGAAGATGATGGCATTATAAGACTCAATTATTTTCAATATTTGTAATGAGGAAGAATAACTTCAAATGATCAAGTCAAGATAAACCAAAAAATATTCTGAGGAAACATATGGCAGTCTAAAATTTTATTAAAAATAACATATTGCATTGACCAATATTTATAATTCAAATGATGATAAATGTCGTCAATAAGCAGATGTGACTCAATCTTGGTTGTCAGCCATTAAACACCATATTTAAATGCCAAATGCCGATGCTTGCTGCTTGGTTTTAAATCAAATTATTGAAACATCGTTAAATAATTTCATAAAAATACTCATATCTGTTAAACTATCAATCAGAATATATTCAAATAAAAGGCATTTTATAAGAAAAGCAATGCTGAATTATGTCATATGTGATACTTTTTACAGAAAAAATATTTTTTCATTATATAAAGGGAACCAAAACTAAAATGCTTGAATATGCCATCCGGTAATTCCCTTTCCTCTCATTTTCACTTGCTAATCGGTATTGAAGAGAGTAAATGCTACACTTCCTTTGTTTAAACTTCATTTGGGTAATGAAAAACCTTCCTTCTGAGGCTATTGGGCAGAGAGATGAGTGAGTTGCAGCTTTGTCATAAACCCTTTGACATCTTGAATCAAAAAAATTTTATCCAAATCCTAGGACATCTACTTGCAAAATACTTCAAAGGCACAGTGTCTTACCATTACCTAGAGAGCATTTAACAAAGTTTGATACAACTCAGCATATAAAAGTGTAGACTATCACTGTCACCTGTGGAATAGAAAGCATATTTTACAGCATGGTATTTAAGAGGTGCTTTTCCCTGGTACATATGTTGTATCACCTGATGCCTAAAGTTTAATGTAGCAATCTGTATCTTTTGAAAATTACATTCTTAATACTTTAACAGATCCGTGACACATCATTCACACTCACATGACATTCCCCATTACATTTCCCATATTCATGTGGACGTTGAGCTTTGTAAAATTAACGGCAAAAAGAACAAGCGTCTCCCAGGCAGCAGGAGATGTGGCAGACGTGCTTGACGTCTCTCCTTTTGATTCGCTGTTAGTATCTCCCTCTTCCCTGAATTCTCCCACTCCTACTCTTCTTGGAACACCATGAAGTAAGCCCAAAGGACGCTGATGAGAAGGTGGGCTGGTGGTGCCACTGCGACCATGTTTGTAATCTGCTGCACTCCATGAGCTCCTCACTGTTACAAAATTAAAATAGCATAAAATAAATTTACTTTGAATTGAAACATTTTTTTAAACACAAAGTTTTTTTAAAATATACTTTGCAAACTAAAACTCACTAAATGCCAATTTAAACTGTTTAAGTTACAACATAATACAGATGTTAAAAAAATACTGCTATTGAAACATTCTTCCTGGGTATATGATCAAGACTCTTGCTGGTAAATGAAAATATATACAGCAGCAAAAAAATAATGTTTACCTACTGAAGCTGAGTAACAAATCTGATAAAAATAGCAATAATGAACAACAATTTAGGTGTTGATTCTAGTTATTTACTGCGACAAAATAACAAATAAAAACTCAAAAGCTTACAGAGATAAAGAAATAGTATATAGCAGTGCTTCCCAACCTTTTGAACTTTGCGGACCACATCAGCAACCCTTCCAGGCCCTGTGGACCACCTCATTTCTTACATTAACCTACTTACTGTAGCTACATTTAAGAAAAGGGGTTACTTGGTTATGTAGTTTATTTGACCATTTTCAAATATATTACACGTTTCTGTCTGTTTGAGGCGTAACTGATTATTTTTTGTTTTATTCCAAGAATTATTTTCAACATTTGTACAGGAGAAATTTTTGAAATATGAAATAGTTTTACAAACGTCATTAATAACAATAAACAATACCTGCGATAGTGTAAAATTAAATTTTCCCAAAAAAAATTCCAACTAAATATGAGGTGCGGCCTAAAAAAAATTACATTTTGGAAACCTCCGCAGACCAACCAACAAAACCTTCGCGGACCATAGGTTGGGAAACGCTGGTATATAGCACTTGATTACGAGCAACATGGATGGATATGACATTACATGAATTACAAATGTCACCCATTTCAAGGAATGTTTATGGTAGCATTGTGGCAAAACTTTAAAGTACACCCTATGTTACTCAATATTTTCTTATAGTATTCATGCATGAAAAAGTTAATAATTATTTTAACAGAACAATTATTCTCTTGGTAATTCCATATTTCAAAAGCTATAAAGTATAACTCCCTAATATCCTTACCTCCAACCCTCTGAGAGGGAGCTGAAGAAGTTGAACTATTTCTGCTGGCAGATGATGATGGCACATCACTCTCCAAACTTAACCTTAATCTATCCCGCGTTCCTGCCAAGACAGCTGAACTTCTATCAAGAGGAACTGAGTGACGCAAGACTGGATCATCAGTAAAACTGCTGTAGAGGAAAAAATGTAAAATTAATTTTATGAAAACATGCACTGTTGTTAAAAGCTGACAAATATTGTAATTTATGCCTTTGTTGGTAAAAAGAGGTAGATCATCTATTTTCAATGTACTTAAACAAGGAAAATTCTGCTAGGCTTAAAAAAAAAGATTGAAATGATTGTATCATAATCAAGAGCCATCGCTAAAACTAGTTGTGTAAACATAACTGTAAATGCACATCAGAGAATTTTAGATAGTTGACAATCCTCATCATTGTTATATAAAAGTAATTCCAAAAAACCTTCATTTTGTGCATTTTAAAAGTAAAGTAGAACCCTGATTGTCCATGTGTGGATTAGGCATACGGCTGGCTGTTGTCAAGAGAATTTTAATTTTGTTGCTTATATAAAATGTAAGGACACAGATTTCACTTCTTTATTAAAAATACACTGATATATCAGATCATATTAAATGTATTTAGCAAAAGAAACAAAGAAAGATGACAGAATTCTTTGTAAATAAATATGTGCAGTATTTAATAGTCATAATACCAAAATTTGTATTTATAAATGCGGATTGTGTGTTCTTAAATTATCCAGCTTTATCAAGTCCCAATTTAAATGTATAATCAGGGTTTTACTGTTTATATATATAATTTTCATTGTTTCCCATTATTTTCATTTCATATAATCCCTGGATCAAAAAAATCGAGTGTCACCTTGATTCGTGTCCAGCAAATGACCTAGATTGCTGTGACTGAGGCTGATATGGGACACCTAAACCATCTTTGTTCTCAGAACTGGAAGGAGAAGTCGAGTCCTCCTCTTCTTGTCCTTCGGCTCCATCGGCTTCCTCTTCGCCTTCACTAAATGCAGCACCCATGCTCAAATCTCCTAGGAACAGACGGCGAACAATGCTTCTACGATACCATGCTTTAGGGAAAGCCAATATCTCTGTGAGACGACGCATGTCATATTTGAAAGAGGCAGATCCAATATCCACAATGGCTGAAAAATAAAGCATAAAGAGAATTTTAGAAGGAAAACAATTTTAGCATCTTTTTAAACAATATTTTTATGATAAAATGGTACTACATAATTAAGAGTTCAAAATATAAAAAACATAAACCATCGATTGCATTGAATGATGTGATTTCTTTTCGCTGGTTAAATTTTTGATTAAGCTCAGACCATTAGATTTCAAAAATAATTTTAAAAAATCTTATGTGTCCTACACGACTTTCTCCATACAGAGTAATAAATATGATTGCACTCAACATCAGGGTTCTCAGAAATATTTATCAGCGATTACACTCGTGAATAATTTTAAAACATTTTCCATAGTCTTTCTTTAATAAAAACAATAAGTAAAGAAAATTAACTTTTTCTATGGATAACAAAATTTTGATGCGCAATTAAAATGACCCTTGGCCGCGTACGCAATGCTATCAGCAATTAGAAAATTGTATCATAGCAGTGGAGACAACGGTATCACTTGGTGATGTATTTAACATAAATTTTGAATAAAAATCAAGATATATCTTAAACTATCGATTTTATGAAAAACTGTTTCAAACAAATCCTGTAGAAAATTACATTATCAATAAATTTTATAATAACAACTATTTACAAAAATGTGTTTTAAAGGAGATATACAAAAACGGAAAAACGACTAGAATAAACACCCACTTCCGGTGGACCAGTTTCAGCCATAACCTTTTCAAATCTTTATTTGCTGATAAAAATCTTAAATATAAATTTTTGTGCTGATTTGATTATTAGTTTATGAGTTAGAGTGCTGACAAAATTCCTATCACATACACACAGCCGGATTGAAGTTTTTGGTGCCCATAGGCACTACTTTTCGATATGCCTTTTCTCATTAAATTAAATTTTGTAACAAAGCTGCACAAACTGCATAAGTTACAAAGATGCTCCCACACAGCACAAGGTCAACTCAGCATAAACACATAAAATACAGGTTGTTGCAACATTGTTTAAAAAGGAATAAACGAAACCGAAAACAATTATGACTATTTTTCAAAAGAATTTCATCGTAGTCAAATTCTGGCGCCCTTTTCGATAGACGACTGAGGTGGTCGGCATAATCCAACTTATTCCACACACAAAAAAATGATCGATTGAACTGCTATTGAATAAGAAAATTACCTATATGATAGGCCTATTCTGTGTGTATCTGTCAGATTTTTGCCTGAGTTTTACCTTTAATATAATGTAAAATATGAAATTTGTGTATTTTTTCGAAGAACTCTGTAATTATTGATGGACATCACACTAGTGTATTCTTAAATAAGGCGACATAATTCAATGTTTGTTTATTATTTAAAGAAAACTTGGATTATTTTGTATCATTCATAATTTGGTATCTTTCATAATTTGGTGCCTTTCATGTTTTGGCACCGTAGGCAGTTGCCTATGTTGCCTGTGCATAAATATGGCACTGCACATACAAACACACACAGACATCATTGAGAAAATAGTCAAAACGTGTATTTCCGTAGAAATCTCGAAATTGGTTTTTTTCATGAAAACAATACTTTCTCTATACTACGTATATGGAGAAAGTAAAAATACATTGCACTGCTTACAAGAAAATTATAAGCAAATAGAAAATATTATTGACCATAATGAATTATACTGCTTTGTAACCTAAGTACTTATTATGTAATTAAAAAATGGAAACGTTTCTATTATGCCCTTAAAAATGTTACCATATATATATGACCAAATAATCTTCAAAACATTTTAAAAATTACTCACTGGAAAAACGAATCACAGCTTGGCTCCTGTCAGCAGGTAATGACCCTTTGAAACCTCTAATGTTTTCAAACTGCTGATGCTGACCAAAGTTTAATTTTCTACTTCGAGACAAATGGAACTTTACAAACTCTACATTGACACTTAATGAGTCTTTCCTCTCACTGTCAGCTAAAGGAGACCACTGTGCTTCTTTTAGACCTGAAAAAAGGTACATTTGAGTGACAATGCTAAAAGTGATGTCAATCATAAAAAAACTGACTAAAAATAAAAATTAGGAAAATATTAATAGCCTAAGGGATGAACTCTACTGTACAGAATAAAATATATATCCTAACAGTAAAGATAATTTTTAAAAGAAATTCTTAAGAATTTTATGAACTTTAAAAACAATCAAAATGTTGTCAAGGAAGAAGTTAGTTTAATGATCTCTTAGAATACATTGTTTGTTTCTAATTCCAAGAATCCAAATAATTATTAAAAACATTCCTAGATGAAAAAATTGTTTTATAAAAATTGTTGCACATTTACAGATAACCTTAAGTCTTCTTTTAGAAAATCAAAGCAAAGTAGATCTTCAAGGGAGACATCAGATATACAACATTTGAACCTACTCACCAGATTTTTTCCCACCTCCATAGGGATGGAAGATGTATACCGAAAAATCAGCAAGACACCCGGTGACACTCAACCCTCCAATGGCAGATGATGAAGGAGGGAAAGCACCCGACTCGGAAAGAGAAGGTCGCCCAGATTGGGGTGGTTTCGTAGGGCCAATGTCACCGTGATCCCTTTAAAAAAAAAAAATGACCAAATGATCATTCAATCTCTCTTGAGGCGAATTCTTCACAAAATCAAAACAATACGGTCACATCAAATGTCGCTTGAAAAATCCTATATCAAACGGAATCTCACCCGTACAGTTCTTCCTCCTCGGCTCTCTTCGAGGAGAAGACTATGTCGAGTGATGGGAGCTGAAGCATGCATTCAACTCGCGAAACTGGCAAGCACGAGAAGCGGAATGTAGACGGCTGCATGTGAAAATACACTATCACATCTACAGGGAATGAGGACGAAGATGCGGCTGAAGGAAAAGCATTACTTCCATATATATTACTACCCGTTCTCGACATTCCACCGCTTCCTCCACCACCGACCGCTGAACTGTCAAGGTCCATTGAGAAGATTGTGCTTCCAGGGCCTGTGCATACAAATTAACAGAATTACAATAGATTATTGGAAAATTCCGAAATTTAATTATTTTTTGCTAAATGAAAAGTAACCCTCTTATGCATTTTTTGATAAATGTACCTCTATTTGCCCATCGTGACATCTAAAAATTCATTTCTAAAATCTGGTTAAAGTGAAGACAACTTAGCGTAATGAAAAAGGTCAGAAATGTCTGATATCAAAATCAATTATTTTTCTCTTTATTCGTGCAATACTCAAGCCGTGTATGAAGAGAAAAAATGGAAAATACAAAAGCAGAAGAAGGAAATTGATCAAATTTTCTATACCAGTTTCCATTTTTTCCCATGAAAAGGATTCCCAAGAGGACTGGCTTTCAAGAAAACCTACATGCTTCAGAATAATAGAAAAACTATTCAGCAATTTTTAAACATACCTGTTCCACTTGTAGCAGTTGAAGACTTTCCATGAGATGGGGCAGGCTGGTTAAGGGACGGAGAAGGTATTGGTTCCAAAGTCTGTTCTAGGAATTCCAATATATGAGGGCTGATTATCGTCTCCTCTGGAATGCTCTGAAGTGTCATCCAAGCAAACAGACTGGCCTTCTTGATCCCTCCACCTTTGGTTCGCCCAGAACTATGTTGCTGCTGATACAAGTGAGTAGAGCCTTCACTCCTACCACCTGACATGTGATGAGCTTGGTCTGGGCCCAACCGTGGAGATGGAGCTAAAGGCATGTCTTCGTGTAGAGTTTTTGACTCATAATGAACCTATGACAAATTGAATCATGACAAAATCAATGTGAAAACCTGCTTTATCTGATTACCAATATTACAACTACTATTTTTGTTTAACTAATCAATTTATACATCAATTCTACTTCCTAGTTTGTTATTACTTGAAAATTAGTTAGAATTTTAACATTATCTTTAATAAGTATGAAAGATAAGTTGTATAATTGAAGCACAGAGAGGAGATGAGGGGGCACATAAGGGAAACATCGAAGATAGTTTGGGTGACCTGTATTTGTCAGATATGGAGTTACTTAGGAATTTAAGATTAAGGGATCTCTGATCAGAGAGAGAGAAAGAGAGGACAGGCCTAATGACTTATGGATAGATGAGGAGGTAGAATTATGAAGTGGGAGAACATGATTCTGAATTATGGAAATAAAAGAATTTCAAAGGTCTCTCAAGAAGTTTTAGGTTAGAGGAGGAAGCAGTACACCAAACGGAGGAGCAGTATTCAATAGCTGGCAGAAAACAAGACACAAAGAAAAGTACAAAGGGCAATGACTATCAATTTCACAGAAGCAGTAAATAAGGCCAAGTAAACACATGGCACAAGAAGAAATATTTTTAACGTGGTATGAATTAATAAAAGAATGATTGAAGAACACACAAAGGTTATTTCAAATAGGACAATTTCCATTAATCAGAACCTCTACTCAATGACAAAATGTACATTTTAAAACTCATTCACCACCTAATAAACGATAATCATTAAATAAATTAAGACTCACTTTAACATCAAGCCCTGGGATGTGGAATATAGTTATGTCAACAAGATGAGCAACAACAGCTGAGGTACTAGTGGTACTTCCCCCACTGCCTGCACCACCTCCAGCATACAACAAGCGAAGCTTGTTTGTTCCTCCTCCTCCCATGCCAGTGCCAGATATCGTGACGCCTACTTGCTTGCTACTGCTAGACTCTTGCTTCCCCCCTCCACCACCCAAGCCACGACGTGCCATGTTTGGACTGCTGGGAAAATCAAAGATTCCTCCAGAAACACTCCTTTCTTTCTTCATTTTTCTGAGCATTGGAAAAAGGCATTCATTAAATAGTAAACTTCACAAAGTTTGTGCAGAAAATATAACTGTTTCTCCACAAATAGGAATCTAACTTCATCAACTATGACATTGTGCAGTTAAATTCATATAAAAACATCCTAAAGTATCATACACTGGGTATAAGTTGAACTTTTAAGCTTTAAAAAAATCAAGGTAAGCCAAGTATTGAAATGGGAACCTTACACTCCCAGCGGATGACACTGAAGGTGGCTGGTTAACTTGAAATTAGCTTCATGTTTTATTCTTTAGGTCACAATGAGGTTTTCCATTTTGAACAAATATTACTGCAAATCAAAATACAGCCAGACACAGATTTAGCACCACCGTTTGTCCATCACCGACATTGGTGATAAAGTGAGAATGGAGGTAATGCATCTGATATAAATGAACCTACCACATAATCAGCTTATAAAACAAATTTAACACTCCAACTTTAAAGATAGTCCCAATGTTAAAACTCCAAAGAAAAATGGCAACTTACACTTTCAATTCTTCTTCCTTTGATGGATCTTTGGTATGGAGCACACATTTACCACTATTGATGAGGACTTTTACATCTAATTCAAAGTCTATATTCGGTTCTTGAGCCTTCTGAGTAAAAGGTGAAGAGCTTCCCCCAACTGGTGTTACACCAGGGCTTAGCACAGGTCCTCTATCACGAGTTGAATAAGGTGATAACAGAGGAACACTGAAAAAAATTTCATCATGAGAACTCTCAATATTACAAAAATTATACATTCATTTTACATTAAAAAGCAAGCAATTTGTTTTAGGGGAAAAGGTGCTTTTCATATGCTGAAAAATATTGTATTCTGTATAGATACGAGGAGATCAGGCAGTACCTTCCATCAGTCATGTCTGAATAATCTGAATGAGTTGGCTTATATGGTCTCCTGAGTTCTACTTTGCTCAAATCATCTTCCCACGAAGACTGTTCTGGGGGTTGAGGATGTGCCAGGCCCTCTTGAATGAACTGTTTTTGCTGCTGCTGCTGCCACCCTTCACTTAATTCAATGTCTCCTAAACTTAGTTCAGAATCTCCACCGCTTATTAGAGATGACTGCCGTGATGGTGAAGGAGTGCTGAAAGATGAAACACAGTCATTCACAAGAAAATTATTCATCTTAACTTTGTTATGTCTATTTAATATAACTAAGATAAGTAATTAATTTGTCAGTTTTTTCATACCATAATTTTCCGATTATAATACGCATTTTTTTCTCGAAATAGTTGATAAAAAGTCAGGGTGTGTATTATATTATATGGTTATAAATGCATACAACTTTTTTCAGTATGGAAATAATTTATATTGTCAAACATGTTTTTACCAATAAATCGTACATTTCAATGCATTTTGAAAACATTCCTCTAAATATTGTTTTTCAAAACAAAAATAAGAATATTTATTTATTTACTTTAGCTGTCAGAATTACTAAAGTAAACCATGTTGCTGGGTGGATAGAATGAACTGTTATTCTAACCAACCAGGTTAATACAAAAGGCAACATTGAGACTGAGGTTTTTATACATTGTATCGATCTTTAACGGGAGTCAGAATGTTACGTGATATTTTCGTAAACTCTCTCACACATATCTAGTTTGGCAGCAAAGCGCGAACTCATATTCCAACCGACCAGATTAATACAAAGGTGACATTGGGACAAAATGTTTTTATACAGCGTAGCATCAGGGAAAGTCAGAACATAATGTGATATTCTTGTAAACTCTCTCACATGTAGTATCAAAGTTCGCAGCAAGGCGAGAACTGTCCCGATACTACACATAGTCAAGTGAAATTACATTGGTCTTTTACAGAAAAATAGGTGCATATTATACATAATGATAAGAGAATTTTCACCTTTCACTCGTGAAAACATGGGTGCGTATTATATAGGTTGCGTATTATAATCGGAAAATTATGGTATGTACTTAAGTGCTTATGAAACAAGTGAGTCAGTCAGAATGCAAAAACTAGTAATACGTCATTTACTTTTTTATTTTACTATTTAATTAGAAAAGTGCTGATACAATGGACTCACCTGCAGATATTGTGGCTTTCACTAAACGTAACTCTTGGTCCAATTCCTTTTACCCTGAGTGAAGTGGAACGAGAAGGTCCTGAATGAGGTGAGCTTTCAAAGCTCCCAGTATGACCTCCGCTTAGAAGGATTGCCCCATCATCAGGGCTGCTGCAACCATAGAGAAGTTAAAAGGTCAGCTTTTTCAGTAATTGATAAAACTAATTAAAATATTTAAAGAATTTTTGTGACATACATTAATTATAATTACAAAAGGATTTTCATAAGCAACTTTGTAAAATTAAAGACTCAACTTAATGAAAAATAAAATGTGACAGGGTTGCCAGCAATGGCAACAATACTAACAAATGAACGACATGATCATTGCATTTATTAAAAGCTTTACAAGCAATATATTAAAGTATATTTAGAATACATATTTAAATACTACTTGGTATATGTCACATCGTTTTTAATTATTACACCTAGATGCTGTAATGGGACTAATAAAAATTAAGGCATTCAACTATTTTTAACTATTGCATAATATTTCAAACGGTGTAAGTTAGATTGTAACCAACAAATAATCCTGTGATAGTGTGACAAAAGTTAGAAAGCAATGAAAAAATTCAAAACTTTGAATCAAGGGCATGCAACCCATTGCCCTTGAAAGCATTTTATGTGGCCCACAAAGCTCTGATGAGAAAGTGATTTGGTTGTTTTAAATTTTAAAAGTTTTAATTACAGCCATAAAATCTTTTTTGGATAAATTTCAATGCTAAAAATTGTTAAATTCACCTTTATAATAAACTACAATCCCATAAGAACGTTCCAATGCGAGCTGTTATCTGTTCCGTCAAGGCATTTGCAACTTCTAATGCAACCCACCAATGCAGTCACATCTATCAATGCATTACATCACATAAAAAAACTGTACAGGCGACTCCCGAGATTCGACAGGGATGTGTTCCTGAAAACGCGGTCGAATCTCGAACAGATGAATGTCGAATCAGCACAAATTCAAACAATTAGAGAAGAAATAACAATGTCTAGACTGAAACTAAACCTCTCGTGGTCAGGCGGGCTGAAAATTACTTTGCATAAACTAGTTTCTAATTCGACCGATCAATCAGCTGGGTCGATTCGACTGGTCGAATTCTCGAGTTGGTCGAATCTCGAACGGTCGAATCTCGGGAGTCGCCTGTACAGTAACTGCTCGATTTAAGCCAAGGATACGATTCCGGGAAATGCAATGTATAACAAAACCTGATTTTCATGACCCCATTCTCCATCTTCAAAATGCCGTAGCACCTCTAATTTAACCTCCAAATTGATAGATTTACAAGATCTCCTCGCTGAAGCACTTTCTACACGTTTTTCACCCATATTTAAGGGTTGTGTGCAAATTAACGAATTTAAAAATCGACCATAATTACGCCAGAACACACTCAACAAGAAATAATGGGCAGGCTTTTGAGCTGCCTTGACGGAACAAGCAATGCCAACAGGGAGAAAAAACTCTTTGACTCAATACATGTCCCAATCTGTTTGGTGTTACAAATTAGATGACTTTGTAGGCGTCATCAGAGAAGAGATAGGCACATTGTATTTCTTCTATGATAGTGCCTCTTCTACTGAGAGGGAGGGGTGCACATTCGGGCATGTCTGCTGACTCAATACCATTCTCCCTTCTCCTTTGCATTTGGCTGCTCCTATACTCAAATCGACACTGCTTTTAGATACATAAAGATACATCCAATAACAATGTTAAGGTTGAAAACATACGTACTTTGCTTGAAAATATCAAGACAGCATGCAAA
Organism: Uropetala carovei; assembly: GCA_036926305.1. Lineage (NCBI taxonomy): Eukaryota > Metazoa > Arthropoda > Insecta > Odonata > Petaluridae > Uropetala > Uropetala carovei. Next base: position 11,249,662 of record JAXCHB010000043.1, read on the forward strand.
ACTATTTTTTTAATGCGGTAAATTTAATAAATGTTTACATGAAATTGTGATTTAAAACATCACAAAATGATGTTAAATCAAAATAACAGTTAGAGAGAAATGGCAGTAGAAATAATATAACAACCTTCATGTTAAATGAGCCGATATTGTGTGAGGACAGGAGAGGCTAATTTGGCAAATATGACCAGCTCTCTTTCCTTCAATAAGTCACAAAAAACTTTCTAAAACAATTTTCAGTGACAAAAATACACCAGTAAAATAGGATAATTTATTTCTAATCATTTCATCGCAATATTTTTTGTGTATTTTTTTATTATAGAGAATCCATTTAGTAACATTTGAGGATAGATTTAGCTACTTTAAGGAAATTGCATAGATACTCGTCACTGTAGCTAGTTACTGCAGCAGCAAAGCACCACAATGTAGCACTGCAGTGACGGTAGGAATTTTCAGCAGTGACGTTACATCAAAAAGACGTCAAGCAGGATGATTTAAATTGAGGACTTACTTTACATGCAATCAAAGTTGATATAATAAAAAACATATCTAACCTTTCCATATCCTGCTGATGGTCAGGGGAAGAGGATCCCACAAAGGAATTGGATCGAAATGTGCCGGGTCTTGCTGGGATAGCCATTCCAGATGTTTTCTTTGATATGCCTAATGCACCAGACCCACCAGAAACCACACCAGCTGTTCCAGCTCCACCGAGCCCAAACTTTCCTTTAATGGAAGAAGCTCTCACACTTTGCCTTCGAAGCTTCTGGATCATGTCTCGTCTGAAGTCTTTAAACACCATTGCCTCCAGTTCGTGTAGCCGTCTCATCTCCTGTTCTATTGTGCCATGCGAAGCACCGAGAGAACGCAAGTCATTGATGATTTTTGCCTGTTCATTCATTTCTTTCTCAATAAGCTTTGACCTCTGTCTCGCATCCAAAGATGGATTACGAGCAAAAGTTTGGAGTAGATTATCCCCTGGAAGATATCTGGTGCGACGCAGGCCTATGCTTTCCTGTAATAGAGTTATTAAAGATATGTTATAATCAAGGAAAATTAAACAGAAATATGTCTTGTGTTAAAGCAAACTTAAATTCTTGGTTATTCTTAATCCTATGACATGATATTTTTTCTCAGCTTGTACACTTCTTTTGGTATAATTTCAGCTTGCAGACAAAGTTATGTTGTAAGCTTACTTTAACACATTTACTTAATTTAGAAGACTATATAAAATGTCCTTTTGAGTAATACATGGTACAGCCATAACACAAAATCGAGATAGCAAAAATATGGTCCAAAAGAATAGAGGTTTGTCAAACCTGAGAGGTTCTGGTACCATCAACTCGATCAGCATCGTCACTATCATCATAATCAGTGGGTACTGTTCCCATTCCTCCACCTGGTTGCCCCAAACCTTCTTCTTCTTCTTCCTCTTCAGCACCAGTCAGAGTTGTGAGGGTGTGTCCCAATGCTGATAGCTGCTTCCCAACATTCACATCCAAGTGTATGTCTACACCCTCCATTTGCCACTGTACATTCAGGATCCATTTGGCATTCTCTGAATTAAAAAATAGGATTTAAAACTTGTTAGCATGCCATATTAAATTTAAATTATAACCCACTGAGAAACAATCATAATAACATGATTTTAGCACCACTAATTACAAATACACTGTGCCATATCTGCTTGTATAAGCATATGACATTTGATTAATTCAAGAATTCTGACTTGCTTCTTTCCTACAGATAAAATAAGATAACCCATATTCTACGTAATACTCTAATAAGACACAATCACTCATATTGTACATAAGGAATTAAAATGTTCCTACTGCTTAAAATTGTAATTTTTATAAAACATAATTTAGAAAATGTTGTTAATTACTTACACAGGAATAATCACATAAAATGTGAAAAATACTCACCACCACCCTGCTTTTGAGCAATAGTTCGACTGCAAACTTCATACGTTCCCTCAGACACCACGCACAGATTGGTGAGACTTGAATCTGCTGCATCTGGTTTCCAGTCATCCAAACTTGTTTCAAAGTCATCGGCAAAACGAAGGCAAAGACCAACAAAACGACCCTTACTGACCAAAGAGCCAGAGCTGCATGCAGATATGCTGGTGCTTTCTAACGTCACCACAACGGCTCCACGACTCTCTCCTCCTATCCCAGAATCACCAAGACCAGCTTGTTGCGGGTGGGCACCCTTGCGATGCCCCATACTGTAAGCCTATGAAATAATTATGATCCCAAGTTATATTGCAGTCTTTTATCAACTTAGTGCTCAAACAAGTAACAAATATTTCAATAATGAACCATATTGTAAGGTAGAAATTCGCAATCAAAATATCAAGACATGTCAATGCAAAGCAATTAATTCTCCGCTATACCTCATGGAAACTGTAATGCCTAACGAAACAATGTATAGCAAAATCTATTTTCCCATAATGATAAAAGTATGGGTTGTTCCTAGTGGACATTTTGTGGCATATTTGTAATACATGATAATACAGTACATACAACATATTATGTTAAAAATAAGCAAACACAATAAATAAGAAAACCAACAAAATTAATATATATATATAAAAACACTCAACAGAGCAGATATATTTTGCAACTTTTATGGGGTGGCAAAATGAAAATAAACACAAAATGGAATTAAATTACATAAATAATAATAAACATGAAATTAAAACAATTAAATTATAGTAAAAATATACATATTGCAATTGGAGTTTTTTGAATTTTGCTTTTGGCTCTAAATGAAAAATGATGTACGAAGAAGTACTGCATGGTGGAGAATTAATACACTCAAACACAGCGACAAGTAACATTGTTCAGTATGAAATATATACAACATTCTACTGTTTCTTTTGCCTCCCCTGAAAATGAGTAATAAAAATTTTGTCCATTGAGATTTGAAAAGATTACATAATCTATGTAATTTATTTATGAATTTATTAAAGTAATGAAATAAAAATTGTTATTACCGAAGGCAGAGCGTTAAGAGGGAGACATATCCCCATATCATCCACAGTGAGCTGCAAAAATAATGTTCCCATATGTGGAGAGCTTAACTGACTGGTAAGTTGACCAAAAGGAACTTTCTCAAAAACCTGTAAAATTAAGTAAAAAATTTTAGAAAAAAATCGATCAATACAAATTTTCACATGGAAAATACTTTCAATATGGAAATGGCAAATAGCAAGAATTAACCTGTTGAGTCGCTGTTAAGACCTCCTTGTTAAGGCAGCTTCTCTGTTCATTCCAGTATTCATATGCATTGCGGTAATTGAGCCAGACTAATATGGCCTTATCTACAGCCAATGGCTGAATGTAAATCAATGGTCTTCGAAGGGTAATAAGAACAACTTCTTTGTCTTCTTCATTATCTCCACCAGTGCCCACTCCACGTTGGACCATTTCATCTTGGAATGCATTTCTGAGCCCTGATACAAAATGGGACAATAAAAATTAATTAAATATTCAACATCTACATATACAGGTACATAAGCTTTTTTCTATGGAAATTATAAATTATATTATTCAGTAATATTATCAGCTAAAACTTTTTTTAAATGAATGATCACACTGAATAAAATATCATCTATTCATTAAATTCATCCATGAATTTTTCTCAGATTGCACAAAAAACATTTTCTTATGTGAAAAATAAGTCACTATAGTAAAACTCTCAGGCATAACCACCAAAGCATAAATCGATTTTTATTCAGAATGACTTTATGAAAATAATTTTGTGTGAAAATTGGACATTCCGTGCCTTATCTTCTTCCTAAGGATACACATTGTTTAATTTTGATAACATTGCTGAAGCAAATAAAAGAAAAAACAAATACATATTCTCCAGTATATAAGACTCACTTTTTTGTTGCAAAAATGTGTCCTAAAATCATGCTGCATCTTATACAACAAAGGTTTAAATGCCAATAAAGCGCAGCTTATATGCATGTAAATACGGCAAATAATTTTACTGCAACTCACCTATTCTGGTTTTGAAAAATGCAAACTGCTGGAATTCCGGTTCAGCCTCTTCAAACATAACATTCTTTATCAGTTGGCCAAGGCTTAGATTCACGTCCACCTGAGCCTTTCCAAATATTTTCATCGTCGCAGGGCCTGAGTTTCCTCCATTTGTGCCACCAGGAGCAGGGCCTCCCCTGACATTCCCACCAGCTGGAATACCATCATCGTTAATGTTTGCTTGCCTCTGAGGTCTTGGTCTGCAGTGGGAATGACTGGAAGTTGTAGGTGCAGTTGATACATTTTGAACTCTGTTGGAAAGTTGAAATTCAACTGCACCCGTTTCAAGTCGGACGGCTGAGTTTGTGGGTGTGGTGGCAGTCAATTGGATGCGCTGTAAAATATCGAAATATGTTTAGAACCATTACAAAATTTTGAAACTAATTTACTGTTAGTAAACATTTATTCTAAGAATACACTGACAACATTTTAAATGACAAATATTGTCAGATAAGAAACAAATAAATCATAAATCTACTTTAATATTAAGTTTAGAAATGTCACTGAAATACTAAATTACCGTATATACCTGAATATAAGACGAGGTTTTGTTCCAATTGTAATGACCGAAAAATCGCTAGTCGTCTTATAATCATGCGGTGCATAATAGTTTGACTGACAGAGGAGCAGAAGGCAGAGATAGGTAGAGATGGGAAGAATTGAATAGCTATAATCGAAATACAGTCAGACCTCATCTTTCGCGGCTTTATCTTTCGCGTGTTTCAACCTTTCGCGGTTCTGCATTTGCGACCAATTTTGTTTTTCGCGGTCTTATGTTTCGCTCTTTCGCGGAAAAAATCACGGAAAAGACTGCGCGAAATTTTACATATATGAAATCAATCGCGTTTTCCTCACATTTTCTCTCATAGTCAGGCCTGAAAAATGTTGTTACGGTATTCTGATATGTAAAAATATTTACGTAATTTTAAAAAATCGATACGTGTATCTATTTTTTAAAAGTATATATATGACATGTGTACGTGTCTTATACATTCTTTTAAATATTTTTAGGATACAATTCTCCCACACTTTTGTGTCCCTTCGCATGTGAAAAGTTGCAGAATATAAGCTGGCATCACCGTTCAGGAGCCTTCTGTCTTTATTACGAGAGGGAAGTTCCTAGGGGAAAGACTGAACTCTTCACCCTTCCGATTCAGGATCATTGGGTTATTTGCTCAGGTTTGACATAGTTCAAACACTTAAGCTTTGCGTTTTAGGCATCATTTATTATTGGTGGAGTTTCACAGAGGTTTTCAGGAATGTAACCCCAAGAAAGACATGGTCTGCCGTATTTGGGGAATTAGCCCCTGCAAGTTAGGCAACCTCCATTTTTTTCTTGATTCTACTACGAAACTTAAATAAGACTTTATTTTCTGATACTTTTTTCGTCTTCTTTTAACTTAAGTCTCACTTTCATTGAAGTTAATTTTTCCATCTCTTTCTCTATTTTTCTGCGGTCACCAATACAAAGGACAAATGATCCATTTTTGCTGGGATGGGAACCAAACCCTGTATTTCCCATTGCCTTAATTACTTCACTTTCGCGATTTCGTCTTTCGCGGTGTTTTCAGGAACGTAACCCCCACGAAAGATGAGGTCTGCCTGTTTTCGATTCTTAAAATCATTCGAAACAATCGATTATTAAAAGTAGTAGTAGAAAATGAATCGATTCAAATGTATTAGAATACAAATACTCTCTTGAATTTTATTATATTTATGCATTTTACTTCATTTGGTAATTTATTAAAAGTGTTGGCTTGGCTGACAGATAGCGCCACTATGCGATAGCTCGAAATGTTTGTTCGTCAGCTGATGTACGAAAGTTGAACGTACGAAAGTCGAGGACTGCCTGTAGTAGTAGTAGGTTGAATGGGCAAAAGATTTTGCACCAACATATGTAATTTGATCCTAACATGATATCATAGTGTGTTGACCACAGACAAAGTGAACCATCTATGACTGTAGTAAATTCTATGTGAATTAAAGTCTTCATGATTGTTAACTATCCATTTTTACGTAAAAAATATGGGTGACCACGTTGAGAAGAGAGGTTCTACACCTTCACAAATATCGAAATCATTGCCTAATAGTTATGATGAAAATTTTAAACTTGCAGTGGCGAAATATGCTGATGAAACTAACAATTGTGCTGCAGCAAGAAGGTTTGGTGTCACTGAGGCAAATGTGAGGCGGTGGAAAAAATCACAGGAAATGCTAAAGTGTGCAAGTTTAAATCGGAAAGCATTTGTAGGCCTAAGGAAGGACGCCATAAAAATTTAGAGGACCAGTTAATAACATTTGTGTCAAATATTTGTTCCAAAATATTCAATTGAAAATTCCAATCAAAATTGCTTATTTCAATTGGTTCAATGTTCATTACTCAATGGTATAATAAACCTCCATCATTGTGTGCATAATAAATTTTTTCCTTTCATTAAGAGTTAAAAATGGGGGGTCGTCTTATAATCAGAGTCGTCTTATATTCGGGTATATACGGTATGTACATCTATTTATTATTAAAAGTAATGCTATAATTTTAAATTTCTTTTCATTAAATTTAAAATTTTTTGTTTGAACAAAAATAGTAAATTATTATATTAATTGCTATAAAATCAAATTCCTGGCAGCTTTTAAGTACAGTAATACCTCGATATACGAAGTAGATGCGTTCCTTAAACTGCATTAGTATATTGAAACTTCTTATATCGAATAACATTAATATAATAGGATGAGATACTAACCTTAATAATTTAAAATCCTATAACATAAAACTTTTAATAAGTACTAATTGCATTTTTAAAAGATTGTATTTTTAAATAGTATTATACTATTTATTGTACATACATTGTGATCACGATAACTTACACTATTAGAAGTAAAAAGTGTATGTAAAATTTCACTTTTGTGCTAACGAGATAACTTTCCGTGATTTTATGACTGTTCCAACAACATCTGCGCATGCTTTCATTAGTTTCGGCATTTGATGTAAAATAACATTCTTCGGTAAACAACAATCACTTTTTGCAAATTAAACATTTTATCGTGGCAAAAAACAACACAATGTCAGAATTCTTACAACGAAGATGACGTTATGAAGATAACTTGAAAACAGTCAATACCTATGTAACGCTTGACGAAACGAACAAAACCTGAGAGAATTAGATGTATTGAATCTGATATTCAATGCCTAACTAAGATCATGAGTTCATTAGTTCTGAGCCAGAAGTTATTCCATCATCATGTACACTAACATTATAGGCATTGATTGAATTGGCTCAATTTTCATAAATACTAAGTTTGTTATAGCGAAACTTCGTATATCAACTATTCGTATATCGAGGTATTACTGTATTATATTTTTACTTCCAAAATAAAATTATCTTGAATTTTAACAAAAAGTAAACACACCTTGATGCGAATGACAAGTGAAAACAACAGTCTTTTAAGGGATGAATTAGCTGAATCCTCTTGGCCTTCGAGCCAAATGGGAACTGGTTTTTCACCTCCATAAACCTTCTGAACAACCTCATTCACCTCCTATTAAAGTAATTGAAAAATAGCTTCATCACATGTGATATCTTTAACTGAATTATAATAGAACAAGAAGATTAACGACAAACTTACTTTCATGAAGACTTTTTGAACAAATACCAAATGATTCAGTAAGTCAGTAGTTAAAGAATGTTCAAAAACTCCTATTTCAGCAACGGCACTTAAATAACTGCCTTGTCGGAGAATAACTCCATCTAAAAAAATGATGCAATTTTTATAAATACTCATTCTACAATGATTACATGGCTGTGCAAGAATTATTTTATTTCGACAAATTATACATTGATATATATATATACAGTAGAACCTCATAAATCCGGCACCCTCGGGACCTAGCCCGAGCCGGATTTTAGAAAATCCAGGTTTTTTGAAAATGTTGCACATTGACTAAGTATCCAGGGGCAAATCGGCCTATTTTGGGATAAAACAAAATAAAGCTTTTGTAATCTATATAATTTATTTCAAATTTAATCAGAAATCACGCCAGAATATTTTAAAATATGAAATACATACACAAAATGTATGTAAATAAACATGCAAAATATTAAATAAATCATAATAGACGCCTTGCTCTCTTGCCACCCTTGGCTATGCCACTGCACCTTCATACCATATCACGGCCTTTACGTAAAAAAAATAAAATACATAACATTAAAATCCAAAATTTACGCCAAAACTAATAAAAGAAAGAATCATTAACAACTGGACGAATTTGGAATAAGGTCATAGCAAATTTAATGCACACCAATTTACACGTCTCGTTTCTACTCTCGATAGCTAGACGATAAGGTCGAGACAGCGTCTTTAGTTGTGGGAATGCAAGTTTCATTTCATTTCAGTGTTGGAAGTTTTTGAAGGTTTTTCTGCGAAATTGTCTTGAACATATCACACAGATTGCTTTATACATAGTGATCTTTGCTTAATAAGTTTATCTTTAATTAGGTACTAATTCATCATAGCCTGTGATTCGATGCATGACCGCTGCTCTAAAGCCGATATTGTATCAGTGACTAATTCTACGCAACGGTCTATTGAAGGCTTGTTTGCAGCTGCATTGTCATCATCGTCACTTTCACTTTTTTCATAATTCTCACGTTCGGGTTCCAAAACCATTTTAACTATTTCTCCGTCAGGTAGCTGATACACTACAGGCACTTCATAGTCGATTTCCATCCAGTTTTCAACATCTTCCAGACCCTTCGTGAAATCGTTATTCGTCGATCCCTTAGCAAATTTCATAATTTCAGACACCAGTCTCTTTTTGTCACTAACATTGAAACCTAGAAAATCTGGTGGTGATTCATCACATTCTTCAAACATGCTTGCAGGCCACAAATTATGCCAGGCATTTTTCAGTGTTGCGGCCGTTACATCAGTCCACGCTTTAGCTAGAGTCCAATTCGAGTCCTTAATGTTAAATTCCTTTTTAAATCCGTGAACACCTTGGTCTCTATTGCAAGCAACAAGCAGTTTCTGCATAAATTGCTGTCTGTAATAGCATTTTAGTGAGCTTAATATTCCCTGATCCATAGGTTGAATAATAGATGTACAATTTGGAGATAAATAAACCACACGCACGTTACCCAATACCAAAAGTGATGCATCAGGATGGGCAGGACAGTTATCTAATGTCAGAATTATTTTACAATCATCACCTAGTCCATTAGATTTACAATAAGCACGTGCCTCCGGTGCAAAATAATTCAAAAACCAATCCAACATTATTTGAGGAGTCATCCATGCACGTTTATTAGCACGGTAGTTGACAGGAAAATTCTTTACACTCTTTAAAGCAAGAGGGTTTGCACTTTTACCAATTACAGTTAGCTCTAGTTTGTGCGTACCTGCTGCATTTTCGCATGCACGAACCGTCAGCCTCTCCTTTGACTCCTTCACTCCAAATGCCATATCCTCATCGGCGGCTGCAAGTGTGCTCCGAGGAAGACATCGCCTAAATAATCCTGTCTCGTCCGCGTTATATATTTGCTCTGCAGTAAAATTTTCATCCGAAATTAACTTCCTAAACTCCTCTACAAATGTTTCGGCAGCATCCGAATCGGCACTAAGTTCTTCGCCAGACACTGCTAATTTTCATATTCCATGGCGAAGCTTGAAGCGATGAAGCCAACCTTGCGAATAATAACAGGTTTTATTGATTTTCAAATCGCCGTGGAATTTCTTTGCTTTGCTGTATTAGCAATAGGCCTGATACCGGTACACCTTCACTTCTTCTTTGTCGAAACCATTCAAACAATACTCTATCGATATCGTTGACCCTTAGAAGTGTCACTGTCTGCATAAAATGTCAGCAACTCACTTTTTCGTTTCTTCAAGTCATACACAGTAGAATTGCCTACGCTATATTCTTCACAAAGTCTCTTAACTGAAGCACCTTTTTCAAGTTTCCTTAATAAATCTACTTTTTGTTCAAAAGAAAGAGATTTATGTTTACGCTTCATAATACTACTGGAGGGGTTTTCAGCTTTTTTTTTTAAGACATTCCAATATGAACTTGAGCAATATCACACTAATGAAAAACACATGCGATCGCTACGAATCTGAACACGCGACTGTATACAAGTTATACAATGTGACTGTGGAAAATATTCCCTAACACGTACCAACATGTATTGGTCAGCTGACAATTGGACTCACTCACACATACAATGTAACTGCTGCCGTCAAATTCGTTCTAGAATTCACGAATTTTGATGCGAAGCGGTGCGTTTATCGTTCCATAGTGGATTAGGCTACCCGCGGAAAAAATTTTTAAAAGTGCACTTTTCAAGAACTGCCGGATTTTTGATAATTCCGGATTTTCGAGTGCCGGATTTATGAGGTTCTACTGTATATTTATTTATTTATATATAGGCTGTATTATACAAGCCCCAAGCCCAAAATTTCACCAATAATGTCAGAAAAAAAAGACACTAATCCAAGACTGAGCACAAACCAAAGACTATATTATCTTGACCAGAGTCTGGACCTTAAGCCAGGCCTAGAGTCAGGCCTGAACCTATGAAAAAATGGTCAAATTTCACCATACAAAAACCTACCAGCAAATTGTGATTCAGGTGGATTGTTTCCATCTTGCACATATTCTGCCATTACGTGAACCTTTGGTAGTTCAATGCTGGCAGCTGATGGAAGATTTGCCTCAGTGACCTTAATAAGATGAAACAAAAATTAAAACTAAATCCAACACTTATTCTAACAGATCATTTTAATGTTAGTTGCCAATTAAACTGAATTTTTAAAACAACAGTTATTTGGAAAATTTTAACTCCCTTCTTTGCTTTCTTTATATCAACCTGAAAAGAAATGTAATCAAAATAAATAATGCATTAATTAGGAAATCTACTTATTAATTTACCTGTAACTTAGTAGTAAAGCTAAGTGAATGCTGAGGAAGATCTATGGTGAATTTTGCCTTGCTACCAGTAATTCCAGTACTGTTTACTTGGTCCATTTTGTATTGAGCTTGCAATGATGGTAGTAGAGCAGCTGTTATTCTTAAGCTCTATAATTCCATAAAAAGATGAAATATAAAAAATAATAGTTGATAATTTATATGATTCCATAGTATATATACATTCAACATTAAATGCCAAGGTTAAATATTTCACTAAAAACAAGTTAAAAAATTAACAAGCCTTGAGGCTTCAAGATAAAATTTAAGGTTTTTCAATGATATTATTAAAAATAACTTAAATATTTCACTTTCATTATCATTATGAAATAGCCAAAAGAGTAAATATACATGAGAACTTACTTAGGAGATTGTATGTTTTTAAACTTAAAATCAAATCTTAACCATTATTTAGAGGAAATATACAATTTTGTAATAATAAATGTCACAGATCACTTCTTCAACAAAGCTTTGCAGGCTGCAATAAATGCTCACAAAGGCCATAGGTTGTATGCCCCTGCTCTAAATACCATATATACTTGTATATAACGCACACCTGTACTTTTTGCCAAAAAATCCAACTTTTTCTCATAGCCCGTGTATAACGTGCACCCTTAATTTTTGTGGGCTATAAGAACAAAATATATCATCATGTTAAGTATGAACTAGAGTAATATAAATAAATATGTTAAAGCATTAAATTACTGCCAGTTAACAATTTTAGAATGCTTGGACTTGCCCATAAGTATTACGTTCAATAAGCTCCACATTATGTCTTAGAGAGACATCATCAATAATGAAAGCAAATGAGTTGAGATGGCAGCAACTTCATACAGTAAGTTGGTCAAACTGATGCCGCATAGAAAACCACAGTGCCACTGCTGCCAATCCTTTTAAATCAGACAAAAAGGGATCTATAAAATAGAAAGAATTTAGATTTATAGTGGATGTTGGTTCTCTCTTTCCTATCTCATTCTAAAACTGTTTAATAGAAGGAATAACGTGAAAATTTAACAAACAAATCTGGAAACAGGAAATGCAACAGTTAAGAATAAGTTCATACACATCATTATACGGGTTTTAAATTACTTAGATTGTTAATTGTACAGGCGTCCCTTGCTATTTGTTCATAACCAATTATAACCAAACACCCATTCATTTGTCCATTCTCTCGCTTATTCATCCATCGAAATAGCTAAGACCTATGAAGAGGGACTCTCAGACGATTACTCATCAAATGATGAGACACCATGGATTTATCGTTCTCAGCAGTGTAAACTTATAACCTTACAATCGAGAAATGAAAACATCACATAGGATGTCTGTCTTCCCCTTGTGACTGAGGCTAACAGCAAATTAAAGCACACCACTGAGATGATTACATCATCACGCTGAGTTTAGGAGTTTTGGGTGATCTGTTTTAGTGTTTGTTCAACCACTGACTCCACTGGTATCAGCTACTTGGCCTCGCTCCGTGTTGTTGTTCGTTCTTCCTTAGTTTGCATTTCGGTGTAATTTTATATTGTTGAGTGCGAATTTGAGCTCTGTGTTTGTGATTAAGTCAATCAATTACATGGCGGCCACATTTGTAGTTGCATTTACATCGCGCCTTCGCAGGCCTCATAAAATGCTCCCACGGTCTGTAGGTTCCTATAGATTGTGTTTATAGTACCAATAACTCCATAAAATAAGGTAATATCAATATTTTGGTCTGCTTTTTGGGTTTTCAGGAATGAATTATACATTTATAACATTGCATCTAAAGGAAATAGCCCTCAATATTCGTCTTTTCGCTTATCGTCCAGTTTCTGCATAACCAATTAAGGATGAATATCGAGAGATGCCTGTACATACTAGAATCATTAACTAAATAAAATTATTTCATTTACTTATTCTATGTTTTTTGTTTTCGATGCGTGTTTTGTGGGAAGTCTATCTGGTGAGTTTGCAAAAATTACAGCAATCAGCTGATGCGTTAGTGAAACATGGAATATTTGGAAAGGATGGAATTATAACTGTATAGAAGTAATTAGGTGTTCTATATGTATAACTGATATATGTATAACCTAGATTATTGATAATTGTTGTGGTTTTCCCCTTAATTCACCCAAAAAGCGAGAATCTGGTACGAGGTAGGTTCACTTAAATTTCTGATTTTAAGTGCCCAAAAGTGTTACCCGTGTATAACGCACACCGCTACTTTATGACCTGAAATTTGGTCTTCAAAGTGGGCATTATACACGAGTATATACGGTACATACACATGAATAGACGACTTGTCTACAGTCTGATCATTTCCCATTTGCATAGCATATGAACTCCACAGATAAATAAATTTATACTTAAGAATAATAAAATAGAAGAACCTGTAGTATGATGGAGAACTGCATGACAAGAGGTTGAAGTAAATGCGACGTTTCTGGTTCTGCTTCTCTTTCCCGAAGAGATGGTGTGGCAAGCAATGAAGAGACAGTGTGTTGAGGAAAATGATGCGGAGATGTAAATGCAGTTGCTGCAGTTGCACTTGGTGCAGCAGGGGCTGGAGCAGCTCCCAAATCAGGGACTGCTGTATTTCCCATGGTTTCTTCTGAGATGGTCCCACCACGGCTGATTCGACTGGACGATCTGGTTACACGAAGTTCCTAACAAATATAAAAATAAAAATTCTTACAGTAGTTCAAAAATTTATTTATATAACACCTTACAGTCATCCAATTTTAATTCTAAATGACTTATAAGATAAACTGAAAGAGGAAGTACACGTGAAACAATAGATATTATTGCCAAAAATGAAAAATAAATGGTAAATATTACTTAACTGCACCAGTAAATTCAGTATGATCATAATTTATAAAATGTGACAGGCTAAACTGTGGTTAGGACAAAATATTAAAGAGTAACATAGACATATTTAATTTAAATTTTTATAAAAATATCACTCTAAATATCTTTTTCAAATAAGACAACTATGTTAAGTGGTTTCAAGCCAAAAGATGCAGCAAAGAATTCCTCAATTCCAAAGCAGAATATTATTTATGAAGACTGCATGGTGAACATCACAATAATAAGTTATTTTACTTGTAGAGTTGATGAAAGCTGCTTGGATCCACGTGTCATCATTCCATGAAGAGCCACAGGATGTTGAGGAATATCTACACAAACAGGGCCAACGGTAAGGAGACCAGAATTCTTGTCTTTATATCTTCGAGATAAACTCGAATATAGGGCTTGTGATTTCCCAACAGTCACCTTCACAACAGTCCTGGAATATTTTAATAAAAAAGTACATTAAGAGTCACATGAGAAATCAAGCAAAACGAGAATACAATATGGCAGTCAACTCTATCCTAATCTACTTCAGGAACTTACTGCTGGTTTGGTGCCACTCCTTCAAGCAACACAATCATTGTCCTTCCAACTTGACCGGCAAGAGAACATTCAAGGGAAGCAGGTCTACTTTTACGTCTACATGTTAGACTGGCTTGCAAGCTGGATATTTCTGCTTCCAGCTTAAGACCACTAAGGGTAGCCAAGAGGCGTGTACGCTGTATTCGTGCTACACCAAAGACTACCAAACGAGTTCTCTCCCTCATTCCACTCCCTACTAATGCTCCTAAGAAAGAATAATATATTGCTGTTACAGTGTAATGTGATAAGTACAAGCTTACATAGATTAATACGGAGAAATTCTGTTTTCTTTTTGACTAAAATACATGCTCATGGATGTGCCAATTTAATTGCAGTGCAATGTAACCTGTTATACTTTTGTTAGCAGTTCACTATCATATTAATAAATATGTTAGAACATTTAAAAAGTTCAAAATGTAAATTATGAGCACATTGGTTAAATAACCATGATTATTAGGTGGGTTCTGAATTCATTATTTAAAGTCTTTTTTAATTCATGAAATCAACAAAGACATCTTTTTTTAAAAGGTAAAATTTCACAAGAAGACTAATACATTAACTAAAATTTGTATCTTAGAAATCTTTTCTCACATTTTTAAATGTGTGTAAATGGAGTAAAATATGGCAGTTACTATAAGAATAATGTAATAAAATAAGAAATATTAACAAATGACAAAAAATCTTTTTTATTTAATTCACAAAAAAGTTAAATCTTATCAGTAATGCACAGTATAGAAATTTGATTTATATCTTTATCCTGAATACCTATTAACTATTATAACTGACTAAGATTTTAGTTCTCAAATACACAAAAACAAACCTAGTTGATGGTGCCTAGGCTCAGAAAGTTGAGGTGTATGACCACGAGATGATGTATCTGCAGCAACAGACACTCCCCCATCTACTATTCCCTTCTCAACATCCTCACTAGACTTGACCTCTGTTAAAATATCATATTTGCGATTTCCTTTGTATCCCTCGGAGATGTCAGCAGGTGCCATGGAAAATCTAAATTGAACGGGAACAAATAATTCACTTCAATAACCAATATTAAGACTCTCCTAAAATTATACAGTAAAATGTTGACTGCTTCAAGAATGAAATGAAAGTTTACATAAAGAAGACAAGTGTGGAAAGAATTGTAGAAAAATGTTCATAAGGTGCTTTTTTTCAATTCCTCCTAGAGTTGAAAATAATTGAAAATTTTTCAGAAAGCTTTATGAAAATAGGTCATAAATTTTGCTAAAATTAATAGAATAGCATATTATTATTATTTTAGGATTATGATGTCATCATAAGATTACATCTTTAGTTAAGATCGATGGCATCATATAAGTCTATAATTCCTTTTAAAAGCATAAAAACAATGCTATGCAATAACATGTTTCTTATTTAAAAGCACTGGACTTGTTGCCATGGCAGTTGGTATTTTCCATTGTTGAAAATCAGAATTTTTTAAAAAAACTGTGCTCATTCAGAACAGATTTGAATTCAGCATTAACTTGGACCCAAAAATTACCTATAATACACAACCAATTAACGTTTTCAAACCTATGAGTGATGGTTTTAGTCTCTGGCATGGTGGCATAAAGGTCCAAAAGGTAGTATATGGTCTTCCAACAATGAGGTGGTGCCAGTGGTAGCGGCTGAGCTTGAGGTGAGCTTGGAATCTGAGTTTTGATGATCTTAGGTGGAACTGATGGCTCTGGAATTTTAAGTAATGGCTGTTCTGACATGACAGGTGGCTCAGCTGTGATCGTTGCATGAAGGGACATGTCATCGTGGCTCAGTCCCAAAGAAGAGAGTGATGCTGGAGGCACAGGAGATGGTAATGGATGATGAAGTGGATGATGGTGATGAGGATGTGGTAAGGAATGGTGAAGGGGTTGAGACGGGATCTGCTGGATTTCCATTCTGGAAGCAGTTGGGCTAGAGCCAAATGTTGGAGTTGTCACAGCTTCACTGAGGTTCATGTAACCAGCTGTAACAAAAAAAATGTTATTTTGAATGACGAAATTTAAACAGAGATCTGTAGAAAAAAAACTTATGCTTGATGACAAAAATATATAATTAACATGCATCGTTGAAAACTCATTAAAAGAGGGATCCCAAACTATGACCAGCAGCCCATTTCCGGCTTGGTTAGTGATTTCATATTACCTTATCAATTTTTTAAGATGCCTCTTTTTAAATTTGCCTGCAAGTAGGGTTGTAATCCCAGGATCCCATTAAATATCAGAGACCCAAAATCTCAGGATTTTTACTAAGATAATCTTGTGATTTCAAAATTTTCATATACTGTATTTAATTGATTGTAAACCAACCTTTTTTTTTTACTTTTTTAATTCCTTAAAAATTGCCACTTGGCTTAGAACTGAGTCTTAAAAATCGAAATAAATGTTTCGATAGATTCACTCTCGGCCATCTCTAACATGCGCATAATCCTGGGATTCCTCGAGCCAACAGTCATTGTGTTGTCGTAAGTTTAGTTATTACCTTTTTTATTTAATTACGCATTCATACTTTTTCGTATTTTTTTCGTAACAAGTCCTGGAAAACTAGGACATCTGTACACCCAACATGGAATTTTCCTTGTGTGCCCTTGTGAAAAGTGGGGGTCGGCTTACAATCGATTAAATACGGTATTCAGTATTAGTAACATTTGCTCTGGGATTTGGCTTTTAATGTATCAATTCTATAGAGAATATACACATAGCCTGATCAATCATTTGAAAGGTCATATGTGATCTTCACAGTGAAATATTAATCCTTATGTTGGCCTTTTAGTAAAAAGTTTGATGGTCTGAGCATTGAAATGTTAAAAATTTTCAGGCATGCTAAACTGTACTGAATTTAATGCTTTATGAAGAGATTAAATTGACAATAAAACAAAAAATATAAAACACATTAAGATGAATTATATGATATCATACGTGAGAAAATTAATCACAGAAAAATATTTCTAAATAGCATATTGAGGTTTTAGGTTAACGAGTGTCTATCTTATACATCACCCTAAATAAGATAGCAACATAATGAAAACTTAATAACCTTTCACACTCTTGCTTGTGGATCTGAACTTCTGGGCAAAACTTTGAGGCCTGGATTTAAGAGAGGCAGACGGTGAAAGACCCTTTGGATTACTAGTGGAATTGGAGAGACCCAAGGTAGGTGTCAGTGTGGCCATTTTCACAGGATCCATTGGCCCATCTTCATACATTGCAGCATGTTCTTGTAGGTCTGAAACTTAATTGGTGAATAATTTTACAAATGTCAATGGTATAGGACAAAAATCTAAAATTCTGTTCGAAATAATTTTGAAAATATATGTTTGTGATGATGCTCAAATTTACAACTATGTACTTAAATAAAACATGAAAAATCTAAATTTAGTTATATTCTCAAAGTTACTTTAACAATGATTTTGTTTGTTCATCTATAAACATGTTATAAAAGATACCTTAATAATCCTAGGCTATTAAGGTATTACTAGACTATTGCTACTAGATAAGAATTAACCTCTATTTTGGCAAAAATTATTTTCATTTGTAAAAATGTTGTCAAAGGACTGAAGGAATATTTCAAAATGCAACAAAACAAAATTACCTGAAGAGGATCCATTTTTGGGATCTATTATACCACTCAATTGAGGAATTGGAGCAGGATGAGGCAAGAGACTGTGAACCTGTTGCTGCTGACCACGTAGTTCCATTTGTGTTTCCTTCACATTTTGATACATGTTGCTGATTTGGTGAAGAAGACGAAGTAGCGGCATATTTACCTAAGGAAAACCAAATTTCATAAAATTTCAATGCAAAACTTGACTATTAACTCTGATGTGAATGTGACTAAAATCATTAAGTAATTAATTAAGACCCTCATAATTTTACATACAGTAGGCAAAGCAGTGTAATCCTATATTTATTAGGGGGATGATACTTTGTCCATTGTAAATTCAAATATGGACTGTAATAAGGTGCAATAAATTGATGTTGTTATATGCACAAAAAGTGATGGTTACTGGCAAAATTATAGAAGAAGATGAGATTTAGTCCAAGTTGGTAAACACAGTTCCACATGATAATGAGTATATCATTTGAATCCAAGCTAGTGATATGTTCGTTAAACATAGCTCTAAATATTCTGCCAATATCCTAGCATATTGTATAACTCTTGAAATTATGCCATCCTTGTGAGCCAATAAAATACTTCACGAGTCCATATGATTTCACATACCTGCTGTGAAATGTAACGAATATCTACACTGAAGTTCAGTAAAGTGCTTGTGTGTTTTCTGAGTTGTCCTCGAGAAATATAAAGGACATTGTGTTTCTGCACCAGATCATCCACACTTGTGTCGGCAAGCTTCCTTAAATCCAGCTCAACACCAATCTTTTCACAGAGGAAAGCTGGCATCTCAGATGGAATATCTAACCGGAATTTTCCTGTAAGGAGATATAACAATCAAATTTGGAGGCATTTTACAATTTTATCAGATTTTACATTTTAGGCTTTGAAACACTGATCAATGAAGGCTAATCCTCAAAAAATGACATGGTTATTGTATTTGCATGTTTAACCATTTGATTGCCAAGGCAAATGATAAAAAGATGTTTTTTATATTCAAGATACCAAAATAGCATGTTAGTTGGCTAAAAAGTAACTTTAACTCTCCACAGTACACAGATCATACACTATGCGCTCTCTATTGACTATATACAGTAATACCCCGATTTATGTTGCCCCTATTAAGTTGATTCAAAGTTACATTGTCAATCATTTAGTACCTCTGTACCAATTTATGCTGGTTTGCTTCAAAGTTACATCATTATCTCAGATTTTTCGGAAAATGGGAAAAGTCAGAAAATCATCAGATTTTTCCGTTTCCACCTTCTCGGACCTTTTAATGAATTACAATAATTAATTAATATACATTTTTAAAGTATTAAGACAAAAAACATTTATATTCACTCATAAATTAGAAAAGATAGTTTAAAGACGGAATTTTAGAATTTGGTTCACCGCTACCTTTTATGTGACGCAATTTATTGGATGATCTCTTTATGCCGATACTAGCAGAAATCTCCTCATCGATAGTCCTCTTTTGTTAATCCCTTAACTGTTTCTGTTGTAATATTATGCAACTTCATCCTCCACTGTTTTTGACGTAATATTATGCACCAATGCAGAGCTTCACATACTCTTTGTTCATCTATGAACGGGAACTTCGTACGCGGATGGGGAGTTTTTTTGTGTATCGTCTCGTGAGTAAATATTGGAAGGTTAAGAAGAACAAACAAGACCAAACACTTGAGATGGAGATTTCCGTCTTCCTTTCGAACGATGAAATCTTTCATTCGCACAAAATTTCACCACTCTGAATTCCTTGAAGTGGATGAGGGAAAAGGACCAAACTTGCACCTACCTATTCTCCAGCTGGCAAACCCTCAGTAGTTATTGAGCTATAATTATCAGTTAGCCGGCATATTCTTTCTGCCTACTTTTGCGAGTTTATGCCTGCAGCGTGAGCATAACCTAAACGTTTGCTTGGTCAAATAAATATGCGTATACTTCTATGTCTTCTGCGAATATCAATGTAGATGCAAGCATATTGCAGAGAATTTACTCATAATTTATATAACCTGTTCAGAAATCCACTTGTAAGATGCGCACCCTCGTTTTTTCACAAGCATTTGGAGAAAAAAGGTGCACGGGGCACACGAGTAAATATGCTAAGTAATATTCACAGTAAAAATTCTGACGTCTTGTACGCATCACCCCCTTATAACATTGATTCTTATGAAGGAAACGGTTTCGATTTACGTTGATTTGATTTACATCGTGATTTTCAGGAACGCATCCTCGACGTAAATCGTGGTATTACTGTATTATGGTTCATGGTGAATAATTAGGAGTTGCTAAGAGTGACACTGGCAATTTTATCAGATTGTTGTCCTGAAATAAGTGACACTAAAGGTTAATTCTGACTATAACGGTTAGAAAATAGACTTTTGAGAATTTTAAATACTGCTTAAAATTCATCTTTAAAAGCTTAAAGTTGATATAAATAACGACTATCAGAAACGTTAAGCCATAACAGTAATAAAATCTTCACAACAACATAATACTTGCCATGTCCCTTTTTGCTAAACTCTCCATTTGTCTTGGGTGGACCACTTTTTCTTTTTTCTGGACCGAGATTTCCTTTACCACACTCGCTCACAACAATGTCAATCCTCATCGTTTCCATGGAGCCAGCTATCGAGATGTTTGAACCCCAGTTTTCAAAAGGTGCACCATTAGAAGTCATTCCTTCTTTGATCCCACTTTCCGATGCAGCACCCACGCTTCCTGCGCTGATCTGCCCTGGCATCACACCAAGGCAGGTCAGGAGAGGCTCGAATATTAAATGTGCATCCAAGAGGTGGAGAGAGGAAGAGTAATTTGCTATGGGTATGTTAGATGGTCCATTCGGGAGCATTGTAGTTTCGTCCACAGTTTCATCGGTGGTCATGGTGTTCAATTTGGAATCCTGCAAAGAGTTGGTGCTTATTAATTACGTATTCAAGTTGATAAATAAAACAGCATAATTGAAGATGGATCTCTAACATAATGAAAATAAATAGTTTTTGAAAGAACAATGTAAAAGGTGAAACAATTAAAATTATATTCACAATATCACTTTTTCTTACTAACACAGTTCTGATAGTCTCTGCTCTCTAAACTTTCAATTTCCTTTACATTAACATCAAACCCAATAATCTAGTACCTATTAGACTGCCATCCTTTAAAGTGGCCATGTTTTTAAAAATAAACTAGAATGGCAAACTTATTGTTAGTGAAACCTGACAGTAAGTACCATTAAAAAAAAAACAAAACTGACAAAGCAATGATTCTAAAGAGCTGCCACCTAGGGCACGTATGCCCACCAAGGAATTTGTGTTAACTTGTTATAGCATCATAAAATATATGTTTGTGCAGCATAGTCACCTTTGTCACAAGAACCAGTGGAATAAAGCATGATTTCACAATATCATAAACCCATTTTTTTGCAGAATTTACGTTTACATAAAAGTACCAGTTATTATAAATTCAGGCTGCTTTATGGATAATCAATACCA
This sequence comes from Uropetala carovei, assembly GCA_036926305.1. NCBI lineage: Eukaryota > Metazoa > Arthropoda > Insecta > Odonata > Petaluridae > Uropetala > Uropetala carovei. Next base: position 11,271,201 of record JAXCHB010000043.1, read on the forward strand.
GTATAACAATTAGAGGTGTGTAAACTGTTAGAAATGTTGAACAGAGTCGAGTTTTATTTTAAAACTCAACTTTGTTTGACCTGAAGTAGAAGTATGAATAATTTTGAACTTTCAAAGAAATGTATTGTATTTTTAAAAACTCTGCCTACATGGCTGCAGAAAAACTTATTTGTTTCTATTTATCGACATTAGAAGTATCGAAGTTGCTATTTACTATATATTATTTTCTTAGTTTTTTCAGTCAGTCATCAGGAATAAATCATGCGCGTGCTCAAGGTGTTTATCAAATGGGCCTAATTTTGGCACCATTTTGTTTGTCTTTTCGAGATGACGGCATTCTTTTTCTTTTCTTTTGAATAATGTTTTACTTGAAAATATCCTGGTAGCAATAAAAATGTTCCCAATTAAGTTTTTACAAAATTCAGTTCATCAAGATAAATTTCCAGTGAATATTGAACACAACGAAGAAATCTGATTTTAATACATACCCAATTGCCCTTCATCTTTTGCCTCTCCTCTTCTGCAGCTGCAGCAACCCTTGAAGGATTTGGCTTCATAAAATCTTGCTGTTTCGACATCCACGTGTACAAGTCTTCATTCTCCGTTCCGCTTACATTTCTAGCTAGCGGCGATGGGAAATGAGCTCCACTCTCCCCTCCATCCATGCTATCCTCGTCGCATTCTTCATCTCCGTCACCACCATAAGCACCATCCTCGTTCTCGTGGGCCCCGGAAGATGAACTTCCAGTGGTCAGGCCTTCGTGCCCCTCTCCTATTCTTGGACTGCACACGGGTGACTTGAAGTTCGAAGCATCTCTCACATTAATGAGAATTTCATCGGCCGGCCTTTGTGGCTGACTGGCTTTTTCCTTCTTCGGTGCCCTGCGCCTTTGTCGTCGCCTTCGACGCTGACCCATCGGAGGTCCGTGAATGTTTGGCGTGACGTGCATGCTCCTGGGGTTTGATGGAGGCGATGTGGTTGTATTGAGAGGTTGATGGAAAAGATAGTCACTATTATGCTGTCCCACAATGTTCGGTGAAGGAGCTGGTTCTTCGGGCCGACCTGCTGAACAATTTCTTATTGATTAGGCATAATTTCCGTTTGAAAGTAAAATGTCCTAAGGCAATAGTAAGTTACAGAAATGAATGCGTTATTTTTTTGTTTCACTAGTGCACCTCCGTATTCTAAAATTGACTTGTTCCATTCAGAATAAACCATTCACATCTTACAATTAACCAATTTCATTAAAATTAAACATGGATATAATTAACAATAACAAAAATACAACAAAAGTTTTAGTAATGAAAACCTAAGTTTCATTTTCATTCAATATCAGTATTTGGGAAAATATATTAATATAATACATGATGTAACAATGATAAGCGCATGCAGGCTTTAAATATATATCATAATGAAATAAAAATGATATAATACATAAAATTTAAAATACAGTTGAAGAAAACATGAAAAATAAAATGTATCATCTTCATAAGAAGAATCATAATAAAATCCAATAAAAAAATTTAAATTCAAAAGAAGAATTTAGGAAAGACATAAAAAATGAAACAAACTCAGTCTAGACAAAATAATTAAGAATTTAAAGCCAAACAACTGAAAAGTATAGAAACACATGCAATGAACAAAAAAGTATCATATTTTGTTACACCATGTTTACCTGAAGATGGAGTTTTTCTCAATAAAACATTCAGAAAAACAATGGACACTATAATCATGCAATATGAAAAACTTTCCAAGAATTAGTGTTTATATGTGAAGGTCTTGCAGCACAGCAATTTGGTGCACTGATGTGAATGTGCTATGTTAAAAAATACAACAAAGAAAAACCATTCATGTGGGAAAGATATTTCATGGCCTCAAGGATAGGCATTACTAGAACTGGTTGGCATATTTATTTTCGTTAAGTAGGAAATTCTATTAGAGAAATGGTCTTACTTTCAGAGACATCTAATATTCAGGTAAATACAGTATGTATTATGTTGAATCAAATTAAAACATTATAATTAATCAAATTAATTATTTTATTTCATAATAAAGAAGACTGTGAACCCATTTACTGAATATACAAAAGATTACTTAAATATTCATCAATGCTACTGGATAGAAAGCTTACTGCTATCTACATTTCAAAATATGACAAAAAAAGGCAGTCCTGATAAATACACATGAAACACATGGCTTATTAACAGCTCATAATTTATTCACATACATGCAATTGGAGTGGTTTTGAATGGATAGAAGATACAAAGTATGCAATGATGGATTATTTGAAAGTCTCAAGAGATGGATAAGTGTAATAATTTTTTTTTTGTCTTTCATGAATCAAGGACTAACACTCAATACATAACTCATAATTTTTACACATCAGGGTGCAATTATAGATCACTAAATCACATATAACACCAATTACCTAACAAATTTACAACATACTAAAATTCTGAAAGCTAATCACTATGTAGGAAACACTATTTCTCCACCATCATTTTTACATACAATCTATTCTTACTCACCAAGTTTATCCTGGTTTTTAAGCCTGTGCATTGATCCCCCTTCAGCATTTAAAAGCATGGTACATTCATCAGTTACCTCACATTCCTCCCCTGACAATTCCCCATCTGTTAGTAAATACTCCTGAAAGAAGTTGTACATACTCAAAAACACAAAACGAATAACACAATTTCAGCCAGAAGCATGTACCAAGTAGTACATATCCGAAAAAGCATAAACAGAAGCATGTTTCCATTTATCACTATCATGTTATATTCTCAACGGAAAGATACACGTCTCTACTAAAAATCTCATGGATGAAATTGATAAGAGAAGCAAAACGGAGAAAATGTGACATTTTAAACTGCTTCAGAATGTTACCATAAAATGCAGATGGATTACTTCTCTAAAGTATTTCTACTCATTATTCTTTTCTGAGAGAACAGAGTACCGTAATTTTCCGATTATAATATGCATCTTTTTCTTGAAATTGTTGACAAAAATTAGGGTGTGTATTATATATGTTTATAAATGCATACAACTTTTTCAGTACGGAAATAATTTATATTTTCAAAGATGTTTTTACCAATAAATAGTATGTACATTACAATGCATTTCGATAACGAACATGTTTTTACAAATAAATCGTACATTTCAATGCATTTCGATAACATTCCTTTAACCACTCATCTGGGTATGCTGTATATATACGTCATGACCGGACGCACCGGTAATGGGTATGCCGTATATATACGTCATGCAGTTTTTTCGACTGTTTGCTATGGGTATGATGTATTATTCCATCATGCAGCTTCTCCCACAACTAGATATGTCCTTTTAGTTTAGTGACCTGGTGCTAGATGGGTTACACCTCCTTTTTTGAGTAAGATACACTTCTCGTACGGAAATCCTGCCGTTTCTTTGCGGGATGCATACTCACAACCCCTGATATTGTGAAAGTCAGGGATTGACATCTGCTACATTTTCACACCTACGTGCAAAATTTTACCGCTTCTGCGGCTTGCATTCTTCTCTCCTTGGTGACCCTACTATTTATAAATACTTATTCAAGTACCGTTAACAATAACCATGAAAAGCTTTTGAATAGAAAAGTTCAGTTTGTCGGTGAGCATCACACTAGAGAGCTCATTTTGAGTTTCTTCCTTTGACTTTATTTGTGTGAATAACTTGTGTGGCTTTTACTGTACAGTATTTACAATAATCTAAAATTATTTTATAATCTTAATTCCTAAGTAGTAGTTCATTTTTCACTCTTGTAAATGAATCCATCTACTAGTAAAAGAAAGCATCCTGAAGAAGAAGAAGAAATTATTCGTGTGTTGGAAGAGTGATGACGAAAGTCTTTCTAGTGAGTATTTGGAAGATGTTTATATCAATACCGATGTAAGTGATAGTGATTCGTATGAAGAAATGGACATCATTGAAGATGAAGAGGTGACGAACCAGCCTGGATACCCTTACGTTTGGAGTACACAAGAGGAAGTGCGAAATAAATTTCATTCGCGGGTAGCTCTGGAGTAAATGTAGAAATTGAGGGTAGTGATAGCATTTTGGAGTGTTTTGAATTGTTTGTGGATGATGAACTGTGTGAAAAGACAGCAGAGCAGACAAATCTTTATGCCAAACAGTTTTTAGATGGAAATCCTAACCTGAAACCACGATCTAGAGCATGCAGTTGGGTGGAGACAAGTGCAAATGAAATCAAAACTTTGCTAGGTGTGTTCATCCACCAGGGGATTGTTTTGAAGCCAGATTATGCGTTGTATTTCACGAAATGCGAGAGCATCGCTACTCCATTTTTCTCAAAAGTGTTCAGTGAAAAGAGATTCCTCCTCCTCCTTAAATTTTTACATTTTGTGGACAACATGATGTATGATGCAAGGTCAATTAACAAAAAACTTTTCAAAATTGGGCCAGTGTTAACATACCTAAAAAATAAGTTTTCTTACGTATACACCCCTGAGCAGTTTATTGTTATCGACGAATCTCTACTCTTGTGGAAAGGTCGACTCTCATGGGGACAGTATATTCCATCCACGCGAAGCAAATTTGGCGTAAAATTTTTTGTGTTCTGCGAGAGTAAGACATGGTACATATGGGATTTTTTGGTTTATACTGGGAAAGACACAATGCACAGTGATAAATACAGAGATGAAAATATAAGCACCCGAACTGTAATGGATTTATCCGATAAACTTCTAGGAAAAGGTTACACTCTCTATTTGGACAATTGGTATACAGGCCCTAAGCTAGTGGACAAATTAATTTCAAATAAGACAGATGTAGTGGGAACGATGCTTTCAAACAGAAATGAGTTTCCTCAATCGGTGAAATCAGCAAAACTGCAGAAAGGGGAAATATCGGCTGCATTTCGAGGAAAACAAATGGTTATGAAATGGAAGGATAAGAGGGATGTGATCATGGTCAGTACTTGCCACAGAACAGAAATGTGTACCATTGAAAAAAGAGGTAAGATGGTAATAAAACCATGCGCTGTGCAAGATTACAACCTGAATATGGGCCGTGTGGATAAAAGCGACGGATTAACGAACATGTACAAAATTGCGTGAAATCGGCCAAAAAAGTACTATCAAAAAATTTTTAAGCACTTGCTGGACATGCTTATGTTAAATGCTATTTACAAAAAGAAACAGGGAAAGTTGGACAGGAAAGAATACTTAGTATCTCTTGGAGAAAAGCTGATTGAAAAATATGGGACTTTCAAACAAGTGCAGGAAGACCCTCAAAATCATCTTGCCTTATAAAAAGGCATTTTCCCGATATTGTCCCTTCAACAACCAAAAAGAGTCTATCAAAGAGATGTGTGGTTTGTTATAAAGAAGGAAGACGTAAGGAATCAAGATACTGGTGTGCTGATTGTGGTGTAGGTCTGTGCCCTGCTTTAAATTTATAATGGTATTGTTTTTTGTTATGATACTGTTTTTATAATATATTATCCATTCATATTTAAATGTATTACAAAATTGGCTCTTTGTTCTATTGCATTTAGCTTTTTTTATATAATGCTCATTTCAAATAATGTATGTTGTCCTATGTAAAACATTAATACTTTCATTTATTTAATTATAAATTGAATTTCAGTATTGTATATGTATATAATTTGACTGTCTTTATACAATATTTTAGTATTTTGAATTACGTAATTTAAAAAAATGTCATAATTTAAAATTAAACAAATATAAAATTTTAATACATAAGTTGTAATTAAAACATTCCAATATTCATATTTTAGAAAATAAATAGCAAATTACTGATGTATAAAGCATTCTTTTCTTAATTTGCGGAAGCTAAAAAAATCGCCTTGACTCAAATTTAAATACCCACCATGGGTGAGGTTTCGGAAATTTAAATACCCAGATGACTGGTTAAATATTGTTTTTCAAAACAAAAATAAGAATATTTATTTATTTACTTTAGCTGTCAGAATTACTAAAGCCTAGGAATTCATTACCACTCCCCTCACTGTCCTCAAACAGTTCCTCGGTGATCTTGTTTTCTCATCGTCTATGTAAATTGCATCGCCAAGAACATTTTACATACCTCGTTTGGCTTGTATGAACTGGACTTGATGTTCACGTAAACAATGTCGCTGGGCAGCAAAGGACGAACTCGAATTCCAACCGACCAGGTTAATACAAAAGGCTGAGGTTTTTATACATTGTATCGATCTTTAACAGAAGTCAGAACGTGATATTTTCGTAAACTTTCTCACACATATCTAGTTTGGCAGCAATGCGCGAACTCGTATTCCAACCAGCCAGATGAATACAAAAGGCAACATTGAGACAAAATGTTTTTATACAGCATAGCAATCTTTAATGGGAGAGTCGGAATGTAACGTGATATTTTCGTAAACTTTCTCACACATATCTAGTTTGGCAGCAATGCGCGAACTCGTATTCCAACCAGCCAGATGAATACAAAAGGCGACATTGAGACAAAATGTTTTTATACAGTGTAGCGATCTTTAATGGGAGAGTCAGAACGTAACATGATATTCTTGTAAACTCTCTCATGTGTATCTCATTTGGGGGCAAGGCAAGAACTGACCCGATACTATACATAGTCAAGTAAAATTACATTGATCTTTTACAAAAAAATAGGTGCGTATTATACATAGTGATAAGATAATTTTCACATTTCACTCGTGAAAACATGGGTGCGTATTATATAGGTTGTGTATTATAATCGGAAAATTACAGTAAATAGTGATAACATTTATCATTTGATTCCACATATAATTACACCACTTTAACTAAGACACAAATTTACTGAAATGATTGCATGAAAAATAAACATTTATGAAGCAAACACATAGCCCAAGGTCCCAAAGCTGTGAAAGCATTATAAAGACACCCTCAAGTTAGGAAAGTTTTCTAGATATGGTGCCAAGTGTAAATTCAAATATTTTCCAATGTAAATGCTGATGAAATGCAGCAGCCTCATTAAGAAGAGAAAGAAGGTAAATGTAACAGTTTATAGATAAGTGGATTTTGATTTATTAATAGTCTCTACACAATTAAGAAACTAAAATCCCCAGAATGGCATAAATTAGATAAACGATAAAGCCAAGTTGACTATAATGAAAAAATTACTTCTTGGGCTATTAATTTGCTTACTTAATTGAGTACTCCTTGGCAGATATGTTGCAAACTCCACTGCATTCTCCAATGATGTATCATACATGGCATTTAGAAAAGCAGATTCATAAAAAATTACTCAAAAAATCATAAAACTTAAGTGAAATAATGTATGATTTATAAAACATTAAAAAGAATTCAAACCAAGATAAAAAACATTAAAAGACTGAATTATTACATCTGAAATTCAAGCACCTATATTTTCAATCATTTTTATTAAAACTTTTTCAAAAATAGAATCATAAATAAGCCATAATTCAAAAGAAATTTTAAGCAATTTTTCACCAAATAATATGATGGAAGCACTAGCACAAAATTCATATGATATATACATACCTCATCCATTGTTGGAGGAATACGAATAGCAACATTCAATGGTTTGAGATGACCACTGCTTTTATAGTTATGTTCCAGAAGAAGTGGTGTGTAAAGGACATTCTTCCACTGTCTACTTAGAACAATGACTCCCTGGAACAACAAAGTACATGTTATTTAAGGCAAATGTACAATTAAAAAAATCATTTTGATAGCACGCATTTAATGTATTTACTTATAAATATTTATGGAAATGTGACTAACATCATTTAGTAATTAATTAAGATCCCAATAACTTCTTTAAAAAAACAATTTTTCTTGATATAAAATTTAAAATGTGCAATTATTACGACCAATATATTCATTGAATTATATCATAAAAATCATCTGTTGCATCCATATTATTAAGAGATTCACTAACTTGTCTTAGTGTGGATAGCAAAGGCAGCTCTCCATCTTTCAAATTTGCTTCAATAGAACCCAGGTCTGACTGCAATACATATTTCTGAAGAACATTACACAGCTGACATGATGGATCTTCTTGCAATGTCTTTGCTAATGGAGTCAATCTTCCATACCGGCTCTGTAATTGAATTCATAAAATTTTCTAGCTATTATGCTCAGAAGAAAGTTATTGATTTGGTTACATTTTAATAAATCACTGAATTCTGTATGAAAATCCAAATATGAAATTATTATTCCAAAAAATAGATTAATGAAAGTAAATCTTGGTAGGGTTTCAGTAACATATTCAACATCAGCACATAGAGAAAATATAAAATCACTTAAATGTCATTAGATCACTAACAATAGCACAACAGTAACAAAGAGATTTGTAAGTAGAATAGGAATTAAAATAAGTATTATTTTTTCATTTTAACATCATTTATAGCTAACATTAATAAATAATAGTGAAGATTATGGATAAGAATAATGTGGTATAAGATTACTTCTCAACTGTATGATACAATAATTAAAGAAACACTAAAAATACAAGGTGGAGAAAATGTAAATAAAACTAAATAAACAAATATGGGCCTCACATATACTAGGGGCAGTGGTGTAACTAGGGTGGGGCACACGTGCCCTGGGTGCCAAAAAGGGGAGGCGCAAAAATATCAAATTTGCACCCCCCCCTCTCTCCCCCGTAAATAGCTTTGCTACTGGGGTGCAAAATTATTCTTTGCCCCTCAATACGCCACTGACTAGGGGCCTCAAAATTAAATATGAGAATAGAAAATTAAAAAATAATACACGTGATAATCAAATTTCAGGCGAAATTATAATAGACACGGGCACATGGGTAGTGTATAGGGGGGCCTCCAAAATATGCTGCACCTAGGGCCTCAGTGTCTTAATCTGCCACTGCTTACAGGTTTACGGGATATTATTCTACACCAGGGACCTGTTGTCACCCCACTCAGACATGCGCCCTATCATTTTTAAAAAATTAAATCTTAAAGACTGAAAAAGAAAAATATCAGGTTTACAGGAAATTATTCTGTGCCAGGGACCCAGATATCACATCACTGTTAGGTTTGTGTATCTTAGAAACCACAACAGGGATTATTATAACCCAATACATCACCACTTCATTACACATCAGCTACTGATGATGAGAGCTTAGCTTTCATTTACTTTGCTTGCTAACTATATTTAGAGAATTTATAGCTATACTAGGGGGCTGCCTACTCGCTGCTGCTCACTAACCCCCGGATCAGCCGTTACAGCCGATAAGCAGATACGGATATATGCAACGTCATTGTGTTAGTTCCAATTTCGGACACAGAACCTCTCTGCTAATGCCACTGTCGCAGCACCAAGGTCAAGTTACACATGATACACTACAATTTTATAATATAGAGAGATAATAATGCATTCATATTGACCATAACAGTGAGTTTTTGACCATTAATATATATTTTTTTAAATGAGAACCTTAGGAGGCATGTTTATCCCTTGAACATCCAGAGCTTCAGCCATTAGACATGCCACAATGCCAGTTGAACGACGATATTTTGTACGTAGCATATGCACGGTACGTATGGCAAAGCGATTGCTAGGGTTTAACCAGGCATTTATCGCAGGAGATGCAGTGCTGAGAAGATTCCAGTCCAATCTAAAAGAGAAAATTGCTCAAATAATGATTTTAATTTTGTTTGTCATCCCTCCTGTTACTGTATAAAAGTTAGTATGGACACATAAAATTTGCAAAGATACTAATTTTTATATTATGTACTTAAAAATCCTTCTTTAATGAGTTCTAAAAAAGAAAAAATTGTCAAAACAACTGACTATTAATTATTAATTCAAATTACAATCCTATGGCAAGTTAAGCAATTAGTTCATTAATCCAAACTAATGTTAACAATAAGATGAAAGATCTAACAAAGATTTATAATAAATTGTTTAAAGGTGTTCACTGCATGGTTATTGTTAGTTATATTTTGGTAACCATGCCTTCTACATGAGTCTTCAACTTAATATATAATGGGAGATTACAGACTTCCACATTAATTCACTTCCCAAAACTGAATAATCTGATTTTAACACATTCAAGATACATGTTAACATTCTTACCTAATACAAAAATTTTAAAAATTAAGCCAACTGACCCAAACAATACTTAAAATTATATATTTGAAACAGACCACATCTACTGACCTCGTGTAGTCCAGCTTCCTAGTGATTGGAGCTCGTGGTGGTGCAGCGAAATTAAACCAGACAGTTCTAAATTCCATCACACACGAGGACGCATTCCCACCACCAGCTTCATGTTTTGCCGCAGCCCCTCCACTTTCTACACCACCTTCAGCATCGGGAGCATCCCCTTTGCCAGACGTTTCCCCTTCGGCAGCATTTCGTCCCGGTCCTACATCCTTCTGCTTGTGTACCTTGCTGTCTTGTCCCATTCCTGCATCTAACCCTAAGATACTTTCCAAATCGTCGCTCCACTGACTGCTGCTGCCAGATCCTCCACGCACAAACTGCGACCTCTTTACAACTTTGAGCGAGACTCCTTCAAATCCACACTCAAACATTATGAAACCAAGGCGATCCTCTGCACTGCCGCTGCTTGCCGCAGCAAAACTTGGCGGAAAGTTTTCTGATCCTCCTTTCGTACTTTCTCGATGTCCGTGGCGTACAGAGCTATTTGGTGTGTCCCCTACGGATGCTCTCTCTGGACGATCGATTTTCAACGGAGATGGTATTCGGGTGCATGTGAACAACACTCTCGAGTGTTGCGCGGGAATAGCAGTCACCACAGCCTGTTTCAGAATAGAACTCTCGTTTCGCAGCCTCCTCAGTTGAGAGTGGATGTGGGATATGCTCAACGAGACGACGACTTCTTCCTGCTGCTTCTCCGAGGTTTCGATGTGTACCGCTTCCCCCTGAGCCGGCCAATCGCTGTTTCCTCCCGTGGTACCACCCCCTCGAGGGTCACCTCCACCACCTCCTCTGCCGATGACCTTTGCCGCTAGCTTTTTCTGCTGCGAGAGTCCGTCACCAATTCCCACTCCACCCGTTGTTCTGGCAGCTCCTGCACCCCACCCCACGTTCCCACCACTCCCGTAAGAGGGAAAGATGCTTCCTCCACCTCCGCTCCTCCGCAGAACGGGACCTGGTCGATGGAATGTGTGAACGACTTCTCGAGCTTGCTTTGACACGTAAAACTGAGCAGTGAGGTCGTTGAAGCAGACGGCAAAAAGGGAGACACAGGTTAAGTCACGTAAGTTGTCTAGGGCTGAAAATGAGATGATCTCTTCTACGACAGAAGTTTGAAGGAGTGTAATGTTAACCTGTGGATTGAAGGTATTCAGAAAACTGTAAAAAGCAATATTTTTCAAGATGTATGGATAAAAATATTTTCAGTGCTTTTACAAATAAGTTTTAGAACAGGCTTGTCAAGCATGACCTGCATGCCAGAATCTGCATCACCAAAGATTTTTATTGGGCATGCCACCCTTTCATAACTTGCACAGATAAAATCAGTATTCATACATAAAACCAAATTGAAAGTATTAATTCTTTTACAAGTTAAATAAAATTATTGTTTAATTCTGTGAAAAAGACAGTCACAATATTAATGGCACTTTAAATGGTGCCATACTAGACAATAACTGGATAATTCTGATTTACCTTTCTAATAATTGCTCACTGGCCCAAGGGTTAGGAAAAAATTTGAAATTGTGGCCACCCAAAAGAAAAGCTTAAACAATCCTGTTTTAGAATAACAATATTTTATGAGAAAAAGGAGATTAAAATGTATAATAAGTTATAATTTGACTACTTCAACTGCTATGAATGTAAACCATGGACCTTGAAAACACCTACATATGACTGTACTGAGTATAAAGATTACTTAGATTTAATTGTTATATTTTAACACATTTGACTATTATTATCACCTGGTCAATTTAGCTCATTTGAAACTGTTACATAATAATAATATTTAAAGTGATCTTACTTTAGGAAGCATTATTGTGCCTTGTGTTTGAGTAGATATGCTTTCTTCATACACTCCAGGCATAAGAGTATGACTCTTGGCTCCATCAACCTTTGAATTTTTCGATGGAGCCTCTTTCACCCTTTCTGCTGTGCCTCCACGGCTTGCTCCTTGCTGGAGTTGACTGAGGTATGCTGACTGTTCCTTTTTAAGTATATTTGCTGCTTCAACACGAGAAATACACCCAGCATGCAAGCGATTGAGTACGGTCAGAGGATGCAAAGTTGAAACCATTGGAGTGAGGGCATCTACGAACCTTTTCCAAAATGAAATAAATATTTAAAAGCAGAACTAATAAAAAATACAGGAAAAGGTAATGAATTAAAATTTGTCATGCACGAATGAAACTGATATATCTTAGTAATCCATTTGGTTGCCTAAACCACTAAGGCAACTCAATTAGCCAGTTGACAGTACACAACAAAGTTTTGTTTTCTTATTTGGTTTTAAATAAACAATTTTGAAATTATTTTTTATTCCAATTTTTCCAAAGAATTTAATAATTAAATAAGAACATGTTAGACATTTATTTGATAGATAATTCTGCATACAGCATAACATACTGCAAAATTTAAGTACATTAGAAAAGTTATCCAATAAATAAACTGTGATCCTTATAAATGTTTATACACTGAAGTTTTATGTTTACCCATGATGACTTTGGCCTAAATGTGCACTTCAATTCATAAAGAGACTCTTGAATTCAGTATTACAAACAACTACTTTGTATATATGAAATATACTGACAATTTTATGAAGTAACAGTACAAAAGTTTCAAAATTTATTTTGAGGATATATAAAAAATAATGCTAATATACATTATACGACACAAAAAAACCATACCTCTGCAGTGATTCCAAAACAAGAGGGCAAACCATGATGTCTATGTCCCCTTTCAGTTTGACTATCAGAGAAATTTTAGTGCCATTCTCATTTGCCTGAGAAAGCAGCTCATCATCATAATCTACAAAAGAAAATGCAACCAATACAATCAAAAAGTCAATAAAAACAGCCATTTTACTCTTAGGAGCTTAGGAGTACAATTTGCAGGCAAAAGCCATTTATCTCAGACAGCTTGAATGAAAGAATCTGCGCATCATAACAAAGTTCTGCAATCAAATATGTGGTGTTTTGATATGATTATGACACTAACATACTTATTTCAACAGTGTAAATAGAGTGGATACAAACACTAATTAAACAGACAATGTAAGTAATTCCTGTTGCCATAATTATCTTAGCAAAACAGAGGTGCATTTCAGCCAAAAAAAGGACGTCTGGCTGCCCTGAGAAGTTATTCATCAATCTATGACTCTTTTATCTTAGCAAAATAAATGATGATTATCATTTATTCTGTCATTATATCTATTTATTTATGTTCAAATGATATATGAAAGAGAGTAAACATTATAATAAAGTACTGTACTATTTATTTTGTAAGAGTGAAGGCTTTATATTCATCTGAATCTTTTCTTGGAAAAGTTTCACATATAACAGGATTGGTCATTTTATATGATAAATTAATAAAGAAATAAGCGGGAGTAAAGAAAGTAAAAAGTAGAGCATAAATTTGCCAGGTTTCTATCAGGAGAATCAGGAAATGAAATTTCAATTTTTGTTTCAAACAAAGCGTGATTTAAGCCATGTATATCACTTTTGCCATTTTCTTTAATATAAATCCTTATTAGCAAATTTAAAATAAATCCATCCTAAGTATTGTATGCATAAAGAAAGAAAGGACAAACTAAATACAATAGTTGTTTTCTTCTTTTAAAGTGAATTGCACCAAAAATTACAACACATGCAATATTTCCTTCACTTGTTTTTTTTTATTCTGAAACTTGCCATTAACAGGCCTTCTGGGGTATAGAATTTTTAAATGAACAGAAAATACCTTCAATTTCAGTTTATTACCTGTTTCAGGTTCCACATCAGGTTCAGCGGGAAGGTAAGTCATGGTGTCCCAAGCATAAGCCCTTGTGGGACTCTTGCTTGATGCACTAGGTGGGGGAGGTGGAGAGGGTCCGCTCTCACTCCCATGCGATGATTCCCCTTTCCTTCTACCCATCATTTTTAAAGAGGTGAAACCTTCTGTGACAGTTTCAAAATGAGGAACTTTTGTTCCACCTGAAAAGGTTAAGTTCCTCAAATGTATACATCACTTAGTACAGCATATGCTACAAAAAAGTTACCGTATCTACCCGAATAGAAGCTGACCCCCCAAAAATTTCCACAATTTTTTGGTAAAAATGTAAATTTCGTAGATTTTATGTTGAAGCGCACGGCTTAGAATAAATTATACACGATCGAAGAAAAGTGGGACATGGTTTAGTTGTTGACATTTTGAAATATTACTCCAATTAATACTCGTAATTTTGCGTTTTTGAATAATATTCCATATTCAGTGACAATTTCTATTCATCTTCATTTTCACAAAGGCCAAATATAGTAAGAGCGATCTCGCCAAGATAATTTTTCATCCAAGTCTATTTCCAACAAAATTAGCATTTACATTACCTTAAGAAATTGCATTTTTATAATTATACATATTCCATGTAAAGTTTTACTGTTCATTATCAGCTGAATTTTGCAGTTCAAGCCGTTGCTCATACCTTCAGAGCAGATCTCTCATTACTTACCGATATTCAAGCAGTTGAGCATCAAAAGCAATCAACACATTTTGTGTAATCGTCTGCAAATCATGTGACCACTCAAATAATGTGAAAAACCCAGCCTTAAACGGTAACAAAGCACAGGTAGTACTAAATTCAATATTCTAGCCATTATTATTTATTCATTAATATTCATTGTAAGTCAAATATTTACTTTACGAAAAATATAGTGGTATCATGTGACGAGATTTAACCATAACCCAAATTTTCCTCGGACTCGAATTTAAGCCGAGGGGTGATTTTTTCATGATAGATTTTGACAACATCAGCTTGTATTCAGGCAGATACGGTATTACACCTCTTCAAAATTGCTTTCTTTATAAAATGATTCACATAGTAGGGTATTTCTGTATAAACATTATCATTGTTAAAAACATGAAAAATATCCAATTTTTTGGACCAAACAAATTTTTGAGCTAATTTTGAGTGTATTTTAATTTCTTAGCCTTAAAAATAAACCTCATTTTATTTTCAGTAGATATGTTCAAGTTTCAAGTTCATTTCTTGATCCTAACTTTTTATAAAATTAAAGTTATAAATATCCTACACTCGCTCCAATTATAATCAAACAGAGAAAAGAAATATGTACTTCTGAAATGGAATTTGGGAGTCTTTTCAGAGGTCAATTTCTCTAGCTTAGAGCCTATGATTGCCTATGAATGCCCAACATTTCAGAAATTAATTTCCATGGGAAAGTATGACAGTTGAGGGTGGTACAGAGAGACAACCAGGTGAATTCGATTTTTTCATATATAATATAATGAGTAGTCATGTTATTAACATTTTTTCTAGAAACATAAACTTTTGATATTTTATACAAGGATTGTATTTGCATCTTTCTGGTATATAATAAACAGCTGTAGCAACTAATATACACAGTACTATTATGGTTAACTTGAAATTTCTATATGACTAGATTTTGTATTTCAAACAGAATAGTATACCTATATAATGGAGTTTCCCATTTTCACACCTTTGGAATAAAGGAACAGAGAAAGCATCACATCCTGGTGGTAATGAACACTGTGCCCAATTTGAGCATTTCACCTGCAATGTTAAAATCAATGTTGATTAAATAGAATTGTTACAAACATGCCCTTTCACATCACGCAGTTTTCTAAATATATAACAATTTAAAAAATAAATGAAAATTATAAACTAGGAAATAATTTATTTTACTATAAATATACATTCAGTACTCATTATTTGTTGCCCCATTGTTTGTCATTTCATTAATTCATCATATGACAATAAATTATCTATCCAATTTTTAAAAATATTACCGTATATCTTCGAGTATAAGTCAAAGTGTACTTTTTAGCCTAAAACAGCCTCTAAAATCCAAGTCTCGAGTATAAGTTGAAGCAAAGAAAACAAAAACAAGATAATTTTGAAATTTACAAAAAAATAATATATACTAGTTTCCTGTTGCCACAATTGCGGCAAGTTCTAGGTTCCTATTGTAAAACGTAAATAAACATAGCCCATCGCCTAACGTTCTTTGCCATTTAGATTATCTACAAAGAGAAGACAACCATGTCACTTTCAATATCTTAAAAAAATAACGTGTTCCTATTCTCATCTAATTTTTAATTTATGCGTGAGCCTATTTGCATTAATAAGCACTATAGAAGTATAATATAATGGTTTTACTTACAAAAAGGTAAGATTCCAGCATTCAAACGATGAAATGCCTTGGTTAAATCGTTAGAAACGCAGTCAACAGAATAATTATCCTTAAATATTTACGTTGCTATGCTTCATTAATTTTGAAGCTTAAACAACAGTTCGAAGTGAATAATGCTTTTATTTCCTCCATTTGAAGGTTTAATTGATATTAATTGTATCGGAGGCAACAATGATGATTGCCGTGGCAATGTCCGGAAAGAGTACGAAAAATCCACAAAATTTTGAAAACAATTGCATATTTCTGAAAGCTATGACTGTGTAACATGTAATCCTTGCAAGAATAAGATAGTATAGAGTTTTAGCCACCAAATATAGCAAAAAAGAATATTTACGCTTTTTGATGAATGAAGGAAAAAACCTTGCACTCTGAAAAATCGAAAATCCCATGCAAACTTGTGGAAAAAAATAAGTCTCCTGGATTCGAACCTGGGAAACTTTAGCAAGCAAAAATATTTTTCCATGGACCTTATAGCTAGTATAAACAAAACACTGTTTACCGCACATCTTTATGATGAACGGTTCTCAAGAAATATGCCACTGTAAGGCTGAACGCACACTTATCAGACAAAACGTCTCGAGGCAAAACGTTTTGTCGAAAGGTAAAACATTTTGTTGGGTTTCAACGCACACTGGTCATACAAAAATGTCTTTACACAAAATGTTCTGTCGTTGAACAAAACTTTCTGTCGAAAGGCAAAACATTTTTGTTGGGCTCCAACGCATACTGATAAGACAAAACGTCTTTGCAAAACATGTTTTGAGACAAGACATTTTGTATGCATTGAAATCATTCTTGTTCGGCGCCGTCTCGGCCTGGACTAGTTGCGAGAATGTCGTCCGATGACGAAATTTATGCTCTCATTTTGTGGCAGTGGATTCAACTCGCTTCCATGGAAGAGAGTGAAAGACGCTTATGGATCCACCCGATTAATCAAAAGAGAACCGGGAAGAATACACTTAAGGAATTTATAAATGAACTAAAAGGAGATGAAAATAAATTCCGAAATTTTACGAGATTAAGTTTGAGTTCCTTTTATTATGTTTTAAATATAATTGAAGATGGAATCAGGAAAAGGGATTTTCCAGCAAATCTTTTTGGTGATGTTCTTTCACAGTATAATTAAAAATAGGAGGCCTTTCTTCTATTAAAACAAGTAATTTTTCAGCATCCACATCCATGTTAACAGAAGCGCACACAACTTTCCCTCCACCCTACTCCTATTACTTCTCAATAAAGACTGAACTCATGCAGAATGTTTTGCCTCAAAACAAAGTGCAGTGTTTCTGCTTTCGACACGATAAGTCGTCAACAAAGATGTATTGTTGTGTCAAAGATCAACGCATACTTATCAGACAAAAACGTCTTTCGACAAAACGTTTTGTTTACAGATGTCTCAAGCGAAAACACTTTTGTCGGTCTCCAACTCACACTTATAAGACAAATGTCTTTCGAGAAAACATTTTGTCTCGAGATGTTTAGAGGTGTTTTAAGTTGTTTTTTCGTGTTTTTGTGTCCTGTTCGATTAGTGTGCGTTGGGTCCTATTGATAGCATTGCGAAAACAGTTTTCGACGAGTTTATACAAAAACGTTTTGTCAAAAGACGTTTTTGTCTGATAAGTGTGCGTTCAGCTTAATGCTACGTATGGTTAGAATTTTAATATTATAAGATACAGGTGAACCTCTACTTATCAACATTCAAGAAACGAACAATTCGTATTTACAAACATTCCACATACCAATGAATTGCGCCTCACATTTCATTTACAAACACACCGTCCTGCACTTACATCGGTCGCAGTAAGAACAAGTAAACTTGTCAAAACTTGTCAATTACCGTTTGTATTCAAAAGTGCATGTTTATGTATGTATTGTTTTTTATTACCCTTGAAATATGGAAAACAATCATAAACGTAGTGTTTGTGAAAGTGCTAAGAGTGGTAAAAAAACGTCGAGTGCTTTCGATGGAAACTAAAATGGACATAATATAGAGATCAGAAAAGGGTGAGTCGCTTGCTTCGATTGGTCATGTTTATGGTCTCAATCGTTCAACAATTGCAACCATTTTAAAAGACAAAGGAAAAATTGGTGATCATACTCGCAATGCAGGCTCTGTTCAGTCTGTGATTATAAGTAAAAAACGAAATGCCATCGTTGAAGAAATAGAAGTGTTTAACAATTTCAAATCAGGAGCAAAATAAAAAAACAACGCTTGAGTACTGCATTGATTCTTCTCTTAAATCCACTCATTTGGGTAAGTTTTTTAATGCTAAAATATAAATTTTAAATTTTCCTTTGAAACTAAGTACGGCGATGCTGTATTATTTTATCATTAGTCTTCGCATTTTCCTCTAGTTAGCGTGAATTTTTCAGTCTAATGAGCTTCAAGGTCAGTCAAATGTTGTTTTTCGCCAGTCATGTTTAATTATTGACCCAGAAAATGTCCATCTAGTTTTCGACACGAATATAAGTCAAAAGTAGGGTTTGATTGGCCTAAAACAGCAAGAAATTTCTCGACTTATACTCGAAGATTGCTTCAATGTAAAACAACTAGGCTAAAGACTGCCTGATTCTCTTGGAAGACACTTAAAGGTATTTAAAATTAAAACCCTTCCTGGTTTAATATTCAGAAAACCCTTGAGCATTGAGGGACTACAGCAAAGTAACCCTGCTGGTAATATGGCAGTAAAACTTTAAAGCATGGGTTACTCAAGATATTTTTCTATGGTAGTTTGTTTGAGATTTTTGCCTAGTTGTAAAGCAGTACTGTGCGAGTCATGACCTTCCAAAGAAAGCAATGTTATTCCTTGTGGACTGCAAGTTGTTAACAATGGAAATTAAACATTAAGTCACATGTCTTCCTTCTAATACAGTATCCATATTGGATGATGTGTTAGGAGTACATATTGTAAGATATTATCATGAAAATAATAAGTAAAATTATGCCAAATATTTTACTATAGAAACATTTACATCATCAGAATATATATATATATTACTTGTTAGCTAATGAGTTAATTGGTCCGTTATTTGACATAACCCTAAGAAATGCATCCATGATGAATAATGAGGACTACTGATTTGCCTTTTATACCTCCTACACATTTTATTTAAATAAAATGAAATCAATGCTGTTTTTGGTGTACTGCAGAATGTATGTATCCTAATTCAATATTAAACATATGACAATACAACAGCAAGAAGTAAAAAAACTACGCTCGACAAAAGTAATAGTTTAATTTTACCTGTGATAGATGGTTGACATAGCAAGACATGAGTAAAGGTGAATCTATAATTGGTTTGTTGACTTGCATGTGCAAATTTACTAGGGTCATATCTTCTTGAGATGAAACAGCTGATATAAATGAAGTGCTAGACACAGACTGTGAGTCTGATGAAGAATCAAGCCCACTGTCAGGGCGAGCAAAGATATTCTGAGGATAGAGAAAAAATTTCATTAATGCTAAATCATAAAATTTGTTCATATAATCGAAAATTTAAATGACTAAATCTAAAAAAATTAACTGGAATAAAATAAAAGTCGCTTCTTAAGAATATAGACAAAGATTATAAAGGAATACTTCTCCAATTTAAATATTAACTATTAAGAAAATAAGGTAATATTAGAGCTCAATTATTTATAATTTGTAATTTAAATTAAAAGCAAAACAATTAATCATGTAGACAGAAAAAGAAGTAACAATGCTAATTTCATTCTTTGAGCGCTGATTGAGTTTCCTCTTCCAAAATTTTACATACATCAACTATTCTAAATGTCAACAAAGATGTTAGTTCCTTACCTTGTAATCTTAAACGTGGAATAACGCCCGACATTTTTTTTTAGAAAATGTTGCTTTATTACGTAAACAAAACATGATTCAAGCAAAGTTAGTGTTCACTTTAGTAATATGCTCCCTTAAGATACGTGTTAGTAAATTTTCAGACAGTTGACTAAAAGACTGAATGAATCTCACCCCAATCCCAATCGAGTCCTTTGAAACATCCTCTTTATCTGCAGTCTCCCCTGTAAATGGAACGGAAGATGCTGACCCGCTCACCCTTAATCTAACATCTCCTCCTTCCACCATTCCACTGACCGGTGCCTTTAAAACACCCTCGGTCTTCTGTGCCCTATGTTCAGGAGTGTGGATCTCGTGGTCGCTGCAATGACTAGAGAGTCTCGGACGGGTCACCAGATGGGGTTGCTTGCCATTCCTTTCCACGGGAGATACACTCTCTCCTCCCACGGCTATACTCATTTCGCTCGGAAATTTTCGCTCCGAAGTACCGGCTGAATGGCTGAAGGGCCAAGTGACGATCCCTGATACCGTAGAACTAGATGGTCCAGCTCCTGCAGCCACTACGTTAGGATCTTCATCGGCCGAGAAAAATGCTTCCGAGTGGTTCTCACTACTCATAGAGACAGTTCTTTGGACCTGATGTGTTGAAAGGAGAAAATTTGATTGAATAAGTCCAAATTATTAAATTCATATGCATACTCAATCTGAATTTTTTTATTGATTACCTTGTAAGGTCCCAGTTCATACATCTCTGACCAACCCAATTTGATACTTATTATTTATTACACTGATAAACTTTATTCTATGTTAATAATAGTCTCACATAAAATAATAATCAATTTATAGTTTTCTACCATCACAATCATACATTGATAATAATAATAATAATAAGAATTAGGTCTGACTCAATATTACTACTGCATGCTCCAGCTTGCGCGTTGAGTATGACACAACAAGTATCTCCACAGAAAATAATATTTTAAAAAGTTTCCTTTTGAACTGAGGACTGTAGCTGGAAATTGCTTTAGGAAATATCATATACTGAAACCATATAAGTATTTATTATAAATTTATTGAAATTTAAATATCATATACATGTTATATACAGGCAACTCCCAAGATTAGACGGATGCGTTCCTGAAAACGTGATCGAATCTCGAATTGTCGAA
This sequence comes from Uropetala carovei, assembly GCA_036926305.1. NCBI lineage: Eukaryota > Metazoa > Arthropoda > Insecta > Odonata > Petaluridae > Uropetala > Uropetala carovei. Next base: position 11,292,540 of record JAXCHB010000043.1, read on the forward strand.
TGTCAAACGCCGTTTTTCCATAGACTTACATGTTATAATCGGGGGATACGTTCCTGCATCTCGACTCACGCGAGCCGGACCGGGCCATCTGCAGCACATCCCTGCATACATCTATCTATACATACAACTATATCGCAGAAAAATTAATATAAAAGTTATTAAAAAGCACAAAATAACTTGCAGCCTCACCAGTTACCGTATCTGCCCGAATAGAAGCCGACCCCGGATTTAAGCCGACCCCCCCAAAAATTTCCACAATTTTTTTGGCAAAAACGTAAATTTTGTAGATTTTATGCTGAAGTGTGCCAGGCATTCATGCACATCTTAGAATACATTATTCGAGATCGAAGAAATGTGGGGAAAATGGTTTAGCTGTTGACATTTTGAAATATTACTCCAATTAATAATTTTGCATTTTTACAAAAGGTCAAATATAGTAACAGCGATCTTGCCAAGATATTTTTTCATCCAAGTCTATTTCCAATGAAATTAGCATTTACATTGCCTTAAGACATTGCATTTTTATAATTATACACGGTCCATGTAAAGTTTTACTGAAATTCAAACAGTTGAGCGTTCATATCCGTCAACGCATTTTGCGTTATCGTCTATTTACGCAAGAGATCTCGCCAAGATATTCTTTCATCCAAGTCTATTTCCAATGAAATTAGCATATACATTGCCTTAAGAAACTGCATTTTTATAATTATACATGTTCCATGTCAAGTTTTACCGAAATTCAAACAGTTGAGCGTTCAAAGCCGTCAACACATTTTGCGTAACCGTCAATTTACGCAAGCGATCTCGCCAAGATATTTATATATATATATTCATCGTAGGTCAAATATTTACTTTACAAAAAATATAGTACTATCATTTGAACGCGAAGGCAATGAGAGACTTCGAGATTTAACCATATCCCAAATTTTCCTCGGACTCTCATTTAAGCCGAGGGGTGATTTTTTCATGATAAATTTTGACAAAAAACATCGGCTTGTATTCGGGCAGATACGGTAATTTAAGGTTATGCAAACCTGCCCTTATCTTAAACCTGTCAAACCAACCATCAAATTACGTGAATTTATCACGTTCTACAATTTTCTCCTTCTGTTTCACATAAGTGCTAATAGTTGAACGACACACTTTTATTTGATTCACTTGGATTATCACTATTACATTTCCTTTTAGATATCATGTCAAATTTAATTTAAACAATTAGAGCAGAAATAACTATGTCTACACTGAAACTAAACCTCGCGTGGTTGGTTGGGACAAAAATTACTTCGCGTAAACTAGTTCCCAATTCAATCGGCTGGGTCAAAATCTCGAATTTGTCGAATCTCGGGAATCGCCTGTACTTAATTATCTCTCCTATCCTGACTCAATACTAAAGAATCTGTAGTTAAGCTTTATAGAAGTGGAAAAATGCAGTGAGCATAGGTTAAAATATGAACTTTCAAGTAAAAACATCAACTAAAAATAATTACATTTAAAGATTGCAATGTTTCAAAGCAAGATAAAACATTGCTGCATGACAGAAATATATTTATATTGAAATGGTTTAGTAACATAATTATTTCAAGGCAATTCAACAAATTATGTTTATGCTTTACTCACTTTCTGAGAAATTTCAGCTTCTATTTCTGCAGCTGTGAGAGAATGGTGACTGTCTGATGTATTAACAACACTGCCTTTCTTCTCTCTAATTCTTTGCTGCTGAGGTGCCATAGTTACAGAAGGCTGTTGAGGTGGGGAATGCATAGGGGGAGATGCTGTTACCACTGCTGTAGGAGGAGTAGGAACTTCCTTGCTGGTCCCATGGACTCCAACAGTTCCAAAGTAATCCACAGATAACTTTGAATCTGAACAACTGCTTTTGGGGACTTCTATTACGGTGGTTTCTGGCACATCCAACCGTGAATCGCTATCAAGTTTGGGGGGCAAGGCAGGGCTGTCCAAAAGGCGAGAGTATGGAACATCTTTGGCAGCAGCATTTCCACTTGTTGCTGAAACTCCACCCCCAGCAGATGTACAAGAGAACCTCCTGGCCAAAAGCTGCTTTTCGGGACGACTGTGAGCAATTGGACTTGGTGTTGCTCTAGTTTCCCTACAATTTAATTTTTAAATTATCTAAAGGAAAACATGCCCATTCATATTTAACTAATTGCTATACTTCATGATACAGTGTGGCTGATTCAGGTGATAATCCTTACATTTCCATTAAAAGTCAAGAAATTCTTTAAAAGCTAAAAAAAATTATAATTTCTAAGTGGTGGCCAAGGCCATATTGAAGGTGGAGTAAATGAGGCTCCAGGGCCCCTGCTGGTGATAGGGTTCCTCATAACATAGTAAAATAATAACTAACATGTTAATTTGAACTTGAAGTAGTTCTAGGGCAGGGATTCCCAACCTGGTGCTCACAAACACTGCTGCACTCTTTGGAAGCCTGATGGTGCTCTTGACAGCCTGTCTGTGCTCTTCTACGGTGCTTAATATCCCATTTCTTCGAATCAATAATTTAATTTGCTCGGTTGCTTTCTTTCTAAACATATTCAAGACCATTAAGAATAACTTTGATGATTGTTTGATTTTATTTATTATCATTACTACTCTTGTGGAAGTGTAGTGGTGCTCTTTCGATATTCTAGGACACAACCTGGTGCTCGCTTGATATTCTAAGATACAACTTGGTGCTTGTCACATCGAAAAGGTTGGGAACCCCTGCTCTAGGGCCTTCTACCACCTTAATTTAGCCCTGGTGGTAGCTCAAAGAACCAAATCAGTTATAATAAAATGGAAAAAACAAAATCAAAGTAAAAATTTATAACAAGTTTGTAATTGACCTGGATATAGACTACACATTTTTCCTAAATGTGCCAATTCAAAAATCAAGGGGCTGCTTATTTTTATGCATTGATCAAAAGATTTTCCCTCCCACAGCGAATATTTTCTCATTCTCCATATATAGTATAGGAGAAAGTATTGCATTCGTGAACAAAAGTCGAATTTGAGATTTCAATGAAAATACACATTTTGAGGTCCCTCGAGTACATTTAGACTATTTTCACGATGATGTCTGTGTGTTTGACAACATTTTGTGGGTGCTCTTAACTCATATACTAATAATCAGATCAGAACAAAACTTTCAACTTGAGATTTTTATTAGTAAATGAAGCTCTGAAAAGGTTTTGGCTGAAACTGCTCAACCAGAAGTGGTGGTTTATTCTTGTCATTTTTCCTTTTCTTCCAAATATCTCCTTTAAAACTCAATTTATGTAAAAATATGTTATTATTATTAAAGTTGTAGAAAATGAAATTTTCTACAAGTTCTGTTTAAAAGATTTTTTTCGTAAAACTGATGGTTTAAGTGATATTTTGATTTTTCTTCTAAATCTATGTTGAATATGTCACTAACATAAGTGATGCCATTGTTCCATTGCTATGTTAAAAATTTCTAATTGTTGATAGGGTTGCATATGCTGCCAAGGATAATTTTCATTGCGCATCAATATTTCGTTATCCATAGAAACAGCTAACGATTTTCTTTACTTATTGTTTTTTTAAAATAAAGTCTATTGAAAATGTTTAAAAATTATTTGGGAGTTTAATTGCTGATAATTATTCCTGAGCACGCTGATGTCAAGAGCAATCATATTCATTGCTCTGTATGGAGAAAGTCATATGCTGGACACATCAGATGTCTTATATTGGTAAGAGCAAAGTAGTTCTTGAGCATTTATGTAGACAATTCTAATGAGAGCTTTGCACAGCTCTACAATTATTGTTACCTCTTAGGAGCACTTGATATATCAAAGACAAAATTGATGTGTTGTCAAATTCATTAATGATCAAGATGAGCACTTAAATTCAAGGGAATTACTGTACATATTGGTAATTGAAGTTTTCATTAGGTGTTCATCTCTGAGTTTAGTTTAAAAATCTACAACTGTATTAAAGATCCCATTCTCAAATTAGAATGACTTGATAGCTTAGTTGGTTAAAACAGCTACCCGACTTATTGACTGTGCAAAGAGCACAACTATTTCTACAGTTCCAAGCCATCCATCTCAGAGTCTTGATTTTTTTGCATCTATCACTCCTAATTGAGTCTTTGTAGATACTTTATGTAAGTAAATCACCAAAACTGTAACTTCTGACCTGGCATTAACTTCTTTATCAACAATAGTTGCAGCAGAATCAGTTGATTTTCCTGTACTAGGTTCTTTGGTCTTCCTTGGACTAGGTTCTTGAGCCTGTGTTGTAATGTCCCACCGTGAAGGTTCCTGCAGTGAAACATCCTGTGATCCATAAGGGGGAGTGTGGAAAACTAGTTGACCTTCATGGAGAATACTTTGACCAAATCCAGGGTCTTTATTTGGGCCATGTATCCTGAAATATTAAAAATATTAGTAAAACTGTCCAAGAAGTTGGAATGAAAATCCATTAATTTCTTTCACAATAAATGTACAGTAAACTATGAAAGGAAAATACGTCCCAACCTGAAAGCAGCGATGTTGATTCCTTCATGAACGTCATGCCTCGATGGGGTAAAGAATCTTGCTCCATTTCGATTGGTTCCAAAAAAGGCACAACCACCTGTGCAACCACACTTTCTCCCTTTTCCCCCAAAACGACCACTTGAACCACCAACTTTTCCATCCCATAAGAACCATAATCTCTTCATCTTTTCATCATGCAGTTTCAAATACCTGTAAAAAAATGAAAGTGTAAATTACTGACAAGGAAGTTATTAGATTCCAATTGAGTTATATGAATTTGGTATCTTAAATTTACAAGTTACACACATATAATTTTTTAAATTAAGGTACATAATTATCAAATGTGAAATTTTGTTAAAATTCAAAAAAATACTACGAATTACTGTTATTTATATTAAGAAAAATATTTTTCCAATTGAGAAATATTTCCTGAGAATAAAAAACAAACTAAAACGGAAACCATGAACAACACATCATAAAAATATCAGGGAACTTGAGAATTAAAACATAACTTTTTAGATAAACCAAAACAAGTAAAAACTACTAATTTTGCTGAGAAGCTTTTAATAAGTAGAAAACGGTATTCATGTTGTATGCAGTCTATTGAAAATTACATGTCATATGCAGCCTATCATCAAAAATGAAGATGTTGTATGCGGTCTATCAGCAGTGATCAAGTTGTGTGATTTCCGATCTTCTTTTGTTGTTTATTGCTAGGATTTGAAATAGTATTGCCTTGGTGAGCCTTCAACTCACTTTGTCTTTAGTCGGGTGTAGACCATTAGGGTGCTAACACACCCTTCGCTACCCAGAACGAAAGTAACCCTCACCATGTGGGCAGTGATTAGGTGGGTAAATGTTGAAAAAAAGAAACGGTATGACAATTCTATTTTCTCCCTGATGTTGAAAATAACCCAGCCAACTTCCCCGATATGACTTTCGATCTTCTTTTGTTTTATTGCTGAGCATACGAATTACCCAGCCAACATCAGGGAGAAAATAGAATTGTCGCATGCGGTCTACTGTTTCCTTTTTCGACATTTACCTACCCAATCACTGCCTACATTGTGAGGGTTACTTTCGTTCTGGGTAGCGAAGGCTGCATCGGTACCCTGAGTGGTCTACACCTGACTAACGACAAAGCAAGTCGAAGGATCGCCAAGGCGATACCATTTCATAGACCACATACGACATTGAAAATTAAGATGTTGTACGAGTATGTGGTCTATCAGCAGTGACTGTTGTTGTTAATATTAGCCTGTTAACATTGTTGTTAAACTATTTACATTATTAAATCTAATAGACTAATGATAAACCACATACAAAGATAGACGGCATATGGCATGAATACCTAGAAATCATCATAAATTCAGTCATCTTCCTCCTCAGTAAATACGATATAAAATTAATTCCATTTTACTTACTTTTGTTGAATCTGGTGCATTCCCTCTTGTAATTGTGGAGGAGAAATTGCAGCTTCAACCATAAGAGGTCCAAAAGCGACAATTCCCACTTCTAACCACATGTCCGAGTTATTAGGGGGGATTGAAAACAGATTAGGTCCAACACCTCCACAATCAGAGCTTGGCGGAACTTTGGTTGAACCTTGGTTGCCAACACCAGCAGAACTGTTTCCTCCTCCAACATTGCTTCCTCCACCTCCAAAACTTCCACCCGTGGAAATGAACTGTCGTACTTGTACCATAGGGATCATACCAGTTACTCCAGATTTGATGTTCTTACTATGCAGATTGCAAGTAGCCACTCTTATGGGAGAAGCCTATAAATTAAGTAATAACATAAAGTCCTATATATAAATACAGCTAACAAAGTTTAAATGTGACAGCTGCTGAATTAAATAAATGGCATGCAAAAAAACAATTTGCTTTCTGATTTTTATCTATAAAAACACAGTTAAAATTATTTAAAAATTAATAAGTTAAACCTCAACAATATAAACCTTAACCCCATCTGCTCCACTATCAAGCTGGACAAGACAGAAGCATGCATTGCTTACAATTTCCTGCAATAACAAAAACACTATATAATAGAATACAAAATTTTTACTCACCCAAATTTGCAATGCTGTTCCACTCTCGACAAGGTACAGGTCAAGGGCATCTATAGCCACACGGATCATCCGATACTTAACTCCTTGGTCGACATCACCGCCAAATGTCTTTTCAGAATCATTTCTTTGGAGGGGTGGCTGGGAGCGATTCGTAGTAGCTGTCTCTCCGGTGCCACATCCTCCCGAAGATGAAGCACAAGATGAGGAAGATAACGATGGCATGGTTGCAAGAGGAGGATGTAATAAGTTAGGGTTGGGGACCGCTGTTGATGGCACTTCCGTTTTAACTGAACGCTGTGTTTCACTCCCTAATGCGGTGTTTCCTTTGTCAGAAGCAAGCATTCCAGGAACCAAGACTGATGCTCGATTTGACGGAGACCCACAAGATGTTGGATTGTTTCCTGACTCATGAGCTGACGGTGGTTGCTGTTTGGCCTTGATATTTGTACCAGGCTTATGTGCCATGTGTACAAAATGAGGAGAGCGTAAAGTATTCTCAGAATCTGTTAGAAGCAGGGCAAAAGTTTCCAAACTTGTCACCAGATGATGTAACTGCAATTCAAAATGAAAAATAATCAAAATTTTATGTTGATATCTAAATCACATGCTGATGCTACAAAAAAGAGTAATTAATAGCGCAGTTATGTTGTCCTCTCTGAGAAAGATGTGCCATGGCACTGGATGTGCCTTCTGTTATCAGCCACTGCATTGGTTGGCACATGGTAGCTGGATATTGCTGGTTATTTTCATCAAGGCAATCATTACCAGAAGCCACATCCAGCACTATAGAACAATGTTCCAGAAATCTAGATGAGAAAAATAATATGTACCACAAGCTGTTATCATGAAGGCACAGGAATATGGAAAGATCAAAAAATTCCAAGTAAAAGACTGGCTGAAGTTTGTGACTGTGCATGCAGGAACTTCAACTTGGAGTGCCTATGATATGCTAGTAATACATAGTTTTCATGGGCATACAGAAATGACAAAAAAAAGGGCCTTAAAGATACCAATACCTATTAGGTGGACTTAGTAGATATTTGTATAAATAACTCATTCAACACTGTTCTTAAGCATCAAGCAATTATATAGAGATACCTACTGGCAAGACAGAGCATGAAGAAACTTCACATCTATATGCATGGCTCAAGATTATGGGAGGACGAGAAATTTGTAGCCCTAGTTCTCCAAATTTTGAAAAAAAGTGGTTTCCTCAACAATTCAGATCAGAACGAAGATATTTATGAGATAGCAATGAAAAATTCAAAGGATATTGTGGCAATAAAGATAAATACATAAATCTAAATAAAAGCATTTTAAATTATTTTGCTTGTTTCACTGATTTTTGTTGCTTCTTTAATGTCTTTTCAGCATACTTGTGAATATTAATATTACCAAAACATAGAGTAGCCAAAATACCATAACAATGGGGGAAACTAAAGAACATGGAGTATCTAATGCAACAAGACACATTTCTATGCTATGTACAGGCAGTCCTCGACTTTCGTACAACTCGCACTTTCGTACATTATACATTCTCACCCCTAAACCACCTTTTGTATGCTGAATTCAGACTTTCGTACATCAGCTGACAAACAAACATTTCAAGCTATCGCATAGTGGCGCTGTCTGTCAGCCAAGCCAACACTTTTAATAAATTACCAAATGAAGCAAAATGCATAAATATAATAAAATTCAAAACAGTAATGGCTTCTTGGCTGAAATCTAAATCATTCTACTCCATTGATGAGTTTCTAGAAAGTGACCTAGCAGATTTAAATTTCTGAAGACAAAAAAACTAACCTTAAAGTATGTTATGTAATAATATATGTATTATATGTAATGTAAGATTTGTGTGTAATGTTTTTTAATATTGTACAGGCGGTCCTCAACCGTTGTACGTTCAACATTCGTACAACACGCACTTTCGTACATTATATATTGACATCCCTGAACCACCTTTTGTATGCCAAATTCGGACTTTCATACATCAGAAATGACAAACGAACATTTCGAGTTACTGCGTGGTGGTGCTTCCTGCCAGCCAACAGTTTTGGCAGCGCTGACATCTTTGTCTGTACAGCAGTGTTTATTTGTGCAATTATTTAAATATTTTATTGCATTTTGCCCTATCTCTCTATAGTATAAAATTGTAATGGTCATCATCCTGGTCATGCGTAACACTCTAATTTTGTGAATAACTCGATTAGAAATAAACTTAAAAGCCTGAAATTTCTCAGGATTTCAGTGTTAATGAATCTTTACGTTATGATTAAAAATATTTTGAAAGAGGTCACAGGTTTGACTCCAGAGGATGACTGTTGTTTCCCATAAGGTAACACGTAAAAATCACCTTTTTGGTTTGAAGGCTTTCATTCTTTTACTATTTAAAATATCTTAAAATTAAGTTATCGATGCGAAATTTGTGCTAAAACATGTGAAAATGAATGAGGATTCTTATTCTTACCATAGAATACTCGATCTCATTCCATTTCACTCATATTTTGAATTTATACTCAAGTTTTGGTAATTTTCTTAACATTTCAATAATAAGATTCCATGGTTACTGGTATTGTTGTCCTCAGTAATTTCCGTGCATATGCACTTAAATAAAGGCTTAAAGATCGAAAATAAGATTAAAACTTGCTCCAAATGATGAAGATATGAATTTACGAATGAAACTGTGAATCTTTAGTCTCAATCGGTCGCTCACTGGACTTAAGCTGGTCAATTGTGTGCTCAGTTGTGAAGGAAAAGAACAAAATTAAAGAACATGTACGAAATGCTGGAAATATATCGTCGACGATTGTGTCTAAAAGGCCTCTGCTCAAAAACTAAACATTTATACCATAATTAGAGATTTTATAATATTTTTTGGCTCTCTGGGAATGGAACCCCCATTATAACATGTAAGTCCATTGTTCGACTTTCATACATTCAACTTTCGTACATGTTTTCAGGAATGCATTATGTACGAAAGTAGGGGACTGCCTGTATTCTACTTAATATCATTAAATCGAAAATTCAATGAAATTTTCTATTCAATGAAATTTTCTATCAGAATTCATAAAAGCTGTGGTGTGTCTTATTCAACATTAAGTGGCATTTAAATATTATAAAAATTTTAAGTCATACCTGTGGGGTGGTAAGCTTCCCATTTAGCTTTCCAAGTTGAAGCTCTAAAAGCCACGCATACTCAAGTGTCTCTTCTTCCAAAGACCTCCCTTCATCACTAAACATTGCATGACCTCTCACCTGAAAAGGAAGATCAGAATTAAGTTCGCAAAATTTCCACGGGATTCCTTTTCTACATATTGAAAGTAAAAATAAAAATAATTATGTGGATAAATCAAAATCTAATATATAAAGAAGAGTATCTGTCTGTTAGTCCTTTATGCATTCGGATACTGCAAGAATCAGTCCAACCAAATTTTGCAAGGAATCTACTTTCACTCAAGAAGATGTTTGCATCCGATTCCAAGGTCCCGAGTTCGGTTCCAGGTGATTTATTTCCATTAGAACACAATTTTCTCAGACTCTATGAGAGCCAGTTAACCAAATTTTGTATGGAACCTTCTTTCAACCAGAGGAAGGTCCAGGTCTATGTTTACAACCAATTCTAGGAAGTTTGTCATACATTAAGTATTGGATTTACCCAGGCGATGACAAGAACTTCAGCTAGTTATACATATTTTACCAGAAATATCTTCTAATGATTAGAAAGGAAATGAAGTCAACTGGCATACAAAACTGTATACTGTAAAATTCCAAGTAATTTAAAAGTTTTCATTTCATCAAAAAGTTTTTCTCTAGATTACAGTATAACAGTACAATAATTAACTTTCGTCCAGTGTTCAACAAAAGGTATGCTGGCAAAACTTCCTTATTTAAGTTTTAAATGATAATTCAAATAAAAAACAAAAACTTTCAAAAGAAATACGAGAAATGGAAATTATGATCAAGAATTAACAGAACTTTTTCAATTGCTGTTACAAGACACTTAAAAAGGTGTTTAAAGTCAAGTTAAATTATTTTAATCTATTCTTACCTGGAGGCCAGAGAGCATCAGGTGTCCTTGCTCCAAATGAGAATCTTTGCCCCCTCTCGAAAGAATGTGATCACATGACAACAGAGTGGCAGGTGAGAGAAGCAGTTGCAATTTCGTTTCTCTGTAACCCTTTTTCATTTCAAATCCAAATCTTTCTAGAAGAATTACTGGGCATGGTGGGTCATTTTCTCCACAATTCTAAATAAAACATTAGACCACGATGATTTAGTTTCTTTGACCAAAAATATCCCCAAAACAGTTTTTAAAAGGTTCACAAGGAATAAGATTACAAAAAATGTATTTTTACATATACCATTCACCAAAAGGAGGGCACAGATGACCAAGTAGGTAAGAGAGATCAAATTGTGGGACTAATAATGGGCTCAATTTCTAAGAAATCTTACAAAAAATATTTTTCGCATGCAAGGATATATGAATCCCGCCACAAGAAGGATATCTATTTTCGTCAATATAGGATTCCAATCCAAATAGAATAGTCCAAATATACCTGTATTTTAGCTTATTTACTTCAATACTTAGTCAAGTTCTATGCTACATTTTTGGCAAATTAGTAGAAAAGTAACAGCAATTTTTTAATGAAATATACTCAAGTCTCTAAAAGTTTCATATAAAGGCCAAAGTCAATAAATAACTTTACAATTTCACCTTCACTAAGTGTGCTTGAACATCATGTAGTGTAACTGACACAGAAACTTCAAGTGGACGGTATAGACGGGGATCAAATTGGTTTTGTTTCCCTAAATCATCTTCATCGTCGTCAGATATTCGACCACCGCCACTGGCACCAACACTGCCACCAGATGAGGAACCAGCAGCAGCATTGTGAGACTGCTGCATATCTGTGAAAGTCTGATCATCCCCGAAAATGTTTTCCTGAAACAAACAAAGGAAAAATACTCTTGAGATTTTCTCTAATTATCATATGGGTCGAGCATGATGACTTACTCTGCTGCCCAACCCATGCATCCCTGATGCCCTCTATCCTGCACTGCTGCCACAGTCCACTGAGGCTTGATGCCCTATTCCAGCTACTCACGTGCCCTCCTCGTGACCTGCACATATCCTTCCCCTCAAATGTGGCAGAGTGAAATTGGTAGGGGAGATTTTACTTACAAAATAGGTATGGTTTCAGTATTCAAATTCAACTGCTTTGGCCAATAGTTATATAATAATTATGTCGCTGCCACTGCCGGGCACTGAGGCTCGAAGCCCTATTTCAACTACCTGCATGTCCCCTTCTCACCCCGCACGTATCCTTTCTCTCCACTTCCTCTCAAGCGGGGCTGAGTGAAAGTGGATGGGAAGCTTCGCTTTGGGTTGTGACTGACACAGTCCTTACTCAATTAATATACACGTTGATATGCTGGATAATATTACACATTTACTTGCAAATGCAAATCCAATAAGAATGACTCAGACTATCCAGAACATAAACACCACTCAATGATGGAATTTATTTTATATCGCATGGATAAAGGATTAATTAATACTTTTCCTAGGTCCAAAAGTGCTGAAGAATCTCCAGATGCAAAGATACTATTTTTTAATAAGCAAAATTATAAAATCAATTTAAATGATTGTCATTTTTGGGACCCCGGATTTCTCAACATAATACCAACAGACCACATACAGCTCCACACAGTTTCATAGAGCCATTCAACAAAAATCAAAATGACTAAACCAAATTTCATTACTGTTTAACTACAAAGAAAACATTTCTATCACTAGACAGACTGCTTTCCTTAAATAATTAAGCCAAGTACAAGCTGCAACAAAGTTACCTATTAATTTTTTCAGTCCATCCTAGAAAGGAAATAATTGACGCTAGCTTATGGAATAAAAACAGTGTGTCTCTTGCTAAGCCTGGAAAAGCAAAATGAAATATTCTTATAATTTTGAATTAATGAATTAATTTTTTATCAGATTTCAGCTATTTCAGCTTATACTTTTTCGTAAGAAATATACACATATATATAGTTTACCTTGAGATGCATGAAGTTCCTCAACCATGAGCCATATACAAGAAGAACTGAGGGGCTAAGTTCAAGTTCTAATGACACTTTATCAGGTGAGAGAGTAGTAGGATCAAATGACTGAGGCCCATCCTAAAAAAAAAAATAAGTAAAACACTAATTAGCAACAAAAGCCATTCATAAAAATAGAAATTAACAGCCGAGGACAAATGACTGTTATGAAATTTCCTTTGGTATTCTCCAAAGACAAAATAAGTGATTCATAATATACAAAGGAATATGTTAAAAGTACATCAAAAAATGAAATAAACTTAATGAGCAATGAAAAATTTGCAATCATTAGTTAATAGTTATTAAGATGAAAAAGAGCTTACTTGAACATGCTGTGCTGCCCACTGGAGGGGAGATTTACGAGGGGCACGAGGAAAACGCATAGGCGAAAGTAAAATTTCTTCCTTCTCAGGTGTAGTGATGTCCGCTTGCGGTGGAGGCCCAAGAGGTGGAGTAGGATGGTACGTATAGTTGATGCTCAGAGCAACAATTTGCACTGACCAACAATCAACCCAGCCAGCACTATTAATAAGCAAGAATAAACAGTCAAAATTAATTAGGCAAAAAAACAGAAGAGCAGAAATTTTTAATAGGCATAAAGCGAGTAAAGTTTATGAGATATTGAGCATGTGAAACTTTAAACTTTTTAGAATCAAGAACACCCTGTAACAAAGCATTTTCCAAGCATCACAAAGCCCTCTCACTTACAAAAACTGTCTTCTCGCATATCTCTCTATATCATGTTCAATCGCATTTCATAAACAATACCTACCGGGCATACAACTGCAATTAATATAAACACCTTAAGAAAAAATATGAATGCAAATGATACATCCTAGCCACTTGAGGGCTAAAATATGATGATTAAATAGACACTATATATATATGTATATATCTCCACGGTGCCTCACTTGCCCCATCATAGAGACTTCCTCCACATTCACCAGCCCGATTACAGACATCACCTACCCGATTATGTCCCATGGAACCTGCACCTCCAGAAACATAATATACCTTTTAAAATGCACAAAATGCCCGGCAATTTACGTGGGCCTTATCACCACACCCCTCAACATCCGCATGAACGGTCATCGGGATAGTGTCGCTTACAGATGCCTCCTTCCAGTGGCCGATCATGCGGTAAGTCACTCCCTACCCTTCAATAGATGCTTTACAGTAAAAACAATCCGGGCTCTCCCAAAAGACTCTCCCGCACCACAACTCCGTCAATGGGAACTCGCTCACATTGAAATCCTCCGCCCTCTTTCCTTTGCCAGTTTAAACCTTCGCTGACACCTCCACCTCAAATACCCTACCCTCCTTTCCATGAACCCCATCCTCTTCCCATCCCCTCTACCCCCAGTGAGACATTTAGTTTTAGTTTTAGTTATACTCTTGTGCCGAAGAAGGGCAAATGCCCGAAAGCTCCACGAAACAGCCTTCCTCTATCGCCATGGACGTCCACAACACCAAGTAAGTGTCCACTGGCTCCCTCCTATCCCTCTCAACTACTAGTTGCAATCCTATACACACACACACATATATATATACATACACACACACATATATATACACATACATATACACACACACACATATACATATATGTATGTATATATGTATATCATTCTATAAGTACTCTTCTTACAGAGGAGGATACTAATGTCTGGCCCAAACTACAATAGATGGAGGGCTGAAAAATAATACATCGGTGAATCGGAAAAAATAATCTGAGGAAAAACTGAAGAAGTGCACCAATGTTTATTTTCTTGGCCGCTAAAAATTATAAACTATTTTACTAACATTTCACGGTTTAGGTACTTCTAAATAAGCTATGAAGCTGACATTTTTTTCTATTGGTAGAATTTGCAAAATAATGAAAACGGGATTATAGAAATTTGAAAATTTTTATTCGTTCGGCCGTAATAAATTCTTAAATGTTAAAGTAATTGATTAATGTTTATGTACTTTCTGAAGATCCAGGCAGCTGAAATTTTTATCAGTGTTAGGAAATAATGTTCCGGTGGTAAATAACATTGAAAATTTCATAAAATTTTTATATTGTTGCTGTTAAAAATTCAAAAATTTTAGACAATGAAATTCATATAAATGCACTTCTAGAGGCGCTATATCGATGAAATTTTGCAAAAATGTGAGGTATAAATCGGCATAATTGCGGAATCCATGAAATGGGCAGGTTTTTCACAGCCACAATCCTAGAAGAAGATCTCTTTTTTTATGAGTCTCAAACTCAATATAATAGGTTATCATTTTTAGTTTTAAATAATCTAAAACAAAAATTAGTAATTATGTCGCACGTCGCACATTAGAGCGAATTTCAAAGGAAGGAGCAGATATTGAAAAAGGTTGCAGGACAGAAGAGTCCGAAATCGACGGTCGACGATTTTGATGCCCATGTAGTGAGAAGAACAGTGCATCAATTCCATATGAAAAACATTTTTTTAAAGAAAATTAATAATATTAGGTTATACCCAAATTTTAAAAAAATCAATCAGACGGTAAAAATCAGACAAAAACCCGAAGTCTCTATACCAAATTGTATGCAAATGATGTGGAAGTGATGTGCTAGGGAGAGGAATGTTATCTGTAAAATTCGTGGTAGAACAGTAGGGGGTGGAGTGGCACTAAAGGGTTAGAAAGGCAGGAGCAGGGGGTAATTCTAGGAAGGTCTGGTCATTGACCATTTTGTTCTCGAGTCCTTGCTGCTCACTGTTTCTTCAAAAACTTTTCCTTCCCTGCTCACAATCATAGGTTGGTTTGTCCTATCTCACGAGGTCTTAAGGAGGTTGCCCCGAAATTTAAATAAATTGCATTTTAATAAATTTATCTATAAACTATTCTTTATCGATTCAATTCAAAAAACAAAGCCTTACCACACTTGTTTTTATAAAAAATTCAAATGAATGTCAGTGGGATTCCTATATTTTCATATAGCGCAATGATGGAGAGAAACAGATAAGGAGAGGAAAAAAACTTTTTTAAATTCTAAAGTAAATGCCATTTTCCCCAGAATCTAGTATATTACACAGTAATATTTCATCTATCTAAAAATGTAAAAAAAAACATACCTTACCAAAATTATTGAAGAGAAATTAACGGATTTATTCACCGTAATCTATGATTTTTACCATTTAACCTCACTAGTGCCACTTTTCATTCAAAACTTCATGTTCCCAATCATAGGTTGTTTTGTCCTATCTCACGAGGTCTTAAATAAGGAATTTCTAATAACTACACGTATGCCATATAAGAATTGCTTTTACTCTCAACTTATGAACAATTTATTTTCTGAGAACTAGTAAAAACATTCTTTCCTTCTCCACTCGTCTTAACCACTCATCTGGGTATGCCGTGTATAGACGTCATGGCCAGACGCACCGGTGTTGGGTATGCCGAGTACAGACATCATGGCATTTTTCATGCTGATTGCTATGGATATGCCGTGATTTTCCGTCCCATAGCATCTCACACTTATAGCTGGGTTCTTCTAGTTCATGCTACCTACCACAGATGGCCCTGTCTTCCTTTTTCTTTGAGAAGCAGGTCTTCATAAGGGAGTTCTGTATATGCGTTGCAGGTTGCATTTCCGTGATCGCCACTTCTTGAATGACCGTTTATGACACTCAGGGTTTTTTCACAGTCCCTTGCAAAAACACACTTCTCTCTGCATGCACTTTTGTCTCAAGGGTAATCCTGCTATTTATGAATGTTTTTCCTGGTAGTAATCCCAACGGTACATGTGAAAAACAGATGTATATGGAAAGTTCAGTTTGCTTTTGAGATTTGACACAGACGTTTCGTTTGTAAGAGAAGCATTTTCATCAGTTATGCTGTTTTATATTTGCAGAAACTGGGTGATATTTAACTTTATTTTTTTAATTACCCACTGAGGGTGGGACTTGAATAAAAAAATTACACAGTTGAGTGGTTAACAACAAACCTACTTGGTATCGCAAAGTGAATTTTATTGATAAAGGCTACAATTTACTTAAAAACCATCTAAATGCTTTGCGCGTTCTACATCTCGAGTGTCGCCCGTCGCGCCACACGTGAAAACCCATGTAAACACGACTAAGTTGGTACCTGTTAAGCTCATCGCTCTTTCCCTCAAGCGTTCCTTCCCTTACACACTTTCCACTCCAATGCCAGGCAGTCAGCGCATCCGTCCGCCACAAGCTTTCAATCGGACTGTACATCGATTCAATAGATTAGAAGGTAGTCGCTGTGGCCTTTTTTCAGGTGCATTTAGAACCCAAAGTCGCTAGATATAGCTAAAACTTCGCTAGAATGGCAACATTGGCTGGGTAGCATAGCAGGGATTTCACATTACAATCCATGCCCTGCGTTCTTTCTACTCGTACATACATGTAGATTCAGTTCGCGCTCCCTTGCAAAAACCGCTAACGTAAGGATAACAAAATTTTTTCCATACATAATTTATGGGGTTGCTTATGTAAGTGCGGGTTTACATAAGTCGAGGCTTACGTAACCCGGGGAGTGCCTGTACTGGTAATTGTTATAATTGACTTTGTCAGATAATAGTAAGGAGAATAGGTTCTGGGGTCAAAGCAACCAGGTGGGCCAACATTGCAAAGCTACCTAATGAAGCATAGTACAGGTTTGGATGCCAAAAGCATCATTGACGGACCCCATAGTTATCCATAAAAATAAAAATTGGGAGGAGTTTAAAAAAAAAATTATACTATATTACTTTATATAATCAAACTAAAGAATAAATAAATAATAGTTTCATGTCCCTATAAACACAGAATACAGTTCAATGTTCAAAACACATGCTTAATTCTGCCACTTGTTTTAATTATTATGATGTGTTACCATGGTAGAGTTAATTCCCATAAGGTTAAACTATGTATATGCATTAATCCACATGACCATATGTTTTATTATTACCTTCTTTGACAAACATTACGCCACTTGTGAGCATTCTCCATCCACTGTTTACCATTTTTATTAATATCTCTACCCAGTATCTTAGCATTTTTGTCCAAAGCCAACAGAACACTCCTGCTAGAATGTACTTCTGGTAGATATAATGCCAGATCAACACTCTCTCCCTGAAAAATTTGATAAAAATTCATTTTTTTTGGTGAGTTAACATGTTTACACAAAATGTCATAAATGTGCAACAGCAACAAATATCTCCAAAGGCATTTTAGAGGATAAGAAGATAGTTCTATTACAAACCTGTATCCAAAATCTGAGTGGAATTGTCTGAGGCAAAAAGTCGGTGAAGGGAAGATCAAAGGACATGTCAAACAGATCTCCACAAAAAGCAATAAGAACTATGTAAAGAAAAAATCAAGAGAAATCATGTTAGAATATAATTCAAAGTTGGAAGTTCATGCAGAATAACTATTTTCATCAAAGAGCTTTGTGTTACCACTGACCATTTTCCTGGTTCTGAGATGAACAATCTACCCAGTTGTACTCATTGCAAACAGATATAACTTCAAACTCTTTCAAAATAAGACTTAACTTCCAGGTGTAGGGCACAAAATGAAGTATGTCGGGCCTTGCCTTGCTTGCCCAGTCATTCACCATGTCTATAAAGAAATGGGAAGGCTATCTAATCAAGCAAAAGAGTAAACATAGCAATACAAATGAACAAAACATATCTTTTTGTAAAAAAAATTAATAAAGCAATAAAACAAATTCCTTTACAGGTGCATTTATATTTTTATTGATCAAAATCTGTTTAAAAAATCAACATTCAAGTTCACCTAATTGAGTGAATCCAACAGATGATCAAGCAAACACCTGCAGCAATAAAAACATTAAGTGAATTGCAAATGTCTTACTCAAATAATTCACAGCTACATTAGTTACCTTAATTATCTATTCCAAACACTCATGGTTAATATGAATCATGAATATGGTCAGGCTTGGACTAAGGTAGGTAAAAGGCCCTGGAGCAATGTCTACTTCAAATTAACATGTTAGTTATTATTTCACTGTGTTATGGGGAATAACTGATAAAAAATAATGAGTTTATTCTCTTTAGTAGAGTGAATAATTGATATATGACACTTGCAGAAATGCATCAAGCAAAAAGGAATGGCAGAAAGGAAAATTTGAATTATATTACTGGGTATTAAAATGCCATTTTCTTAAAAGACAGAAGAAAATATATCAATTTGTGGTAAGTATAAATTGATAGTACAGTATAATCTGTTATATATGTATTTTTGTATCTCACTGTAGACCTATTAATTATTTTCAGTATAATATACATTCAGTTTAAGGTAGAGAAATGTAAATCACACATATACTTTACAAAAAAATCACCTTATTGAATAAAGTTACACAAAATAACAAATACAGCAGGTCCTCGGTATTCGTGGATTTAGTATACATCATTTCACTTATTTGTCATTCATGTATTATGGAACAATGTTTTGGTATCTATGGTTTTTCATTTCGCTTATTCATCACTTGGACTACTTGTCATCGCAGAGTAAGAAGTCGACATGCACGATACTTGTTCAACAGTGACAGCCTCATTAAACTTGATTTATTTTATTTTCTGGTCTATTTTCTTTATTTTTTGCTATTGATAATGAATATACTATGTTGGTAATTATTTTTTACTTGTTTTATTCATTGTAACTAGCGTAAGGAAGTGAACTAACACATCATCTTACTATCTTCTGTGTGTTATTACACACCAGCATCACATGGTTTGTTTTTTATTGGAATTGTGCCGCAAACATCATATCCGAGATTCTCGCAAGTTTTGTCTTTTTTGTGTGATTTGTGTTTTTTGTATGTACGTGCACATGTATATTTGTGTGTATGTGTTTTCCATTCTTATTTATGTAATTTTAAGTTATTTTAATTTATACTAAGATTAGGCAATGTTCAGTACATGTACTGTCCTGTATACATATTAACCCTTTCATAATTGGAACGCCTATAAACGGACTTGTTTTCTTAGTTGGGATGTCATAGGGTACAGCGGCAATGACTTAAACCTAATCTACCTTATTACATGAAATCTTATGAGAGAAAATTTCCCATTTTTTCACCACATGAATGATTTTAGTGGCAAATTGAAATGTAACCCCCCTTTACATCAAGTATTTTTATGGGGGAAAATTCTCCGGTATTCACAGCCATTTTCTGGTACATATCCCCGCAAATAACGGGGACCCACTTTACTAATAATGAATAAAAATAATATATTAAATAAATCTAAACTGATCATTTACTGCACTTATGAAATTATTACTGCTTTTTCTAAATTGACAAAAAAATTTGCAATGGTGGAGATGAAGGTGAGATGATAGGTTGGTTGTCTGCATGCTGAAGATAGGACATAGAAGATTATTTTAAAAGAAGAAGATGGTTACTACCAGAAACCATGGCTTTGGACTGTATTTTGAAATCATCCAGTTTTATGGAAGAGCCAATGTATGGAAAGTCAGGCTTAAGAAGTTATACTGTATTTTTCTAGATTTAATATTATTTAATTTATTTTACTTATCAGTTATTTATACGTATAAAAAGTTTTGAACCTTGAAAGAATGCCTTGTGAGCATAAATTATATTTGCAGTAGCTTTGCAACCAGTGAAGTTCATCACCCACTCCTGATGGTCATTCCACTTAATTGGATAGTGGCATTTCACAGTAAATTCAAGTGTTTCACTTTCCACCAAACTTCTATACTGTAAGATAAATAACATATTTAAATACATGCCAAATGTGTTTTGTATGGTAATTCTGTAACTAAAAGCAACGAAAAATAAAATCAATGAAATTACATAACTAAAGTTGATGGAACCAGTTACCAATGTAACAATATCAAAACATCTAATTTTTTTTATTGCTATGAAACATGCAGTTACCTGCAAGCTAGTTGTAGCTTCAAGGTGAAGAAGCTGACCAGTTATTTTTGTTGTATACCCATCTTGTTGAACAATCCATGGCATTGTAACTTCCAGGTATGACCCAGGGCCAACATTTACATGGACTGCATTTGTTTCCTGAAATAATTAGTAATTTTGAAATATCCATCTTTTTACTTACAAGAGCTAACAAACAAGATGAAATTAAAGACTATCTCAACAAAAAAAAAACACCAGGGTTCAACTTATAATGAGAGACAAGCGATGCTCTTAAAAAATTACCAAACAAAAATAAACATTGGAATTATCTCATAAAAAGTCAGCAATAATTTCCAAGATCAAATATGAATTTAAAAATATTTCCCATCTTACCTTGTTCTTTGAAAATAGAATATCGATTGTAGCCTCATTCAAAGTGCTAAGTCTTATATCAAAAGACTGCACATGACGTTTTTCCCCAGGCTGAGGTGCTTTGGTAACCTAATAAAGTATTTGCAGTTAATAAAAGTGAAAATAACTAATGTGTCTGGCAACCACAGCTCATTCCTTTTCACAAATGTAATGAATACGCAGGCAAAATTATAAGATGAAATATGACAGAAAAGACAAGTAGAATATCTATATGGGCTGCCTATGTTTTTATCATTTTTGTTATGCATGGATATGACATTAATAACCTTTTACTTGTATCATCTGTTTACTCAACAATTCAATAAATTTAGAACTGCGATGAAAAATTATTATACAGACCAAAAACAATTTCAATTGGACATTTTTACTGAAACTAGCAAAATTTTACAAGGACAGTATAAAATGCCTTTAAAATTAGCATAATGGTTGTTAGCAATATATAAAATGCATATCTATCTTGTAAAGATTATGAATTCATGACTTCCTGTTCAACTAAAACAGTCAAGATGCATCATGAAGATGTGAATACAATTTTCATATGTCATTTAAAAAACAGCAAATGAAGTAGTTACGTAAGTTTTACACTGAGGAAAAGGTTATATCGATAAAAGTATAGAATCTGATTCTATTGTATTTTTCATTCCAAAAGAGGAAAATTACATAATGACTTACATGATTAAGAAATTCTCAACTTGTGGTCTGAGAACTTGCTGTAAGCAGTACGTTTTCTAAGAGTTAAATCTATGAAAGTTCGGGGGAATTACTTGCACTGATTTCAGATGATTAGAACTTACCTTTAAAGGCTGGCAGTCATTTGGAAAGAAAAACTTAAAAAGATGCTCTCTCTGACGATCAGCCCATGGTCCATAACTGAAGTCTGTGCCTTTCCCACACTGAAAATATGACATTCACTCATTGGAAACATGATAATTTAATGTTAAACATAAAGCCTCTTTCTGAACAGGGAGTGACAAAACTTAGATGATAGCTTGTATTAAAACAACGATAAAGGCCACTACCATAGGTATTAAAAAATGTTTAGGAAAAATATATGTAAATTTAAAACAGAGTATCCATGAAATGTGCATATGGTTTCTCAACCATTATAAGGTTACAGTAAACTTATTGCATTATCCATCAATGATATAATCAAAATACTGCTTTTGTTCCCATTAATGATAAATTAGGTAGTTCTAACAGCCATATATACTTTAGGAAAACCATGTTTAAAAAGCAGCTACTGAAAGTATTCATTACCTTAATATCCATTCCCCATATTGGAGGAGCTGACTCAACAATATCTCCATTAGCAAGCTGCAACATTTCTGGTTCTTCCGGCACAAGTCCTACAAAACAAATTATACTCAATGTTATGAACTCATTAAGTTGTAATTTGTTTTACCATACTGAAAATCGTAGGACAGACAAATTTATTAAAGGCACAATCTGGATTGAACTAGACCAGAATAGGAGAGAGAGAAAAAGCCTGAGAGAGAGAACAGCGAAGATATATAAGATTAAGGTGGATGAAGCCGAGGCTGGCATCAGGAATGATGCTGTCTGAAGCTACTTTCCTTTTGTTTTTGATTTATTTTATGAATGCCTACATAGAGAGCTACAGCAGAGGCATTCATTTTAACTGCACTACATATGCATCAGAAGAGAAATATCTAAATTAGTAGTCGATCAGACTTGCTGAGGTAACTTATGGAAATAAAAAAAATTTCTGGCAGCATTCTTAGTTCTAAGAATAGTTTGACTTTACATTAAAACAGGATTTTAAATTGCTTAGAAAGTTAGTATGTACTGTGGAATAAAACTTCTAATTTGTTCTATATCAGAGAGAAAGACTCCATCTCAGAGCCCTATTGCACATGGTATTTCCACAACTAAATTCAGATATTGACACCAATCTCAGAAATATAAGAGGTTCACAGAAAAAAATTAGATGCAAAAGATCATAATGCTTCATTTTTTAATTTGAAATGTATTGTATGATTGAATTATCATAAAACTAATATAAGAGACAGTGTCCCTTTGTCTTGTAATGATTTTTGAAGCTTAATATCTCGCAAACGACAACTGAATTTGATGAAATTTTCAGGATAGCATTATGATATAATAACAAAACGTTTTAATGTATTGAACTTGAGATGAAAGACCCGGGTTCGACTCCAGGGGATAATTTTAATTTCCAATAAGTTAACACGTAAAATCAGCTTTATGACATGCAGGCTTTCATTCTTTTTTAGATTAAAATTAGAATGATTTGGCCTACAATCTTCAGATTTTTTAAGAAAACATTATAAAGTCTCTTATTCTGTTCATCTTTTTCCGTCTATATTTCAAAATTTCTCAATGTAAACATTTAATTCATACAGTTTGAATAAATCTTACCATTTTAACAGGACGTTGCCTTGCCTACCAATTCCATTGTTATATCTCTATATCATATTGTTAATTCAATCCTTATGGGTATAAATGTCCTTTGAATGCTTTTAATACGAGAGAGAGGGATGGGAAGAGAGGGAAGTAAAGGGGAAGAGAGGGGGGAGGAGAGAGGATGTGAGAGGGAGGGAGGGGGAGAGGGAGGGAAAGCGAGGCAACTATTTTAAGTTTAACTAAAGATAGCCTGTCAACAACAGAATATACACTAGAAATGTTGTACATATATGACAAAATATTTCATATGTAAAAGTGTGATATTAATTATTTTAAATGAAAATAATAATAATAATCTATCATCTATCTATAATTCTTCCGTTGATAATTCAATGAGCATTGAACTAGTTAATTTTATAATATTCAATAATTTCTAAGACTGTTATTTTTTATTCAGGCAAACTTTCACAATAAAAAGACTTTTTTTAAATCACCCGTGGCTCACATTTGCTTGTTAGCCTAACAATGTGGCATTCTTTTGCAATAGGTTAGCCTCACTGTTTAGATCCAGAACAAATAGACAACATATCAAAAACATTTACCTGGTTCATCCATATAATAATACAACTCCACGTTATTAGAAGAGAGGACAACAAATCCTTCACCCATGTACCGAGGTGGATCATCAACCATTCCAGTATATTTTGGACTTGGAGCAAGAATTACCTATATTAACAATGAATAAATTATTATTATTTAATACCATCCAGTGTTTTATTTATAGTCAATGATATGAGCATTGCCCTTAACAATAACATAAAGTAATTTTTTCCAACTTTCTTTTCAATACAATTAATAAACAATACAACTAGGGTTGCCAACCTGCAGCTTTCGGACCGGAGATCTCTGGGTCATCGCCATAATCTCCGGAGTAGCACAAATCTCCAGTTCAATTTCGATTGCAGCGGAAAGCCCTTTTTTTTACTTTATTGCATATTTTGTAAATGATTTGAATGAAGATAGTTAGCACTTTTCCATTGTATTTTTTATACAAAAAACTTAAATTGATGATGCTCTTACAATTTCGTTAATTAGCGATATTTTAAAAAATAAACGATTTTTAATCATATGTCCTAAAATCACGAGTGCCTTTCAGAATATTGAATATATTTATCATTACATTTAACTACTCTCGGGTTTCTTCTAAAGCACCCAGGTTTTAGCAAACTCCGGTTCATGAATAACTTAAAGTAGGCAATCCGTAACAACATCTCTGGTTCATTAAGATCTAAAAGTTGGCAACCCTAAATACAACATTAATTGTACTTATAAACTCAAGTGAAGTACAAATAAAAGATACCTTGAAGTTTTCAGCTTTGCACTTGACAAAGTGCATGAAATGGTCCAATCTCGAGGCAGCTGGCTTAGTGGAGTAAACAAAGTGTGCCTCTTCCACATTGATTGATAAAGTGGTTGGCACTAGACGATTTCCAAAAACAACTCGACCCTAAATCAAAATTGATTTTATTAGATCCAGAAAAATAAAATGCTTAGTATAAATGTACTATTAAAAAGAAGTTATGAAGTGATGAGTACCAAAAAAAGTTAAGCCTATTATTCACTTAAAAATTAATCACATATTTCAAAACTCAATTATCAGTATGGTCATATTGTGTTTGATTAAACTAAGAGATTCATTAGCAATTATAAGAACCCTTAGAACAACTTTCAGTAGGAGATGTACGTCTATGGCTCAGATTACACCTAATTTGACAACATTAATAAATAATAGAAAATTTTTAAATGATGAAAACTACATCGAGTTAATGATAATAAGAAGAGGCACTTGTGGTGCAAAACTCCCAAAAACATATATGTATCAATTATTATAAGGTAACCATAGTATCCTGGACAGAACCTTCACTGAAACTCCCAGCCTTGTTTATGGGCTCAACTGAAGGTGTAGAGAGATCAGGGTGTAGGGCTATTTTAATTTTTAAAAACATAAAAAGATCCCAAAAACTTGATTATCATTGGGTTCTATGAACGTTTAAATCGTTTAAAATAAAACTGCATATGTATGCAATGTGTTATGGAGCAAACTACTTGACCTGAACTGCCATCAAATATGTCAACAATAGATACTGACATCATGATTCAATTTCATATTAGTTGATATTCATGAGATCTGAACCCAGATAGTGTTATAGAAAGAATGAACGGTGGCGCGTAAAAGTCTGCCCTTTTCATTAGTTCTTTATGATGGAATACCACAAATTTCAGGCCAAGATCATCAATTCATGAGAACCATAAAACAACTCTTAAAGCCTCCAGCAAAATTCCTGAAATCTGATCATTGATTTCAAACTCACAGAGGAAACATCCACTTTTATCACTGGAATGAGATCTCGCCAGCTCCGAGAAAGATCGGCCCCTGATGCAGCCACCGCTCTTTCAACACTGCTCCTTCCACTTCTCTCACGTTCGCCATCTTCATTGGTATCGTTACCCCCTCCAGGATCCTCTGGAGTATAAAGCTGTGAATCAAGCCCAAATAACTTCTCCAAGCGAGCATAGAGGCCTGATCGATTGTAGGTATGTAACTCAAATCCATTGAGCATCAATGACAGCCGAGTATCAGAATGGGAAAGATCTGCAAATAAATGAAGAACATGATAGCTTTTATAAAAATCCTTTAAAATGCCAATTTTGTGCTCACTGTCAGACTACTTACCTTCTGATACATCTTTAGGCACATATGCCCTCCACCAGCGAAATATAAGCCACCCATCTTGAACTCTTACACTATAATCATTTGTGATGTATACCACATCTCTAAACATAATCTTGCCTGCTAGTGCACTCCAAGTGAATGAACCTGAAAAGGTAAAAATTGAAAAAGTTGATAATTTGTCCAAGACAAATGTCAACAAAAGGCTAAGTTAAATTACATTTAGTTTGAACACTACAAACTAACAACGTACGTACCGACTTTCATATAACCACCATGGGCCACAAATCGGTTAAGAAGGCGAGTAATGATAAAACCTATCACCCGCGAATCATAATGTGTGATATAAATGACCCATGCCATAGCCGATACAAGCGAGCAGAGAAGCCAGGCGAAGTTGCTATCCATCTTCAAATCTTCAAGGTGGATATTTGTGAAATTCCATGGTGCTGCTTTTGCTTCATAAGTATCGCCTTGTGAAACAAGGTCCATATCTTAAATGAAATAACAATGATATTATATTTCTCATAGGAAAATAAAACTGCAGTAATATCTTGGAAGAAAAATTTGTCAAACAAAAATTAAGCATAAATTAAAATTTAAACAAGAAGAATATCCTAGTTATGCAAATGATTAATGGAATTGTGCTAAATATTAATAACAAAAAACATAACTTTCAAGTTTATCGTTCAAGCCTGTTTTCCAAGATTTCGAAAAAAATAAATGTAAAATATACTGACTTTATGAAAATGTATGATAAAAAATATGGGAAACATAAATTTTATACCAATAATTTTACAGGTATTTCTCGGCAAGTAACAGTTGTAATCTCCGAAATAATAATTCGTTTTTCAAATCAGATGCCGAAACAGAGACATAACTGCTGAAGAGGCATTTCAATCTATTCACATATTCATAAATTTAATCGTCCAGAAAATAAGGAATATTATCATTACTTCTTTCGAGCAGCAAAATAGATCAACATCACTTTTCTATAACTGCTCATACCTTTATTGCCATGCATTTTTGCTGCTGCAATGTCCTTGTATCTTAAATAGCTGCCAATAAATTTTGGTTTTCTTGATATTTAATTCATTTGTGTCCTGATTACAGTTTATTCATCCCACCAAGAAAACACTACATAACCTACAAAAAGCAATATCTGGTAATATCAACCTATGCTTACAGCCAATCACAAACGCTCTAGCAGACGAACTCTCGTTTAGTTCTTGCGATATAAAAAAGAACACGAGAAAAATATTTCATTGTAAATTAACATTGTTTATTATTTAAAAATTAAGAGAATGGTTTATCCATTGAAAGCGCGCAGGTTTTAACAAATCTATTTTTGATGAACATTCTCTTTCCAGGACAGTTTGCAAAGGTGTTTTTCCATCACGTGATGTTGTCTATTGATCTTTGTTTACATCAACATCTACATTTAATTACAGATACCGGCTGCCTATAGTACAACAATGAATTTATGTCAGTACGGTCAGTACATTAAGTTTATATGTATAGCTTGCACGCTCATGAGGTACGAACGTTTTAGGGCTTTGCAATGCGACTATTAGGTCAATCATGCCAGATGTGGTTACGTGTCGCCGGAAGCCTTTTAAAATGCGTGTAGTCGAAGCCGGAATTATAAATTGTATGTAGTGGTCACGTAATGAAGGATTTAAATGGTTGAGCTCGAAAAAGCGACGTTTAATAATAATATTTATTTGCTCCGTTGGTCTTACAGTAGAAGACGGAGTATGTCATGGGTAATATACATCAAATTATAATATACAAAATTAAAAATTACATAATATAGATAATCGGAAAATAAATACAATTTGCAAAATACACCCTAGTCATCCATAAACTCCGTGACACTATAATAACTTTTAGACAATAACCAAGCTTTACACTTGCTTTTAAATTGATTCTTGGAAGATATAAACTTAATGTCATCGGGCAGGTGATTATAAATTTGTGAGGCTGAATACAAGGGACCTTTTTGGCAAAAAGAATATGAGTAGCAATGTAGGTGCACATCGTTCTTGGAGCGTTGCATAATTGTGAAAATCTACATTGTTGGGGAAGAAGCTAGGGTTGTTTTTGACAAATGTGGCGCACTGCAAAATGTAAATTGAAGGCAGAGGTAAAATAGAAAGAGATTTGAATAGGGGCTGTCCAAGTGCGCGATAAGAAACTTTGAGCATTGCTTTAATAGCTCTTTTTTGGGAGGAAAAGGCTTTGGTAAAAAAATTAAATTGCCCCAAAACAAGATCCCATACGATAGGTATGATTGAACCTTAGAAAAATACAATAATTTTAGATTATCAACAGATACAAGATGAATAAGCCTCCTAATCATAAAAATACCAATAGCAGCTTTCTTTATTGCTGCATCAATGTGAAACTCCCAGTCAAGTTTTTCAGAAATTTGTATGCCAAGGAAATTAATTAATTCACACCTTCGTATGCTAGTTATTCAGTGGAATCAATGGGCTGCAAAGAGGGACAAAATTCTTAGAATGAAACATTAAATAGGATGTTTTACAACTATTTAACTTCAAATTATTTATCCTGCACCAATCAGTCATTTCCTTAATGGTTACTTTAGCAGCAATGCTTAAGTCATCAAAATTATCAGCATACAAAATTGGAAAACTTTTCGAGAAATGCCTAGGTAAATCAGTAACAAAAATGATAAAAAGAAGAGGACCACGAATGGATCCTTGGGGAACTTCATACATGATTTTTTTTGGGATTTGGATTGAACAGTTGTGATACCATCATAAGTTTTATGCGAGTAAGAAACAATTTGGGTTAGGTTTGCCAGATAGGAATCAATGAGTTTTAAAGCACTGTCACTTATACCGATATCTTTTAATTTTTTATGCAATATACTATGTTCAATACAGTCAAAAGCCTTACTTAGGTCATAGAATATACCCAAGATAAATTGCTTTTGGTTTGTGGCAGAGTAAATGTGATTACGAAGCTGGAAAGAGGCAGTGGAAGTAGACATGCCTTATCTGAAGCCATACTGAAATTTGGTTAATACATTAAAGTTATTAAAATAATTTATGAGACGATTGTGCAGTAATTTCTCAATTTAGAAAAAACAGAGAGAATGAAAATGGGCCGTTATTAGAATCAGAAAGGCAGCTTTTTTTTAGGAATTGGGATAACTTTGCACATTTCAAGGTAGAGGAAAACTGGCCAGTAAGTAAGACTAGGTTACATATATCAGCTAGACAAGGTGCAATGAAGGCATGACATGACTTAAGAACATTATTTAAAAATTCAAATGTTGAATTGACAAAAATACAGTTAACAATTGATTTTCATACTTAAACTTTCACATTTCAGTTTTCTAAAGTACTTATATATAGTTGGCATTAGCTCTGCAACTTACAATAATACACGAACTACTTATTTCGTATTTTGTTCCTGACACTACATCATGGGATCATTGTTAGTTTCTTTTCCTGATGTTTACATAAATCAAGTGAATGGCCAAAATGTAAAGTTATTAACAGCCAAGGCAATACACACTGGAATCATGTCAGTACACTTAAGCTGAGACAAAAATGAAATAGAATCCGATATAGAATTTCTTAGAGATTTTTCCATACTTTGAAGCTTTACTTATATAATTTTGTTTTTCTTAATATATTTTCTTTATTAGGTGATAAAGATCAGTGGTGTAACTAGAAAAGGGCTTATGGCAAAATATTATGTGGCCCATCAAATACATAGTATATCAAGGTGCCCCTGGACCAGTAGCAATTGGCCACTCTACTGTTCTGCCACCGAGTAAGGAACCCAAATTACAAGAGTTTAAGAGGATAACTTGTGATTCGATAAACCTACAAAGCGTATAGGTTAACGAGTGAAGTAACAAATGAAAATACAGTTCCTATTCCCTTTCAAATGATTATTGGAATGACTATTTCTTAAAAGAACTTTATATTTGTAAAACCTTTGTCAGACTCTGAGTGGTACAATTTGCTGAGTTTTATAAACAGAACACATATACTTATTATATAAATAATATATATTTTCAGGAGCAAATCTCACTACTTCAATGCAAAAACAATTCAATTGGAATCCTAATTAGCAACATATCTTTATAAAATGTAAATATTTTAATATGTATAAATAAAACAATATTTTATGAATTCATAACACAATAAATAAGTTTATTTTGATCCGCTTCACATGATAGCACCATTATTTTGCATTGTCAACATGTTATGGACATAATACAATAGATCAAAACTAGAGGTAGATGATAAAAAATCTACACTTTTTCGAAAGACAGCTTGTAAAACTTTTTATCATATCTTTCCTGCAAATAAAGTTCCATTAAAATACAAATGGTTATTAGATACTGCCTTATTTAAAATAAACTATACTCTTTCAATACATTCTGTTTTCCAGTGTTACAGCAACTTTCACAAAATGTACAATGTGAACTACATGGGAGAAGAGCAACAAGTAGATAACATTATTTTGATTTTAAACACATTCCATATTCATGATTAATTCTATTAAATTTGATTTTAAATTATATATTAATACAAGATGTATTGAAAAAATTACAAGATGCAAATTCCTGAATGGCATTTGCCTGCCAATATTGTTTATAGCCAGAGTGTGCGTTTTGAAGCACAATACAGTATCCTCCTCAGATCAGCCTAATTAGAATAATATTAAATCACATTAACATTTTCAATAATAAATCACAGATCCAACCAAAAAAATTGGTCGCATTTAGGTAACTAAATATAAGTCAACATTTCGCTCGAGTAAGGGGATAAAATCTGGATGGAATGAAATTGCGTCAATTGCTAACTTTGCAGTTTGGAAGTATTTTTTCTCGAGTCCTCTTTAGATATCATTTGTTTCACTACTGTTTCATCTACCTCATCCTCTGATTGCTTCGGCTGCATTCGTTGTCGCTGCCTTTTCCACAAACGTGCACAACGGGGACATGGGGGATTGCTTTCTTCCATTGCTCCATCTGGTGGTTTTCCTTTCTTCTTGCTATTTTTAGACTCATCGCGACAAGACGAATGGAAGCAGGCTCCACAACCAGCACACCGGGAAACCTTTGATAGCTGCCATGGGTGGATAATCTCTGGAGATCCACACAATTCACAAACAAAACCTCGGGCCATGCAAAGCTAAGAAGTAAACAAATTTTTAAAATGACAATGTCTTTCGAAAAACATCATTTACCTTCAATGAGAAATTATATTTCAAGTTACTTTTTTCAAGTTGATAAAATAAGAAAAAGCTGACTGAAATATGGCCAAACGAATAAAAATAAACAAAACCTGTATGTAAGAGACAATTGCCTCCGAAAATAAAAAAAATACTTTCTCAAAAAAAATTTATGTATTAAAATCTTTATATTATTTATCTTTCATTGAAATATTTATTTTATGTAGTTACGAAATAATATCAACATTAAAAAACTTTTAATTACCTAGCTAACTTTCAATGAAATATTTATTCTATGCAGTAAAAAAATAATATCTACAGAGAGAAGAATTACCTCAGTAAAACAAGTACAAAATATATGTTCTTTGAACTTTGATTTCAAGCTTATTTAATTTTCGAAAGAATCAGTGGCACTGATTTCACAATGAATAATTTGATTATTAAACTTCTTGGGCCAAGATACATGAATTCATTCTAAACCAAAGATTAATAATTTTAAATCAGAAAATATTCTAAATACCTACATAAAAATGAATAGAAAATATCAAAAATTTCTTTGAAGTAGGAGTCGTTCCCAGAAACCAACTTTATAACATATTAATTGCAATCAGTTCCTATGGTTAATATATGATTATGATGTAAAATTTAGTTATTTTAAATGATTTTTTGTCATTAAAATAAAACAT
The DNA here is from genome assembly GCA_036926305.1 of Uropetala carovei. Lineage (NCBI taxonomy): Eukaryota > Metazoa > Arthropoda > Insecta > Odonata > Petaluridae > Uropetala > Uropetala carovei. The sequence goes on from JAXCHB010000043.1 coordinate 11,324,523, forward strand.
CTCATACTTAAAAAAACTCTAATTACATGTATTATTTGAATTACATAAGCAATGTTATTAGAGATGAAAATGTTAACTAACTAAAATCTTCTCCACGATAACTTACCTGACATTGGGCCACATGTGCTATACCAGCATCAACTATTGTTTTTAGTCTCGCTGGTAGTTCACCTGACTTGACTGACACTAAATCCTGTAAAGAGTAAACCTCTGGATCCGATGTTAAATACTGAGGCTCTCTTTCAAGGCATTCCTGGAGACTATTTAAACAGATATGTGAAAAAATTAAACAGATAGGTTGCAATCACTATTATAATTACCTTTCTTTGCTGATTACTAACAAATAATTCAATATGGCAAGATTGAATACTGTACTGGCATGACAAAGATAATAATTAATTTATACAAAACTAAATCTTTAAATATCTGGCACATTGAATATACAGTAAAACTTCTCCCAATGCAGGGGTTAAGTTCTAAAAGTACACGGTGTTGCAGGAATCCACATTGGAGGAATCATTAAACTTATGGGAAAAATAGGGTTTGGTTCCAAGATTGAAAAAATATACACTGAAATATTTTTTTCTGAATTAAAACAAACAACTGTGCATCAGCCGCCATGGGAAATTAAAACCTTCTTACCCCAGGTGAAAGACGACCTATGTTTTAAAACGTCGGGCATATACACAATACCGTGCGAATGTGGCCAACAATACATTGGACAAACATGCCGCACCATAGAGACCAGGCTGAAAGAACATGCAAGATGCATCAGACTAAACTACCCTGAAAAATCCGCAGTGGCCAAACACAGCCTGGGTGAAGGCCACCGCATAAGGTTTGAGGAGACGAAGTTACTTTAGAGAGCCAATGGTTATTGGGACCGCCTCGTAAAAGAAGCCATTGAAATCCGGATGAACAAGAACAATTTCAACAGAGACGAAGGATTCAACCTGAGCAAGGCATGGGATCCCATGATAGCGCAACTGATGAAAGGACGCATGACGATTGACCCACCCAACTGCCAATCACTGACAAGCCGCCATCCCACAGCAGATATATAAACCCAACCTAGACTTCCCTCGGCACTCGGTTCCATAATGATAGCGACAGAGTTAGTCGCTGAAACGTTGGCCATTAGGTGCGCTGTAACGCGGCCAGAAACCCGAGAAAATTTCTACATGATCATCCGCCAGGAAAGTTTGAAATCTTTCTAATACAAAATTGTTTAACATTCCTTGCAAACAGATTATGTATAGTAAGTAAATTAATGCTGTACAGTATAATTATGTTTATGAAGCAAAATAGTTAAATTTAAGACTAAATAATAATATGTACAATACTTACTGTATAAATACACTTCTTCCACATAAAAAAATATTTTTATGAAATTTTCAGACAAACGGAGATTCCATATGGCCAAATTTTTGAAGAATATTCTCACAATCAGATGCTTACTCCATGTACTTTGTACATTTAAAATTAAAAGTTACAATAATCAATGGATTCAAAAAAATGAAGTTATGGCTTAAATAAAATATTGTAAAGAAAACTGCTAAAATGTACCTGAAATCATTAACTTTGGTAATTTATTGCAATTTGGCCATTCATAGTCAAACCATGTAAAAGCAAATCACACCATCACATTCGGAGAATTATGTATGTTGGGTATCTTGTATATTTGAATCCACATTGCAGGAAGCTGTGTTCGGATGAAGTTTTGCTGCACTCCTGAATTAAATTTTGGATTGTAGAACTGATTCACTTATTTCAATTAAAAGCATGCAAAGTTGAACTTTTACTCGTTTGATTGTTAAAACAAGTGAGGGAAGTATTGAGAAAATTACAAAAGGATCTTTTTTTCTTGTTTTAGGATTGCCATCATAAAATAACATCTTTGGTTGAGATCGACGATCTCATAATATAGTCCATAAATACCCTTTAAAAGCATTCTAGCAATGCTATGTAATAATATGTTCCCCATTTAAAAGTATTGCACCCACTGCCATGGCAGTTGATATTTCCCACTGTTAAATGGCCCTGAGTGTAACCTCAAATTTTATTTTCATTATCATAACATAATATATTTACATAATTTGTAGTTAACATAATTGTTTTTTCATATAATATTAAATATCTTGCCATGCAAAAACAGTTTATCTGATTTGACTCTTAATAAAAAATGTTAACATATACCGTATTTAATCGATTGTAAGCCCACCTTTTTTTACTTTTTTACCTCCTTAAAAATTGCCACTTGGCTTAGAATCGATGTGGATGTGGATATATCTCAAATACTTGTTAAAAAATTCTTCTATACTTACTCTATAGCAAAACGACATGCTAACAAGAACTCCCTAAGATGATGCAGCTGGGTTCGTATTGTTCTTGTACGCTCCAGTGCTTTGGCTTTCCGGTAAAGGGCAGGATTCAAATCACCAACATTATACAATGGATCACTTAACATTTGTTCAAGTAGTCTATATGAAAAAATTGAGACTGGACATCTGAAACAAAGTGACCAAGATACATAATAGACATCTATAATTACCTCTTGAGTATATAAACAACATCAATAAAATAAATGATTATAAAAGAAATATGCTGCATATCATGACACACATAATTGCTCTTCCTTATGTTCTCACCTTGTAAAATCCCATTTGGATAGCACCCTACCAGGGATGAGTGCTAGCTGATTTGAGTGGCAACCCGTGCAAAAATATCTTCCGAGGTATTCGCAGTACCGAAAGCGATGGGCGTACTCCGGAGCAACTTTCATGCCACAACCAGCACAGCGGTGTCCTTGCTTTGCCATCACAACTCTGTGGCTGCCACATAAGAGAAATAATTCAAACTAAACATAATTTTATGCATAGAATGGATAGAAAATAATGCCAACCTCTTAAGTGTTTTTCCATGATTGGAATAGTTTCAGAGGTTAACAGCATAAAGAAAAACAAACTACAGTAGTCCCTCACCATTTGCAAGTTCTTAAAAATTCTCGCAAATGGTAAATAATGGGGTATATGGAAAAAATAGGGTTAGGTTCTTAGAGTCCATATTCCACTATGTAATTTGCATTTTAACCCTTTAAAATATAAATACTGACACAGAGTGATCGTACAGTTGTCGTACAGCAGTAACGGAAAGAAAAAACCGAGGGGTCAAAATGACACCAGGCGACGCTTTTAGGTATGGAGGTAAGTCCGGTGCATCTAGTGTTAAAGCCTTCTCCATCTTCTCTACATATGGATTCAGAGGCACAAAGGAAACTTTTGCACTCGTTGAAGTACTATTTGCAGCACTAGCTCTAATCAATTCTGCACTTTTCTTAATCGATCTTATTGTTGACTCGTTCACACCAAATAATTTACCCATTGATGAAGCAGAATCACTACGTGCAAGCCTATCTAAAACTTCAATTTTCTTCTCCAAACTGATCGCTTTTTTTGCCCTTTTTACCAACTTTTCTTTCATTTCACTCATCACTCTCTTTGGGGCCATGATTAAGCAATATTACTAATAAAAAAACTATGCAAATGGCACAATAAATTCATGAAATAGGTGAGGAACTGCTCACATACACACTACCATGGTGACTACGACACTGTTTGAGAAAGAAAGAAGTTTTAAAAAAATGTCGCGGAGTGAGCGGTATTTAAGCAATCATTTGTGCATATGCGAATTTCGACCTCACAAATAAAAAAACAGGTACTCAAAATGAAAATCGCCAATACGCAAATGGCAAATTTGTGAATGGTGAGGGATTACTGTAATTCATGATTCTTGTAAAAAAATATTCTAATATAAATATTTTCATAAAAATTAAAAGTGATTCTATAAATAATCTGAAAATGCAATTCATGGCAAGATAATAAGGAGTTAAAAACAATAATGGGACAAACGGTTGAAAATGATAACAACGAAATTGTCTCACACTACAAGCAAGTTTTTGGACTTCACATCTCTATGGAACACTAGGAACTATCTTGCTCACTTAGGTGATGGATGAGGTGTAAATATGATTTGAGGTCTAGGAGGAGCCCATTCAAAAGTTCCTCTGAGAGGGGTTGCTTGTTTCATGTCTTCATCTTCAGCTTCATCGGGACTTACAGGCCAGCTTCCAGGAAGAGGTAGCAACTGTGAATCAAAATCAGTTTTAGATGATGCAATCCATCAATATCAGTTTAGGAAGAAAATTATGTCGCACAAAAAATAAGAATATTTCCATCAACAAGGAACACTTTCGAAATGTCACATCTAGATTTTAATGAAAATTTCAGGACATTTAGGGCATTCGTGACTGACAAAAGCCACCAAAATAGTATACAGCGGCCATGAAAGTTAAGGGTATGAAGTCACTTGTTGCTCTCATTATTTTGACAGATTGAACATTTTAGTCTTAACTGTGTTAATTCTCAGAGAAGTCATTCTTCTTGTCTATAATTATTGCATTTTAAAAATTTGTATGAGTTTTCTTCAATTTTTACCAAATACCCCACTGAGACAAAAATGTTAGTAATTTCATTAGCCCTTAATTATGCAAAAAAAACCACAGATTTGCTATTGATTCTAAGTTAACATTTTTTCAAACTCAAAAGTCATATACAATAATTGTCTTTGTATGGCATTCAAATTTTTCTTGGAAATATGCCCAAGATGTTAGGGTACAAATTTAACATGGTAACAAATGTATTTTTTTTAGTCATTCAATTATACCGTATCTGCCTGAATAGAAGCCGACCCTGGATTTAAGCCAAAAATTTCCATTTTTTTGGTAAAAAAGTAAATTTCATAGATTTTATGCTGAAGTGTGCTGGGCATTCATGCATGGCTTAGAATAAATTACACACGATCGAAGAAAAGTGGGACATAGTTCAGTTGTTGACATTTTGAAATATTACTCCAATTAATACTCGTAATTTTGTGTTGTTGAATAATATTCCATATTCAGTGACAATTTCTATTCATCTTCATTTTCACAAAGGCCAAATATAGTAAGAGTGATCTCGCCAAGATAATTTTTCATCCAAGTCTATTTCCAACAAAATTAGCATTTACATTACCTTAAGAAATTGCATTTTTATAATTATACTTGTTCCATGTAAAGTTTTACGGTTTATTATCAGCTGAATTTTGCAGTTCAAGCCGTTGCTTATACCTTCAGAGCAGATCTCTCGTTATTTACCAATATTCAAACAGTTGAGCATCAAAAGCCGTCAACGCATTTTGCATAATCGTCTGCAAATGACGTGACCACTCAAATAATGTGAAAAACCCAGCCTTAAACGGTAACAAAGCATAGGTAGTGCTAAATTCAATATTCTAGCCATTATTATTTATTCATTAATATTCATTGTGTCAAATATTTACTTTACGAAAAATATAGTGGTAACTATTGACAGAAATATTTAAAAAAAATTATGTAAATTTGGGATTACTGGTAAAGTACTAATGATAATAAAGGATTACCTTAAAAACAGGAATCAGTTTGTAAATATTAATGGAGAAAAATCTAGTCCTATAGAAAATGAATATGGAGTTCCTCAAGGTTCTGTGCTAGGCTCATTACTTTTTAATATTTATATTAATGATATTTATAAAATTGCCAAAAAAGTTTCAATTAATTTATCTGCTGATGACACATTATTATATTTCTCAGGTAAAAACTTAAATGAAGTTCTTCTAACAATCAATAATGAATTAAGTGATCTTGACGTTTGGTTAACAAGTTAGGAAAGTGTACAACAAATCACAAATGGGCGCGTTTCGTGCAATGGAATATTAGAAAGCAACTATATACCTGTACGTAAGGGAAATAGCGTTTTAAAGTTCTTTTCTTCATCATAAATAATCCATTTTCTTCCTATTTAATAATATTACATGCACATGTAAGGAAATTAAATGTTTGTTTGGGAGATTGTTTATGTTAGCAACAATGAAGTAACCATGCAAGATATTTCCTAATTGTGTTCAACTCGATATAAGACTTTCTTGTTTGATTTTCTCGATAACAGCTACTCCTACGATAAAAATGTATACGGAAGGAAATACTCTAATTTACCAGTTCTACAACTTTTATTTGAAAACTATTTTGATATGAGCAATACTTTATGAGCTGACAAAAATTTAATTTTTTGTCCTCAGTAAAGTGGTACCCCTGATTGGCATATGTGATTCATTTTTGCAATTTTCTTATTATATTTGATTGAAAGTCCTTAATATCAAATTTCATTAAAATCCGTTTGGTAGAAGCCGAGAACGAACATGCGGACGGATGGATGGACAGACGGACGGACCGACGATAATAGGTGCTCACGCTGTAAGTGAAACAAACGCACCTAAAAATGAATAAATTAAAATTAAACTTGGATAAAACAAAAGCAATGATATTCTGAAATTGCTCAAGTACAAGAAATGTATTACTAAATTCGAATGGTAAACTTAAGTTAGCTCTAAGTTCATATCAGATAGAGTTTGTGGATGAATATAAGTACTTAGGAGTTATTCTTGATCCATATTTAAAATTTGATAGGCACAGATTACATTAGTAAAAAGATTGGTAAGATAATAGGGTGTACTGCTAGGTTAGGATCGTTTTTATCGCCAACAATGAAAGTGACTTTATAAAAAAACTTTAATTTCTCCACATATTGATTACTATGGCTCAGTCCTTTGGAAAATAAATGAAAAATATCTTATGGCACTTCAGAAGCTGCAAAATAAAATGCTAAGAGTGATATTGTTGGGCAATAGGGGAACACATGTGAAAGATATGTTGGAGGTTACATGCTTGCTCTCCATAAGACAAAGAATAATATATAATACAATGGTTTATATATATAAGTTGGAAAGTAATATTATATCTAAACACCCCTGCGATCGAATTGTATATAACTGTGATGTACACTCTTATAAAATGAGAAACAAAATTTTTTTATAGCAATACAAAACTCAAATATGAACAAGAAATCAATATTTCAAAATGGCTTCTCAATATTTAATAAATAACCATAAATTTGAAAATGTGTGACAAAATTAGTATCTTTAAGAGAGGAATAATAGTATTTATAAAACTGAACATACTGTAAATATTTCAAATATATATTAAAAGTGTATTTTTTCTACTTTTGTATTGTATTGCTAATATTTTTATATGTACATGCATTAGCATGAAGATGCTAAATAAAGGTATCTTATCTTATCATGAGACATGCTGTCATCTATGAGTGACTACGAGATTTAACCATAATCCAAATTTTCCTCGGACTTGCATTTAAGCTGAGGGGTGATTTTTTCATGATAGATTATGACAAAAAACATCGGCTTGTATTCGGGCAGATACGGTAGTTATTTCCCGACACATTGTTGCTGAAAAAGCGTAATTGTTGCTATTTTTGCATTTCAATGGAATTTCTTTCCAAATTTTTGTTTCAAAACAACAATAATAATCTTTTAATTTAAGTCTTTATAAAGGTGGTTTTAAGAGGCAATAATGAAGAAGATAAATAGATTTGTTATTTATTAGACGTATAAAGTAAAAGCAGTAGATTTTTGTAAATTTAGTAAAACTGCATTTAATTTATATTACAAGTTAGTAGTTGTATTCACAAATACCTGTAAATTCTCATTATTTATTACTGTGATCGAATAGATCATTACACGTAAAGAGATATGCTCCCTAAATCCCAACAGCTAATCATACCTCTCCCCTCCATAAATAAGTTCCACAGTGAAAGGTTACCTTTAATTTATTACTACAAAATTTTAGATGCATATTATACATGGTGATAAGACAATTTCGACATATCACTCGTAAAAAACCAAGGTGCATATTATACATGGAAAATTATAGTATGTATTTGAGCGAATTTAAAAATTTTGATGCTGGTACTCACTAATGACAATACAGTGGCATATGCAGGGGGAGAGGGGGGGGGGGGGGGTTCATGGGGTCTAGATCCCCTCTTAAGATGGAAGACAAATGTCAATAAATTAATTAACCATTCCATATTAGTCCTGTCACTTTAAAATCCACTTCTATAATCTCCATTCATAATCCCTCATTTTAGTTACTAATTCTTAATAATGATATAAAAATTATTTCAGCTTTTTATCTGTTTCAATTTTGTTCCTTAAGAACAGAATTTGGAATTTTTAGGAAAATTCTGCATACGCCACTGTGGCAAAGGTAAAAAATAATCACCTGTTGAGGGGCATCTATTTCTGAGACTAGCCATTCAAGTTCTGATGCTCGAGGTAGTTTTTTCTCACTAAACCTTCGAAGGAGAGAGAGAGCCACTCCTTCGGCTGAGGACAAAGACACAACAGTTTGGTTGCAATCAACAGGTACACCACCCTGGAATGCATTAGGTAAATAGAGAGGTCCCCAACACTCTTCATTTCGCAGAAAAGCACAACATAATTGGCTATTAAAGAAAAAATATTGTCAAAACATTTCTAAATGTTTATCTAAGAATTCATATTAATATAGCTTATTTTATTTGGATAATTTCATACCTAAATCTTTAAATTTTAAAATCTATAATGTGAATATGAATTTTAACTATTAACAGCTTCAAGAACAAGCACTTAAAAAATACAAGTATTTCCAATAGCCACAACAAGGTTATAAAAAAACCAGATGCACATTTCAGCTACAAATCAGCCATCTTCAATGGTAATTTGCCGAAAATATTACTGAATTACCTTTTTAGCCAAAATGTGCATCTTGTTTTTATAACCTTGTTGTGGCTATTGAGACAAGTATTTTTTAGTGCTTGTTCTTGAATTTTTTCAGCCATATGACGAGCTAGATAATTAGCTGTTGAACTGTCAACAGCTATTTATGAAATTAACAAACCTCTCCAACTGCTACATTCTTTTCATCTCCTTCACTTCCATCCGATGGCATGACCTCAGAAGCTGCCTCAGCCAACGATACTGTAGATGCCTCATCCATAACCTTCACATTTCCTAATCGACATAACTTTTCCGATTTTTGGAGATTCTTCTTCATCTTATTTCCACTTGAAGCCTTTGCACTCTGTCTATGTGATAAATCAGCATCAGAATAAAGAGATGCCAGAGAAAGTGAGAGACCTATAAGCAAAAGAAAGTGTTTTACTAATTTGGATGTTGACCACAACAAAAATGAAACTGCCAGTTCCAATTTTATATCTCAATTCCAACTAATTTTAAAAGGCAAATGAAAATGTCCTGAGCTGATCATTTTAAAGTTTACAATAATCCATATTTCTTTAGAAGTAGACACTATTTTTGAAGAACACTTTTTGAACACTTGTACTTTTTCCACTTTTTATTTTAATATACAATTTTAATATACTGTATAGTGAAACCATGGTCATTTCTGAATATTAAAATAAAAAGTGGAAAAAGTACAAGTGTTCAATTTGTTTATTCTCCAAAAATGGATAAATTCCACAAGATAACGCCACAAACCACAGATTTTAGACTCTATATTTATATATATGAAATAAAATTAGCAAAAACATGAGTTTTGATACATTTCAACAAATGATAAAATTAAACCAGCAACCTTGGGATCTGACTGGAACCCACTAGTGGGAGTCACTTAAACCTTAATTTAAGCCAATCCCATCTCTTCATAAGATTAAGTGTAACAATGTTACTTTATGTACTAACAGCAAAATAAAATATATCGCATATCCAGCATTGCATAATTAAGTTGTAAGCAAAAATTATATTAAAAATTCAATAGTACTAACCAAAATTATACCTGCAACCAGAACTAGTAGTGTCAACTAAATTTTCACTAAAAATCAATTAAGATTTGATATATTTTAGCTTGATTATCGTACTTATAGCTTTTCTCATTAGTACTTCAAAAATAGGTCAAATCAAGAGAAGATTCTTTAAATGTTGAATTAAAAATGCTTGAAAAAACAAACTGTAACATCAGTTATCTCACCTGCATCCCTCGTACTAGTAAGCCCATTAACATTATCGTCCAAGGTCAATTCTTCAACCGATGACTGACTACTTTCTCCTTTTCTCCTCCAGTCTGATCCGTTCCTTTTTCTTCGGTCATTGAAGGACGGGGACTGAGCAAGAGAATATGTTGGGGATGTTGAAGATGAAGACGGAGTTGATGAATGGAAGCTGCCCACGGACGATGACGAGAAAGGACTGATACTTTGTTCTGTGGTAGTTGCTATAAACATAATAAACATTCTCCATTTTTTATTACATAAAAACATTACATAAAACATGTTCATCTCTGGAATATGATCAAGAACATAAATAATCCTTATTCCTTTGTTTCCAATGCGAAAATTATATTTGGTATGTGTTTTCACTTAGCATGATAATTTCCTCTCATGCAAATTGGAGGGATACCATATTTAAAAAAATAGGCATTCATCTAATAGTAGCATTCTGTTCATAGAATTTTAGCACCATAAGAAAATTTATCGTAAAAATTTGAATGAGAAATAATAAATAAGCTAAATGAAATGAAAGGAAAAAAGTAAATAAGGCTTATCCAGCAATAAAAATATGTAATTAAATGGAAAAAATAATAACTTGTTTTCTTACTGTCATTCTTTCCATCACTAAGACTATTAGGGACATTCCATTCTGAATAACGCTGATTATTTCTTTCCTTTTGCTGCCTTAACTGTCTACGTCTTAGCCTGATCCTCTGCTTCAACTGGTTTATCTCCTCATCGCTTTCCTCTTCTTTGTGTGTTACCTCTTCATTATCCTCTCCATCAATGTTAATTCCTAGCTGCCGATTCGACTTCACCTGCAGACATCAAGAAGTCTATTAATGACACAAATACTTTGTTAGCGTATATGGAGATTTATTGCAACACAGAAATCACTTGGTCATTGGAAAAACATTTATTTTATGAAATAAAACACAAGGTATATAGTGTCATACTCTTTCAAGTGGTACAAAAAAGATACCATTATCAGGCTGTAGTGTTAAAAACAGAGCTGCAAACCGAACCAAACCGCTAAACCGAACCGCAGCCATTTTGCTGAACCGCGAACCGAACTGAAACCACTGATTAATCTTTCAATGAACCGAAAACCAAAACGCAATTTTTTGCCGAAGTGGTTCGGTTTCAGTTCGATCTCAATCCACAAAGCATGGACCAACGAAAAGACCAGGAATTTCCACTGGAAAAACCAGCGGGTTTGCTTCAAGGGAAAGAGTGCCTAACTCTTTCCTCTCTGATGCTATTGTTATCCACATAAAAATCATGTTAGGATCAAAAATACCATTTTTTAAATATAAATAAATGAAGATGATGATGGAATTGTAATATATTTTAAATATAAATTTTTCCTTTCTTTAAATAAATTCTTCTTTCATTTAAAATAATAATGACTGCTGATTGATTTACTTACAGATTGATACTGAATGTGAAATGTTTATATTGGATAAATTGTTTCTGAATAGTATTTCAAATGATTAATTTAGTTGAACCAAACCACAAACCGAACCAAACCACAAACCGAACCGAACCACTTGTCAAAATTCCCATCTGAACCAAACCATTTCCAAAAATTTAGAACCGAACCACGAACCGAACCACTTTCAAATTTTGAAGTGGTTTGCAGCTCTGGTTAAAAAGAACAAACATTCAATTATCAACATATATCACTTCCTAATTTCCCTTATGTTATTAATGAAGTAGAGCCTCTTCAGTTACATTTTTATTAACTATATTATACAAGAAAATTTTCTAGATTAAAAAAAATAAAATCGGGGCATGCAATATGTCATCCTAAATTTACTGTCAATAATTCTTCTACAGAATATCATATAATTTTAAAAATTACCTGCTCTACTGCTGCAATCATAGCTTCAGATATCACAAAATGAGCATTTTCTCGATCTAGCTCTGCTGCAGATCGAGCAAACTGACCAGATGATAGGAAAGATGTCAAGCTTTGACCTCGTGCTGGTTGTGGGAAAAATCCAGTCCACATGGGGACAACCCCACAGCCTCCAGCTTCCAAAAAACTCTGCCTATATCTGTTACTCCATATACCACTGACAGGACCACCTCGCCAGGTGAGTGAAGACGATGATATTGATGAACCCATGAGTAGGGAAAGAGAGTTTTCATGCCCCATGCCAGGATTTCCATGATTCCTTTGCCAAGTAACTTAATAAAGATAGGAAAAAACGATAACAAAAGAATGATTAAAATATTCACAAATATCATTGAACAATGAATTAATCTAAAATGAAAATATATTATTTATACGCTCATCCAGATTCAGACTGATTCGATTAAATTTAGGATAGAATATTATTAAAAAATAATATAAACAATACTGCAAAAAAAATAAAGGTCTATATCAAATGAATTATCATGCCCAAAAGCTTAGGAAAGAGTTTGCTAATCGTTTCGAAAAATCGTTTCATTCGACTTTAAACTTTTTCTGACATTTTTGAACAGATAATAATATACTAATCATTATTACACGTTATCTAAGGCGAAATAAATTTGACGCTAACAATTACCGTATTTGGTGGCGACCGGAAAATGTGCTTGGACGTAAGAAGACTCCTTGATAACAGTGAATCGGTTTGATGATAAATAGAAGGCATTCTAGATAAGAAATCCCGCTAAAATGACGACATTGAAGTATTTCGGTGATACCAAAATGAGAATAAATTATCAAATCTTTTAAATATCGTTAATGAAAACTACTCTTACTCGGCAAGTATTGTTGGAAATTGCTTTAACGAATCAACTTTGAAGTATATTACCTTATATCATAATTTAATTGGCATACTATATCTTAAATCTAAATAAAAACGAAATCATAGAAACTAATACTATTCCCAAAACACCACTCCCTTCCGATGACCTAGATCAACGAAAAAGCGGTTACGGTGTTTTCGAAGACCTAGCCACGGTGCTTACCGGTCGAACCTCTTATCTCATTTACAGTGATGCAAAGGCAACAGCAAATCGTTAAATGAGTAACAAGATCAGGGCCGGCCAAGGTGGGGTTCCGCGGATGCCTAACATCCGGGCCCTCAGTTTGTGGGGGCCCTCAAATTAAAAAAGTAACGATTTTTTACTTTACGCGCGAAAAAAAGTATTACCAGTAATACGTATGGCGGCATATGCATCAACAAAGGAGCGATGCAAATTTCCAATTTTCATAATTATCTGTAACATCATTTCAAGTACACGTTTAGTAGTATCTAGTACAAGGATGGCAAATACATGGCATGTGTGCCAAACTTGGAAAGTCAAAAATTTTATCGGCACACGGAAAAACAGACCGTCGTTTTGGAATCCGTCTTCCACTATAAGATGCGCTCTTACATTCAGTACAAATTATCTCGAATGTGTGCCTCAATTAGTTGTTTCTTAGAATGCCAAAAGGAAACCCTTGTTGAGCAAGCGATACAGTAGTATCACAGTATGCACATTGAGATGTAAGGGGAGTAACTATATGATTTTGCTGGGCTGAACAGCGTCTCATTGGCAGCGAAGAATTTCGCGTGCGAGGTAGAAGTAGCAGTTCAGAAAGTAAGTACTTTCAGATTAATTCCGTATGAATAGATTCTTTTCGTTGTTATTACTTGTATTGGTGATATTACTATTGTTTCCGAAGTAAATATACAATATTAATTGAATTATTATTATTTTTTTGAATGCATGGCCCGAATGAATTTTATTGGCGTCCGATTTGGCCCACAATGTATTTTACACCTGTACAACAGCAAATTTCACGTTGCTGCGAATTTAACGTGTTGGAAATAATATATTACTTAACGTAGGTAAGATTAAAAGATATAATTACACCGTTCAGCATTTTAAAACGTTTTCCTTGGAATAGAATATTAATTTTTTAATCTAAAAATAATTTTAAAGTATAATTTAAAAAGATGCGTATTCCCAATTAAGTTTATATTTAAATAATTTAGAATACTAATTATTTTTAAATATTATTTTGAAAGGTTACAAATGCCAAGGAAATATTTGTCTGGAAGTCAAAAACGTAATATTGGGGGGGGGGGGGGGGGTTCCCCTGCCCATGGCCAGGGGGAAGGGAGGGGAGCCCCCAGGTGGAAATTTGCATCCGGGCCCCCTTATATAGATGACCGGCCCTGAACAAGATGACGTATATTTTGTCTGAAAATCTAAAGTTAGAACCATAATCAGAGCATAATTCCAATTCTTAACTGTGATGCAAGTTCAGTTAGAGTATAAGTACTTACGGTGAAAAGCTATTTAAAAACTATATTTTAATAATTAAATTAATTACATATATTGAAACTATTCCTTGATGTGCATGCCACATGATGCGCACTGAATTATGATTAATTTGGAATAATATTTTGGGTAATTTATCGCGAATGAGTATGTAATCATGCACAATAATAATAATTACGGATAACGTTGCATAAAATATGTTGGTAGTGTGTATGTTTATCACACAATGACATAAGAAAGAGACTGTTCGTCCAATTCCTTCACCAAGTTTTTATTCTATGGCAGAATTCAATGCCAACCATATATTGGTTGGCACAGAAATTTAAAACAAAATTATATACCCCCACACACACTATATAACATTATGGCGTGCAAAATAAATTTTATACAATTTAGACTGAAAAAAAACTAAATACAATTAATCATTTAAGTCTTGTGATCAAACTTAGATAAAAATCTATTACCATTAGAAGCATGATGATTTTGAGTCTCTCTTCTTTGCCAATTTTCTCTACCATAACCTACAGGTGCAGACCCAACTACCACAGCTGAGAAATCTGGATCAATTCTATCCTCTCCTGTATCAACGCCTTTATCCTCTTCTACCCAAGATGCTTGAAGATGTAATTGACACGGCCGTTGAGAGGCAGCCGCAGGAAGTAAATTACGGGGAGAATTTGGAAGTTCTGACATGAGTGTTTCATCTGGCAAACAGAACCGAGGAGTTGGGCGAGGTATGTCTTGCTTCTTTCCTTGATACGCAAAACAATCCGAGGTTGATGTTTCCACGTTCCCTCTGCCAAAAATATTTAGCTATAATTAACTATCCTTTATCACTTAGGATGATGAAAGGTGTATGTGAGAAAATGGTCAATAAAAAATGGGAGAAATATTTTCACTATCAAGCAAATATTTGAGATATTATCAAACAATATTCAATGTCGTTAATAAATTATACATAATGATAGTAACTTATTTATTCTAAGATCTCAATAGTGATTCTACCAGAAGATCCCAAAAATCATTTAGCTATGAATAAAGATTGGTAGAGTAATGGGACAGGAGGCAAGGATGATTTTTATAGGTCACATATTAACAAAGTAGTTACCAAAAAATCTGTATTTCATGAAAGGTTGGGAAAGGCTGTGGAATTTAGGAAAAGATAACAGTCAAGAAGGAATAACCAAAAACTAAAGAAGGGTGTATGTGCGCTCCACTGAAACTAATATAAATTCAGCAGATCCAACTAGCAGTGTTTAGTTCAATGTTATTTCTCAACTTCGAAATTTCATGAAGAGAAATTTAATTTTTATTTCTCTTCAGTTCAAATTGTCCTGATAATTATAACTGTGTTCCTAGACAGGGGCATTTCTAAGACTTCAAACTACTCGGCGCCATTTACATAGCGGGCTCGTTTGAACTGATCTGCTATAAAATTTTGAATTTTCATTTTCAAAATTTTAATTTACGTTATTTAACATAAAATACAGAATGTGTAAATAGAGGAAGAATCACTTATTGAGAGCGATTCGGATGGTTATAAACACAAAGGCAAGCATCTGAGCAAGAACCAACACACAGGTGTTGTTATCCATGAATTACCTTGGGACCCTCAATATGAGGGGCCCGTCAGTTTGTTGCACCAATGTTAAAAATACCTCTGTTTCCAGAGACAATCCCAGATCTCATACTGAGTGTGTTATGTCAGGAGAGGAGAGATGAGGAGAGGGATATGATGGTTATGCTCTGCAAATAATTGTTATTTAAGTGTGCCATGGAATTAAAACGATTGGGAGATATTGCTATTGTGCTACTTAAACAATAAAACAAACAAACTGAAGGATATCCTAAGCACTATAAGAATATTTTATTTTCTTTCAAATAAAGCTATTAGAGACCAAAAAAATGCCGTTGGATCACTTAATAATTTTGCATTTTTTAATAAGAGAGCAATCAATCATTTCATATGGCACTTTAATATTTCAAGTACATTGTTATTAGAAGGAAATTTGTTTTAGATACTATGCTTATATACTTGTATCAACAGAAATTGTGAACCACAGAAAAATCATTGTCAAAATGGGAAGAGTGCAATATATTCCCTCCTTGATAAAAGCGCACCTAACGACCACTTTGGGAACTCCATAGTGGCAAGGAGAGGTGAAACTTTTTCTAACACCAACATGCAACCAACCCGGTCTTTTCTTTTATTGTAATGTGAAGGGAAAAGTATGTATGTGGCTACCACAATTATCATAACAAGATTGGGTGCCTGAAGCAGGGCAAACGTAATAAGGGTTGATAGTAGGATGTAGTTCTGTATGTGGCCATTGCCGTTAGTGACACTATTATCAATGGGGGGGATTTAGCTGCAGAAAATCTATTATAGTCGCTCCAACATCTAAAGACTCCTGGCCTTGAAAACGGGGTGTACACCAGTTAGCAGCAGCCAACAGGAGACTATTTGTTTGGGAAGGTAGTGGGGAGGAAACCAGTCTCACTCCTGCTCTCGATGCGTTGCCATTAGAAATTGCATAGTATATCAGCTGAAGACGAAAATCCGCAAGATATCTGCTCTCCCACACGAAAGTTGAGAGGGGGGTTGGAAGGGGAAACGTTCGTGATTGGCTACTTGCTCTAAGTAGGCCAAGAGCCTTCTGATGGTGAAGCGACTATAATAATAAGGAATTCAGTATAGTTAGCAAAGGTAAAACCTAAAATAAATTATTTTTTCCATAGCATTTCACTTAAAGCTATCATAGAATAATAAAAGCGTGAAGTCTTTAAAAAATGTTCGAGGTGATCAACAAATGAATACTGTCTAAAATGTAATGACAATACCAAATGAGGGAAGAAGAGGTTTAACAGAACAAGCAAAACACGGAGGGGCTCAATTTAAAAAGACATGGTCAGAAAGAAATAATATTCCATGAAAACAATACCACTGAAAGTAACCTACAAAGGATGGATTAGGACTTAATTGAAGATAGGATAAAAGTAAACATGATTATATTTTCCTTGTGATTGTAACTCCCTATTTAAAATGTCATGAGAAAATTAAATCACTTGAAGATGCAAAAATACAAGTAAAATAACGTTAGAATTTACCACTGAAAGTTATTTCCCACACTTGAAGAGCATAAGATTTATTCAATGACTTGGGGGATGTACTGGCTAGCAGTCAAGATAAACATGTTACAAAAATAAAATACAGAAAACATGACAGGAAGGACAGTTATCATAACAAGAATAGTTTCCTGTCTCTCCACAAAAAAAAATATTTGATAGGATAGAATGATAAAGAAATACACTCACCCATGTGATGATCTATTTCTGTCAGTTTTATTGTGGTTAGTTGACTGGTCACTGTTGAAGGAGGAAAACTGGAAGAATTCCCCAATTGATGCATCATTATTTTTAGCTGGAACTGATGAAATCATAGTGCTACTTCTTCCTCGGACCTCTTCTTCCTTTTTTGAAGCAATAAGTGACGGTAAACTGCTCCAACACCTACCCATATCCACCATCACTTTTAAATTATCATCCAACCTTCTTTCCCTTGCTTTGCATTTAGTTGACTTATTCTCATTCTCTGTGGTTGGGTTTCTAATTCCTGAATCCAACGAATGCCTGTTGGATTTCAATTTTACTTTTTCTGACATTTCTTGCTTTTCTGTGTTATCAATATTTTGATAAACGGATGAATCAAATCGCAATGCTCCATCAACCCTGTCTTTGTCCGATTTAATATCTTTAACGAGAACAGGTATTGCAGGTGTTTCTTCCTGATAATCATTTGTTTGATTCCCATCATCAAATCTTTCATTCCATGGTCTATTTCTGAACGTTTCAGGAAAAGATGAGCACCTGCGGTGAGTCTTGTGAAAAGGTTGCCATTTCCATCTGGTCAGGTACTAAAAATTGACAAATTAATCAGTCATTTTCTTCAGGAGAGAGCTGATATTTTGAGTAACGTTTATGTATAGCGAAAAACTGTTTCTAATTCTTTATTATTAAGAAAGCTATTTAAAAAAAGAATTTTCATTTTTAAAATACATGCCAGACAAGGGTCAATTTCCGTAAGAAGAGAGGGCTGACTCTGCTCAACAGCTCTTAGGCACACTAGAGCTGCTTCTCCATACTCACGGCGACAAAGAAATGCATATGGTTCAAAGCATGAAGAAAGGTGACTTCTATCCGACAATAACCAAGACAATTTCTGAGAGAGGGTGTGTCCTTCTAGACTGCACAGTTGAAATACAGATAAGGCAAAATGTAAATTATGTCAGATGAGACAAAATTGAAACTCGGTATAGTAATTTTTGTATACCTTTTAAAAAGCCAATAGGACGCCTTGTCGTTTGTAACACCTTTGGGTAAATGAACAAAAGTATCTTTATCTTCACAAAAAAAAGTTGGAGAATTCGCCAAAGCAGGCTGTAACCATGTAAGACCTTGGATGAATACCCAACAGTCTGGATCGCCCTTATATTTAAGTAAAAATAATTATTAACATAATTTCCAATATAAATATTTATATAAAGACCAACTGAAAAATTGCTTACGTCTTGGGTGAATACTCTGCAACCGTGTTTAAATATATTTTTCATTGCGTTGTACAACCTATTTAAACCTCCGTATATATTCCAAACATTAGAAACTTGACTAATTAACAGGCCTTCTACAGTCGCCTTTAATGACTGTAATAGTTGTTGGTGTTCTTCAAGACGATACTTATCCATTGTCGTTCGGTCTATCACAGCTCCACATGACTTCACATAGATTCAAGTTCAAGTGTTGTACAAAGAAATTCTCTGACGAAATTATATTTAAAATCTCTCAACGGCAACAGACGTACCTTCACATCGCAAAACCCAGGTTAACTTTGACAGTCCATCTCAGCTGGTACTTGCTGCGCCGAATGTTTGTTGTTTGTTTTAGATAGGATATTAAAATTAAGCGGTGGTTCAATTCGTGTCGTAGTTTCCGTTACTTCAGTGGTTATATTGGGTTATATCAGAAATGTAAACAGATAATCATGCGTATTTCGTGATGAAGTATTTTATGATGATCTGATTATTATTAGTGAAAC
The DNA here is from genome assembly GCA_036926305.1 of Uropetala carovei. Taxonomy (NCBI): domain Eukaryota; kingdom Metazoa; phylum Arthropoda; class Insecta; order Odonata; family Petaluridae; genus Uropetala; species Uropetala carovei. Next base: position 11,343,855 of record JAXCHB010000043.1, read on the forward strand.
ACTAGTTGTTTATAAAGTTTGTTTCCAAACGGTAATTTTTTTATGAGCACTACTATTAAACGTATTTTCCTAGTGTCTTACGCAGAATAATGTGTTATAGTTAATCGTTAAAAGAGTTTGCGAAATTATGACTTGTTATTAATATTTACGTAAGTGGCAAGGTAAAAATTACTCTAACATCGTTTCACTTCGGTTCTCATATTGTTAATCATAATCTAACAGTTTTTGTGATATTTTAACCTTAATTGGGAAATTTTAATAATAATAATCTTTATTGATGGGTTTGGAATACAACGCACTTCGCTCATGAAAATCGTGTACCACAAAAAGGTTTTTGTTATAAATTTTGTAATATGCAATTGTATTATTAACATATGTTATTAATCATTAGACGCTTTACATCAATTATCATTTCTTAATTTATAATACTATATCATTTTTGTTATTTTGAATATATAAATATTTTTATGATTTAAAATCTCCAATTTGGTCAATTATATGTATCTATAAGAGAAATCTATAACATGACTATGTTAGCATTAGTTGTAATTTATATTGTTTGATGTTAGAGTTACATTTTTAATGAAGAAGATCTATTAATATAGCAATAACTTACTTAAAGCAGAGAAGCGCAAACGGAAGAGAAGTTTTGTCAAAGAGATATTTTTTATGTGCTTGCTTAATGTTTGCATTTCATAGTTGGATATTCCTCCATTTTCTATTTGTGTATGCATTACATAATGATTTTATACTCACCTTATAGGTTGTTTAAAAAAAATTCTTAGGGTCATTCCCTAGGACAAATCCCCAAATATAAATTAATTATAAAAATTATTTTTATAAGTTGCCTTAATGAGGATTTAATATTGTTTATATATTTTTTCTACGATCCTTCTTTGAAGGAGAACAGTTGTGGTTTTAGGGCAGTGAGTCATTGCTTATTTATGGCAAATTTATTTTGCCTAAGTGACCTAGATCTGGGGTTTCCAAACTTTTTTTTTATACCACTCCCTCACTCTCACCATTCTTTCTCTCTCTTTATATGTATATACACACACGTATGTACATGCACCCAAATGTATTTTTCTAGAAACGTATCAGTACACACACGACAGGTCTCATAGTATGGGGGGGGGGAAATAAAAGAACTAAAATATCGATTTAGCACATTTAAAAAATCAGTTTTAAGATAATGACTGTAGGAGGGACTATAATAAACATGTCACGGATGCCAATTTCATAAAGAGGTTTCAGAGTCAAATCATTTCCTTTTTTTAGCTATGCGCTTCACAAAATTTTAACTTGGAAATTTTTTTATAATATTTTGATTGGAATTGCTTCCCAGAGGCAGTGAAAATTTAAAAACAACCTATTCATAGATGATTTTTTAAAGTTTGGAATGATAAAAATCACGGTCAGGGTGCTGATCTAATATATTACCTGGCAGAGGGTTCAAAAGGGTGGGGATGCTTGGTATGCACTTTCTTACAAGCTGCATACTAAAATCATTCACTTTATAGGTTAACACTTGATCTTTTTTTTTGGAAAGGCACCGGTTTTTATATAATGTTGAGCACCGTCTGAAATAATAATTTGATCAGATACCTGAAGTACTTCAAAACTAATTGAAATCAATCAGGTCAAGTGAACAAAATAAATTTTAGACGGTGCAGGCAGAATGACAAAAAACAACTGAAGCCAACTAGATTACAATTTTTGTTATATTTATAGTGAAGCGCTATAAAACTCGTGGAGAAGGAATTAAAGCTAAGATAATAAATAACAGTCATAAAATATATATTTATATTTATTTATATCATTTCTGTAATATATGTTTATTTATATAATATATTTCATTGTTGTACTAGTTTAAGATAGCTTCCAATCTTACAATGCTGCTTTATCTCGTTTGGAAGACACCTAAATCATAAGACAATTCTTTTCAAAGAACTGGTCTGTGTGAAAATATTAAAGTTTACAAAAAGACCGACAATTCCATTTTGCAATAGCAAGTTGCTATGAACAACATCCTGAAAATATGATACTCATTATGAAGTCATAATAAGAGGGAGAGGAAATTTTGCATAAACTTTTTTAGGTTTCCAGTTAATAATTTACTATACATTTTGACAAGGTGGGAGTCATTATGTACATCATCCATTTACAAGTCCCATAACAAACTTTTAAAAATTTTTTAAAGAAAAAAATTCATAAACTAACATTATATGTATTCAACACTAGATACCAATGTGATATTTCCACCAATGTTTACAGCAATAGCTAGAGCTTATGTGATCACTTTCTTCAACAGAAATCATCATGGTATTGCAGACCATAATTCTAGTAGACAAAAAAATAGCATGAAGGCCTATATTCGATAACTCCCATCCTCAACCTCTGTATATAAGGCATTTAACAAGCACATAAAAAGTACAAATTTTTGTTACAATTTACAGACATTGTAAGCATGATTTTCATTCAACACAAACAGCATCAGTCAATTTCACCAACTTCTGGAATGTAAACAGCAAATTGCCATTTACCATTCTGACAACACATTGAGATTAGCAGCAAAAAGACTTATGGCAATGTACAACAATAGTCCCTAAATGCAGTCAACCTCCAACTTTACCACAGGGTAAAATAGGAATACATTTGTAGTAATTATCACAAGCCCAGGTGAAGTTTTTATATCAAAATGGGCCAAATTCACCAATAATAGATTAAAACAACACAAAATCGCCAACTTGATGTGTATGTTGTGGCCCCATTTTATAAATGTAAGTGCTAAAATAAAATAAGCAACAAATAATATGAACATTTACAAATGTAGCATATAGTATTTTTTGCAGCTTCTAATAAAAAACAGCGTTCCTACATTTGCTTCAAAATATATCATATTAATAGGGAAACCAAAATATATAGCAGAATCTGTTATACACTATATATTTCAAGAAATCCCAATGAATTAGAAATCTTGTCTGTAGCACCAAGTAGAAGTCCTGCAACATACTCTCAACAATATTTATTTGCTTAAAATAGAATAAGCAAGCATAGATCTTGAAAAATGTAGTTCAAAGTATCCTTTTAATAACAGTACGAAAAAATACTAGATTCCCCAAAAAAGATAGTCAATTATACATCTTATAAAAAGGAGATAATTCTTTGCATTGTGATGAAGTACAAATGACCACAAAATACAATCACTTTATTAAAAATTAAAGCCAAATTCAAGGGTTAACCACAGGAAGAATACAAATAAAATAAAATGATTTAATTAGACAGTGCCAATGTAAGATGCAGTTCATACTTCAACTCCCTTATATATTCACATACTGAAAGGAAATGATTTTTCAAACCACTTCATAATGTTAACATTTCAATACTTAGGAAACAAAAAAAAAAGAGTATTGGAAGAGGAATAATTTACAATCAAGCACATGCCCCACACTAAAGATTATAGATTACCCTGATTTTATAAACTTTTATCATTTCTTCACCACAAAGGAATTCCATAGGCAACTCTTTAAATTACTTCTTGGTTCATGATCCACAATTTCTTGATAATCATTGACTTTCGTAATTGCACCGTAGGCAATAGATAAGATCACACCATGCATAAAACCTCCCATTCAAATGAAACATTTCACAACAACACACATCAAGTTTTATGCATATTTTTTTCAGAATGGAAGGATATTCTGGCATTTTTTTCAAACACTCGTTAACCCTTTTTAGGGTGATAATATATTAAGAAGTAATTTCGTTAAGATTCTGGCACTGTTTTTTTCGATGAAACAACTGACTGAACATGTTTCTACCTTTCAAGAATGATCAATTCTCTTCACGTTGAGTCCAAAGAAGGAACTGCTGCAGGAAAAAGGCCACTGCTATGGAGAATGCCGTAAAACCACACACAATAATGGCAGCCCACTGCTGATCAGTCAAAGGCTTGCGCTCACCAACTGCAGCCTGAAAGAAATTTATCGTTGGTTTCAAGATATATATATACAGGAATCTAATTTTGAAAAAAATACATTTTTTTGTTTTACCTAAAAACAGTCAGAGTATTGGGAAAACGAAAAGATAGCGACATTGACATATACACAGACAGTAGATTTTTGCTTAATCAATCTAGCACTGCACTAGAATATCTTAAGTTTGCCTATGCATGTTGAAGTTTTTATAACATAAGTGTGTATTGCGAACAAATTATTTGCTATACAAAATTGTAACTGATATGGCCGTATTGAATTTATGCAACAAAATAATGACAATGGCTATAGCCATCATGTCCGTGAAAGCGTTAACGTTAAGATAAGGCATGATACTGTTCTTACACAAAGACAGCTCCATATTATGACTACATCTATCTATATCTACAGTTCACCCTGCAAGCCACCGCAATGGTGTGTGGCAGGGGGGACTAAACGTACCTTCTGAAACAGCAACCATTAATCAAAACACATCACATGAAGTTCAATAGCCTTCTATCAATTTGTTTTCATTTATACCTTTTTGATTACAAAAGGAATAGAAAGATGAAACTGTACATTTGAAATTTACAAAAATATTTTCTTAAAAATCCATTCAATTGATGGTACCGCAATGCATTACCTGAGAGGCCTGAAGGGACTTTGCTCCCTCACTACAATTCCCATTGTTTGATGAATTGGAGCCACTGCCATTGGAAGAAAGGTTACTGGAACTTGGAGTAGAGAATTTGACTGGAGACGATGGAGAACCCATCAATTCACCATTGGTACCACCACCAAGCAGCCTGACAGGGCACACTCTCGCACCGTACTCTGCTCCAGATTCCAAATCATTCAATGTCACTTTGGTATCAGTTCCATGGTAAACCTGGGAATATAACAGTTAAGGATTTATTATTGGGGTATTACTCCTATAATACTGTCATTCAAATATTAATCATGAATAATGGCAAATAAGCATAAAAAATCTGAGATTTGCTTTTAGCTTATGCATGCCTTTTAAGCATTTACTAAAGATTTAAATTTCATTGTGTGAAAATTATCATAAATTAATTTACAGATTTACTGAAAGATAACGTGGTCCCAATTTTCAGGGAGACCCAGACTGATTTGAGTATGGGCCTCTCTTCATAAAGAAAGCAGAAGGAAACCTAGGAGTAAATTAGCTTAAGGTCTCTAAAATTTATAATCCCTTACTAATTGGACAAATTATGAATAATGGAACTTGATAATTTTTAAAAAGCTTTTGCTATATGCCAATTCTCATTTTTTCTATGTTAAGTTCTTTATAGATTTGTTGTCACTTTGAAGTGATAAGTGAAAATTAAGGTTACCTGTTTGTATTCCTGATCTCTCATGCGACATAGCTGCACCTGATATGCCACTGGATCTCCTCCAATAGGACGACAACTTTGCCATTCTAACACACAGCCTGTTTTATTGACTTCAACACATCTAGGAGCTGAAATAATAATAAACAATGATAATATCGAGTTAAATATTGCCATAATTTCACACCACAAATAGAAATATCTATGTTGAGATGATGGAAGCATTAATGAAAAATTATGATATATAAAATGAGCAAGGATACATAAATAAGAATGTTGAGACAGATTTTTCAACTTGATGAAAGGAATTTTAATTTCCTAGTGTTAATAATTCCTTCATTACAAAATTAATAAATAAAGTTGTGGATTTGACTTTTGCACTTGGTTAACAATAATTATGAATAAATATGCCTTTAAATGCAGTGATCTGTTGTTCACTGAGACATAAGAAAAATCTTCGATATTTACATAAAATGGCAAAATAACCTTAGGGTTCCATGAAAACTTGGATCAGATTCTGTGAGAAACTGATACTGCCTTGCCTCCTATTTAGAGTTCCAGCAAAAAAACTTTTAATATAAAACCCCTGCCTTATAGTAATGCCATGGAATCTTTTTTCATCCACTTAAATGATATACTTTTTATTTTATATATACAGACAACCCCCTACTTTCGTACATTCGACTTTCGTACAACTCGCTCTTTTGTACATTATACATTCTCACCCCTAAATCGCCTTTCGTATGCTGAATTTGGACTTTCGTATGTCAGCTGACGACCAAACATTTTGAGCTATCTCGTAGTGGCGCTGTGTCAGCCAAACTAACACTTTTAATAAATTACCAAATGAAGCAAAATGTATAAATATAATAAAATTCAAAAGAGTAATGACTTCATGGCCAAAATCTAGATCATTCTACTCAATTGATGAGTTTCTAGAAAGTGACCTAGCAGATTTAAATTTCTGAAGACAAAACTAACCTTAAAGTGTGCTGTATGATAATGTATGTAATGTAAGATTTGTGTGTAATGTTTTTTAATATTGTACTGAAATTTGACAAGATTAATACCACTGTAAAGTCGGTTAATAATCAATAAATTATTATTATTCAGTCTTGGCAATGTTACCATCTTTGTTTGTACGTACTGCAGTTTCTTTGTTTGTGCATTTTACACATATTATTTTATAAACATGAGTGAGAAATGGAAAACTGAAAGTGCTAATACAAGTGAAAAGAAACGTAGAACTCATAAACTGAACACAATTGAGACAAAGAGATGGAAAAAATTAGGCGTGCCAAAAGCGGCGAATCTTTAGCTTCAATCGGATGCTCATTGGACTTAAGCCGGTCGAGTGTGTGTTCAATTGTGAAGGAGAACAAATATAATAATACAATACGTACTGTGGCGTTCTGAATAAATGCCACATTTTTTTAAAGAGCAAGGAACCGATCTACACACGCTCCGATGACACTGGCGATATCCCGTTAGCAGACCGCGAAACAATTTGAGACATAATGATTGTGCAGTTGCTTGGCTTTCTCACGAATGATAAGTGAACTCCGTGAGATTTTCTTGCGAGTTTGGGTCTCGATTCACAGGTTTAAAGCCTTCTCTGCCTTCTCTACATACAGATTCCTAGGTACAAAAGACTTTTGTACTCGTTGAAGTACCACTTGCAACACTAGCTCTAATTGCTTCTTCACTTTCCTTATCAATTTTATTGCGGACTCGATCACACCAAGTAATTTACCAGCTGATGAAGCCTATCTAAAACTTCAATTTTCTTCTCCAAACTCTTTATTTCAATCATCACTCACTTTGGGGCCATGATTAGGCAATATTACAAAAAAACTATGAAAATAGCAGTGCTTGAATGAAAAAAACTCGCACTTTCATTCATTATACATTGACAACCCTAAACCACCTTCCGTACGCTGAATTTGGACTTTTGTGCGTTAGCGAAATGACGAACGAATATTTCGAGTGCTGCTGGTTGCCAGCCACCAGTTTCTGCCACATCGGCATCTTTGTCTATACAGCAGTGTTTATTTGTGCAATTATTTAAATATTTTATAACATTTTGCCCTATCTCTCTACATTATAAAATCAAAGATTGTGTCTAAAAGGCCCCTGCTCAAAAAACTAAACATTTATACCATAATTAGAGATTTTATAATATTTTTTGGCTCTCTGGGAACGGAACCCCCCTATAACATGTAAATCTATGTTCAACTTTCGTACATTTGACTTTTGTACACGTTTTCAGGAACGTATGTGTACGAAAGTAGGGGGTTGTCAGTACTTCAGTAAAAATAAGTTAGGAAAGTGTACAACGTATCACAAATAATCCATATAATGGAGTATTAGAAAGAAATTATATACCTGTACGTAAGGGAAATAGCATTTTCTAGTTCTTTTCTTCATCATAAATAATCCATTTTCTTCCTATTTAAAAATATTGCATGCACATGTATGCACTCTATAATGGCTACTTCTTTGATAAAAATGTATAGATAAGGAAATACTCTTCTTTACCAGTTCTACAACTTTTATTTGAAAAATATTTTATATGAGCAATGCTTTACGATATAAGACGAAAATTTAATTTTTTGTCACCAGTAAAGTGGTACCCCTGATTGGCATACGAGATTCATTTTTGCGATTTTCTTCTTATATTTGATTGTAAGTCCTTAATATCAAATTTAATGAAAATCGGTTCGGTAGAAACCGAGACCGAACATGTGGACGGACGGACAAACGGACCGACAGACGATAATAGGCGCTCACGCTGTAAGCGAAACACGCCTAAAAAACAAAAAAATATTTTTGTTTTAGACAATTTTTAAATATTTTGAATTAAGTTTTTAACAAATTGTTATGAATCTGATGCAAAAAAGAAGTTTTAGTGACAACATATCAATTTTTTTAATTTAACCCCTGTTCAACTACATCCATGATACTTAAATGCGATAAAATTATTTAAAATACCCACATACTAAGATTCGAATGATACATCAAGTTAGAGAATAGGGTAATACTAACGTCTAAGAGTTGGTGGCGGAGCAAGAGAAGTACGGAATTCATAGACTTTGGAGAATGGTCCTCGGCCAGATAAATTGGTTGCAGCTATTCGGAAAAAGTAAGACTTTCCTTCTGCAAGACGATTGACTTTACAGCTCAATCCAGTTCCATGCCATACATTTTGGAAACTGTAGATGAATAATAAAAAAATTACATTATAGTAGTAGTTTTATTCTTGTTACAAAGATAAAACTTTACATTCTGTGAAGTGCACAAATGACATAATACAACAGGAATTGTTAATTTCCTAGATGAAGGGCTACTGGGAGAAGTTTTAAAAGCTTGAATGGCACCATATTAAAATACGTGTACACACATAATGAAGTGTTAAAGAACAAAAGGGGATAAACCCTGAAACTACAAAATTATATCTGTTAAATATATGGATGACAATTAACAGCCACAGATTTTTTAAAAGAATTATAATGAGCACTTTAAAATCTAGTTTTTTTATGCTATGACAATTTTAAAATTCTGAGAGGCACTTCAAAACTTTTTTGTGGATGCCACTTGGTGGTTCTGGATGTGAAGTTACCAACCTGTTATAGAGCTTAAAAGCAATTACTCACAGTAGTTAGACTATATTTAAGAACTATGAGAAGTTATAATCATGAATTTTCAGTCTAAGTAAATACGTAACAAATGAATAAAAAGTTCACTATTGACATTTAAAGATATATTCTTAAGTTAGGATGAATATTAAATTTAATTATTCCATTTCCATATCACAATATTTTTTTCCATTCACAACGCATTCAAGTTTTTATTCAATTAGTTTACAAAGATTTGGTAGGCATGCCAAGTAAGCTGCTTTATTTAATAAGCAATTCCAAAAGTTTTAACTTGCTTGGAAAAACTACGTCAAGCCAGACTTACCATACAAGCAACAACAAGCACAAACAAGAAAACAAATAAATTCAATGCATTCGTCAACACTTAATTCTAACAAAAAATGTACCATTTCAAATGATTATCTTAAATCTAAGATACACAAAAATTTTTAAAACTCTTACTCTTTTGTTCTGGAATTCTGCATTTGAACAGTGTACTTCACTTCATGAGAGTTGGCAGGAAACGAAGGAGCTACAGAAGTGGTCTGACTTGCTGCACTTGTCCAGCGCAGCCGAATCTACAAAATAATGACAAGAATAGATATTTGATAGTATTTCAGCAACCTAGATGATGATCAACAAACCTACACATCTAATGATTCAAAGCCAAAGACAAATTTAACTAAAGCTATAATTGATATCTCAAAGTAAAAACTGCTGATAATGTATGCTGAATATAATGGAATGCAAGTTATAAATAAACAGCCAATGGAAAGTGTACACTGTCTTCAGATTAAAATGATCATTATTGTCAAAACATAACTGAATATAGACAAAAATTACATTGGATGGAGAAAGAAACGATAACTGCCTGCTAACCTGTGCATGGCCGGATGATTGACATTCTAGCTGGGGTGGTGATGGGGGTAGGGGTTGTGTGCAGGCCTTTAGCACGGGAGAGAAAGGACCAACACCACAGGAGTTTTCAGCTTGAACCCTGATCCTGTGAAATCAAAATTACAACTTGAGTTCATTTTTCATTGCAAGTAACTTCTGAAAATCAGCTATAATATGAAAGAATGCAACAAGATAATAAAAATAATTTCATTTACTGAGTTAAATATTCTGCAAGAAAAAAAAGAACGGTCCAAATAAAGTCATGCTTTGTGAAAAACAAACCTTTACAACCTAATTCCCTCACAAACATTATATGAAATGAATTAGTGCAAACTATGACAATGCCCTTCAATAACTGTGAATCATGTCAAATAAGGAAAAACAAATTATGATATGAAAAAAATAAATTTATGAAGAAATTGAGCTATCGAGCATTGTATGAAGGTTTTTGCTGCATTGACCCATCAAGTTTAGATTTTGTCTTATGTTCTTATGAATATGCAATGAGAAGAGTATACAAGATACTCATGTTATACCAAGGCTAAGATAATAAAAGTTAAAAAAAGGTTTTTAATATTTAAAATAATGAATTTAATTCAAATAAAAATACAAAGTTATCTGGTCTGAGAATTATCTTGTAATACAAGCTGTCTTGATGGGTAATTTACTGATATAAAAGAAAAAATACTTTTCCTTTACAAATATATAACTAGGTATATAAATCACCAGGGCTACAGAAGTACACTTGCCTACTCCCCACAAGCAAGATAAAGCACAGTGACAAGTAGGTTTTTAGCCTAACCTCATTCATGAAAAGGAATAAGGGCAACAGGATTCTGTCACATGATGAGTAGGTTTCAGTTGTATTTTTTTAGCCCTACAAATTACGTACCGTATTTACTCGAGTAATACCTGCACGCGTGTAATACCCGCACCCCCGTTTTTGGAAGTAAATATCTGGGAAAAAAGGTATTCGTGTAATGCCTGCACTTTAAAAATTCCAATTTCGTTATTTAACGGCAACATCGGTAAACTACTCTATCTTAAGTCGAGTCTGATGAAGCGTAAGCGGCAAAAATCACTCATTTAAGACGTAAATATTAAAACAACTTTTAATGCCTATTCTAACAAAATCAATCGCGAAAAATTGACATTCAACAATATTATATTATAAGGGAAGAAGTAGGAAGCATATTTTGAAGGCCAGTGCATTAATATCCCCAAAAGGTTCCGTTTTGAGTCACTGCACAGCGTACATACTTTATTTTCGCTCAATGTTCGGAATCACGACGGATATGCTACCATCACTGAAAAGAGTGCGTCTCTTATAAAAGAAAACTGAAAAATTATGTGCACAAACTAAATCCCAACATCCAATAAAACGATTTTTGATTCTTTCTTAACATAATTATAAATTGATTTAGGTCTTAATGCTCCATGCGGTTTCATTATCTTTCGATTATTAAATTGTATGAAAATAGCCGTAAAAATTACAATGAAAACAAGAAATATCGTAAAATCCCGAATTTTTAAACAAATAATTTATTCAACTTGCATTTCAAGGGTTTCTTTAGGAATTCCACGTTCGTTTTTTTCTAATACCTAATCAATGATCTGGTTTTCATCTGCAACATAATCACCCCATAAGTAATGGTCCTCAGTTCCATCCAATGAATTCAAAATTCCAGTCACTTTCAAGTCTTTGACCACATTTTCTTCACTTACGCTGCGCCATGCTGCGAGCACCCATCGGCACACCTCGGAGAGTGGAGTGCGTTTCAGCCTGCCCATTGCCGATGTGTTCTTCAAATTTAAGCACGAATCACGTAAAATTAAAGACAAAATCCATGGTGTATGGCACCTTCCAGGAAATACACTGAATTCATTCTTTGCCACGAAACATGACAGGCATTTAGTGAGTGGCCTACTGTCAAAATGTAAAGGGGCATATCTCGTGTAATGTCCGCACCTCCTTTTTCTGGGCCCAGTTTTAGGGGAAAAAAGTGCAGGTATTACACGAGTAAATATGGTATATTGCTTATACAGGTGCATGTAGCATTTATAGGATTGGCATGTATGTTACTACATGCTTCAAATGTCTCCTAACAGCTGTGTGTATAACTATGCAATTTTGCATAGCATGATGTTAATTTATCTACCTTTTTCCCAAATGCTTTTTATCCAAATAAATGCTTTTATTACGCTTTAAAAGAATGCCTCTCGCAATTTACATCAACATTTTCTTTATTTTAGATTTTTTATTCCTTTGCCAAAAATTTTAACATTTCATCCCCGCATAAACTTCAATAATCAATAAAAATCCAATCTTCATATGCTTTAGCTTTCTCTTAAAAAAAATTCCATATCTTTATTTCAACATATGGTATGACTGTGGCAGGCTTGGGCACTATTATTAATAATGAAGTGGTGATAAAACAAACCTATTTCAAACAGGCATTGGAAAATAAGTTTTTCAACTGGCAAAATTAGTGAGAGAGACTTAAGAGGGCATTTTAATAATTATCAATACTCTATTAAATAACTCAATTCATTTCTATAATGCCAACATAGTTGAGTATATCACTAAAAACTTTCAACAATAAAGCAGCCATAATCAATATTAATTTGAGTCACTGAATCAATGAATGCCAGATTACCTCCAAGAGTGGTTACTCCGTAAACGGAATGTCTTTCATTGATTTGATCATCGTAAAAGGACATGAAGCACTGTTTATGAGCTTATTAAATACAGATATTTTGCTAGTTGCTATATAAATATAATGGTTATCAACATCATTCATTTGATATGACCACAACCTATGTTTATTACTTAATTTGTTAATTTACCTGTAAGCAGTATCTGGTTGCAGGTCTTCTATGACTAAATAAAGGACAGAGGGAATGGTGATGACCCTATCCGCTCCGGTGACTCCCACTTCCGACACATGGACCAGATACTGAGTGATGAATGATCCGTTGCATGGAGGCTCATCCCACACAATTTCCAGCGACGTACAAGAGGCCAACGGAACGTGTTGGATGTCTTCTGCCAACACTGGTGACGAGTGGCATGAGGACGTGGTCAAGGCAACCGAGGAAGAGGTCGAAGAGGAAGAGGAGGATGCACGAGAGGAAGGGCGTTCTTCATGCTGGGAAGCCAACTGGGACGGGGATGAACCAAGGAGGGGTGCAAGGCGAGGAGGGCCCGGAAATGGACCCGGAGTGGTCGAAGGTGTGCAGCACATGCAAGTGGCGGAATAAGGGCCTACTCCAGCAGAGTTAATGGCTCGGACTCTGAATAGATAGGTGGTGGCCGGGGACAGGCCTTTCACTTCGTGTGATCGGCTAATGCCGGTGTGGATTGCGGAAAACAAAGGTTCTTCCTGAACACCATCACTCTCGTCCACTTCCTCCTTTGCCGTACACATCTCCAGTCGATATGAGGATATAGGAGCCCCGTTTAGAGAGGCAGGCTCTTCCCATTGCACTATCACATTACTGTAAGATTTGGGGATGACAGTAAGGTTTTGGGGTTGTGAAGGAGGTCCAGCCCCAGTCACACCTTCCACCCAATCAGACCAACTTCCCGGCTGGAAAGAATATATAAATTATTTATTTTAACATTCCAAGAAAATTAATATTTGTTCCTGTAATAATGTTATACTAACATTAAGTAATGCAAAAACAAATGACTAGTAAATTACAATCTATTCACTTTTACCTTAGCAACAACTCAATCTATTTTCAGTAAGTAAACTTATCTTTCTCAACTAAAATGGCATCAGTTAATATATTTCATCTTTGCTATGTACCGTATTTAATCGATTCTAAGCCGACACTAACTGTAAGCCGACCCCCACTTTTCACAAGGTCACGCAAGGAAAAATTTTGATTTTAAAGTGCTTAGGCAGCTGGGGTCATTTATTTCAAAATTCCAACAAGTATGAATGCCTCAGATTTTCAGTTCGTAATTAAATAAAGAGTATTAACTAAAATTACGGCAACATAAAATACATTTTATTCACTTATTCATAAAAACTTCTACTGAAAGAGTAATTTGACCTTGTTATCCCCCGGGATCTTATTCTCGTAAAAAAATAACCGTTTCTCGTCAATCATATACGGACACCGTATTACATAACATGTGTTAGTACTACACGAGTATCACCTGGGCATTCCCTTTCACTTTTATTCTTAAATTATTCTCCCAAGTTGGCTGCTATACCGCTACGGCACGAGGAAGTAACGGTTCGCTCGGGAAATCCCAGTACGAGCATACTAGACAACACTGAAACAAGACTGGTAGAGGAGGGAGGGGAGGGGGGTAGGAAAGGCAAATGTTTCGATTCACAAGTACAATGAAACATTGTGTACTTATGTAGCTTCTTACGACTACAAGCGCTATCGCTGCATTTTTTTATTGACTTTGACGGGCCACATATTATTTACATAATTTATTTCTTCGTAGGTGTTCAGTCATTTTGATTCTTTTTTGCATACATTTAAAGTAGATAGTTTACTTCCACTTTAATAGACTTATATCTCGCATTATAATGTAACTACAGACATAAATTCATTGACTACTTTTTTACACTGATTCTAAGCCAAGTGGCGATTTCTGAGATGGTAAAAAGGTAAAAAAAGGTCGGCTTACAATCGATTAAATACGGTAATTACTTCTTTGCTATTACTGACGTTTCATAATTTTTTAATATGAAAAAAATTAAAATCCCTTTAATATATTTTCAACATGCACAAAATTATTTCCTCATTAACTATTATGATGTAATTTATACCTATATTACTAATTATAAATGATAACACTAAAACTTAACTAAAAAATCAGTGCAGTATAAATAGCACAAACTTTCTTATATACATTATTGCACCCAAATTCTATTCCCACTCTTGCCTACTTTCTAGCAGCATTAAAACTATTAGTATAACAAAAAAACAAGTTGAATGAAATAACTTACTCCTGCCTTGTTGTAGGCACGAACTTGAAAAGCATACGTCCTTCCAGGAAGTAGTTCTGTAGCAGTACATTCCATTTCCTTGCCCTTGTACACAACCCTTCTCTTCTTTTTCTTCCTACTGCTCAACGCATCTAACTTCTTATCTCCGCTGGCATCTTCAGTCATGGTTTTCTTATCCTCAATATACTCAGCTTCATCTCGCTTGGTCTGGCCATCTTGGCTTTCATTTTCATCATCGTCATCTTCCTTCATGTCCACTTCATATTCTGTGACTGGAGCACCTCCATTAAACTCTGGAGGACCTGTGGCAGCAAAATTTAAAATATTAAATGAGATTGTATAGTGAAAGAATAATCAACTAACTAGCACATTTTTATGCTCCTTAATATTTCTCTATCGGTGTAGTTTAATTTACTCGATTCCTTATCCCCACCCTCCATGCATATCCTTTATAGAAACTTAAACGCGATGATTATCCTTAGTTTTTTTTACAGAATCTACTATTGGTGAATGATTATCCCAGTTTTCTTTGTAAAATCTAAAATTGGTGAATCACGACTGAGGATGGCTGCTTTGTATCCCAAACGTACACTTGGTTTCCCAAACTGTTTTATAGCTACTGGCACAACTAAATTTATCAAATAAAATATGTATAACATCTAATAAGTAAAAAATCTGTCAAACGTTCACTCTATTACATCTCAGGGAGTTCATTTACATTTCTTGTGCTTTAATTACTTTATTACTCTCAACAAACAATAACAAAGTGTCCTATGTAAATGATGAAGTTTACATACAATGAAAAATACAACTGGATCATAACAGTTTTGAAAGTTACTCATAATATCTATAAATGATTTGTGCAAAATAAATTCTATGAAACAAATACAGAGAGGAAAAGGAATCTGTAATCCAATTATCATTAATTCAAAAGTTTAACATTGTGGATGAATAACATTTGACCATACACTATTTCCTTTCAACATCAACTTACCCCACTTAATACTCAAAGATGTTGGTCGTGTGCGAGTGTGGATGACCCGAGGTTTAGGGTGAGGGCAAGAAGGCGGAACAGCTTCAGCTGTGATAGCAGAGACATCCGAAAATGGGCCATGGCCACCAGGGCCACTACATGATACTTTCAAGCGATATGTAGTGCCAGGAATAGGAGTTTTGAAGGTATATTCGATATCTAGCCCGGTATATACTGTCTCAAAACCTTAGATAAAAGGAAAAGTTTTTATTAAATTGAATCAAAAAAATACAGAAAAGGTCATTCCAAGTATTTCACAATTTAACATCAATCATTTTCATAAAAAAAAATCTAAATGTATGTTTCAAATATACTAATATACTGTTTAAGCTTGAATAGTTACTTTTAATCTTCAGGGGAAACATTTATTTCTATTTTTATGATATGCTAATAGTATAAAGGACATACAACAAAATGAATTCATTCAGAGTATATTCAAATTATTCTGAAATTGTATAACTAAAAATTAATGATTTTATCAACTTGATATTGTATTGAGGCAAATATGAATTTTATATTAGTCATGTATATTATTTATCCTTAACTTCCCTACTTAAACTTCCATACAACTGATGCTAACGATGACTTACCCAAGGCCAAAAATTATGAATTATAATAATCATTATATCAAAGGAATTAAGGAAGAAAATTAATAACAACCTGATCCACTGTCAACCTGAAGGGTATATAAAGCTATAGGTGCACCTCCGTCATCAGAAGGGGGGTCCCATTTAACCTGAAAAATAAAGAAATATTACAGACCTGAACCATATGATAAAACTAGCGCATAAAAGATTTAATAAGGTACATATTTCTTTTTGAGATTTTGTTCATTTAATTAAACCACCAACCTTTAGGGGATGTCCCACTGGAACTCCTGACGGTAGAAGTGGAACAGGTTGGTTGGTAGTTTTCCGCGGTGAGAAAGACGAAGCGAGGGCAGTTAATGAGCTATCTGGTGGTTTCCCCCTCGGCTGGGTATGTCCCCCACCCCCGCCTTTTCCACGGCCGACATGCGTTTTGGCTAGTATGGGACGGGATGGTGCTGTGGGTGGGGCTGGCAGTGTGTGGTATGAAACTTCGTCCGACCATTTTGATGGCCCTTCCTCGTTTGCTGCTCTCAACTGCATTAACAAAACAAAATAAATTTTGTTGCTTAAATTTCAGCAACTGAAACAGGAACTACATTAACTAACAAATATATATCCAACACTCAAATTGTAACAGTTACCAACAATTGGGAAAAATAATATAAACTATATAATGATTCCACTATATTACTTGTATTATTTTTCCTAGTTATGGAATTCCACAAAATTAAGGCTTCCCTAGTGGATTATATTCACCAACAAATTCCCAAGAATTTTACAATGGTAGTAAAAATAATTTATAAAATTAATTAAAGTATTGCATAATTTTTTTAAACACAAAGAAACTCAAAGACATTTATTAAGCTACTAAGGTAAATATGGCAAAAATCTGTTCGAGACAATGGTTCTCATGTTCCTTATTTTTCTTTCTCCTTGTTCCCATGGTCATATGGTGCCCAAGCTAAGTAAAAGTTGCTAACAAATAAACACCTTAGGACTTTGTTTTGGGTAGCTTCAAATTATTACCAGTTTAAGTGTATTTACCCTGAATTTAAATTCAGAATGTCGCTGAAGTCCTGTGCAGGTATAATGAGTGACATTTCCAGTGTAGACTGGAAGGAAACCATGACCGGTAGAGGGATCTTCCATTTGAAGAGTGTACTCCATATTGCTACCACTCCTGATACCGTCGTCCCCATTGTCTCTTCCTCGATAGTTTTTCACTTCACTCTTGCGGTTGTCCCAAGCCAAGGATAGTGAATTGACCCGTGCTTCCCTCAGTGTCGGGGGTGGCGGTTGAGCTGGTGGACTACCACTTGTCCAAAGCTGAACCACCTCACTGTACTCACTGTTACAAAAGAGAAATTAAAAATTTATATTTTGGTCAAAATGGTTTACATTTGATTATTAACCATGGCCCTCGACTATACGCGGTCTACATATTGAGTCCAGCCCTTCCCAACCGCAGACATTTCCCTTGAGTATCCACGGTTCGGACCAAGAAAACTTTTAAAATACCACGCATCTTATGACTTTGTTATCATCTTAACTCACTCACAAAGACTTTGTTGTCATTTTAACTTGCTCGCTATTACGTTGTTGCCGTACTGACACGATTACGTATCCTTTTCGCACGCCACAAGTCACTGCATTCAACACGATAATCCCGCACATCGTATGACTTTGTTGTCATCTGCACTCACTCACAAAGGCTACATTGTTGTTCTAACTTGCTTGCTATTACTTTGTTGCCATAATGTACGATTACGCTTTTTGCCCGCCACCAGTCTCTACATTCCACATGAGGCGATCAGTTGTGTATTATTCACATCAGCATACGCATGATTTTCGTGCACCGCAAGTCCACACGACATGTTTAGTTGTGTATTATTCATATCAGCATACTAAATAAATTAAACGTTTAATATTTTTCTGAATTTGTGCGTAATAATATTTGTTTAAATGCAAAAAACGCCGGGTAAGATTAGAAGACTGTAGTAAATTGTATAAAATGATATGATATACATTGTAGTATGCACGTAATTTCTCCGTTACCTACCGGGCGTTTGTAATCCTTCAGTCGGTAACTGTTTTACTCAATGGTTTGGCTTATGCATAGTGTGATACGTTTGAAGAAATTCTTAAAAAAAGAATTCATTTTGGGGTAGAATATGTAGTTCCGAACAGCAGAATGCAGCGGAAAGCTATTTCTCGCATTTAGTAGCACATAGATGGCGGTGACTGTTTTTCGTCAAACATTTTTCATCTACGGGAGTTTCGACTATGCCAAACCAGAGAGCTAGTAAGGAAAGAACAGCATATTATTGTATTCATAATATTTATATAATGTATTTAAGTGAGAAATAAGCGAGTAATGTAAGTGATCAATAATATATGGTATAGTAATACGAACCGTGGAACCTAACCCCCAATTTCCAATATACTTAAGTATTTACCAACTGCGGTTTTACCAACTGCGGTACTTTTCAGGAACGTAACCCCGCGGTTGGCGAGGGAAGGGTGTACTTTGTAGCAATGAAATAAAAGAATTAAATGGGAGGAATTATGAAATATATTTTATTATTACCTAAATTTTGTAAACATAATAAAAAGTAAAATAGTTGGAACAAGTAGAAATCATTGAAAATAGGATTATAAAGCTCAACTTATGGCTGAAATCAAATTGACAAATCATGTTTCTCCGATAGCCATAACAAAATTGGGAAAATCAGGTCTGCATTAGCATAAGTTTTTTAGAATCTATCATCAACAAATCAACACCAATGACAGCTGTTTTGTAGCTGAAACATGAATATGGCTATTTCATCCTTTTCAAGGCTATTGGAAAAGCATGAAATGCCAAGCATATCATAGAATTTTAAAAAATAAATAAAATTCACTTGCCTCTTTCCACAATCATTGATGGCATACAGTCGGAATGAGTAGCACGTGGAAGGCTGCAGCTTATTAAGAGATGTCTGTTTACCTCGTCCACGGTATATTTCAGTGAATGTTAACTCTGTACATGGTCCAACTTCATCTTCTCCAATAGTTTCTCCACCTAAAATCTGTCTACCTTGGTCCCATTCCAATACATATAGGCTTATATGTGAGCCATTGTCCACAGCAGCATTCCACCTAGACAAAATATGATTATACAATAGCTTAGTGATGGAAGTATTTACATTGATAAATAAATAAATACGAATGCCAAGTCTGACGCAAACTGGGCAAAACATATGAGCAGCAATTATCACACGGCATTACAACTACTAACAAAAATACCACATAATCCCCTAGTTAGGAAGATTTAACATATTTCTCAAATTGGAAATCTACTGAACTGCAAACACTTCAACTATCAATAATTACGTATAGGCAAACAAAAGCTGAATTCAAAACATCTAATACATGATAGAAAAAATAATTAAATGAAAGCTTACAGGAGAGAAGGAAAATAAGTTTTTAAATAAAAAGAGGTGGTGCTTACCTCAGCTGTAAATTGGTCCTTCCTCTACTAATAAGTTTGGGGGGCATAGGAGCATCTGGTATGCAAGGAGGGGTGACAAACTGTGTGGGCTCTGAAGGAGGCCCCGCACCCTCCCAAGACCCTAGAGAACCCTCCGTCCCTGCTACACTTTGCATTAAGTTTTTCCTCCTCCATCTCACTTGGAGTTTGACCCAATACTCCATCCCTGGCCTCAGGTCCTCTACCCTGTGAAATAATTAGTAATATGAAGCATGATTAACATTATGAGGTAAATCAGAGGATAGATTTGATCAAAACAACAGAAATTTAAGGATATAAGTTAGAATGTTCTATGGCATTAAGTTATAAACAATAGCATAAAAATTAAAGTGAAAGTTTATCAACCTAGAAATGCCAAGCAGTGAAAATTATAACATTTCGTAATGAGTTCTTTATAAACTGTAAAATTATAATATATTTTGTTGTTACTTTATACCAGGGATCTCAAGCTCACATTGGTGTATGACAGCTCTGTGTCAAAGCCGTGGACTGCATTTCAGAGTTTCCCAGTCCTCAGACCTTTTCTTATTCTTTGGATATTCCCTCTCCCCTTCCACAAAGCTGTCTTAAATGCAGTCATTACAAAAATATTAGATTTGGCATTGAGCCTTAAGCCCTTCGGATATGCAAGAAACATACTGGCAGTGAGATAAACATTCTTCAGTAACTTAACTTTTATAACTGTAAATGCACTTCTTAGATTATTCACAAATATTTGCATGAAATGTTTTATAAGAAATGAATATGAGTTTGGGTTGTGTTGTATAAAGTGATTTGCTTCGTCGACCGCACAAATGTACTGCGTGCACCTTACGCGGCCTGCGAGTTTGAGATGCCTGCTCCATACTGATAGATGAACTTCTTAGGTATTGAATACAATTTTTTACGGCACAGAATAACAACAGAAATTAATAATTAATTTAACAATTAAAATAATAGTACCATTTAAAAATGTTGTGATTTTGCTACATTAGGCATTATTAGGTTAAGATAGACTGCATGTCTTACTGGTTAGATCAAATACTTGAAAATATAAAAGGCTTTAAAAAAAACTTGATCCATACCTGCAAGAGAGCGAATCTCCACTATAAATGAGCCTATATTTCCCTTCTTTGCCCCTTTCACTAAGTAGGACTTCATAGCACAGTTCTGAGCCAGACGGAAGGCCAGTGACACTTCCATCGACGGTAGCATTGGTTTCCCTTCCTGTTGTTGGTTGGGACCAGTGCAATAAAGCACTTCGAGGCTCTAGATGGGATACCTAATAACAAAAATTACATCATGTATAGAGAACAAAATTCACAGTAAAAATATTTTAGAACATAGGTAATCTTTTAAAAAATTCTATAAAGTTGGATCTAACTTAAACGAAAGTAATTTGATCATACTCCAAATAGCCAAATTAAAATAAACATTCTTATATTTGTGCATATGATATCAGGTATTTTAAATGGGAGAATTGCATTTTATTACAAGGGATGGAAATATTGAAGACTATTCTTTAACAGAAAAAAATGAATTATGTACTAATGTAGTAATTTTTCTAAGTTTTAAATTTTATTACATAATAAAATTTTTTGTCACATGACCTACTGTAAGAGATGACAACATGACGCAAAGGAAAAATTGTCTGGCTTGAATGTACATTAAATCATAGCAAAACAAAATACATATTTAAAGAATGGCATTTATCTTAGGAGTGCATTTCCTTCCCTGTTATTTCACATATATTTCAACTGGTTAAGAGTAGCTCTTATAAACCTTGTTACCCACTACTGGATTGCAACTTATACTATGAAAAACACTAACACAATTGACTAAAATCTTTGTTAAATTATATTGTTATCCTTAAAACTACTTGAATTTTGGCTGACCTACTCAGGAAATCATAATGATTCTTCAAAATACCTATGACAATTCTTATAAATGCAACTGGATTCATTTTAAGGAAGAACTTACTTGAGGGGGGCGTGTGCTAGAGAGAAGTTCAGATAACAGTTTTCCAGCTTCTCCTTCAACTTCTTCGTCCTGCTGGAGGGTGGTCAGATCATCACCAGATGCTCCTGTCATGCCAACACCTTCCCGACTCCTCCTCCGACTCGACATCATTCCATTACCCATATCTAAAGTACAAAAAATAAGAAATTAAAGCCACAGAATTCATCAAATACTGGGATAACCAAGAAAAATATTTTTATTTCGAGAACGAAAGAACAGTTTTAACAGCAAGTGGCAACCCATTATGAGAGGAAAGTTCTCATAAATTCAGGAATATCATTAAGAGAGGAATTGAACATACTGTAGGCTTCCTACTACATATATATTTTATGTCCTAAAACTCATGACTAACACTGTAACAAATATTTGACATTGTGTGCCATGAATATAATGACATGCAATCCAATGGATGAGTAAGAGGTTGAGCAAAATTCAGTTTTTTAACATATACAATATCATATTTACTAGTGTAACCAGTGCACCTTTTGTCCAAAATGTCGGTAAAAAAAGGGACTGCACGTCATACATGATTTCTGACCAAGTCTTAAAAATTGTTTCAATAGTAAATTTACTGCAACATGCTTGTGTCTATGTTTATATTCACAGAAGACGAAGAATTCTACAAAGTATACACATATCTATACAACCAAGCAAACATTTGCAGTTTATACTGCCGTTAGCGTATCTTCAAGATTGAGATGACGTAATATTTTTATAATATTAAAACTACCTTTTAAACGTGTTTTAAGTTTATTGTTACTCAAAATAAGCAGTTCTGTCATTAAAATTTACTATCAATTTCTACCTATACTTTTGCCAGAATAAGTTGGCCTCTGGTTTACCAAATTCATTGTGAGCCACTGATGCTCCTTTAACCTGGGAGAGAATGCACCAACGGGAAACTCCATACACTTTTTTATTTTTTTCTAATTTTCCACCACCTTAGATGTCAATTTGTTCCAGCATGAATTTATTTTTTTCCCTCTGAACCGGCCCAAAAATAGAGGTGCACATGGTACATAAGGATGCAAGTTACACAAGTAAATATGGTAATTTAATTTGATATAGTTTCAAGGCTATATAATATCTTAAAATTTTATGGCTTCAAAAATAAATTCCTTACAAGAATTATATATATTAAGGTTTCTGTTGTAATAACTTGATCTTAGCCCCCACCATTTGCACACAATTGGTTATTCTGTAGCTATATGATCAATATATTCACTTTTTAACTATTTGCTTGAGTTCTATGATGAAAATAATTGATTCTTCTATGATTCATGAGGGTATCATATATTACCGGTGGTATACGACACTCAGATTAAGCATTTGGATGGTATTAATTACATAATTTTATGGCTAGTTTATTTCAGGATTTTTAGTAAACAGTGACAGATTGGCATTCTACGGCCAATATTCTATTTCAATTGCTGCAATACTTTTAGACCACAATAACCAGAAAAATTTTTTCACTTACAAGGTAAGGTCTTGGACTTAAACTTTGGGACGAAACTTAGCTACACTGTAGAGCAGTGTTTCACAACTGTGGGCCGCGGCTCCCCAGGGGTCCGCAAAATTATTTTAGATGTTAGGTGAAATGTCAAAATATAAAATATTCACGAATAATAAAATTTCATCAGGAAATTTTAGGAAATACGATGTGATAAAAATTATTAAAAGTTATCAAGTAATTCGAATTAAAGTTTATTATTTTTATTATTTTTCAATTCAAAGGGGGTCACATAAAATTCAAGGGTTGAAAGTTTGAGAACCACTACTGTAGAAAATTGAAAAAAGCCAATACATGCGACTCCCGAGATTCGACCGTTCAAGATTCGACAAATTTGAGATTTCAACACAGCCGATCGAATTGGGAACTACTTTACGCAGAGTAATTTTTGCGGAGTAATTGGTCCCGACCAACCATGCGAGTTTTAGTTTTAGTGTAGACATAGTTATATCTGCTCTAATTGTTTGAATTTTTGCTGATTTCACCATTTTTTCTGTTAATCTTTTATTTAAATTTATTTATTTTATTGATTTATTATAAATTTATCACTTGGCATGGCATCTAAAAGGAAATGTAATAGTGATAATGTAAGTGAATCAAATAAAAGAACGCATAAGACTCGTAGTTATGAATTAAAATTAGAAATTTTAAAGCGTGTTGAGAAAGGTGAAAGTCATACTGAAATCGCACGATTGTTGGGAATGCGTCATTCAACTATTAGCACTTATGTGAAACAGAATGAGAAAATTCTGGAATGTGATAAATCACGTAATTTGATAACAACAATAAACAGTTCTAGGCGCGGTATTGTGATTCCTAAAATGGAAAAACTTTTACAACTTTGGGTAGATGATCAGTGTCAGAAGCACATTCCTATTAGTGAGACCATGATTACAGCAAAGGCTGAAGCCGGACCGGGCTGTCTGCAGCAAAACCCTGTATACATCTATCTAAACATATAACTATATATCGCAGCGAAATTAATATAAAAGTTATTAAAAAGCACAAAATAACTTGCAGCCTTGCCAGTTAATTTAAGGTTATGCAAACCTGCCCTTCTCTTAAATCTGTCAAACCAGCCATGACTTGCACTAAATGGAGGCTCATCAACAGAAATTTCATCCATCCTTTCCTTCAAATCATCATAGAAATCCTTAGCCTTTGCTCTAATCATGGTCTCACTAATAGGAATGTGTTTCTGACACTGATCATCTACCCAAAGTTTTAAAAGTTTTTCCATTTTAGGAATCACAACACCACACCTAGGACTGTTGAACGACACATTCCCAACGATCATGCGATTTCAGTATGGTTTTCACCTTTCTCAACACGCTTTAAAATTTCTAATACTACTCATTCCTCCAATTAAATAACATGGGAATGGATGAGGCGGATTTGATTTAATTTAGATTTTTAAATTACGTAAAATAATCATACAAACAAAAATTTATCTTTTCCTTTTTAGTGCAAAATATAAGTTATACATTTAAAATATTTTTTATTTAATTTATTCATAATTTAATATTGTTGTGTTAACATATTAGTAATGTTATTTTATCTTTATAGAACGTGAGAGGAGACTTTTTCCCGAGATGCGGGAACGTATCCCCCGATTATAACATGCAAGTATATGGAAAAACGGCATTCGACAATTCGAGGTTCAACCACGTTTTCAGGAATGCATCCCCATCGAATCTCGGGAGTCGCCTGTACATGTTTTGTCATTTTTCTGCCATAATCATATTTCTTGAGTTATGAATTTTTTGAAAAAGTTATGACTGATAGGAAACCTTTTTCTTAGATTAAATATATTTAGTTTACAAAGTAGTGTCCGAACATATGCAAATTTTGATTTTACCTTTAGGAGGCATGGCTCTACAGGTATGATAATTAAGAATTTTTACAAATTTTGCTTTATTACTTTTCTTTAAAATGGTTCACGTTCAAAGATAGAAGGTCAATTTCTTCTAATTTACAAAAGAATAAAAGCCTGCACATTGAAAAATTGATTTTTATGTGTTATCTTATATGAAATAGAAATTGTTCCTTGAAATCAAACCACGCTTTCTTGGTAGACTAACATTTGCATATAATGTCTCCATGCAATGGAAATTAATTTGCAAAGTTTTATTATGACAGGATGAAGGGAATCTATCTAAACACACCTAAAAAGAGCATTTCACATCAATTAAATATGGTACAATGATTGAGCAATGATTTGCAAATACAGTAAAACCCCCAAATTCGCTGCTTCCAAATTTGCATGCTTTGCAGTTTTGCAGGGTTTTCGACTACTGCTGTTATCTTTAAGTGAAGAGAAAAAGCACAAAACAAATGAATTTCCCCATCTGCGAGGTTATTTTTATCATGCTGAGACCCCGTTTTTCGAAAATGTCTACCAAGAGGAAAGCAAGTGAAAATACAGAAAGCAGAAGCAAAAAGACGATGTTGACTTTAAGTGAGAAAATTGAGTTGCTAAATAAACTTGCTAGTGGCCAGTGTGGCAACAGCGGGCAGGCAATATGCCATAAACAGTACGGCTACGGCAGATTTAAATGCCACATTGTATTGGTTCAAAACCACTTTTAGCCTACCTTTTCATCATTTATTGTTGTCAAAATAATGGACAGCCGCGAACCTAACCCCCATTTTCTCATAAGGCCATTGCTTCTATTTTTGCAGATTCCAAATTTGTTGTTTTCGGGAATGTAACTCCGCGAATTTGGGGTTTTTACGGTACTCGGACACTACTTTGTAAACTAAATATATTTAGCCTAATTGGTCAACTTTTTTTTTTAAATTCATATTTAAAAATCCAAAACTTGGGAAATATGAGTCTGACAGAATAACAGTGAAACACGTATTCGATTCTTTTCTTTTCTCTAAAATATGACAACTTTCATCCCAAAGTTAGTGTTTAAGTTCAAGATCTTCCCTTGTCAGAGAATTCATTCTTAAGCATGGACAATAATAGCATCAAGAGGGACATAAAGAATAAAATGACCATCATAAAATAATGTCATACCCCTTCTCGTGAGTAAATGGTGCTGAGGACTAAGCCTCTCATCGGGAATTTGACCCCTCATGCCATGTTGGTGCTTCTGCTCCAGTTTCCGTTTCAGCTTCACATACTGCCTGTGCGTGCGCTCATCGCGGTGTGCCATGGGAACCTGCTGCTGTTGCTGCTGGTGCCCAGGTGGTGAGGAAGAGGTTGAGGCAGAGGAGGAGGCTGACGAAGGTGGTGTGGATGCAGATGGAGAAGATGATTGAGCAATCCCATGAGGGGGAGGTGAGGCTCCTGATCAAATAAAGCAAATGCTTTACGTAAAGTACAGGCGACTCCCGAGATTCGACCATTCGAGATTCGACAAATTCGAGATTTCGACACAGCCGATTGAATTGGGAACTACTTTACGTCGAGTAATTTTCACGGAGTAATTGGTCCCGACCAACCACGCGAGGTTTAGTTTTAGTCAGTGTAGACATAGTTATATCTGCTCTAATTGTTTGAATTTGTGCTGATTTCACTCTTTTTTCTGTTAATCTTTTATTTAAATTTATTTATTTTGATTTATTTATAAATTTATCACTTGACATGGCATCTAAAAGGAAATGTAATAGTGATAATGTAAGGGAATCAAATAAAAGAGTGCATAAGACTCATAGTTATGAATTGAAATTACAAATTTTAAAGCATGTTGAGAAAGGTGAAAGCCATATTGAAATTGCACGATCGTTGGGAATGTGTCGTTCAACTATTAGCACTTATGTGAAACAGGAAGAGAAAATTCTAGAACATGATAAACTCACGTAATTTGATAACAACAATAAACAGTTCCCCACCCAATAGCTCCTCTTCTTCCAACTAAAATCTTCCAACTTCTCAATTAATAAACCAAGTCCAGTAAGCGCAGTTGAAAAAGATTTAAGGTATAAAAATATTTTTAATTTTAGTTTCTTTATTCTTAAGTTATTTTGTGCTTTTTAATAACTTTTATATTAATTTTGCTGCGATAAATAGTTGTATGTATAGACAGATGTATGCAGGCATGCGGTCCAACTCCTGGACTGGGCTGTCTGCAGAACTTGTTGCATACAACTATCTTTGAAGTTCAAAACAAAAATAATTTTTTTCCTTTTTAGTTCAAAAAATAAGTTATACATTTAAAATATTTATTATTTAATTTATTCACAATTTAATATTGGTGTAGTAACATATTAGTAATGTTATTTTATCTTTATAGAATGTGAGGGGAGACTTTTTCCCAAGATGCAGGAACGTATCACCCGATTATAACATGCAAGTATATGGAAAAACGGCATTCGAGATTCGACCACGTTTTCAGGAACGCATCCCCGTCGAATCTCGGGAGTCGCCTGTACTTGCAAAAAGTTTCACTACTATATATTTTAAAGAGTTTTTATGTTGTGCTGTAGTGGCTTCGCTAAATCCGTTGAAATTCAAGGGGAAATTCTGCTAGTACTTTATGTTTTGCGGTAAATTAAGAATTTTATAGAATAAGCTTAAGAATATAAAATCAAATACTTATTATTTATAGTGAAACTTAAACCCAAGCAATGTCGGATATTTTTGTGTCTTAAATAAAAATTGGTCACAAATATTCCAAATTAATCAATATTTCCTTGAATCAAAATTAAATTAATTATTTTTTTGACTGAAATTCCGTGGAATTGTTCATATATGTAGTTTATTTCAGTGATTTACCTGAGGATGCAGGAGGTGAAGTATGTGGACCAGCTGCCATTGCTAGGCCGTAGTGAGGTGCATGGGGAGGAGGATAGCCATGCGGAGGAGGCAGGCCTTGATAATAAGTCTGTGCTGGAGGTCCTTGTCCGGAGCCACTTCCAGGTCCCTGAGAAATAAAGTTTTCTATTATTGTATGCATTTTTTTTAATAAAGCACTGGTCAGAAGAGGTGAGGTTACAGACTTAAAACTTTTAACATGTTGTAGTAACAGCAAATTTATTTAGACTACAGAACTACAAAATGACATTTTCTGAGAGCCAGGATTGAAATTACACATTTATTTTAAAATGTAATACCCAATGACTTGTTCTCCAGCGAAAAGAGAAAAAAAATCAACTGGTCTGTCAGACTTATTATTTCAGAAACAAAAGTCTAACATGATAACCCAAATGAAACGTTGAACACAGATGGAATAAACATTTTAAAATAAATTAATTAACATCGACTTCCGGGTAACCGACCTGGTTGACTGGGCAGTATCCAGTATCACATGCAGTCTTTGCAAAACAAAGCACCCGTCAGTTTTTCGTTGTTGGCGGGGGGAAAAAGTAAGAAAGCTGCGAGGATTTGACAGTGCGAAATCTCGTGAGAGGGCAATGAATTTCCGGATGATGTCATAAGATAAAATCAACAGCAGGCATGCACTTCCTTACGATTTTTCTCGGTAATGCACGTCGAAAAGAACACAAACAGATGCATATAATACAACTTCTTTGAAACGATCGACTTAGAAGGCGAAGTACGAAGCCTTTCAAACCGGCATGTAACGCCGTATATGCGACATACGTGGCCGATGGCGTTCCGTGCGATCAAGTTTCCTCGACGTGGCGTCACGTCACTGAAAAAGTAGCCGACTGATACACAACATGCATGAGAGTAGTAGCTCATTCGTTTCAAGACACGCGACAGATTGCACGGTAAAGTCGACTCGCGAGCTGCGTTGTTTAATATTCCACGCCCTATCCGTCGATTCGTGGAAAAACACAGCAATATCTTTGTGCTGCTTATCTTCGCCTGACCTTCACTCCTAACCTCCATGGTAGTTGAGCGACAAACATCATTGTTTTTTTAATAGCTTAGTGTTAACTTTAAACGGAAATTGCTAATTCGTAACTGTTTTTGAGTGCACCACCAAAAGTTTAGCGGATGCAAGGCAACAAGCTCTTTCACATTCTGGGTTCGGAATATACGCAATGCCGACACTAATTGTAAGTATTCGGGGAAAGGAGGTCGTTGGTTTGAAACCTGAATCCAGCTGAGAAAAGAACATTAAAAGCGCCGGAAATTTGAGCAACAGAATTTAAAACGCATACATAAGGAAAACGGTCGTTGCCCTACATTGTTATAGAGGTAAAATTCTTTCTTTTCTAGCATTTCGATCGGGCGACAATTCTACATCCAAAATAAAATCAATTTATTTCAGCAAAAATATCTTTGTATCTGCAACATTCTCTTCGATAAATATATATTATTACTAATTATTGCCACGGTTCGAGCAGGAGTTTGGCCTGCAAAACGAGTCCTCATAATGTATTATTTTCTTTTTGGGAGTTGAAAATCAGGAAGGAAGATCTCGAAGACCTTGAGAGAGCGAATACATTGCGCTTGAAATGTCTAACTACATATACCATAATTTCTGGAATCAAAAGGTCATCTGGCGTACTGGGCAAGGTCAGAAAAGCGCAACGGGATATCGTATCTCTTTCGCAATACCCAAATGTTACTTTTTGTACAGAAAGACTTTTATACTACAGAAACATTTGCATGGAATTTAGGAACGAAACAGCTTCCTATATATGCTTTTTAATTTGAGATGGGATTTTGAGGGAGTGACGTCTAAATGTATTGTCAATATGATTTGGTTACACCGAATAATGCAGGTTAAAATTAATATTTAATAGCTAAAATAATTTCTGGGTAATATAATTTTGTGATAAATCACATTATAAAGAATTGTAAGCTTTAAAATAATACCAATCAAATTTCATGGATGAGATAGCATATGCTTAGAGATGACATGTAACAAGTACAGGAGATTAAGATTAACCTTCATCACAATTTCACTTACACCACCTCAATAAGGCATTCCAGAAAATATTGACATTCTAGAATAACATAAAACGAGTATCTACTTCCTACAAAATCAATTTTACAATAAGTATGTTTGTTTACACAACAAGCGAGTTTGAGTTTACGAATTCTTTCATATAACATTACTTCCCACACGGCATCATTAACCTCATACTAATATACGCAACAAATACATCATATTTTCTGTTACTTTCATATTACTGTTCACATACACCGACAGACAAAACTTTGTATACACTTAAAAAGTAATTTCTTGTTAACTCATCACGTGCACGAGTCTTTGACTGACCACGAATTCAAATAAAAAATTCAAGTCTGTTATAGGTTTATAAAGCAGTATTAAAAAGATTGAAACCAGCCTTTAGTATTAATGCCTCGATATCACGAGATAAGACTTGTGTAGTACGAAATAATATTCTTAATATATCATAAATACTAGGATTTAAGTTAAAGTGTGTCAAGGAAGTCGCTATCAAATACTAAATGATAACAATGTTATATATCTCAACTTACTGCTGTTATTTATAACCCTTGTTGCTTAATTTGCTGACAATGACTCCTTAGCTTCATTTGTACTGATATACAAACACTTGAGTTTTATGTGACAAATGAAATACGAAATTCGCTTTAGCCGCTTTATTTAAAATGCTTTGGATTTCAATTTTTAAACATAATGGGGCAACAGTTAACCAAATTAGTTGAACGATGACATATCTTTACACAGTATAACTATCATCTAAAAACAACTAACATGTATACAAGTATACTTGGATTGTTTTAATATTATCATTACAAGCTTATGCAACTAATGCGGAAGATAACTTTTGGTAACTACGTGTCAAGAAATCTCTCTACTAGTCCGTAACTTAGTTAATGCTCATATAGCATTGAATTAAGGCTGTGTATAAAAAGTACAAACCTACTATCAGACGTCAAATTTATAAATTATACAAATTTGTAAATTGTATTCCTCGTTGATAAAGACTACAATCGAACTAAATTAAACGGGCTGTGCCAAATTATTTTTTTAAATGTAACCTACATACAAAATTAATTCTAATCCGGAAACTTTTGATTACCAAACGTATCTACTAGTCGAGGTTTATGGAAAGGATTCATGACCAAGTAATTAAAAAATAAAAATATAAAACATTATAGTTTCATTGTCCATTCCCGGGTAGGAATAAAACCACAGAACAGACAAAGAGAATCTATAATTTAAAAAATGCCTTAAACTTGATTTTTTTAAAAGAAATAAGTGATATTATCTACGAGGAAAATACCATTTTTTGATATAAAAATAGCATAACATCACAAGTTGTTCATTAAAGCAACGTTTCATTTTACACAAAGTAAATGACGATTTTCAGTTGTATTTGCGATAATAAAAAGAGCTCCAGCAGTCCTATTAAATTTTTATTTGTAGATAAATATACGTATGGGATTGTAAAAACTTTAAACCAAATAAAAGTAACGGTTTATACCAGAGATGGCAAATAGATTTCAGGAGTGCCACACACATATATAAAATGATTAATAGTTCCAGTGGGCCATATTTTACATCCTTGATATATGAATATATAGTGTAGCAATTATAAAAATGTCAATATTTCATGTTTAAACAATATATTTAGCAATAATAAAATATTACAACATATCAAGGAATAGAAATATAATTATAATATATTATTGCAAAATTACGAAGATAATAGTTATAATTATTATAACAAATGCAATAATATGTAATGAACATTCAAACTGTTATTAATATTAAAATAAACTAAAAAACGGAATAGGTCCTATTCTGTGATATAGGTAAAAAAATAATGGGTTTGCTGAATCATTTTTTAATTATTAATATTTTAATATTGGAACGTTTTTGGATCATTTTAAATGCCAGCTCATTGATACTTGGTTTATATTTTGTGGAAATCAGAGAAATACAGGCAGTTGCATCCTCATATAAAATTTATTAAAATGACGTAATAAAGTGAGATTGGCGGCGACGGGCAGACAGTAATTGGAATTATTATTTTTTACATGTCATAAAATACAGGATTTAGGCTAGGGGCGCGATTCACGTCCTTTGCCCCGGACGACAAGTTACCTAATCCCGGCTCTGTTTTCAACTTTGGAAAATACTTCATTTTCTTGCTTTCGATATCTTTTTGGAAAATTTTGTTTCATTTCAAAAGCTTTTATAGAACCGAACATTACATCTACACTTTTACCAGATCCTTGCATGTTGTTCATTGAGGTTATGTTTTACATTTTCGACTTATAATTTTAAACTATCCCGTCCCCTGCTTCCTTTATTTCCACACATATGTCAAACTCATTTCCAAATGCCAAATCGGGCGTAAGTACGTTTCAAGCTGCCTATGCATACCAAAAAGTAAAAATTACCAAAGTACGCAAAGAATATTAATAACAGTCTCTAAACCCCTTCTTAATTATCAGAAACAAATGACAATAGTAGTAACATAAGCACAAGTAGAGGTAGACCTCGTTTTTCGAGGGGGCTACGTTACTGAAGTAAGTAAACTAATAGTTCCTATCCCAGAAAGAATAGATCTGAGCGCGATTTTATTCTCGCTCTAATGGCGACCACAGAACAGGAAAAAGAAGTGGAAGTCGAAGAAATAGACAATCAAGATAAAGACAGCACAAAGAAAGTGAAAGAAAATAATATGCTTTTAAGTCCCGTGATAGAAAACCGCCTTTTTACCTAATTTTATGCCCTTCGAGAATTTTACCGCACAAACAGAGGAAATCTCATGAGCAGTGATCCCAATTTCGGGATCTTTTCACTGTATTTAGTAACTACTCTCGTTTAAAAAGCGGGGACACGATAGCGTAGGAAGAATGCACGCAATAATATTTCAAAGTATGAATAATTAATTTAAATAAATTTTTTATTATTCGTGTAATTATTATACTACTGTAATGAAGTAAATATTATTTTATATTAGAACATCGCGGCGATGCGAGGCAATGCGACGAAATAGGACAATTTTGCGTATAGAACAGTCGTTACCTTTCTCAATTTACGCATTATCAATCACATTTCACTCATAAACTCTGTTTCTAAAAAATCTGTATTAAAATGAAGTTGATTATATATGACGTAGGTTTCCGCTATTGATAAAAATATCTTGCCTTCATTTTACCACTAGAAGCAATTTTACTATGTATTCCCACAATTAGAGGGATAAAATTTAAAGACTTGTAGGAAAAACAAACAGGAAAAATATACAGAAATTTCTCATTGCTAAACACGATCATTCTCGATGTTCGTATTCCGCAGTTCACGAGAAAACTGTCCCCTCTCTCTCTCTCTCTTTGAAAATAGCGTATCTCGAAAAATAACGTTTATGCAAGGGGTAAGGGGAATTATTTATTGGCCCTAGTCAACCAGATGTGTCAAAGAGGCAGAAATGGTAAACAGAACCGATTGTTACAATTCGCGGATAGGTGCGAAAAAGATTTTATGGTGCATCCGAGAATTGCCGACGGGGGTGGTGCATACGTACAACACTTCACAACACGTGCAGGGTTTTATGACGAAGGGTCTGCTTCTCGATCACTTCGGTCTAACAATAAGCGACATCTGCCACCCCGACACTGGGTGGGAGGGGGTGGACGTGAGAGAGTGCCAGGGGAGCGCGAGGCCACGAAAACAAAACAATTTTTAATGTCAAATTCAGTTGAAACGGTTTAAACGTATTTTTCAATCTTCCCAATATGTACCAGATACAAGTAAAATAATTACGTGTTAGTTGATCATGAATAATGATGTGAATACGAGTGCAAAGGGTTCAGTTTATTTCAATAAAAAACATGGTGGGACATGACGGCTAAATTAAAACCAAAAGGGAGGCGTCATGTCAAAAAGTTTGGGAACCACTGACCTTAGTAAGCAGGGTTTTTCAAAGTATGGGTCGCGGCCCAACGGTGGACCGCAAAACGTTCGATAAGGTCCTCAATAAAGGGTCTATCCAAGATATTTTGACGCAAAATTTGAGCTAAATGGTTGCCATATCGATCCAAATCAACTAATGGCATTCAACAGTTATTAAATTATACCGTTATGATTTAAAATACATTATTAGAAATAATTATTTGAGATAGAAATTTGGTGGGCCGAATAAATTAATAAGAGACAATACCGCTCATTAATTTTGGGCCTCGGAGAAAAAAGTTTGAAAACACCCTGACCTAAAAGATCAAGGAAGAAGAAGGGAAGCTCATGACGAAATAACTTCTGAAGACCAACGAATCTTCTATCAGTGTAATTCTCACGCTGGAAGGATATTTGTTTACTCAGAAAAAACTAACCTGCGACGCAAAGGCGAGAAATTTTGTACCGACTGCGTCTAAGGGCGCATTTTGGAGTGGTATATTAGTACTTCCAAATGGCGGAGAGATTATTGTTATAATTACCTTGTCATATTAGGGAATCACTAGCATGCCAGAAAAATTCTTTAGCGGGCCAAGTTTGGCAGCCGTGCCAGGTATTTACCATCCCTGTTTTAGAGTGTTCTGCAATTTAAACCACCCACGGCAAATAAAGACCATAAATGACTTTCAAAACTTCTCTCTGAAATTGAAAAATGAGAATATGATTGGTAATGCTCTAACACTGGGACGGCACGCGTAAGCTTGTATTTTCTGTACAAAATATGACGCAAAAAATAATTCTGATGGTTCACACTACTTTCACGGCACGCGACTCAAAAAATATTTGCCATCCCTGCTCTAGCAGTTTAATTAAACCGATACGTGCAATTCACTTGCAGATAAGAATCAACTGTCGCCGACTCAAATTATGTCAAGCTTAAAACAATCCAATATACATGTCTGTCATTAACTACGACAGTGTATTAGACCAGTGGCGTAGCAAGGTGAAGCCGGGCCCCGGTTCGAGAAGTCTTTACGGGCCCCCTCTCTCCTCTAATATATATTTTTTGTTATTTTTTTTAAGGTGAAATTTTCAATGAAATAAGTTTCATGAACTCGGATTCTTTTCACTGTATTTAGCAGCTCTAGCGGTTTAAAATGACACAAAGGGTAAAATTTTGTATATGTCGACCACGGGCCTTCGGGCCCCCTCGAGCTCCGGGCCCTGGATCGACCGATCCATCGGATCCATGGTCCCTACGCCACTGTATTAGATAAACATTCATTCAACAGTGACCTTAAACGCTTCGGAGGCCTATGTATGCAACAGATCTCTTTACCGTTTTTCGTCCTTGCAGAATAGGAGGTCAGCCTCACGTCCAGTTCTCCTTTCCTGGCCCGAATACTACAGCCAGGAAAAAATAACCATCGACTTGGTTCAAGCAAGAAAGAAGGGGTAAAACTGCCGATAGTACAATATCATATTATACGAAGTACTCCAAATAAATGCATGTATGTATCTTCTAAGCACCCGTTAATAAAAATGACCGCGAAGTGAGTACACTATTATTCCAAAGTATCACACTTATAAGCAATGATTCAAAAACTGGTCCTCAAAATGTAAAGCCCATTTTAACTTAACGAAACGCCCCTAAATGTATATTTACAACTTGACTTCCTCTACACCGACGGAACAATACGATTTCCAGATATATGAACTATATGAACTTATTATGAACATATCAAATTCAAAACAAAAGATATTCAATTTATATTATTCTTGTCCATGGCGCGTGGGTCTATGTCAGGCGTCTCCAAACGTTTTTACAAGTGGGCCACTTGGTCAATAAATTTAGGTGTACAATATACAAATGTATGCTATTTTCATATTAAAAGATGGTTTAGTGAATTGGGTAAATTACGATTATTCCGGGAAATGTTTCGACATGTCCAATCTAACTTTTATTTTTTCTTCCCCGATTATGTATCGAAATAAATGGTGCACAACTATTTTATAAAGTAGAAAATATTTAGTCTTATTCCTGGAGTGAAAATTACTAAGTAAAACCGGTAGTAATAAGCAAACAAATTGGGATAATATGAAATGCATAACGAAATAACGCTTTTTTTAATTTTCGTTAGTTATTTTGAAAAATTCTTTCACGTTTTTCGTTACTTTATTCAAAAATCGTTTCGTTATTTCGTTACGTTACGCATAACGTTTTCCAACACTGATTCACTGTTATATAATGTAAAATATTACAAAGACTTAATACAATCAATGGGGCCGCGGGCCATAGTTTGGAGAGTCCTTGTCTAAGGTGATCGACGAAATAATCTCAAAAGCAGTGTATATTGTACACTGTATATTTGTATATTTATCAAACGATTTGAAGACTTTAAATACAAACGCCATGTATTCAGTTCCCTCGAGGAAGATGACCCTGTTTCCAATTCCCTCAATGATATACAATAAAGTCACTCCATTGTTTTCAACGATTTAAAAAAAAACGATAACCATCGACTGATACTTGTATGATTTTATTAAAAAACACGATTCATAACTTTAATCACGACTTGTATCACTGAGAGATTTTTGGGTTACCACAGTATTTGGAGCGAGAAGATACAAGTAATATCTTATCTGATATTATTCATTAAAGCGTTAAAAATTCGAAAGATACTCGGTTAGTAATCAAAATGATGCATCATCTCACTTATTCAGAACGCTAAAACCCGAGATGACGCAATAACGTAAAAAAGAAAACGACCACGAAATTTCGAGAGCATTCCTTGCTGAAATACTAAGTTATGCCTTTAGAAAAAATGCGAATAATAAATTAAAACAAAAAACAAAAAAGATGGATTTTCGCGGAATCGCCCTTAAACGGTAAAATTGCTTCGGACTCAATTGCGAATTTTATTAGGGAACCCTGAAACTCTGCTTCGACAAGATAAAGAATTCGAGCGAAAAGTTGTAAAATTTGAGTTGTCGATCTTATGAGCCGAGCGTCCGAGACATGTTCACACGATGAGTGAGTCACAAAAATTTTACTGTTTTTTTTTGCTTCCATAGTTAGATGAATCAGATGACATCGGTCATCTCGCAGATGGTACTTTGCGGTACCACGATGTTTATCAACATATCTGCTAGAGAAGAGCTTTGACCATACCGACGATAGGAAAACCACGACGCGCAGATGAAAAGCAAGGCCATAATTTACATTCCTTCGTCTTTGGAAATTTTTAATCTTTTTACCTTATAACTCGAAACTTAAAGAGAATGCAACGGCATTCGTGTCATATTAAAACCCGACTCGTGGGATTTTAAACAACTAAGAAAGGATGCCGAGAAAAATATCTCGCGTTAAAGAGGACGGATTGCATTATCTTGTCTCTAAATGTTTACGAGGGCAAAAGTTAACGCGGGCCAAAATTTACCTTGATTGGACCTAAGCGGGACACAATATGACAATTTTGTCCATAGTACACATTTAAATACATTACTTTGGATTTATCAATTAACGTAGCAAATTTTACTTGCGATTTTTATGTGAAAAAACATTGACGGAATTTAAAATTGGGCCTAATCAAAAAAGTTTTGGGGCCCGTCCCAGTTTGTATTAAAAAAAAGCCATTAACATTTTGGGAGTTGTGAGCAGCAATGGTGTACTCATACTTTTGTTCCAGCAGGACCTTGATTAGCACGTGCACTACTCAGCCATAGCTGGTCATGTATATTGCAATACTTTCGATTGTTATTGTTTTTTAAATTTGTTTTAAAACCAATTAAGTGATTTTACTACCTGGACCTGAATTTGATTAGTATAATTATAATTTTTTTTAAGTAAGTGAAAGAGAATAATATTTTTCGTGTACTATTCGAGGCCCCTAAGTTCCGGAGGGGCCCCCAAGTGTTGCTTTTCTTGCTTATACTAAGTTCCGAGGTTGGAGAAAAATGAAGTGACGAACAAATATAATTTACTTGCAAATTTTAATTGTACTTTTGATATAAAAGGAATAAATAATCAGCTTAGTTACTCCCTGCTTCGATACTGTGTGCCCCTGACGTAAGATTTCGACTACACATACTTTAGTACTGAAATCGATTTTCACAGCATACTTAGGATAAGGAATGCTTGTGAATACGTGTTTATCCATACTGAGGAAACGACCTCATACGTATTCATCGACCGAGGCAAGGGAAACATCGTTAGCCTTGTTCGAGAGATGAAAGGATTGCTTACATCTCTTTCCCAAGATCGTTAGTTCGAATCCGACCTTGCGAATGGATATGTGAGATCTCCTTCGTTACTTTGATTACGCCCGTCATGAGAACGCGTCAATTGCTGTTCACAACCTCTCAGTAAATAAATAAAAACAAAATAACGACTAAACAATAATAATAATATTGCCGTCATTTTTGGCTGGGCGTAAGTGCTTCAGTGCCTAGCGGCGGCCTGAAATTTTGCATGAGACTCCGGAATAATAATATAATAATAAAATAAATAATAATTCGTGCCCCTAGGATGGTGGATTATTTGAAATTTTCTTTATGGGAAAGAAACGATGTTCCCGTTGCCATAAAAAATTAACCATCCATTTCGTCTTACGACTTTTAACGAATTAACAATATCTGTAACTCCTCATAGTTTTATGGCTGTTCTCTCGTCAACGATAAATTTGTCCATCGTAGACCGTCGTTAAGCCGCCAAATAAACATCACCTTCACGAGATACAAAACAAATACGACGGAGAAAAAAATATATGATCGTATCTTCCGCGGTACCTTTGCCAAAAAGCTTGTAGAACAGAACCTTCGTTTAAAGGGAACAGATGCCGGCTAAAAATCTGTACATAACCCTGAAGGAGCCAAAGGCAGAATTCCAGGTCTCCCCCCCTCTCTCTCTCCCTCGTTCCACGAGAAGACTAAATTTTAGCTTAGGCAAAGGAAATTAGTATAAAAAACATGCGATGGACAAAGAGCTCGAGGGTAAGGTTACCGTCTTTGGCACTCGCCGAAATTCTGACAATGGTCGATTTACCATTTACCAAGGTATGAGGGAAAATGATGTTATACCTTAACAAGTTTTAAATTCGCTTTACATGTTTTGTTTGCACATAGGTTTTCGCGCTTTAGCAGCGATGCTTGCAAACACGACGGAAATTTATTTCCTTAGCACTGAGTGAGCCATCTTAAGGCACCTTGTGGCCCCTGGCACTTTATAATTGTGGGGCTACATTTTAAGATCTTAATGCTGTACCGCTATGTTAATAATTTCCGACAACTGAACAAAATACATATTTGAAATTCATAAAAAGGCAATCATATAATACAATCACGATAAAATTTCAAATGACGAATAAAGTACGTGTTAATTATATTCATACGGGTCCCCTAATTGGTTTGGGTCCTGGGCCCGTAGGACCTCTCTCCCCCTTAAGTAAACGAAGAAAGTAAACGTTTTGTTCGAGAATAAGCCCTCCAGTATCAAAAATAGATTGAAAAAGTAAGTAATTATCTTATATATCTCCAATAACCACAAAAAAAAGGTTACGAAAAACACTTTCAATTTAAATAAAATATCGAATCGCTTACTCTCGAATTTGTTTCCCGGCATGAGAAGAGCTCGATAATTTCCCAGCGATTAAAACTCTCGATCGTTCGATTGTTGCGAACCATATCGCAAAGCCGATTGGACAGACATCGATAATCCCCATCGCAGCGCGCTTTATCACGATTCCTTTATCACTGCCGAAATTCCTTCATTTCTCTCCAGTTCCGTCTCACCCATTCGCTCCCGACCCATATTTCACGTAGCGACGTCAAAAAAATATCCCTTTTTTAACACCGAACGAACGAGAAAAAGGACCGCCCCATCAGACCCGGTTAAAAACCATAAACTTCCTCTTCGTTCGTCGTGTGACGACACTTCATAAAAAGCTTTTCAAAAAAAACTCTCTCTGAGAATGAAAACAAAATCCGCGTCACAAGTCATAATCGCCGCTTTATCTCAAAAGTTAAAAAAAGTCATTTTTTCGAAGGACGCCGCCTTTTTTTATTTAAAAAGAAAATGCGGGCGCGAATGTCTTTCGGGAAAGATTTCCTTCGTCTCAAAGAATCCCTTTGGATCGCCTTGACGCTACCCGGGCGACTAAAAGTTTAGCTCCGCTGCTTAACCCTACTGACACAAATAGTTACAGGGAGGAGTGGGGTTTTAGAGGGGAAGGTGCACTTGTCTCTCTCTCTCTTCGCCCCGGCCACAAAATCCTTCTCCCGAAGCCAAAGAGATTCCCACGCCGACGATAACAGCAGTCGGCTCATTTTCCGCGACGATGCGATCGACTGCCAACGTAGCATATGGTCGAATGGAGGCAGACTACGCCCCACCCACACGCCCTCTTTACGGTTAATAACCTCTGTCGGCGCGCCTTGAAAAACCGGAACGATGAATATTCATAAACGTATATAGATATACGTAATTTTAGGCTATATTTTATTTTTAAATCGGATAAAACGCGAAAGCGCGGATGCGTGCGATAATAAAAACCAACGGAAGTGAACAAAAACCGGTAGGATTACCGGAAAGATGCTTGTAAAAAAAATTTCCGCAAATGTTACGACGAGGGAAAAAATTGGGTCAACGTCACTGAAAAAAATGGTAGCGGAGATGAACGATGAACACGTTATTAAAATTTAATATCTGCTGTTGCTTGGAACTAGTACAGTGGAACAATGGATACCTGCAACAACTGGAATAACTTTTGACAGACATAAAATTAGAAATTTTGATTACAATTTCAACTGAGTTATTGGCGGAGGCAAGGAATGAGGGGCGATTGACTCCCCCCTCTCGGATGACGCGATCCTCACCCCCCCCCACCTCCTTGGGAAGCTTATGGATCTGTCCCTGGCTATTAGTGCAGTGATTAATATCACTGCCATGAAGTTTGAAACGTCTCGATTTTTCGCCATTTTCGAATATGTTTAATGTGTCACTAAACCGTTCGATTATATTACATTGATGCCTTAATTCTCGCATCAACTATGCTAGAGTCACGCGAAGAAATTTACTTTTTACTTTCCCATTATTATTACCTATGCAGAACATTTTCTTTTAACTTCGAAATTGGCATAGGAAATTTAACCAGAACAAAATGAACACTGGCAACTCTTTCTCATTATACTTGCTGATTTCCGAATTACTTCCGGGAAGCAACCTCGACATTCTAAAAGTATGGAATCAGTCGCATATGAGTCATTCTAAAAAAATAAGTTTCTATTAACATATATTATGTAATAATAATGACTGACATACGTGACGTGATATTCTGCAATACCCCATGACTGTCCCGTGACACCTAACGTTACAAAAGCGACCTTCAGTTTACCTTCTCAAATCAGATCTCGCGAAAATAAAACAAGTTATAAAATCAACAATTTTCGAAATTCGAATTAATCACCTCCTCGTGAGTGTAAAAAAACTCTCCAATTAAGACCCATAATTAAAAATCCCACGTTTAAGAAACGTGTTAATCAATGCCGCATAATTAACCGCGATGTTTTCACCACCGTATCGTGGGAATGAAACACGGGCATAAAGACACGCGGACTTGAGTCCTTTATTATTATTTATTTCAAAGACTTTTTGGCGAGGTCCGTCCTTTGAGACATCGTAACCACTCACGCAAATATGGGGTTGAAAGAGCTTATGCCAAGGAGCGCCCCCGTATGAAAATCGTTTAAGGACGCCCGTGCAGCTTATAATAGGCCAATGAGGTATGTGGGGCGTGAGACAGACGGAGTGAGATAAAAGGGAGAGAGGAGGGATGAGAAATATGCGGAGGCATTCCGCAAAACGCTCTCCCCTCCCACCCTGACGACATTCTCCGCGAATAAAAATCTTCCCTTCTTAGAAGAAGGTGAGGGGAGTCGGGGGTGGCGGAGGCGGGGTGGGGGGCAGAAAGAGGCGGAGTGGGTGAAGGGGGGGGAGGGTGGTGGGAAGGGGAGGACGGTGTCCCTGGCAAAATACTCACGTAGTGGGTGGCGAGGGGCAGGAGGGCAGCGGCCGCGTGCGTGGGCGAAAGGATGACGTGGCGTAGGGTTCCGTTTTCGTCCACTATTTGCTGCACCACGTGTCCTGGTGGCACCCGGACGGGCATGGCCATCGGTGGTGACGCATTGGTCGACACCATCGGAACCGTCACCGGCCCTGGAGATTTGAAAAAAAAAAGAAAATCGGAGGAACATCCGTTAAAAAAAAAAATTAAGCGAGACGCGCGCCGAGGAATTCGGCTTCCGTTGGGCGGGTTATCTTTCCGCCTACGTCTACGGCAAAAGAATGCTTAGTAAATATTGGTAGATATGGCATTTGGCGCGAAGCATATGACTAGAGAAAAAAGCTGCGTTGAATAAGGTACGCAACATATTATAACTCTTTCATGAACGGCATTATAAGTGTAAACGGAATGGCTATGAAAGATGAAACAAGTTTGCTTAAAATTAAATAATTTTTTTATTATTTCATTACTGTTATGCCTGATAAGCATATTTGTGACCAGAACAAAAATTTAATTTCTAGCATTAACAAAAATGTATATTTACGAACGTGCTAAAACGTTTGATTATAGCTATTTTTTAAAACCTTAATAAAAAGTTTATTAGGGGATAAAATCCTTGCAGCCGAGAACCTGTAAAACCGTAAAATCAAATAAAATTACTAAAATAAACAAAATATAAAACTGTTTCAATTAAGATTTAGATAATGGCACAACGCAGGAGTGGATACAGCCCCCCCCCCCCTCCTCCAAGATTTCTGAACACATGAAAAAATTAACCCATAAACCTCGTCCTACGTGCTAAGCACGTCAGGTGAGAACTACATCGTTTCACTACATTCATTTTGCTGTACAAAAAGTTATATATTTCCTTTTTCTGTATTAAATATACGGGAATTATGATATTTTCAAGTAGTTTATTTTTTAATTCTTGATTACCCTCCTCCCATCCCTCCCCTTCATGGATGAAGCCTGGATCCGCCCTTGGCGCAACGTAGGTTTCTTCCAACGAAAACCAGACGTTGTTCCTCAAGCGAGCTACATTGGATAAACGAGATAAATTTAAAAAATGGTAATAAATTAATTAACCACCCAGAAACGAATCTCTCGAAAAACAAGACACTTGCCAGATATTTACATCTTCGATTAATCGAAAACTCGGATTTTCGATTTTCGATATATCGAATTTCGACCTCAACTAAAACAACCGCGAATCCCCCTTTGCTTCCGAACCCTTCAAGTTCGAAAAAAACATACAACAATGCGAGCACCGCGCTCCACGTGCCGCTTACTAGCTCTATCGGCCAAGGTGGCGCGGCCAAGGATTATTTTTTTAGCCTTGGGAAGAGGGGAGGAAGAGAGGGAGTGCGAATGGTATCTCTAATGGACAGTTACCAAGTCCTTTCTTTTCCTCATACTATCAACGCTCGCTATCAGAAGCGGACGTGCGAGGATTATGAGCGAAGCGAAATCAACGGAGTAACGGGCAGGCGCAGTTCCGGAACGAACGGGGAAATGACTACGTCGCTGTAATGAAACCGCGAAGCGGCTCTTTTCGGAAGAGTCGTGTGTTTGTGTCACGAGAGGGGAAAAAAAAGAATAACGTTATTACGGGACCAGGGCGTAAGAGAGAAGGATTAAGCGGTCACAAGCCGGATTAATTAGGGGTGAATTAGCGAGGTGAATTAAACATAGGTCTGGGGGAAAACAAAGGAAATTCTACGCGTTTTTTCTCACCCCCACTCCCTGCGAAGGTAATGCATTTTAGTGTTACGACATCGAGAGACGAGGAATGAATGAAGCGAGTTTTCCACGAGACGTGGAGTGAATTACTTATTCTTTCGGAACCCCGAGAACTTGTTCTACC
This sequence comes from Uropetala carovei, assembly GCA_036926305.1. NCBI lineage: Eukaryota > Metazoa > Arthropoda > Insecta > Odonata > Petaluridae > Uropetala > Uropetala carovei. Next base: position 11,388,033 of record JAXCHB010000043.1, read on the forward strand.
TTACTGGACCCAAGAGAGATTAATTTTAAGGGGGTTAAAGTGATGAAACGGAAGAATTACAGAGGTGGAGTAAGTCCACGGTCAAGTGACAAGGATGATGAAATAAATGGATATTTAAAAAAAATTAATAACGTGTCCAACAAATATTACCGTTAAATGCTGAGAATCTCGATTGTAGGATATTAAAAATAACCGCCACCAACTGCTTGACGATCAAGAATAAAATATTAGAATTAACGAACAATAAATTGTCAGTAACTATGCCTTTCGTTTAATTGATAAAATTTAATTACCTCGACCGATTTGATGTTATAATTATCGTGTTCACAAATTAGACGCGTTTTGGCCTGAAATGCACCATATAGTTGGGTGGTAGCTAGTTCGGTGCGCCAAACTACTTCTGATAGTCCTTAATTAATTTTCTCATAGTTCCCCATGATAGCTTTGGGAAAAGTTAAGATCTATAATCGTTCTCACGTATTTCAACTTCGAGATCGTGCCTACCATACGATTCGGAATTTAGATAATTCATTAAAAAAACCGCGTCAGTTATCCCCTAATACCCTGTATTTCCCTTGAAATGACTAAATGGTTGGTTTATTCGACGAAAGGCACGACCTGAACTGTTTAATAACAAGTTTATTTAACAGAAAAACAAATATACGATGAACAGTCCGAGGAAGCATCAATACAATTTAACCTGTAAGATACGCATGTTTTCAGGTTTCGAACTCTAGTGCCCAAAAATAATTACCTAATATGGGACACTGAGAGGGACGTGTAATGTAGAACAAAACGAAATACGTAAAAAATACGAATATTACAGTTCGGTTTATAGAAGAACACACACGTCGTTTTGGAATAAAAACGAATCCGACGACATTCGAGTTAAGTTTAGACGTAAAGCGAGTATGGCGCATGACGTCGAGCGCATGAGAAATGCACGAAAATTACGGTACAAACAAACTCTTGAACACGCACCCGCGGAGTGTGTATTACGGTACAAATATCGACGGAAATAAGTCCGATTATATACGACGTCCGGGAAAAAAATATATTGCCGAGGCACGGCTATAATAGGGGCTAGGATTATCGCCAGGACAATGTTATGGATTAACGGATAAACGGTACGAATTAATTTAACGGATCGAGTGACAGGCTTTAAAGAGTTACTTATATAGAGATAAATTCGGCTACGGGAAAAAATGGATAGGGGCACTGCCGGGTCAAAATGAACAATTTCCGCGATTTTATGAGGAATGACTAGCTTAAAACCCGGAAAGGTACACTGGGGTTACTACTTTGCACCCAAAGCTATTCTTACAGGTGTAAAAACTTCTACGAATATGTACTAGGTTCCGTAAGAAGATCGAATAAGAAGCAAGAATTAAAAAAGAACTCAAAAATAAAATCTTTTTGCTTTACAAAATAGGCTGCCTTAAAAGGATAAAACAAGAAAAATTTCAGACTATTTGTTCGTTATAAAAGATTTTGGTGTCATTCTTTTCATTATTGTTCTTTACATATCATTTACGTAATAATTTCGCTTTGATCGGAGGTTTTCAAGATTGAGCTTCAATAAAACATCGATACAATATACACTGTACAAACTTTCTTCTATACTAATGCGTCGTTTAGTTATCTTTCGAAAAATATGAACTATGTACAATCATTATAAATAACAAATAACTATTCGAAATTTGACGAAATTCGTATGAGCCGTTTTTTAGAAAATCCAATTGTTATTAAAGTTTTCCAAGAATTAATTTGAATTGTCATTCATTTTTTGATAAATTTGAACTACGTAGTATTATTACAGACGTAAACTTAAGTAACTGTACGAAATTTGATCAAAATCGTTGTAGCCGTTTTTGAGAAAATCAAATTGTTGTTAACAGTGCCAAGAATAAACGGCCCTTAATTATTCCGCAATGTCAATCATTTCTTCATAGCTTTTATTCTGTATGATAAAATGCCCAAGTACGAGATTTCGCTCTACCGTTTAGGCTTTATAGCCGCGAACAGACGGACAGGTGTACAGAGAAACAGACGGAATTGCGAAAACCACCTTTTCGGACTCAGGTACACTTAAAACGTGTATGTCCATCAAAATCTCAAAATCGAACTTTTTCGCGATTACAATACTTTCTCAATATACTTCGTATATGAGAAAATAGAAATGTGTTTGCTATTAACTTTGTATTCAGACTCCATTTATTCGAGCTTATGGATTGAGACTATTACGTACCTACATGATATGTAAAGCAATGGTAATGAAGAGAATATGACACCAAAATCGAACTAATAGTCTGACATTTTTCGTTTCATCCTTTTAAGGCCGCCTATTTTGTAAAGCAAAAAGATTATATTTTTGAATTTTTTAAAAATTGTTACTTGTTTTCATCTTTGAAGAGCGAAAATTAGTAGCATTCAATGAAAAATAACGAACGTAAATAATTTACCTCGATCGCTTTCTTACAATGATTGATGTCAAAGTTCGTGATTTGTGGAACTTGGTGATTTCATAGGACTCTAGCGCTAGTAGGCTCGTCAGTCTCAATCACAAAGCAAATAAGATGAGAAACCCGGTACCGGCATTAGCCTGCTCTTTTCGAAAAGCAACACGGACGACCAACGGCTTTACGTCCCTTCAGAGGGATGAAGCGTTGATTCGGGTGCTCTCCTCTGAACACGTAAATAGGAGGCCGCAAGATCTATTGAAAAAATTCCACTTTCGCAGATTTTCAACGGGTATGCTCAGCGTAGCAGGCCAACGCCCTCGCCACGGCGCCATGTCACCCCCCATTTCGCAAGTTTTGAAAATATGAAGATACTTTTCTACCCAGACGCTGTCTACCGCAGCGTGAGGAATAAAAATACTTTCCCAAAGGAACCATCTACTGATTACGAGTTGTCGATAGTTTTATGAAAAAGTTCAAATTTTTAAACTAACAGTGAACAATATAGAGGTATAAAATGACAAAATAGAAATAAGCTCAAATTTTCGTACAATTAAGCGTTATAACTTCTCTCGCCATATATTGGTCAAAATGACAACCCACGTTGAAATCCGTATTTTTCGCTATCATTTCTAACGTAGGAGTAAAGAATGCCGTGACTATGTACGTAGTAGTTCAATTCTTGCTACTGAAATGCCCTCAGACAGACCAGCAGAGCCACCGCAACCAAATAATAGACTTTTGGAAAATTTGAACGTTCACAGTTTAACTTCTAGATGAGATACTAAATTGATTATGGGCTAAAAACCATCTGAAAGCCATAAGCTTTCAAACAATGTAACATTCTTTACGATCCGATCATTCGTTCAAAAGATATGAGGAAACAAAAAACGGTGTACCCCAAAATAAATAAATAAATATCGGACGAACGCATACAAAACATTTTATAAAAATGAACAATTTTTCTCTGGTAGGGCCGGATTCATCGGTACGCCAAACACGCAAGTGCATGGGGCCCAGAGGACAAGGGCGCCCACAGTGGACCGACCATATCTCGTCTCCTCTCGCCTAAACCCTTTCCAAGTGTTGCTTTACAGATCCAAAACCTTTCAAAAATCTATTAGTTTTTTTACGAATTAACGATTTGGGTTGGACTTTTAACGTGCTGTGCGTGGGGCCCATGGGACTCATAATCCGACCCTTATCTCTGGTATCTTATAGAATATGGATCGACAACGTAAATCACGCCATTAAAAAGGGTCAAGCTAACTTTTTCCACTATTATAAAAGTGCTATTAGTCTCAAGGTTTTGAATAATATGATCGGTAATTCATTAAAAGGCTCTGAAACATACATTTTAAATATAAAATATGGTGATCAAATCCATATTTATTCAGTTTTATTGAATTACGTCTAATTTTATTGCATCCAAATTTTCTTTTTAGTATTAGGTCACCGAGAAAATATCTCGAAAGCTTATGCAGCAGATGATATATATATAATGACGAATAACAAAAAGGGGATTTTAATCCTCAAAGGAGAAAATTATAGCCGTTGTAAATATGCGTCACAATAAATTAACACAGTCCTTCTAAAATAGTCATATTACAGAATGCTATGAAATCTTGTCTGGACTATGATGACCCTCCTAAAACACTGGGAATGCGTTCTGAAAAAGTATCGTGTAATGTTAATCCGTGTTACGTGAAGATAACTAGCTATCTAGCGAAAGGAGGGGTAGTGGTCCATACTCCTTCAAGCGCCCTCCACAAAATTCCCAAACCTCTCTCTGATGCAGATATATCTACAAATAGAGTGTTTTTTCGATTATCTAAGCTTATAAACAAAGCATTCGAACCCACCAAAATTTCTCATCCTTTCTCAGCAATCCGGAAACTAACATGCCAAATCTAACCTTTAAAATGACAACCATAATCCGCGATGCATACATTTTTGGCATCAAAAACAAACAAACTGTGCTGTAGTGAATCCGTGTTATAGGAAGGGCAGATGTTCTTTTACAACTCATTCCGGCAGGTAAATTAAAGCGGGGCTAACCAATCTTCGTTCAAATACGAACCAAAATCCCCGGTGTATAAATCTCTGACATTAAAAAAAACAACAAACCGCGTTGCAGCGAATCCGCGTTCTGGTGGGAACAGGTGTATTTTACGACCCATCCGAACAGGTAAAAAAAACATTTCCGCGGGCGTCTTTGTAACGCTAGCGGATATACGGTCGGTGAACAAAGACTTATTCCACCGAAGACAAATGAGAGTGTCTGTATAGCGAGCGGGCAAGACTCAAACCCATGAACGTTTCCGCGTGGAACGAAAAACCCAACCGCAAATACGTTCGTTACGTAACCGAGTTCGGCAACACACACACTTCCTCGAAAATTTTTTTTTCTGTGAGAATCCTAATAAAGGGGGAAGGGGTTGGGAGGAGTGGGGGAGGACAGGGGGAGGGGGAGTAAGGATTTTTTTCCCCATACCATCCCAACCGCTAAGAAGCCACGACGCAGGCATGGCGCAAAAATAACCGAAGCATTTTTTTTGTGCCATCGGGGAAATGAGAGCACGCCGGGATGAAGGACGAAGGAGAGGGAGAAAGGAAGGAAGAAAGGGGGAAGAGAAAAAAGGGAGGAAGTCCAAACAAACAGAGGGAAAGGGTATCGAACTGTTTCACACGAGCTGAAACCGCGACAAAAATAACAAACATTCTCTCCCCCGCCTCCCCCTTGCAACCATATTACTCTTAGCCCTTTTTCCCAACGGCTGTAAACTTGATTTAGTCTACGGAGAAATGAATTGCAGCGGAAGACGAAAAAAAAATTGGTTTTCCGGAGCGACAAGAGGGTCCTTCTAGTTTTTTTTTCGAATAACGACGTCGCTGTAGCGAAATTCGCACGGTTTTTGTTTTTGGGAGGGGGGTATGGGGGTGCGATGCCACGCCACCAACGGGCAGCGGTGAAATTTCAAAACGCGCTCACAAGTAACGCGTTATCTTTATTTTTTTTAATAGTAAACCACGATGGTGCGGTTGCAGATCCTCGCGAGGAAATCGCGCGAAGTGATTCCTCATACGCTCGATGATTTTTCCTTTAAAAAGTTTAAAATATTCTTTTTTATAACATGAAACCGGTTTCTTGTTCGTCCCGGCGTTGCCACGTCTATCTAACAATGCATTGCCGTAACTACGTAGATTTGTAATCATGAAGGCTGTGCCTTTAGTGGGAGAGATGTATCGAAAACGAATGAAGGAGAGACTAAAGCTTAAGTTTGAGATGCGCAACGGCAAACTTCAAGTTTTAAAGTGAAAGAAAGAGAGTTTAAAAATTCATTCGGGATACGATTTAACGCTATCCTAAAATTACAACCGAATTTCAATGGGAACACATCCCCTAGCGCAGAACTAATATAGAGGGTGATTACAGATGACCTTCAGGATTTTAAAAAATTATCCTAAAATTACAGCCGAATTTCAATGGGAACACATCCCCTAGCGCAGAACTAATATCGAGAGTGATTACAGATGACCTTCAGGATTTAAAAAAATTATCACGAAAAAAATTGGCCGGCTACAGTGAAAAGCAAGCTATACTTTCAAGGAAAAACTCTAAGCCATTGATTTTTGCTGGTTCCTTCGCAATGATGTTACGACATTCCTGAATGAGCAATTGGCCGATCATTCGAACGAGCGTGAAGGCCTTCATTCCTTGGCCGTCTCTAACCCAACCCCCATCGAATTTTTCCTCTGAGGCTATGACAAAAATGAAATTTACGTTTCAACGATGCCCAGAACTTTGGATGATTTGAAAGAAAATATGCTTGAGACTGTCGGAAAAGTTCAGCAAGATATCATACGGAATGCATGACAGGAAACAGAATACTGTTTTGATGATTCGCAGAGCCACAAAAGTAGCACATACTGAACTTTAATAGCTTGAAATAAAAAACACTTTTTAGTTTTTTCTGCATCAGTGTAGCTTGCTTTTCACTGTATCTTTGTTCACTTTTTCAATAATAAATTTTTAAAAGTCTGGAAGATAATTTGTAACCACTCGGTGTAAGATTTCGGGAAGATTTTTGAGACCACAGTTAAAAACTTTTTCTTCCTCCATTCTCCAAAAATTTTAAACCTTTCTTTTTCCTCTCCTACCCTTAAACGCTTTTAAAGTTTTTTTTTCCCCCAATCCACATGACCGCATTCGTTCGTTCAACGTCCGCCGCCGTGGCAAGGAACTCGCTTGACCGTTGCTTTACGAGATTATGAGTAACAGCAGCCAACCCGAAACGGCAGTTTCTATTTAAAATTCTCCGAATCCTCTTTGACGGGTATCATGGAATTAAAATAGACGATGGCAGCCAGAGTGGAAAAGACAAGAGGGGAGTTGGAGCGTAAGAAGCAAGGGCAAGAAGTGCATGGCCTTGGAGAACAGTTGCAGCACATGTAGGAAGACAAGCGAGGCAATTGAGAGAGAGAGGAGAATAAGAAATACTTTTGTTTAACCCGGTCTGAACCCTTTTAACAACCAAACCAACCAAAATAGACGTTACATTGGGGGAGGATGGTGGGAAGAGAGAGAGAGGAAGAAGAGGGAGAGAGGAGGGATATGAGAAAGAGAGAGTAAGAACGCCTACGCGATGCCAGTATATATGAAGCTTAACGCTATAAAAATTTTCGAAAAATAAATTTTTTTATAAGGGTGTATAGAATCGGCGTTTAAATTCGGCTCGGAAGCAAGCGTCCAATCTCCATACGAATTGACTTGAACGCATTCGTTCTCATGCTCAAGTTTTTTTTTTCCTTCTGAGGTTGCAAGTGTAAGATGAATGATGAATGCAGATTATACGTTTGTACAGTACTAGACAACCGTTCCCGGTTTCTTTTCAAGAAGTTTAAGGACGAACATAAGGACACATCTGTAAACTTACCTCATTATTATTGTGAAAAAAATAACTTGTTATTCAACTGCGAACGAAAACGTTCTGTATATATACACAAGATTTTCTAAATGAAACAAGTCATTATAAAATAAAGCATATTTTTACAAAAGCAGTGACGCAATCGTAAACAACACCTTGGGAAAATAATTTCTAAAAGTTACAACACTTGCATATATACAATATATACATCATCAGTAAAACTGATACAAACGATCAGTCTAATTATAAATACTATTCACTTATGTATAAGTTAATGGTCTACTGTTATGTTAGAGTTAAGCTGTTAATGATACATGCCTCTTTAAAAAAATATTTTCTATCACAAGATCGGTGTTTATACTGAAACATAGATTCTACGTCAAGAGAAAAAAAATCTTTAAAGAAACTAGGGCACAAAGGAAGCACTAAATGTAGTGAAGGTATTCTTTCCATTGTGACCTGAATTCCATTCGGTGAAAAAAGGATACAAGCTGGTAAGAGAAAGGCGAGGAAAACAAAGCATTACCTCTTCCTAATGCAATTAAAAAAACAGTACTTCTTACAAATAAAGCGATTCTCTAATCAACATTAACGACAAAGCGAAACGTGCCGAAGTTTTATTTTTTTATTCGTTCATAAACAAATCTTTCGTGACCGTTTACTTAGTATATATCAACAACAACGAAAACGAACACATACAACCACGTCCTATAGGCAGGATTCGAAGCCACGACCCTAGCAACGAGGATCATTCGGACAACGCATCACGCAGGAATTTCTATGGAGGGAAGAAGGAAACGGGATGACGAGAGGACATTCAGACTGTTCTGTATCTAATGAAGTAAGAATTCCCGCCCGAACGAAGCGGACGGAAATTAGAATAATTTGCGAGGGGGTGGGAAAGGGGAAGGGAGGGAGGGGAAGATGGAGAGTGAGAAGAGGGAGGGAGAGGAGGAAAGGGGAAGAAGGGGGAGTGGGAGGAAGGGAAGGGAATGAAAAGGGAGGGAAGGGGAGGAAGAGAGGGAAAGGAGGAAGAGGGATGGAGAGAGGGAGAGAGAGGATGGAGAGAGGGAGACAGACAGACAGACAGACAGACAAACGACTTTATTCAGGGCGAAATTGAGACTGTGAGGGAGAGGAGAGAGGGAGAGGAGAGAGGGGAAGGGAGAGACAGAAAGGGAGAGGGAGAGGAGGGAGGGAGAGGAGAGAGGGGAAGGGAGAGACAGAAAGAGAGAGGGAGAGAAAAGGGGAAGAAGGGGGAGTGGGAGAGAGGGAAGAGAATGAAGAGGGAGGAAGGGAGAGGGAAAGGAGGAAGAGGGAGGGAGAGAGGATGGAGGGAGACAGAGGATGGAGGGAGGGAGAGAGAGGATGGAGGGAGGGAGAGGGAGGGAGAGGAGAGAGGGAGAGAGAGAAAGAGGGGGAAAGGGGAAGAAGGGGAAGTGGGAGGGAGGGAAGGGTCTGAAGGAGGGAAAGGGGGAAGAGGGAGGGAGGGAAGTGAGAGTGAGAGGAGAAAGAGGGAGGGAGGGAAATGAGGAGAAAGAGGAAGAGGCAGGGAAAGAGGTAAGGAGAAAGAGGGAGGGAGAGAGAGGCGGGAAGGAGAGAGGAAGAGGAGAGAGGGGGAGGAGAGAGGGAGGAGAAAGAGGGAGGGATTGAGAGAGAGAAATGAGGAGTGAGAGACAGAGAAATAGGTAAGCGGAAAGAGGGAGGGAAAGAGGACGGAGAGAGAGAGAGGGAGGTAGAGAGTGACAGAGGGAGGGAGAGAAGGGAAGGAGTAGAGAGGGAGATGAGGAAGAGTAGGAGTATGTCATCATCTCTGTCCCTCCCATTTCCCTCCTACGTCCGTATACATCCCTCTTGCACGAATCGCTCGAGATATACACGACCGCGATTTTCCATCCTCGTGTCAAACGTCGCTAGCGATTTATATTTTGTGCAGAACCTTTTTCGGTCCGACGTTCACATGCGAATCGTCTCTCTCCGAATCTCTTTTAAGGTTGGACGAACGAAAGAGCGTGAAAAAAATGGAAATCCATTTCTGAAACCTATGGTCGTCGAGGCGGTAACCGTACTGCAGAACGCATCTACCACCACCATCATAATCAATTTGCAATGACCGGGGAAAAATCGCGTTTAAACCAACAACGATCTCGTGAGAAAGGCTTTTCCATTCCTTCTCCCAAAACTCTACGGTAATCCAACCAAAAAAAAAACGAGAAATAATACTGCGCATTCCGGCGTAGAATTTGAACGATATGATTTTGCGCGAATAAAGAACAAGTTCCAAAAAAACATTTTCACTAGCAACATAGACTTCATGGACTAACTTTCAAACGCGACGTATCACGTTGCTTTTATTTTTTCATGTTCTTCTCAATCAGAGAAAGTTGGATGATTTAGAATTGAAAAAGGTATCTATAAAACGTGTCTTCGGTTGGACATGACCTTCTGGAGTAAAAGCTGAAGCGACCTTCAACTTCCAAGTAACTTTCCCCACAGAGAAACTCATCACCCAACAACCTTTTTTTAGCTTTCTTAAATGATAAGGTAACGTTGTATACACAGTAAGAAGACGAACACAGGACAGCACTAACCAACCGAAGAAAACATTTTTGAATCGTTTAACGTTGTATCTTTTACCGACGTCATTTTTAAATTGAAGAATTTATCGGTGAAGCATTGCGTAACCTTTGTATATTATTCATTAGTAATTAATTTATTAAAATTAAAAAAAGGAATTATCGAGAAAGCCTTATGATTCAAGTCCTATCGACGATTTAAATGACCACATAATGGGTGGGAAGAAATGTATTTCGGCTACGAAGCAGCCCTCATTAGCGGTTATCTACCAACAGTAAATATGTAGTAGATTATTTTTAGGATCTACTTCCAGCGAACCACCAGTGATAATGGCTATTTCGTGGCCATAATGTACACCAGGGTTTATCAACTTCTCAAGGTTATTAAAGCTATCTAGCTTACCTAATCACATAAGAATTTACTTTAACTCTACAGCTGTTTTCAAATTTCAAAATAAAGGTACTTGCACGTACAAAATGTAACTTAAGAGTTAGTTAAAATTTAAACTCTGGCACATAACGAAAAATCTCTAGAAACATAGAAACAGTCGAAGAAAAAAAAACCTCGAAAAAATTTTAAATACTTAAATCCTTTAAAAACAAGATATTACATGGAAATACCTGTCGGAAATAAACTTTATATTTTTAATGGGTCAATTCGAGCTTTGGCCCAAATCATTCCACGTCAAACTCTTGGTCGTGTATTTACCTAAAATCTCATAAACACTTGCATGCTAGGCGTGACGTGAACATATAAGCAAATAATGACTTTATTACAATGGAAAAGTGCTATGCATAGGTAATATTCAGGAACTACAGTGTCCATATACCACAATTTTCGTGTAATAGGTGCTTTCAATGCGAGTAAATACTGCAGCATAATCAGCAATAACCCTTATTTAATATCACAAGCATTAACTAAGTAGAAAGTTATACTAAATTTGGTGTTCTTGGAATCAATCACACTTCGGCTCGGTGCAAGACTTTCTGTTGACCAGTTTCACAGAAGAGAGTAGGAAAATTCAAGTTTTTTCCGTATCAAAACAACTTAATTTTCCTTTCCTCTCCGGAATGTGGACGACATAAGTTCTCGAGCAGTTGAGCGTATTTCCAAACTTGAAAGTACCATACGGAAACCCCGAGGTGATTTCAAGACTTTTTGCCGATCATTTTTAGAAATTTCTCCTAAATATGACAAAATTCTTGTCGTAACAGTGAAACAATTGCAAAACTAAACTAACTGAACTTTTGCAGTTGCTGCTACGCCAGAAAACAAGCGCAATACAGCATCGGTAAATCGGGAGAGGGACGAAACTAATTAATTACAAAGTGAAGACTTTAAATTGTCGCGGCAATACAATTCATTGTTTCTGCACGATAACAGGCAATTTAAGGATAGCGAAAACAAACTAAAAATTTTCAACTTTAAAAAATAATTGACATGATTAACAGAAAAAAAACAATTGCAAAAGTTGGTAAAAATACGAATTATAGAATTTCCAGTCGCCGGAAAATTTATATTTTATAATCTGAGTGGTCGAGCAAAATCACGAACATTTTAAAAATTATAAGCTGTCCATTAAAAAAAAACAAGAAAATCAACATATTTCACGAACAACTTTCGCGCAATTAAAAAAAAAACTTAGTAGTTCTTCGCCTATTTATGCAAAGAAGTTCGTTGGAAAAAATGTCCGTTAGATAACTTTAAAATAAAGATGCGAAAGAATCCTTCGCGTGCGAAGACAAACATCCGAATCCCACAATTTTCTCTCTCTCTCTCAAACGATCCATCAAAAAAATAAATAAAACCTTTTATTTGAAACGAACTTCGCCCGTTTAAAAATCCCCGCCAAAAATAACTTCCACGCTCGAAAACGATAAAACTGTCACCGAAATCGGAAACTAAAAAAAAAAAACAAATACGGAAAACTTCCCTAGTGACTTAACAAGACTCCTCGCTGACGTATAGTTCCAAAATACAAGAAACATCACCACCCGCTGAAATCGCTTCGACTCGGACAGTGGGAACCGCAACTCAGCGGAAATAAAAAAAACTAAAAAGTAAATCCGCCCTTTATTTTTTAGTTTGGAAATACGCAGTAATAAAAATCCACGATATGGTGACGAAGATTCCTTCATTATGTACATATAAAAAAAACTACGTCACTATCATCTAAACAGGCTGGGAAAAAAACAAACAGCTGGGAATTAAAGCAATTTAGATAAAGCCCGCGAGATAACGGAGTGAGGAATGGTTCGTGAATAGTGAAAACGGTTGTGTTAAATCCGAGCGGGGAAGGTAGGTAAGAAAAACAAGATGGCTACCCAATAAAAAGCGTGTTTTATTTTAATAATTTTTTGTGATGGTATTACTTTAAGAGAATCGCCTCTTACCATAGTCTCCCTGGAAGGTGCACAGAGTCGCCGGACACATGTCTTGATGGTTGTGAGGGGGATGGGGCGGCTGCCCCGCGGAAAACATGTGGAAATCCGCGGCGGGATAGTATTCGTAAGGCGGCTGCGAACAATACATGTCCTCATGGTTTTCAGCGACCATAGCATCGAGCATCACCAGTGGGGAATAGCCACGGCCAGCCGCTACCCTCAAACCCTTCCCACCACCACCCTCCCTTCTAGCGCCACCAACACCCCTATCGAAGGGTGATCTTCCTTCGCAGTGGCCGCAGTTCGACCCCCACTCCTTCCTCTTGCCACCACCGTCACGGACGTAGCTCATCCACGCGGACGACGGCCCACCACCACGCTAACACTGCCGATGCACCAACTTGTCCCCTGGTGATCATAGGAGGCGTGAATCTTCTTGGTGAGGAGGAAGGCGGGACCATTCCTCTTCAAAAGATCCTCTGGGACGGTAGGCTTTTTATTATTATTATTATTTTTTTGTTGTATTTTTGCTGAGAAAAATGGGGTCGCGCTCCCGAAGAGGGGGGAGGGGGGGGTGTTTTTATTTTCTGATTTTTTTTTCAGTATCCCTTTTTTTCACTTGTTTCTTTGTTCCAAGGTCGGGCAATTCCCGAAAGCACAGAGAACTTTTTTTCGTGGTTTTTTTCCCCCCAGTTTCTGGGAGAGATGGGAATAAGGGCGATGTTGGAGAAGGGGCTTCACTTCACATCAGTCTGACGGGAAGAAAGTCAGCGTGACGGTGCGGGAGGTGGGTTTCGGTTGGACGGGACAAAGAAGAGAGAGAAAGAGATACAACAACAATTAAAAAACAATACTCAAAAGACAAAAACGAAGCTTTTTATATAAAAATAAATAAAAACAAAAGCGTGCACAAATGAAAATTTAATAAAAAAACTAAGTGAAAAACAAATGAGATGCCGCAAGCGAAAGTTCGTGAGAGGCATTATATGTGTAAAAAAAAAGGTGCAAATAAATTTTAAAGGCGATGCATTAAAATTAAAAAAATATTTTCTTTTCTTTAACAGCGGTACCTTTTTTGTCTATCATTAAAAACCACCCGAACCCAAGGATATAACAGAGAGAGCCAGTCTCTTTGACATCTCCTTTGTTACAACAACTTCCAATTGTAAATTTTCAACACTCGTGGAAAAATCGTTCCTTTTTTTTCCTTTTCATTTTCTTTTCTTTTTTTTAAATCTCCCCGGAAGCCCTCCCAAAATTAGAACAGGGAAGAGCAAACAAACTCCTTTCTACCCTTTAGAATCGGCTTTTGAATGCTCTCCATAAAAATCTAAACATCCTTGGGAGTTCAAGGATCTAAATCGAGGTCCAAACAAATAAACGAAAAAACCTAGAGAGTGAATAAAAATTGGCTCGGAAGAGAACACAGGAAAAAAATATACCGTAGAAAAATCACACAAACGGTGAAAAAAAAACAATCGCTTTCCCGGTTAATATAAGATATTTTCTCTAGCCTCCGCGAATTCTACAGGGGAAGACGGTATGTGTTTAGTTCAGTAAACTCCCTCTGTTATATGTCCAAAAATCTTTCCCCTTTCCCGCCCATTGCTCCGACCGCATGCAAGAACTGATCCAGGGAAAAAATGGGGCAATTACATCCTTCTCAAGATTTCAAAACACCCAAGAAATTGATAAAATAACAAAAAATAACATCTAACAAAGGTTATTTTTTTTCACTGTATATATTCTGTTGGGTAAAAATGTCACCTATTTTCCTTTTTATAAATTAAAATCTGTATCCTTTTGAAGATACTTTCGAATAGTTTTAGTTTTTCTTGTCTATGATTACCCTCCTCCCCAAGTACGAAGCCTGGATCCGCCCTTGTGCGCATATTTACTGCGCATCTGCCACCGAAGAATTCAAAAAATTCCGAGACGAAATTGGAGTAATTTAACTTTTTTTTTTTAAATTCGTCGGAGAGAGTATTGGTCCTCCCTTTCATTCAAGGAAACCGTCAACCATTGGACGTCGAGGGGCTAAAAAAAAAAAAAAAAAAAACGAGCGTAAAATTAAGCTACCCGAAAAAATAACAACAACACGAGTCGAAATATTTTTTTAAATAATAAAACCAAAGACACACCCATACGTACACACACACACATACACAACAACAACAACGAAGAAAGTGCATAATGGAAGCATTGGTGATAAACCAACACGGACTCTGGCGGGAGCGTGGGAGTAACACACATGAACAGAGGGATAGAAAGAGAGAAGATAGAAAGAGAGAGGAAGAGAAAGAAAGGGAGACGAAGAGAGAAAGGGAGAGGAAGAGAGAAAAGGGGATATAAAAAAGAGAGGTGTACAATGAGGGGTCGTGGGGGAGAGAGTAGGACAAATACCACTTGCGATCAATCAAGGGAAAATCTGAATATATCAACCAACGCAAGGTCAGAGGCGTTCGCCCTTCCACAACCCCGCGGCGCACACGGTGTTTCCCCAGGCCACCGCGGAAGGCAGCACCGCAGCACCAGCCGCGCGCGACGGACCGAGGAGGCGTCGGTGCCTGCCTGGCCTGCTCAATGTCAGTGTGTATACGCCGGTTGTTAGACCAAGGGCATTGTTTGGAAGGTACGCGTTTAAAATTAACCCGCCATTTATTCCGAGGAACTAAGGGGCGTCGGAGTTGCCAACGGAACGGTTTCGAACGAGGAAGTCCGGGCGAATTTGCCGAACGAAACATTTTTCCTCCGCGTTTTTTTTTTTTTTCAAATCGCGCAGCGCGAGTCTCGCCGAACCGGCGCTAATTTCGACGATTTTTTTTCGCGAATTTTCCAAGGCTGTTTTTGTCTCGGGGGGGGAAAAAAAAGCGCGAAGCGTTCGCAAAAAAATCGCGTCAGACGCAGACGAGGGAGTGCGGGGAAGGGAACGCAGCGCGCGATGGTTCCCTCGCCATTATTCCGAACCCAAGGTCTGACGCCGAATGATCACTTAGGCACCGTATGTCCGGTTCGGTCGTGGAGAGGGGGGAAAAATAAAGATAAAAAAATAAATCCGGAAACGCAGACAAAGGACGCATTCACCAAAAAAAAACAATAAAAGGAACCGAACGAGGTGAACACGCCGGATCGAATAAATAACTATGTAGGTATATATTTTTCTCTGTTCTTCCCGTTATTATATATATATAGTCGAACGTATATAACTCGAATTTTCTATAACTTGAAATGGATTCATTTTAAGGAGCAAAATCTTTTTAGTGTTGTTTTTCTTCCATAACTCGAATTTTCTGTAAGTAGAACATTTTTTGTTTCCCTTGAAACGCGAACTTTTGTTGGATTGTTTCGTGTCTTAAAAATAAACAAGGTGAACCAACGTAAAAGGTTTTTATTAGAACCTCTGAAAATTTTCTATATAGCGGGCCGCATTGACGGCAGTGAATCCTTCGGGGGCCGCATTGGGAAGTAGCCAATGCTTTAACGGGCCGGATTAGAGTTTAAATCGGAAGTTACCTGTATGTTCCGGGGTATCGCATACGTAAAAATCTATTCTAAATGAGGTTCTTAGGGTTTAAATTTCAATATAATTCTTTTATTATTATAATAATTTGAATCGAAAAATAAGAATTTGTGCGTTAAATTTTACAGGTAGCTTTTTCAACACATCTTCGCGGGCCGCACAAAAATGCTCTCTTTGGCCGCATGTGGCCCGAGGGGCCGTAGTTTCCCCACCCCTGACTCTTAAAACTTACGACAACACGAAGGAGTGTTCCACACAGTTTTTTAAAGGTTCAATCCTCGCTTGACCTCTTTCCAGCTGTTTGTATTCAATCATCTCGTTGATCCCGTTAGAAGCTACGTATTAGAAATTACCCCCATCTAACGTGGGTTGTCCGAGAGCCGAGTTTCGATTAATCGGTGGAAGGCATTCTAACCGGCAAGCCTCTATACACAAAAAAAAAAGTCTTAAGAATCTCCGTAATAATGGGATATCGGGCAAAGACGACCGCTACTCAACAATTAAGCCACCGAGGTGGAATGTGGATTATGTTCGGAAGAAACAAAAGGGTCACAAAAGATAACCGAGTACACAACAGAAAAAGAGAGAATTATTGATATTTTCAGGAAAAATGGGGAAAATTTTCGGATATTTTTTTTTATCGGTGGGAAAATATTTAAAACAGATTAAAATATCCTCCATTATAGTTCATTTTTATTTAGATATTAGTATAAGGCCATGAATGATCCAATTTTATCTCCAAAAGCTCATAAAAAATTAAGCAGACTTTCAGTTTTTAAAAACGTGAAAGGTTATGAATACGTCGATTACGTTGTTTACGATATATACTCTATGGAATTACGGAATATTTTTAATAAATATGACAACTCGATATTTTAAACATAAATAGTCCCTCGTCGATTGATGGCAGACAAAAACTACATGGTTAAATGGACGAACACTGAAAGATTCATTAAAAATTTCAAAATCACTGGTAAACAGCCTCACGACGAAGTCGCGGGGAACTATGCACAAAAATGAGAACATATATGAGAAAAAACGTAAAACGGTGATAATGATGAAAACATCTAAAGAAATAGGACGACACCGCATTCCAAAACATGCTCTCTATCGTCCGGTATGTTATTAAAAAAATTTCAAAACAATGGCAGCTGGTCATTTTTCACTTTAAAATGTTTCCTTAGCTATATGATTAAACTAATGTTTTGATCAACACAAGAGCCAACTTTAAAATTTCTACCTGTAATTAATCTGTTACAACTTTAGATAACTGTAAAGGTTAAATTCCTTTCCGCCATTTTCTAATTAAAATAACGAGTCACCTAACTTATTGTTAGTCCTACAGAAGGAGCTGACATAACTATATTATTTCCAATCCGCACTCCCATACAAATGTACGTAAATACAAGGACAGCGACGGCATTCTATCTAACCTCTATAACTAGAACTTTCGACATATCGAAGAGGATTAATTTTTTCTCCTAAGTTCAAACGCATTTCTACAACTCGAGACGCATTATCTTCCTTGACCGCAGTGGTTCTCAACCTTTTCGCCTCTTGCGTCCCACCTACCATCTTTTCACCATGGTATAGATAAAAACCTCACTTTTTCTAATAAACCTATTTCTACGTTTATAAGCACATAAGTAGCACATTAACGACTGGTAGACACAAAGGAGAAAGTCGAAATATAAAAATATTTACTTGATAATTCCACAAAAATTTATTTATTTATTCATTTTTACAAATTAATTTTTGTGGAATTACCGAGTAAATCTTTTTTATTTCGACGATATGAAGAAATTCCATCAAGTTACGCCTGAGACCGTTAACTATATAAAGGAGAAAGTGCAAGAAAGTCTAACCGATTGGGGTGCCAAAATGTCTTCAGCCGGTTCTGGTCCCACCTAGACGGCTTTTAGGTCCCACACCAGTGGGACGCGTCCCACTGGTTGAGAAACAATGCTTTAAAACGCACGAATCGCTGACCTCACCGCTGTAGTTAAAGGAAACAAACGACGCCAGATACGCGCCACGTAAGCAACCATCGATCCCACGAAGCCTTTAGGTACAAAATAAAATAAAATACAATCCCACCCATGCGGGCAATAACGAAAGACGTGGAATGGAAATGTCCCAAAACGCCAAAGGGAAAACCGTCGACCACCTACCGATCGACGTCGGGAGAGGAAACTAGTTAAATCAGATATCCGGTTCTGCCTCTGGCATCCTCCCTTAATGGTATTTCGGTAAAACACTCTCCGGGGATCGGCCGGGACGAGAACGTCATCCAAAAACGGTACACTCGGAAGAAGACGTTTAGAGTTAGCGGATTCGAGGGAGAGAGAGAGAGACTAGACGAACCTTTTTGGCTCCCATGCAGAGTACGACAATTCTTTTTTTTTTAAACGGCTCCTTTGAGAGAGGAGGGATATATAACCGCATCAGGTGGTGTAGAACAGCGTTACTCAAACTTTTTTTTGCGTCTACCCTTTGGACAATTTCGTCTACTACCTGGTACCACCACATGCTTCCGTAAAAGAGAAACTGCCCTGAAAAAATTGTCATCAAAATCATCGCGCCCAAGTGAAAAATGTACATTTAATCTGTACAGCTAACAAATAGCTTTATTTAAGCAATTTAATGAAGGCGAAAGTCGAAGTAGTTGAGTGGTTGTGGTAGGTGGGGTAACTAAGGTAATGCCCAGATGTTGCTGATACCACTTTCAGATTCTTCTGGTACCACACTTTGAATACCACTGGTAGAGCAAGGTTTATCAAAGCATGGGCCGCGGCCCGAGCGGTGATCCGCAAAAACGTTCAAAATAAGGGCCTCAAAGATATTTTGACGCAAACTTTAGGTTAAATTGTTGCCAAGATAATCAAAATTAACTTTAATATAAAGTTTATTAAATTGTACCGTTTTTATTTTAAATGCCTACACCCTTAGGTATAAATTCTTACTTAGCAATAATTTATAAGGTATTATTCTTTGGTGCGCCAAATAACATGCAGTCGAACTTCTATAAGTCGAACGCCAATAAATCGAATTTTACATAACTCGAAGTGAACTGATTTTACAGAACAAAATCTTTCTCGTGTTATTTTTCTCCTATAACTCGAATTTCTATAAGTAGAATATTTTTTGTTTCCCTTGAGGTTCGACTTATAAAAGTTCCGCTGGATTAAATATTATTATTGGGCTGCGGAGGAAAAAGGTTTTGAAAGCCTCTGGCGAAGAGAAAACAGAAAAGAATAAAAGACAGTAAAACCAATTTCTTTTACGCGACCTGTTAACTACGAATATGTGCCAACGAACGAGAATGTGCAATAAACTACGAAGCTGGAAGACTGTTGACTCGAATTTAGCGAGCGATCAAACAGTTGAGAACGTTCGCGTGATTCCGCTCTCGCGACTTTAATAATTAAGGTCATCCGCGGAGGAATAGCGTGGCCATGGTTCGGGAAAACGTGATAAAGCCTGACAATCGACGGGGAATTTCATTTGAGGATTTTAAAAACTTCGACACGTGCGATAAATATTTCTAAACGCGGTGTAAAATGTTTAAACGAATCGAGTTAAGTATGGCAGAGATGATTTTTGAAGACCGATCGCCATTTTCAATACGTATAGCCACTTTTTTTTACCAAAAATTGTACGTTGCTAAAAAAAATACGTGTCCTGAGGTTACTGAGCGGATTAAATCATAAAACTACGAGTCGGTAAATAAATAATCACTAGTTTATTATTCTTACATGATATGCCGATCCTTCTTGTTGTGCTAGCAACAATTTTTCACAATCTGAAACTGGGAGGTTCATTTTCACCGAGTACATAATCGTGACAGTAGCGACATTTATGTCTAGCGTGATAATTTTCCCATCGGAAGGAATAGAAAATTAAACGAAAAAACGCATCTCATTGGAAATCATTCATATTGACGTATTATTCAACCCTTACCCGAAGTCTTCACAGGCAAATTTATTTTTCGACGGCATTCGAACCCGTCAAGCCCTATTTCTCTCAACGGTGACATAACAAGAAAAGCATTTCAATAAATGTCATACGCAGTCGAACTTCTATAACTCAAATCTCTCTCATCTATAGCCCGCTCGATCGGTCGAGGCTAATCGATCTATCGATCCGAACGGATCGATATAATCTAATCGACCCATCGATCCTAGCTAATCGACCGAGCCAAAACGATAATTCCTCTCCTCCCTAGCGACCGAAGACAATTATTGGACGCCAGAACCTCTTTTTTAAACGTTAAAGACAGGAAAAAAATGAAACCGGACGGTCGAAAATCGAACGAAACCCAGTCAGACACGAGCGTGGGAGACGGCTTCCGTCGTCAACGTGCCAATTCAAACCCACAACAGATTGCGATCGTTTCTGCACCCTTCCCCCTCCTCCAATTCACCCCCAACTCACAGGAAGACCTTCAAGAATCGACTGCAGTCGCTTTATCCTCCATCGATGCAAATAATAGACATCTGGAGGGGAAATATCGACCGTTTATGCATGCGACAGGACACCCAGTAACCAACTCCCTCTATCCCTGTCTTCCTCTTCACATGCTTCCTACGTCCCTCCATCCTCTATCTCTCTCCCTGCCTCTATTAAAGCATTCTGAATGACAATAAGGGACACATCAAGCGACATCCGAACACGAAATCTGTCCCATACATACATACATGTCCGGGACATAAAGCAAAAATTCGTACTTTCGTCCCTCCAATTGCACGGTTTCGCTTTACGCTAACACGGTTTTCTTTTTAGGGATTCCTATGGGGAAAAACTAACCCACGTTGCACGTTTTCGCTCTATGCGGTTTTTTCCAAGAATTATTATTATTATTTCTTTAAATTCCAATTCATGCTACCCCAATATTTACGCTAAAAATTTAAAAAGTTCCGTATCAAACGTAAACTCATCCCAAAAAATGGTAAGATAAACGTCTTTCTTATCAGAGCGACACTGAGGCCATAACCCTAAAGAGTAAGAGGGTTTACAACCGACAGTTTTGGGCCGGTCGATGCAACCACGAATGGTCACCGAGCGAATTAAACAATATACTTTAAACAATTACGTAAAGCGATTTTTCCGCCGATTACTCCTCAGCCGCTGATCCTAGAAACACCAAATTTTTACCATGTCTAGCGATAGCACAAATCAACCTATCCTGAAAATTTGGCCATTCCGAATCCCGTAATTCCAGCGATATTTCCCACAAAGGCGGGAAGACAGACCGAATACATAACCGATATTTTTAGAAGAAAGCGCCCAAAACAAACAAGACAAATTTACTCAAGGCTATCTCAAACGAACGTCAAAAATTCCACACAAATAACACGCCCGCGAAAAGAAAACGAGGTCGGCTCGAAATATTTCTTAAAAAGTACCGAATCCCTTCGTACTTACACGACTTTCGCGACTTTTTTTTTCTCCTCCTTCGGCGCTTATCCGCACATCCTGTATATTTAAAAGCGCTTTAAAACATCCGGAGCGAAACTTTCCGAGGCGGAAAAGAAAGAAAAGAGAGGAAAACACGCAATTAAGCGAGTCGAGAACGGCAACCGACCGAAGAGGGCTTTGTACCATCCAGCGCTCTGCCCTCGCCGCCGACGACCTGTTGGTCGAAACGAAATCTCTCCCTATCTCCTCCCTCCCTCCTCTCTCTCTCCTTCCTCCCTCCTTTCTCCCCCTCCCTCCTTTCTCCCCCCTCCCTCCTCTCCCCCCCTCTCTTCCCTCTCCCCCACCCCCGCTTAGAAGAAAAAACGCAGCTGGATTTCTCGGACGCTGGAAGGAAAATTCTGCACGCAATTTTCACATACCGAATGGAATAAAAAAAAATGTTTGCGCGAGAACTGAGGGAGCCGAATGAAGAAGGGGAAAGGAGAGAGAGAGAGTGAGAGAATGCGTGGGCGTTAAAAGAAGTAAGGGGTGGAGACAGGAGGGGTAAAAAGTGGAGGAGAGATCGGGCGGAAGAGAGCCCTCAATTCATGCTGCGTCGTCGGTTGACTCATAAGAGATGACGTCAACAATAACTGGGACCCGACGAAAGAGAAGAGCAGGGCCCGTGGGCTGTCTGAAAGGAATCGAGGAAGAGCTAATGGAGAAAACGAGAGAAGAAAGAGAAATAGGGAGAGAGAGGGAGAGAGGGAGAGAGAGGGAGAGCAGAAGAGAAAAAAAGAGGGAGAGAGCAGAGAAGAAAGAGATAACAGAGGGAAGGGCAAAAGGGAGGGAGAGGGATGAGACAGAGGAAGAGAAGAAAAGCTAGAGAAAGGGGGAGGGATAGAGCAGGGGGCAGAGAAACAGGAAGGGAGACATGGTAGATAAAGAGAGCATACTAGAGAAAGAGGGAGAGAAACAGAGAATTGAGAAAGATAAGAGGGAGATAGCAGAGGAAAGGGAAAGGTAGGGAGAGACAGATGATAGAGAGTGAGGGAGAAAGAGGGATTGAGAAAAATGATAGATAGATACATAAGACAGATAGATGACTATTTTCAGGGAGAAATTGAGACTATAAGGTCCCCTCTTCCATTTAACCCTACGTTACTGATTACAAGATAATAACATGAATAAATGTATATACAAACAGAACTAGAGCAGTAAAAAGGTGCGTCAAATAAATAAAATGATAAGGTGTAGAGAAAGAAGGAAAGAGAGCAGACGACAGAAAAGAGAGGATAGAGAAAGGGAGAGAGCAGAATAAAGAGAAAGAGAGACAGAGGAAAGAGAGAGGGGAGAGGTATGTAGAGAGAGGGAGAGAGGAGGGAGGGAGATAGAGAGAGAGGGAGGGAGGAGGGAGGGAGGGAGGTGGGAGGGAGGAAGAGGGGGGAAGCAGAGAGAGGGAGGGAAGCAGAGAGAGAGGGAAGCAGAGAGGGAGGGAGAGAGAGGGAAGCAAAGAGAGAGGGAAGCAAAGAGGGAGGGAGGGAAGGAGGGAGGGAGGGAAGGAAGGAGGGAGGGAGGGAAGGAGGGAGGGAAGGAGAGAGGGAGGGAGGAAGAGACGGAGTGAGAGAGAAGAAGAGAGGGAGGGAGACAGAGGAGGGAGGAGGAGAGAGAGGGAGGAGGAGAGAGGAAGAGGAGAGGGAGGAAGACAGGATGGAGAAAGTGGGAAGAGACGGAGGGTAACAGAGGATACAGAAAGAGGGTGGGAGGGTGACAGAGGATAGAGAAAGCGGGAGAAAGAGGATAGAGAAAGTGGGAGAGACAGAGAAGAGAGAGAGATACAGGAGGGAGATACAGGAGAGAGATACAGGAGAGAAAGACAGGGGACAGAGAGCAGAAGAGATAGGTAGATAGACATAAGTCTTCATTAGGGTGAGATTGAGACCAGGCAGTCTTCTTCCGTTTAACCCACGTTAAAGAAACGAGAGAAAGGAGGAGACAGAGGAAGGGAGAGAGAGAAGGAGAGAGACTGAGGTAGAAGAATGGTAGGTGTGGGGGAGAGAGAGAGAGAGCTGGGAAGCGGACCCAGAATTAGCATGGCGAATGAAGAAAAATGAAAATGCCTCTGGTGTTCGTCTCGTCTCTTCCTTCTTCCACGGGGTTAGCACCATTAATAGAGCGGAGCCCATCACTGAATTTAACCTCAACGGTGAAAAAAAAAAACGCGTGGCCATTTTCCTTTCGGGGGAGGAACGGAAAGGGGATGAGCATTTTTAGGGGGAGGGGTGGGGGAAGGGATAAAAGAAATACGCTCGATGCCAGGGAAGGAATAAATCGACCCCGAAAGATGGATTAAAAAAAAATGGTGCCGAATTTGAGGGTAGTACATCTCCCTTTAAAAAAATTGACGCACAGGGAAGGGGGAAAGAATCCCACGAAAATATGCGGAATGGTGAGCTTCGAAGGAAAACACATCCCAGTAAAAACAGGAAAAAAAAGAACGAAAAGGCTCTCGACAAAGGCTAAAAATAGCGATCCGAGGCACTTTTCGCGCCTCCGATTCCCCTTAGCGAAGGTTTACAACCGGACCCCTGTAACTCGAATCTTAGGGGGAAATGGAAAAAAAATCGCGTAGAACACCGGGACAAAACACGAGGTAAATAAAATTCGAGTCGAAATGTTTCGAGTTAACCCTTTTCATGGCAAGGTTAGATTTAAAGTTGGGAAAAAATGTATCCATATCATTCCGTAAGTCATTTAGCGTCTAGAATGCGGAGAAAAACGAAAAATATTCATAGTTTTAATTTCGGCTTTATTTTTGTTGCATCGTTGAGGAAAGACTGTCAAGTTGTTAGAGGCAACGGAGAAATTTACATGATAAAAATTACCCCTGTAAATTATACGATGCATAACACGGGGGATGGTCTGAAAAATGTGTAATGCGAATCCGTGTTACGCGAACCTGGCTTCACGTGGTTAAACCAGGGTTGCGTTTCATACCCCTTCAGGCACTCACTTCCACTCCCAAAATTTCCCAAACCTCCATATTATGCACATATATGCACAAATAGAGTGTTTTTGTCGATTATAAACAAAGCACAAGGGCCCTCCAATACTTCCTCTTCCTCCAACTGCTATCTTGTATCCCACAATCCGACCAAACCGCGCTAATGCGAACTATAACTCGCGTTTTCCGTATAAAAAGCGAACCATGTTCTAGCGAATCCGATTTATAAATACTCGTGCTATAGGAGGGTCAGGTGTGTATTTTGCCTTTTCGCAAAACATATTGCTTGGCGATATGGCACCTATGGCAACGCTTTAGGAAACGCCTTCGCTTTGCAGGATATAATATTTTCTTCGTTTTAATAAAGAATACTGGTGTTTTTATTATACATATATCGATGTGTGAGAATTAAAATAACACTTGTTTGTAGGAAAATTAACTTTTCGCCATTTTTGGCGGGAACGTTTGGCGCCTTTTGCAAGCGGCGCCTATGGCAAATTCCACCTTCGCCGTACCCTAGTTACGGCACCGCTACACATTCTCCGACGACAAGAAAATTAAACGACTTAAAGGGAACATTTTCACTTCGCAAAAAAGATTTGGCGGTACCAATAAATGCTAGCAACCGAGCGGAGACAGAGTTTGGAAATAATAACAATTCCGAGGCGAAATACAGGCCAACATCGCGGTAAAAATGTCGCGGTATTTCGACAAGTTCGAGACAAAACTATATTTTAAATTGTCGCATATATTTTAGGCGTGTGGCTATCAGGAATGAATAATGACAGCTGTATTGGGGCGCCGCCCAGGATTTAAAATCTACCGCTGGTGAACTGCCACTGAGGGCGGCCACTGATTCGCTTGACCGAATTGCGGATACAGAAGCTGTCCATATGTTCAACATCTTAATCCAACAATTAACTAACATGTTTACCTAATGGATGAAATTTTTAAAAAGTCTCCAATATCTATAAAAGGATGGAATTTAGAATCTGCCATCGGCGTATCACCATTGATGACTTCCGCTCATCTTTTTTTTCAACCCTATTGAGCCTATTGTAGAGAGTTTTTCAACATCTACATCGATCCCGATTTCACTTTCCGAAAGAAAAAACGGGACACGGCGACCGGATTTTTCAATATCTTTCCAGATCTCATTACTTCACGACAAAGGAACAATTAATCTCAGAGAAAACACCCGCGGAGCGAATCCGCAACAAACATTTCTCAAACGACCGTCTCTGACGGCACTTTCACACGGGTATCTGCCAACCTGGGACGTTACAAGAAACAGAAGCCTAAAAAAAAAAAAATCATTCCTTGCGATAAGCCTCGTTTATCCTGTGAGACCGTTCCAAGTCGAAGGGAAAAAAAAACAATCGGTGGGAAGTGCCAATGAGGACATCCACAACATTCCTTCGTTTTTTTTTATTATTCCACTTTGGTGCAATTCCACCCCGTCTCCCAAAGACAACAAAATCTCTTTCTATCTCGTACACAACCATTTTCCTCGGCGGGCAACGGCCGCGAGAATCAGGAAGCAATTACCGGACGCAACGCGAAAAAAAATTTACGACCGTCTTAAAAGTAAAATATGCTTATTCTATGATATAATCTTTAGGGTCGGTGTAAAGAACCGACATAACGTTCCGAAAAGTCGTTCGTGAAGATCGCGATTGCGTGAACATGAAGTTTAATTACAAGTCGAGTTACAAAGTGCATTAATGTCGCTGGAATATCACTTCGCATTCGATTTTATGAAAATGATACGTGGAATCATTAAACCGCGCAAAAATACCATCCAAAAAAATTACGACGGAAAATAGCTGTGCGATTATACGGGATGCCTAGTTTATAAACAAATTAAGTGCTTACTTTAGGGACTACTGAAATGATTGAAAGATTCTTTAAGGCGCTCGGTTCATTTTTTTTGCTCTCAAACTCAAAATTTACAAAGTATAAACATCGAATAACCTAGCACGCAGTGCGGTTATAATTAGGGTTGCCAACCTACGGCTTTTGGGTCGGATATCTCCGGTCTCCGGGGTGAGTAGCTCAAATCTCCGGTTCAGTTTCGATTGCAGTGGAAAGGCCTTTTTATGATTTTTGTGTTATTTATAAATGGTTTGAATTAAGACAGTTTGCGCTGAAATTTCAATTGCAATTTGTTTTATGCAAAAAAAACTTGAAGCCCTTGCGTATTTGATGATCATCCACATCAGTGGCGTGCAAACTACGGCACTTGGGCCGCATCCGGTCCAATAAGAGCATTTTATGCATCCCGCGAAGCTCTGGTCTGCAATATTTATTGCAAATCATTTTGTACATTTTAAGATTATATATAGGTACATATATCATATGTTGTAGTCATAACACATATATCCTGGTGAAGTTTTAACGCTAAAAATGGTTAAAACTTTATTTACATATTTAAAATCACGTATGATCGATCTCTTGAGTAAAATCTCATCCGGCCCGCCAAAGCACTCACGCGGCCCGCCACGTAAAAAGGTTGCACGCCCCTTCTCTAAATCATCTCTAATATCTTTAAGTAGGCAACCCTTTAACACATTCTCCAGTTCATGAAGATCTCAAAGTTGGCAACCTTAGCCATAACACAATCGACGTTTCCGAACTTTCAGCATATAAATGCAATGATTTTTTTCTCTCTACCGAGTACCAGACCTATCGTATTAATTACTTTTCCCATTAACATCCCAAAATTTTAACACGACGACGGACTTTAAACCACGCATTCGTGACCCAAAAGTCTCGTTTTTAACCCAATAAATCTAAATTCGATAAAAAAAATATCGAGCAGAACCCGAATCCCAAAAGAAAAAAAAACATCGAAGCGGACCTAATTGTAAAAAAAACGAAGCTTCCCGGAAGGTGATATTTTTTTCTCTTCCTCTCCGGCATATAATTGCGCCACGTCCATGCTAATTTACGATGACCGCGCACACAATCATTCCGACCGAACAGACCATAATGGAAGAACGATGCTAGAGCGTTGAAGCAAAATAAAATAAAATAAAAGCGGTAAGGATAAATAAAATACCGCGCGTCTTGCCTCACCGAGCATGAGAGCTCGCGTTCATCCTTCGCCTCCCCTATAAATAGACACGTCAGCAGAAGGGGTGAAAGGCCTGACGCACGCACACACACACACACGTACATACAAGAGCGAACAATGCAACCGACACTTCTTTTTTTATTTTTTTTAAGTGGGAGGAGAGGGGGAGAGAGAGAGAAAGAATCGGTCTCACTGTTTCGCACGTATAATTTCCACGCTGCAGTTGTGAAACGCAGGACGAACTCGGTAAAAAGAATTTTAAAAAAAAGCAGAAAAAAAAACCCTCGTCGGAAATTCGTTTCTCGTCTTTTGTTGGACGGTAACCGCCGCAAAAGTACCGACCGAATCGCGAAAACTCTTTCTCTCGGATGCTCGTCGAATCCGGAAAAATCAATTATCTTTTGTGAAGTTTAATTTTTTCTCTCGCGACGCAAACAAAAGCTCCGAACGACGGCGCTATAAATTAAACCGGAAAAAATCCCAGACGGAGAAATGAGGGAATGTCCACACGTGTCAACAAGTGGCGCTGTCGGCGGCGTTTAATGGGACGCGTCTGTTGTTTTTTTTTACGTCTTTCCGTAGCCACACAAAGGAAAATAGGGTTTTAGTTTTTTCCTTCAATTCTCTCGCTTTCACATGTTAAATTATCGCGACGGTACGATTGGGAAATCCCGTGTTAAATGGATCGAACTGGAGGTTTTTCTTTTTAAAGCTTCGAGAACGATTGGCTTGGATTAGCTGCGACACTATTGTGAAGAGAAAAGGGAATTTATTTATTTTGCATTTTGCGTAAAAACGATTCTTTGTCCGAATGGAATTTTCTAAATAAATCATATTTAAGATTTTTTGTTATTGCGTTCATGAACAATACGACTGCTTTTTTTCACGGTGCTACTTTATTACTCGACTTTTGATTGCGCGTTAACTCGTCCAAAAAACCATCACTTGCACAAAGAAAGAGAATGCAGTAACAAAGGTACAGAGAAAACATCCCCGTCCATGTAAAAGTGAAAAAATTGACATTAATAAACTCGCTGTACGTTTTCAACATGGCGTAGTATCTTTTAACGCAGAAAAAATTAATACACTAGCATCTCGGTAAGATGAACGTCCAAGTTTGATGGGCTATGAAAAGAAAACTTTTGTTCGTCCAGTATTCTTCGCCAAAGAAAAACGAAGTTTCGTAAATTAAAACCGAAGACCCTAACTAATGTGTCGAAGTCTGTGAGACGTCTTCTAAGTCATAGTTTCAAATTACCCCGCTACTTTACTATCCACTAGTTTACATTTTATACAGAAACAATGTGAATATTAAGTATTTTTTACTTTAATGACCCTCGCAGCAGATCTTCAAAAAGATAAAAGATTTTAACACCTAAAAATAAATACATAACATTTTGTGCAACAAAATAAACAGTAAAAAAGTAACATTCCTTCGATATGTAATTCTTTATTATGCTATTAATAATTTTCTGTGTTATAAAGTCTGGGGGCAAGGGGATGATTACCTCCTTTATTCCCCTCTCCCATGTATCCACCCTTGGCTAGTGAATAAACGAATGTAAAAACCAATAGAGGTCCGAAAGTCCGCAACTCAGTTACCACGTGATCATCGTAACTCCACCTCACTAGTAAAAGGTTATACGAGCATTTAACACATTAAAGAAACGCGATGAATATGAATTCAAAGCCCCGTTTCTCGAGTTCCTTGATCTTTCTCGAAAGAACAGCTACCTGCGGATATTTATCCGCTTGCTTAACATTCAAAATTGGGTGTCTAAATATTTAAACGAGACCGTTAAAGATTCATAAGTGTTAAATGGTCGTTAAAAAAAAAAAACTACCAGCAGACTCGCGACAGCGACAAGACGAAACCGAAAGTTGTTGATCCCGACCGACTGCACTTTTAATGCGGAGACGATTTATCAAGAGAACAACGAAACTCAAAAGAGTCAGCGGGTATTCATTCCAACTAGGAAGAGACAAATAGAACGGGGAGATAATCTATATAAGCATTTAACCCACCTAGTTGGAATTTGCATATCGGACGCGACGGCGTCGGAAAAACGAATGAAAATAGTGGAAATCTCGCCGAGAGGGAGAGAGGCACAGGAGGGAGAGAGACGGGAGTGAAGCGGGAGGAAAGGAAAAATAAGCCCTACAAAAAAACGCGACCTGCCCGCGCACGACGGATAATTCGAAAAACGCCGCAAGAAGAAAATAAAAATAATTTAAAAAATGATAAAAAAACCCTGCATGAAGCATTCATCCAGCCTTGAACATTTGTATGGTTTATCGCGTGACCGTGACGCAGATGCGCGCTAAACAAATGAATTCCGCCCGGCGAAGAAAAATAGACGACCCCCCTCTCCCTCCCACCCACCCACCACTCCCCTATGCATTTCGGGGAGGATAGTGGGGGGAGAGAGAGGGGGGGAGAGAGAGGGGGGGGAGAGAGAGGGGGAGGGGAGAGAGAGGGGGGAGGGGGGAGGGCGGGGGGAGGGCGGAGAGAGAGGGGGGGAGAAAAAGATGGCGGAACGTATATACTTTTCAAAGGCGGAAGATCGATGGACGGTTATGAATACAGACATCCCTCGCGTAGCGACGCCGTAATATTGCGATTTTCGCTTAACGACGTGCACGATTCGCTTTCGCGGCGCCGCCACCGTCTTTATCTTCGCATAACGACGCTTTTTTCGCTGAACGAATTAACGTCGTTATGCGAGGTATTCCCGTGGAGCACGAGCCAATGACAGAGGGAGGAAGCGAGAGCGATTCCACGTCGGGCAGACGCATAAAAAAAATTAAAGAGGAGGGAACTGTAGGGTGAAGGACGAGAGGGGGAGGAAGGAGGAGGAGGAGGAAGGAAGGACATAAGAGAGAGAAAGACCTCACCACACACCCACGCCACCTCCGTCGGCGGTCTCAGTCGCGCTGCGACCTCACCCTTCTCTCACACTCTCACGCGCACGCTCTCTAACACAAAGAGTCCAGCTATGTCCCTCCTTGCCAGACGGTTTTCCCTCACCCCTTTCTCTCCCACAGAGAGAGACTTTTTTTTCTCTTTCACACACACACACAGAACCCGCTTAACCCATCCGAAGGAGGGAAAAAAATAATCGCCTTCTCACTCCCAAACGGTTTGGAGGGAGTTGTAGCTATTCCAGAGTAAGGCTTCCTGTCCGCTTTCTTCGGGGGGAAAAAATAGGAAAACCCCTTCCTTTTTTTCGCTCCCTCGCGCGCCCAATCTGTGTACGGGGACTGCGATATTACCCATCGCGACGGTCATAAAAGCGTGAGCTGACACGGAACGACCCCTCTCCCTCTTTTTCTTTCTCTTTTTTTCTCCACCCTCTGCCTATCTCTCTCCCTCCCACTCATATTCGTCGGGTTTCTAAATCGCCCATCCCAGAAGTCACGCCATTCGGTCATACGTGCGACAAGGAGTTGACGGTGGGCCAAGGGATAGAAAGAAAAAAAACAGATGTCGAAGAGGTTACTACCCCCACAGCGCCATATTCGTCTCTGATGCGTGTGGATGTATATGTACACGCAATTGTTTTTATATTCACATACACGATATATGAATTTATATCGTGTATGTGAATATAAAAATGCTATAGAAGTAAACTTTCGACATCGAGGTTTAACTGAAAAAAATCGTCGATCAAGTTTTCTTAAACTTTTAATAGTTTTGAATTTGAATTTGTATTATCAATTCGGTTCCAGCCATGCGAAAAGCTCTATGGGCAACGTCACAAATATTATATTCTTGTTAATATATTGCGCTAAAGCACGAGTTGTCAAAAAACGCAAAACAATTACGCGTGTATATCTCGCATTTATTATTCCATTTCCATATCGCTTAATTACTCAATAAAGTAGATATCCCAATATCCCGTATTAAATTATTTGGGACAAGTGCATCACTACGGTAGCGTGAAAGTATGAAAATATGGAGAGAATATATTTTTCACAAAGCACGTTCAGGAAAATAATTATTTAAACTAATTTGCCATCGTTTTATGTTTGTTTTATTTAGCTGTTTTTTCTCATTTTGATATTTATTATTATTTGGTATTATGTATTTTATTGTTGATTTCTTTCGTTATAACATTTCACTGTAACATGGCTCATGCTGTATGTGGAATTATAAGGATAATTAAATATCCAACTCTTAGAACAAGACATAAAAAAAGTCAGTCAGAGTTAAAAATTAATTTCGCTAAATCTCTCTCCAGTTACTTTAATTGCTTACCACTGCGTCACTCTGAATTAATGACTATTAGCGTGAATGCAAATTTAAAACCGCATATTCGTATGTAAGTGTTCGTGCGTAGAGAAACCAAAACACAAGCATACAAACGGGAATAAACGCAGCAGCCACCCCTTGAAACAAGCGAGGACACCCTAAGGTCCTTCTCGCCCACGTTCTAAGAAAAAACTATCAGCGGTTAAACGTTTAAAATAATCGAATGGATCCCGTGGGGCACCAAAGAGACCGAAAAGGAGGAG
The DNA here is from genome assembly GCA_036926305.1 of Uropetala carovei. Lineage (NCBI taxonomy): Eukaryota > Metazoa > Arthropoda > Insecta > Odonata > Petaluridae > Uropetala > Uropetala carovei. The sequence continues at coordinate 11,419,893 of JAXCHB010000043.1, forward strand.
ACACCTCGATCCATATATACCGAAGGGAAAAGGGATTTCGGCGAAATTCGTCTAGCCATCTTGGAAGAGAGAAAATTGGAAGAGGCTTTTGCGGAGGACGTGATCCGGCGCCGGTTAAATAAAAACCCCGGCGCCGCTACGTAATTTATTTATTGGGGATACTCGGTAATTGGAAGAAAAAAATCCCCATCTTTGAGAGCTATACTCAACGGAATGAGATTACCTACTTAGGTCAGAATTTCTATTATAATGGAATTTTTTTATAATAACCGGGAGTTACCACGCATTCGATGATGTGTTTAATTTTCTAGTCCATAAAAAACGGTTGTATTAACCATACGCTTCAAAGTGGAATCAAGGTTAGGGCGGCAACTTTGTAGATGAAACGAGTGTCTGGCTTAACGCGATTTTGATTTACGGGCACTTACGTCATTTACTGCACAGAAGCAATAAGGCGAGCAGATAATTTATTTTTTGCTCATATTTGAATGTTCAGCCGAATTACCATGACGTAATAAACGTTTTAAATATTCGTTTGACATGACGTTATGTTCTCGGACTGTGTACTCGGATGACAACGGTCACTAAGGCGCCAGTCATAACTATCGTATACGCCATTTTAGTACGCATTGTAATATTTCCCTCGATAGCTAAATCCTTCGAGGGTAATTTATTTTCTAATTTTCATTCCCATCGTTGCTAAATCGTCGGCGCCGAATGTGAGATCACGATGCTTTTTAACGTAAATCACGAGAGAGTCGACCGTTAAACGCGGCATTTTACTTCCCCGTTTAACAATTGTAAATCGATTAATTAGGATTTCAACCGAGAAATAAACACGTAGAAAACTTTCGACGTCCTAAACGTTGATGAATAACTTTCGTGACGAAAAGGGCGCGAGATAATGACTCTTAAAATCGAATTACCCCACCCTCCCGACAACTACCTCCCCGTTTCAAATTTCTTCATTCGAAAATTTTCGAAAGTGACGAGACATTTTACCGCACTCTGGGCTTCCCATTCATCCCCGGAGATGACTCACGTGGAAGAAAAAGGTGCGTGCGTGTGTGTTTGTTTGTTCATAAATCATTCATACGAATGCTCCGCCGGTGAGAATGACTCCTCCCACGCATTTGAATCACGATGCATTCACTACTTCAACGATGATCACTTAGCGATCGAGAGATTACTAAAAAAAATACAGTTCTAAAGCTATATGCAGATGAAAAACTCGTTACGGTTTCCATTAGCGTTTGCATTGTTGCAGTATTTATTCATGCAAAGTAAACCGCAGACAATCGAGCGATTATAAACGTATGTTCTTTTTTTTTTAAATAACGAATTCGTAGTTGCGAAAGGAATGACGCGTACGCTAATCTCTTACTCGGATTCGAAAAGTTAAAATTCAAACAGAAATTAATTGGTCAAGTGATCAATACCCAGCAGAGTGAAAACTTTTTCTTTCGTTGAAACCGGTTGGTTGAGTTAAGAAGATTTAATGTTTTATATCAAGTCAGCAAAAATATTTAGAAATACATAAATGTTTTGTAAGGAAGAATTAAGTGCTAATAATTAAGTTAGTTCGAATCGTGCATTAGACGTGGACGTCTCCATCAGTACTTTTTTAGTGTTAGTAAAAACCATTATGTCGTACTCGCTAGCGCAATTCCCGTAATTTTACATCGAATTTTTCTATCCGTGTATTAGCGCGTGATCATCATTGTGCGAGAAATTCCAGAAAGTGAATTGACGTGTTCTCCATTGCGATTAAATCGTAAAGCTCTAGGTAAGCAAACCAAGTTTGTATGAAAGTACATTTCGATGTAAAATGCACATTTATCGGCGCATCTCTACGGAATTTACATTCTATTTAAAAAGGCCGAAATCCAGAAGGGGAAATAAAAAATGTCGCAAATTCCTAGCAAAAACTATAGACTATTGGACTGCTTATGCGAGTGAATGTGGTAATCGAAAGAGATCCTTTTACAAGAGGCAATCAAATTAAAACAAAACGAATTTAATCGAGATGGCTCCTAAGAACGTTCTGATCGTCATGGCGCTAGGACTACCGATTAATTACGCCCGCTTCACACACACATATATATATACACATATTATACTCTTGCCTCGAAGAAGTGCGGATGCCCTAAAGCTCCAAGAAAAAGCCTTCCTCTATCGCTATGGACGTCCACAACACCAAGTAAGTGTCCACTGGGTCCCTCCTATCCCTCTCAACTACTAGTTGCAATCTTTTATATATATACATATATATATATATATATATTTGCCAGACGTTTTCATTAACCACGTTATTACCATCCCGTACGGATCAAGAGTTCCCGCGTTGAAAACAAGGAAACCTTCAGCAACTGTGCCTTTTTAGTCTATCATTTGACTCAAGCTTATCTCAGAGACAGAATCTCCTTTGGTCGCATGACGGGCACCAGATGGCATGCAGTCCTGAATGACACAAACACTGGCTTGAAAAGTTTTTTTTTTTACTGCAAGGCTCTTTCTATCTCTATCTCTCTTAGTCTCTCTCTTTCTCCATCCTTCTCTTAGAGAGCACGAATGAATCCGACTGACCAATTTAAGAGGCAGGCGAATCAAAAAGAATGCGAATTTAATGGAATAAACTGCTGGAGAAAAAAAATGAACGTCTGAGATATAAAACCGGATGTGAAATATCAAATCTTACTCGGTGAAAGCGGCGAGATCAAAAGCAGGGCTGGTTTTTTTTAACTGAACCCATGGCGTAAAAAGTAAACTAATTCGTGGTATTGACGTAATTAATCATGCAACACGTGATACTGACCGTATTATTCACATATTTCGGTAGGTTTTGAGATCATCTAATCCTGTCAACCTTGGTAGACGGGTGGTTAAGAGTACATGGCGACGGATAGTAATGTTCCGTGTTAGAATCCCGACCAGGACATGGGATGTTTGTGTTCGTCAGGGTTATATGTAAGAATGGACACGACTGTCTAAAACAGGGGCGTGCAATCCACGGCCCGCGAAAGCATTTTATGCGGCCCGCGATGCTTTGGTCAAGATTTATATGGTCTGTGATATTTATTACAGATAATTTTGTACATTTGGATTGTTGCCATAACACATTGCCTGGCGAAGTTTTTACTCTAATAATGGTTAGAATTTTATTTTCAGTTTTAAAATCGCATATAATCCCTTGAGCAAGTTCCGATGTAAACTCTAATCCGACTTCTAATACGGCTCGCCAAAGCACTCAAATGTACGAGTGCGGCCCGCCACGTGAAAAAGGTTGGCACGCCCCTGGTCTAAAATATCGCCCTTAATAAAGTCGGATTATTATTACTATTATATGTACTATACAAAGCCTTTTTCTCTTCAACGTCTTATGCCCATCCTCCTCTATTAACGCATCTAATATCCTTTTCCTCTTGCTACCTCTTTGCCTCTTTCCTAACATTCTTCCTTCTATGAATTCTTTCAGTAAGACCGTTACCACTCAAAATTTGATACAGGTTTCTTCCGTCTTCCTCTTATGACTCCAATTAAAGCTTCTCCGTATTCAAAACTTCCTCATTTGTTTTTCTCTCGGCCCAATTAATTTTCTCCAGCCTACGCCGGACCGAAATCTCAAAACGCTTTTAATTTGCTCACATTTTCTTTTCTCGTTGCCCACGTCTCGCGCCCATATTTTGCTACACTCCACATCAGAGTTTTCACTCATCTGTTTTTATTAATATATTTATTCAGGCTTCCAGTCAACAACTCTCTTAGTCTCGTAAATGACTAATTTGCTCCTGTGACTCTTGTCCGGATCTCTTTTTTGAGTCAGAATACTACTTAGATTCAGGAACGAGCACTTATAAAATAGCCACGATAAGTTCTAAAAGAATCTCCTTTTAGAATCTACTTTCGCCGAATTACCACCGAAGACGGCTGCTTTGTAGCCGAAATGCGCATCTTGTTCATAAATCATAACCTTGTTGTGGCTATTGCAGGTATCTGAGATAAGGACTTTTTTTTAAGCGCTTGTTCTCCAATTTTTTTCACCCATAGGACGAGCTCGATAATTCACTTTTGAACTAATTGCATAAGTTAAACAATTCAACATGTTCCAGCCTCTTTTTCCGGTCCACTGTGGCATTGACACGTGATTCGCCACTCGAGGCATATCTCACGACTTCAGTTATTATTCCTAATGACTTTCATTCCGAATTCCTTTGTCACCCTGACGAAATCCATTTTTCGGGAAAAACTGATACGGAATCAAAATGGATAAGAGCTTACGTAGAGTCGAATTAAAAAAAATCGTCAGTCGACGGGGGTGTCATTTTGTCAAACATTGACTTAAGAAGAAATCGAATGATTACACTCGATAAAATACACAAGTTGAACGTAGACTGACATATGCCCACTAATATTAGAGATGATCCCAATTCCGAAGAAAGATATCGAGATGGAAATAAAAGTACACGCAAGACAAACGTGAGATTTATCGAACGGGAAGGAAATCTAGTACAATTATGTTACAACGTTCCCCGTGATATATGTATACACACACCACCGCAGGCGAAAACTAAATTTGCATTCGCAAACCTCCTTTATTTGGAGAAGGAAGCCTCCCGATCAACAGGTTGTCATTTCGAATACCGGGGGGACTCGTGGAACCGAACGAATGGCCAGGCGAGAAACATTACCGAGAATTGCACTTAAATATCCCGCGTATTATTCAAACGAGGCAAAAATGGCGAAGTTTACACAAGACTCTTTCAGGCTTCCGCGAATAATGACTAACAATCGATTCGTTTTACTCGATCTGTTAAATATAATGGGTAAATATTTATCGCGTTAAAATTCAACACTCGGAACATTAAAAGAAGACGGATATAAGCCTCCTATAACACGGATTCAATAGAACGAGGATTCACTATAACACGGTTTCACTATAACGAGGATTCACTATAACACGGATTCATCGTTGAAGTGTTTGTTTTTTCAATGCAATGAATTCATACAATGCGGATTACGTTTCTTATCAACGCGGTTTGGTCGGACCTGGGATTTCATATTGCCGACATTTTGGAAGGTCCAAGTTCTTTGTTTATTAGCTGAGATAACGGATACGGCCATTTTACTTGTAGATATATGTAGATCAGAGAGTTGGGGAATTTGAGAATGGAGGATGACTAAAAGGGTATACACAACAACCACCTTTCACTATGTAAAATCAGATTCACATAACACCAGCAATTTTTCAGAACGTGTTACAGAAGATTCGAGTTTATAAAAGTCGAAATGCGGAACTTCGATGTATCGAATGGAAAATTTCTTCGATTTATCGACATTTTTTCTCGAAATTTTACATTTAAGCACCTAATTTCGAAGCAAATTAAGTCTGACTCGCAAACCCACACGCATTCGATCACGTTTCAACTTTGTAGTCGGACGGAAATTGACCGTATCGTAGTCAATCGACTGTAGATCTGGATCTCCCTATTAACCAGGACCGGCAAGAGGGAAAGGGAAACGAACCGAATAAAGAAAATTCTGGAGAAGCCGAAAAAAAAACCCTCACCGCCACCTCTCCCCCTCGATTCTGCTAAATTAGAAAAAAAAAAACGGTACCTATACAAAATCAAATTCCAAGTGTCCTCTCGTTTGAGGAAAGCCTTAAAAGAGAAAAGCCACTCTGCCGATAATGAATTCAAGCGCCCACCTGGCGGGCTCTTAACCCTCTCTTGAGGCAAGGAGAAACCTCAAGAAATCGGTTTTTCCCTACCCTCGGAACATGACTAAGGCGGTGCGTCAAAAAAAATCCGGCTTTTTGTTTGAAGTGTCTCCCCAAGGACGTGTATATTTTTCCAATTACCTTTTTTTTTTACATGTTAAAGCGAAAAGCCGATTTATTGTGAAGCGGTACCTTATAGAATAACACTCAACTTTTGCACAATCGGCGGCAGACACGACACCGGTAATTTTGCGAAATAGCTCTAAACGATTCGCCAAAAATAAGCGTTACGGGATTATATCACGCATAAAATTATACTTAATTTGCAGAGTTATTAAATGAATATTGACAACAAATCAAAGTTGCTGCTGTTTTGAAAAACGTGTACACATTTAATATTACGAAAATCTCGTAATAAATAAAATTTCCGTTCGAAGAATGAATTTTTTGCATAGAAAAAAATAATACGGTGGAATTCATCACTGAAAATTTTTACTTTTTGCAAATAGGATATTAGATAAGATGACAAAAATATAACTTTTCTCTTCAAATAACTTTTACTACACAGAATAAATATTAAGTAAATTTTATGTTCCGAAACCAAAGTGGTGAACGTATTATTTTTGCGGTAGTTATTTCAATCGCCAAAAAATAACATTCTTCGTCAATATTTCCTAAATCTAGAAGTGTTTTGAAAAAAAAACTACCGAAAACGCTCGTAATAAGAAACAAGTGAGAGATGAATTACAAATGCGATATATTGTTGGTTGCCTACATCTGTAGCTGCGTGTATTTCTTTAGCGACATTTTTTTTCTTCGATTACTCCCCAGTAGCTTCACCTAGACCCACCAAATGTTTACCGTGTCAAGGTCTCGTACAGACAAAACTATCCTTAAAAAAATTAAGATCCTCCAGGTTGCATTATTCCAGAGACATTACCCGTACAGACGGACAGACAAACAAACAAAATTGGCCAGAAAGCGGCTGGTTGCGTTTTTCTTTTCGCAAATCGAAAAAAATAAACACCGCCAACGAATTCTCCCCTATGCCGTTCGTGGTTTCGACTCCTAGGCCGACAACGAAGGCTCTATAAAGAAGTAAAAATAGATCTTTTTCCCTACCAAAAGAAAGGAGCCAGAGGCGCATGAACGATGCCCGTTCTCATTGGTCCTTCCTCACTCCCTTCTTCCGTCCCCCTCGTTCTCTCTAGAATAACAATTCCATCGCACGACCTCGCAAAAACCTCTCTCTCTCTCTCCCCCCTCCCTTCCTCCACGCGCGGAAGCTTTTACTGCATTTCCAGAGAACGTGATGAAAACTTCCCCGGCTCCGAATTCCTCGCTGCAACGCGGCACTGGAGTCACGTCAGTGGAAAAGGTTCGCTCGCGGCCCAAGGAGAATGTAAAAATCACGGAACACGCAACGCTTCACGAGCACTTGAAGGCAAGACGAACGAGTCACAACGGGCATTATTATTATTATTTTTTTTTATCGGTTCCATTTTTTTTACATGGCGGATCGTTTTAGTATTAAACTTCTGAAGGTTAGGGTTAAGTTATAAAAAAAAATGTACTTTATATTTTACTCGTCGACTTCGATGGTATAACCGGCCATTCTATAACGCAGAGGATGCGTTCTGAAAAAATTCCGCGTAATGTGAATCCGCGTAATGCGAACCCTTGTACCGTGAATCCGCGTAATGTCAATCCGTGTAAAGTGAACCTGAATTTACATAGTGAAATGAGGGTAGAATTCCATAACCTATTATGTACATTCCTCCAGGCCCATAGAGTCCTCAAACTACTCTCTTATGCACTTACTATATCAACAAATAGAGCGTTTGTCGATTATCAAAGCTTATACACAATAAAGCACTCTGGCCCTCCAACACGTCTCTTCCTCGCTCAGCAATCTGTTATCCCACATCCGCGTGGAGGCGGACCATAATCCGCGTTATCTGAATTTTTCGTATTAAAAATCAAACCGTGTCGTAGCGAATCCTTGTTTAAGAACCCGTGTTATAGGAGAACTAGGTGTTCACACGCACTACTGATTGTGAGACCTAAAATCCATTAAAACTCGAATTCAGCAATGTTTTATACACATGGAGACAATTTGGCCGAAGATTGAAACCACAAGAGCTAAACATCAATTAATTAACGGCATGGATTTATGCGAGGGAGACCACACATTAACAAAAAAAACTATAAAAATAAAATTAAATGGTTATAAAAATAATACCAGCATTTTCACAATTAGCATGACTATATATGTTCCACACATCACTTCATTATATGCTACGTATTTTGGAAGAAATTAGAGTTTTCCAACTATAAAAACAATATTTAAACGAATATTCGTATTAAAAGCTTTTAAAAAATATGACACTGTACCTCTGCAACATCGGATATACGCCTCCCCTTGAGACAGTTATTACGTTTACGATTTTCGTTCATATTGTCCTCAAGCTTAGTTTCCGGTAATAAGAATGATAAATTAGTGCATTTTTTATCATCCACAAAACGAATTACCGTGACAACTAATACGATTGCGAACAAAATAAACACTGCCATACAAACGGTGGCCAATAATAATTCTTTTGTGAGATAGGAGAACGATGAATCTGGTTTAATCCGCTTACGAAGTAATCTCTCGTCCTGAAAGCTACACGTACAATAGCTAAAGAAATCCGGAACTTTAAAAATAAGACGAGTTGCTAGCAATCACAAACTTGTTCATTGGCCACGTAATAATGGAACTCGATCGAATGAGATGTGATAGTAATTTCGGTATCAGATAATAGGTGGCTTGCTTCTGCTGCAGTTTACAAGTATTCAATCGCGCACCGAAAAATCTGATTAGATCATAAATTTACATAGCGTTATAGCGATTACGGGCATAAATTAGCCACAAAATTTGATAAAACTCTACGATTAATTAGTTTCATTTTCTACTTACACTCGCACCGATGCAAATAGCACCCATTCCTGTATCAAGAAAAAGTATCAACGGCAATAAAGTTCACTAATTATAACGTATAAAAACATCTCGTTTTGATTCGAAGAAAAAATGGATAAAATTTTATCTCTAGGTTCCTGAACGAAACAACAGTGGAAAAGTAAACGAACAAATAGGCACGAAAATAATCTATAATTTATCTTCGGTCGGTTTATAACCACAAACACGGCTTTGTAAAAAACAGGAGTATCATACAAACAAAAACTGAAACTCCCGATAATTCGTGCTAAATATTTGTATTCTGATATTATGATTAATCTCTTTCACGTGAACTTTAACGAGGAAAACAACAACAAAAAACAAACACACAAAGGCACGAGGATAATATTATAAAAAAGATAACATTTCGAAGAATAGGTTAATTGTCCGCGGCCAGCTTTCATATTTATAAATGCCACTGATGACATTTACAAAACAATGTTATGGTTGAAAATCGCGAATCACCAAGATCACAGCAGGATAAAAAACCGGAGATGACGCCATAAAAACATGGAAGACGGCGACACGAGGTCCTGTTATCAGTGACAGGAGAAGCGCAGTAAAATGGCACGCGTTGTTTTCTCGGGATAATATGTAGACGGATCTTTAAAAACCGACGCCGGAAAAAAATGGGTCGGCGATAAACGCCGATTGACGCAAATGTCTCCTATAATACGAAGAGAACAATCACGGTTTATTTCACTGCATTTTCTTTCCTAACTGCCTCGCCGGCGTGATGAATTTTAGCTATCGTCAATATGAAGCTAATCTTCGATTAAAGATCGAACTTAGCGTTGACCACTGGTATCGATTAAGGCAGAGGTTCTCAACGTGGTGCCCGCCGAGCCATTTCTAGATGCCCGCTTTCCTCTGCACACATGAAGATGTTCATAATCCCTTATCCAATTATGCAAGTCTTGAAAATTTCATTACCAATATTTTCGTTTGCAATGCTTCCGAAACCGATCTTAATGCCGTTAAGATTATCGTTACTACCAGAACAGTGCACATCACCCTGTTGCCTATGACGAGATATGACCCGTTTCATTCCATCCAACTTACTCGAGCTTCTCTCCCTCCTTAGGTAAAAGAAAAGTATTAAAATCAGTTTGTTTTTTTAACACAGAATTTAATTGTTTGAGGCATTAATTAAAACTAATGGTTGTTAAATATATTAGATTATATAACCCAATGCGTCCTTTCTCGTGATTTCGAACAATTTTTACATTCTCATATACAAAGTATAGTATTGAGAAAGTATTATTATCGCGAAAAACTTCGACCTCGAGAATTAGTGGAAATATACGTTTTAGGTGTATCTGAATTCGAAAAAGTGGTAAAATGAATGAAATCTCGTACTTAGGCATTTTTATCATACAGAGTAGAAGCTATGAAGAAATTGCTGACATTGCTCAATAATTAAGGAAAGTTTATTCTACGCATTTTAAAAAACAATTTGATTTTCTCAAAAACGGCTCTAACGATTTAAACAAATTTCGTACAGTTACTTGAGTTTACGTCTTCAATAATACCAAATAGTTCATATTTCTCAAAAAATGAATATGTATACGGTTAGTTTATTCTAGGCAACTTTAACAATAATTTCATTTTCTCAAAAACGGCTGGAACGATTTTGATAAAATTTCATACGGTTACTTGAGTATACGTCTGCAATAATACTACATAGTTCAAATTTATTAAAAAATGAATGAAAATTTAAGTTTATTCTTTGGCAACTTTAACAACAATTGGATTTTCTAAAAAAACGGCTACGATTTTCATCAAATTTCGTATAGTTATTTAAGTTGATGTTTATAATAATTCTACATAGTTCATATTTTTTTAAAGATGACTAAACGACACATTAGTATCTATATGAAAAATTTTGTACCATGTATGTTGTACCGATTTTTTTATGTTTCTGCCCGCCTCCACATCCCAGAATTTGTTAAGTGCCCAATGGAGGTAAAAGGTTGAGAACCACTGGATTAAGGTATCAAATACATTACGGTTTATTCCGCTGAATTTTCTTTCGTAACTGCCACGCCGACATGGTGATTGTTAGCTGCCATCAGTATGAAACTAATTTCTGATTTCTAATATCGAACTTAGGATCGACCATTGGCATAGAATTTTTTTTACGAATAAATTGAAAAAACATAGGCTTCCTAGTTTCAAGGCGTCTCCGTGTAGCTTCTTATCTGATCCACTGTGACGGGAAATTTCCGATCCAAAAAATACATTCCAGACGACAATAAACAAGGCTCCGAGATTTATTTGGGAGGCGCTGATTACGGTTGAGCGGCCAAAATATTTACTAAGAATGCCGCGAAAATTCACTAACCTGGCCAAATTTAATTTAATGTTCTAATTTTGAGATGTTTGCAAAGAACGAAGCGCAACAAAAAAATAAGAAGCGGTAAACAACTACTGAAGCAAACAATACCAATCCTCTGTCTTGATATTCAAAAATGCATAAGCCTTTGGCGTTGGAATTACTGTATATTTTTGCAGTCATTAACAAGACGGTAAGGAGAAGTGGTTGGTGGAGGGAATTCCTGCGAGAGACGGACCTTGGAACACAGCTGACTTTTTTTCGATCACTTATTCGAGTTATCAGATCGAAATCAAGGTAAATGGCTACGCCTCACTAACAAATTACAAATTGATGCCGATCATGCGAAAATTCCACTCCCTATCTTCCTCCCCCTAACGTTTAACTGCATAGTGTTGCATGTCTACAACATCACTTAAAAAGTGTACCAAAGCTCTTCTCTGGGATTTCTGCAGACTAATATGAATGACATTCATATATCGTAAAATACGAAATTTCTCATATGTTGGATCAATTTTTCAATATGTAAGAAACACGAAATGTTATTTAAGTTTCATATAAATAATCCCGAAATAATAAATTGACGTGAGGGGTAGAGTAATAAAAAGAACATTCATTTATGTGCATGCTAACACCCATCCCCTGGCTCCCTCCACCTGTTTTTCGATGTGTAAGAGCCACGAGATGTTATTTAAGATTTTACATATAAATAATCTCGAAATAACGAAGTGTATTAAAAAATCGTGCATGAAAACCCCCTCTCCCTACATCCCACCCCTATCTCCCTCTCCCCACCTATCCCCCTCCTTCCCTCCCCATATCTGCATCTCCCCACCTCCCTCCCCCACCTATTCCCCTTCCCTCCCCCTATCTCCATCCCACACTTTACCTGTCCCACCTGTCCCACCTATCCCCTACCTCCCACCCCCACTTCCCTCCCTCCACCTCCCACCCCTCCCCCTATTCTTTCCCGTCATTCTCGAGAAGGATAACACGCTTCGTGAGATATGCGAAGTCTCAATCCGATCGGATCGCGACACGGCGAGAAAACCCGGAACGTGTACGAAACAACAAAAAAAACGACACAAAAGGAGGAAACCGTGCGTGCGCGCGTGAATGGCACAGAGTTGAATAGGAGAGGGGGGAGAGGGGAGAGGGGAGAGAGGAGGGAGGAGGGAGAGAGGAGGGAGAGAGGAGGGAGAGAGGAGGGAGAGAGAAGGAGGGAGAGAGAGGAAGGAGGGAGAGAGAGGAAGGAGGGAGAGAGAGGAAGGAGGGAGAGAGAGGAAGGAGGGAGAGAGAGGAAGGAGGGAGAGAGAGGAAGGAGGGAGAGAGAGGAAGGAGGGAGAGAGAGGAAGGAGGGAGAGAGAGGAAGGAGGGAGAGAGAGGAAGGAGGGAGAGAGAGGAAGGAGGGAGAGAGAGGAAGGAGGGAGAGAGAGGAAGGAGGGAGAGAGAGGAAGGAGGGAGAGAGAGGAAGGAGGGAGAGAGAGGAAGGAGGGAGAGAGAGGGGGGAGGGAGAGAGAGGGGGGAGGGAGGCAGAGAGAGGAGAGATTGATTGATTAATATCTTTATTGCGGCAAGATTGAGACTTTATAGTCCCCTCTTCCACCTAACCCCTTGTCAGTAAACAACAGTGAACATTTTACAAGCAGGTAGAACACAGATAATATGAGAGAAAAATAGGCATTTACTAGTGTAGGCGAAAAGAAAAAAAATAAGGTTTCACAATGATATCATAATTCTATAACCTAAATAAAGCCGTAAAATTATTTACTTTGTAAGAATCATAAAAGAATTAAACTAAATTAAAGAGAGAGAGAGAGAAAAGAAGAGGCAGAGTGAAGAGGTAGAACATTCGCAACGCTCGCAAGAACTCTCGTTCCCTCCGCGACTGCTCTCACGGACACCGTCACAAGAGAGGGAGAGAGGGAGGGAGGGAGAGGGAGGGAGAGGGAGAGAGAGGGAGAGAGAGGGAGAGAGAGGGAGAAAGAAAGACGTGATCACAATTGCAACCGTTTCCTGGGATAAGGATCGGTTTAATACCGCGCTCGCTTCACGCGACCCGTGAAACCGCGCCTTAGAGACGTCGCGCAGCGGAGCCAACCGACTACTACTTCCGCGTTTAATTTCCAAGTGGCAAGTTCCCACAGAGCGATAAATAAACACCGGAGGTTTTTTCCTTCTTCTTTCCTATCGCTATCCTTCTAAATCGGGGGTGGAATTTAATTGGATGAAGGCGCCGATCGCATTCTGAAAAGGAAGCGAAGAAACGGAGATGCGAGAAGAAGCGAAAAAATCGCGAAAAATGCGGGATACGAATAATTAATTCCCCGAGATGTTTTGCGGTACGGTTGTAAAATTTGATCGATTTTGTTCGGGAAAAAAATATTCCGTCCGGTTATAGAGAACGATTCTCTTCTCTCGAAAATAACTAGATTTCTTCAATCGACGATAAATTCACGTATTCTAGAAAATTCAAGGCTTCTTTAAGCGTTTTGATAAATGAGGACTGATTTTACATTATTTCTTTTTAGAAATAATTCATTTACGGCATACTCTTTACAGACAAAAAAAAACACGTAAGCTAAAAAAAGAAAAACCACGACGCAGAAAAATTTTTAAAACAAGTAATTGTCATGCCTTTTATTAATAAGTAGTTTATTTACCACGACTACGTCGGATTCGAGCTCTCAGAATAATATATCACGTTCATTTTTCACATTTATTGATGCCAATATCAAACTGAATAAATTGAGTGGATAAAGTAACAAATTTGTTGGGAATAAATTATAAATAATCCCGACTAAAATATTAAAAGGGAAATAAAAAGCAAATGATTTCACACAAACGCTAAATACAGTTTTGCTAGTACTAGTCCCTTTCCGAGGGCTATACATTCACTCGCAACCTAGAAGTTTTTAGTGAGTGTTAGACTAGCAATAATGTAATAGCTTTTTACTTTCCATAGTTTTTAATTTATTTATCTTGGATTATTTTAATACCAGAGGGCCCGATTATTATTTTTTATTAGTTCCAAATGCTTCAGAGGCTCAAACGCGTTTCATTTGAAATGGTGCGGATTTAAAAAAATGATTGATAATCATTCCAGTATTAGTATTTATGGACTGCCATTTTATCTGCAGGAATACAGCGAAATTCTCTTCGCGAATAACCCTATTCAACAACCATCCTTCTAAAATACGATTCTCCCCAGGATCGCCCCTTTTCACTTCATACAGGGGTCCCAAATAATAGCCCGCGGGTGATGTGCTATGTGCTGCCCGCTCAATGATTTCGTCCGGCCCGCCTTTCCTCATCAATTTTCTTAAGAGGTGCCTATTCGTATATTTTCCAACATGAGGTGTCTTTATATATCATATACAAAATCTAAACGACATTATCCGAGTATGTAGATGCAATATACTTTTAATGTAGTCGTATGACACATTACATAATCAAAAAATTCTCAAAATTAGCACTGTGATATTTACGCACGGCCCGATCAGTCATTTGTAAGGCCATACTTGGCCCGAACATTGGTACATATATTAAGCCTCATTTGGCCCTTTTGGCAAAAAGTTTGGCGGTTCCAGGTTTAATAACAAATCTTTCGGTTGCATTGCGGAAAACATTTACCAGCATCTACAGAGTTACTTTTCTAGCTGCAACTCATACACGATCTCGTAGAACTGGTATATCTTCTGCAACTCTTGATCGATGCACTTTCGACTCGATAAAGCCCCACGGAAAAAATTCCAAAGGTATTAAATCTGGAGGGTGAGCCGCCCAAGGCGTTTCCATCTCGATATCCAGATTTATAACCTTTGGAGTTCTGAATGGAGCTTTATCGAGTTGAAAGTGCATCGAGCAAGAGTTGTAGATGTACAAGATCTATGAGATCGTATAGCACAGGGGTTTTCAAACCTCTTTAACAGCGGCCTAATAATAACAGAAAATATGTTATTCGGTCCATCAAAAATTACTCCTTAAAAAATATTGTTAAATTATAATTTATACGGATGTATTTAAAATCTAAGCGATACAGTTTAATGACTTTAAAATCCTATTAGTTGAATTTGATTATCTTGGCAACAATATAGCCTAAATTTTGGGCGAAATATCTCAGATCGACCGTTTTCTGAGACCCTTAATAAACGTTTTGCGACCCACCGTTGAGCCGCGGCCTATACTTTGAAAAACCACGGTATAGGAGTTGCGGTTAGAAAAACAACTCCACAGATGCTGGTAAATGTAATGCAACTGAAAGATTTGAGGTGTGCAGAGATACTGTCGCGGGGCTAACGAGGAATCCAATACTTAAACCTTACATGTACACGATTATATCCTTGTTCTATTTAGCCTAAATTACCATTATTTCGATAAAACAGATAGGGACTCCATAAACACTCTGTTTAACCTGAATTTTACGTCCGTGCCATAATCCCGTCAGCCAAGCTTCTCACCTTATGCGCAGCAACGAAATCTCCGACGGGATATAACTACGACGCACAACCAACTCTCTCTCTCACCCAAGAGGGGCAGCGGAATGAAAAAGCTACAGTTTGATAAAAAAAACCTCGCTTTTTAACTCCGCAAACATGAGATCTCATTAAAAACAACGGCGGCGTCCTGCGACGCGAATAAAAGGTCTCGGCATCACGCTACTTTCACCGATTAATTCCCCCTTCCCGGGAAATCCCCTTTCTTTTTCACTCTCACTAAAATATAAGGGTGAAAATGAGTAAGGGGAAATCGAGTGTGAGAGGGCAAGGAGTAAGGGGTTTTCGGGGGAAGAGAAAGGGTACGTGGGAGATGGATTAAAGATGTAGGAAGGTATGGCGTAAAGGTGTGGGAAGGGATGGAGTAAAAGGGTGTTGGGAGGGGTAACAAGGGTTAGGGAGGGGGAGTAAGTGTTAGGAAGGGGGAGTAGGGGGGTGGGGTGGGATAATAGGGGTAATAAGGGTCCGGGGAGGTGTAATAAGTGTGTCGGGAGGCGGTAAGGGTATGGGGTGAGGGAGTAAGGGTGTCGGGAGGGGGTAAGGGGATATGGGGTGAGGGACGGGGAGTAAGGTCATAGGGGGCGTGAATAGGAGTGGGGAGGAGGAGTAGGAGATGGGGAGAGGGAATAGGGGTAAATGTACGGGGAGGGGGAGGTCAGAGAGAGAGAGAGATCGAGAGAGAGAGAGGGAAACTTCCTACCTTTCTCACGCATTTTGACTCTGCGGGCGTGCGACCCGCTTTTGTTTTGTTTCGTTTTTTTTTTCTTTTCGGGCGCCGGACGACTGGCTATCCAGGGTGACGGATAGAGGGAGTGAATGGGGGAGGAGGGAGGACTTCCTTTCCCTTTCACTAAACGAGGGAAGAGAGAGAGAGAGAGGATTTCATCAGCGTTTCCACATTATGCGAAGGAACAAAGCGAAGCCGTACATGTATATGCAAACCGACTCTCTCACTCAAGCGAGGGAGGGAAGAGGTAAGGGTGGGAATGTGAGGAGGGAGGAAAGGTTGTGTCCTGCTCTCATCGAGTAAAGAGGTCCTCTTAATCTGCGCCCCCCACCCCCCCTCCACCCCCTGAGCCATGGTAAGAGGTCAAAACACTTTACGAGTTCTCTCGAGAAGGAACAACACTCGGTATATGGGTGTCTTTAGTCTTTATAGCGGAAGCTTACAATTAGCATTACGTCGTGCAGCCATTAAATTAGGCGAAATGAAAAAATTAATGGATCAGCGAAATTGATTGGCGACGAAAAAAAATCAGGAATGATTCCACCTCGATGAGATAGATTCATTTAATATTTACGCACCCTTTTATAGGGAAATTACATTTTTGGAACCGTTAAAATTCGCCGTTCAAAAGCGATAAAAATGCAGAAACACAGGACCATTAAAATCTGATAAAATAAATCTTTATTTTCATCTAAAAGCTACGGCATTAAATCCGACTTGCGCAGCTTTGATGTCCAGAGTTTCAAAATTGTAATGATATTATATTTACATTCATATATAATAAGCTCGTAGCAAGAGCTTAATGGCCTATCAAAATTGGGGCATTATCAAAGCCCAAGCGGCTATTCAACGGAAAAATCTAAAAGAATACACGTTCACATCTCTCGAATTGCACGATTTCGCTTTATAAGTTTTCGGCTTAACGCTGTATTCTTTTTACAGTACTACTACGAATTGAACGACCATTCATTTCACTTTAGCAAGGTTTCGGAACGGTATCTAACAATTAAAAATAATTAAATGTTCCAGTTCGACACGGAGGTTACGATAAAGAATAAAGAAAGCATTTCCTAACAGAACATAGTCAAATTATTGCACGTTGAACTCAAGACAGCGCTCAAGTGAAACCTCATGTATCCTTACGAGGGAACCTATCTCTCTTTGCAAGGTTTCGCTTTAGAAGGTATTTTTCAGGAACGCATATGACGTGCAATGTGAGGGAGGGTGTGTGTTTATGTATATATATACATAATATTATATATCAGTTGACTCTCTCTTGTGCTGACGAAGGGATCACCCCGAAAGGTCTTCAATCTACGTGTGTAAATGTGCTTCTCCGACACCCCAGTTGCTCTCCTATTGGTAAACGTCCTTCCCTCAACATCTTTCCACTTTCATAAACATTTACAATATTACATATAAGTATCGAATTATATATAATATTGAAGCAACGGAGTTGAAGACAGCATTCAGCCAAGTGAATACAATTTTTTTATCGATCTCAGTCCACAAGGCGTTTAACGCGGAAAACATAATTCATCTATTAGTGAAATGAACCGACAAATAAACTTCATTAATATTTAAGTAAAGAAACGATTGGTGATTTGTCGTATCACGGTATCGCCGGGAGGCAAGAAATTGAAAAATCGCAAACAGTGCGGCGCTGCATTTTTAGCGAAAAAGTACTGCTACGTGGAGGTTACCGATCAAACTTAAGACTTCAAAGTTATAAAGAATGTTCATTTTGCGTTTTAAATTAATTTCTCATACAAATTTAACAAAACTCCCGGATTTACGGGAATAAAAACTGAATGCGCATTTCCAATATGGCTGAAACCAGGATTCGACAAACTACGGCCCTCGATGAAAAAGTGATCGGGAAAGTTTCACGGGGGCAATTACATATTTCGTCAGTAAAACGGTGGCCTTAAAACCTCTTCTGGTGAAATTTAACGCTAGTAAATTACTTGTTGGTTTGTTTGTATTTCTGGCTAAAAAGCCCCTTGGACTGTTACAGCCAGCTAATACTGTACGTAGACTTGGTTTTCCATTATATGAGACAACAGAAACTCTAGATAACTTCCTATTTATTCACTCACCCGGTCCACCGAGGCTCTTTCCGACTTCCCACGTGACCCTCCGAAGCATTCATAACTGGGAATGCGGCCCACCGAGCAGAAAAGTTTGCCGACCTCTTAAGACCATTTCATTAAACGACAGAAAAAGAATGAATCTTCTCCTCATCGCGATCCCAGCCGGTGTCCAAAATGTCCCCGCGTCCATCGCAAATCAAACACCAGACAACCCTTTGATCCGCGACGCGTTAACTTTTCAACGACGACAAAAACTCGACGTAACCTCGCATCCAAAAAACTCCTCACTCTCATTAAACAGCTTACGAACCAGTCTTAAACGCACTCACTCAACCTTTCGATCGAGAGCAACATTCTCGTCGTTGCAATTATTCGGCCGACGCCCTGGTCCGACGGCCATCCACTTGGGAGAGCGATAACCCACCCCACCCCTCCCCTCCCGTCCCGCATTTTACCATCTGACGTCATCACGGCTACAGAATCTAATTCCGCCAATATCATCCGACGGTTTATAAAAGAGGGAGAGAGGAGACTATAAAGAGTGAGAGAGAGAAGCCTAAAGATGAAGATATTTCTACAACAAAAGAAGGCGTTCATGCGCCCCCCCCCCCCACCACAAACACCCCCTCCCCTAATAAATCGTTAAACGTAAAAAAATTAAATCAAATTATTCCGAAGCGAAACATGGACGTGGTCGAACGGGTATTTAGAGGGAACACTAACATCAAGATCTATTTATAACTTATTTTTAACGGCATTATCAGGAGACAGTCAAGGTCTTCGGGGAACGAGTTTTAGCAGTTTGTCCCGAGAGAGAGAGGATGGAGCGGATAGGAGGGAGAGATTGAGGGGGGGGAGTGAGGGAGGGATAGAGAAGAGGGTGGGGGAGGGTGAGCACTTTCGGCAAGACGGGCCCCAGAAGTGACTCTTACTTTCGCCGGTAACCGAAGGATTGAAAAAAACAAAGTTTTCATGTCTTTTTTTTTTTGCGTAGTTGAGATATCTCGAAGTTTCGCGTTAAAATAACCCTCTCTCTTCTTCTATATTTGTTTATACTTTACGGCCGATGAGCGTTAAGGGTAAACGGCACGTTCGAATTTATGTTTACCGAAACGCCTTTTACACTCGACGCGCGAATATCTTAGGGGAGATAAACACTTAATGCCGGGAAAGCTACGGAGGCCTCTAGGAGATTTCAGGGTGACCGGACCGTCTTATGGCAGTACCTCTGCGTCTGCAAATCCAAGAGGGAGAATAGCTTTTTACTTTCTCCATACGGAAAGTATTGTGATCATGAAAAAAATCGACTTCAACATTTCAACGGAAATACACGTTTTGAGGTGTCTAGAACACGTTTAGACTATTTTCGGAATGATGTGTGTGCGTGCGTGTGTGTGTGATTGTGGGCGCTCTAACTCAAAAAGTACTTGTCATATTAACACCAAATTACATATAGTATAACACTTTAACATGAGCACAAAGAAATGATGTTTTTGGACAATAACGGTTAACCGGAACTCGAGGTTTATTCGAAACCCGATTCGGTTTTTGCGATATTTCTCCGTTAAAACATCATTATTGTATATACAACTCGATACAAAGGTTATAGAGAATGTAAGTTTCTACAACTTTTATTTGAAACAATTTTCCATAGCAGTTATTATTTAGGAATTATAAACTATCGGTTTTTACGGTTTCCGTCAAATATCGCCTTAAAAACGTCGTTATTGGTAATCTTCGTGAGGACCAAAGTTGCAGAGAATAATATTTCTTCCAAGTTTTGTTTGAAACAAATTTTCGTAAAACCATCCATTTAGGAGATATTCAACTTTTTCTTAATACCAGTATACAGCGCCAGCACCATGTAGCGGTGAATTCTGTAAACATATTCAAAGTATAATTTACGGCAATAAGGACGACTGTATTCTTTTACGATACGAAATAATAATTTTGCCTCATAATGCTATTCCTAATAATTTAAATATCTATACCCAAATATGGAGAAAGTCATGCGTTGGCCACATCAGATTTTTTTTGATATATCGCGAACGCGTAACGATGAAAAAATTATGAGAGCAATCAAATGTTAGAAGTTCCCTCGACAAAATAACACGAAAAACCGACAAAGGTGCGAAACGTTTTGCACAATCCACTGGCCCTTTTTTCATCTGAACATCACCTTATAACTAAAAGCGAAATAATAAGTTACATATTCCCTTATCATACGACGCGTAATATTTACTATCACAATTACACTATGAAAAATGTATTAAAACAGGCCAATCTTAGGCATCTCCTCGAAGAAATAACACGAAAATCGTTAAAAACGCAATTTTATCCATAGAAAACATTCGCCAACTAAGATGCGAACCATTTTGTAAAAAGCACCATCCATTTTTCCATCTTAAATATCACATTTTACCCAAAATCGAAACGATAAATTACATTTTCTCCCGCCAGATGGCACGAAATTCACCTTCAAACAGAACATCGACCCATCTCTTTAAGTAGACATTTCCTGTCGTGGAACATAAAGCGGCCAATAACTCCAAGTACGGCAAATATCTTCATAACTTTCTTTCTCTGAAAAAAATAAAAAACGATTCAGATCATCTAATTTTTCCTTAAATAATTTTCTCGAAGCGGCCAGTTCCGATAGCCTCCTAATCTAGAAAAAAAAAATTTTAAAACCGCGTAACTCGAGAAAATTAGAAGTTATGGTTCGAACGAACGAAGGAAAACCGTTATCTCTAAACGACGTAAAAGCTAACATAACTCGTAGACTGTACGATCCACAGGTGGGAGCCCGACTTCTCCGTCGGCTCACGAAATAAGAACTACAGCTTCCAAAGGAAAGGCGTCGACGACGAAAAATAAAACGTCCTCCGACGCCTTCGAAAAAATACACGTTAGAAAGATGAATTAATGTCCCGTTTTTTTTGGCTTACAATTCGGCGATACCTTTCGATCTCTGTTTATGATCGGGTTTCTTCATTTTCGGTTTTCAAGGTCTCGCATACCGTTGAGGATGTAGACCTTTCGCGCAGCAATGGACTCCGGACTCAACGACGAGTCTGGAATCACGTAGGCTTACGGTTATACCGTAAACCGCAGCGGCTTTTTGTGAGCACGGTGGAACTTCTACAAGTCGAACCTCGAGGGAAAACAAAAAATATTCGACTATTATAGAAAATTCGAGTCATGGAAGAAAAATTACACGAAAATGATTTTGTCCCGTAAAAGAATTCGCTTCGAGTTGCGGAAAATGCGCGTTATAGACGCTCGACTTATAGAAGTTCGAGTGAGAAATTGAACTACGCGAACACGGTAATGTATTCAGAAAGAGTCACGTGAGCGTAACATTTTTGACGACGAAAATTCTTTCGCGTGTGATTTTTAAGTCGGCTTTTACGTACGGATTTGAAATTGAGAGGTCATAAAGAGGTTAAAACCATATATAAAATGGTCGAGTAAAACCATATGCGCATTTCAATTACGAAGTAGCTGTTCTCTTAAGGGTGATCGACCGCTCGTTGATTCCTTTCTGTAGGATGAAAGGTTCACGAGTATGCAGAATACAGTGGAAGCGACGGAAATGTGAAACCCTTCTTCTTCTACGTAAAAATAAGTCCCTATTTTATAGTCTTCAATTGGAAAAATTATTTATTGATATCGCCAATAGGGTTTCAAACCAATGAATTATCTAAGTAACTTCTTTAAGCATTGCGACGGTTGAGAAAAACCAAACGCGCGTTTCGGCAACGATTTGATGCAAACCATTAATTATCTCAAATATTTAAACTACGGAGCTCAAATTATGAACACGTAACTGAGGTACGGTCTATAGGACTGCAATTTTTTAAAATTGCTATTATTTTCCGTTTTTAATGAGATTGTCGCAAGGGTTAAGAGTTAATTAAAAGTAAAAACCTAATATAAACTTTATTTCTTTGTGCAATGTAAAACTATTGGAAAATAAAGTAGCGGGGTAATTTGACAATCTGACTCACAAGTGTGGTCTTCCAGACCGCTCCTCAGTAGTTTAAGGTCAACTCATATTTAACCCTAAAGTCACAATAAATAAACAAACAAACCATTTTAAACAACGTACGCCACCGGTCCAAAAATCGCGACGTATTAATCACGGGCTAAAATTCTGCCATCTATTGGATCAAGTACGAAACCTGTGCCGACCATAACGCGACTGACAGATATATTTTTGTTAAAAACGCCGTCTCCTCAGCTTCAACGCTTCGACCGGTAACGTCTTTTATTTTATTTTTAAATCTACCCATTATATTCGTCGTACATACATGACGGAAAAAAACGCTGGTTTAAAATTCAAAGCGACGACTCGGTACAACTACAATGAATGTCCCACGAAGGATAGCTGACATAACAAATTTGCTTCCCTACCTCTCTCTCTCCCTCCCTTCCTCCTCCCTCTCCTCTTCCCTTCCTCCTCACTCGAATGGTTTACCCCTTGCCGGATGGGGCTGCACGCATTGGCGCCTCCGCGGCCAACCTCTCCTCCCAACTCCTCTCTCCCTCATCCTCTCTCTTTCTCTCTCTCTATCTCCCTCCCACGCTCCCTCTCCTCTTCCTATCTCCATCCCCTTCCTTCTCTTTTTATTTCACTCGCTTATTCGGCATCATTACCGACGTTGCCTCATCCGCGACTACTTCATCGACCTCTGTTAGCGTTAACCGTCCCTCTGTCCCTCGGTCACGTGACCACGAGTGCATGCCGGACTCCCCCCCTCCCCCCTCTCTCTATATTATTCATCCATTTCGCGGGAAAATATAAAAACAGACACGGAATGCAAAGGGAGGATGCCGTTTTATACGACATGCGTGACGGGAAAAATTTTAACAGCGTTAAAAAAATTTTACCTGGCCGATGGAGACTAATTTTATTTTCCTACCGCGTTGACAATCGAAGCTGCAGTAACGCGTAGAAGATTTTATTTAATTTCTTCAACGGACGATTCATTTCGATAACAACGACAAAGCAACGAAAGGGGTTGAAGGATTTAAAGAGACAGTAAAATCTAACCGGCTTTATTACGTATTTCAGGGAATTATATTGTACACTTTTAAAAATACTACGAGTAAAATATTTTTATTTATGGGCATTCTTAATCATATATCCTCATTACTCATTTGCTGTATATTATAGTTATATGTTATTACAAGCATCCCTCTAATAGCGACATGAATTCGTTCCACGAAAAAGCGTCTTTATGCGAAACGCCGTAATGCGAAAATAAACCCGAGTACCGCGATGGATAGACGGAAAGTGTCGTCAGCGACATAACCGCGAATTGTGTAGCTCGCATAGTGTCGTAACCACGATATGTCGTTAAGCGAAGAGTCTCTATGCGAGCGATGCCTTTATATTTGCATTGCTTTGTCTACGTTACGATTTCATTATAATGCATTGTAGTTCATCTTTATTCATTATCACTCAGGAGTTACGATAAGCATACTTAAAAAAGAAAGTTTCCCGTACAACGTTAACGATATCACGCAGGATAAGTCACGTGAACGTTATTTTTTTTATAAAAATGAAACGCTAAAGGCACCGTTGAATCACTTTGGCAACGAGTATCTCCGCTTCCGTCAGCCTGACTTCTAATCAAAACAACTGATAGAATTGCCCAAGAAACCTCTACCAACTGCTATGACGGTCATTTTACGCCTTGACTAATACGTCCTCTTCAGAGCTCCTGCCCATTTATTGATAACATTTAACCGCATAAGCAGTGAGTCACGTATTAAAACTTCCGTTAGTAATCCGTTTCTTTAACTCAGAGAGAGAGAGAGAACATTCCGGAATGTGAAGTCGCAGATGAGTTACCGGACAAGACTTTTCTCTTTTATTTTATTTATTCTCGAAAGATAAAATAACGGAAATGCCTCTTTATATAAAGAGAAGTCTCACAGACACCAACGCCATAGGGAAATTTTTCCATGCCAATTGACTATAACGAAAAAAAAAAGGAGGAAAGCTCAAAAACCCATCGGCCCACGATTTCATTTTTTTTCCTTCCCACGCTCCTTTGAAAAAAATAACCTTCCAGAAAGAAGGAGAAAAATTTTTTCCGCGGCGGAATGCGTCCGGAATTTTGAGACGCATTCTCATATTTTTTTTCCCCCGGTTATGTTATTGGGAGTTTCATTTATTTTTTAACCGTTATGGGAGAGAGAAAAAGATCCCGCGATTTCTACGTACCCGTTACGGAGGGATCGTCGTAACCGAGGGGATAAAATGACAAAAGAAGAGCGAAATTTTCGAGGATGAAATGAAAAAATCAGAACGAAATGTTCTGATCCCCTCGCATACGTCATAGACTCGGTCGTGTTATCATCTCGTGAGATAAAAGTCGCGAGAATTGTTTCGTTTCTCGTGATTACTTCACGGCTCGGCTGTACTCGCGCGCCCATGGACAGACATTCTTTCAGCTGAATACACTCATTCGCGCGGTCTCTTGCTCAGCCTTCTTAGAAAAGTCCGCGTTGGGAAAAACCGCGTTACGCAAATCTTATACATCATGGGAAAATGTCATTCGTATAGTTTTTGAGCTTTCTCACGTCGTACACACACGTAAAAGTTGCGTATAACAGACTTTCATACGCGTTGGGTAAATAAGTCATGTTTATTTAACGGTGCATAATTAAATCTTCGTTGGAGAAAACCCCACTGGATAAAGGGTTTGGTGAACACATAAATATACAATTTATGCTAATCATTGTAACTGTTTAATGATGACTTTTAACTTTTTTCCCACTGCCTTAATTTTCTGGAATTACGTAATGTAAAACAAAAGGTAAAAAAACAAGGTAAAAAATTTCACTTTATTAAGCAAAGGCACGACCTCGGTTTCGATTTTTGGCGCATTTTACTTTCAAAACTCAGTTTTCGCTCTGTCCGTCCGTATGTATGTTTGTACAATAAATTAAATCAACATAGCAAGTCAACGGTAAGAGATAGAAGACTGGAATTTGCAGGGTGTATATGATCAACAATGCCGTTTATTACGCTGCCGAAGAATTTTTTGTAAAATTGGTGAGGGGCAGGAGGTGCCTCCAAAATTTTAAAATTAAGGTTCTAAGCAAATGGTTATGGATAGAAAGTTAAAATTCTTAAATAAATTATAGAATAAATCACTCAATGCCATAAAATTATATTGATAAATATACAAATTCAAATTTTACCATCCTAAATAAACCTCGATAAATAAAACGTGCCTTTTCATATTTCGCCAGCAAATGAAGCTCCCATTTTTCTTTGCGTTATTTCTCTCTCATATTCCCCTCGGAAGCTAATTTAATATTTAAAACGTACGTTTAGCTGCAATAACCTCGCGGGAGGATCTCACTCATTTGACAGAGATTAAAGTCTAGCACTTGCGCTCTAAAAGGTTCGTCTCGGAAATGCAGACTGTTTTGCAAAACTAATCGAGTCCGTCGGGGGTTAAAAACCGTGCGACACAACAGGTAGCTGGGCGGAATAAAAAGTTTTTGCATGCGATTACCATTCCCAGCATAAATAGACCATCCTGGAATAAGAGAAGCACGTCTGCTAGGGTAATTGACGTGGAACAAGCCACGTATACGAGCAGAGGCACACACAGAACTCATACGATGTAGACAAGACAGTCATGTTTAAATTATCTACTGCACCTTGTAATAATACTAATTAGCCTTTTAGACGTTAAGAGGTCATTGACCATAATAAAAACAAACTAAAACAAAATAAGATAACCGTTAGCTAAAAAAAGTGAAATGTAATTTGTATATTATTTATTTATAAAATGTTATTCTAGCCTTTATCCGTACAAATGTATCAATTTTTGAGGAAAAATCTGATTTACGCAAAACTTCAAAGTTGATATTAAGCATGGCGAGTCCATTCAAACGCAAAATTTGGGTCTCTTGAGCTTGAGGCCTAAGCCAAGTAGCCCTCCTGGCTCCCTCTCTGAGAGGGGATCCTGTGTAGTTAGAATCGATGATAAACTATTAAAAAATTCCACCAGTTAAGGTTTTCCAACAATAACTTTTCACTAACTAAAATCAAATTATTCGCATGGAATTTCGATGCTTGCCTTATTAATGACATCGTGGGCCGCATAAAATGCCCTAGCAGGCCTTCTGCGGCCTAGTCTAACCTTCCTCTCCCACTTACTTTCATTGGAATCAAAATAATAAGAAGCGCGCACTTTTAGAATTCGTGGGGCCGCACGCGGCCCGCGGGCCACACACGTTCGAGACCCCTTAATTCAGGGGTGGGCAAACTTTTCTGCATGGCGGGCCGCATCGGTGTTTGCGAATTCTTCAGCGGGCCACACTGACAGATGCCAATGCTTAGGCGGGCCAGATTTAGAGTTTAAATCGGAAATTGCTTAGATTCTTAGGCATCATACAGGAGTGAAAAACAAGGACTGTAGGGCCAAATTTTCAAAACTAAAGGTTTCATTGTCATAATTTTAACAAAAGTAATATAAACTTGCGTTAAATTTTAATGATTGCTTTATCACCAAAGCTTCGCGGGCCACGTTAAATGCTCTCGAGGGCCACATATGGCCCGCGGGCCACGGTTTGCCCACCCCTGCCTTAAAATCTGGTGCCACCGACGAAAAAAAAATCCTCACGAAAACTTTCACCGACGCGGTTCGAACAAAAGACGTAACTGTCCCCGAGCGGGCGACCATAAAGAGGAAAATAAACCGAACTTTCCCGACAACAAGCCTATTATTCACGGGGGATAATGTACGCCATTACCGAGCAAACAGCGCGAATAATTCAACCGAACGCAGCGTAGATAGGAGGACGAGAAGAAGAAGAGATTTGACTAGGAATAAATTCGACGGGTAAAGACAGACACACACACACGAAGGGATCCCAGTACGTTACATGAATACGTGAGTGCAATCTGGATTACGACTCCGAGGAGTCATTACGGTTGAATTGGAAGATTTGATCGGGATGGAATGCCGACGGGTGAAAAACTTGGACGTGAGGAGGGCTCGAGTGGAACGAAGCGAACAGCCACGTAGAGAGATAGAGAGGGAGAGGAGAGGTTAAGAGAGAAAGGGGAGAGAGAGAGAGAGAGCGGAAGAAAGGGAGAGGGGAAGTTGGAAAAAAAAGGTGAAGAAAGAGACGTGACAGGAGAAACGGGAGGAAAAGCAGAAGAGAAAGACGTGTGGGAAAGACGGAAGAAGCGAGGGAAAGAGTAAAGAAAGGAGGTGCGGTCGAACCTGTTGTATATATTAACTCGAATTTAAACGGCGAGTGGAAGCGGCTAGTCGAAGGTCGATAGCTCGAACCTCCGAAAATGGAAGACGTTAAAAGAGCGAGTTGTTATCGAAACTTCGAGTTGTAGAACTTCTCGGTGCGCGTGAACTCGAACGGGAAAAATGTCGAGTTCGGATCGACAAAAATTCGTGTTGCGGACGTTCTAGTCGTCGAGTAACGGCTACATGTTTTCCGCTCTTATTCCTAAACATTGGAATGAAGTTCGAATACATTATTTTCGATAAATCGATCTTTTCGCGTGTGACATATGAGGTTCGAGGTATCGAAGTTAGACCGAGTCTACTTCGATCGATCGAAAATTCGAGTTATCGACGCGACTTGACAACAAATCGAGTCACTGATGTTCGAGTTATCGAGGTACGACCACATTTTTTCCCTTCTTATACATAAACACTGAAATGAAGTTCCAAATTTTTAAGTGTCGACAAATCGATCTTTTCGCGTCTTACTTTTGAGGTTCGAGGTATCGAAGTTAGACCGAGCCTACTTCGATCGATCGAAAATTCGAGTTATCGACGCCACTTGACAACAATTCGAGTCACTGATGTTCGAGTTATCGAGGTACGACCACATTTTTCCCTTCATATACATAAACACTGAAATGAAGTTCCAAAATTTTAAGTGTCGACAAATCGATCTCTTCGCGTCTTACTTTCGAGGTATCAAATTTAGACCATGTCTACTTGGACTCATCGAAAATTCGACTTATCGACGTTCGAACCACCCACTTTCGACCCCATCTCTCTTCCTTTTTTCCCATACTACCTCTTTCACCACATTTTCACGCCTTACAAATTCGAGTTACAGAGGTTCGACTCTTTATAGAGCGAGCTAAAGCGGATTAGAGAAAGAAGAAAAAAGTCGTGAAAAATGAAAAGATCGAAGGATCGACGAAATAAAAAGAATGAGGAAAAGAGGAAAAGAAGACAGCAGAGAGAGGCAAAGATAGCAAGTGAGGAGAGAGGCTTGTGGAGGAAAAAGCGACTTCGCGAAAAAGATGGAGTGAGCTTGGGATAGGAATGAGACAGAGGGAGGGAGAGAGAGAGTGTGAGAGAGAGAGAGAGATGGTGGAAGGAGAAAGAGCTTGCCTGGGCTGCCAGCGTGGCCGCGCCAGTCGTCATGAGCTGGGAAAAGGGACTAGCTCGCTCGCTTCCTTGCTAACCCGTGCACGGCGTCGTCGGCTGACTCCCTTCCCCACGGCAACTGCACTGCTGAATAGTTGAAAAAAAAATACTAACAGAATCAAAGGGCTCGCGATAGAAAGAGAGTGAGAGGAAGTCTGGATATGCAAATACTCGCGATTTGCGGCGTTTTAACGCCAATGAATGCCTTAAACGCCCTCCTAATAAGAAACCTTCAGTCGCCCTGTCGAAATTTCGCGGCGGAAGTTTCACTATCAAAGGTAGAAAGATGGGAAAAACTTGAACCAATGTGGAAAAAAATTAATTTATTCCCGCAGACGCCAGAGCACAAAAAAATTACGATTAGGATACTCGTTCGGATTAGATATCCCCCGTTCGATAAACCCGGAAACGTTCCGTGCATGTCTACCGAAAAAATATTTTTAAAATCGCAAAAAAAAAAACTGAATTACGACGAAATGCGACACCGACTTTTAAGTGACGCGGCGTCGGTTTTTGACCAACGACTTAGCGCCCTCGAGCGGGAGAAATGGTGTTTTTTCCTCGTGCGACTCGAAGATGGTTTCATAAGCTCTCTTAAAAGAGGGCGTCCGCGAAGCTGCAGACGAAAAAAAAGAACGAAAAAAAAAAGAAAAACCGCGACGAATTAAACGCGTGAGCGTGTGGTGGATTTTTTTTTTGTATTTCCTTTCCTCTTCTCGTTTTCGTGGCGCCGCGTGAAGAGTTTGAAATGTCAGCCTGTTAGGCAAAGGTCACCGAAAGAAGACAGAGAAAGAAAGAGAGAGAGACAGACATTGGCCTCGTGCATGATGATGTGGCTTTTAAGCGTGAGCTGCTGCAGCGTGTGTGTGTGTGTGTGTGTGTGAGAGAGAGAGAGATAGAGTAAAACGCAGCCATACTCGAGGGCAACAATGGCTTTCTGAAGGGCAACCGACCAACAAATACTCAAAAAAGTACGTGAGCAAATCGCTGGCTGAGAGCTTTTCCCAGGTCAAAAGAATTCCAGCATCCACGTACGCCAAGCTACTTCTTCCTCCCCTCCTTCCCTGCTGCATTTCTCCTTCAATTTCCTCCTCCTCCTCCTTACCTACCATTTTCAAGGCTAGGCAGTTAATCTCGGATTATAATTGCTATACCTTATACACCATTCCTCCAACTCTTTCTCTCTTTTCAGAGATTTTTTTTAAAGGAATGGGAAAAGTCGACGGGAGAGAGAGAGAGAAAGAGGTGGGGTGGGGGAAAGAGGGAGAAAGCTAGGAATTCCAGGAAAATCCACTCGGTTAATATAATGCACGCGAAGATGGTTCCCCCTCCCCCCACACACACACAGCAAATCCCCTAACCCGTCTCGTTAAAAACGACTGGCGTCTATCTCTCTCTAATTACGAGATTATCGTTTGCGTTCTCGTTTGGGCAAATCGGAAAGAAAACGAGTCAGCTTCTTTAAACGGTTCGTGCGAAAGAGGGAAAAAACGACGGGGTAGACTTCGCACGATTTCGCGTACACGCATGCACTTTTCGCGTGTAGATAAACATACGGAGATATATACACATGCAAAAAATGCACACGTGTCAATGAATTTTTATAAGATTTATATGTTTTTCTCTCGCCGTTTTTTTATATTCATGCGCATACGTTCACAAACACTCGTGGACGATCAAAAATACATATATGTAACAAACCTCTTTAACTCGAACTTTTGATTCTGCGTAGAAAAAATATCGATTTACGTGAACTTGAATTTCCCTACATCCTCCCCATGATATATTTATGGAAATTCGATCACACACAAACATATATACATATTCATACACAAAAAATACACATAAGCACACATACATACACACACAAATGTTTACATACACGTTCAATCTAAAGTTTACAAACTGAAAGTTTCAAATTACCCGAAAAAACATTTACCCGTCAATAATGCTGTAATTCGACTAGAATTTCCATAATAGGAATTTTTTTCTAAATCACACATTTGTTTCCTGTTAAAGTTCGAATGATAATTTGTAGGACTGTGTACACACGCATTTAATTTATCGGCCTTGGCCCTATAAGGGTAAATAAATAAGAAATAAATGAACCCGTTTCCACGGTACATATTTCATATTTTTCATGGTCAAAAACAGGAAAAAATGCCCTTTTTCTGATTATAAACCAATTTTTATTCGAATTAGCTCTTTCAGCTCTAAAACTGCTCGTGTCCCGAGTTTGTATCTCAATTTTAACGCACATGAAAATGAATTTCATGAAGTCCTGCACCGATTTCCATTCGTTTCTTACGGGGTGAATAGACGGCAATTTTTGGAACTTGCCGTATTTTTCACATTGATTGCAACCAATGACTTGAGACACTTCTAGAAGTACCAATTTAGGTTTTACATCCTCCTAAACATATAAGAAGCAACGACTTATAATACACACGAACGTAAATAAGACCTCCACTCGCCCACCCGTAATTCCTCAGGACGACGTTTTCGCCAGCCATAAAAGCACGCGACGAGGCTGTTAATAAAAAGGTGGAAGGCTTTATTATTTTTTCAATGGCGCGGAATTCGAGCACGCATCCAGATCTTGTCTATCACCCCAGGTTATGCCTTATCCATCCATCCATTCTCTTCTCGGATCACAAAACCACGGAGGAAAGCTATTTTCCCGTCGGCTCGCATAACGGGCTCACGATCCACCACGTCCTCACTGGGGCGACAGAGGGTGGGAGGGAGGGAGGGAGAGGGAGGGGGAGAGAAAGAGGAGAGGGAAATAGAGGGAGAGTGGTATAAGGGACTTCATGTCCGGTGACGTCAGCACCGAGCTATGCCACGTCGTCCGAAACATATCCCACATACCATGCAACACCACGCGCTTTCAAGCAGCTCGCTCATCTCTTCCTCCCTCTCTCTCTCTCTCTCTCTCTCTTTACATCTTGCGCACGCAAATACGCATAAAAGCTCCAGCAACGCGCGGACACCCACACTTTTTGATGGGGAAAAAAATGAGAGGCGAGAAGCTATTCAGCGCGACATACGCGGTACATTGATTTCATTTTTCGGCGCGGATTTTTCCGGGAGCGGCGGCGGAGGCGGCGGCCTTCAATTTCGTCATTCTTTTATTTTTCCCGTCACCTCCCCTTCCTGTTCCTCTTCCCTCTTTTTTTTCCCTCTCTCTACTCCCGATGGCCCCCAAAAACACTCCTCTCTCTCTCTCCCCTCGTCTCCCGAATCTAAACGATCTCCGGGGAGGAAACCCCGTCCACTTTTTGTCTCTCCCTACCTCCCTCCCTCCCTCTCTCCTTCTCTCCCTTCCTTCCTATCTCTCCCTCTCTATGTTTCTCACACTCTCTCCCCCCTCCCTCTCTCTCCCCCCTCTATCATTCTCTATTTCCCTCCCTCCCTATCATACTCTCTCATCCCCCTCTCTCTACCACCCTATCTCTCCCTCCCTCTCTATCATCCTCTCTTCCTCCCTCTCTCACTCCCTTCCTTCCTCTCTCTCCCTCCCTCCTTCCTCTTTCCCTCCCTCTATGGACCACATAACGCACGAAGTCTAAGTCGATCCCATGGCTTGCATCTCTTGAAAGCCGCGAAGGGAGGGGAGGAGGGGAGAAATAGGGAGGTGGGGAGGCGGTGTGAGGATAAAAACCACACAGGAACACACCCCGTGCTACACATAGGCACATGCTGTGTTTCATTCACCATATGATGCGGGTGAGGTCACCCAACGTATCCGGCCTAGGAAAAGGACGAAGAGAAGAAAGTGGGTGGGTCTGACGATATGGGGAGAGGGAGGAGGGGGAGGCGAGAGTGGGTTGGGCAAAGTGGGGGGGGGGAGGGGGGGTGAGTGGGTGGGGCAAAATGGGTGCGAGGGTGGGGCGAAAAGAAGGAAGAGGAGCTGGAAAAGATATCCGTTTAACGTCAATAGGCGAGATCAAGAGGCAGTGACCGCCATAACATTAGAATGAATTCTTCAAGGTCCTCCACAGTTCTAATGGATGATTTTTGTTACAGAGAGAGAGAGAGTAACGTTCCTTCAGAATAAAAAAATACACTCCTACGTTTTAAAGCTGGGGAAAAATGGCCGAGAGCCGACGCCTTCTTTCCGAGAAACGTGGAGGCCGTTTTAAAAAAAGCCTTCCTGACATCCTCCGCCGATTCTACCCGCAGACGTTTGATCCCAGCCAATGAGATTACGAGGCTCGGATCAGAGAAGTTTAAAGACCCGCACGCGAAAAATTCGAACGCGGTCGAGCGGAATTATTTTTTTTTCTCAATGAATCGTAAAATTTTTAAAAAATCACGCGACTCGAGACGGTACCGAAACGCGGAAAATTTTACGAAAAAAAAAGAAGCGAAACCACTCCAGTCGGCGTCGGATTTAGGCATTCTGGGGCTCCCATGCGCTGAAATGTTGGGGCCCCAGGCGCTAAACAATTGGGGACCCTGCTATCTAAATATATAGCGAAACGTCACCTAACGACTACCCATTCATCTGATCCCTATTAACGATCGCGTTAATAAGTATAGCGACGCAAACAATGAATTTTCTTCGTCGTTTTTAAAATGGGACAATTAGTATTACTGAGATTACAGACAAAAACATTTCTTTCGTGGCCCCACTGACTCCAGTTACACTTTCGCGTACAAGATGGCTATAGACTGCAAGTAGTCAAGACAGCTATATTTCTAATCGTAAGCAGTAAATCATAATGCCACTACATCCACTCATTTTTACCATAAAATTTCAAAATTCGTCCTACCACTCGGATATTTAATTATCGTTTCTAACTATAACAGCAAAAAAAGGCCAACGTCCAAACGAACGTGTTAACGTACCGCGAATAGGAAAACAAACTGATTCGAATCTTTAATTTCGGATGAATCACCACTGAGAGCGGCTTCTTTGTAATCGTAACGCCCGTCCGGTTTTCCCCCTTAAACTTTTAATCTTCGTAAACACACCGGTGAGGTAATGAAGAGGAGGGAAGAAGAACAAAAGTTTCCCCTAAGAGTATTTTCGACGCGATGATTCTCCTTTGGGTAATTTCCATTAACTTCTCTCAACCGTCGGGAGTGACAAGGGAGAGAATTGGAGGGATCAAATACAATGCCAAACCACGTCGACAAATACGATAGGAATCCATTCTCGTTCGGAGAACCGTTCCAAAGGGGGAAAAAAAGGAGGGAAGGGCGGTATAGAGCAGTCGTGTCAAACTCGGAGACATCCGGGCCGCATTACGGCGAAAAATGTTACGGGAGGGCCACATTAGTCAACAGTTTTTGACCACTTATGTCTTAACGGACGACCAAAACAATTTTGTAGTAAATTTTTAAGTTACTTGGGTTCACCCTACACCAACCCGTGTAACTTTAAAATTTAATACAATATAGTTTTGGTCACCCGTAAATACGTAAGTACCCAGTTTTTTTATAACGAGTCGGTAAAAATGGACTTTTTCTTGAAGATCGGAAGTACGTTTCACAAAAAATATTAAAAACCCGCGTTCTATAATACATCTCGATAACAAATAAAAAAATATCCTCTCCTTTTCACAAAAATTAAGTATTTATTATATTAAAAATCCCGAACGATTTGAGACGAAAACTCGGAGTATGGCCGCATTCGCCCCCTCCACCCCGCCTGTTTGAAATTCCTGGTATAAAGGCTGGTGGGGCTCTCTGTACGTATGAAAAGTATCTGACCACAGAGCGAGAGAGAAAGAGAGAGTATAACATCCGGTCCGGTTGCGCAAAAGAATTTTTTTTAAATGTGCGTGCGTTTGATTCCTTTCTTTGCTAACCTAAGGGAAAAAGTGGGTTAGAAAAATTTCGCGGATGAACAATTTAAAAAAATAAAAAAATAACGGTACCCACGGTAATCTTTAAAACTCCTAGGGAGACAGAGAGAAATATTGGTAAACGGAATGGGTATTTAATCCCTGTCTTTTAAGCGGTAGCTGGTGAAAATTCGTCGACGTTTGACTCCGTGGAAATGTGAATGGGTTGAACAGGTGTCATTGGAGTTTGTTGGGTTGGAGAAATGAAAAAAAGAGAATCGAAACTGAAGAAGGATCGGAAAGATAGCGGAAGACGAAAAATAAAATGAGACAGACGAAAAAAAATGAGACACGAAAAACTCACACGCAACAACAACACACATAAACACACACAAACACATGGAAGACACACGACAGGTAAACAAGTAAACATTTTTAAAAAATCACACCCGACAAATTTGATACGCCGAGAAAATTTTTAAAAAATATTCGAAAAATAAATCTCAACGCGCTCCTTTTTACGACGGAGCTTGACAAGTAAAACGGTCGGGCGAAGAAAATCTAATTAATTAAACAAATCCCGACGGGCGAACGTAAAAAAAAAGAAATCTAGGGTCGGGAGATATCAATTTACTCGCATTTCACAACAGACGAAAAAGAGAATAAAAAAAAGTATCGCTGACACGGACAAGGGTGTTGTCGTATTTATTCTCCGCCCCTTTTTTTACGATCTACACACACACACACAAAAACACTTCGTCGAATGACAACTTACGTTTCGCGATTCCTCGGGAGAGATGAGGTTGTGTTTTTTAATAAAAAAAACCGATCCCTTTTCCGGGTAGAAAAATGGTTCAACTACCCCCAAAAACTTCTTTCGGGATGAAAAAAATTCGCTGGCTGCGATGACAAAACGCTTGGCACTGGATGTTTCTCTCTTTTACGTATATATATAATATAATACGAACCACCTTCTTCACGCGTCGAGGGGGGACACCAATTCACATTGCCACGACGATATAAAACACAAAAAAAATACGACGAGAAAGGACCCTCCTCTTCTTCCCCTTGACTTCTTCCGAAGAATTCCGAAATTTTTTTTTAAAAAACCCTTATTTATTCCTTTCCTTCCTCCTCCGACGCCGTTTCCTTTTTCACAGTTTCTTACTCCTCCCACTCTCTTCCCGAATAATAATAAACAATAAAAAAACACGTCACACTCGCGGAAGAGACCGGAAACAATTTAGCGACACATTCGATAGTACCAAATATCATGTATCATTGTTCACCACAATCCCGTTTCATAGGTTTTTTCACGGATAATTTTCTTTAAAAAAAAAAATAACAAAACCAGCCCTGACCACCTTGACGTATACGAGTTTGGCCGATTAATATAAACCTCTCACACGATGAAATCCACCGAACGCAGAGACGTCGACGACTCTTCTCATCCTCAACGGCGATTGCTTTCGGCAGAGAAAAAAATACAACTGGTTGTTATTAAAAGACGAAAAAGCGCTCAGCTTTTCCGTCGAAAAGGAACAACACCCCTCTGTACTCTCCGCCTACTAAGCCGCGACTGCCACCGTCCTCGACTTCCCCGTCGGAGGAATGCGTATGTGGCAAAGAGGAGGGGAAACGAGGAAGAAGTGTGAGGAGAGGGTAGACCAACTAGAGGAATGCGGGGAGAGAGAGAGGGAGAGAGAGAGAGAGAAAGAGAGAAGCGGAGCCCGACTATGTGTCTACGTGTCCGCTTACGTGTGTACGTGTTAGCGAAGCGATGTGGACTGAGCTTAGAGGGAAGAGGGGAAGGCAGATCCTGGAGTGCGAGGGGAAGGAGCGAGAAAGAGAGAGAGGTTTCAAGAGAGGAAGAGGTGAGGGCGGAGAGGGAGTTTTTAGCTGTGAGGAAGCGGGGAGGTAAAACCTAGAGGAAGAGAATGGGGGGGGGGGGGTTAAGGCTTTAAGAGGGTCCTGGGAGGGGAAAAGCGGGGAGAGAGAGAGAGAAAGAGAGGAAGGAGGGAGAGAGACAGAGACTTGTAGATAGGGTGGGATAGTAAGCTTCGCCGACCGGTCTTTGCTTATTGGAAAAGCCACGATGCGAGTTTCACTGGCAGACGACAACGGGAGGGGGAAGAGAAAATTCTTTTTTCTTCCTTCTACGTTGGGGAGGGTGAGAAAAGCAGTGAAAAGAGAGAGAGAGAAAGCGAGGGGGGGAAGTTTATCAAGAGGGACGGTTAGGATGAGAAAGACCTAGCGAAAGGGGAGAAAGAAAGAAAGAGAGAGAGAGGAGATAGAGATAGAATTAGACTTTAGCTCTAGAACTGAGAGAGAGAGGATGCTCGGGCTTTTTGGTGCTCGCGAGATCTCTCTCTCTCTCTCTCTCTGTGTATACTACTACTGAGAGCGCCATTTTGATGGCGTAGAGAAAGAAAGGAGGGAGGAAGGGACTGAAGAGAGAGACGGGATGAAGGGAGGGAGAGATGGGTGGGGGGGGGAGGTTTTAAGGATGAAGAATAGGGGAGGAAGACAGTGGTGGGGAGGAAGTGAAGACTGAAAGAAGGTCACTCACACGGCTGGCCAGAGTCAATGTACGACCCGGCTCCACCCACCCACCCTTCCTTCCTCCGGGCTCCTCTTTTCCCCTCCCGTCCACACCTCTCTTCCCTCCCTCCCTCTCTCCCCCTCCCTCCCGCTCTCCGATCACCATCCCCGCAGGCGATGATCAATCGAAGGGAACGATAAAAATCGTATCGGAATATGCATACCGATCCGGTGATAGTGTGGCGTTTTTTTTTATTTTACGATTCTTCCTCTTCCTCCCTCGACCCGTGACGGACGAAAGGATATACGGTGAAACCTGCATAAGCCGAATCCCGAGGGAAATGAAAAAATATTCGAGTTACGGAAGAACAATAACACGAAAAGACCTCGCCCTGTAAAACGAATTCGATTCGAATTATGAAAAATTCGATTTATAAGGCGTTCGAATTATAGGAGTTCGACCGTAACACACCTCACGCGACTCTTCGATAATTAATATCACGCAAAGACCGGGGACAGGAATTTACTCGAACATTATCATATATTCTATCGAGTTTGATGTTTGCGGGAAGCGGTGGAATATGCGAACTGGAGGACGGAACGAGGGCAGGATTATTCGACGCAACGGTACGAATTCCTCGGGAGACGTATTGAACGCATGATGGGATTCGGGACGGAAATAATTTGTCGCGCTTGGGAAAATAATTTATTCGAAAAAATTGGTGCTTCGAAACTGGAAAGATTAATCGCTAAAAAAAACTACGGGGAAAAAATCGTTTGACGCAGCTTCAGCGTATACTACACAATACACACTACACGATGTAAAAAATATGGAACGTGAAAATGAAAATTTACGTAACTACTATTATTTATTTGCGTACACGGTCGAACTCCTAATATGACTCGAACGTCAATAAATCGAATTTTCCATAACTTGAGGTGAACTAATTTTACAGAACAAAGTTTTTTCGTGTTATTTTCCTTCTATAACTCGAATTTTCTAGAAGTCGCATATTTGTTTGTTTCCCTTGAGGTTCGACTTATGTAAGTTTCACTGTAATTCCTTACTGACTACATTTCCTAATGTTGACGTTTTTCTCAAACATTTCATATCGTAATCAACTATTTACTATGTAATCCTTTCCCTGATTCCTTAGTCTGTTCTACTATGATCATTGCTATTATTGTTAATATTGCTGTGTCGTTATATTTTCCATATTTTATATTGTTATATTATTGCTGCTGTCATACATTTCGATGTAATTGACCTCTTTGCTGTTTCTGAAACTAAATAACAATTTTAATATCTCCAGTGAATTCAAAATCGCAAAAAAACGCTTTTTAAAAATAATTTTATGGTTCGCATATTAATCCAACTCTGAGTCAAAAAAGGCCCTCGCACGCCATCAAATACATTGCTGACTATAACCTTACCTTGTCTTTTACCCATCATCTCGAAAGGTTCAACGTCTGACACGAGGAAAGGATACGTTTATTCAATACTTTCGACGCTATCCGCAAACAATACGACGTTAAGAGGGACGACTTCAAAGGGGAAAAAACCCAACGACCGCCTTTTCGCGAAACAAAGGATTTATTTATTTTTTTCACCACGACTCCTCAACCTCCCCTTTTATGCACTTCAGTCTCAGAGCGTCGTCTAGGTGCACATACACACACACACAAACACCCAGATCGCCGTGCCTAAGCATTGATCTAACCAATGCAGCTATGGGAAGCTCTTACAAGTGATCCGCAAAAACTAGAACTCGGAGAAAATCAATGCACGTGAAATAGTGGGTCGCCGAGGAGGAATGGCCTAGAGGCTGAGAGAAAGGAGAGAGGGGGGGATAGGAGAAGGGAAGGAGGGAACGGGGACGATGATAGGGAGAAAAGGAGGGGGAAGAGAGAGAGGAAAAAGAGGGAGAGGGGAGGGGAGGGGGGGGAAGTAGAGAGAAAAATCTAAAGTAGGATACGCGCCAGGCAGATGGATTTGCGAGATTCGTATTTTTTTTATTAAAGATTATTTATTTTCCTACGTCTCTCTCCGTCGCCGATAAGGTGTAAAGCGTAACGATAAGAAACGGCACGCGTTCCCCAACACTTAAAGCGCAAGAATTACGTAAACACCTTTTTGTAAAACGTGAATCTTCGCGGGTTAATTTGATAAATGGAGGGGAAAACCATACTATTATGAGCAGATCGTTTGAAATTTTTTTCCCGGCTTCTAAAAAGCCTACGAGTATAAGGAAATGGCGTATTTAGTCCGTGGATCTTTGCAGTTCTTCATCGAAGGCGGGATTAGCTAAACAAGGGCTAGGTCAGTGGTTCTCAACCTTTTTTTGTCTGCGTCACCCTATGTTCAGTTCATTCAGTTACGCGTCACCCCCTTTACAGTTCCATTATCATCAAGCCACCTTTAAAGATAAACTGGGCTTTCCCTACCACATAATGGTAAAATTCCGGAATTTAAATAAGCACGAGTGTTTATTCTCCTGGTTTTATTTGTGTTTATAAGCCAGAATATGATACAATGGAATTATCAAATATTCGCATCACCCTTCAATAACCTTCGCATCACCCTGGGGTGTCATGTCACCATGGTCGAGAACCACTGGTGTAGATGGTGTGAATTTTTTCCCTCAAATTTCAACGAACCTACGAATATAATGAAATAACGTACAATATTTAGTCAATGGATCTTTGCAGTATTCCATTGAAGACATGATTAACATGAGTAAAATGATGGAAATCTATCTTCACAAAGGGTAGATTATTTGAATTTTTTTTCCAAAAAGCCTAAGAATATAAAGGAATAACGTATTTGATCCGCGGGTCTTTGCAACACTCCACTGAAAAGGCGATTAGCTAAACAAGCGGACGCCAAACTTTTTACTAAAAGGGCCACACGAAATTCATATATTACTGCGCGGCCTTTTCAATTGACTGATAGGAACGTGTACACATTTCTAACAGCTAATTTTAGACTTTATTTGTGTAATTCGTCATACGCCTATATTAATATTACACCGCATTCATATACTAAAAAATATCCTTTAGATTAATAATAATAAATAATAAATGGTATATAACAACATATACGAATATGTGTGTCTTAACAGTTGCGGCGAGGAGGGGCCGAACATGGCCCGTGGGCCATAGTTATGGGAGTTAAAATATTTCTCGAAAAATCTCGATATTTAAAAAATAAAATAATTTATCGAGGGAAAAATGTAGAATTTGTTGACGCTATGGACACGCATTGTGCGTTTGACGTCGTTCGGTGGTTACGCGGTCTAGAGAATTTTAAGGAAATTTAAAAAAATCGAAAAGTGAATACTATCGGTTTGTGGTAACTTGCTGGTAAATTCGGGCGGTAACACGGCGAATGAATAATATATACGCCCATTTCAATAGACGTATCAACACTTTTCGTTCATCCGATTTTTTTAAGAATCATAAATCGGTAAAATACCACACTTTGCATAAAAAATGGGTCACTCGACTGCTATAACATAACCACAAGAGTTATTTTTCGATCCTTTTCAGGAAAACAGTACCCAGAATGTTTCTTCCTCAGCTGATTCGAGTCGCTCATTTCCCCGACAAACGACACGAGGAAAACTGAAATGAATCAGTCGGAAAGTTTTCCTTTTCGATAAAAAAATAATTCCGGCGATTATAAAAAAAAAATACGGAGCCTGGATTTCAGCTTTTGGGATCACAAGAGCGTGACAAAAACGACTCGAAGAGATGAGAGAGCGTGTTAAAGAGGGTAGAGAGGTCACCCAAAGGGTTCAAATTCCTCGACGAGAGGAATGTAGACCGTGTGTTAAACGGGTTAGTCAGTAACTAAATCATTCCGTAACAAATCTCCATGTTTACGAAACTCCGTTGAGCTCATAACCAGATGTGCCTAAACAAGAGAAAAATACGCCAATTTTTACGACAACAAAATCAAGTTATCTTCCTGGTGGCCCACCAACTTTTATTACGAAATTCCTAAATAACTTTGGGTTTTAAAAATATCCTATCTCATTAATAACTTACACGTGATACAAAAAATTCCGACTTCAAAACATCTTTCGTAATGTCATTCAATGGCTTTGAGATGACATATGTCGGAGAAAAAAAATCGACTCAAACTTCTGATCAATGATTTATATTTGGAAATTATTCATTATTTACTTAATTTCTCAATTATCGGGAATATAAAATTCTCAAAAAGAAAGAAGATTATGCCCACATGATTATCGAAAAGCACGTTTACAACACCTAAAATTTCCTGTTCTATTGAGAATCCAATTAATATTTCCTTAAAGGCGTGACTTAAATAAAATTACTAACTACAGCGAAACAGATTAATACATTCTACGACATTTCTACGGGACTAATTTAAATTTGCTCTATTTTTCAAACAGTTTCTCCTAAAAATATAAAGTTCCCATAAACTGCATTATAACAATTAAATATATATATATATATATATATATATATATATATATATATATATATATATATATATATATCAGAACTCGATTAGAACTTTATCAACGAAAGAGTTACATATGTTTACGACAGGGAAAAATAAAAAAAACATTTTTATTACAACTAAGATACTTTTAAAGAGTAATTATACCAGGTTTCTACGTAACACGTCATGGCAAACACTGATTTACGAAGAGTACAAAATCATCCCATTTTCATTATTTTACATTTACTCCGGCAAAGAAATATTACGGTAGAACCGACACTAAATACAAAAACAAGACCTATATCGTCATTAGACGTTCAACACGTCTTACGACTTTAACCGCATTCCTGCATCCTCATAAAAGCAGGCGACAGTTGACCAAAACGCGCATTACGAGCGTAAAATCAGCCAATAGAAAAAAGAAACAATAAGAATACCAAAGGACGGATTAAAAAAAAAAAAAAGAAGCGACACGCGACAGACAGACAACCCGGCGAGTTAATGAAAACACCGCGGGACTACATTAAAACCTGCAAAGGATGCAGCGACGACGTTGGAGGTAACGCATCGGAGTTGGAGATAATGGAAATCAAAACGGGGAGAAAGGAAGAAAGAGAGAGAAAGAAAAAGAGAGAAAGAAAAAGAGAGAAAGAAAAAAGAGAGAGATTAAAAAATCAAGGAGTCGCTTTGTTGGGAATGGAGGCGACTTTATCATCACTAGTATCATCTCCACAAACGCTTACTCCGAAATGAGAGAGAGGGAGAAAAAGGGAGGGGAGAGGGAAAATGGGAAAAGGAAGAGAGGGAAAAAGGGAAGGAGGGTAGAGAGAGGGTCATTGATTGACCCATAGAGGTCTTGTAAATAATCGAGGCGGCCAGCAATCCCGCACGCTCAACGTTCCCGATCTTCCTAACACATTCACTATGGCCACACGTGCAGTCAAACCCCCGTCACGTGTGTGATGGAATAGAGCCAAATAAAACCGAGGGGAAGGGTTATATGGGGAGAGAGAGGGAGAGGGAGGGAGGAGGAGGAGGTAGGGATGGAGCAGAGGGGGTTCGGAGGTGAAGAGGTGTGGGAGAGAGTTGAATGGTATGGGGAGTTATGATTCGTGGGAGTTGGGATGGGTGAAAGGCGTGATTGTAATGGCAAATGCAATCTCTTCCCCATCTCTTTCCTCTCTTTAACTCGCCTCTTTGTCTCTCTCCATTTTGAACGCCATATGTCACCATCCACTCCTGCGTAACCCCTTCAATCTTCATGGTTCCAATCGCGGCAAAGGTTAATGACTATGAAATTAAAGGCATTATTTCCTAAAAACACTCAACTCCGATCGTTATCGTTTGCGCGTATTTATTTTACACTTTAAACGGCGAAGTCGAGGCTAAATAGCCCCTTCTTCCAACTAACCGTAAACATCCAACAAGCGAGCGTTTACAAGAAATGTGGTTTTAAGAGAATTATTGCGGTAATGAATCGATGTGATAAGAAAACAACTTTGTGATAATTAAGTTTTAGAACTGCATTAAAAATGCGTATTGTTATAGCGAATGCAACATCCTTAATGGTTTAGGAGACACTGTAAGCAGTAGTTTGGAATATACAATACCTTTTCGAAATTAAACGTGGATTCGACCAATTTATATGTATATTTTCCTAACCAAGTTAGAGGAATTTTTCCACCACGTTACACGAACAATGACAAAAAAAATCCACTGCTACAACTGTCAGTTGACCTATAGGAATAATAACGGGGAAATATTTCATTCCAATTATCTGATACCCGAATCGCGGATATTCGAAATGTAGAGGTTTCGACAGTCCAATATAGTATAGGAGGATTAGGGAGAGAAATTTGCGTATTCAAGGAACAGACGCCGGACTTAAAATTAGTCCGTGTTCATCGAGAAGATAAAACACAGACGTAGCCGAGTGTCTGGCTAGGTTCCTGGATGGGAACAATTACCGCCCACTGTTGGGGTAGGTTCAGCGGTGTTGTGAGGCGCACATGGGCGTCGCCCAGTTACTTATGCATAAGACACGACTACGCCCCGGTTACTTATCAGTGTGGAGCAAGATTTCACAACCTTTTCCGTTTGACGAGCTCCGATTAATTTTACGGAATAACAAGCCAAAACCACTATATTGTTTTGAAGAATTGGGCGTTATAAATAAAAACAATTTCTTACTAATAAATTTCC
Organism: Uropetala carovei; assembly: GCA_036926305.1. Lineage (NCBI taxonomy): Eukaryota > Metazoa > Arthropoda > Insecta > Odonata > Petaluridae > Uropetala > Uropetala carovei. Next base: position 11,463,715 of record JAXCHB010000043.1, read on the forward strand.
ATACAGGATGTAGGAATGTTTCTCTAATTGCGACTTTAAAAAAAATATGGTGGAGCAAAAACATAGTGGGGAATTTTTTTAGCTTTTTAAGGAGACAGAATAATTTAACTGTCAAATTTATACAAAACTACTCAACAAGGCGAAATTCAACCAGCTTGATAGTGTGTGTAAAGGACATAGAAAACTATACACGGCACGATCGTATATTTAAAAAAATGAATTATAACATTTTAACTCGGAGTAAATTTACAAAAACAAATTAAATTAATAAAACTCGTGAACGCGACTTTAACATCGAAGAAGATCACTGCCATATTGTCCAAGAAAATGGCGATGCGCCAGCTTGGAAATACCTTGTATTCAAGTTTCGTACACATAGGAGTAATTTTCGTTAGCTTCTGGGTATTTTAGGCAATTGTTTTATAGACAAAGAGATCCATTTCTCTCCATTTACATTCAACGCATAAGCGTCGAGTTATCATCGGTCATACGAATCGCAGCTATGAAGATTGAGCTGTGTCAATAGGATGTGCAGTGGCAGCAACAGTGGGTGGGGGGAATGACAGCTCATTCGATCTAGCTGCCGCGGACAGTGTTGCCAAATAGAAAGTGTCTTTGATCATGTGTCCACAATATTCTGCGTCATATGCTATTTCATGTCCCTTGAAAGCTCATGTGGATTATCCTTCATAAGGCGTCTTTCTTTCTCATTCGTCTCCTACGCCGTCTTATAAAGTACAGTATAAGCTCTCCTCTCATTTGTAAGGTGGTATATATTTTTCTTTTCGTTAACATCAAAAATTTTTTTTCAAACCGATGCCCTCTGGTCTAATCCCAAAGAAGAGCCCCCGTTGTTAAGATTTCTTATTTCGGAAAATTTCCTTATAACGAAACACATACTCCTCCCACCGAACTTTTTCTTCGTCCGTAAAATATTCTACCGCATTTGAAATTTTACGGCCTCGTTAGAAATGTATTTGAAAAAGAACATCGTTTGATTTTTTACAAGACAAAATATCGACTACGAATTTAGTGTTTCGCTTCGAGAAAATTTGGCTGATGTTTAAACCATCCATGCAGAGCGATTACGGGTATTTTTTTAACAGAATATAAATTTTCCATATCGTTAAAACATGTATAAACACAGAAATTCTTGAATAGAAATCACTGATGATAAAATAGATAAAATAAAAAGCGGTACATAGGGAGATGTTCAAAAGAAGATCACCGTCATCGGCCGCCAAAGTGTACGTAGAATCCTCGTCAAAAACCAACCTTTTATGTTCCAAAAATGAATGAGTGAGCTCACGTTACGGTCGGAATCTAATTGGTAATCAAGATAACAACAGTAACTACAGTAAGACTGGAAAGAGCAGATACGCGTTTCCAATACAATGCTGCCATCCTCAGTGGTGATACGCTGATTCTAAAATTGGAGAATCAACATCGGCCTCTTTCCACCCGATGCCGATGTGGGCATTACATTTTTCCAACCTTTTCTTGGACACTTAAGCAATCTTGATCAACTATGCAATCCCGTTACTTATTGGAAGAATGCCAAGAATGCCGAAGCTGACGCGATTAAATTTGAAAACCCTCAAATAACTCTACCTAGCACTCTGAATTCATGATTCATCTTTTGTGTTGCTGCCAATACGATAACTTTTAGTGAAGCATTCTTTCTCGTTCTATTTTTAGCAGTATTTATCAAAGAAAAGCATCATAAATTGAAAAAAATCCTTTTGAAGTTTTAATCCTAAACGTAAGATAGTCCAAGATTTCGAGACAGCATGAAAGTAAGTATGTACTCCGAGAATTAATATTACGTAAAATCATGACAATTTTAATGGAAGAGAAAATATTTCGGGTACTTAAATGGTTTTGCATGTATGTGGAAACTACTAGTTCTTTTTAGACGCGTTTCTTAAAACAAAAAGTGCCTATTGTAGTATGTGCGTTCGTCTGTCTGTCCATCATTTCGCAGATATCAGGCGCTTAACCTCAGGAAGCATTTTATTTTTAGAATTTTATCAAATTAGAAGACAAACAAAAGAAGAAATATTCACGATTCATACGTGCATACATGCAATACCGAGGCGTTCTTTATGAGCTATAAAATAACAAATTCTACAACTTCTCTTATGAGCCTTTTTTGATACGACTAAGATTTTTCATACGAGAAATGAAGGAAAGTACAGATTTTGTTCATAGAAAGATGGCACCCCAGCTTGGGTTATGCGAAATATTTACATCACTTTCTTATTGCCCGTGCCTTAGTACCAAACTTCACGAAAATCCAGTCAAGAGTTTTGGAAATGAGACATGCGGACAGACGGTCACGAACTGACCATAACTTTATACTTTGACTCGTAAAATATTCAGGAGAAAATTTTTTTTTGGAAAGACCTAGAACAGAACATTGTAAACAGCTTTTCATACACTTTCCTTATATCTGCATGGTGTGGACGTACTTATTTTAACTTTACATTCAAAGCATTTCCTAGGCCAAGGACACAATGGAAAATCTGGAGGTGCGAGCGGGCGATCGCCCCGGGCGCCGGAGCGAAGCGGCAGTAAAAACAAGTCGGGAGTGTATATATATATATATAATAGAAATTTAGCAAAATATTGATATTAGATAAAAATGTATGCATTTATGGTAATTAATTCAATATATTTATTACTTCATTTTTTGTTTATTAAATTATGAACGATTAGAGGCGGTGTTTATCGGTCTTGCCCCGGGCGCCAAACTTTCCCGCCACAGCACTGCCCGGATCACATTATAATCAGGGCTGCCGTTTTGATCAAATTTCAAAACGTCAACTCCATAACACTATAATAGAATTCAAATAAAGTTTGCATTTATAAATTAATAAAAATTCGATCAGGTAGAAGTACATCTGTGTCAAGTTGATCTATCATGGCTGTCACCTAAATGAAAACAAATATTTAAACTTAAACTGCCATATTTACCGAGAGATACGATTCTAGCGTTTTTTTCTTATCTGTTATCAAGATGGATGGCTGCATTCGTACGTACCTGGATTTTCTATCATGCTTTTGAAATTTCGCGTATTTTTTAGTATTATTTTTATTTTCGTTGTTTTATGCACTGTTTATTATCACCATTATTATAAATATTATAAAGGATGGTTAAATGTAAGAGTGGACCTTATGGCCTTAATTTCGCCCGAATAAATACGATTATATATCTATTTTATTATCAGGATTTATTATTTAAATAGGTCGGAAATTGAGACACGAAATCGGCAATTGGTCCGGCGCGTGAATAAAATCAATTTCCCTTTCCATTATTCCTTCACCGCATAAACACTTTCCCAATGAACAAAATAAATCTCGAAAAATAACCCGCGCGAGCTTTCGACACTTTCGATAATAAATCGAAATTTATTAGTCACCACTTTTTCCCCACGTTGTTGACGAATTCGATCCACCAGACTTCCTCGTCGAACTGACCGCATACAGGGTTTTTTTTTATCAGTCGAGTAAGCGCGAATAACTTTAAAAGGCAATAAAACTAAATTAAGGCGTGGCCTACGTAAAGACTGTTTACTCGTCATACTTTTACGTATGGAAAAAATTTCCACTTAAAACTCCGAAAAGGTTACAACTACTCGTTTGTAAAAAAAAAACACAACGGTATTTGGGTCACTAAATGGGACGTGCCTTTTTCCTTACAACCCTCTTCGAGAATTACATTCGGGTCGCGAGGAAAAAAAAAACAAATCTACGGTGCTTTCTACGGCGTTATCTATTTCTCTGGGATAACCCTACGCAAAAAAAAAAACAAAAGTAAACCATTTCCGCGGCATCGCTACCGAATATCGGATACGCTACCGCGGCGAGACGCCTCCAGCGACTGGATGAGGGAACGAGGGAGATGGATGAGACCGTTGGATGAGCGGAGAGGGAGAGGGGGAGGAGGGAGAGGGTGCCGGAGGACATCCCGCAGGCATCACAAGAGTTGGGTATAATGAGGGCGAGACTCGGCAGAGGAATATATAAAAAAAACGCACCGAAAATATGAGGGAGCGAAAGAAAGAGAGGAGGAGGGGATGGAGGGAGAAAGGAAGAAGCGTAGAGATGGAATCCTGGGATGTGGGTCTGCGCAGGTTTTTTTTTTTATTTTACCAATAGGGGACAAAGGGGGGGGGAGGGAGGAGGGGGGAGATATGGGGAGGGGAGGAGAGATACGCGAAAGCTCTTGCGAATCAATCCCGGTGCACCTACGTGCAACATGGTTAAAGAAGCTAGGCATATGTTAATCTTACACCGCAAGATATGTGGTGATTAAGCATGTAAACTCTTTGTGGTGTTTTTTCTCAAGGTTTGAAAAAGTTGTTAACAAGATTATTCTGCTTTCCTTTTGGAAAAATGGGAGATTCGGCTGAGAAACCCCTGAAGTTGATACGACCGTTGTTTTCAAAAGAGTCATGCAATTATTTGGGTTTTTATCGTACTTTTAAAATCCTGAATAAAAGTTGTAGTACATGGCAACTAAAAAATGACAAAGTATGTCTCTCCGACGACCGTAAAAGTTTGTCGGAAAAGAATAGCGCATTTTGGCTACAAACCAGTGTGCCCCAACAAACTTTAGATTTTTACATACCGCCACATTGCACAAGGTTATTCATGCAATACAAAATTACATTCTAATGAAAGATATATTGGACAGCTTGGGTCCACCCATAAAAGTACCACTGGTAAAGCATTTCACAATCAGACTTTACACACCAGTAAAATATTAATAGTGTTTCAGGATTATTTTAAAAGGTTTGAAGCAAGGTTTGGAGGGAAAAATGAATATTTCCTGCTTGTTACTTTTTTCCTGATATTGCTAATGTAATTTACATTTTGCCATTGTCTAAAGTACTTTCTTTATAGTGTAAATTGAGTAGAGAAATGGTTACATGGCCCTACAGAAGATAGGTTTGGGCAACACTTATTTAAGGTATCGTCGGCAAAAATAATATATAATATTAATAGAAATAACTTAAATAAACCAAAAATAACAGCGTATAAAATAACAATCCATCTGATACTACGCCGTCAAGGACTACTCACTGTGTTCTATTGGTGATAAAGTTATAATATAGTTTATAATTCTTTCTTTAAATGAGTATGCTTTTAATTATTGCAATATTTTCGCGTGAGAAACGGTATTAGAAACGTTTCCTATGTTACAGACAATCTTTGAAGGAGTTAATTTCATTTATCGATATTTAAATATAGCTGTTTATCCTTACTTCGCAATTGCTTGAAATTTTACTTGCAATTCCACCGTTATCCCAATTGACAGCTTGGCAAAAAAAAAAAGCTTTGAAAAACACGATAACTCTGGAATTTATCGGAATTCTTGTAATTGGACCAATTTCATTCCACCGTAAAACCGAAATCGAGTTATTTGTTTTCTGCGTATTTTATGCATTCATTCAAATTGATTCACGTGGAAGGTACACGAATAAATTTTTAATGAATAAAACCCCAAAACATGCTCAGATTTTTCTATTCCAAGGGTAATAAATAAGGTCAAGCAGTACCAGTAACTAATACGGAGAGCATCATGTGAAACCTCTGGCATAGAGTTAGTACGAACGATTCACTACATTCATGCTTCGTTTCATCCATGATTAAGCCATAGAAATAAACTTATTTAGGTACCGCATTGGCGACTAAGGCGAAATTGAAATGCCTGATTATTTTCCTATACATTTTGTTTACATACAATTACAATTCCGAAAATTCCAAAAAATGGAATCGCCAGCACACGACTAACGAGAGGACGAGACTCAAGGTCGAAAGAATTAAACGCGTGTTTTTTAAACGATTTAATTGCTCTATTAAGCATAACAGACGATAAAACGCAGAAAGATTCGGGATTTTTAAAACCAATATTTACCAACTGCAAGGTGGATAAACTTCAACAGATGATCTAGAACAGTAGTCCTCAAACATTTCAAGCGGGCCACATTGAATTATCAAATGTGCATCGAGGGCCACACCTTTGAAGCAAGAAGAATATTACAGTGAAAAATGTTAATCATAATAATAATCCTATAGCATGATTTGCTTGTTGTGTGTATAGTGTAATGCCACGTGGCATGTCATCGTATATGCACCGCCGGCGGTATAAGATACAGGGACATATTCTTTCGCTATTGTGCAGATAGAAATGGAGAACGGGAGGGAGAGGGGGAAAAGAATGGGATAGAGGGAGAAAGAGAGGAAGAATGGGAAGTTTTGATTTAATTAATTAGTCATGCCTACCCGTCATCTTTGACGGGAATTTCCACTATAAAATAATCAACACGAAAAGAACCTACAATTTCTTAAGAAAGCATAATAGTTGAAGAGCAAATCAAACTACATGCTATAGAAACGCTCTAAAGAGGAATTACCGAATGGTGGTTTCGTGGTTAAAAAGTATGAAATTTTTGTAAATGGTTAGTATGACGCACGCGGTGGCACGTCGGCCGTCCCTCGCCGACGAATAAGTGGAATTTAAAAAAAAAACGAACCTAAATTCAACTTCCTTGTTCTAAATAAAGATATGATTAATTTTTAAATAAAATGTTTTCAGGTATCAGATGCTATATTTTTCATTGCGATTAAAGGAATCCATTCAAGTAATCACTCGATAACCTAATTTTTTCAAAAAGGCCGAGGGCCGCAGAAAATTACCCTGGAGGCCGCATGTGGCCCTTGAAAACCAGGCTCATGACCCCTGATCGAGGTAAGGAGTTTTCAAATTTACTTTGCACGTAACCCTTATGTTTAAAATAAATTCTCTCGGAACCAATAGGGTCGTACATATCGGGCCCTCTCACGGAGCCCCATTAAGTTTTCGCAGAACCCTAGGGACCGCGGAACACAGTTTGAAAACCCCCGTTGCAGATAATTCCTGAAGCCATAATTGGCTCGAGTACACAAAGAGAGCATTTTAGCTATAAAGTAGCCGTACTAAGGGGCGAGTTAAACCCGCAAAGAATTATCTGTCATACATAAATCGCCGATGACTCGATTTCTCTCATGAGATATAATAGTAGACATAATATATAAAATTCGTACATTGTAAAAATGGAACGTTTTAATAAAGACCGCTTCCCCCCCCCCCCCTCATACAAAATAGTCCTTTTTAGAAAAATTAAATTTTTAAAAATTTTCTTTTTATATTTTTGGAAATGCATGTATAATTCTTTCTTTTCACACTGAAACCTGGAAAACTAAAATAAAAACTGGTATAAAGACAGAAAGAGTTGAAGCCTCATTTAGAGGAATAAAAGATTACAAAATTGACAAGGAGATTTTACATCCATCGCTTCTAGTTCTCTTCTCTCAGATAACGAGAATTCCATTTGCCCTTCAGCAATGACATTTAGCAGGAAAATTCGCATCCCTTCAAAGGGCCACGGAAAACAAAAACAACTCGACATTCGCCAAAAAGACTAGAACATAAAATTCGCAACAGCCGTGATGACGCAAAACCGGATTCGAGGAAGGGAAAATCGCCAGCGTACAATCTTAAGAAGGCTTCTCGGAACACCATTACGTCCTTGCTGAAGTTCAATCCATCCGTTCGCCTATCGCGTCACTATCGGTAATGAAAATAGGCGCAAAACACAGTACATCCGCGCAATTGATCATACCAACAAGTTGACATTCAATGTAGAATCTGCCTAGTCCCTTGAGTTAATAGAATAACTACGGAAGAATATCAAAAACCCGAATATAAAAATACAAGATTCAGCGCAATACACTTTACGGAGGACAGATCGATCTCTCTGAGATCGCAGCAGAAAATATTCATAAAATATACTTTTAAGAATATATATGTAGTTCCAGTTTTCGCAAGCACATGCATGGAGTTAGAATCTGCATTAATTATACTTTAATTAATGATATGTTTAGATAAAAACATTTGGTAAATAGTATCCATAATATATCGATGCTTCTTACATAGGATACAGGGGGAGGAGGATATAAATTATAAGGCACTTCCAGATGTGCTAGAGAGTTGAAATTTGGCAGGACCATAGGTTTCTGATAAAAACCGACGGAAAAAATAAGAAATTGGTAAAATTCCAATTTTTAGGGGTTGTTTATACCACATTGTTCAGAACAGGCTGAAATGCTAGTTTGTAAAATGCGTGATGATTTGCACCTGGCTGGGTTCGTAGATTTACAATTTATTTTATATTGGGTTGCGGTAACAAACGGGTTTTTAGGGCCGGCTAATAGTTATCCCCGTTAATGTACGTCGCTATGAAGCCCTACCGAGAAAATCGCCATTTTGTGTTTCAACCTAAATCTATTGTACTCTCAACAATATTAATTTCATATTCGAAGGAACTCGGGTGGGAAAAAATAGAAACCAAGTAAAATCTATTTGTTTTGCCGTGACTTTGCGGAGTACCATTTCCTAGAAATGGATAAACGCAAATTAACTTTGTAAAAAAAATACTATTGTGTAGAAATACGAACCGGACTTAAGCGATTAAAACACCATCTCCTTTTTTTAAATAAAATAAATATTAATCCTAAAAGACTTTTCAGGCGCAACAGGAAAACGATAGCATTCCAAAATCCGTACTCGGAATCGCCAACAGCGGGAATTTCCCACAAAAAATCTCGGAATCGATTTTTTTTGCACGAACACATTATTTGCTCAGTACTACGCATATACGAGTTTTAAAAAAATATTTTTTTTACGAGCGTATGAGACAGGAAATGTTGAGTTCGGGACACCATGAACCCATTAGGACATTTAATGGGGCACCACGACCCAAGGTTGATAACACCCACGAACTTGAGATAATTCCTTTCATACTCCGACCGCCTTTCACAAACCCGCATGTTCTTCAAATGGGTTAAGCGATTCTGTATTTCCACAGCTTTTGTTTTATCGCTTATCTGAGAAAGGGAGGTAATTTCCTCTACGTTAACCTCGTTTGATTCACCGCGACGTTCGACCTCCTGGTCATTAATATCGCTTCAATACATTACAGACGTCTATGATGAGATACAAAATGACAAAAAATTTAACCATTAGAACAGGCACAAAAGTAACTGAAGAGAAAGAGGGTCAATTGTGTTGCGTCCGTCCGTCTATTCTTCTGTCAGGGTTTAGCTTTATGACAGGAGCTAGAATTTATAAATTGTAATAATTTCACCGGATGTATTTGTATCACGTGGATCTGCCGAGATAACAACACAGTGGAAACAATAATTGAAATTAAAACTTATAAATCTCCGAAAGAAACAGGCCCGATTTATGGTACGCTTTTGTTTTCTTATCTGTGATGTCAGTTTGAAACAACAGTATACCATAAATGTCTTTACAAACATTTGTTTACTGAGGATTTTGTGGTATGTGCAATGAGGAAGCGAAAGCAGTCTTCGAATATCGCAAGAGTAAGTTCTAAAATTTATGTCTTAAAACTGTCATCGGTTGCCATACAGATATTACGTGAAGGCGATTTTCAACTTCTTCTATAAATATTAGTTAATGTAAGAATATGTCGATACGGTTGGCGGACTTCTACGTCGTAAAAACTTCGACGAAATTCTAAGAACGAAAAAAAATTCCATCTTGGAACAGATGTTGACGAATACGAGACGGGAAAAATCACGAGATTCAAACAGATAAAAAATGTCTGCAAGTTGTTTCAAGCAAACGTAAAACCATATAATTCACTAAGCCAGCCTTGGCGTAGTGGAATTCCATTCTAATGGAAAGAAAACAAAATTTAATTCAGAACAACCTGGTTTAATTCCACTTCAAAAATGTATGCAACATTACATCGTTGTATAAATGTTAAAGAGGAATAAAACCAGGTTATTCCAAATTACATTTTGTTTTTCTTTCCTGCGAACATTAAATCATGCTGCGATGTATTTTCACAAAAAAATGCAAGGTTAAATTTTCGTGGTAAAAACTGTTTACGCAAGGCAATATTTTAAAAGCCGTTGGGTACCTACTCAAATGGTTCGTGAAATTTTATCTACAACTTGTACGTCTCTTTATCTTCCCTAAGCTATGGTTAATTAAATATTTCACACTACTGAGAAGCATTTATATTGCTACTTCAATTTTATACATTTTTATCGACAAAATGAAATAACTGTATAACTAACTTTTTATGTTTCAAAGCTTTTACTTAATTTCAAAAGGGGTAGACAGCAAAGACCATTCCGCTCTTTACTCTGAAACGTAATTTATCGCCACAAAGTTTTAACTTTAGGAAAAATCAAACCCTAAAAATCACTACATCCATGTAAAATAACTAAAATTATTAACTTAGTAAATCCCCTTTCAAAACTGTGGTGTTCCTAACTCCCACATAAGTGCAGAAATAAATTACAAACTAAGAGAAATTTTTTTTAAAAACTTCTAACCGACGCCGTCGAATAGGCCAAATAAAAACTTTCGTCCGAATAAACGCGAATATAAAATTTTCAAGGTGATACGAAAACACCGCCGAATTAATAAAAAATATAATATCGCTATCCGCATTACCCTGACGGAAAGGACAAAGTTTTTTATCGCGAAAACACACAAAACTTTAATGGGATGGCGTGAATATCGATCAGACGCGAGATGAACTACAGAAGAAGAACTTGTCTGGAATTTATAGGCAAAGAATATTGACGCAATACTCTACCGGGCACTAATTTTCTCCGTAATTGGCAATCCGCAACGGGGTCAGCTGGGCGAATAGCTAGGTCCTAGATTTTCTCCCCTTTTATTAATAAACCAACCGTCAAACAAATTTAATATGCTTTTATTTCGCGTTTAATTTCGGCGTGCGGTCGGATGCCTCCATCACGTAATGGCCGACGGTGAAATTATTTTTTTATTATTTTATTTGATGTTTGTTTTGGGAGGCAACGCAAAAGGAATAACACGATAAACCTTTTTGAAGTCTTCCGATAATACGAATCAACATTTTATGAAAAATTAAACCGCGTTTGAGGCCAAGTATAAAGGCACGTGTAATGGTCTCCCGAAAAAACCAACAAGTAAATGAAGCAAAACAAACGCCACAGCGGTGGACGCGCGTGACTTAAAAATGTATAAATTTTTTTCGAAATCGAACGAAAATTTTGGCGACGTTAGTTAAGTAAAATAACGAACGATATTAATTCGTGTTTGAGGCAGATATCTGACGGAACTCCATAAGGAATATTTTTATTTTCCCATTTGCGAACCATACGGAGCACGGGTTTTCCTTGCGAAAAAAATTCGAATTCGAGATTTTGATGAGATGCACGTTTTAAACGCCCCTGAGACCAATAAAGTCTTTTATACAATTCCATCTCTGTGTATTCTGTCGTCTGCGCACGTGTCTATTAGCTAAACCAGCGGTATCCAACAGGATTGCGATGCTCACCATAAACGTGGCGAGCTGGTTACCACATTTTCCACGTGATAGAGTGCAGTATTAATGAGGAATAATTTAAAAGTACTTATGAGCAATTCTGTTGCAATTATTAATTATTCAGAAATTTATTAATATGTTATTATTTATAGTGATAAAGTTACTATTATTCGCTCAGCATTTTCATCAGCTATTGTATTCACCGACGGCATTAACATAGCACAATAGATAGGAGATTCATTTATAATTGACATTTTAACATTTGTTTTTATCACGACAAATTGTACAGGTAAATAAAAGAAAATATATATCTGACGAATAGTTTCGATTCGCCACCTGTGGTGGGTGGCGACCGTATGGGCCAACCCTGGGCTAAACCGTTCAACAGAACCCGATGAAATCTCTAGTTTATATAGGATATAACCCAAAATATGAACCGTGTTGAATTGAACCATACCACACAGCAATGGTTGTTTGTTTATTCTCGCCGTCTTTTACAAAATTTACTCAAAAATTGCTAAAAGAATTTTAATTAAAATTCCCCCAGTTATAGATCTTATGTCAAAAATGCCCAGTGAAATTACAGTATTTCGTGTTTGACGCCCAGTTACCACCAAGTCTCCATAACGTAAGGAATGACGTTATTGTATTTGTTAGAAGGGTACGGATGCTAAAAAAGCTTGCACCGATTTTTTAATATACTCACTCCTTCCCTTATGAATGAGTTTGTTGTCTAACATAGTGACTGTACAGACCTCATACTTCATGAATAATCTCCTACGATTTATATTCGAAATGTATAGCAGTACTGTGGAACAGCTATCTAGACAGAAACAGTTGCATTAACATGCTCTAACCCGATTATATATATATATATATAGAAAAACATCGAAAGAAAAACGCAAATTGAAAATCGAAACTCAATTCAAAATAACATACCTCATTAGTTACTAATTCGTCCTCATTCTTTTTCAGCTCAGGTCCGTCTGAAAAGAGTTAGCCCGACGAATAAATTGCACTTAAATTCACTGAATAACTCGAACTATAAGTTACACAGTCATAAGAAAACTTCTATAAAGGATATTACTAACTCATGCAAACAAACCAGTAAATTTTCATCGAAAAAAATAATGAATGATTCCTAAAAGGAATTAGTTTTCTACATAGCTTGAATAAAAAATAATCCCTTAAAATTTTCGGTGCTCACAATAAAAAAAATACGGATACCCTGAAGCCATACATATAAACCGGTAAATTTTCATTGAAAAATAGAATGAATGATTCCTGAAAGGAATTAGTTGTCTACATAGATTGAATAATAAGATAAACCATTAAAATTTGAGTGTTAATGATAGATTAAAAAAATCACGAGAAGAAATTGAAAATAGCCTTTTGTCGACTCGCAAAAAAAATAAAATAAATAAAACAACTGCAGTTTCGATACGCGACGCAACAAAAAAATATTCCCCAGTCTCTAACTTGGGAATTTAGGCTGCAGCAAGAACATGTCGACCGTGTTCTAAGAGATCCATTCTCGATAGGAACTTCACGTACGGAAATAAGAGATGAAAATTCGGTGAAGTTCTTTCGCGCGTTCAGTTCCGTTTCCACCGCCGGAAAAAAAAACGATCTTATGTATTTTTTTAAATTCCCGACAGAAAAACAGACGAGATTTCGCGTACATCAACCTCCGCTTTCGAGGGGGTATAACCCAATAAATAGAGGTTGAAGGAACCCCCCAACCATATTTCGCGTCTGGCTAAAGTCTGCTTACGTAACCGTTTAATTGAGCTCTTAAAAAAAAAAACAGACGAGTCATTTTCAGAGTTGCGGCGATGACATCAAAACGGATGAGAGGACCAGACGGCAGGGGGAAAGGGGGGATGGGGGGTTGGAGGAGGGAGGTGGGAGGGAGGGGCTTCCGCTAACTAAAAATAGCGCCAATCTCTTTTTCCATGCCGCGGACAAACAACGCTATAACGAGCAGCGCCACCTGATAAACGACCCGTCTCGGCGAAAACTGTTTTTTAACCCCGGCCGTCTCCAAAACATTCTGGATTAGGACGACGCTACTTGACTCAATACGAGGGGATGACGGGGAAAAATGCATCCTTAAAAACTTACGATGATCGAACCCGTGATCCCGTGCTTTTTAAATGGTGACGTTCGTGTGTCTATCGTTACCCCTTTAAATTGTCGTATATGTAATGTATGTGCGTGTATATGTACATATATGCACATATACATATATTTATACAGGGCCGGCCCGAGGATGGGCGAGCAGGGCGGCTGCCCGGGGCGTCAAAGTCTTGGGGGCTCCATCTAACTATGCATAACTTGCAAGAGAACAAACGTTGAATACCAATTAATATCGCGGAACAGGCTTGAATATTGTTGGAATTCCTTTTATTATTTGATTATCAATAAATTTTACAGAACGATGAATAAAAATGTACTTTTAAAATATCTCAACAAACATAAAAGGAAAGGGACGCTGGAGTGCTTTCTCGCCCGGGGCGATAAAATTCCTCGGGCAGCCCCTGTGTGTATATGTATATATGTATGCAGGTTCCAAACATCGAAAACATTTCAGAAGATGTCTATAGCTCAAGTAACCCAGGGGGGAACAAAAATAATTCTAGTCATTGAAAAATCCGCAACAATATTCACAGACACACTGAAAAAAATGTCTTCTTTGAACTGACAGGAATTCGAAACAATGGGGTAGGGAGCCCACAGTCAAGGGGGTCCCTACAACGAAGAAGCATTATTAAATTACTAGCGTAATCGCCCGTCGAATATGGCGGATAGGCGTGAATGAAGTATTACGCTAAAATAAAATAAAAATTAATGACACCAACTTTTATGTACACTAAAACGTAAAAAAATAAATAAAGTCCACATAATCGAATGTTCCAGAAAGTAACAATAGTCATGAGCATATAAAAGTTGTTTGGCATACACACACACACATATACACACACACATACATATATATATATGTGTTGGAATTCCTTTTATTATTTGATTATCAATAAATTTTACAGAACGATGAATAAAAATGTACTTTTAAAATATCTCAACAAACATATATATATATATATATATATATATATATATATATATATATATATATATATATATATGTAAATGAAGATATATTCGTTAAACATACAAAATAATTCAATAAGAATTTGTTGCATAAATATAAATAACCTAATATACAATCATAGATATTCAGATTGTAATGAACTTTTATGTGCTTGTTTTCTAGCATCTATAAATCTGTTCCTTGTCAACCGAATTACTGTTGCTTCAATGTGACTCATTAGCTCTATGCCTCGTTTTAACAATTGCAGTTGTCATGACGATGAATTGAATAAATGTGTAAAAAAGTAGAAAAACGTAATTTTTGGCATTTTTAGAAAGAGATTTGAACTTCTACATTATGGAAATTAACTTCCTTAGTTTTATCGGCATAACTGTGAAAATCTCGCGTCGATTTCTCATTTATAAAATACTTTTAAAATGCTAAATAAAAAAGGCTTGTTCACTTCGTGTCAGGTCTGTCCATGTTATTCAAATGAAGAAACGATATGCTCTTGGAGTCGAACCCAGGATTACTATGTACACGGCGAGCAGTTTCAAATTGAAAAGCCAACTGATTCCTGAAATTTTGATCGAAAAAGATTGAAAAGCTCTTAGGTTATAGGCGATTTTCCTTATTCTCCCATCTAACTCCGTATAGCGTGACACCGTTAAAGAATAAGACCATTATCTTTCATATAGTTTTCCAATTCTGTCTTTCTTCCTGTGTATAACGCTCTTAGAATCTTTCAATATCTCAGCACTGGAAGCAGCTAGAGATATGAAATTTGGTGTGGTCTTAGATGACCACACTAACTCCTAGAAAATGTTATTACTTTTACACAAAGAGTCCTTGGTTCGACTACAGATATCCTTTCGTATTTCCATTTAAAATCACGGGGATTTTGACCGTGCAGACATTTTTTCTTTAGCTCGTTAAAATGAATCTTCAAACAAAAACTAAAAGACGAACGAAATTCTAAATTATTTTATTGTAGTGGTATTTTATTGTATTGTATAACATTTTAAAAATACGTGAAAGTGCGTATTTTTTGTGATTTTAACGCTTAATCTAGCGTGAGTTGCTATGCAACCTGTATTGTTTTGTTATTAATTAATAATCAAGTCACTACAATCTTCCAAGGCTTATTTTTCTTGAAAGCAAGCAAGGAGAAGTGTATTGTGTTATCAATTAGAATAACCTAATTAAAGCATTTTAACCAAAAGTAAAGTGCACAAAGTGTCATCTATTATTACGATATTAACGTAAATATTATATATTAATTAATTTTAGTGTTTTCAGTACGCTATAATTTTTAATGTTACCCGTCATATGACGGGTTATTATTCTAGTGAAATAAGATTTGCTGTTTTGATACAGTAAAATTTTCACTCGCTGTTTCCGCAAATTATTTTTTAACTGTCCAAACTCGTAGTTCGGGACATCTCCGATGTCATCGTAAATTTTCCACTTGGCGGGAGAGTGTAACATTCAATTGATTTCAATTATCTCAATATTTCTGGCGAGACGCGTCCAAATAATTGAAAATTATTCGCTACCATCGCATCACACTGAAAGCTGCATAGTCTTGCTCCTATCGATGGACAAGAAGTTAGTTTCTCACTGAAAGATTGATATTTGTTTTAATGAAAAATAATTATACGATGCATCAAAAAGAGTTTTGCACCGGGTCTCCGAAAAAGTTTGCTAAGCCACTTATTCTATATTTAGAAATTGGTTATTCATCTGATCATACAACGGTTACACGAAATATATGAGCATTTCAGGGACAAATTATTCGTCCTCAATGGTAACGCTCATCTGACTTTTGCAGAAGAGCGGGTATATTCCCTGCAGCTCAACCCCAGACTCACGGACCGCATTCAGCCACGTATAGGCGAGCATATGCTTATCTTTTACTTTCTCCATATACCTAGTATAAAGTATTGTTTTCATGAAAAAAATCGACTTCGAGATTTCAATGGAAATACATGTTTTGAGGTCCCTAGAACACGTTTAGACTATTTTCGGAAAGATGTGTGTGTGTGAGTGATTGTGGTCGCTCTAATTCGAAAGGTACTTGACATATCGTTACCAAATTTCATATATAACACTTTCGTATGAACACAAAGACCTCGGAGGTCGAGATTTATTCGAAACCCGATTCAGTTTTTGCGATATTTCTCCGTTAAAACATCATTATTGTATACACGACTCGATACAAAGGTTATAGAGAATGTAAGTTTCTACAACTTTTATTTGAAAGAATTTTCCATAGCAGTTATTGGGATATGAGGAAACAGGTGAAAAAATCTGCCATGACCGGGAATCGAACCCGGGCCTTCCACTTGCCGGGCGGATATTCTACCACTGAACTACCGTGGCAGACTAATTCTCCTGTTTCAGAACGGGAATATTTTCTTAGGTTGGGACCAAGCTAGCTATGCTAGTATCAATCCCGGTCATGGCAGATTTTTTCACCTGTTTCCTCATCTCCCATCATAACAGCTTATGCCTGTCGCATAAGGATCTTCAGATCATCCTTTCTATCAATTTATAGCAGTTATTGTTTAGGAATTATTTATAAATAATCGGTTTTTACGGTTTCCGTCAAATATCTCCTTAAAAACGTCGTTATTGGTAATCTTCGTGAGGACCAAAGTTGTAGAGAATAATATTTCTTCCAAGTTTTGTTTGAAACAAATTTCGTAGAACCATCCATTTAGGAGATATTTTGCTTGTTCTTAATTTAGAGTATACAGCGCCACCACCATGTAGCAGTGAATTCTGTAAACATATTCAAAATATAATTTACGGAAATAAGGACGACTATTCTTCTACGATACGAAATAATAATTTTGCCTCGTAATGCTATTCATAAAATTAAATATCTATACCCCAAATATGGAGAAAGCCATGTGTTGGACACAGATTTTTTAACATCCTTTTATAATGCAGCGAAGTGATGAATAAATACCCAAAAAAATAATAAAACTCGAGACTGAAAGGTAAACTTTATTCGGCATCCTAATCCAATACCCTGGGGCATAGTCAGCCCCATATGGAAACATTGATAAATAAAGCGCCAATATTTTTTTACAAAGAATATCCCATAAGTCGCTTAGCAAATAATATCTTATTTATCTACCGCAAAAAAATCTGCATGCTCACGACAGACAAAACGAGAAAGAAAACAGCGTGGGATGGAAAATAAGCGTCTCACACTCCATGGTTAAAAGATTGCTGCTTCCTTTAATCTATTTATTGTCACTAATAGGTGAGATAGTCATCTCAATCAATCAAATATAAATACTCGACGATCCTATTTGAAGTGCAAACATTAAACGAAATAGATAACTCGAACACAATTAAGTAGATAACGACCAAACAAGTTTTAGCTTTCTACCACTATATATATATTCTTCTAAAATGGATAATAGCTGTAAGCACGACACTTTTAACTAGAGGAAGCAAATGATACCCATAAAAACGGCACTCTCTTATATCTTCAAGTGTTCTTTCGATAATGCAATCAACTGAGATAAAATTCTATCAGTCAAACATACGAAAAATGCAATATAAAGGTAAATCAATCGTTTATATACGAGCCCTCTTATCGTCATAAAGGCAGAAATGAAAACTATAGCATTTATTTACTGTAACATTTACTAAAATAATTATTGCGGTGCCATGTACTAATGCATAACGCTTCACTGTTGTTAACAGTTCTGCAACACATTTAATACTACAATTTTCTATCATAAAGTGTAAAGTTTTTGACTTTCCATACGTGAATTTTACCGCCTATCATATTTTAAAGCCAGAATTCGGAAAGTGATTTACGTGACTTACAGCCGGTGTTACATGTCTGATCCTGGAACTTCTCGAAACCTTCCAGAAGCATTCGAAAATTTCTTTTAACGCATTTTCAGAACTTCCCTCGAAACTCCGGAACTTTCTAGAGCCCTTTTGCCCGTTTACGATTTTTTAGAACATTGCGGATACTTGTATGTCGAAAAAGTAACGCCTTTCTTTCGAAGCTCAGACCGGCGAGCCGACGTAATAGGAAAACAACGAAACTATTCCCCTAAAATAGGGCTTCCCAACCTTTGTTAGGTTAGGTCACATTTCAGTTCAGACATACATACTGAGGTACAGCAAACATTAATACGGCATCACCTATGATTACTTGTATTTACGGTCACCAAATTGGAATATGAAAGAAGCCAACCACGTTCGAGTCTCATTTTAATTAACTTCGGCCGATAAGTTCCCATAAAAATCTTCATGACGAGGTTTATATTAAATTAGCGCTTAATATGGTTTCGTACAGCAGGTTGGAGACGGTAGAAAATAATTTCCAGACAAAATATAACACTCGCAAAGGATAGTTGGTTTTACGTTTGAAATTTTTACGTATGTGTACCCAAAAATTTGTCGCGCATACGTACTCTTCTTTGTAAACACGTGCCAAACGCAGTTTACTTATATCTTTATACCTCGTAACTATGAATAAAATTGTCAATTATTATTGCATTTTTACATCTACAGTTCTCTTTAGAACATTTCGGAAATAGCGTTAACAGAGCAAATTATTTCCATCTCCAAACGCGGCCACCAACCTGTTAATATGTTTATTAAAACGCGCAATTAATAAAATGAAAGTTTGATATTTAACATTTGGAAAAAATGTTTCTGAAATAGGCCGTCATTCCAGTTTTAACGTGACACGGCTAAATTTCGGGAGAAACTTTCGGACTTACGCGGTGCAGTAGTTGGGAAATTGTGCTCCAAGATATAGAAGATAATAAAAAATTCAAGGTATTTTGCACATTTACATTACATTCATGCTCTTGGTGACTTTTCGTAGCTCTTTATCATGATATGTGAAGATTTCTTGGTCTGTATAATGCCGTGCTGTCCCTTTCTAAATGATGAAATGTTACTCGGCTTTATGAAACGTTCCGAATCTAAGTAAAATGATGAAAAAATCTCAACACCGAGAAATACTTTCATTTATTTTAAAAATTTTAAGTTAATGTGCATAACATATATTGGTACTTCAATGCATAAAATACTGAATTTAAAAAATCGACCGCCGATACCGGTTAATAGCTAATAAAAAATAAATGTTTACTAAAAATGAGAATGATACAGATTCTGAGTCATAATTACGCAAGTATAGTAAATAAAATAATAAATATAATAATACCGACGCACACATAAGTACTCGAAATTCATCGAGAAAAATCGATCGTTTATCTTGCGGAGAAGAAACATTTCACGGTTTCCGCAAAACGATGCATTCTTTACTGCCCTAGGACAATAAAATACAGCCAATCGACATTTAAAAGCACAACCGAAGTTCTATCACGTGAATCTCAGATTCTGTTTTTAAAATTCGATTTATGAACTAGGTGTCTGGACTGTAAAGCGAGAAACAATCGAGATATCGAAAAAAAATCGATACGTAGCATTTCGATACATCGAAATATAATCGCTTGCGTCCCAAAACCGACGGGACTGGGTCTATAAATGACCCAAGGCATGCGAACGGATGTGTACTAATTGAAAACGCGCTCCATGTGAGATCGATCGATGGAGTTTAATAAAAATAACTGACGGAAGGGAGAGCCATGAACGATTTTCGCAGACTCGAGGGGGAAAAAACGAAGTTTTCGAAAAGTGTGTAGGCCTTCCATGCCAGACACGCTAGAGACTATGCCCCTTATGTTTCCCATAAAACTTTTCTTCTACAATCGCATCCTTTTATTCAAAGCTAGCGATACAAAGAGAGGTTACGGAGAAGAATCGCCGTCACTTTGTGGAGTTTATCGGAGATAACCTATGTCCTCAATACTGCCGTCCATTGATAGGGTTGAGTTGGGAGACGAGGAGAAAAAAGTTTTACAGACAGACTGGGATTGCGGCGGAGAGAAATGAATGAAACCGAGTTGACTTCAAAATGTTTTGCGAGACGCAATTCATGGATAAACGTCAACAACATCTCCATATCCCATTCTGCGTCCCTCAAAACTCTTTTTTTTTTGGTGCCACGTTATCTCTTTGGTCTCTAATATTTGGCGCATGGAGATTAAAAAAATAAATCACGAAACGGAGAACAAAATTCAAGCAGAATGCCTACAACTGAACCTCATCTAGGTCGAAATTTCCGATTATCATTTCCATAAGCTAAATCGAATTTCTAGACTATTAATTAAAAAAAAACTCCTATTTATTTTTGACATTCCCTTTAGTTTTGAGTCGTGTAATACCGATCGTACTACCTCTAATAAGCGACTGGTTGAGAAATTCGAATGGTCTGGAACATTTCATTAAAAAAAGCTATTCGAGTTCCATTCCGTCCTTTATTTTTCATTATCCGCTTGCTTTGTTTTCGAGTAACTACGCAGCGACGGCATGAAGCCTTGATCTGGAATTTATCGATTCGTACACGTGACGTCATTTGGCCGATGAAAAGTAAATTGAATCGCCATGGACAACTATCATCTCATATCAACAACGAAATTTGATTTATCTAAATTTTTATCGTGCCTTCGTTTTGTTGAAAGACTAATTTTTTTGAGAGTGGCACAGCCGTCTCTCCCCAAAAGGCTTACAAATATGTTAAAATACAAATAATAACAAATTAATTTTCAATAAAATCCGCTCCGCAGTACTGCAAACGTGAGAATAATGAATAGTTCGACTATGTATTTCAATAGATTAATTTCCATTAAGTGAAATGCTCTTATAATTAATGATAACAATTAACAATTAGAAAAAAGTTCAACGAAATTCATTTTAAGTCGCTGATTTTTCGGAGAAACAGAAATGAAGTTATTTTTTACCATAACACCCATTCTTTTTACTTTGCAGTGTAATGCCATGTTTTTCTGCTTTAAATCCTGCAAAATTGTACTAATCTATAAAAAAAATTGCGAGGCAGTCACTTAAAATCCTCTTATAAAGACACACTTTCCTCGTCCAAATGTCAAAACCAATCTCTGACAACGAGACGGGTTCAAATTCTATGACGTCCATAAAAGATTTTGTCTCGTATTTTTATTTAATTCTTCACGCCCATTGGTTCGTTGTCCTTTCAAACCGAAGCTGGATTAGCGTAAAAACCCAAACAAACAGAAAATCTTTAATTCATCAAAAGCTTTTGATAAGTAGGAATTCAACTCTACATATAATCGGAATGATTTTACACATGAATATCAAATCGTTTCGCCGATCAAAGACGATCTGATTGACAATTTTCTAGAAAACGCATGACGAGATTTCTTTCGAAATGATAGGGTATTTTTACTTTCTATAGCGACAAAAATACACATAAATTACATTATTGATAACTTTACAACGAAATACTCAAAGCTCCAAGTATATGTAAAAATATTTAATAACTACAAGTGCAGTCTTCCCTTGATTTACACGGTAGTTACGTCCCTGAAATATGCCGCGTATATTAAAACAGTGTAAAAAATACCTAAGGCTTATAGATAAAACAGGCTTAGGTTCTACGCTCACAAAATTACATAGTATAATCAATCATAATTCTTAGAAAATAATATTAATTTATAAAACTTCAAACTGAATTAAAGTAAACTACAAGTAAACATTAAATGCCGACATAAGCTTGCTTAATGTTGATCTAAGCTTTCCTCTTCACAATTTAGTAATTATAATATTTATTTACAAATCATGAAATTTTTGGAATATTCAAAGTCAAACAAATATCTATATCACATTAAATTATAATAACTTATAACTTACCTTTAATGTTGAAAATCAGGGGAGTCGCAATCGGATGCTCCATCGTGTAAGAGTGAATCTGTTCCGTCCAAATCAAATAAAGGTCGCAATTAGCTGACCGTGTAAGAGTAAAACCGTGTACAAATATACCGGGTAAATCGAGGGAAGACCGTATAAAAATCACTCATGTGAGCACCATGCTTCGATATTGAGTTGTTATTTATATTTCATATTTTTATCGACAGTATCTCATTAACGATATATACGGATTTACCCAGCAAAAAGAATGACAATAATGGTGTTAAACAAACGTACACCAAAATCCAAACTTAGCGAATTCTTACAAATACTATACAACCTCGTTTCGCTGTGTATAATCATTTATTCGTACATATAAACATTAATTTCCGGCGTATCACAAAGCATACCGAAAATAAATTCGTATAACAAACAAAACGCATACAAATATTTGCAGATTCTGACAGTATGCAGCAAAACAACGAGGAAATTGATAAGATAATGTATTTTTTTGGAAATACAGGAGGAATGTCAATATCACAGCTCTGGATACTTAGCGTTTGTCAGGAAATTCATGACGCACATCTCTTTCGCAAGCTAATCCATGAAACTTTCTTAAGAGGGTTAAACAAGGTCGATAGTCGGCCTTGGAAATGGAATATCAGTATCAGACTCCCAGTTTACGATAACATAGTGGATTTGAATACCGCTGTGTGGACCTGCATTATCTTAGGTTATATAAACGCATGGGTAAAAAAATAGATGATTAGGTGGTTTGGTAACTTTTAGCTAAACCATTATTCAGATCTTGTTTTACAAATGTTATCATCTATGTGAACAACTTTTAATTACCTGGCCCTTTGGGACCTTTCCATTCAAAGCGCTATTTTTACTTGCTCTATTTTAATTTTATTTGAATAGTAAATTTAAAGTTATTGTTATCCGATATAATATCTAGGTAACTGCAGCATTTAAAGTTAGAATGAACCAGATCTTATTTATTACAAGACCGCTAATGCCGGTTACCCGGTATATGAACTACGCATATAATTTTTTAAATCTTTTTGTGGTTACTGGGCTTAACGACCATCAAATGGATCGAAACCACGGGGTGGGCTCGGTTATTCATTTTTGAACATTTTCATTTTTTATATTAAAGATAGTAAAAAAAATCCCTAATTAAAAATTCAGAGATTACCCCTCGTGTTCTTTCTCTTCTCATCCTCAGATAAACTGTATTTATATTATTGGCCGAGCGGAAATGATGGCCATAAATCCTGAAATATCGCGTCCAACATTTCCCATCAAGCAGTTCGGAAATATACTATATGGATCGTATACACCAGGCCTGAGAAACTCAAATCACTCAATGGGCCAATTTTAAGAACAAATTTTTAAAAACTTGATTTTTCATAACAACAAAATTTATTCACTGATTTTCTAATTTAATATCTTCCGAGGAGCCACGAGATTTATTCTTCGCGAAATTCGTTTTATAAAAAATCTGATGTGGCCAACACACGACTTTCTCCATATTTGGGGTATAGATATTTAAATTATTATGAATAATATTACTAGGCAAAATTATTATTTCGTATCATAAAAGAAGACTCGTCCTTGTTGCCGTAAATTACGTATATTTTGAATGATTACAGAATTCACCGCTACATGGTGTTGGCACTGTATACTGCAAATTAAGAAAAAGCAAAATATCTCCGAAATGGATGGTTCTACGAAAATTAGTTTCAAACAAAACTTGGAAGAAATATTATTCTCTACAACTTTGGTCCTTACGAAGATTACCAATAACGATGTTTTTAAGGAGAGATATAACGGAAACCGAAAAACCTGTTATTTATAAATAACTCCTAAACAATAACTCCCATAGAAAATTGTTTCAAATGAAAGTTGTAGGAAATTACATTCTCTATAACTTGTGTGTAGAATTGTAAATACAAAAATGATATTTTAACCAAGAAATATCGCAAAAACCGAATCGGGTTTCGAATAAACCTCGACTTCCGGTTATCCGTTATTGTCCAAAAACTAATCAGTTCTTTGTGCTCATGTAAGAGTGTTAGATATGAAGTTTGGTAACGATATGGCACGTACTTTTTGAGTTAGAGCGCCCACACTAACATACGCACACGTACACACACACACAGACATCATTCCGAAAATAGTCTAAACGTGTTCTAGGGACCTCAAAACATGTATTTCCGTTGAAATCTCGAAGTCGAATTTTTTCATGAATACAATACTTTCCCATTACTACGTATGGAGAAAGTAAAAAGGGACTCGAAGCGAAGTACTCCCAAAAGCACCGACTATTTTTGCAGCATGATTTCTCTAGTTTGGGAATTTTGATTCTTCAGCGTATTTGTTGTAAAATTTAACTATATCATTCTTCTTTTCAAAAATGAATTTTAATTCAGTATTACATTGCAAATCAATTATCTCCAGCTGCAATAGTGCTGGTGCTATGCTTGCATCCACGTCAATCGAAAATAGACGATTTGCAAGAGATGGGCCACTTTTGCGTGGAAAACCATAAGAAGTTTGTGGGCCGCAAAAAAAATCGGAATGGGCCGAAGGCGGCCCGCGGGTTGCACAGGCCTGGCGTACACTAATACCGGAATAGGCTAACCAGAAAGGCAGTTATTATATTAAGCGTAGTAGCGCACTAATATTTCAATCACAGCCGGAATCGGGGCATAAACAGCTAGATTACATTCACCACTCTTGGCCTGCACTAAGCCCAAAAACACCTTCAGTCAAACATCGCTCAAAGAATCCGTTACAACCGAGACACTTTTGGAATTCGGTTTTACAAATTCTCCAGACATAACCAGCCATTCCACGGAACCTATTTTTACCCGCCTGCGGTCATTAATTTCGCAACTACCGGATAAGATCACGCGACACGCACACACACAAGCCAGACGCGAGTATGCTGACAATATTTTCGAAGATCTTAAACTTGGTTCCGGAGACACATCCTAATGGCGTTATGGTCGCGCGCTTCGCCTTGGTAACGAGTTCCACAACCAAAGCTACACGTTAAGTGAGGGAGCGTGTTTCGGCTTTAGGAAGAGACGTTGAATGTTGAAGTTGGGAGTGAAGAGGTGAGAGAGAATTTGGAGGGATATGGGAAGGAAAGGATGCGGAGGGGGAGGGAGAAAGCAGAGAATGGAGAGGAGAAGGGGGAAGGAAGAGTGAAGGGGGAAAAAGGATGAAGAGGGGGAGGATAAGGGGAAGGGAAGAGAAAGGGAAGATGGGGGAAAGGATGTGGAGGAGGGAGAAAGCAGAGTGGGGGGAGAAAATGGAGGTGGGAGATAAGGGGGGGATGGGGGAAATAAAGGATAAGGAGGGGGAGAAAGCAGAGTGGGTAGGAGTAGAGGGAGGGAAGAGGGAGAGGGGACGGAAGAAAGGAAGAGACAGACAGACAAACGACTTTATTAGGACGGAATTGAGACTATATTATAGTCCCTTCTTACATTTAACCCTGCGTGGACAATTACAAATGAGAATAAAAGAGAGGGGAAAGGAAGGATAAAGAGGAGCAGTGGAGGATAAAGCAATGAGGAGAAGGTTGTGAGGGAAGAGGGGAGGAAAAGAAAGGATAAAGAGGGGGAGGGAGAAAGCAGTGAGTGGGGAGAGGGAAGAGGAACGCGAGGGGATGGGGGATATAAAGGATAAGGAGGGAGAGAAAGCATAGTAGGAGTAAGGGGAGAGGGAGAGGGTGTGGGAAAGAAAGAACACAGATGAGGAGGGGTAAAGAGGAGAAAGCAGAGAATGAGGAGGGGTAGGGGAGAGGGAAGAGAGGATGGGGTTGGGATAAAGAAATGGTAGAGGAGAAAAGAAAGACGTGGTGGATGGAAAGGGGAAAAGGAGATAGGAAAGGAAAAAAGGGAAAAGAGAAGGGATAAAGAGGAAGGGGAAAGAAAAGGGGGAAAGGGAACGCGAAGAGGAAAATGTGAAAGAGAATCGGATAAACGAAAGGGAAAGGGGGAGGGAGAAGGGGGGAGGGAGAAGGGGGGAGGGAGAAAGGGGGAGGGAGAAAGGGGGGAGGGAGAGGAGTAAAGGAGGACTGGAGGAGAAGAGAAAGGGGAGGGGAAAGGAGAAAGGGATGCAGGGAATTGCAGAGAAGGGGAAGAAGAGGGAAAGAGGGGGTAAGGGAACGAGACATGTGGAGTAAGAAAGAGGGTAAAAAAAGGAAGGGGGGGGAGGAATGGGGTGACGGGAGGAAGAAAATAAGATGGAAAGAGATTGGATACAGGAAGAATAGGAGTAGTACTTAGGTTTTTTAGGTGCGTCAACAGCTAGGGTTATTTTGCACCGTCAAATTCTCTTAGAGAAAATCAACATACATCACAACATCCATGCCCGAAGCGGGATTCGAACCCGCGACCTTTGTGTTAGAAGGCAGGCGCACTGCCTACCAGTCTAACCCGGCCGGCAGGAAGAATAGGAGGATTAAAGGGAAGACAGAGGAGAATGTAGGGTAAAGGGGAGGAGATGAGAGTGTAAGGCCAGGAGGGACAACAGGGGGAGGAGAGAGAGAAAAGAGGCGAAGGAGGAGGGGGAAGGGGGGAGAGAGGGGGGAGAGAGAGAGAGGAGACGTCGAAACCTTTGGGGACAAGTGGGAGACAAGCTGTTCGGAGGAAACGAACCGCGTAATTAGGCGACGGAAAAAAATTCGAATCGCCCGATCGGTCGCGATAATACCACCGTCTTCGGCGTAACCGCATTAACCCGATCACGACGTCGTTGCACCGATAACCGCCCGATCACCCGGATGATTCGAATTCCCCGCTCTCGATTATTCGTTTGCGCGTGTAATTAAACGGGCGGCCCCGAATAATCGACCGAGTAATCGAATGAACTTGGCGGTATGGAGATGAAACGGAGTGATGCGAGGTGAATAAAATAGGTAATGGAAAAAGTGAACGTGGGAGAGGCGCCTTACGTTGCGAAATTAAGGCAAATCCTTAAGGCTCATTGTTTTTCAAGAATAAAAGTCGCGATAAAAAATTAATGGTAAGTTTTTATATCCGTCCCGGATGATTCACGGATGCCAAATGAGATAAACATTTCCTCTCCGTTAGTGGCGGAAAACAATATGAGTCACTGATACGTATAATTTTCCTGGTTTCGATAGAATTGTATCCTTACGTGAAGTTTTATCTGAATACCACCGTTCCTCTTATTCTAGGGCAGTGATGGCGAACCTTCTATTGTCCGCGCGCCAATATTGCTGAAATTGTCGAATATTTTCCGCCTCGCGTGCCACAAGAAAGTCCTTGATTTTCTTTGCGTGCCAACTAAATTAAATTCGTGCTCAAGACATAAGAGACTGAAATTTGTAACCATAAAACTAATGTTTACAATAATATATAAATAACACAAATGTTTTTTCGGTACTATAATTAGTACGATAAATTCTTTGATTGGTATTCACCTTTCGTTGGCGTGCCAACCAAAATCGTCTTGCGTGCCACTTATGGCAAGCGTGCCATAGGTTCGCCATCACTGTTCTAGGGCTTCCCAAAGTTTTACCCGCGAACTTACACCATGAGGCCCGCGACCATTTTATATATTTTACGTAACATACATAACAGAGGTGCCCAAACTACGGCCCGCCATGAATTTAATTAATAAAGGAAACAATTTAGCATGTATTGAAAATAGAATATTATAACAACAATATATTTTGTCTTTACCCCTCTATTCCTATAATAAATACATTTAAAATAAATAAGGTTATACTGACTCACACCTAAACCATTTAGTATTCTTCAATTATTCTTTAACTCTACTTTCCATTGTGTCTGGTCCACAATGGGTGCAAAAATGGCTTAGGTGGCCCACAATCCACTGCCTTATATTAAGGAGCGTAGGTTTGAGTTCCCCGGTGGACGTGGGATATTGCGCCCATAATTTTTAACGATATTAGAGTGTGATAGAAATTAATGAACCGACGACATAAATGATTCAATTAACGATCTAATTAACATACACATTTATGAATGCAAGAAACCCTAAAGAAATCAAATTATCTTCGACAACGTGGCAAGAGGTCATGCACCCATGACACAATTACGCCACGCACGGAATTGGCGAAAACTGACATTATCTGAAATGAAAACATTAAAAAATTGAGATATTAGTTAAGTATTTTATGTCTTAGAATAGGTTATGAAAAGGCGTTTTCTCTCGTTGATTTTCACTAAAATTGCTACAATGATTTTGATTAAAATTAATCCATTTTATTGATAACATTAATAATCTTCTTATTAAATAATGAGCTACGTCACGTATAATTGCGTCTCGCTCAACTATATCTATTATCATCGACGGTATAAGATCCAGGGGCGTATACAATATATAACGCTGAGAGAGATAACCACATTTTAGAGGGGAGAGACAGAGGGAGAGAGAATGGGAGGTGTTTTAATTTAAATTAATATTTTATTCGGGCACACCCGTTATTTTTGATGGGCAATTACACCAGTAATTCATAATTATATGACTCAACCCCTCTATATAATTTGCTTGGTTATGCATTAATGATAAGTCGGTGTTTTCATTGGTTGCATTGCAAGTCAATCAGGGTTCGGGACATAGCTTATGCCAGTGACGCTCGACTGCAACGCCGTTTCTAAGGCGTGGAAGAAACGCGAACTAATAGACTATATGTGATGATATAATTCGAAGTTATTTACCGCTAGAATTCTTATAGTAATTCATAATTTATATG
Source organism: Uropetala carovei (assembly GCA_036926305.1). NCBI lineage: Eukaryota > Metazoa > Arthropoda > Insecta > Odonata > Petaluridae > Uropetala > Uropetala carovei. The sequence continues at coordinate 11,492,741 of JAXCHB010000043.1, forward strand.
AATAAAAAATAATAACAATATAGCACCTGTTGATATTAAGATACATATACTATTGAATTTTACGCCCAGGTACGGCCAATCTTTCTCCACTTCTCTGACGTCACGCAACGAGTCTCGTACACTGTCTACTATCGCCCCCATATATACACTCCTGCCTGTCATCGACCCATTGAGTGACCCCCTTGAAGCAGCACTGTTGCTACGAGACGAAAGGCGGGGAAATATTTTCTTTGGGTAAATACGTTTTAATGCAACCCAATGTTTCCCAAATGGGGCGACGAGGCACGTTGGGGTGCGGCAGCCTATTATCAGGGGTACGACGGAAAACTTCTTTGAGCAAATAATTGAACGGATAGGAAATGTTGATAAGTTATGATGGTGATGAATGTTTACTCCAAAAAATTGTTAATGATGTCGTACCAAAATATGCACGCGTCCAAACGTTTTGATACAAATGTACAACCTTGTTTCAAAGCGGGGCTCCGCGAATTTCTTATCTTTGAAAGGGCCTACAAAAATTTCTGGGAAACGCTGAAGTAACCGAGGGCGTTGTTTGTACAAGAGGTGTAAAGACATGTCAAAGTTCATGCAATGCGTGTTGCTTCGATTTCTTTTCCTACTCTTTTAAGTTTTAAAGAGTGCTCGAATGGTGTGATTGCTTCACGTTCACGGCGAGAAGAACGTTTGACACGGGAAGAATTTAGGTCACCGCAGATTCTGTAGTTTTGGAATATTTTTTTTCAAATGAGTTAACCTTTCACTCGGGTCATTTACTGCAATTTATTATGGGTGGTTCGATTACTCCTTTCTAAAGCTGAGAAATAGACGAGTCATTTATGGCCACGTCCATTTCCGACTTACTTTTTCCTTTCAAGTTATTAATATCGGATAAGTAGCTAATACCATCGCGCTTCGCGAGATAATTCATCCAATGTATCACTGTAGGTGCATCCTAAAGTTTTTAACCGCAAAACTAATGGAAACGGTAACATTCTGGACGATAAAGGGTAAAATAAGTAATAAAAATAAAAAATGATTGAGTTTTTTTCAGTATGTGCTCTGAAACGCAGTACGCGACCATTAGGTACCATTAATTTCCAAGCTAAATAAGCTAACTCAGCTCATGTTTGGTGTCGAATAAATGGCAGAGGCATGACACAGCTGAGCCATATCCTCATTTAAGCAAATTAGTGTAATCATCCTGAGCAGGTATAAAAACCGAACTTTGACTCGAATATAAACCGTTACTCTCGACCCTCCGTGAAACACAATAATTAATGGCAGATATTTATTAGTTGAAATGTGCAGGACCTTAACTCATCCACTCATGGATATAAGGGTAAATTATCATCGGTGGCAATCTTCGCAAAAACTTTTCACTTTATTATTTTTTTAATTCAGCCCTAAAAAAATATTCAAATCATCCACGTTATCGTTCATTTCGAACGAATGAAAAAATCGTCCTAGGACATCGAACTGGTATGAAAAAATAATACAGGTTAGATATACATCAACACTCAAAGTTTACCGATTCAATTTAGTTATCATCAACCCCTCTATATAATTTTCTTGGTTATGCGTGATGGTGTAATGCTCAGTTGGCGTTTTCATTGGTTGAATGGCAAGTCAATCAGGGTTCGGGACATCACTTATGTCAGTGACGATTGACTCCAGCGCCGTTTCTAAGACGTGGAAGAATCGCGAACTAATAGAATATATGTAATGATATAATTCGAAGTTATTTTCCGCTAGAATTTTGAAAAGATTTGTGATATTTGTAAGATATGAAAAAAATGTTTATAAGAATAATAAGTACGAGATTTTAAGTTAAATATATATATTCCTTCCCGTCATATTGACTGGCTTATAAACTACTAATTTTTTATAATTAAAACGGAATAAAAATACACACGGAATTATTCCGTCTTTCTACCCAGCCTGCTCCGTTTCTCTACCACGTATGCAGTTGGTTTTCAACTTCGACACACCTCAGAAGATTGCTGAAGTGAGAGAGAGGGAGAGGAGGAGAGAAAACAACACCACTCCGTCCTTCGAAAAGGACATTAAGGCATATGACCCCTCAGTGCGTTTCGTAATACATAGTTGGTTTTTAAAGGCGACACCGGGTTTCAGCGACACCCTCCTCGATGGTATTTCGTGAGTGGAATTTCCACTTGAAGCGTCTACCAAGTTTTTCTGTTTGACTGCATAACCGTGAAAATGACCGAACTTCTTATTTCGTGCACAGGAGAGGAAAATAAATTTAGCAGATCATAGAAAAGCTAAGGGGGGACTATACTATTTAAACAACTTGAGGAAATAATTATCGATCGAGGAAATATAATTTTAAAATTGGAGCTTCGTTTGCTGACGCAATATGAAACAGCGCGTTTTATTTATCGAGGTTTATTTACAATTGTAAACATAAAATTCTTTATAAATGTAGTAATATAATTATATGACATCAAGTAATTTATTCAATAATTAATTTAAAATTTTGAAAGCACCACCTGCCACCCACCGATTTTCCCAAAACAATTCTCTGACAGCCTAACAAATGGTATCTAAGATCACATACAACCTGCAAATTTGAGTCTTCTATCTCTTAACGTTTACATGCTATTTTAATTTAATCGATTGCACAGAAGGACAGAGAGAGCAAAAAAAGAAGCGCGTTTATAAAATAAAACGCGCTAAAAATGAACAATTCAACGACACCGGGAATATTACCAACAAGTTAGCTTAAGATTCAACACGTAAATACGGCTGAGTAACTAGATGTTTTTGCGCCAGGGGCCGGGTTTCGTCAATTGCGCCCCGTAATGGCGTAATTGGGACGGGGTGAGAGCCCTATTCTGCGCCCCCTTCCTGACTGCTCCGGGAGCAGCTGCCCCACTCTCACCGCCCGAGTTACGCCACAGCGTAAATATGTACGCGCAGTACACGGAACCGTTCAGAAAACACAATCTCGGTAAAAATGACTGAAAAGACTTTGAATTGATATAAACCTTTAGCGTTCATTAGCGTCGGGAGAGGTTATGCATTCAAATCATGTCAGACAAATTAGTAAAATGTTTCGCGCCTAAAACGTTAGAACGTCACCTCCCAAATTGAAAAATATGACGCGATTTTCAAATGGTTGGCCCCCACATCAAGCTCCCGGAGAAGCAAGGAACCACAATTAACAAGTGGTGACGCAGGCCACGAACAGAAATTCCCTAAATTTTCAGCCGTCAGATGGAAATCTGTCAAATGTCTAATTGAAAAACACATCAATGACACAAAACTTATAACTGATCAGGCATTCAAAAGTGAAAATATTGCAGAGAAATTGAGGAGCGTGGACAAACTTTGGATGTTTAAGTGTAAATATAATTAGTATACATAATAAGTACTGATTCGAGAAGTTAGTAATTTCCATTACACGCTTCACCGTTTAAACGTACTTTGAACGGTAGCCATCGTCGGCGAATTCAGAGGAATCGATTTTTCGTGAAGAGATATACATTTTCATCTATCATACCTTTAATGTTAAACTGTCTTGATCCATGATACCGATAATATACGAGTATACTAGGGTCACCGAGATCTTAGAAGTGATCAGTTTTGACTTTTTACGGAATTTTTCTTTCTTACGCATTCAAAAATCTCGGAGGTCTTAGTTAGCTTATAAATACTACAGAGGGGATCGGAGCAAGACGAAGTATCTGTGAACGAAAAATATTCTTTCCATTAATACATATGAGTTTATCTTAAAGGTTGGAAGGAAATCTTCTTAAATAATATTATACCGACGACTGCGCGAAGGTGAATATATAGAGCAGGGGTGCTCAGACTTTACAAGCTCGGGAGCTACTTATCATTTCCCGCTTACGTGGCGATCGACCGCCCAACTTCAGTGTTAAAAGTTATTTCGAGGGGGGGAGGTGATCGACCGTCCATTTTTCACAAAAATTCTTTCGAGCGGGGCAGAAAAGTAGGAAAGTTTCGGAGATCTACCTAAAACGAGTTGGCGATCGACGTCTTGAGCACCCCTGATATAGAGCCTTATAAACGACAAAGCGGAGGTCGTTAAGACTTTAAAAGAATTAAAAGAGAAAGTAAACGGGGTTGACACTTTCGTGCAAAGGAGGTTCAAGTGCAAGAGAGGCGTTGGCTTTGCGGCAACTTCGTAAGTGTAAATTTATTTAAAAAATTAAAATCAAAATTAATGCAGGTTCAAATCAATGCATTCCTTCTCTTCTTACGCCTCCAATTAGTACCTTTCCCAAACGTACTCATTGCCGAATTTCTAAGTTTGCCCGTTACATCATTCACGGTAAAAACTATGCAAATTCAGACTAAAGAAAACGAATGAGCCATTAATAAGCAGCATTTGTTGATTTCGCGTAGGTTCTAAAAAAAAAACTAACGCCGAATACTTCGATAGACTTTTTAAATTACGAAGAAGGTGCTCGAGGTACATCTCTGACCACAAATCTATATCGTTAAAATCTTCGAAGATATATACGGATAAAAAAAATTCTCCGAAAAAGTAAAATTTAACCCCTCAGTAAAAGCAGAGAGGGACTTTTATGTCCCAATGCCGAAACTAAGGTATTCCATACAAAAAATGCCAAAAGTTTATTTTCCCATTAATAAGCGTTGATTCGATACTCAAAATTTGAAGTTATCGTTGATACAAACACCATTATACTTAACTGAAAAGAAGGAAAATAATATTTTACATAACCGAGGTGGTCCTCCAAAATTTTGCCATAGGCGCCAAATCTTCCAGGCACGTCCCATCCATCCCGCCAAAAGAGGTTTCGGAAAATATTTTTTTCGAAGAGTTGATTTCTTCGAACAAATTCTTTTCGAAGGACTACTTTGCGAAGAATTGCATCTACGAAGAACGCTCTCTACGTACGCATCCCGAGGTTAATATCTCACTCAAGAGGGACGAAGCGGCGTCCCGCTCCGCAGCCCGAGTTATTCGGCACAGCGGAACACGACGCATTATTTAACCTAACGATGAATAATCACACGCGAGGCATTCCGAAAGTGAGACATGCATTAACGACGATCCGACCGACGGGGGAGAAGGAGCGGCGAAAGAGAGGGAAAGAGAGAGAGAGAGAAAGAGAGAGGGAGGAGCGTTTGCGTCATCCCTCCAGCAACCAAAATGTCTGGCCAACGGACGGACTTTAATTAGCCGCCGACTATAAATAATTCAATTACGACGCGATAAGAAAATATCGAGTGGACGTGGAAATATGCTCCCGCCCCGCAAGGAATATACGGTGAGGAAGGATATACAGAGAGAGAGGGAGGAAGTTGAGAGAGACGAGAAGAAAGTGTTCACGATGAGATTAATATGGTAAGGGAACTGGGTGGAGCAAAAAGATAAAGAGATTGTAATGAGAATTTGGGAGAAAGATAGAGAAAAATCTGATGTGGCCAACACATGACTTTCTCCATATTTGGGGTATAGATATTGAAATTATTAGGAATAGCATTATGAGGCAAAATTATCATTTCGTATCGTAAAAGAATACAGACGTCCTTATTGCCGTATATTATATTTTGAATATGTTTACAGAATTCACCGCTACATGGTGTTGGATCTATATACACGAAATTAAGAAAAAGTTGAATATCTCCGAAATGGATGGTTCTACAAAAATTTGTTCCAAACAAAACTTGGAAGAAATATTATTCTCTACAATTTTGGTCCTCACGAAGATTACCAATAACGATGTTTTTAAGGAGATATTTGACGGAAACCGAAAAACCGGTTATTATTAAATAATTTCTAAACAATAACTGCTATGGAAAATTGTTCCAAATGAAAGTTGTAGGAAATTACATTATCTATAACCTTTGTATCGAGTTGTGTATACAATAAAGATGTTTTAACGGAGAAATATCGCAAAAACCGAATCGGGTTTCGAATAAACCTCGAGTTCCGGTTAACCGTTATTGTCCAAAAACTAATCAGTTCTTTGTGCTCATGCTAAAGTGTTATACATGAAGTTTGGTAACGATATGTAAAGTACTTTTCGTGTTAGAGCGCCCACAATCACATACATACATCCATCCCCACACACGCATCCCCACACACGCATCCCCACACACGCATCCCCACACACGCATCCCCACACACGCATCCCCACACACGCACCCCCACACACACACAAACATCATTCCGAAAATAGTCTAAACGTGTTCTAGGGACCTCAAAACGTGTATTTCCGTTGAAATCTCGAAGTCGATTTTTTTCGTGATCACAATACTTCCCCTATACTACGTATGGAGAAAGTAAAAATGGGAGAGATAAGAAGAGAGAGAATTGAGAGAAAGAGAGAAAATGAAGTAGGGGGAAAGGGAGAAAATAAAGGAGAAATAGGGAAAGAATGATAGAAGATAAAAAGAGAGAAGGAAATAAAGTGAGGAAATAGCATATACTGAGAATGAGAGAAGGGATTCGAGTGAGAAAGGAAGAGAGAGAGAGGTAGGAAGAGACGGCGGGGAACAAGGAGGAAAAAGGTAGGGAGAAGAAGGAGGGAAAAGGTGAAAGAGAGAGATTAGAGGGAGACAGAAAAGAGAAGGAAGGAAGAGAGAGAGAAAGAGGTAAGGGGAGATAGACAGACAACCATCTTTAATATTGCGCGAGATGGAGACTAGACAGCGCCTTATTCTATCTAACCCAATTTCAATTACAAACAAGAAGAAAATATAAAAGAATAAAAATAAAGGGAGAGAGAGAAAGGAGAAAAAGAGGGATGGAGAGAGGGGAAAAGGAGAGAAGGGAGTAAAAGAAGGAAGGAGAGGGAGGGGGGAAAGGGAGGGAAAGGACAGACAGACAAACGACTTTATTAAGGGCGAAACTGAGACTGTGAAGTCCCTTCTTATATTTAACATTTACATTTAAAGGAGGGAGGGAGAGAGGGAATAGTAGAGAGAGAGGTGGAGAAAGTGAGGATAGGGAGAGGGATAAAAAGACGAATAGGGGAAGTTGAGGGAGGGAGGGAGAAGAGCGACAGAAGAAAGGGCGAGCAACAGAATGAGAGACAGACAGAGAGAGAGTGAAAGAAAAACTAGAGTATGAGAGAGAGAGTGAGGTTAACAATAAGAACGAAAGAGAGAGAAAGAGTGAGAGGTTAAGAACGAAAGAGAGAGAGAGAGAACCAGACACCGTTTCAATCCCTCCCGGCACCAACCTCATATTCCAATCCCTTAACCCTTCTCCTTTTGCCCCTCTCACTTCGTCGGGGCAAATGTTTGGCGAGACACTTTCACCTCAAGAGAGTCGCAGGGACGGGGAGGGGGGAAGGGGGGAGGGAGGGGGAGTTTGGTTGGTTCTCTTTTCACCGTGCACGTGATCGAGAAAAAAATCCGTGAACCCTGACGTAACCTACAAGAGATCTGCCCGAGCCGATATGGGGCGAGGGAGAAAGAGGGAGAGGGAGACAGAGAAAGGGGAGAGAGGGAGGAGAACGTGGAGCCAACGGCTGCTTCTGTCGCCGCAGCCGACGGGGGAGGCTGCGTTCGCTCTCCGGGTTGGATGATCGTCGGGTGATCGCACGTCTAGCCACGCGACGCATCGACGACGAAAATAAGGCACACGCATCACGAGGAGGCGTGGGAAAAAATATTCTCCCATTCACCTTCCCTTCGCTAACGTAACTTTCGCTCGTGAGATTCCCAACGTCACCCCACCGATTTTATTTATAAATTTACTTTGCAACAGACGGGACGCTTGAGGCCAATTACGCGCGGTGATGTCAATAACAACGAAGAACTTAAACGTCCCGGGCCAAAAGAGAAAGATTCGACCATAAGACTCTGAGGTGATACCGATAGAATTTAGTAAGCTGCACTTCATAATATCTGGGCGAATTATTAACAAAGTTAGGATTCAATGTAACTTTATTCATTGCTTATCGATGCCTGAAAACATGCGTGAATATCGTTTCATCTCAAATTATCGATATGCAGAAAATTTCTATAAGTCGAACGTCTATAACGCGAATTTTTCATAACTTGAAGTTAATTCATTTTACAGAACAAAATCTTTTTCATGTTATTTTTCTTTTATAACTCGGACTTTCTATAAGTCGAATATTTTTTGTTTTCCTTGAGGTTCGATTTATACAAATTCCACATTATATCGAAATTCTATATACAAAAAGTTTTAGTGTTATTTAAAGTCACCAAATAGAGTATCGAAAATAGCTAATCATGCATTAGACAAACTTTCTCGTGTCCATACACTTCTATTCCACATAATCACGTCATTGGCTGCCCTATTGCAGGGTTTTTCAAAGTAAAGTTCGCGACCAAGCACTCGGTCGCATAGCTTCTAAGAAAAATGTCGGCAACCGAATCATAACCATCTGAAATATATCTAAAATGACAGGGAACGAGATGCTTCTATTATATAAATGCCAATACTTTAGTATATATTGCTTTTTTCCGATCACAATATCTACTTCGTATATGAGAAAGTAAAAAAATAGACCATAAGGGAAAGTACGTATTTACTGGTGAAAACATTTCACACGATTTACAGAAAACCTGTATCCGCCTCTTTCAATTAGGGTTAGCAAAGGATCCGGAAGGTGACAGGAGAAATAAGAGAACACGGTAGGTTAATCTCTTATATCCTGGCACAGGAAAAACCGAGTCAAAACTAAAGGAGGTGGTCTTGACAACGAATAAAGGAGTTCAAATCCTGCTCTGGAAGTTTACCTTACAGGCTCGACTACTTTAAGTGATGCGCTTTAAGTCACGCGAGCAGGATTTCTCCCATTCCTTTTTTCCCGTTAGGAGGGGAAATTTCCTTCCGCCGAAGAAAGAGAGCGGACTTTATTGTTCTAAAGAGAAATTTTCTCACCATACGCCGCACTTTCGATTCCTTCCAACGTCTTTCGAGTTATTGACATCTATAAAATCGCGGTTGCGTGCCATCACGACTGTGGCGGAATGCAGATGGTCGAAACACTCAGTCGAACCATGACAGATTGGACTTCTTTGTCTCCAAATATAGATAGATAGCTTGAAGACAATTTCCCCAGCATCCGTAAGCGTTGAAATGAATTTCGATAGATCGAATTCTCGGCCGATCAAATTTTTGATTGTTCGATTAATCGAACTTTTTCGTTTTCAGAATAGCTAGAACTTTTTTGTCCCTTTTTTTGTCAGCTTTCTGTGGCGTTATAACTAGAGGGTCTCTTATACTCTCATTCTTTTAGGTAACATAAACATAAAGAAACGAAACGAGGAATCATGCTTCCCTTAGCAACCATGTTAAGAGATAAAGGACTATGCAAAAAAACTGCCATTTTTTAGATACGTGATTTAAAAAAATATATTATTTACCTGTCCCCTAGAGCAGGGGTCCCCAAGCCGGCCCGCGGGCCGCATGCCGTCCCCGAACCAATTCTGTGCGGCCCTTGGCCCCCCAGAAACTAAGTCTCTTTGCCTCGTTTTATACACGTTTGACAGTGTCGTCTTGTAGTCAGCTAATGCGAATGCATGATCGCGAAGTGCTACGGTGTTAGATTTGGTGGAAAACTTGTCCTATCAGCAAGTCTTTTTCTCTCTAACCGCTGGATAGCGGGAAGGGGGAAAAGCGAATTCAGACTGGCATTCCTTGTCAACACAAGTGAAATACTGTCTCTCGATGTCTGTGAGATTGTCGAAGTGCTGTTGCTTTTGTTACTTTTACCGTTTTACCTGTTAATTTTGAAGTGTATTTGGTGATTACGTGATTCCACCAGGACATTATAGACGGCGCTAACCAAATTTTAACATTTTACGAGTCCAAACCGAGGTGAGTATTATTTTGGGTGCAAATGACTTTGTGCGGAAAATCACAATTGATGTGTTTGATATGATTTAATCTGTGCAGATTTGTAGATACTGTTAAGACAAAACTCCCACAGTAGAACAATTAAACGCAGAATATGGGGATGTGCTGTACCAAGCCGAAGTTAGGTGGCTTAGCAGAGGGAAAGTTCTCAAACGTTATTTTGCTCTTCATCATGAAATTGATATTTTTCTCGCTGAAAAAGGAAGATCTCAAGAAGCATTTTATGACCCAAAATGGGTTTGGGCTTTAGCTTTCTTAACTTATATAACAGATCATTTTAATTTAAGATTACAGGGCAAAGGAAAGCTAGTGTCAGACAGATATGCTGAGGTGAAAGCTTTTGAGGGGAAGTTGAACATTTTTGTTATATTTCTGAAAAAACATTTTCAAAAATTAAAATAATCAAGTCGAAGTGTAGGATAAGGATTTCAGACGATCATTTGCATAATACATATTTTAAGATTGTGTGACACGAACATTGAAGGAGATATTAATAACTTCGTTAATAAAGTGCAGCCTCAAGTATCACATTGAATGTTTACATCTCCTGGTAAATCAATCTTTATTTCATAAATTTAACTTTAATTGATAATTAGGTCAGTAATTAATTTTGTTTCGAAGTGCGGCCCCATTACATACTTAACACGTCGTTGTTGCTCACTTGAGCGAAAAGGTTGGGGACCACTGCCATAGAGCTTCTAGAGCAGAGGCGGGAAAACTTTTCACGAGGGGGGCCGCATTAACAGAGGCAAGTGCTTCGGCGGGCCGCATTAGACATCACATCAAAAATTACTCGAGAGAATGCGAAGGATTTTGTGAAAATCAATACGTAATAACATTTTTGCGTCATAACTTCACCAGAAAAGGTTTTCTGGTTTTAATCCTAACTTACAGATACGAAATTATCCGTGTGACATTTCACGATTCGCCCTCATAACGGTATCGCCTCGCGTTGCCCGCGGGCCCTATTTTTTTGCCCACTCCTGTTCTAGAGCTTAAAAAAATAAAAGAAAACAAACGTCTTCTTATCCTCGTCTTTCTCTTTTCCTTCCTCCGAAAAGGCAATATCAATACCGATCACGCAACAGGTACGAAGGGAGCAGGGTAGGGAGGGGGGAGAGGGGGGGGGGGGGGGGGAGAGGGGGGGGGGAGAGGGGGGGGGAGAGGAGGAAGAGAGGCACTTTTGCACGCGTCCGCAAAAATGGAATACAACAGGCACGAGGACAAAAGAGAAACAAAAGAGGTCGAGAACATTAACCTCACGAAAACCCGGTGGACTTATTACGAAGAGGTGGCGATACGGAAACCAAGTTTCCTCCCCCTCCCCCCTTTATAAGGGGGCGTCAACATACGGACGTTGTCTTGAAATGAAAATGTGACCGTTATCGCTCTGCCCGTCCCCCATTACGTCTTGCTCTATCGCTTCGTGTTTATCCAACCTTTCCCTTTCCGTTCGGATATATTATTTTTTTTTTATGGACTTGTTTTGGAAAATTATTAGCTCCCACGTGTTAGAATGGTTTGCTAGGTCCGCGTGTGTTTCTCCCCGCAGGAGGCGCTTATCTCGCGGAAATGAAAACATTTAGAAGAACATTCAAGCGAAAATGTAACGCACGACGACTTAATTTGGTAAATTTATAGTTTACACGTGTTTCGACTTTACGGATAGTTAAAGAGTGTTTCCCGCCAGGGGGACATCGCGTAATAAAATTAACTATTTTCCCGAGATATTCCGGCGAAAATTTCAACGCACGAGTATTGTAGTCTTCACGGACGACGATATCCAGCGACTTTTTTTTTACAATTTTATAAAATGTTCAGCCTCCGTTTCTCGAACGACATGAATCTAACTCGTCCTCTTCTAACTTTCAGAAATTTCCCGAACATCCATTATACCTTTAAACTCTCGGAAAATACAGTTTCCGAGCGTCGGATTTTTTTTTACCGGACTCCTGCCGTAAAAAAAACTTCCCCAGTGGCGGTAATTGCGCCCGCTTTACTTTTACCCCTCACCTTCGCGCCATCCTTTAGAAAGCAGCGCCCGTTTAATTCGAAAGTATAAAGAACGTCGAGCAAATACGACACGAGTACCATCGATCGAACGGGCTAAAAACGGGCCCTACCGATTCCGCGATCGCTTTTCTCATTAAAAAGGGTTAATGTAAAAAAAATAAAGAACGAAATAAAACAACGAGCCGATGGAGAGCGTTCCGGAGAGTTTCGCGAACGAAACGTGCACTTTTTGAGGCCGTAATGCGGACTGCTGTTATGAAAAAGAGGTGGAATGGGAAAACGCACTCTTGCAGCGAGAGTGAATGAGGTATGCGAGGGGGAAGGAGGGGGGGGGGGGGGGAGGAGAGAGAGAGGTGAAGTATTCCTGGCACGTATAAGCATTAAACTGCAAGGTAAATAGAGGCAAAAAGAAAAGAATTCTCGAGAGCTCTGGTTGCTGTAAAATACCTCGGAGACGCGATGCGAAAAGGGAGGTTCGATATAAAAGAACGTTTTTTTCGAACGCAGAGAGCCATAAGGAAAGGCGTCGGAGAGAGAGAGAGAGAGATGACGATCGGCCGTTCTTTGGGAATTTTTTTTTAGCGAAACTTGTTGCTCTGGATAAAATATGGTGGAAATAACGAGCGTTCTTCTACCGAGATATGTAGCGGCGCTGTTTCGAGCGTTCAGACGAAAGGGCGCGATGAAAATTAAATCCGCGTCGAGTGGTCGCGTACGCGAGCGATGGAACGATAAAAATATTATTTCGTAAGGAGCGATTTATTCGAAAAGATAAGAGTTAAGTTTTCTTTTAAAACGAACGCTAAAAGGAAAATAATATGTGAGATTTATAATTTCGTTCCCATCCGCGTGCCTTATGAAGACGTTATAGGTCTAAAAACAGGCACGGGAAATCCTCGGATAAGGAGAGCTATTTAATATTACGGCCCGCGAAGCTATAATTAAAAGGTTTGTTAAATCTAACGCGCAGAAATTCTTATTTTGTACACTGAAATTATGACAATAAAAAATTTAATATCGAAATATTAAAAGCAAAAAAAAACTAATTTTTCACTCATATCATGTCTCAGAATCTCTGGGCAACTTCAGATTTAAGAAAGGAATAGCAACTTCGAAGGATTCGCTACACGTAGAAAATGTTGTTCATTCCTGGTAAACTTAGGTTGAAATTCTTCATTTCAATAAACTATTATGCCCAAATATTGTGTGATCATCACGCCCTTCTTTACTGTTCGTATTTTGGAACTCTGCAGGAAAAGAAGGAACTCTTAATAGACTACAGCCTCGAGCCGTAAGGATTGGAGAAAATGTTTTATAATCTTTATCCTGTATTAATTACAGGGCCCTCAATAACTGATACGGGCTCTGGGGAAGAGCAGGCATGTGCCCCTCCCTAATACCCTGAAAATGGGGCTGTGAAAGAATTTTCCGTACATCTCTTCAAAGAAAAAATTTGATTTTCCGCCGGCAGACAGATTGCGCTCTTTTTTTCTTTTAAAGAGAACGAGTCGACAAAGTCGGAAGAATATTTTTCTAAAAACGTTTACCGATAAATAAAACTAAGAAGTGAAGAAAAAAATAACACGCTTGATCTTGTCACTAACAGGATTCGATCCCCTGTCCTCCAGAGAAAAAAAAGACACGGACTTCACCCATTGGCTTCGAAGTGTGACACGAGACCATCGAAAAGACAGCCAGAAAGACACGCAACGGAAAAGAAAAGACGTTTCCACTGTTTCCGCAATAATATCTCCTCTCTAAGAAGACGATCTCCCGAGTGGATCTTTTGCCAATTTCCAAGAATCAGACGTCAGATTTTTAGCGCATATTTAACCTTACAGGCACGAGACGAAAACCGAAAGTCTCGTGTCTAACATCTACTTACGAAATTCACAGATTAGCCGGAGTATCTCCTTTTAACCGCCTAGTGAAAACTTCGTAAGATTTGGTCGTTAGGGAAAGACTATCCGACGAACTGGTTTCATGTAAAAAAAAACAAGGGCTCCTCTTAGCGCACATGCCCTTTTCAACCATAAACCACGATGGATAAAGAACTGGAATAATATAATTGAAGTTTCTGAGGTGCGCAAGGACACGTCACGGAACACATGGGACGTAATTAGCACGATGGATTTCGGAGTCGATACGCAAACGTAGCAAAGGAAAAAATATTTTTAAAAACGTCACAAAGATTCCCTTGATAACGCAATTAAAAATAAAAATGCATTCGAAAGCTCATCACTGCATGAGCTGATAAAGAATCTACAAAGTTTAGAGCCATAAAGAGGTAGATCATTTGTTCATTGGGCGTAATAGTGCCTGGGATAGAGAAATAGATATATATGTTTTATTAGGGCGGGATTGATACTAAACATTCTCTTTTTCCATCTAATTCATGGGAAAGTAGATTTTAAAGAACAACAATCTCTTTTTAATCCGAATTCTCTTCGTAACGGACGCAGGGGCGTACTGATAGGACCCGCAACCCCCGCAATGCCCCGGGATTTATGGGGCCCCCAATCATTCAAACCGTACCGATGAAGGCGTCCATAGGGGGGCCCGTATTATTTACTGCGGGTGGGTCCCCATATTTTCCGGTACGCCCTTGAACGGACGTAATGGTATATTCCGGAATATATGTTAACACTCGTAAGTATTGTATATTTTCATACATTTTAATGCTGAATTTAAAATATTTCAAATGGATATCAATCGCTGTCCCACAGAGAAACAGAAATGCACCTGTAAGCCTGACTGGACTTAACAATAAATCACGCAATTGTTTCGTCCGATGAGTAGAAAAATACGCTACGCAAAGTACTTTATCAGCATGCTATCTCGTATAAACGTTGCTGATAACGTCACATTAGGTTTACATTTATATGAAGACGGATCGCGTACGAATTTCCTTTGCGAAGATCACTCGGACATCAACAAAAATATGAAATGATTCTTCGTTTGAGCACACGAATCAAAGAAAGAAGCCCTCAAGCCCCAAAGGTACATACCACAATCCATAAACCAACGTCGTATATAACGTTTACAACACACAAGCACAAAGTTCCAGATTTTTTTTCGAGGCGAATTTTGAAAAATCAACATCGAATTACAATATATATGTTTAAAAAAATATAAAACCATAGAAAAACTGACGGAAAAAAAGCAGTTTATGATCGCATTTTTGAAAAAAAAAAAGTAAGCACCCAAAGTTACTTTCGCAATTTTATTAATATTTCAGTCAGCTTTGCGAGCGTGCAGTTTTTAAAATCGGTACTAAAAATCTCTGAAGGCAAACGGAAAAAAACAAACAAACGGTTTATTTAAGCGCGGCGTAAAGAGCGAGAGAGAGAGAGAGAACGTCGAGCACGAGCAGTTTTTGGTCGCGGTGAAGCGGTTTTTAGCCCTCCTCTACGGGGGAACTTTCCCGGTACGATGCCTGCCGGTGACCTCGCAAGAAAAAATTTAAAAATAAAAGGGAACGTATTCAAATAAGCGAAGCGAGTCGGTGCATAAAGAGGCAACGAAAAACTCTCCCCTTTCGGCCGACGAAATCCATTCCGGACGAAGACTGAACGGATCCAGAAAACGTCCCTCGAAGCGATTTATGAGCGGTTTCAACGAGAAAAATTTCCTCCCCCGTGAGACACGTACACGTCGATAACTTACGAAAGACCGCATCGGAAAATCCCAATCTAGATTTTTTTTTAGAACGTATCAGGAATCTGGATGATGAAATGGCGGGAGCCTTCGAGATCTCTGTCCTGGTCAAATAGATCGACTCTGGACCGGTAACGGGATGAGACGGGGAGGTGAGGCTTTCTGCCTACTTTTTTCCCTCCTCTTGACCCAGTGACATATGGTCGTGCGCCGGAATTGTCATAGAGGTGAAGAATCGTGGGTTCGGCTACAACCTTGAGAGTGCAGCTTTTTCGTCATCTCTGCTATTGAATTTATTAGGATTATTGCCATAAATGAGGTAATGAGAAGTGCATATAAATAAATAAACAAATGTTTAAATAAAAAAGGAAGAAGGATACAAATTATAAGCTCAAACTTCATCGCGTTCAAGAAAATGATAATTATTATAGTGGAATATACTGTGACTTAATTATTATCAATCAACGAATTATTGATTTCTACCAGTTTCCGGAGAAAAGTAAAGCCAAAACCCAGGGAATTTGAGTCACAATCGGAAAAGGTCTGTATAGGTTACCGAAAAAAAAGTGTACCACAACTGGCTCCAGGCGAATTCGTCGAAAACGAATTCGTCGAAAACAAATTCTTTGAAAACAAATTCTTCGAAAGCTAATTCGTCCAAAACAAATTCGTCGAACTACCAATTCATCAAAGGGCAAGTTTTTCGAAAATGACGGGTTCGTCGAAAATCAGTTTATCAAATGAGAACTTTCAAACTTGAATAGATTATGCGGGAAATATATTCTGAACATTGCTGTTTTTTTCCTTTCTTCAGCTACGCTGTCTAAAACTAAAATAAAAACAACATAAATACTTGAATAATAAAAATAGAAAGAATTCTATATTGTAAAAATATTTACATAATACAGTCAAAATAAAAGCGCAAACACAGAAAAGAATTAAGAAAAAAGAAATATAAAAACTATAATAATGTGTTATGAAAGCACATTTTTGTTTTTTCATAGCACACTTATGGTTTATATATATATATATATCACTTTTGTTAATATTTTTGTTCTTGTATTTATATTTTATATTATGCCTTTTATAAAACGAAATTAATAAAAACCATGTAAAACAGGCATGTAGTAGTATTATGAGTGTCTTTGAAGCAATTTATATCTCTTAAAACTCTTTCTCGAAATTATTAAATAGAATTAACATCAACTAATTAAAAGGAATTAAATGTTTTAGTTGTGCGTATTTTTCCTTAAAATTTTCCATAAATATTCCGAATGCGCTGCAAGGACTTTGCTTCCCATAAAACTCTTATGAATATAATATGAATATGAAAATTACCATTCGTCATTAGATAACATCATTTACTCAAATTTTACAAATCGTACCACGTAATCTCTCAAACTTACGTTCAAAACTGAGTACATATTCTGAAGCGTTAGTCATACCTACATATCAAGTTATTTCTCTCCATTTAGACTCGATTGTATGAATTAGTCTGAACGCCAATTGTTTTCATTAAAATTTCTCCTTTGAAATAATGACAAACTGATTTTCGACGAACTCCTCATTTTTCGAAAAACTTGCCCTTCGATGAATTAATCGTACAACGAATTCGTTTTCGAGGAATTTTTCTGTTACCACTTACTACTGTTACAACTTACTACTTCTTGAGAAACACAAAAAGTAGAGTTAGCTTATAATCACAGCCGTATTTCCAGTGACTACTACCTTAAGCTCTGACTACATTAAAAGATGAAACGTGGATTACTCAAATGTTTTACGGTTACAGAATTTTTCCCGGCTCTCCGTTTTTAAAATTACGATTCTAGAACCAATATTGGGTCAGAAAGGCTAGGAGAAAAATGCGAGTACTCAACTAATAATAAGCTAAAATAAATCAAAAATGACAGTAGCAAAATTATCTTATCAGTTAAATTATTTTATTATCGCATCTTTTGTCTTTATGAGAACAGTTCTAGACTATATCTGCTTTTTGTAATATTTTTTTTACAAATTCACGAGACCTAACAGGAACAATATGATAACACTCTCTCCATACAATGCATATTTGGATATAATATCCTTAATGAGGAAATATGAAGAGACTACACAAATTATCACTTTAAAATAATTCACTTACAACAGAGGTTTTTCCAACAACACGATCTAGACACACTACAAGCAAATATCTAACTCCGCGGTTGAATCCAAACTCATCACGCACTTTGGTTACGCATTCGAACATTTAGATCATCCCGGAGCAATAATCCATGGGTTTAGCTATCTGTTAAACGTACCCTCGGTCAGATGTCAGTGGAATCGTAAAGATAATTACCCTTAAACAGGAAAAAGGGCAGAACCAAAAATTACGAAATTTCAAAATGGAGGGGACGCTTATACAGCGTAATCCTCCGCTCAAGTAACTCAATTCCTTCAAGATTAACGACTCGTGGAACAAACACACATGCGAAAGGATCGTAATTTCAAATAAAGGTCACGCGATAGCGAATCGTCAAGGTCCAATTAAGAGCTAATCGCATGGTATTTTTAACTGCGACTCGAATTATCGTACTTTCATGTCGGAGATGACAGCTCAAATACTCGTTAATGAGTGAGCAGAACTCGGTGAACGCACCCCGAAATCGTTCGGTCATTTAGCCGTTTTCGAATACCATTTTGTAAGAATATACTATCCAATATATAATCTAAACGAAAGAAAAACATGGAGTATTTTCCTGGTAGTAAAAGGTTTTAGAAAAAAATAAATAAGGACAGAGGTGTAGCTAACGTTATCGTGAACAGCTACAGTAAAACACCCTGACAATGGTGACAAGTACTTCTTAGCGAACAATCCTAAATTGCCGAGATCCTAACGTAAGAGGATTAGAGTATTCCGAAAAAGTGAGGGTGAATGGGTACTTTACCATATGCTATGGAGAGTTTCTACCAAGTACAGTAGGCCCTCATTATCCGCGATTTCGCAACCCGCGCTTTTGGCTATCTGCGGTTAATTCAGCGCAGAGCGGCTAGATTTGTAAAGGGAGAATGTCGGTATGATAGGAGTGTATAAGAAATCTTGAGTGACTTGAAATGGCAGATGTTAAAGAGTAGAAGAACTGAGTACAAAAGGAAACGATTTGAAAAGATTAAAAGCTCCGAATTCGTTGAAGACGTACGCGGCATAGTTGTACCCATCGGTGTTACTGAACGTAACGTTAGATCAGAGAGTACGAGAAAATATGTCTAAACAATCGCTAGAACCGATAAATACTACAGATCTTTTTTTCCAGACGCGATAAGACAGTCCAACAGAGGCATTAGTTAAAGTTCATTTGATGCTGTGACACCTCCTGCCAAACGCTTCTGGCGGCTTGCAGGGTATTCATGTAAATGTAAATTCTGGTAGGACATACGCAACGGGCGTGGCATATGAGTTGTGCATCGCTAATGGACCCATATTCCTGAAAATGTAAAAAATTTCCGCAAGAGACTATTTAAATTAATATTGACAGTTGTAACTTCTTTGTGTATTTTTACTTCTTTGTGTATTTTTTCTTTTTTACTATGTAGCAAACTGATTTAACTTGAACTCATGTACCTTGCCACCTGGCTGAAAGCCTAATTGCATTGTATTAATTAATAAAAATAATAATATTTTCATAGGATTTTTTAAAATACATATCGAAATGAGTTAAATAATTCTAGGGTGGATAACTATGTAACTAAACCCGCATAGACTTTCTATAATTTAGGGATATATTCTGGTTTCTAAGTGCAGAAAAGATTCCGATTACGTAAATCGGAATTTCTTCTCGTGTTGTCCACAGACAAGACGCGCATGCTGGTTCTCTACAGATCTAATTTTTTCTTTCTCCTATCTAGACTTGGCAACCCTGGAAATGCAATTACCAAAACGGAACATGGCCGATCATTCGGCCGCTCCGATATACGTAAATTCTGCCGTCCTGAGTAGTCAATTGGTGTCGTTTTTTCCCAAGCAATCCTAAGACTAGGATGGGACTGAAGGGAACCATGGAGGATTATAGCTAACTTCCCTATGGCAAGTAAAAAAAGAGTTCCTTTTAATCTCCAGCGTCCATTACTCCCATGGAACACCTTTCACCGCGGCCAGTTATGGCTTCTTTTATCCCTTGCGTGATGCGAAATGAGATTCATTTCTCTATCATAATATGCAAAATAATTGCATAATATATTCCTGCGCTACATTATAATATTTATTTTAAATTTAAATATTTCTTTGTTTAATAAAAGTTTCGCCGATTCCGAAATTTTTTATAAATCTCTACCGCGCAAGCGCAAAGATAAAAACAAAATGGAGAATGCGGGATACACCACTGCGGAGCCACGAGTGACATGAAATGTCTACAGAAAGAAGACATAAAAACGCCCGACATTCTCAGAAAAAATAGAATAAATAATGTTTTAAGGACGAGGCTCTTTTTAAAAAACAACCATTTTCGATTAGTGCGCGCGTTTCAAAGTAGGTCGCAAACGTGTCCTTGGGTAGTGAAGGTCGGGGCGGGATTCAGCCCAGCGGTAGTTACGGAACAGAATTTAACGGCGTCGTGACGCCCTTTGGCAGATCGTCAGACTATAGCGGGCCTTGTTGTTGTTTTAGGATTGGTAAAATAAATGGAAAAATAACCATGTAGGAAAAAAACCAAGAGTGTTCATTATCCATTTACCACTTCGTCTTTGAAAGAATTCATGATTTAGCGGCGCCAAAGGAGTTTAGTTCAGCGTAAAATGAGTTATTGTTTTGAACAAACTGTTGCCTACTTGCCCATTAATATTTATGTAATTATAATTTGTATAATTTGTAAGTTCGTTGTAAAAATGCAACATGTACAATTATATGTATAAGTACCTAGCTAGTAGTAGCTAGATTTTGAACGAATAAAATAGCAAAATGTGGCACATCGTCTTCAGACATGAAGACTGTGTATCACACCGAAATTATATTAAAACATACGAAATACGAAGTTTGTAATTTTATTTGTTCACAATGGAACATTTCCACAAGATTACACTTACCGCCCTGAATTTCATTCATAAGACCCAGCTTATTTCACATTCAGTTCCATTATTGTTCCATTACCCGAAATAATTTCGGATAAAAGACGATTTCCTGCAGCGAAATGCACTTTTTACGAGCACGATCAAAACTTCTGGTTTGACTCGAAACACCCACGAATTTTTCTCCTGACTCGAATAAAAAAAAACAACGTTTCCGTCATTACCTTACAGGAAACCTCTTCCTCCGACCCCGAAAAAATAATTCCCGGAGTCTCCTCCCCCTCTCCCTCCCCCCTTCATCCCCTTCCCCCAAGATCGAATGACGGGAATCGGACATTCTTCGCGCGGTTGCTTCAGACACCTAAGCTTCCTTTACGACTCGCGATCAAGGTTTCGACGGTGTTTCTTTCGAGAAGGTTCTTTTTAAAAAATCGTCTTAACGGTACTCTCGCCACACACGTTATTTCGATGACCTTAGAAAATGGGAGGCGAGGGTTTCCTCTTGCCCACCCCCTTCCCCCCCTCTTCACTAGATCTCCCTCGAGTTTCTTCGTTCTCAAATTGCGAGCGATTATATAAACCTAGTCTTTTTTTACGTGCGATAGGGGATTAAACGGGATAGGAAGGATGATATCCAAAAATCCAAAAACTCCTCCCGAAAATACGGTAGTCCCTTGCCAAACGCGGTTCTGAGTATCCGCGGCTAATAAACCGTGCGCCGTTTTACCAACTGCGGTATCCGGTCTTGGGTATTCGCGGTCCTCCGCGAGGCCGCGGCTAATCGATTAGTTTCAGTAACATAAAAATTTTTTCTAGAGAAGAAGTAACGTACGACTCTTCGCAAGGAATGACTTAGCTCCCGATAAGACCACGTATTAGTCGTGAGGTATAGGTTCGAGGAATTTTACGGAAGCGTTGGTATTTTAGCTGCGTTCTTTGAAGCGTATGGCCACGCGGACGGTCATTATATTTTTCCTGTACAGCACTACTTTGTACTTTGAACCTAAGTTTATTTTGTATACTTATGCAATAAACATTCTTTTTCTGAAGCATAACGTACTTTTTCTCGCCTTGAATGGTACATTATAGAACATTAGGGTGTCTCTCAGGGAGACAGGTTCATCATAACACGGATTAAAATTACACGGCACCTTTCAGAACGCATCCCCCGTGTTATATAAGGGTCGGGTGCGTTGTATTAGTAAAAAAAAACAAAACCTGATACTTTTATGTTTCTTGGTGAACGTAAGCTGCGCAAGAGTAACCACATCACTGGGGAAAATTCTGGCGTCACGATAGAAAAAAGTTCCCTAATAAATACGTAATTCAATATGTTTTAAGTACACTCACGGTTTTTTTTGCAATCGTTATTACTTTCTACCGATCCGCTTGACCGACTATCTTTATGAGTTCATTTAACTTTTTTTCATTTGACAATTTTTTGAAAAGTTAATCGTTGAGAGATATGTGTGGGGAAATTATTAATTTCACAACATTGGAATTCACATTTTTCCGCTAGCTGCTCAAGATTGCTGGAAATTTCAAAATTTTGAAATCGTGTAATGTAAAAGCTTTTTTTTTAAACGACAAAGGAGTCAAAGGTTTTATGGATGGTAAGTAGTTAATGGACCATTACAGTTTAATAAGAAGTTCGACCTCCCTTTCTCCACGGAGGAGAGACAAGACTCCTTTTCTTTTTAAAGACATCGAAAACATCTTTTGCGTTACATAAGCCTCGGAAAATTAACAGTTTCCAGATGTTAAAATTTTCGGGTTTGGGGAAATCGTGCGACCAATTCTTAAAAGGGTTGCCACTTTTCCGGGTTTGGGAAAGTCTCTCCGGGCTACGGGTTACATCGTAATATCATTCAGCGAAATTCGAAAATTTATTTAAAACATCGTATTCAAAAGCTATATCATAAACATCTCACGAGTTGCCTTAGCAGGATTGCATTAATAACAAATTCAACGCAATTGACAGTTTATAAATCCAACTATAAGGTTAGTTAAGTTAGTTAAGGTTAGCATTTGTGCTGTCAGCGATAGTTACTGACTTACAATGCTTTGAAAGGTTATTAGTGTCTCTTACATTAAAAACATTATTACTGGGAGACTATATGAAAAATTATTATTTCAATTTTTACTTTCTCCATACGCAACAGGCAGTGTTGCCACCTCTCCGGGTCAAAGCAAGTAGAGTGGGTGCAACTCCACCTCTTACCCCGACGAGAGAAATTCTGCTTGTCGATAATCGTGCCACCGGAAATGCAATGCATTTACGAGCTACGTCGAAATCGGTACCTTTCTATTAAATAAAAGCAATCTTAAAGTTACCACAAGCTATACGTACAAAATGTTCATCATCATCATTAATCTGTCAGAAGACACTTCCGTGAAAATAGGTTAAACCGAGTTTTAACAAATCGACGTTCATTCGGCAACCTTTTTCATTTTACTCTCTGTCCTATTCAGGACGTCCAATATCCGAATACTTTTTCTTCGTCTCTTTATCATTCACATTTCCCTCCGAACAAATCTTTAATCATGCATTCGCTCCTCGGGAAGCGATCGATCTAGGAAAACTTTCACTTTCTCATCGGTTGCGCCACGATTCGCTTTTCTCCTTCATACTTCTCAAAACCCTCCATTTTGTCATTCGGTACCGAAGGTGTGACTTTTCGGGGCTGCATTATTGTAAAAATAAGGAATAACACAAGATTGTACGATATCCAGGCCAGGGCCTGCCAAAATGGGGTTGCGGCGTATGCGAGTCATCTGGGCCCCCGAATGAAGGAGGCCCCAGAAGTTACGAGATCTTAATTATTCAAGTATCGAGGATAAATTTTGCAGAAACTTTTACTAAAAATCACTTGCCAAAATGATTTTCAATGTAAAACACGCTGCAAAAGTTATATTATTAAACGGGGTCTCCATAAATCGTTTGTTATTAACGTAAATATTAATATAGATGGCCCCCAATTGATATTCGCATCTGGGCCTCCTTCAGTGCTTGGCCGACTCTGGCGATATCCACAGCTTAATGAAAATCGACCGGTTTCGCAGTGACTACTGCACCATCAGACAACATTTCAGTTAAGTACTTCACATATATAAGTACAGATAAACCCTATTTTTAGACAATTTTTCTAAAAAAATCGCTTACGTATTAGGTTTGTCTGTCCGTCCGTCTGGACGGACAATATTCTGTAACCTTGAGAAGCCAAAATTTCAAATTAGGTCAGTTCACATTTGGTGGATCTAGGATCAGCTGATGGGGATTAATTTGTGTCTATATCAAAAGTTTGCTAACGACTCGAGAATTTTTGCTAGAACAGGGACCGGCAACCGTTTCTGCATCGCGGGCCACATTCGCGTTGGAAGTCACAAGTTCTTCGGCAGGCCGGATGAGCATTTACACCTGAAGTTACCTAGATATTCTGTGATCTAATATTAGTGAAAACCAAGTATAAATAATTTACCAGCGTCAAAACTTCACCGGAAAAGGTTTTGTGACCATAATTTTACTGAAAATACTACATGAAATTTTCTATGTTAAATGTCACTGATGTACTACAACTAGAAAGTTGATTATCTGTGGATGAAATGTTGGTGTAATAGATAACGCATCGGATTTCAACACTCAAGTACCGGGAGTTTATTTTTATACATCTAATATTGTACGCTTAAATTTTTTGTTGCTTTTGTGACAGGACACTAATATTTATTTACGATAGTTTTTGTGAGAAAAGCGCCACGTGTAATTCTCAGTGCAATTATTCACACACCTGACTCTATTCATACAGCTTCACGCACTCTTCTCCGCGCCCGAATTTCGATTCTTCCCATATGTCTCTTCATTTTTCTCAAGCGTGCATGCATCTGCTCTTTATAAGTCGACACTCCGCTGGAAAACAGCGACAACCCCTTTTTATTTAAGTATGAGAAATAAGTCGGACATTATCTCCTTAACACATCGGCTCCGCCATACCTCGTCCCAATACCGCCGGGGTCATCCAGCATTTTTATTAGCCTTCTATCAAACCCCCGAGCATTACCTTCCCCCTCGGTATGTATTAGACTAAACATACCATTTAAAGAGGGCGTTAACAAAACGCGCTCGAAAATGAAAAAAAAAAGGAGGGGGGTAAGGAGAAATCACTGAAAGGGGGTTTCCATCCTTGAGAGAAGTAGACGGATGGAGTGAGAGATAAAAAATATAACGGCGGACGAGAGAAATGTATGCGTTTGCGAGTCGCATAAAGTTTGCCCGCCAACCCAGTGATGTGAATTTATGGTCCTTCGCGCACAACCTACTGTTTGTTCCTGTGGCTGCTGCTACGGCAGCAGAAGCATATAGGGGAAAGAGGGGGGGGAAGCATATAGGGGTAAAGAGGGGGGGGGGAGGAAAAGATGAAGGGTGAGGGAGAGAGGGGAGGTAGGGGATGGAAGGAGGAATATATGTCCAGGAAGAGATTGTGGGTGGATGTTGGAGAGAGAAAGAGAAAGAGGGGGGGAGTGAAAAGAGAGGGAAACAGATATAATAGAAGAGGAAGAGTGATGGGAAGGGAGTAATGAAGAGATGAAATAGGTGAGAGGGGAGAGGGAGGAGGAAGTGAGGGGGAAAGTGAGGGGGGAAGGGAGGGGGGAAGGGAGGGGAGAAAATATGGACCAGTGAGAGAGAACGGGACTGAAAGAGGAGATATGGAAATGGGATAAAAGAGTAGAATAGAGAAGAGGAGATGGAGAAAGGAAGGGATGGAAAGGGAGAGAGAGAGGGGGGGAAGAAAGAGAAGGATAGACAGGGGAGAAAGAGATAGGGAGAGAGGGGAGGGGGGGAAGACGGAAAGAGGGGGAGTGATAGAGAGGGAGGAGGAAAGGAGGGGAGATAGGATGATAGAGAAGGAGAGAGGGGGAGAAAAATGGTAAAAAAGAGGGTGACAGAGAGGGAGAAGGAGAGGATGGTAGAGGGGGTGATAAAGAGGGAAGAGGAGAGGAGGGAGAGAGAGGATAGAAATGGTGAGAGTGAATGATAAAGATAGAGGGAAAGGGGGAGAAAGAGACAGATGGACAGACAGACAAATGCCTTTTATTTGGCGAGGTTGAGGCTTGTTTATCCCCCTGGGAGGGAGAGAGGGTGGAGGAAGAAAGTGGGAGAGTGAGAGAGAAAGAGAAGAGATGAAAACAAGCTATAATAATAGAAGACAAAATGAAATAGAGGATGAGGGGGAGAGAGGGTAGCGAGTGGGAGAAAATAGGAGAAAGGGAGAAGCAAAAAAAGAGGAAGAGAAGTGAAATTAGAAATGGGAGAGAGAGAGAGAGAGACGAGAAAAGAGGGAGAGAGGGAAAATAGAGGAGAAATGGAAATGGGGTGCAAGGAGATAGAGGAAGAGAGGGAGGGAGGGAACGGATGGTGTATGTGGAGGGAGTAGAGTGGCCAGGAAGAGATTGTGGGTGGTATTCAGAGAGAGAGGGAGGGAGAGGAGGCTGGATTTGGTGAGAGGGAGAGGAACAGAGAGGAGAGTGAGGCGGGGTAAGAGGAGGGGCTGTAACACAGAGGATCTATAGCACAATCTCACATCCTGTTTCCGCTCTGGCCTTATCACCCAGTCCTCACTTCACTCCCACATAAGACCCTCACCCCTCTCCTCCTACTCTTTTCCTCTAATACCCAACCCCACTATTTTCCTTTCTCTCTCTCTCTCTCTCTCCCTCTAATGCTATGTATGTATTTGAGTATCGCCAACTTCCTAACTAGACGGGGGCTAAACGCTTCATTCAGGACGAAACCTAGCAACTCAACTACTTAAACGAGCAATAATTTAAACCCCATTCACGGAAGATGGGAGGGGAGGAATTCAACCTGGAGTGGCGGAGTCGTTGAAAGGCGCTACCGTTAAGTCCTTTGGTTGGCAGCAATGGCAATGGCGATATATTCTCGTGAGAAGAAGGTTGCTTAAAAAAAAATGTCGGAGGAAACGTTGTACTAGATCTCAATGCAATAGTCAACCCACAGGGCGCCATTTTTGTTACGAAGGATGATACGGAATGAATTTGACAAATTTCATTTCCGTTTCCGTCTTTCTGTGCGTGCGAATGGCGACGGCTCTCGTAATAACATTTCGTTGACAAAACTCGCGAGTTACGACAACAGCGCGGTTGTTTTCGGAATGGTTAACGACGCATAAGGAGCATTATTTAACGATTTTAGGAGACACGGGACCGAAGAAAACTAAACTCTATTTGCGTGAGATTAGCGAACATTTATACATCAATAACTCGAATTCGATTAAAAGAATTGCGCATTTGTACACTCGATAGAGAATGTGAGTAACTGACTACAACTGAGTAACATAATTAAGATGCACTTCATGTCATTTTATATTTTTAAAACTTTATTTAATTTGGCTGCGGTTGTAGGGTGAAATCTGCTGTTTTCGCGCCGTGTTTTAACGATCGTTTCAAATGATTCCGAATCGGATCACGAATTTAATGAACAATGAAAACTAAACAGCCTAGCCAGGATGGGAATATCTAGGGATAGGAATGAGCTACGGGACAAAGGGAAATATACATAAAAAATGACGAAGTTTGCGGACGTGAATGCTTCAGCCTAAATCATAATATCGGACATGTCAACAAACTTCCAATGAATGAAGGATGAGCCCACACTTTGCAGTTACCTTGTTCTACTTACAGCTGTGGAAAAGGTTTTGGCTGAAATGTTCTCTAAAGAAAACGTACGGGACGGGAACTACATTTATTTTGATTCGTTTCGACAACGTCGATATCAAATTTGCATACCGTCATAACGTTTTCACAAGTTTAAACAAAAAATTTATCTTTTAATTTTTTGAAATTGGCTGAAATCTAGAGGACGAAACTGTCTGACGCTACTTTTTGGATTTTAATTAGTCTCTAATGCCAGTTTTAATGAAAATATGTCCAAAGACAAAACGCCTGTCACGCACATAAAGACAGACGCCCAGAACGAGGGTAACTCGGCCGAAAAATCATTCCAAATGAAAAGAGCTCTTTTAACGCTATGATCGACCAATTTGATCGACATTCACGGACACGTAATTCATGTCAGCTGCACTCGCTCTTCATTTTGGCGCAAGTGGCATTTTACAATGCTAAACATGCCTATCGTAAGGAATGTTGTTTTGATAAAAGTTTAAAATAATTTTGTTTTTGCTCGCACTCGTGATCGTGCCAAATAAAGTGGAGTAAAAACTTCACGTTCATTAACTTGAACGATTTTCTTCGTGAATACTAATATTATAAGATAATATAATATATTAGGTAAATATTTTCTAGGTACAATAGGGAAGGCCATCTTCCTAGACATTTTCCAAATGCACAGATCAATTCATTAATAAAATTTCGTTTCTTCTGGAGAATATGACACGCTAATGACGAATAAATTAATCGTATGAAGCAACCTGAGGAACATAAGTACTTACTTCCTCACTGCTCAAACCAACATAAAAGTCACCCATAACGAATTTTTTAAGCATCAACATAAATTGAAAAGTTGGAGAGATCTCGAAACGTTTTCAAAACATAAACAGAAGGGAACGCAGTGCAATGGACCTGGATAACACGACACAGAAAGGCCAACTGCGCACTTCCTCTTCCCGAGAAAAAGATATTATCCGCTCCAAAACGACTATTACATCACACATACCACCGCTATTGCGCTTTTGAATTTCGTCAAGTAACCACTCACGATGGCCCAAATATTGCGAAATAAACGCATGTGACAATCCGCGAATTATCAAATAGTAGTACATATGTGGGCACACTACAGTACACGTATTATACGAATATAGGCCAAGGATGGCCAACCAGAGGAAAAAAAGATGATTTCGTAGGATGACTATACCTCGGCCAATTCAATTCCACTCTGGTCGTTTATACGACGCGTCAATTGAATTTAGTCGAAGTATACTACTTGTTCATAGATTCATGGAGACGCGTATTAAACTCCGTGATGCCACCCTTCATACAGACCGTGAGCAACAGCCATAGATCTGACATGTTCTTATATACGTGAATTGCTTTACGTTGGACAGTGCATAATGTCGAATGATGGCGGCCTGGACTGTTTCTGCTTCCTTAATATTATACATCCGGCTCAATTTAAATTTGAATCAATTTATGCAAATTTATTTTTTCATCTCATGTTTTACGCATTGAAATAACTCATTGGAGAAGGATAATGTTGATGCATTTCTCTATCAAAACAAATGTGGCTACGGTCGCGCTCATTTATTTTTAAAATAAATATTTCGAAAAATATCGGAAAAATTTCATTAGGAATAATGGAAGTGGAGACAGTACTGTCGATGGTTTATGCGAATTAGGTAAATATATAAATTACGCCAATTTGGCCGGGATGTTATGTTAAGCATCTGCAGATTTCACTAACGGAGCATTTCTTCGGAGACTATTTACACACATTTAGATGTCTCAAAAAGGTAAACGTTCGGAAATAGTAGTACACGTTCAAAATAATAACTGATAAAAATCGTATGGTTAACACATTTACTAAAGTAAAATAAAGATGAAAAATTAAAGGAAAGTACGAAAGTTGGTTCTAAAACGGAGGAAAACTCTCGAACTACGATTAAAAAGAGATTTAACACAAATTTATATAATATACATTCACGTCACTACAACAAAATACTTGATATTGAAGTGTTAGCCCTTAAAATCTAGTTTAGACTTGATTTTCACTGAGGTGAGAACTCAGACTCTATTTAACGTCCGATGTAAAGTCTAATCTGGCCCGCCGAAGCATTGAAAAATTGCAATGTGGCCCGCCGAGGAATTCACAACCAAAAATGCGGCCCTCCATGTAGAAAAGGTTGCCCGCCGGTGCTCTAGAGTGTGAATTTACTCATCAAAGAGAAGTTCCATTGTTCTTCCATAGGATTCCTATATGAAACATAACTATTCCATACGCTAACTTCCACTTTCATTTCCTGGAATGACTTCAGGAAATAACCAACTTTTTACTAGCTCGAGTCTTGTTTACTGGTTAACTAATATAAGCTAAACGAAAGAAAACATTTTCCGCCAAATCAATCAATGGTGACGCTTTGTTTAATCTCATTTTCGTCCGTGGCCGAGGGCCACACGAAACCATCTCAAGAGTCGCAAGAGTCTTAAAGATTTTCGAATTAATAATGTAAATTCTAAAGGCTGGATAAAAAACGTATTTCAACGATAAATTAGTCAGAACTTCGGCACGTTAATTATAAGAATTTTCTTCGCCATAAAGCAATTATTGTTAGATCAAAATTAATATCGTGGAAATTATTAAGCCTTTCGCAGTAAAAACATTCGCATTCGTTCGTTAAAAAAATATCCTGAATTTTTCCCGGGTAATCGTCTGTTCCTAACCTAAATTCGAGTTTCCATCACCCTCGTTAAAAAAAAACGTGAAGCCTTGCCGCTGGTTCGCTGTCTGAGGCCTTTCATCCGCCATTATTTTCCCGCGAAATCTACAGCATGCCCTCAATTGAAGGGGCTTTTGCGGATGTACGTGGGTCTAGAACAAATGACGATCGGATACTGGATAAGGAATGCAGAGGAGTGGGGGGGGGGGGGAATAGGGAGGTTAGCTTGATTCCACGCGATTATCTAATGAATGTCAGCTCCTTTTGTGTCTGTATCCGGGACAGCTAAGGACGGCCGAAGACGCCGGATTTCGAAATGAAAACTAAGTTTAAAAAAGGCGGAATCCGGACCAAATATCCAGTGAAAAATAAAAATTAGATTAGGGTTACCAGATTTACGTTTTGAAAATACGGTACACTAGCTCTGAGCAATGCGACAGTGAAAATACTGGGCTATGTCATAAGCAATGTTTATGCAGCTTAGAGAGTTGAAAGAGTTAACGAATTTAAAATATATATATTCATAAATCTATTACATGAGCCCGGCACGAGGTAATTAAATAAGAGACAATGTAATACACGCGCGACTTTTGACAACCCTACATTAGCTCCTAAC
The DNA here is from genome assembly GCA_036926305.1 of Uropetala carovei. Classification (NCBI taxonomy): domain Eukaryota; kingdom Metazoa; phylum Arthropoda; class Insecta; order Odonata; family Petaluridae; genus Uropetala; species Uropetala carovei. Next base: position 11,523,324 of record JAXCHB010000043.1, read on the forward strand.
GTCATAACTAGGCTAGCGAACTGAATTATAAATTTTGAGAAATATGAGAAAAAGAAATGCAGCTTAAGGTTTCAATCTTTTGGCCGACAAAATAACTTTAGGAAGGAATCGAAAACAAATGTGTGAGTAGTCTGCTACATCTGAATGCATCAACAGCAAAGACATAATTTAAATAAATTAGAATTACAGCCTAGAACAAAGTAAAGAATAAATTAACGGAATTATTTTAAGATTAGAATTCGTCTATACTCGGTCAATATTAATACCGTGCAAAAATTGATAAATTCAACGGAAGAAACCTTAATGTAGTGGATTTCTAGGAGAATAAGGACAGTACAGGATCCATAAAAGTTCCTGATGATGACTATGTTATATTTGAAACTTGTAGCCTGCATTCTCAGTGAAGTGGAACTTTTACAAAGGGCAAATTGTCCTTAGTCTTCTTAAAATTAATAATGCGTGGTAATACCTTGGTAATACATACCTTCCGTGAATTCATCACAGTTTAATTAAAAGACTGACAATTAACCTAGGATATTAGAATATCTCTATTCCGATACATGTTGCGGATTCGAATTCGACCATAAATATCGCCCCTTATGTTCGTATCTTTGATTTTTAACAGCCAAAAATAATATTTCCACGCGCGGTATAAGAGCCCTTGAGCAACAGATAAACTAATTACATTTCATAAATCGTGAACAGGAAAACTTGCCTCACAGTTTCTGCTCTTGACCGCTATCTTTCCATTCATATGGACGGTTCATTTTCTTTTACATAAGACAAAACGCGATACTTTTCTAAACAATTATTTCTTCCACGCCGTCACTCTTTGAAAAGACGCGATTATGTTGCAGCTTCCTCCGTTCGATATTTTTATGATTAAGTATTTTTCGAAAATTCCTATGATGTATGAGAATGATAAAAATCCCCGTTTCCCCATTATTAGACCTTTCCGGGGATCTCATCTCCTCCGCTGGATGAAATGATAGTTGGAAAATTAAAAACTTCAAAATGATACCCTCTCGAAACTTTTAATGCAAGAAGACACGAGTTTCCAAGAATGCCATGGTACCGTGGGCTTATAAATATCATGGAAAGTTTGATCTATCCTCCGAAGGGAAGGGATCAACTACTAGCGCATTCAGGCAATTCTTGGAAATTCTTTAAAGAATCGATAATCTCTCCTAATTAACATTTTCTGAAAAGCCCGCAAAAAAAAACTAGAAAAACTCGACTCGTTCTACGTACTATATTTAGAAGGTTATGTTAAAAAATGTGGTTTCTGATATTCCAGAGAAATGCCCAGAAATCCCAGTAGGAACGTTGTAAGCCTCGGAAAAATGCGCATTTCAGAGGTTTCTCATAAATAAAATAGAAACGTTCGTTTATATCTGTCCAAATTACTCTTATTATCTCTGTTCGTGTGAATTTTGAATAACTTTAACTTTTAAGAAGCGTACGGAAATCTGTTTTTATGCATCAAATAACATTAGCACCTTCAGAGGAATTCGAAATTTCGACTGAAGCATAATTTCCTGCGAGATTGTTAGGATGGCTATTAAAAGATCCAATTTTCTATAATCGTAATATCCACTTTTACAAAACTCGTTCACTCGTTTTAAACTTAGGGTCGCGTTACAAAAAATAACAACATTAAACAAAGTAAAATATGTATTGTCGACCTCATTGTCCCCAACAGCCTGCCGAACACTATATTTTAAAACATTATTATTTTACACTTTCGTTTTTAATAAAAAAATTACCTTTCATTTGTACTACAAGAGCAATAAAATTAGTTAAAACGTTTTTTCTCATTATTATTTTTATCGATTTTTTTTATCATCCAAACGTTTTTTTTTTATATATCACGCTGCCTCCGCCAGAGTTGGGAGCCTAGTTACGCCACTGGAGTATACACGGTTAACATTCATTGCAACAAAAATATAAATATTTGTACCATAAAATTTTCTCGGTTTTCTCCGTTGACAATAACGACACTTGTACTCTTTTTCCGTCGCACGGGGCAAATAAACCGACGCGTGTGAGCGCTCGCGCGATTCCCGCAACGCTCCTCGATTTTCCGTCGCCGTTTATTTCAGTCCCATACTTGGTGAATGAAAACGTTCTCTTCTTCCATCCAAAGCACCCATTCATCGGCATTTCCTTTTTCCGTCGACGTCGGTGAAAATCAACACGTCCTCGACGTTCACGCGATCCCTCCGAGCAGTGGCGTAGCAAAGGTGAAGCCGGGCCATGGTTCGAGAATTCTTTACCCTCCCCCACTCTCTCCAATACGTATTTTTTGGTTATTTTGTTTTTTTTTAAGGGGAAAATTTTAACGAAATGAGTTTCGTGATCTCGGATTCTTTTCACTGTATTTAGCAGCTCTTGTGGTTTAAAATGACACAAAAGGGTAAAATTTTGTATACGTCGACCACGGGCCTTCGGGCCCCCTCGAGCTCCGGGCCCTGGATCGACCGATCCATCGGATCCATGGTCCCTACGCCACTGCCTCTGGATTTTTTTTTTTTTAAACTTCCTCCGTCCTCGCGTATATTAGGCGCGTATTTCCTGAATGGAAACGTTCTAACCCGTCATCCCATAGGATCCATTCATTGTCCCCTATTAGAAGGATCGCCGGCCGCAGAGGAAAGAGGAAGCAGTCCGTTTGGCGAAGGCGACAATTACAAAATAAAATAAAAGGAAAAAAAAAGAAACAAACTGAGAACTTCGACGAGTTTAATCAACATTTGGCGATTTCTGCTTCCGTTTCCATTCGTTTAGCTCGCTTAGAGATGAAATGAGACGAAACCGGACGTCGATGAGGGCTGCATGTACGAAACCACGTCCGTGTCGAAAGAGTTTAGTGCGAGGATCTCGAACCCGAGGCTCCTGCGGTCGAGAGAATGAGTCACTCTCGTTTCTTTGTTTCTACCATCCCCTACCATCCACCAATAAGATGACTTGCGGGGTAACATGTAGATGTACCATTGCAGCAGCTTCTAACATTAAAAAATCTGATGTGGCCAACACATGACTTTCTCCATATTTGGGGTATAGATATTTAGATTCTTTTTATGAATAGCATTATAAGGCAAAATTATTATTACCTATCGTAAAAGAATACAGTCGTCCTTATTGCCGTAAATTAGGTATATTTTGAATATTTTTACGTAATTCACCGCTAAATGGTGGTGGCGCTGTATACTATAAAAAGCAAAATATCTCCGAAATGGATGGTTCTACGAAAATTTGTTTCAAACAAAACTTGGAAGAAATATTATTCTCTACAACTTTGGTCCTCATGAAGATTACCAATAACGACGTTTTTAAGGATATATTTGACGGAAACCGAAAAAACCGATTATTTATAAATAATTCCTAAACAATAACAGCTATGGAAAATTGTTTCAACTAAAAGTTGTAGTAAATTACATTCTCTATAATCTTTGTATAGAACTGTATATACAATAATGATGTTTTAACGGAGATATTTCGTCAAAACTGAATGGGGTTTCGAATAAACCTCGACTTCCGGTTACCCGTTATTGTCCAAAAACTAATCAGTTCTTTGTGCTCATGTTAAAGTGTTATATATGAAGTTTAGTAACGATATGGCACGTACTTTTTGAGTTAGAGCGCCCACAATAACATACACACACACAGACATCATTCCGAAAATAGTCTAAACGTGTTCTAGGGATCTCAAAACGTGTATTTCCGTTGAAATCTCGAAGTCGATTTTTTTCATGAATACAATAACTTTCCCATTACTACGTATGGAGAAAGTAAAAATTGCGCCCCAGGGTTGAATCCAGAGACTCTCCATATAGGAGGGGGGGCGTGAACCCTTTTACCCTCCCGAATCCGCCACTGTCTAGGACCCTTTATTCTGAAAATTCCTACCCTTGTCGGAATCTTCCTTACCCTTGCCTTAAGGTCCTAATCTGTGGCCCAGAATCGAGGAATTTGGCGTGGAAAGGGTTTAAGACAGCATCGAATGGAGGGCAATGTGAACCCCCCTGGATCCGCCTCTGTCGCCCCCCCCCCCCTTTTCAACTAAGAAAAATCTTTGGGCCACCTCTATCATATTCAGTCACAGTTCATAAACAATACGTACTAGACCTATGATTGCTATAGCATATGACCATTTTCCGATTTCTTATTTGAATTCCATCCTGTTTATAAATGTAAATATACAATATCCTGCATCAAATCTAATTTATCACAAGGTAATAAGAGCAAAAGTATCCCCTTCCAAGCATGGGCAGTTACCAGAATGTGAATATTAATGAACAAAACATTAATATCAAGCCACGTTAAATTAAACGCCTTTTTAGTTAATAATTAGCATGAAGACGTTTGTCTTATAGGGATAATGAAAGTTGTATAAAATAGAGATTATAGATAACGACTATACAGACTTTCACAGTAATTTATAAACTCTCTGATTTGCAATCTCGTCATACTCGGAAAAAACACGAAAATAATGAGCTGTTTTTAAAAACAATTGATCCATCCACTGCACCTTTCATCTCGAAGATTTCCCCTTCCTTTCCCAAGCTTTTGCGCCTCAAAAACTTTGAAAGAGAATCGCTTCCTCGGACACGTTTCTTCGGCATGACGATAGCCTCAAAACATACCACTCCACTCATCAAATTTTCCGGTTCCTGTCCTTCGAATAGTTAAACGTCCTATATGACTTCAAAATTGTCTGCACGAAATAGATGAGCATTCATAGCACCATTTTTCACCGATTATAAAATAAGAAACAGTACACATTGCATCAATTTTTATCAATATGTTGTCAATGACAGCATATTTTTATCCGTGATAGCTTGAATATATTCAAAGCTTACTCGGATCCGTCCATAGACAACAATCTTTATCTCCACTACAAATATAAACACTATCGTATGGAGAAGAACGCGTAATCATTTCGCTGCACTCGCGTTTGGAGATTTAAAGGATAACTAGCTGTATTACCCGGCGTTTCCCGGGTCAATCTGTCTAAGGATTGGTAACTTTAAATCAAAATTATGGGGGAACGGGGAGACATAGGCCCCCCCAAATTGTGTACACACATTGTAGAAGGGATAATGTACGACTTAGGTAAAAAACTGAAAAAATATGAAAATTTAAAAAAAATTCCAAGAGAGTGGGGTTTATAGGGGGGAGGTGGGAGGAAGCAAAGTTGCCTAAAATATTTTCAGGGACGATATAAAAATCATGTGCAAAATGTGAAAGTTGTGGAACTTTTGGTTCTTAAGTTATAAACGGACATACACACAAACACAGTAAATTATATATTAAGATTATTTCAAATCACAGGCAAGTCGTCGTTTCCGCCGTTTCACGAGCTGCAATCGAATTCGAACATAAGCTCTTGAGCTCCAGACTATCGACACGAATTCCATTTTCGACATCTCCTCGGCCTTTCCTTTCACGAACGAACCTCTCAAAAAGTTGTGCAATTCATCGCGTATTTTTTTCCGCCAAAGTTCATCAGACGCCATTTCTGCTTCTTCCTCGCCCTCCGGCACCAACATAGCCTATTTCCACACGATCGAAGCCGTCTAAAAAAAAAAAAAAAAAAAAAAGTTTCATAGCTCGAGGGAACGGAAAATTGTGTTTAGGGGGAGAGAGAAGAGATATGACGGAGAGGCAAAAACTCTTCAAAGATCTCTCTCCCCCCGTTAAAAACGTCCGGATCGAACGAACTTCGTGGACCTAAATAAAAAAAAACTGCCTCACTTTCGATGTCCCGTTCCTCGAGAATAATTTATATGTATACGTATGTACAGCGGAACTCCTACATAAGTCGAACCTCGAGCGGAAACAAAAAAATATTCGACTTGCGGAAAATTCGAGTTATAGAAGAAAAAATTGTTTCCTGTAAAATAAATTCATTTCGAATTATGAAAAATTCGAGTCACAGACGTTCGACTTATAAAAGTTCGACACACACACGCACCTACACATATGGAAAAACAAAAGCCTGCACTTTTAAAACAACACAACAACACTTGCTCCCATTTATCTAAAAATCTCCACCCCCCCCTTACCGAGTGCCTCTCTCTCCCCCGGTCTCTCATCCTCTACAAATGCGGCGTGCCGTTTTTCCAAAGGTCAAGGATGAGTAGCCATCTTATCGTGGACCAAGACGTGTAAAGGGCAACGTTCGAAGATGTTGGAGGGCACAGGGAGGAGAAAGGGAAAGGATGAAGCGACTGGAATCTCTGTCTTTCCGTGTACGACGAGAGAGAGCGGGGGAGGGGGGGGGGGGAGAAAATTCTGCGAATCGAAAATATAAAAAAATCGCTACGTTTTTTACCGGTTTCTTGCTGATTTATTATTTTTAAGGCTTTCGCTGGTAATTATCGAGGGAATGAATAAATAAATACATTAATATACACGCAAACACGCGCGATATGTTGTTAAAGCGATCGATTTTGGTATTTCGTTGAATATCATGGATCTGATTCGATAGGAATACATTTTTTTTTAACTGAGAAAACTATTGTTTATTTAACCTTAAACACGACTTCATTGGGAGCCATTATGATTCCTGAACTTATTTTCATGACGATTTAACAGAAAAAAGGATTTCACTCCTTAGTACTACTAATGAGAAAGGTAGCCGAAATTTTCTATAAAAGGGAGTAAGCTAATTTACCCAAAATATTACGCGAGATTAATTCTACGACACCGTAATATACGACTTTACCTTATCTATTCGATTTAAGTATTCTAGGTATCGATTTGAAACTTTCCTCATCTAAAAGCCATTCATTTTCTCTCAGCCTTCTTTCAATCCATGCAAAATCTCTATCATCTTCCTTAGTCTTGCAGTAAATTCACTCGCGAATATTTCCGTTAATTTCCTCTGATATTCAGATAATTCAGTGGCGTGTAGGCATTTTCTTTTACATGGCGGACCGCATTCTTAGTTACTAATGCATTTGAAGGCCGTATAAAGAACTGATCTCGGGGGGCAAAGATAAAGAGTTTACATCAGAACTTCCTCAACGGATCATGAGTTCTTATAAAAGTACAAATTGTGTGTAACGTTTTTAGCGTTAAAACTCCACCAAAAGGTTTATGGATTTAAATTAAATTAAAGGTCACAAAATTACTTCAATTTAACATCAGGCATATTTAGTCAAAGCTTCAGGTCCACTTAAAATGTTCTTGTAGGTTGCACGCCTATAAGCTAATTCATACAGATACTTTCACATTATTCTAACATATTTAATGGAGTGTAATGACAGCGAAGCATATATTACACGCCTACGTACAGTTACAAAGAAAAATTGGTCGTTAAATGTGGTGGTCGACGAATAAGGATGGTCGAAATTGTATTTTATCACTACTTTAACTTCAAAGAACATCATGAAATAAGTTATTGTGCTACGGCCAATCTATCATACATTGTGCTGAATCTTCCGGGTTGTTTTAGAAAAAATAAAACGTTTAATTCGCTTTGCGGGGCATATAAATCAATTTTAACGTGTACTGGGACGGCGTTCAAGCATTCCATCAATCCGTATCAACAAACATTCTTGCAATCATTTCAATTCTTGTAGGGTTCGACTATTTATTATGTTCACAAAGAAATATCGAGGTCACCTTATGGATAAAATCAAAATTAAAAAACTAATTTTCCCCGATAGTTTATTTTCTTTTCAGCAAGTTTTCTTAATACCAAAACACGTGCTTATGTGATCACTCTGTTTGCCCGTCTGGGGACAATCAACTTTTTGTTATACGAGATATTCGGAAATTTCTTTTTGACATAGATAACTATTACCCATCTATGAAATTTCCACCAATTGCATTTTCCAAATAGTTCATGCATTTTCCGCCAGGTGGCTTCAAATTCGGAAAATTCATAATTTTGAAATCGTATTGTAACTATATTACTGAAGTTAAAGGAGTGAAGTTTTCACGGATGGAAAGGTCTAGTGCAGTGCTTCCCAACCTTTTTAGAGTCGCGGCACCCTTACGTGAATTTTCAGAATGTGGCGGCACCCCCTTCTATCCACCATCAGTAATAATCGTGTTTTTTTTAACTGTCATATCTAAAGCATAAAATCAAGATTTTATGCTTCTCCATATCTCCTTTCATTTCGAAGTGCCTTTGCGACGAAATGGAGGTCGTCTTAACTCTGGTTTAGATTTTTGAAAGTAGACGATGCAAAAATGGGAAAACAGAATAATTTTTGCGGCACCCCTCAGAACATTTCGCGGCACACAGGTTGGGAAAAACTGGTCTAGTGAGATCTATATTCCGACGGCGCTGATTGCCCCCTCCCCCAACTATAACCCTGATTTTTTTAAAACTTGCTTTCACCTATTTCTTTAGCAAGGGTATCATCTCTCTTGTTACCTCTGGTAACAGCTCCTTTGTAGCTGATATACGCAACTGCTTTGCCAGGAATTTCTATAACTCTTGGAGGTTTCTAATTACGCTATTAAGTCCAAAATAAATTGGTATGATCCTCTGGGATTGTAATCGACAGAGTTATCGAATTGAAATTGTTATCACGACTAGTTTTCGCTCCATTTCGCGAAAAAAGATCGATTTTGCTTCCCTTGGGTTTCTCCCTAGAAATAATCCGGAAATCCATTAGAACCGGAATCTAGGAAGAATTTTACGATAAAAAATAAAAACATTCAAAAAGCTATTTAAAATTAATCTTGTTCGATAAAGACAAAAAACTGTCGCAGATTTATCTTGCATTAGAGATTCGATCTCGACTGTGATAGATAATAGAACGCAAGAAGTTATCTGTGATTAATCGGCCGTGTTTATTAAAGAAAATGGGTATCTTCTATGCATCTTCTGCATACATTTCAATTCGCACTCAATTTTTACTAAAAATAATCGCAGAATTATAACAAATTCCGACGCATCGTTTATTTGCTCGACCACACAAGCATCTTAACACCTGTACGGAACTAATAAAAATATCGGTTTTCAGTTTTGGTTCGTGTTTCGTCTTTTTCCTTTCGTTTTCCTTTCGTTTTCCTTTCGACTCTAGTACGAATCCCTCGGGTTAACGTGGCACTCGGATAGAAACCACATCTATGCGAAGGATAACACGAGAGGGAACAGCTGACAATCTAGTACATGGCTGACGCCAAGATGATCCGGTGATTTATCAGACGAGAAGTTTTAAAAAATCCGTTGTCACAGCTTCGACGGTTTGAATCAACTGACGGATTAAAACTCGTTTCGTTTCGTAAGTGGGAGTGGAAAATAACTCCGGCTCCAGGGGCGGATCGCACGAGGTCGGTAATTTGTCTACGTACAAGAGACGCAACTAGGGCGGGGCATCTGTTTATGATCACAGCTCAAGAGAAAGGAGACTGGACGACATTTCTGTCTCTTAAATATTGATCGCCCGGCTTAAACGCACGTCACATCGCGGGATTTAGATATTTAGCACAAATACGCGTTTTAAAAACATGTTTTAAATGTTTTTTTCAAATAGAAATCCTCGCGATATTTTTTCACGGCATATCGTGGTAAAATATTTAACTTGTAAAGTTTGTTAAATAATAAGAGACGATACCGTTTAAAATATTTATTAAAACGAGTATTTTGTTTACATAAATACAGCGGGACTTCCATAAGTCGAATCTCAAGGGAAAATTCACGTCATCGAAGAAAAGTAACACGAAAAAGATTTTGTCCTGTAAATTGAATTCGCTTCGAGTCGTGGAAAATTCGAGTTATAGCCGTTCGACTTATATAAGTTCGACTGTATATTATTATATTACAACACCGGCAGACGTGCATTTCAAATTCGAAAATGTCTTCCAAATCCAAAAACATCGAAAACTACCAGAAAGAAAAAATTTTATCTTCTTTTTTTTAACTTCATTTTTATCGTTTTTTTTAAACGCCTGAAGCATAAATTGGGATATTTCTAATTTACGAAACCTCCAAGATCTAAAATTTGTTTCCTCGGCGGAATACCGACTTAACTCTGTACCGCGTACGAAAAAACATACGCAGACGCACTTGGTCTTTTTTTACACGATAAGTACTGTTAAGGGTACATAGGGCGTGAAGTAAGACAATTTCACGTCCAATCGTAAAATTCTTCAGTAAGAGAGTGATCTCGCTCTTATATTCCTTCATGCCTTTCCAAAAAAAATTCTCGGTTCATTCATCGTGGGTGCCCGCTAATTGAAATTTGGCTAGGGTTTCTGCTCAACCGCGCCAAAAAAAAATAAATCGCGAAAATGTTTTATTAAATTACTGCCCCCAATTAACTCAATTACGTTCCGGGTATTTTAAACGGAGACGGTCCGAGCATAATGCTTCCGAAATTAATTGATGTGATGTATGTACGCCCAATAAAAAAAATAAGAACGCGTCGTTATCTCGATGAAATCGATATATCGATTATCACGCCGGGCGATATCAACACCACCGCGGAGTAAAAGATTAAGAACAAACATATACACGAACCTTGGAGAGCAACAGGTTGTTCGGATATGTCGGGAGAAGACTTTCAAAGAAACCAGCGGACAAAAGAGGTCGAACTCGTCGGAACATTGGAAGCGGCGATTCGGGGAAAAAAAACATCCTTTCGATCGATCGAAATAAAACAAACGAAGGCTGGGTTTCCGAGGAGGGAGGTAAAGTGGGGAGAAAGGAGGGAGACAGGACTACAAAGGTGCAACGAAGGGAGAAACGGAGAGTGCAGACTCGTTCTTCCAAAACGATTCCCGGTGCAGCTGTGCTCAAATAGGCGAAGTACATCACGATTCACTAATCACCTTTTTCTAGACGGATGAGAAGTTCCTTTTTAATTTATTTTTTCTTTTTAAAGGGCACTGAAATTGGCATGTAATGGCTGAAACCGTCTAGTACGTACCGAATTTTTCCGACGCCGAGAATCATTTCGTATGTTGCAGTTACCTACGCTCGGCGTGAAGCGGTCGGCGTTTTATGGATCGTTGACCTCGAGGGAGAGGGAGGGAGGTAGAGGAGGGACAGAGGGAGATAGGTAGGGAGGGAGACAAGGGATAGACACCTGATTCTGAAAGTGCCGTCTTCAGGTGGTCCTTACACAATCGCAGCACATATCCATAAAGCTCTACGTCGTAACGACAGGTGAGGGGCAAATGAACCGAGACAACGCCATAACGCGGTACGCGCCATCCGTATGGCGGGGTCGCGTACTAGCGGGGTATCTACGAAAGATCCGGGCAACAGGATGAATAATTCAAGGCCGATCGAAACTATTTTGGTATCTTAACGCGATAAAAAAAATCCAGATAAAATCGATTCGCCGCGATTAAAACTTTTACCCATTTCGAATACGAAAATCAGCGATGCGTGATTTTATACTTTCCGGAAAAGCGAATTATTCGAGTGAAATATAAAAATAAGTGTAAAATATAATGTTTTGGATTCGTGTAAGAACGAATTCCGCGCTGTAACGGACTACGCATAGACGAGGATCCAAAGTATTTTATTTGGATCCCTGTTCGACACTCCTATCTATCTGAATAAAATATTCGTATGAAATATAAAAATAAGTATAAAATATAACGATTTCAATTCGTTTAATGCCGAATTCCGTGCTGTAGCGGACTCCACACGGACGGAGAACCAACGTATTTTATATGAAACCCTGACCGACACTCCCATCTATCCGAATTGCCAATTTAGTGTATTAGGACTTGTAACGGCGATAAAAATTCTTTTCCTTCTTTAATTTTTATTTGGTTTTTTGGAGCAGATATCCTGGTTCGTGTCAAGATTTCACCGGGAGCGATATTTTTCCCCTCTGAGTTCGAAACCCTACGACTAAAGGTACGCGGAGTCATTCGCCGAATCCATTTCCACGCCTACTGGATCCGACCGGCTATAACTCCGTCATGCGTTAACTTAATGTCTACCGCGGAAAACGCTAGCGTGTCGATCGTCGAGTGCGTGACCGCCCTGACATTTTAAAAGCCGCACCCGCGGAAATCCCTTTGGGAAAAAAATGAAGAGCGATTTCCGTGCAAAAAGAAGACGGCAAAAAGATAAGAGAGAAATTCGCCGAATCTATTAAAACCGTGGGTGGGCGACCTTTTTCTACGTGGCGGGTCGCATTGGCGGTTGCGAATACTTCGGAGGGCCGCGTTGGAAGTTGCCAATGCTTCGGCTGGCCCCAGATTAGAGTTTAAATCTTAAGTTACCTAGTGTTTCTGAGGTGTCATATAAGTGAAAATCAAGTCTGGATAAGGATTTTAGGGTTAAAATTTGATTCCATTAACTACCAAAATAAAATGAATGTGTGTGAAATTTTGCAGGTCGATTTTTCATTGTAGCTTTGCTGGACGAATTAAATGCTTTGAGGTATCATATAAGTGAAAATCAAGTCTGAATATTTTCACAAGACGCAGAGCGTTTTTGGCCTTAACTTTCTCCCTCAGAAAATTACATAAAATAATTAAAACAAACGAAGAAAATATTAAAAACCAAGAAAGACGATAAAATAGCCGAAGAGGCTACAAAATTGTATAAAATATGGAAAAATTGTAACTCTAGGTTTAGAATGAATGTAGATATATTATTAAGAATAATAATACAGGATTTTGGGATTGAATTGAATAAGGATTTTAGGTTTAATTGTAAGATTTCAAAATTAAAGGGTATATTATCTACCAAAATAATACTAATTTGTGTGTTAAATTTTACGGATCGCTTTTTCATCATAGCTTCGCTAGACGCATAAAATGCCCAAGGGGGCCGCATGCGGCCCGCGAGCCGTAGTTTGCTCACTCCTGTATTATATACCCTCCAGTCCGTTTACGATATGAAGAAGCCTTCTCTAAATTCTCCCTCTCACTCCTTACCTACAAACACTCCCCCTCCTCCCTTCCAACAGGCAAATTGCCAAGCGCAATGAGAGCAGCTGGCATGCTTTTTATAAATATACGACGCCGTATTTACTACCGACAATGAATTACAGGACGCCGAAAACGCTACTATCTTTATGCGAAACAATTTTTTTTTCTTTCTCCAAAGAGTGGCACACTATAGGATGATCGATACGGGCGTATATATATATAAAGGTTTCAGCTAGTACACGACTTGAAACGGAAAGAGAGCTATCAAGACATGAAGAAAACTGCGGAAGATAGGAGTATATGGAGAACCAAGTTTAACCTAGAATAATCACGGACCTGTCAACGGACAGACTACCTATGATGATGATGATATATATATATATATATATAGATATATATATATATATAAACTGGATGGAAAAAGAGAAAGAGGTAGGAAAAGGTTTCAGCTAGTAGACGACTTGAAAAGGAAAGATAGCTATCAAGACATGAGGAAAACTGCGGAAGATAGGAGTATATGGAGAACCAAGTTTAACTTAGAATAATCACGGACCTGTCAACGGACAGACTACCTATGATGATGATGATATATATAAACCAATTTAGTGGTAAGGTCGTACACAACAGACACGTAACTCATTTTTATTATTAAATAATCGACATTTCTGTAACGGCCACATTTTATTTCAAATTCGGTAAATCTCATTGGTGAATTAAATCAATTCGAAACTAACAAATATGTTGACCGATACCGAAAGGTTTGTTTGTTGACTTCTCCTGACAGAATCATGAGTAAACGCTTCGATATTCTTGAATTTGTTTTCAGCCAAAAGACGAGCTGTAGGATTCTCTAGTGCAGTGCTATTCAGACAATTTTTGGGTGCGGGGCCTAGTTTTATAATGAGCGAGAGTGGGGCCTATTTATTAATGTATATATACCAGGTGGTTCAAAAAAATATGCTTTTTAAGAAGATTGGTAATTTTTTAAATAAAAAAGTTATTATTAAATCTAATTTTTAAATCATTATTACGTAATAACATATGTAATAAAAGTTGTTTAAATCTAAATACATGAGAACGGAGCCTTGTGCGGGACTCCTAATAAAGTGCGGGGCCTCCTGTTCGGGGGAACCGACTGCACATGCCTCACGCCGGCCCTGGGTGTACCCTTAGGACAATTTCATCGATAAACCCTGAAAAAATGGCATCAAAATTACCGTGACGGAGTGGGAAAATGTATACTTTGTACAATCACCAAGTGGTTTATTTAAGCAATTAAATGAAAGTAAAAGTTGAAGCAGATAGGGATTGTGGTATAAGGGAACTAAGATAAGAGTTTCTACGGAACTGTGGAGTCCCTCTATCTTTAATGACTTTAACTGCCGTAGTGGTCTAGTAATTTGAACGTTATGACTAAGATAATACCAATATTTTGATGGTAACACTTTACCGCAAATTTGAATAACACTGCTCTAGTGAATCCTCCTGACAGATAAAAATATGCTCCAACTTACAAAAATAATTTTTCTCGGAAACTCAGGATCACTTTCGCACTGTTAGGTACACTATTCACATAAATCAAGATCTTCCGTAGTGGGCCATCCTCATTCAATTCCTGCAATAATTTTAATCTTTATGGGCGCCATCTATTTTTTTAAAAAAGATTCTTCTGATGCTCGTCCTTGATCTTGACTACGACATGTCAACGTGTCGATTTTTTTGGTCGAGTACAAATTTACCGAGAATAAATGTCTTCGTTAGTAATAGTTTCCATTCTTACGTGAGTGTTATACAACACACGTTTTAAATTTTGACCTTAACTTAAGGACATGAATAATGGGTTAATTATTTGTACAGGCTTCCTTAATGGTAACAGCTGTAACCTTCGTATACGACCTGCGCCCCTTCGTTTAACCATCACATGTATGAATCTCAAAAATTCTGTTTTTTTCTTGTCTATCTTTCCAAGGAAATCATACATTTTTTAAAAAATTTCTTAGTTTCTCTTTTTTTATTTCGAGTCTGGTACCTAAAAATTTAAAATAGGAATACGGAAAAGGAATATTTTCTAAACCAAAACCACCGAAAACGGTTGGGAAAACCAGATGTACGTGTCCGACACAAAACAGTTGCCCTCGTTACCGTTAATAAGCTTTTCCCTACCGTTTTACGGTTTCTGGAATTGTCATAAGGTGAGATCAATATTCCAATTTCGAAAACCATGTCACGATATGATGGAAAGTACGGACGATAGATCCCCTATGCGGCGGGCATATGCTGGAATATGGGAGAAATTAGAAATCGACGGAAAATTCATGATGAGACTGCCACGATATATCAGTGGTAGAATAGTTGACGAACCGGGTTCGATTCTCGTTCATGGTAGAATCTTTCTCCAAATTTCTAACGATGTAGCACTTAATAAATACATTCTACAACCAAAAGGACATGGCGTAAACATCTTTGTAGTAGTATTCATAGGACGATGGTGTAAGAATTGTCTTAAGGTAAAGTCCTGAACTAGCGCATTAACGATGAAGATATTTCTTCAGGTTGCGTACGTAACGAACACTTTCAATCCATTAACAAGAACTTATTGAATACAAAATTAATAACTTAAACGTTAATGATGCCTTAAATGCAAGGAGTAATACGGAAAGGTTATTTTGCCGAAAAAGGCTCAAGCATTTTTTGTCATTTCGGTCATTTACGAAGAATACGATCCAAACCAGCGTGGCCTAGCTCACCTGACTCAAAAAATATTTGCAAAGAGCCAGAAATATCATTCATTTTCTTAATAATAAGCATTTTATACTGTAAGCTATGTACATTAGCTGCTAATGGCACAACAATGGCGCCAATAACCACTGTGTTAGTGGACTCTAAAACCTACCTTGTCATACAAAATATAGATCAAATGATCCATTGTTCTGAAAATTGAATGTGAACTTTTTAATCTAATTTTGAGGCAAGTTTTTTTTTAAAGATCATCCTAGGTCAGGGGTCGGCAACCTGCGGCTCTTTAAGGACTCGCGTGTGGCTCCCGACGGCAACTCTCCCTGATAAAACCTCCAAAAAGAAATTGCCTTCGTAAATTACTCTAATATAAATTGCATTAAACTGAAAAGGTATGGACGCGTTACGTAGAATAAACGTTTGTTTTACAGAGATAATAGCAAAAAGTATAGCAAAGGAAAGGTTAAGGGCATTACATAGTGAAACGAGGGATGTGTTCCATACTCATCCAATCACCTTTCCTCCAAAACCAAATTCTTAAACCTCTCTCTGATTCACATATACCTACAAATAGAATGATGTTGTCGATTATCGAAGCTTATAAACAAAGTACTAGGGCCCTTCATATTGTCTCTTCCTCGCTCGATAACCCAAAATCCCACATCTATAGGTCCGAACAAACCGCGTTAACGCGAACCATAATCCTCGTTAATTTAATTTTTGGCATTAAAAAATAAACCCGTGTTATATGAGCGCCAGTTTGGTGGTTCGTGGGTGAAAAAAAAGGTCGCGACCTCCTGACTTAACACGACATCCGCCGAACCGAACGAAGTTTTTACAACCAAATCTTCGGGCCGTAACCATTAAACCGATGACTAAATCACGACGATACCTTTTGTTCGTGGTAAAAACCGCGAAAAAGAAAAAGAAAACCCTTATGTAACTTTGGGCGAATGCAGTTCTTTCTTCGCTTGTTTCGTTAGGACTCTTCGGGGGCGAAAGTCTCGACGGCGTACGTAGAGAGAGAGAGAGAGAGGGAAGTTTATTTGGGAAGGGCTTGAAAGGGGTGTAGCAACCCAGTCCTTTCCGTGGGAAAGGTCGTTAAACGCCGGGGTCTTTCGCAAGACGGGGGAGGAGAATGGAGTGAGGGTTGTGGGGAGAGGAGAGGAGGAGGAGGGGTTGGGGGGAGGAGGAGGAGATGACGACGGAGTTTGCCCATCCCTCCGATCCCATCTCATCTATAGAAGAAAGGATAAGGAGTGAGTGAGGGAGGGAGGGAGGGAGGGAGGGAGGGAGAGAAGAAAGAATCCGAGAAGGGGAAGAGATGGAGGGAGGGAAACAAGAAAGGGAGAATGATATTTAAAGGGAGAGGAATAATAGTGATGGCGGGTTGAAGAGATGAAGACGTTGCGAAAGGGAGAACTTAAAGAGTTGGTAGAGAGAAAAGACGGGGAGGGAGGAAGAGAGTTAAATGGAAGAGAGAGAGAGAGGAAACATTGAGGCAAGAGAGAGGAAAGAAGGAGCGAAAGGGAGAGAGGGAGAGAAAAGTATGGAGTGAAAAGGAGAGAGCGAGGTAAAAGGGGGAAGAGTGAGGGGGGAACAAAGGTGTAGGAGAGAGAGGGAGAAAGAGTGAAAAACAGCGGGAAATGGAAACAAGATAGCGGACGAAAGAAGGAGTGAGAAAAAGAGGGATAAAATCGTAAATTGAGAGGGCGAGAGGAATGAGAATGAGAAAGAAATGAAGAAATGCAGGAGAAAAGAGAAAGAGAAACAGGAGGAGAAATGAAAACGTTACAAAAGCATAAACTGAGAGGGAGGGGGGAGGGGAATGAGATAGGAAAGTGAAGGAGGATAGAAAGGGAGAAATAGAAGGGAAATAGGGAAAATTGAGGCAAGAGAGAAGAGGGAAGGAGGGAAAAGAGAGTGGGAGATGAGAAAAAACTGAAAGAGAGAGAGAGCGAGGGAATTTAGAAAGGAGGGAAAAAGAAATGTAGACGAGATAGAGAAAGCGAGAAAATGGAGGCAAGAGAGAAGGACGAGTGAAAAGAGAGGAAGAAAAGGGAAACGTAAAAGAGGAAAAGGAGGAAAAAAGGTGGAGGAGAGGGAGAAAGGGAATAGGAGTGGGAAAAGTACAAGCAGGAGGAAAAGTGAGGGAGAGAGAGAGGGAGAGAGAGAGAGGGAGAGAGAGAGCGGGAGAGAGAGGGGAAGAGAGAGGGGAAGAGAGAGGGAGAGAGAGAGGGAGAGAGGGGGAGAGGGAGAGAGGGGGAGAGGGAGAGAGAGAGGGAGAGGGAGAGAGAGGGGGAGAGAGAGGGAGGGAGAGGGAGGGAGAGGGAGGGAGAGGGAGGGAGAGGGAGGGAGAGGGAGGGAGAGGGAGGGAGAGGGAGGGAGGGAGAGAGGAGGTTCCCTCCTTTAAGGCGTCTGGGAATCGTGAGCCGCGAGAAATACATATTTACTTGATAATGTAGGCGAAGAGATGTCTGGCCGGCTTTGGCAAAAAAAAATATCACTCCCACAGTTATTTTTTGAAAGCCTTTCCTTGCTAAAACGCTAATTTTATTTACCTCCGTGAGATCACGGTGTTTAACCCGACGTGGTTGCTTTCACACAAATATTTATACAATTATTCCATTTTCATATTATTAGATTTTCTGAAATGGAGTTTTTGACAAATTTATCGCTTTAGAAGGATCTCATATGGGTGTTTTTCATGTGTATAATCTAAGGAGATTATTTTCGGAAACAACGTCAATGATTTATGCGATAACCGCTGATAAAAATTTATTCAGATGCGACGTTCGTGAAAGTTGTCTAATCCTGATAAGATATACAGTACAATGGCAAATTGTAAGACAAAAGCATCAGCTTATATAGAATCTAAATATTATCGCGAACATCTCATCATAGTGAGAGTTTCTGATTGGGACGAATAATTTATTTTTATTACAGACATAGAGATATATCTTTATAGATTACCATCCATTATTTTGGAGAATTTCTTTTATCACGAGAACGACACAAATATTTCTCTCGCCACCAACGGCGGAATACCTCCGAGTCGAGCATTAAGAAACGTTAATGCGAGCCAACTGAACTGTCCTAAACGAAAAATTTCGTAAGGACATAAAAAACTCCGCTACTCTCTATCTTCTGAGGATATAATAATAAAAAAGTAAAAAAGAAACTCCGGAAAAATTGGAATGATAACAATGGAACGGCCAACAATCGCCGAGCGATGATAATGAGAAACAAGTGAAGTTCATTTACCCCGAACCAAATAATCTCCATGGTCGGTCGTTGTCGGGAGGGGTCAAGAATTGAGAACCGAAAAGAAAAATTCTCTTGTAAACCAATTACCATCAAATTGGTAACAGATAAGGGAAAAAAATCGAACTCCTCAGGACGACAACAAAACCCGGAGTTGAGGGAAAAATTTTGCATTGAAAACGAAAGCGTTATTGGTGAGTTTTTAGCGTAAATAATTCGATAAAACGATGTATCATAATATTCGAAAATATAATAAAACATATAGATATAATGATAGTTTATAATAATAAAAAAGCACTGAATAACTGGACGAAAAGTGTGAGAGGGACTCCACTTAAGATCAGAGGCAAGGGAGAGACCGATATATACATTTTATGTGGTAATTTCACGCGGGAATCCTTAATTACATTGATATTCGTTAATTTTGATTGAATTAGTTTTTTATTAATCAATTTATTTGAAAAGGTGTTCAGACTAACCTCTGCCATTCTGGATGTACAAATCTGCATAACGTTGTATGTTGGAAGAAACTGCCTCTAACGACACGTAATACAAATTACCAGGATCTTACAGTCAGTGCAGTTTAGTCCCCGAATTTATAAGTATAAGGAGGATTTTTAATATTTTCAAGTGTGCGATTTTTCCTAAAAAAAACTAAAATATTTCTGTTAACAAAAATCTGTCCCCAAGTTGTTTCTTAGAACACCAACGTACTTTTACAGAAAGAGGAATCATCATAAAAATAAATCAAACTAACGTAAAAGTTAATCTTAATATCCTTAAAAGCATGTTTAGAAAGAAAGCAACCAAACAAATTCAATCATTGGTGCTAAGAAAGCATCGAAGAAGGCCATAGTCACGTTGCCAAAGAGCACAATCAAGGCTGCCAAAGAGAACAGTGCTCGCGAGCACCAGGTCCCTGCCTTAGAGTTTCTTTATCATAGTATATTCGCCACTGAACCCTTGGCCGCCTTTCGCAGCGAAACGGATTTTACATGGATGCCTGGTACTGGTAGATATTCGAAAATTCCGTAATGGACAAAGGCCGCAAGACTGGTTATGTTACTCAACTGGATCACAACCAGCAGTTAACTTCAACTTTCAAATCATCTATTGCAGACTTCACAACGTGTAAAGAAAAAAAATACTGCGACTAAATGCGGTAAAATCACATAATACTTTTGTTCGAAATTTATCATATCTGAAAAATCCAAAACACTTTTTCGGGAAACCAGGGCATAGCCCTGAAAACTGCAATGTCTGGTCATCCTAAGTTAGATGAAATTTGTCCCATGTTTAAGGTTGAAAACATTCAGCGAAAATGTTATTTTCGTAAAGTGAAAAGAAATAAGGGAATGATAAGGTGACAGCGGCGTTATCTTAAAGGATGGTAGCAATAAGTGGTAAGCCTGATAAGTTTGGCACCTTGGGCAGTATATAATTGGCATAATGTGTTACATATCGGACGCGATATCGGTTTTAGATTACAAACTTTAGACGCGTCAACCTTTAAAAAGATTATTTTCCTGCGGTGTTTTGAAATCATTTATGGGAAAATACGTCACAAATAAAAATACCCATCCACAGGTACAATACTTTAGTGACAGTTCCCATGAAGATATGTCCTAATTAGGTCATTATCGCTGTTTCTATCTCTAACGAGCCGGGAAAATAATAACGATGTAAATATTAGGCTTATAAGATTATGGAAAACATTTGCCAACTGTTTTCATAAGAGATCGAATTTTTAACACAACTCAGGTTTATGAATTATATGGAATATATACGTCCTTGTTTTTTATTTTTATTTCATCCAAGTTCATCAGTCAATTAATGAATAAAACAACCAAAAACGAAAAACTGACCCTCCTTCAATTAGTTTAGAGAAGATAATAATGAGAGTAATTCGAGAATATTCCGCATTTCAAAAGACCAGATCATTTCGCGATACTAATCATTTCCACTTTACACGAATTCTTTTTTCGAATAATTTTACTGTGATTAATGCCTCAGGGTAAATAACCGTTACCGACAGATTTCAGATTGGGTGTAATCTCAATCCGGAGAAAGTGTTCTTTTACCGAACCACGGTGAGAAAGAATGCACACGATTAACTACTGAAACCGGTCTCGGAAAATATGTTATTATGGAAGTATAAAAATCAATGAAAATCGATAATGCATTTTTTTAATCTCAATCTTCAAAGACAAGGAAATTAGCACTTTGACCCATTGATATTCCGAGGAAGATTAAGAATTAAATATAAAATGGTTGATAATACTATTTTATCGATATTTTCAAGCAACTCTCAAAGATAAAAATCACTATTAATATAATTTATTTATTAATACGTACTGACAAACTGTTAATTTCGAGTAAATGACGTATGTTTTCAACGCATAAGTGTACGGTACATGACGTCTAATTTGTAATACTTTAAATAAACGACTACATTTGTAATCTGGCACTAAAAATAATAATACGCTGCAGCAAATCAATGATATTAACGCTCTCCGTTGCGAATTATAAAATGAAATTCGCATTGCGAAACAGTATCAGGTGACGCGGCCATGGCTTAGCAACCAGTACCTTCTCTTGCAACGCGAAAGTATCCCCAGCATCAATTTCCGGAATACATTCCATCTCGATACCGGTTTTTTCAACACACGTTAACGTGGCACTTATTAACTGCGATCGGCTCAAAAGCGAATTCTAGAAATGAGCTGCATTTTGTAGAGACGGTTTTCGTTTCAAAATTTACCCTCTATCTAATCTCTTCGGATCATCTATAAGAGAATGGACAACTTTAAGGGGAAAAACCTACATTAAAACAAATATGACATTAAATTAATAACATAATCTCGAAACTCCATGCCTCTAATACATGAGACGAAACTAAAATGATAAGAGCAGAGCCTCTGACAATGAGAGGGGGGCGGGGGAGCATTTGGCCCGGTCCTCAAGCTAAAAAAGGCCCAAATTTGCATTTGATTGGACCCGCCATTCTTAATATCAACTGTAGAATTGCACAAGAATTAGATTTTACCTCAATAGTTGGTACATTAGCATGGAAAATGGGCATTTTATAAATGAAAAATACATAAATTAGATTTCACTGTCCTTTGGCTAATTATTACATTATTTTGCTTTCATGTCTTTTAATTTTTATTGTGGCC
This sequence comes from Uropetala carovei, assembly GCA_036926305.1. Lineage (NCBI taxonomy): Eukaryota > Metazoa > Arthropoda > Insecta > Odonata > Petaluridae > Uropetala > Uropetala carovei. The sequence goes on from JAXCHB010000043.1 coordinate 11,545,364, forward strand.
AGGGGCGTCACAATATTGAAGTGGCCCGGACCTCTCTGAACCTCTGAGAGGGCTTGGATAAGAGTCATGAAATATTTGAGTTAAACAACTTCGAGTAAACCTAAAAGAATGCGACGTGATTAAATGCCTCAATCTTGTCGGTGACTACAGGTTTATTAAAGTTTACACCGCAACTGCAGATACTTAAAAGTGTCGATTCGATTTCATATAAGGCGAGCTCGACAATTTTCCACCGGGTGACCCGTTTTACTTTTGCCAATGCCACATTTACTTTCGATTGTAACAAATTTTCGCAAGTAATAAATTCCGATTTAAAGCTCACCGGTAAACAATCCCCCGTCATCTCGTAGGAAGCAGTTCTGCACCAAGCGCGACAATATTTACAACCAAATAACAAAGGACACCGCGAAAAAAAAATAAGCTAATCCGTTAAGAACCTCCGCATTTCGAAATTCGCGACGATTCCGCCTCCCCCTGCGAACGTGAGCGACGCTTTGGTCGACGTGGTGCCGCGTGTTTCCCGTCTCACGGGCACCTACGTTTTCCACGCGCGCGCGCACGCACACAGACACACACACACAAACACTTTTGCCACCGTGGCCAGGAAGAAAATTTTTAAAAAAATACTCTCTCACTGTGTGACGAAAACACGAAACCTCCCATCCTTTTTAAAAATACGACTATCAGAATTCTCGTGTGACCCCTTCCACGTCTTAAAAAGGTTTAGGAAGAAAGAAAGAAAGAGAGAGAGAGAGACGGAAAAGGGGGAGGAAGGTAGGAGGAGGGACGTACATTGCCAACATCATCTTTATAACGCTTAAAAAAAAAACCCTCTTCCCTCCCCCTTATCCTTCCCGAAACGAGGACATAAGACTCCACCGCCTTCTAGAAAGCACAACAGGGATCCGCGGTTTGTTTTTTTTTATTATTATTTCGCGTGCAATACCCCCTTCTCTCCCCATTTCTCCTCCCCCACTCATCGCCTCATGTTCGAAGCCCTATTCGTGCTATCGGCAAGAAGAGAAAGTTTCTCATTTCCTTCCATTACGGCGTTTTTCCCGTGCTGGGAGTTCCACACCCCGTTCGTGTGCCTCGCGCCCCGTGGCTTCGCCCGCAACTTCTAGACCGTTCTGGAGAGTTCCACACGGTTCTACCCTTTCCCCCCATACGCTTCGTCTACCTCTCCCCTGCCATGCGCGTGCTCATCGCCCCCTCTTCTTTCTCCCTCCCTACTATTTCTCCCACCCTCCTTCCTTTTTCTACCTCCCCTCTTCCGTTTCCTCCCCGTCTCTCTCTCTCTTGAACATCCGCGTATCCCTCCCTCTCTATCCGTTGCAAGCATCCTCCCACCGTCAAAATAACAATAAAACAAAAAAATCGGTGCAGAAGCAATCGGTGTACGCAGCCGATCTTTACGTTCTAGGAAAACCACGGACGGATCGAAATAAAAATATCGAACGCGTTTTTCTTAAGTCCCCCACGATCCGGGTGACGTTATATTTTTCCTGTTTTTTTTCTCCCGGAAAAAAATACCGTCTCGTGTCGAGGTGGCTGCGACCGGAGCCTATTGTCATCTATTCGATGGTGGTCTTTAAAAATGCCGGATATTCGACGTTTGAGTTTTTTTTGGGGGGGGGAATACTGCGTCTCTTTTCGCGATCGTTTAATATGCCACTCGCCCGCACGAGTCCTGTACAGATACAAATCTTGTTTGAAAATCGAGTGGAAAATATTTCAAAATGAAAATTTATATATTTCTTTTGGAAACGCGACTTTCGCGATTTGAACAAAAAGGCAATAGTATATAGCCAATATGAACAGAATAGTGCATGATTGCCGTCTCATCGTTCATATTTATGGAGTTAATCCAACGTCATTAATTCGCTCGATTAAAATGATCCGCTTGTTTGCGATCATAAATGAGAAGGAAAATCAGCGATGTTGGTCACGGTAATTTAATTTCTCATAGTTCAAGGTCTTAAAACTAACAGCTTCATCGGGTTATGATGAAATTTCTGGGATTATTCGATACGTTAAAAATATCTCGAAAAGAAAATATATTTCGTTCTTTTGGTCGTTCGTAATAACACTAAATGTGATATTCGTGCATGAAATTTATTCCATTAACCCTTTGAGGTCCAATTTATTTTCTCCCCTGATTTCCTACCAGGTATATTTATTTTTTTCAAAAATTTAAAAAATATGCATTATTTTATTATACCCAATATAATTTAGTTTACAAGCATTTAGATAGTTTTTTTGTTTCAGAACATTATCTTTATACCTATTTTGTCGATAGCAGACTCCATTGCAACACAATGCTAGAAATTGGGTAAAAATATAATTTCCGCAAAGCAAAAAGTTGAAAATTGGTCAGCAGAATAAAGCTGCAATTTTTTGCCCAATTCCGTAAAAAAAATGTTTTTCGTGTCGGAATAACGAGGACGTCGGAACTAATCCGACAGAAGATCACAAATGATTTAAACTACGAATATGAACTATGCCACGCCTTATCCTGCGATTTTTCGAAGGTGGGAGGCCAGGAAAGGGACGCATTTTTTACGCTTCTGAGAAAATTTACATACAAGAATCAGCTCTATAAATCAAATAAACGTTGAGCGATGTTAAAGGAAAATTGTTAAACAATATCTCCAGTGAAATTTACTCATTTTTATAACATCTCATTAAGTATCAAAATCCACCTTAAAATTCTCACCGGCCTTTTCTTTCAGTTAAACGAAGTCCATTTTATAAACACGTTCAATTTCTTGCAGTGTTGCGACTGCGAAACTTAACAGGATTAAGACGCTGAGAGTGACTGCCAAAGTGTCGCGAAAATGATTTCCTACGCCTATGGAGAGAACCGGGGTGTACGATGCTGTACAACCTTACACAGCCAACTCTTAACTTTGAAATGTGTAACAGAGTGACAAATTGCAACGGATCTACATTTCAACGCCGTGTCTGGTTTTGTAACATAACCAGTTCATGCAACTTTAGCTTTGAGATTAGAATGAAACACAAATCAAAAGCAGAGAAAGGTTGAGCGTTATATCACAACGGGTAAGGTCCAGGCATAACAGTCTCACTATTTGATGGCTCTAGGCCATAAATAAACATAGGCTACAAATCATTTACGTTTTGTTTGGGAAATGCCAAACGCGTGTTAAAAATTGCAAATTTTTTACGAGAAATAAAAATTGGTAAAATCAGTAAAATTAATTCAGTAAATGATTACATATAAAGCAATATATGGAAAAAATGCACCAAATATTTATCAAAAATTCTAAATTGAAGGTAATCCAAACGGTAAATTTAATAGAAATTAAGGACAATAATATACAATGGAGATAAAAGCATTCGAAATCTTTCAACTCCTCACTAAACTAATGACAGTAGCAACTGTTTTTTTTAAATAGGTAATGAGACGATCCGAATGTATCTTTCAGTTGTTCGGTTTATTTATAGGATATTATTATAATAGTCCCAACCAAAAGATTATCTGTCGTACTTAAACTCCACTTACAGAGCACTTATTACCACAGATATCTTATCAAATAACGTAATTTCAATAGGAAAATAAGGTACTATTTTATTTGAAACTAAGATAAGGTTATAACTGAATCAAGAAACAATTTCAAACAGTGCAATTTATTCCCCTATAGTTTAAGAGACGAAAATTCATTACAAAAAATATGCTGTCAGGATTATATTGTAAAATATTAACCATCAACAACAGTGCCATTTTAATTATATTAGTTACGAAAGATACGCGTGGATATCAATCGCTCCTATACATTATATAAAAAATTACTGAAACGTGGCATTACTCTTCCATTCAGGTTTTTTTGGGTTAAATAATAAAACAAATTCTGGATCAATGGTTCACTGAGATATAAAACCCTGGCTAAATAAATGATGCAAAAATACTCTCGCTCGAAAACTATATTTTACTATAATTGGATAGATATCGGTCCAAATTCGACATTTTCGTAAAGAAAGTGCCTCGGTGTCCCATGAATGATTATGCAGACGCGATAATTTCCCAGCCAAGTAGTGAAACTGAAGGTCCATATGTCAAAACATATACGCCCGTGAGTATGGTGACGACGGCAAAAACAGGCCGAGAGGATTGAGTACCGGGTACCTTGCTACTCCACGTCACGCCTTCACTTGCGCTAACGTGTAACATATGGTGCAACGTTGGAAATCTCTCATTCGCTCAGGAAATGTAAACGGGATCCATACACGCTCCAAGACATTGTCGTACCTCTAGACAATAAATTATGATGTTTGCGCGAGCAGTTCCTTCGGTAATTACTGCCAGTAATTCGACTATCGTAACTTCAATTTAGAATTTAGTCACGTTAAAATAAATATTTTAAAATATAAGAGACCCTTTCCAACACTTAATTCGTTCTCAAAATGGAGGTTTTTATCTCTATAGGATGCATTCACCAGGGGATTGTTTTTAAGGACATGCATTTGTACGTGAAAGTTATATGCCCCTTGCACATATGCTTCGCCTTAAATCAATACTAGAGGTAACGCAACGAGTTTATCACTTGAAATCGTTAGATTACGTTGAATCGCCATCAATCACAGTTCGCTAAAATACCTTAAAAGAAGTCGACTCGATTACTTTTTACATTTCTACAAAATATTGCTAACATTTCTCGAAGAATACTGGCTAATTTACAGCCGGTGAGTAAACAAAATTTATGTCTTTCAACCTCTTATGGACACACACAAAGGAAAAAGCAAGAGAATTCGTATTCCTCGGAAAACAAACTATACTGCAAAAAAGAGAAACTGAAAGCCCTATTCGACCAAGCAATAAGTGAGGAAAAAGCTGTGAAACATCCTGCTGCTTTGAAATTTTAAAACAGAAAAAAATGTTTTTAAATACATTGAAAAAAAATCTCCAATCTTTCATTGTCGCAAGTGCGGTGACATGATCTAATACGAAGCGTGACGTAAAAAAATAAATAAAAAATGAGTTGTTTTGTTTTCCCTTACCTTTCACGACCTGTATGTGATCCCCCATCTGGAAACTCACTGTCACCCCAGGGTTGACGTGGAATTGGACCAAGTGCTCCAGTTGTCGGTTGAGGACCACCTGTGGCCCTTTGGTCTGTCCGTGGCACTTGTGTTCGGGGTTAGTACACGGTTCGGGATCCGCTTCGGGTTGTCTGGTGCGATCTCTCTTAGACCTTTCGCTTTCCGCGGGGGTCTCGCTCCCATGGGCCTCAGGTTCGGGAGTTGGCGGGGATTTATTCTTCCTCATCACTTCTTCCTCTCCTATGCGACTTCCTTCCTGCTTGTGGGATTTTTTCTTTCTGCTCTCTCTCCTGCTCTCCCTCCCCTCTTCCTCTTCAAAAAATTTTACCATTCGAAGAGTTGAACTGGGAAAATAATGAGGGAGGAAATGTTATGTTTTTGTTCGAAGCGTAGAAAAATCTGGAACGAAAGAGTACTATTGTCGGAAAACGCGAAGTTCTGAAGGATAATTTTAAAAAAAACCTCTCATCGATTCGAAGGGATAAAAAAATAAACTGCTAACTAATCCAACCTTTTATGAAGTTCAACGACGGTGCAAAGTTTATCAGGAAAAAAATATGTTTACTAGGAATTGTTATCCAGTGCAGACAACTCCTTCCGCGACCCGGCTTCGTGAATTAGAGGTCGGTCAGAAAAGGATTCGGTTTTTATCTAATACAGGACGAGCGTCGGCCTAATCAAACGATAGAGTCCTGATTAGTCGACGTCTATCTGTCAATTGCATTCGGTGTCGTGCCTTATTCGTGGCACTTGTATCGAGAGATCGATAGAGAAGTTGGTCGGAACTAAATTAGGGGTGAAGGAAGCAACGAGAGTGACTGAGGTGGAGTAAGGAATTGCAGGCGCCGGTCCCTTTCGATATATCGACCAACAAAGTCATCACACCCACGCCTTTACTGTAACACCCACGTGGACTCATACCACCCCCACCCAAATCAGACTTGGGGACGTGGGCGAAGTGGCTAAAAAAAAGCTTCCGTAAATGATCCGTATTAATAACAGACTAATTGTCACCCTGTGAAATTAATCAAGACGGCTCTCTGCTTCTATTCTCCCTGTTTGAGTGCCGTCAGTTACTGATATTGGAGTAAATGGTAGATTATACATTCAAATCATGTCTAGCATATTAAACTAATACAAATTATTATGGAAATTTAAAAAAAAATAATATGCCCTTTTAGATACGACAAGTTCTTAGACAAAATGGCAGCATTTTAGATTTAAATGGGTTAAATAAATGTTCGCAATGAAAAATTACCAATTGGAATACACAAAATAACCATTACTGCTATTTTATAAAAAAACAATCATAAAAGGAAGCTGCAAAATTTCTAACATATGTACCCGTTATATACAACAACAATGGAAGAATGATGAGAGAAACACAACGGGTCATCAATATTAACTAAAACTATAATTTTCTTGATAATAATTTACTAATTTTATAGAAAATAGTTAATACAACAATAACAGTAAAACATGAATGTCGTAAACATTCGGGCAATTAGAGTACATATTTGAAGTAATATCAAAAAGTAACCACACTGCAATAGTTTGTTGGTGAGTAAAACAGTAATACTAGAAGAAAGTAACTTTGACAGCTACCATAACACGCCCACAAAAATGTAAACAAGTATGACAGAACAACAAACTTGCTTGACGTTGAGAACGCGTAACCCTTCTACGTTTACATTTCATAATAATCATTAAAATAATAATTTATGAAATTGTAATTACTCACCAAACCTCTCATCTACAAGGAAAAAACGTAACGCGAAATGCCAGCAGGTAAACCGCCATTTCTATTGATTTTTTGATGCGCATGTCCGAGCTCAAAGACCTCAAAACCAAGTTTCATTTGATATTTTCTGAGTCTCAAAATAAGTAGTATGAAGTTCGATGGTTGTGGAAATGTTTCATCTGCAATTACAGGCCTATATAATCGAATAAACCGAGTATTGAAATGTCACCGTATTAACTTGAATCAAAATCAGACACGATAATACCTTGCAAACAGTTTGATGAATCGTCTGTAGAGGTCACTCAATACCGCTACAATAGAGCGCCTTCCGTGATATAATTGATAACTTCTTGGACGCCTAAAAGTATTGGATCAATTTATGTGCGTTTGTTAGTTATAAGGGCTTGTGAGGATGTTCCTCTGTTTTAGTAACTGAATTAACATCATTGAACCTAAATATAATATATAAGACGTTATATCTTTTAGCAAACCTGCGAAACTGAAGTCTTGGAGCATTACGGAGAAAATAAATTACTCCGCCGTTTGGTTGCCATGGATACAAAGTTCAGCAAAAAATTAACTTAGTGGGCGAGTTGCAGCTTCTTTTAGTGTTGAGCTCTTGCATAAACATTCGTTCAATGAAATTTAGGAAATGAGAAATGCCTTGAGTCACTATTTGTCAAATATATGAGGTAATTATGTTGAACTGAATTAACAGTTTTAGTGTAGTTTATTTTTATAAATGGAGAAAGGGAGCATTATTATACCGTCGAAGACGTCTATGAATCATTTTCATGCATTAATTTCTTAATGAAAATATTTTTGACATGGCTCGTCTCGAAAGCACATAATTTGTAAGGAGAGATTCTCGTTAAAATATTAATTAAATATTCAACAAATTGGCTGCCATACAAAACACATATGTCCACTTGAAAAATCTTACTGAACCTCCAAAAATTAGTGGAGTTGGCGTCATGTCCAAATGCAGCCCCACAGTAATCGTCTTTTGATAGTGGTGGGTGCTACTGTCATAACCTGGATTCTAAGAGTCTCATTGGCAGGATTGGCGTGCCTCAGCAATCCCTGTTTAAATGGCATTTGCATCGATGATATAAACAGGTATAAAGTGTTGCGCACCCGTAATTCCACTGCACTCTATGTCACAATATTACAGGAGCCTTGAATGAAAACTTATCATGCACATTGTGATTTGTTACCACTGTAGAAAGCACCAGCTTCGAATTTTTATTAAATATTTTGCACTTTAAATAATCTTTTATTAAAAGATTTTTACACTTATTGTTTTCTATAAAATCAGTGTAGCAGATGCTTTGGGTGACATAATAAATACATATAAGATTTGATGAAAGATTGAATTTTTCTACAAGATTGCCCCATAATAAAATATCTAGTTCATACAAAAGCTGGAATCCAGCTGATGAAGATAACTAATTGTTTTGAAACATTTGAGAAAACTAGATGTCCACTTCAGCTACAAAGTAGCAAGTCGTCCTTGGTGGCCGAAATTTACATCTTATTTATCAATCATTTTGAGGCAATTGGAGCTATTTTCATCAATTGTATTTCTTAATGGAAATTTTCTACAAAAACCTTTTAATTGTAACCAACTATCAGTCTTGCAACAAATTTTCTTATGCCAAACATTTTTCTCGTCAAACTTGCTGCTAAATAAAGGAAGAATTGAGTTAGTCATATTAAGCATAAAGGAATTTCAAGTGTAGATGCGAGTATGCACAATTTTATAAGAAAACATTGAGAATTCTGGATGCATTGTTTGGCTGATAATTATAGAATGAAATTTTGAGGATAAGCATCCCTTTATAAGAATAATTCTTTACATAATAGCAAGCATATCAGGTAGTCCTTAAAGTGAATGCATATAATGAAATTCATGCAAATGAGTAGATCAAAATGTACTTTCTATTCAACATAAACAGGAAATAATTGTCATATTGACAGAAAACCACAACTGCACATTTGAATTTGATTTGTTGCCTATTGTTAGTAAATTGTAGAAGTAATGAACAACCTGTTATTTAAGTCATAAAAGATCATTATCATGCAAAATAGCATCTCCTGGAATGGTATCTTGTATGAAATCTTCATAATTTTAAAAGGAGTCTGCAAACTATTATCAAGATAATTGTTCAGTAGCTAGAAGAATATATGTAATCTTACCAATCCTATTGAGGATCATTTAATATCTTGTAAATTATTATGTTAATGTTTTTTATATTATCAGTTGTGAGCTTTTTGTATATTTATATCTATATAAATTGAAAGTAAGCATTCAGAAAAAGGCTACAGTTAAAAATGCCTCCTTATACCAATAAGAAAAGCACAGGTATTTACAAATTAATCATTTAATGGTCACCAACATAAGGAAAGATCACTTTCATATAAAGGTGCTTATTTCCCTTACTACTGCTTATGATTTAATAACATTTGAGGCATAGGAAATAAAAAATCACTTTCGTGTCCCAGTCTTTTTTACAAAACTGAATGCATAATCATTTTACAGCACAAGACAAGAAAATAATAAATAATTCAATATGCTATTGACAAGACTTATGTTTTTAAAAAATATTCCTATGAATAATGAACAGGTATATACTCGTGTATAGTACGAGTTTTTACGACCAAATTTTTATTTCAAATATTGGGGATCGTACTATACACGAGTAATGCATTTGAGGATTTAAAATTCATGTGTCTTCACGGGCATTTTCGGTGAAGTTATGCCACCCGCACGCATTCTAATGGTGGGCTAACCTTAACAGTGAGGTCCTTTATCGTTGTTATGTTGCTTCATGAAGAGTAGAATCTTTTTCATATATACAGCTTCAAATTCACAAATACTCGATATAAGTGACGATTTACGGGCACTTCCTTTCTTGAATTTTATGTATGTACATCTTTGTTTGCGTCTTTTTACAAGGGATGGATTGGAACGAGTTGGACTAAAAGTATCGTAGACGGCATAACTTCAAGGAATTTCGACATCTTGGAAAAAAGAAATTACTTTGTAATATTCAACAGTCTTTATTGTTTCTTCAATCACACACCGATCGGTTTCCACTACAAAGTCATTCTAAAGGTGTTACGTCGGTTAGTAACACCATTAGAATGATTTTATAGTGGAAACCGGTCGGTGTGTGATTGAAGAAACAATAAAGACTGTGGAATATTACAAAGTAATTTCTTTTTATCCGTTATCCCTACCTATTAAATAGATGAGCGAGTGGAACCATTACGTACGTGGAACGTAATCCAGACGTACTAGAATTGAAACGATTTTATTTCATCTTGTGCAATCATGATTCATATCACTTTTTATTAAATGTTTTAGGAGTAAGATGCTTAACTTATCCGAATTTTAGTGTACTCGCAAGAAATAATATTTACGACATTTACGGTCTATTCTATGGTGGTGTGGAAAATCAAGGTTGTTCGATATATCTCGCTCGTAATCATCGAGCCATCGAAACAAAATATATCGACCATGGTGGAAAACTGGGGTCGTACTATAAACGAGATATATGAAAAAATCAGGTTTGTTCACCAAAAAATCAGGGGTCGTACTATACATGGAGTCGGTATATACACGAGTATATACGGTAACTTAAGCTTAGTACAGGGTGTCCACAGTGTCTTGTCACCCCCACATAAACTTGCGGATAATTAATTACAACTTTTATTACTTACTGGTAATTAATTATGACTAAGAATGCTATAAATAACTCATTTCAACTTGTAACCATGCAAATGCTCAGTAAAATGTCACACAGAACATGGCAGAAAATCATTCTTTGTAAAGAGGTTGGTGGTGTGCAAATATATTTGTTTGAGTTATGATGATGTGATCAAACTTGTGTTACTTATTAATAAGTATAATGTAAAGTAAAAATTGTAGTAAAAATATTTACTACAGTAAATGGCTGTATCGTTTTTGTATTGCTGAAACTAAATACTTGACATGGGGGTGACAAGACATTGCACATAAAAACAAGTGTAAAAATAAATTTAAAATGATCGCTATGCTTATGTCAAAGGAGTATCACCCTCACCTACAATTGTAAAGCACAGTGTGGTCCTAAAATTTAATTATAAAACTAAGAAAAAGTTGATTGAAAAATTATACTTTTTGGAGGATTATTGATTGGAGCCGAATAGACACTTCTCTGTTCAAGAGATTAAGGAGTTATAAGTTTTCTTATCAGTATATATTTCCAGAATGAAAACTTTACTTGATAGATGTTTATTTAAGATACATTACAATAAGAAAGGATACGTGAAATGTTCTTTTAAGCTTGTGAAGGGAGCAAAATATCTGTAGTAAAATGAGTTGCTTTTCGTATGAATTAACCTGACTTCTGATAACACTAACCTTGAACCAAGCTGTTTTCATCTTGCACATATTAAATTCAATGTCCTTAGCACAAAAATTTCAGCTACAGCTATTAAATACGTATATCACAAGAAATGTAAAATAAGTATCAGTTATAATAGGAAAATAGCTTATTCATTTCTTAACATAGATTGGCAGTGCCGGATTACCCAATAGGCACAGCAGGCATATGCCTAGGGACCCCAAGCTTAGGGTGCCCCGTTCTTGTAAGTTGACTGTTATGTAGGCAGTATTATTAAAAGCAAATTTAATTTTTAAAATGAATTAGTAAGTAAAATGTAAAAAATACCAGTTTTTCTTATTCTATAGAAAGTAAAGTATTTAAATACAGCAATTAATACAATAATCTCTACATGTAATTTTGACATCTGATCTAACTGGTGCAGTTCATTTGGTCTGTATACGACTTGTCTGTTACGCCTATGCGTTTGACTGGTATCTGGACGTTTCCCCCAAAGCACTTCACCCACAAGACGTTTCACCCAAAGAAATTTCACCCACGAGACGTTTCACCCACAGACACTTCACCCATGGGCAGTGGCAGATTACTGCACAGGTGCATGAAGCACTCACCTGGAGCCTTGACACGCATGGGTGCCTCAAAACAGTCAAAACTCGATTTTTTCAATATTTTATTTAGTAAAATATTTCACAACCTGTATAATCTACTACTTAACGTACACATCTCGTGTTTTTACTTAGGTTTGTTACAATGTAACATCCCTTGCATCATTCAAAAACACATCTCACAGTTATAATTCATTTTTTCTTTATTTTTCAATATGTGCAAGTTTATATGATAAATATTAAAATTTCTATTTATACATTTCTGTAATTCAATTTATTTAACCTGCTGCATACATTTTTTCCATTCGTAAGTTATAAAAATCTTTGTAGATTGAGTACCCCCCTCCCGATCAGTTTGGAGCCTCCCAAATTTTTTGCACCTGTAACCTTCAGATACCTTAATCCACCACTGCCCATGGGACGTTTCTCCCACAGATGTTTCACCCATGCCCTTTCACCCACAGTTTTTTCGCCCACAAGTCACTTCACCCACATGAACTTTCACCCACAGGTGTCTCACCCATAATCCAGAAAACATAAAAATTTAAATAAATATAATATGGGAGAAATAAGTATTAAATAATAACTTTTATTTTTTATTGTATGCATGAATCCAACTTTAATTTAATCCAAATAATATTTAACCTTATTTAATTTTTAAATGAAAATTACAAGTCATTTGGTTTAATATGTTTTTTTTAATGGTTTTAAGATATGTAATTTAAATTAAAACATTTCAATATGCATTTAAATATTGAAATTGAATCCACAAACATGAAGATAATCAGTTATGCGATTACACAGCTTGTATTCTTCATACTCTAGTGCAGGTGTAGGCGACGTTATTCTATTGGGTGCCACTCCTTATCAATATTCATAATCCATGACCCTCTGCATGTGCCACTCTTAAATTCGTTTTGTCTGTAACGATTACAAAAAGCGGTTCTTATATTATAAGGAATCCGGAATATAATGCAGTATCATTAAAATACAAAATAAAATTTAAATAAAAGTGAAATTCTTTTAAAAATACATACTTTTCATAATTTTTCTCTGAAGTACCGTGCCACTTAAAATCCCCTTGCATGCCACATTTTGGCATGCGTGCCATAGGTTGCCGACCCCTGCTCTAGTGTAACTGACTGTAACTTCTCTGTAACTTTTTTATATTTCATCCTACTTGGTTCTCTTACCATTCTTCCAAATTCTACTTCAACCAACATTTTTTCATTATCTGCTTGCACTTTTATAATTTCCCCCAGCAAATAGAAAAAATAGGGATGGCATGCAAAAATAAAAAATAAAAGTTCTTATTTAATACTTATTTCTCCCATATTATATTTATTAAAATTTTAAATATGTTTCATGTATTTTTTGAATCATGGGTGAGGCACCTGTGGGTGAAAGTTCTTTGGATGAAACTTTATGTGGGTGAAGTGACTTGTGGGCAAAAAAGCCATGGGTGAAACGTCCCATGAGCGAAGTGTCTGTGGGTGAAACGTCTCATGGGTGAGGTGCTTTGAGGGAAACGTCATGGAACTGTTTGACTTTCGTATATTGTTATGGGGCAACACCGTCAAGGCCTACAGTTCAATGTTCAGCCCAATTCAGCCAGGCACGATAATGTTCATACATAGTAGCAATATTCTACTATTTATTTTCCCTGGAAACTATTTCAGAACCCAAATACAAAGGGAATGTTTTCGGTGCCTATATTGAAAGTGAATAATAGAAATTCGTTTTCCCTTTCTTTTCCTTGAGTCATCTTTCTTTCCCTTTTACTCTTTGCACAAAGCATTGAGCATTATAGAACCACACATTTGAGACAACGATATAAGGGCATGGTGCGCAGAGACCCCCAAAGTGCCTGTGCATAGGAACCTTAGAGGGCAGGGCCGTGTTTAGGATAATCGGGGCCCTAGACAAAGCAATTTTTTGGGCCCCATCTTCTTACGAAAAAAGAAAATATGTAGAAATGACGGAAGTGGAAAAATAAAGTAAATCTGTAGTAAATGTTAAAATCCTTTATTTTAAAGTAAATAAACAGATATTCAAACATTTCTCTTTCTCTCCTTTAGTACTGCAAATTTATCAGTCATTTCTTCAATTTCATCAGCAACCTCATTTTCAACACAAAGCAGCGCCAACGCACTTAATTTTTCTTACGAAATTCTGCTACGTTGATAGTTTTTTACACGTTTCAAAGTCGAAAAGCTCCGTTCACAAGAAGCATTACTGATCGGAATTGTCGAGTATATTCGCAGTAATGCTTCAACGTTTGGGAATGTTGCAATTATATTGTATTCTATTTTGAACTTAAACATCTTGTGTATTCGTACACTTGGACCTCATGCGAAAGAGTATGGCGCAAGTGTGAAGGATTCCTGAGAAATTCTAGATGGTTTCCCGTCTGAATTTTTGGACCCCCAGCATTTGCCTAGCTTGCATTTTTATTTTATTTTATTTTTGATGATTTGTGATTTATGCAATGCAGTTGATTGTTTATTATTGTAGAGTGTATTATTGTATGTGACAATTTTCTTATGTAGGCATTGTCCTGTTAATTAATAAATAATAATTATGGTAAACACGGGCCTGTCAGAGGGTCTTAATCCGCCACTGTAGATTGGTAAATGGAACAAAAGAAACATTAATATTGAATGGAGTCATTAAAATTTTGTTGTTAAAATACATAAGAATCTTACCTTATAGAGCTAACTCGAATGCATAACATAATTAAATTATAATATTTATCTGGAAAATATTTTGGTTGTATTTTTAAGCCATGCCAGATATCGCCAAATAAATTTAACACTGGGTAACTCTGTTAAATACTGGGTGACTGCTATTTTTCCTCAGTAAAAATAATTAAGGAAAACTTTTGCTGTAGGAAAGAGATCGCAAATCTATGGTACATGTGCCAAAAGGTGGCAAGCAAAGAGGTTTTACATGGCACGATATTTTTAAAAAGAATTACAAATAATAAGTTTTTAAAAGAATTTTACTTTTATATCAATTGTATTTCATATTGTAATGGTACCTACTGCACTATATTCAGACTGCCTTACAATATTAGAATCACTTTTTGTAGGCATTATGGACAAAATTAATTGAAGAGTGGCACACAAGTAGGATCACAGATACATAATGAAAATTAATAAAGAGTTGCCTCCAACAGAAAATAATTGCGGACCCTTGCTTTAAGACGATATTAAGTAGCTTCATATTTCTAAAAGATCATATGAAAATCATGTAAGTTATTTGAAAACTAATGTATACCTACAATAAAAAATCTGTAATGTTTGCCAGACCATTCGACAAAGAGAAATTATACCATTATTGTTTGGTTATTATTTTAGCAATGCTGCATGTTACGTGAAGCATAAGCATGGACATTTTGCCAAAAATTAACATATTTATTTTAATTATTCTGTATAATAATATGCCTGAAAGTTAAATGGCTGAAAATGCAGCCACACATCAATAGGTAGAGAATAATTCACTTTCTTAAATAGAAACTTATTTTTTGCAGATAATAGCTTCATTAGTTTAAAAAATAATAATTTAATAAAAAATAATTACTTATTGTGAATAATTTAAAGGCACTTTATTCCTAAAATGGCTTCCTTCTTTGTATTAATAAAAGTTAGGCTTTTAAGAATTTATCTAATGCCAAATAAAAACACAATTACATATTTTAAAAGTCTTATTTTAAAGTCTTAAATCAACAAAAAATATATATTTTGTTAACGCTTTAGAACTTCTACTCTAAATTCTTGCTTAAATAAATAAAATTTCAACAGATAAATAAAGGAATCAAAGGAATAAAAATAGCATGACTATCCTATAGTTTAACAGCTTTAAGAATAATTAACTTTGATATTACATTATGTTATTCAACTAACTTCTACAGTTACAGCAGAAATAAGATATCTTTTTCTTTGTAACAACAGAATCCATGTTTTCACGTTAAAGTTTATTCCTGTCATGGTTTAGAAATTGTTTAATCAATTAATTGGTGTGAAAATATTCTTTGTATACCAATCTACAATTAAGTGTTACAAACAACAATTAATATCTTTGAGTATAATTCTGCCTTCAACTGTAATACATTGATACATTTTGTTTATTTAATTTAGTTCATTCATATGTTTTTGTACGGATGGTTTTACGGGAGAACTTTGTGGAACAAACTGGGATGAATGTTGGTCTTCTCCCTGTGAGAATGGAGGCTCTTGCACAGATTCCATTGCCACATTCAACTGTTCATGCCCACCAGGATTTACAGGTAAGATCAACTTACATCAAGAAAATTAACAAAACATTTGGTTTATTCAGTTTTGGCATTTTTATATTTCAATATTGATGATATATTTTTGATGGCTGAAAATTTTGGCTCCTATAAATAAAATTTTTTATGGTAAACTATTTTTTAATTATAATTTATTATTGGCTTTCGAAATAGAGTGATAACAAATTTTGGCATGTTGAAAGGCTCTATAAAATCTCTCTTTTGCAGGAGAAAAATGTGAGTGGAATGTGGATGAGTGTGCCTCAAGTCCTTGTCTCAATGGAGGATCATGTATTGACCAAGAAAATGGTTTTGAATGCTCATGCCCTCCAGGATATGCTGGACATTTCTGCACCATTGATGTATCTGTTTGCAACATTTCATACCCAATGCCACATATTCCAGGTGATAATTATGATAGGACCATTTATGTTTGTTCATGTATAACTTGTTCACAGTGTTATCTATCATAATATAATTATTGGAAATAAGTTGGTGACAACAGATATAAAGCTTACGCTGAGATAGATAGTAAAATCTGCACAAATATAGCAATTTTATGGAACAAATACTCTGATGTTTTCACATATTGGGTGAATATTTTTTATATCTGTCTCAATTGAGCTGCAAAAAGCAAAATTCCTTGAGATGCTACTGAATGAGTAAATGAATTTGTAAATGTAAAGTCTTTCAACAACTAAAGAGAGTAAACTTTAAATTTTCATTGAAACACTTTGAATTAGATAAGAAAGATTGATGAAAATATCAAAAAATGTTTTATCACAGGGCCCAGATGCTATAATGGTGGTGTTTGTTTGGATGGGCCAGGACCAAATTTCACATGTGTTTGTGTTTCGGGATGGACTGGAGCTCGCTGTGATGTACAAGTTGATGAATGCACTTCAACTCCATGTAAAAATGGAGGTCTTTGCATTGATCTTGTGGCTGATTATGTATGTGCTTGTGCATTTGGTAGGTTATACTGTCATTAGTATAAATAAAATAATTTCTGATAATAAAATCACTAATAAACATAAAAAGTGAAAAATTAAAAATGAAAAAGCAAAAAATTGAAATATTTAAAAAGAAACTCATTTGAGTATTTCACTATTTGAGAATATTAATCTGTGAAGAGGAGTTCCTTCCAAGATAAATAAGCAGTATTTTGTATCTTGCAATAATGCACACTGTGATTCCTTTTCTAAACTAGCATTAGTTACTTAAATATAGGATAAATATAATAAACCAAATGCTTAGTGCATATATTATGCTTCACTTGAACATTATGTTATTACATGATAAAGTACTGAATTTTATGAGAGTGCCACTTTTTCATATTATACAGCAGTATGAGATTTAGAAATTTTTTAATAGAGTGATTTGTTTTCAGTATAATATGTATCACATTTATCTTTAAAATGAGATGAAGGATGTTCAAAATGAAACCTAACTTCTGATAGGAGAGTGCATGATTATTTGTAAATTACAAAAATTTTTGCAAGTGTTGGCCATTATGTTTTGCACATAAGTATACAAGACGAATTACGTTATGGAACACTTGTTTTAATGCCAATTTTAGGATCTTGTCTACTGTACCCTGAATGTTGATAAGTAACACCTCTAGTGTACATTCCAGTGTTCCTTAAAAAACTCCTAAGAAAAGAAATTAGGCAGCCTAAGGTATGGAGATCTTAGTGGTCATAATCCTTTTGAAATCAGCTTCCCATGAAATGCAGAGACTTAAATAATCCTATGAGGTGCAGGATTAAATATTCATTCTGTAATGGGTTTAGTTTCTTTTTGAACACCCTGTATAAATTTTGACTCAGCATATTTTCTATCCTAAAATATTATTACATTGTTTATATAAACCAAAAATGAGAATGGTGGTACTTATTAATTATCATATGCACAAAAATATGAGTGGCTAAAACTCTCTTAGCTAAAATTAGTCATGTTTGACTTTTATTGAGGGTCTTTAAAAAAATACATTGTACAAGTATGAGGAAACAATGTAATGTACCAATATCATGAGCTGCACTGATAATAACAACTGTTTCAGTACAAATATATAATCCTCATATGTTGTCATGAATCTTTCAGGCTACACTGGAAAAAACTGCGAGATGACCTTACAAATGTGTCGAGGGATCAATGGAAGTAGACTCAACATATTTGGAGAAGTCACTGTGGACAATTTAGCAGATGAGAATGAAGAAGATATTTGTGAAAATGGTGCTCTCTGTTTATTAGAATCAAATGGTGAAAAGGTGTGCTATTGTGTTCCAGACTTCCATGGTGATAGGTGTCAGTTTCGTTACGATGAGTGCCTTTTGGCTGAATCAGCTTCCTTGTCCGGCGGGAATGCTAGCAATGCCGTTGCTGGTGGACACTGCCAAAATGGGGGTGAATGCATTGATGGAGTGGATTCTTTTTCCTGTTCTTGTCCTGCCAACTTTACTGGACATTTTTGTGAATGCCCTCTCTTCATCTCGTCAGAGAGTGACATTGACCCATACTGCCTCAGCACTTCCACCGAGTTCACTTCATCAGTCACCTCATCATCAATATACCCTTCCACTTCAATTGGCACATCATTTTTTACTGCTGGGATTCAGCCAGTTACCACTGAATTTGTGGAAACTACAGAGGAATTTGTCACTATCTCTCCTGAGTTGAAAACGACAACAAAAGTTGTTTCTACTGTTTCTGTGGACTCAGTAAGAACGACTCAAGATTTTATATCAACCTCACAAGAGACGCTAAGCACTGCCATTGACACAGAATTGCATGTGACTAAAGACACAGGAGATTTGACAACTCCTTCTACAATGTTATCTCTCTCAACCTTTCCATACATATCACACACAGGAATTTCATCTAAAGAGACACCTAAAACAATGACAGACACAGTGACAAGTAGTACAAAATCATTACCTGAGTTTTCTGAATCTTCCACAATGTCAACTATTCGAGGAGTTGTTGGAGAAGATAAAGTTTGGTTCACAGAAGAAATGACATCTCCTACAGAATTTCCCACAAGCACGACATTCACTTACACAAAGACAGAACCAGCACATGATGAAATGAGCACACAAGGTGAGGTTGCTACAGAAATAACCGTGGTGGAAAGACAACCAGATAGCACAACGTTTTTGACTTCAGAAACAGATAAAGTAACTAAAGACTTATCTGATAGTTTTTCCACTATGAGCTCACAAACTGAGAGTACAAAAACGGAAAAGACTCCAAGTTCTGTCACTGGCTCTCCAACATACTCCAGTGATGCTGAGACAACTACCAGCACTATATATGAATGGAAAGATTCATCAACTAAATGGATTGATTTAGCAACATACCCTGAACAGTTATCTACCACTGAATCAAGAGTTGAAGTAGAATATGATGTAACTGATGCTGAAACCACAACAATACCGGAAACAACAGATGCCTTAATCACTTACCTCTACACAAGTGACAAAACAATTGTTACACCAAGATATATCACTTTTAGTGATTCACAAACAACTCAGGAAGTTTCTTTATCAGAAGAGATCACATCTACCCCATATAAATCAGTTGATGTGACAGATGAAACCAGAACAAGTCAACCCCTTTACACTCCTCTCACTTCAGAACTTCCTGAACATTTTATGACCAGCACTGATCACATGTATCCTATATCTGAAGTGTCAGCTGAAACATCTCAGCCAATGTCCACTGTTCAAACAACAACTGAAATTGAAATTACTACCCCTTTGGAGACAACTTCATATGCTCATGAAGTTTCAGGTGTTTTTACGGAAATAACTGAGCATGCAATAGAAATATCAGAGGTTACGACAGAAGAAATCTTCCCAAAGACATCTTTGAAGACCTCAACATATGCTTCGACAGTTACATCTCTGGATTTGTCCACAACCCCTGAAACAGTCCCAAGAACCCATGGTGTTTCAGAAGTTGATAGTCAGACAGAGATTACTAGCTCAACAGAAACTATCCAGGGTAGTGAATCCACAACTGAAATTAGCTGCAATGTAATACCATGCCTCAACGGAGGAACCTGCTACTATAATGAGGTGATTCATTTGTCTCATGCCTATATAAATGATTTTTTGGTAATTTAATCGTTAATTATGGACATTTTAAAAATGAAATTTTCAGGAAAAGCATATATTTGTGTGTTGTTGCATTTTTAAGATATCATGAAATTCAAATTTGAAATTTTTTTGATAAAAATAAACAGTTTAGAGAGGAGGTTGGGTTTATTACATTCAAACTAAGCATTGATTTGATTCTCTACAAAAATGGAATTTCATTACTATATAAAAAAATCTAGCCTTGCATTCTTATTTTGTAAAATGTTATGCCTTTTCCTCTTCTTCCTGTCTGCATAAAAATTCTTTAAAAATTGCTTTCACACATTTTTTAAAAAGCACTTTTATTGTACAGTAAAACCCCGCTATACGTTGTTTTGCAATTAAGGAACATGTTTCGTTATAAGTTGCGTCGCTTCGCATATACGTCATTTGTGAAATGCTAAAAACAAAATTTCAGAAATTCCAATTGCAGTGTATAAATTATAACTATAACAATAAAAACCCTCTATTCGGATTTTAATTTCCTGTTTATTATTATTTACATGAATTAATTTAATTTTGTGTTTATCAATTCGTGTAAAATCATACTCAGAATAAGCATTTGCTGGCCATGTGTTTGAGAGATCACGATGGGTTAGGTGGTTCACAAGTCACACGGGATAAAAGGGACTATCCCAATTTTAATGGTGATTTGTAAAAACCTATTTCTGAGCAACAGTCAGCTATAAGAGAGCTTTGTGAACAGTTGTGTCTAACATTTAATGTGTCCTTTCATCCCAGTTTACTTTTGCGTTGATATCTCATGAGATATTGGATATACTTTGGATTGCGACATCTGCATGAAAAGTACTCCAAAGTGCGTATCAGTGCACGTGTAAGTACAGAAACAATTTTTATGCTCCATCACACTATAGACAATTATTTTCGGTGATTTCTGAATTTATTATTGCAATTGGTTACCCATTGTTACGATTAAATGTATATTAAACCCTAGTAGCAATGAGTGGTAAAGACATAGTGGTAACATAGTATGTCTAATGTACTTTATTGGTATGTATCATTTGGGATACAAGTGTGTCACAAAATATCCACCAGGAACGTAACCCCTACTATTATCATAGGTCTTATGGGAATCTTTGTTTCGCTATACGTTGTTTCGTTATAAGTCGCATTTTTCAGGAACGCATCTCCGACGTATAGCGGGGTATTACTGTATTCTGTTTCAATATCAAAGGCATGGGTTTGTTTACAGTTATGTTACCCATTAATTGATGCATTGACCTTAGCATAAAGCAATACATTTCTGCTAATTTTATCTCTGTTTATTCTGATTTGCATAATTTTTTTACAGTGTGAATGTACCTTCCGCTTCACTGGGACTTTATGTGAAAAAAAGAAACACATAGAAGTGACTTCATTTAATGGTCACTCCTACTTATTACACTCACTGAACATATCAGGATTTTCTAACCAAGATGAACCCAGTGATTACACTGAACTGGAAAATTCTAAATTTAATTTCAAGCGGCAGTCAGCAAAAAGCTCTCTTGAAATTGATTCTATATCATCTAATGAAAAAAGTGACACTGAAGATGTAAAAGAGGAATACCATGACATTTTTGATGAAGTTTATGATTATTATGAGGAACACACTGACTCTTACAACTATTCTAGCTATGATGATTATGGATCTGAAGAATTTATTGGATCTACAGAAGAAAAAGATATTGATGATTTAGACTTGCCATCCACCACTACAGCAGAACTTGTTACTGAATCAATAGTTGCTTCAGCAAAAAATAATTTAACCAAGACTAATAATGTAACTCTAGATATGAGAAATACTTCCTCAGTCACAGAAAATACTTTGGTTTCATCTACGTTAGCCAACATTCCTTCACCAAATGCTTCGTATAACAGTGATCTCCCAAAAACATCAGTTGACTTCAGTAGCGAACCCACTGGGACTTCTAATCCTATGGGAACTATCACTGATAAAAGTGCTATCAAATCAAGTAACATTTTTCCTTCATCCACGCCAACTTCAGGTAATAGTCTACGTCAGCGAGGTGGTCGTTCACTCAAGAGACTTTCATCAATATCTACCTCCATTTCGGTGAAAATAAATCTCCAAGAAAGAAGTCTAAGGGTGGGAGGATGGGGTTTGGTTATGAAAATCACTTTGGGCTACATGGCTAAAGCTTCCTTGACCATAAACCACACCACTGGACTTCTGAGATTTCACTTCACTTGTGGTCTAGGTCGTTCCCTGCTTTTTGGAGAAGAAGATGGTCAGCGATGGGCTGGTCTGGGCAGACACCAGCCTATTCAATCAATGATCATTCCAGTACTTGTAATGTAAGATTTATTACACACTCCTATATTTTTTTGAACATATATTATTCCTTTACAAACTCGTTCTAATAACTGATGTTCTAAAAGATTGCTATATTTCATCATTATTTGAAATTCACCGAATCCCAATAATTCTAAGTTGTTATCATATTGATAGAGACAGTTTATTATTTTTGGATTCTTAAAATTAATTATTTCATTTATTTTATGTAAAAATTAATATCATAGGATACTTGTTATTTAGAAATCAATCCAGTCAGATGTTTTTTAGGCACATTGAATGCGCTTCTAAAACTAAAATTTTTCATAAATGTTAGCAAAAATATTTGTTTGTTCTGTGAATATTTGAAAAACACAAAAACTTCTAACTAAATAATTTCTTCTAAAAGACTCGAGGTATTTCCATATGAATCAGTTCATAAGAACAACCCATCGAGTGGAAGGAGCTATCTTCAATGTGCAGCATCCTTAAAAATCAATGGTCAAGTAGCCGTGAGAGGACAGCAAAGGGCTCCTATGCCAAAAAAGTCCTCTGCAGGGAAAGAATCAACGCAATATCTTCTTCATCTTGGAGGAATTCCAGAAATGCTTCTTCCATGTATCCGTCCTATAAAAGATTCTGAAAAAAGTGTCAAGGAAAACGTAAATAACTATGATCAAAAGGATCATGATGATGAGGAAGAAGGTTTTATTGGCTGCATGCAAGATTTAAAGGTAAAAAATATCTTTATTATAAAAGATTTTGAGAATAAACAGTTTTGCTTCTTGAAATTCTTGCATATCCTCTGTTATTCATGAAATATAAATCTTAATGAAGCTTACTATATACCTATATTTTTCTCATGAGATGTTTCTTTAACA
Source organism: Uropetala carovei (assembly GCA_036926305.1). Taxonomy (NCBI): domain Eukaryota; kingdom Metazoa; phylum Arthropoda; class Insecta; order Odonata; family Petaluridae; genus Uropetala; species Uropetala carovei. The sequence goes on from JAXCHB010000043.1 coordinate 11,568,769, forward strand.
CGTTCACTGCTGACCATCCACATCGAAACTTATCTCCTGTGCTGAATGATTTTTTGTACTCATCCCCCTCAAGAACATTGCTAAAATGTAAGACTATATTATTTTAACATTAAAAAACATTTTAAATTATAATTAGTTGAAACCATCGGTAACGTTCATGCGCCGGGCACGTGAGGAGCACGCGTGGTTCTTCCTAACTCATGCACCTAGCGTGTGAACAGCACTGAACGTGTTAAATATTTTAATATTAAATATAATGAGTTAAATCTAAAACTTGATAATGCAACAATGTTATAACATTTACATTATTACCACAAATTTATCTTAATTAATGTTGAGTAATTAGGGGTAAACATTTTGTAACCATTAACCATACTGATAAATATGTCAAGTGCAGTCAAACATTTTTTTTGAGAAAATTAAATAATAAAACTTACATAATGTTTGCTATAATTAAGAGAATATTTTAATATGCCCCCATTTTACTCCAAATCCATTAAAATCAAAATCTTTGGAAAATAATGATAAATACCGTATATACTCGTGTATAGTACGAGTTTTTACGACCAAATTTTTATTGCAAAAATTGGGGATCGTACTATACACGAGTAATGCATTTGAGGATTTAAAATTCATGTATCTCCACAGCGGTGAAGTTATGCCACCCGCACGCATTCTAATGGTAGACTCCTTTATCGTTGTTATGTTGCTTCGTGAAGAGTAGAATCTTTTTCATATATACGGCTTCAAATTCACAAATACTTGATATGAGTGAAGATTTACGGGCACTTCCTTTCTTGAATTTTATGTATGTACATCTTTGTTTGCGTCTTTTTACAAGGGATGGATTGGAACGAGTTGGACTAAAAGTATCGTAGACTTCAAGGAATTTCGACATCTTGGAAAAAAGAAATTACTTTGTAATATTCAACAGTCTTTATTGTTTCTTCAATCACACACCGATCGGTTTCCACTACAAAGTCATTCTAAAGGTGTTACGTCGGTTAGTAACACCATTAGAATGATTTTGTAGTGGAAACCGGTCGGTGTGTGATTGAAGAAACAATAAAGACTGGAATATTACAAAGTAATTTCTTTTTATCCGTTATCCCTACCTATTAAGTAGTTGGATTACGTACGTGGAACGTAATCCAGACGTACTAGAATTGAAACGATTTTATTTCATCTTGTGCAATCATGATTCATATCACTTTTTATTAAATGTTTTAGGGGTAAGATACTTAACTTATCCGAACTTTAGTGTACCCGCAAGAAACACTATTTACGACATTTACGGTCTATTCTATGGTGGTCTGGAAAATCAAGGTCGTTCGATATATCTCGCTCGTAACCATCGAGCTATCGAAACGAAATATATCGACCCTGGTGGAAAGCTGGGGTCGTACTATAAACGAGATATATGAAAAAATCAGGTTTGTTCACCAAAAAATCAGGGGTCGTACTATACATGGAGTCGGCATATACACGAGTATATACGGTACATATTTTCCTTTTGAGAAGAATGCATCTATGAGAAGCGATTTAATGTTGTTTTTATTGAATATTTCAGATAAATGGTGTAGAAAGAGAAATATTTGAAGATGCCCTCGATGGACATGGAATTACAGAATGTGGCGAAAAGATCTTGACTGGTAAAGAATTAGAAAGAGATGACAATCCCTGCTTTTTACTCCCTTGCTATGGAAGTTCTACATGTGAGCCAATAGATAATCAGAGTTGGAGGTGTAGATGTCCAACTGGGTAAGATCACTAACTGTTCTTTCACTGCTGTATCTGTTTCTTGAAATATAATTTTGTTAGGAAATATCTTACTTCTGAAAAGAACTTAGTCTTTGAACTGGTGAAGTTTATGCAAATGAAATTCCAAGGGTGAATGAATTCCTTGATATATATTTGTCAAATAACATCAAAATGCTATTTTGAGATTTAGGAGTGAAGCCAATGATTTGGGAAAAATAATTCTTTTAACTGCAAAAAATATTCAGTGATTAAAATATGCAGACATGTTAATTAAGCCTTTGTTTTAAAAATTAATACTTAATGCTAAGATATATTCTATGCAGGTGGCTTGGAGCAAATTGTGACCAATCTGTCTGTGACAATAATCCCTGCCTTTATGGAGCGACTTGCTTGCAAGATGATGTAGGAGGATTTATCTGCTTATGTCCACTTGGAAAGGGAGGTAGATTATGTGAAAATGGTATGTTATTTTACTATGCAAAGAAGTTTGTCTCACAATGGATGATATTTACATACTAGAAATGCTTGTGAAAATTATTACAAAACTCAAACTATAAAAAGTAAAGAAACAAAAAACTGTGTACAGGCGACTCCTGAGATTCGACAGGGATGCGTTCCTGAAAACGTGGTCGAACTGTCGAATGTCGAATCAGCACGAATTCAAACAATTAGAGCAGAAATAACGATGTCTAGACTGAAACTTAACCTCTCGTGATCGGGCGGGCTGGAAATTATTTCACGTAAACTAGTTTCTAATTCAGCCGATCGATCGGCTGGGTCGATTCGATCAGTCAAATTCTCGAGTTGGTCAAATCTCGAACGGTCGAATCTCGGGAGTTGCCTGTATATTAAAAAAGTTTAACTCTTTCTGATACAATGGACATAAAACTGAATGGTTATCACTGTTTAGGTTTCAGTCTAACTTTCTGCAGAAACTCATAACTTTATTGTATTTAGTGCAAACATTTTTCTTAATACCAAAACATTTTAAAAATTTCTCTGGTCATAATCAAATTTAGAAATTTTTAATACTTTTCTTCACGAAAGAAATTATTAAAAATAAGAACTATATTAGGAATCATCATTTAAAAATAAACATATTGATTTATATTATCCTGATTAAAATTAAAATCACATTTATTTAGTTCTTGTGTGTAAAAGATCGTAAAACATGAATATTAATTTTTATTTATTTCATATTTACCAAAGATCTGGAAGTGAAAAAGCCCTGCTTTGACTCTGGATATGATTGGGATATAGAAGAGCATCAACCATACATTGCTTATCCATTGGACCACAATCACCTCTCTTCCCCACAACTGGTCTTTAAGTTCAAATTTTCTCCCACTTCCATCAACCAGATAGGACTCTTAGCTTACATCGGAGATCTTAAACTTCCAAAATCACTCCAGCCATCCTTACTGTCCGAACTTAAGGATTCATACTTAGAAACTACCACATTACCGACAATCTCAGAATCATCTCATTTGACTGAATATCCTATGAGTACATCTAAGGATTTAATGAGTCCTTTGCCTCCTACAGTCTCTCCTCAGGAAGATCTTACCTCTCCAGCAACGTCAGACTTTGAGCAGAGTTCTATGCCTACGTTGGAAGACACAACAAGTGATGTAATCTCAGATTTCCTTCCTCCTTTAGACATACCCCTCTTCCAAGATGATGTACCGCCATATCTCCAGAATTTTACATCAGCAGAATCTTTCAATTCTTATTCGAATTACATATTTTCTCCTTTTGCACCTTACCCGTATTATGTACGACAGAATGGAAGAGATCATATGGCAGTGTCTTACATTCGTGGCCATTTGGTTCTCACCTGGGACCTTGGATCGGGACCAAGACGCATTTTCACAAACAAACCAATACCTACATTGTATGACGATAATGTGGACAAAGATCCAACAGAAAATCAGTCCTTTCAGTCAATGAATCCTGACAACTATTCTCGTTCTGTTGAAAATGCAACTTCTCCCTCTAATTCATCTAAGGAAACAGTATACCTCTCTCGTATCAATTTCAATTCATCACAATCTGAATCGAACTCTAAAGATTCGTCCACATCAGAACACGGTCTAGAAAATCATCAAAGCCATAAAATTGGCGGATTGCTTTCCTCTAAAGGTGCACAACTTTTGCACTCCCAGTCAGAGGAAAATCCTTCCAAAATAAAGCCTACATTAAAGGTAACCAAACGACCACTGGGACATGATTCACCGCCTTCAGAAAGAAATGAACCAGACACGGACCACAAAATTTCGACACACAATAAATCCTATGGATTAAAAGAAACTGAAAGTACCGATTTAAGCTCAGTTCTTCCTGTGCCTGATGTCAGTTCTTTGCCAGAAATAACCATTGAAAAACAAATTCAAGAAACAGATTTTAATTCTCAGGAAGATATAGCTTCTGTGACCAAAGATTATGTCAATGAAGTGGAAGAGACAAATTCCTTCCCATATGAAGACAGTATTCCTCCCCCACCTTTTACATCCACCATCTCAGATAAAATTTCCCCTTCACCCTCTCCTGACCATTATCACGAAGTCACAATTTGGAGAGAAGGTCAACAGGCATGGTTAAAGGTCGGCGACCAGGTTGTCAGAGGTCAATCACCTGGACAACACTATCAATTGAATGCTCACCGTCCATTCCTATATATAGGTAAGATTTGCAGACGTTAAAGAAAATATGACTCCTTTGAAAAAATATTTTGGCATACAAATGCTGTACCCTCCATTGTGAATGCAGATTTTAATTAGTTAATCCAGAGAAAGCCTCAATAAATTGGTCATTTGTTAATACAATGCCATTTTTATAGCATTGTGCATACGATCCTTCATTTTTGTATAATGAGTTGAACTTTTCATTTTTCGTGCTTGCTGAAGCTTGTTCATTGAGGCTTAGTCACCATCATGTCTGAAGAAAATGATCAGTATGTAAATCAAAACAATAAAAGCATGTATTTTATTTGAGTTTTCACTTAAACAAAGAATGCTCCTGATGCTGCATATTGTTTCTAAATAAGATACATTGAAGTATTAAACAATCTAAATAACAACACAAGATGCTGATGATTTTCATTATTTTTTCTAGGTGGTCATGATGCAAGCAATGTTTCATCTTTGCCGCATGACATTCCTCTACATTCTAGTTTTTCTGGATGCATTTTTGATTATGAACTTCGATTTGGTGGTGGACACCCTGCACTGAATAAAAGAATGTCTATGTTTAGCAAAGGTAGAGGAGTTGGTGAATGTGGACAAGACCCATGCAAAAAAGGATTCAAAACTAAAGGTGATAAAAACCAATGTTTGAATGGAGGCAGGTGCATTCCTCGTGGACCAACATTCATGTAAGTTGCATTGAGGTGCATAAAAGTTTTTCTTGCATAATGAATACATCAGTTGAATCTGAAAATGCTTCCAAAATTCTGACATCTCACTGGAATTAAATTGAAGTAACAGTTATATTGATTTATATTGAAACATCAGTTTTTGGTTGGAAATTAACGGCATTTTACTGGTCAGTTGACCAATTAAAAAAAAATTTTTTATCATCAGATGTCATTGCCAAAAGTCATGGTTTGGCCCTTTATGTGGTGATTCAGGGCATAATCCATGTGATGAAGGTATCCATTCTTGCAAGTCTGGATCAACTTGTGTCACGTTGCCTTTTGGTGGATATAAATGTGACTGTTTGCCTGGAACACATGGTCTCTTCTGTGAGAAAGGTAATAGAAATATTTTATAGCAAGCATCAGGGCCATCCAAGCCAGGGGCAGACTGGGAAAAAAAATCTACCAGACCTTAACCCAACTGCCTTCCCTCTCCGCTGCCTCAGTCACTGTGTGTTAATCAGTCAACTGGCCCTAGTAAAAGTAAAGTGAGATAATCTTAATAACAAAAATATGTAGTACAGAAAACCCTCCTCTAACGCATGTCCTTCCAGTGCAGATTCGCTTATATGTATGCTCAAAAATAAATGCGACCAATTAACTGCAAAAAGTATGAGTACTCTAGAACTTTATAAAGAATCTCCAGTGCTTATCTTCCTCTCCCTCAGTCTCGTGTAAGCTGTGACCACCTAAGTTCAGTGCCATACAGTCAATTTATTTTTGCCACTTTTTGCAGTTTTTTTTTGTAATAACCCTTAGAGACCAGTATGAAATCAAAATGTAAAGCATCTCCAAGTGGTAGTGAGGCAAAAAAAGCTGCAAAGTTATGACATTAGCTAAGAAAATTAAGAACCTTGATAAGTTACAAAGCAGCATGAGTCGGTAGGTCAGAAATATGGTCATCATGTTTATGATTTTTTTATTTTTAGTTTATATAAAATATAGGTAGGGCTTTCCATTTATGTGTGTATAAAGAATCTACATATCTAGGTATTTAACAGAGACTTCACATGGCCGCATTCACATATCTCAATTAATCCCAGAAGGTATTAAGTTCCTCCAATGCGGATTTGCCTAACATGGCATTTTCAAGGAACATAATCCCTGTGTTGGAGGAGATTCCACTGTATTCGGGTTGGCCACCTATTCTCACAGGGTGAGATTGGGGCTATGTCCCCTCAGATCCTCTGCTGTTGCTCTGAAATACTAACTTTCATAACTTAAATGTAAATAGGAATGGAATATTCATTCAACAAAACCAAATTATGTTTAGAAACAAAAATATATTTAAAAATGTACAATGTAATATTTGTTATGATCAATCACCTGTCCACAATTATTTGGTTACTGGCATTTGTCACACGCATCACATATATAATTAGGGTTAGCCAAAGGGGGGATGCTGTGGATGTGAGGCATCCATGCTCCCGAGTAATGGGCCCCCAAGTAGTTCTCAATTATTCAAGTATCGAGTGTAAATTTTGCAAAAACGTATACTAAAAGTCACTTTCAAACTGATTTCTAATAAAGACACGTGTAAAAGTTATAATATTAAACTGTGGCTCTACAAACCATTCATTGTTACTATAAATATTAATATACTGGGGCTCCCATTGATATTCGCATCCCTTTAATGCTTGGCCAACTTTGTATATAATAATAAGCCCCTGTTAAGAGATTTAAATAAGTGTTTCAATAAATATTAAGGTTCAACTGGTTCAAATATTTTTATTCTCATTTGACAGATGCACCTATTGGTTGGGCAGCAAAACTCACTGGTATCCGTTCTTTCTTGGGTGTGAGAGTCCCATTCCGAGGTTGGAGGAAGCAACCTCATTCCAGCTCCTTGTCAGACAAACCTAAAAGGGAAGCTTTCTGTATAGACTTGGAAATCAAACCAAGTCTGCCAAACAGTGGGGGTATTGTTCTGTTTGTGATGGGCTCGGACAAGGACGAATTCCTTTCACTAAGTATCAATAAAAAGGGAGATCCAGAACTAAGAATAGGCCCAGGTACAAATTATATCCACTAACATCTCTGTGCTCAAACTAAAAAGACAGTATATTTGAGATTGTAGAGATTAAGCATAAGTTACTGCATTGGCATCCAAACTTTTGGTGAAGGATTCCTATTAAATCATTAGTTTTAAGGATTAACTCTTAATTTTATTACTTTCAGGGTCTTCAAGAATGATTGGCCCATTAGTGATTGGGTTCAATGGAAAATTTCAAAGGGAAGATATGCACCAAGGAAATGAGAATCCTAGAACAAGAAGAGGAAAAAATAACATCAGGATTCCATTGCCTGGCTGGAGAAAGATACGAATTTTTCGCAGAGGTCAAAGAGTTTTTCTGGCAATGGATGGTTTGTTATATGGAGCTGGAACATTAGATTCGCCATCTCAAAACTTACCCACTATTCGTCCATACAACAATTCAGTTGGTTCATCACTGCCTTTACTATATCTTGGTAAGTAAATATAACATTCCATAGTAAAAAAAAATGCATGTGCAGGATTTTTGAAAGTCATAATTATTATTCAGAATCATGATAAAAGTCTAAGAGAGCTTAGCATGTTTTTTAGAATGCTTTCTTAAAGGTGTCACAGTAAGTATTCATAGAGTTAAACTGAACAAATAAAACAAATTATGTTTATTCATTTTGTACAAAACAGGGGGCCTTCCAGATCTAGCCATGCTACCTCAAGATGCTGTTGGTGATGTAATGATAGCAAGACCATTTGCTGGATGTATCCGTAATCTAGCTGTAGATTGGCAAAGAGTACCATTAGGAGAAGGCTCAGGAAGTTACGGTCGCAATGCTTTTTCTTGTTGAGTAAGGAAAGGATGTCCAACCATCCATATGATGTGTAGGTTGTTATGAAGAGGATTGTGCAGAGTCAATAAGGTGCTTTCCTATTCCAAATGTTAGAAGGTTGGATTTCTTGATTTTTGATAATTATGTTCCCAAGTATGCTGGTATGATATGAAAATCAAATGAATTCAATGTTTAATTCCATTTACATGTGTATTATACTGTGGAATTAAATAAAATGCAGATAAAATTAAGAAATAGAAAACCATCTTAATGGCTCAAAGCATCATTTGTGTAATGGCAGATATGGAAAATGTCACATCTCATTCAGCCGCAATTTCTGATAATCTTTTAGATTTTATTAATTTATGAGATCATATTTTTTCGTGTTATGTTTATTCACTTTTTATTTGTTATGACAGAAACATTATTTAAATTTTATAAAATAAAATAGTATCCTTAACTTTAAATTTATGACTAGGTAAATAATACTCATAATTTAACTAAAGAAAAGAATATTAAGTTTAAATAATTATTATTAAATCCATTAGATAAAATGAGACTTTAACTATAAATAACATATTAAGTACACTTTTTTGACAATATAACCACTAAATTCAAAGAACTATAGCTTTAAAACAATTAACGTTTCACAGAAATAATGAAACAGGTCATCATGTTATGATAAAATCAAATAATATTAATTACTAAATATCAGATTGTGTGAATTTTGCAGAAAGAAGTGATGTTGGTTCCAGATGACCAATTTTTTTGTATTCATATTTTTCTGAAACAAATTAATATGCATGGTTTTTGATTCCTTGCCCATTTTCAATATATTTATTATATTAAAAATAGAGGACCATGTGACGTAAAGTGCCAAAAACACACTCAGAGTCATATTTATTCATGGTGTGAGGACGTTTTCTAAAATGCTGAAAAGTCACGTAACAAATAAAATAATACGTAATAAGATAGGAATTAGAGGGGTTGAAAAGACATTTTTTTCTCACAACTGTAGATTTGAACCAGTTATGCCTTAATCATCACCTTTTCATATATTCATTTGTTCATCTGATGAGGTTTGCCTCTGTTGAGGAATAGACACAAGTTTGTGTTACCTCTTCTGCCTTAACAAGATTTAATGCAAATTTCATAGAAAAATAGGATGCATTGATAAACATGAGAATATTTTTTATTCGAATTAAAAATAGCAACTTCATAGTGTGCTTTTCTTATTGGTTTAGTTAGACTGCAATGTTTTCTTTCATCTACCATAATCCATTTTGAAAAATAAAATTATTAATGCATTCTGATCATTCCATTCATCTATGTGTTCAACGAGAAACTAAGGCATGTTTACCTAGTTGTATCTGTTAGAATATTTAGCATTTGAGAAAATATCATTGGTGAAAATCTCATTAGTACAAAAACAAATTGTCTGAAATCATGATTCATAAATTCTTCCACGAATTAAGTAAACTCCAAAACTGAGCGTTATAATCCCTTTAGCAATGGAACATAATTATTTACTGTGCACTCATTGATTGAGCATTGTAAATTTATTTATCATTAGAGAAGTGTGACTGTGTGAAACATTCACTGAAAATTTAGTTTTTATAATAGTACTTAGTATATGTAACATTTGGTGATTGTTCAGTACACTTGTGAGATGTTTTATACCCATCAATATATGAATGTATGTGATGTTTTTAAGTTATTCGCTTGTAAATCAAATAAATTTTTGAGTAATCGTGATCATGAAGTTGTTTCATTGAATCAAAATCAATGCTGATGTTACTTATTATGAAGGTAAAAAGATGAGTATAGGATTAAAGTTTAAGGATTGGCAGTAATTACTATTTGAACTACGTGAAGATTAGTTATATGACAATTGAGATCTTATGACTGAGTGCCTCTGAGTTGCAGGATTTTTTATACACTACTTTATATTTTAAGTTGTGACACATATTTGGAAAGATTAGGGCAGTGGTTCCCAAACTGGAGATCATAAAATTTTTTCAGGGGGGTTGTGAAGAAAATTTTTTTGTTTTATTTTTTGGATAAATTTAATTTTTGCACAAACAAAATTAATATTCATAATATCTTGAAATTAATATTATATTTTACATTTGTTGGAAGATGGATGGGGTTAAGAGGGTCACGATAAGGTTGGCTACCATAAAAAGGGATCATGGTTATGTAAAATTTGGAAATCACTGAATTAGGATATTCCATGAGTGGAGAGCTTATTGTCAGTTAGTGACGCTTCAGTTCTCACCATTAAACAAATAACAGCTATTATTTCTTAAAGTAATGGACTAAACACGTCATTAAAATATGGTTAGGTTTTGGGTGGGATACAAGGATTTTAGCCACTCCATAAAAGACTGACTGAAAAAAATCATCTTTGGCAACACCCTCTCTACCAAATTAAAAATCCTCTTAATTGAACACTGTTAATGTTAGGAAATGCACACTTGACTAAACGCCGTTTGTACATAAATACGGTTTTATACATAATATTTCTTGATTTTATATATCGTACAAAACTGCATTTCTCGAGAAAGGGCGATGATCCGATGCCATTTTTAATCAGCCAATAAATTAAGCCAACCAATCAGCAGAATCCGAGAGCTTTTTCTAATAAAGCCTCGCAAATTCTTTCGGATTTTTTTTTAGGATTTCAGCGGTGTAATGTTGCGAGTGATGTGTAATTGATTTCTAAAACGTGCGGACAAAGGATCGATAAATGGTAAGGTTGCTAGGCTGCGGTTCACGTAAACACAGCACGAACCCCAACCGATACCACATAACTCAACCGTGTAAATCTCCGAAGGAGTTAGGTTGACGTGGATTGACGCTGGTTGACGCGAATGGTTGATTCGAACGCATGTTTAAGTACCGTCCAAAGACAATGGATTGGTTATAATAACAAGTATACAACACTTGGGCAAGGACGAAGTAGAATAGCCGCTTAAATGCTTTCGAGAAGAGAGAATTTACTTATCAGGCCTTGGCAAGATCGGCGGTATAGGAATCATCGAAGAAAGGTATTTAACGACTACTAAAAAGTGATTTTATTCCAACCTTTTAAACTTAACCGAAAGGTTTTTGTTCCCGTAAGTCACGCTTTGTGCGTATTTCAATTTTGATTCGCTCAAATCGTTAACGGTAAGCCATAATGGTGTTCCCATAAAGTAGCATACCTTTTATTTTCTGATTATTGCAGTTTAGTTCTACATGTTTTTTATATGGAAATTTTCTCACGCCGCTGTATTTATTATGCCCGTTGACCACCGTTTTGTTACGTTTAGTGAACGCAGCTGGATCAGAAAATATGAATTACCTCGTTTTGTGATAAGTAACGTTTATTCCTATAATGTATACGTTTAAATCGGCTGATTTATAATTTTTGCCTTGAAACATCCTAGTCAGGGGTGGCCAAACTACGGCCCGCGAGAGCATTTTATGAGGTCCGCGATGCCATTATGAAAGCGAACCGTGGCATGCAATGCAGATCATTTCATATTTTTTGATTAAAACTATGGTCGGACCATATTTTCCACTTCGCCATAATTTTTTAATAATTAATTGTTAATTATTAAAAAATTTAGACAAAAAATGTATGCCCTCGGGACAATTTTAACTGCAAAGAGTAAAATATTTTACGTGATCAGTTAACGTAACGTAAGAGCGTTTGATATGTGTGCATGCTATATCAATCTGAATTAGAAATTATCTTTTTCTTGTTATTGATTGAGTTCTTTAAAATATTTTAATTAGCATCAAAACATAAATGTTTATCTTTGGAGTATGCATGTTCATTTTTGCGTTTTTACAACGAAAATCATTTACATAGATGTATCAAGACATTTTTCTTCCTTAGAAAGCATAAAATCGAAGTTATATATCCCAATTTCAAATGAAATAGTATGAATGAAATGGATCCAACAATTTTTGCAAAAATTACTTAATGTTAACTAATTAAAAATAATGTTGACATAAAGAATAAAGTAGAGTTACTTTATTTGACTCCTTGTCTAACATAGAATGGAAATTTAAAATTAACTGGATGGAAAATTAATTTTCCAAGCTCCAAAAAAGACAAATTCACAAACGAACTAACGGCTTATGACTGAAATATAATCTAAGTGATTTATATTGCTATGAAACATTAAAGTGAACAAAAAACTGTCTTACGTGTTCAGGTCGATTAATTACCATTGAAGAGTTGAGGAGTAACCTACATTACATATTTCTCTAACTTTATCAAATTTATTTCAAACTATAAACAGTCAGGATTTGCTCTCTCAATTTCAGTTCGGATATATTTTACATCTTATAATTAAATAAGGATCAATAAATGCTGCCGTAAATCAACCAAACATTTATGTTATATAGGTGATAGTATCATTCAATCACTCACTATTTCACGATTAATGTTTCCTCGAAGGTTCTTAAAGGACCGATTCACGTCATACGCAAACGTCACGGAACGGACAGTCACCGTCCTGTCAAAACATCCTCCAAGGTATTCTTATTTTTAGATTCACATTATCAGTAGCAGAAAGGGACCTTCCGGCATTGTAGACGAAAACGTTCGACGGTCTGTGAGGTTGGTCTCACTATACAGCGCTAATCAGCCCCCAAGATTTTAACGTGCTGGTACAAAATGTTCTTCGAATGTAGTAATAGGATTATTTTTTCATAAAGGGAAAATGGATACAAACAAAAAAAACACCGCCATTTCTATGGAAGGGCTTTTAATATGCATCTATACGTCGCTGTTCTGCCGAATAAAATAGCCATGACATAAAAAAATTAGATTATAAACGAGGGAATCACGCCCACGTTATGCTGATCGTTAGAATGGCCGTGGCTACGATACGAACTTACAATTAGATGTTAGATATTTTTGGGAGATGATGAGGAAAGATGATGTAGGCAGTTTTTAAGATTTTGACGTGGAGGTATGTCGAAAGGAAGTTGGGAGCAGAAGACGAATGAGGAAATGTTGAGCATAGTTGGAGGGGTTTGAGGTGAATACGAAAACCCAAAGAGGAAAGCGAGGAACATGGGAATGCGGGAGAGAAAATAAAGCAGATTAAGCTTGATATATATTGATGACGTGTCACTCTAGATCCGATTGGAAATAATATCAAATCGGTGTCTGAGTTTGCGTGCTTCCTCGACGATAAATTACTCCTCTCTCTCATGGGCGAGTGGACGAAAAGGTTATTGACTTTTTAATAAGTTCATTCGATAGCTGTTAACTTTTATTCTCATGGCGGGTGATTTTTTGCTTCATTTATGAAAGCTTTTACTCAACCGGATAATTTATTTAAAAAAAACACCGCATAAATTATGTTCATGAATTGCACACGCAATTTCTAACACTAAATATGTTTTTCATTTTAAAGAAATCTACAAAAAATGGAATTTTTTATGTACGATGCATAGTGTTTTCTTATTATTGTAAATGAATTAAAATTTCCGTATTTAAATACAATTCCGTATGTTTTTAAGGTGTAGCAAATCCTTATCAAAGGTCATGCAATGAATAAACATAAATTAGAGCTTTTCAAACTTTTTTCTCCGCGGCCTAATAATAATAGAAAATACGTTATTCTACCTCATAAAATCATATAAGTACGAATTTATAAGGATGTACGTAAAATCATAAACGGCGCAATTTAATAAAATCCCATTAATTGATTTTGATTGACCTGGCAGCAATTTAGATCAAATTTTGCGTCAAAATATCTTGGATCGACCCTTCAGTGAGGCCCTTACCGAAAGTTGGTCCGCGACCCATACTTTGAAAAAAAAACCCTGACATAGACGATTAAAGAATGCGACTAAAAAAAAAAGCTTCCATTCCTACTTTATTATTTATCACAGTGAAAGATTTTACCATTTTTCACGAATTACATAAAAACGGACGAGGATCGATAAGCTACGAAGCACATAGCCGCAGTCATGCGTTTCTTATTTAACCTTCAGGATACTGTTTTTTTTTTCAGTGACCGCAGGTTCTATGCCCTCACATTCCGACCTCAGAATTCATCATTTCCGGTCGCTCCGGTTTCCCACTCTCAAGGACGTCCGACAAAATGCTTTTTCCCCTGCTATGCACCACTCGGGACATCTCTCGGTGACGTAATTCCGTGATCCGTTTCGGCCAAATGTCTCAACCCGCTCTGCGGACGTGCCCACGTGACATTCCACGTCCCCCCTCCCCCATCCTCTTCTCTTCCATTATAACGCCTCGTGCATCCACGCATACCTCGAATGATCCAGTCCCTTGATCCGGAAAACCTTCCACCGGTAATTTATCTCCGCATTCTTTCGCTTTTGTGACACGCAGGAGACCCCATCACACGTACCTACGTGTTTTCCTACATCTCCTATTAATATGTATATTTTGACTCGTCCCTCTTTCGCAACGCTGAACACAACGTCCGAATAGTGGTTGAGTCATATGTTGTAACACGCGGATTAGGGAAAACGATAACACATGCTCGTCACGTAACTTTTTCGGCGATAAAGAACCCGAAAATCCAAATTATAAAAGTAGGAAAAAATATCCTAAACCTTCTACAATACTATCAAAGTATAAGTGCTATTAAAGTGATTGTAATACTAACTGATTGAAGATGCCTTTACGGCGTTATAATCCAATCAATGTATGTACCAACAAAAAGAAACCGAAAAAAGAGAAAAACTTACCAATTGTCTTCAGTTATGTGAATGCCATCGGCGATAAGTAAAAAACAACGATCTGGTTTAGAGGACAGACGTTTTGTTTTTCGTTTAAGATGTCCGCTTCAAAAAAATTTTTTTTTCAATTTTAATTTAGTCATTGTACTTAGTTCTTCTCGTGAATACTTTGAAATACTTTACTAGGAACGAAAACGTGGTTTAAAATCGGAAGGACCGAAATCGAGGCGTCAAAATACTGACGAGGGCGATGAATGCCTACATAAGGCAAATTATCATATTTAGAAATTATAACATTCGGAAACTGTATCTTTTCAAAATCACATAGAAGTCAGCGCAACAAAATCATGAAAATATCAGTGGAATATTAAATAAATAAAAAGGAATGGTCCCTTTAATCATATATCACATCACTTTCAACCTTTATAGCTCAAAAACTGAATTATCAAACCGATGCTTTAGTTATTTTGGAAAAATACTTATGGATAAAGAAAGAAAAATTGAAATGTTTTATTTACAGCAATTTCCCATTGATGATCTTTTAAAATTTATCCGCAGATTAGATGAGAACCGCTTAGAAAGCTGAAACCCGTCACTTGAGAAATTTCTCATTTAAATCATAACGAAATTCAAAATTTTTACGAGATTATTCTTTTATGGTAGGTGATTTCGGCAACTCCGGCTATCGACGCTCGACCGCCACCGTTTTGGGGTCACGTATGCTGCAAACTGAAATCCTCGGCTAAGGAAGAGGAGAGGACTTCTCGCATAGAACAGGACAACTTTCGATTGCTGCAGAGAATGGGGAAAATAATGCGCTCCTCCAAGAAGATGGTGGACGACCGATGGACGACGGCGCAACCGACGTAAGGAAAAAAATAAAATTGAATAAATATTTAATGGCGATGACTCCTAAGAGGACCCGAAAACAGATGATAGCATGATATCTTCGGTAGATTAAAAAGAAAAATAAATAGGTTGATACAGAGGATAGAGGACCATTAGCGTCACCATAAATTCTTGTTTGATGGCTTTCGGGTTGAATTCCACCTCCACAAGCTACATAAATTAGCATAATCGGATAATTTGTGTCGCTCGTGTGAATAAAAATTAATGGCGACGATGTAACTTATTAACTTTCATTTAATTATTCGAAAGGCCTTGGTGAAAAGAGGTTGCTTTTGAGACGGCGATGCCGTAGCTAATTATTTTTTCAAAATTAAATAAACTAGCTCAGATTGTTGTTAGCACCAAATAAATTCTGATAACGATTGGAAAATTATAACATTTTTGGTGAATCGCGTGTATATTTTATTTAACTATATATTTAATTTATACAGGCATTACCTATATAATTTATTTCCGATTTTAGTTTAGCTCGTATTTATTTTAAATCTATCAATTCTCTTCCTTTCAGTTTTAAGTGGAATGTTTCTATAAATAAGTCCGAGGCTAGAAATTTTAATTAAGCAAGGTTTCAACCGCTTACGATGCTGTTAATATTGTTATACCCTTTCGGAAATTTTAATATTTACGGCATAAAATGTATCCTTGTTTAGGTTGCGCTCCTTTCTACGCTTTAGTGCATGACATCAAGAGTGGTACTTTGACACTTCTGCCAACTTAAGTTAATTTTAGGAAAACAAATAAATAATTTTTCAATGTGTAATTTCAAGAAATGGAATAATTTTATGATTAGTTAATTCGTTTTAAACATTAGTTATAAAAATCATATTGTTCGGAGGTCATTTTATCAGGATTGGCGCCGAAAGGGTGTTACTATCTTAATATATGGCTCATACATTTAATGTAATCTTTTATTAGATATAAATGGATCAGTCACAGCATATAAATGAAAGGACGGTTTTTTTAGGTTCCTTAATCGAGTTGGAATATATGTTCCCACTGGAAAAATGAGAAAGGCTGTCGATTATAGCGATGAACCAATGGATAGCCAAGAAACGGCCTGCCCAACTCTCTCTACTACGCCACGAAGGCATGCAAGATGCTTAGCATGTTGCCCCGTAGAGAGGAAGCCAAGAGAAGTAATAGAAAACATACATTTTGTTTTAATAATCATTTCCACAATAGAAGAAAATCCGAAACAATAAATTATAGACGCCTCAGAGTTATGATTAAACAAAAACAATTAATTATTGGTAATTATATTTGACGATATTTCGAGCAGTTATTTCTAATTCTAATTCTTATCAGGTTATTCCGGAAGAAAGAGTTCCATGGGCGCCGCCACGACCCAGCGTCAGTCGACGGAAGTCCTCACCCGTGAGGCTAAGGAATCGTAAGGTAGAGGTTACATAAAAAAATTATTTTTTTCAAGTTTGAGTCATATCTTCATTTTCAGGTAAATTATCGTATGAAAAATTATATTAAGCTGTCTAAAATATAATTATTTTTTAAACGCATAAATTTAATTTTTATTTGCAGATGTGAAATGGTATTTCTGTGCAGCCGTGAAAATATCTAAGATCTTTTTGGTAAAATTCTCGACCTCAGCGGAATGGAATCATTTTAACACGCGTGAATTATTTCAACAGGATTGCCCAGAAGGAAGGTGGCATCCAGAGACAATAAAGAGAGAAGAAATAATAAGGCTGCAAAATAAAGTTTGTTACTCAAGAAATACGTGTGGAACTAGCAAAAAGGGATCATTAATTAACAACGCACAAAAAGATGTTTATAATACAAAAAACTTTTTGCGTAAGAATGATTTGCAGAGACTTGAAAGTATTAATGAAAACATTTCGACACCACAAATAGTACTTAGTTGTGGAAGTTTAACGCTTTCTCTTACCTTCCCGCCGGAGTCATCTATACAAATAAAGAATGTACAAAACGATCGATTCATTCATAGAGGATATTGCTTCTGCAACGCATATAAATTAAGAAAAACGGAAAATAAGAATAGTTAAAGACAGAAAGGAAGATGCTATTTAAAATTAAAAATTTCCAGCACTGAAAAATCTCTAATCACCCGAAAGATGAATTTGTTGATGACACGAGGAATCCTTTGAAGGCAGAACTTTTCCACTTGTTAGACTTTGATTTCCCTCTCGCGCACATTGCTGTGAACGCTGCGAGTTTTTCATCTGTCTTCGATACCAATCGAAGCATCCTAATCCGTTAGTATTTTAAGGCGGGAAGAAAGATTACGTTAGATTTGCAATGTCAAGGTAAATGGCATATATTATTTACTGTTAATATGCATGCACTTAATTAAGGCCATTTATATACATAAAACTTCCCAACAATACGTTTATAGTGTAGCAAATGATAAAATTTCTTAAGACCCAAAAGTAAAAACCTATGAGAGCCTCTTGAAATGATTGTGTTGGATATGTGCTGTTAAAAATGCATTGTGCTTTGTATTTTATATCGCTCGTATTTATATCGTTTTTAGATGGTGCTATATTGGACATCTTTCAGTATTATACGAGTTTAGATAACTATTGGTTTGCTGCTTTTACGCAATACTCGAGCACAATATTTTCACACCAATGAAAAGCTCGATTTTTTTGGAAAAAGGCACAAAAACTCTTATATTGATGTCTGATAATTAAAATTAATTTATATACATAACTTTTAATGTTTTAAGGGGATTTTTAAAGCAATGATGACCACTATTGCTTCTGAAATAGTTTGTTTTAAAATGAAACAAAAATACGCTGTTATTACAGTATATTTTATAGATAGATTAACATTTTTTTCCAAATAAAGAGCCTTCCAGGAATTTGGAAGTAATTTAAATCATGATAAATAGTACTAGCTAGCAGCTGAAACCTACAGCTTCCATTTTCCCTATTTATATGTATTAGTCTTGCTGGTTTAATCAATTTTAATCCTGAGCTATAAATAAAGCATTTTTAGCGCTTTGAAAATCCCTTGCAAGCCTATGTGTTAAACTTTTTCTGATATTTTAAAAAATTCTTGCTTCTGTAATTGTGCCAGGATATTTATATGTCCTCCTAGACAATTGGATGGGAGCCTTGTTGTCCCATTCTTGTTAATGAGAAGAGCAAAAACTTAATCCTTGTGTAGACAATACTCATGAATTCCTTTTGTACGTCATAATTATTTTCTCGTTTGTTGTTGAAAATTATTAGTTTCCAATCTTGGGATACTCCCTGGACATTTCACAGTGTGATTCTTCTTGTTAAATTTGAAGAACTAGTTAAAAATAATGTTCTTAAAACAATTTGAAACTTTTCAGCTATACAGATTGATTAATGACTATTTACTCATCTTCCTTAATGTGATTTTGTTTATCATGAGTCGAGAATGCTGACCTGAAAAGGAAGTGATTGTCATTCTTTGCTTAGAACTTTGAATAAAGCTTTTCTAATTTTTAAAAAGTTCCATTTTATGTCTGTTCTCCAAGTTGCCTAAATTGTATAATTTCTGAGCCATCCAAATCTTGTCGCAAATATAGACATCCTTCACTGAGTATCATTGTAGTATCATATGGTTTGAGAAGATGCCACGAAGTTAGACCTGTATTGTAGCAATTGACTAATTGATTTAAAGTATACAGCACATTCAGTAATGACATACGACAACATTTTATTACATATAAAGGGATTTAAATTGTATCTACTGACCTACATGGCCAGCCATTGTCAATATTTAGCTTTGCAATTTAAGTCTCCTGCATCAAATTGGCGTTTTAATAGTTTCAGTAATACTCCCTCTTGTCTTACTCCATACCAATGCTTATAAATTTCTTCCCTTGTTTATATTTATTTTGTTTCTGTGTCAATAATAAAACCAATTTTTTATTGACATTGCCAGTTTGATGATTACATTATTCTTTTATTCAGAAAAGATGCAGTTAGTGTTATCACATAAATATTCAAATAGTGATGTTCAACAATATTTCAATTATTTTTTCTTTTATGAGAAAATTATTCAAAGAGTTTTATTTTTATGAATTTGAATCATAATAATTATGCAAAGAAACAAATTTGGAAAACAATTCCACAAACTAATGTCATTACATGCACAGCATATATGCCTAGCTTACTCTTTCCTTTGTAATAGAAAGATATATGAGTATGTTAAATTAAAAAGCAATCTAGTTTACTATTCCATTGAAATAGAAGCAAAAGTTAAATTGACATTCTGAAAAAAATGAGAAAAATCCTGTCTTGACCAAGAATTGAACTCATGCCATCCAAATGCCAGCCATATATTCTCCTACTAAACTACTAAGGCAGACTAATCCTCCTGCTTCAGACTAACCAAGCTAGTATTAACTTTCTCAAAATGTCCTCCATAAGGAATCCCCAAAGAAAACCCATTTACATCCCAAAGGTGATGGGCAGATAAACAAAAATGAAAGTGTTGATGTAAATTCTAAGCAAAAAGGCATATGCTAGATGCATGAACAATAACTTATTTTGAGGAGTAGTTCAGTGGTAAAATATCTTCCTGGCAAGTAGAAGACACGGGTTCGATTCCCGATCAAGATAGAATTTTTCTATTTTTTCAGTTTCAATGTGTTCAGCATATGCCTGCATTGGATTTCAATTTTTGTTTGTGTTTAAATGGTAAAATGATCATTTTTACCGGTGGGCCTATGCAATAATGAGCGTAGCTATGTTGTATACCAGGGATGGCAAATGATTTTAGAGTCACGTGCCAAGAAGGTAATGTGAACCATCAGAATTTTTTTCGCGTGCCACTAGTTTACTCCTCTAAGAAACTTCATATTTTACACAGAAAATACAAGCTTACGCTTGCGTGCCATTTCTGGCACGCGTGCCACGTATTTGCTGTCCCTGTTGTATACTGTGAATATGGCAATGATTTCTATATTTTTCTTGTAGTAGAGAGAAAAATGAGTGAAACTACCTAAGTAGAAAAGAAGAGAGGGGAATAAAATGCTTAGCAGTGATAATGGTAAGGGGAAAAAAATGGTAAGGGGAAAAAAATAGAAAGAAGGGAAAGGGTTGAAGAAAGAGGGCAAAGATAAAAGGTGTGATAAGGAAAGAAGGGAAATATTTTAAGGTTTTCCATTTATAGTTTTAATTATCAATAAAAATTCAAAGGAAATGAATTGGTAAAAATTTAATAACAAAAAGAGTTATCCAATACAACATCATAAGTTTTGAAGGATGAGAAACATACAAAATGTTTTGCTTGAATTGAGTTAAATATTCAATGCATCAATTAACATCCAAAGTGCACCTACTCCATTTCAAATGTATTTTTTGTAATTTTCCTGAGAAATTACCGTGAACATAATAAATAAACTTGTTGCATTCAGTACAGGATGCAATAATATTCAAATTCACTCAACTTATGATACACTACATCATATTTTCTGTACAGTTTCACATGGGGTGTTATTTACATCTTCTATATCACCATCATGAAATTAAATTTTTAGTTTTCGTACAAGAGCTCATATTCAACCATTTGCTCTGATATTGTGTGAAGAATCAACAAAGCAGATAATAAATCACATGAATATTGCCTTTAAATTCTCCTAATATTATCCACTATTCTTCAATATTTATTTTTAGTGCATTTTTCCTATAAAAAACTACTTATTGTGATTTACTATGTTAGCACTTGGTTCTTCCTAGCAATTGGGTTTCTAAGTTCTGTGAAATACTTTGTAGGTTTAATAGAATCTGCATTATAGATTTCAGCTTCTTAGAAAGGCATCAGGCTTTTATGAAAATGCTTCTGTCATAGGAAAATATAATCTGTTTGCATCTTCTTTTTTATTTGGTGAATAATGTTCAACAATTTTCTGGAAGAAGGCCTTTTCATATCTGATGGATAGATGGAAACTGTCTACCTCAAAATCACATATTTGCGCATTTATCATCCAAGGAAAATCTTTTCAATAACAACTTTAAACCGATCTATAATTTTGCTTGAGAATTCAGATTATTTATCTGAATGCTTCATGAACATTTTCTAGTTGTTGTTACTAAAAGATTGTGCACCTTTCCTTATAAGCTTCAATTCCATCACATGTGACTTCTTCAAAGAGGGATGCCGGGATTTTTCTGGGCAATATAATTCAGAAGTTCCTCACTGTCTTCGCAGATAAAAGGCTTCTCATGATAGCATGCCACATCATGCCATGCAATACGATCTCCGTAGACGTTATTGAGTACAGCCAAGCATGATTCAGGAGTCTGGTTGATGCGGAATTCAGCATTATCAGGTTGTGGACGGCGTTCGTGACCAGTTTGACTCCATGGGTTAGAAGACCAGCCAGGTGGAACTTGATTGGATGGTGACATCTTCCCCCTAGTGCCTGACCAAAACCATCCATACACATTTTTGGGCTCTAGATCACGTCGGTTTTCACAACCCTTGAAGTCACAAAGCCTTCCACTGGTCCAGATATAAGGTGAGTTCCCTAGTTTATATGAAAAATGTGTTAGTAGGAAGAAACAAAATGTGGAATTTTAAAATGATATAAAGGATATACGCCAATATAAAAAATATGCTACAATTTATGATAGAGAAAATGCAGATCATGATTCTGATTAATAGATTTGAGAAGACAAACTGTTCTTACCAATGGCAGGATCCGGTGTGCTGAATAATATCTACTTTTTGAGCTGTTAAGTCAATTCTTACCTGATAGGCAGTTGATAGATGAATTTAAATGAGTGATAATCCACCCATCAATTGGAAAACATTTCTTCAGAAAAATATTTTCAGAATTTTTTAACTATCAAATTTTGAATGATTGAAGGTGCGGTTATCATCTTATTTCAGTGAAATTTTTTAAATCAGCTACCTATTCCAAAAACCCATTGACCAAGATGGATTCTGGATACTTGATATTTCAACTTATATAGAAAGTTTTTTCCTCCAAAAATGGAATTAAGGATATTTTTGTTCCCCATTTCTTCAAAATGTATATTTAAATAGATGAATGAATGGAGTTACAATTGGAACCAACTGTGCCTAATTTTTAAGCTTTTATTTCACTAAACAATATCTTTAGTTTATGACTCATGATAAACTATTTTAATGATATTTTTTTTTAATTCATAATTTCTGCTATTTAGCTAGATTATGTAAACATTACTCCTGTTTTCCCAATTAAAATGGCTTATTAATGCCTTACCTTAAATATGATAGTAATTAAAGATTTGATAAAACTTTATAAGAATTAAATGGGAGTTTTAAATGCAATGCTTAACAAGTGGTTTCTTAAAATCTATTAGGCTAATTCTCTCTTCCATTCCATTCTTCACATAATGTCACAAAAATATCACAAATTGCGATTAAAACTTCTCCTTTTTGTACATCACATAAATAAAATGCTGGCATTTTTTTCAGGTGTCAGTATAGCCATTTAATATTATTTTTTCACAATTCTAATGATACACAGTTTCCGATTAACTATAATTTTTAATTTTGACTAATTTATTGAAATTATTTTATAATTTTTAATGGTTTGTTTTTGTTTTGTTCTCATATCAGAGTATATATGCAATAACTGCTAAAATAAAATGCAGCTTGACATATTTTTGGAACGAGATGCTCTATCTAAAAATAAAATATGATGGCATTTTGTTCACCTTACTCTCTCTTAATCCATCTCTGAATATAGTGAAGTAAACGTGTGCAATGTAAGAATTTATTTTTATAAATGCTTCATGCAACTCGTGAAACAATTATTTATACAGTTGGTGGGGTAACTACCAACTGAAAATAATGCCATTAATCAAAGGAATTCAAACTTTAACTTTTGGTTGTTCTTAATCTCATCATTAAGTTTTAACATGCATCAAAATATGAAAATGATTGTTGTGAGTGAAAAAAATTATTCAATGGAGATATAGCAATCAACCTTTAAAAATAATTCCATCTTAATGTAATGTGTTAAAATACTCACTTTGTTCGATCAGTCTATAGACGAGGTCGTTTTCATCAGCGGACTCGATTGAGACCAGGTCCATACAAAATTCCCTGCATGCATTTCGGGCATCAAGCCAATCAAGTCGCTTTCCTCTGAATTGAGGCAAGCTTTCACTGTAGAAATAGTTGTGGCCCTTGAAGAAAAATTCTTTTGGTCCTATAAAGGAAAGACAACAACGGAATGATCATTGTAGAAATTTTGGAAGTGTACTTTTTAACAAAAGTTTTTATTTACAGAATTAAGACTCGTTTTGCCGTAATTGATATTAAACTCCAATTGAATGAAAGTTTCTAATTTTAGCCTTAGTTTATCTACTTGTAGTCTCATGTATTTTTCATGGAAAAAGCATCAACTTTAGGGAAATCCGTAGTAAAAATTGTAACAAAAAAGCGAAGCAAATTATCACCAGCAGTAGGTGCTTCCAACGCAAAATTTCCTTTTTCCATTTGACATTTTTTCACCCGTAATCAATCTTCTATAGAATTTATATATTATGCAACGAAAGGCACGCTTACGAGCATTTTTCATTCGCCAGGTTTTACCTTCCTTTCCAAACCTGAGAGCCTCTTCGTGTTTTTGTCTGTCAAAAAGAAAAAGAGAACCCATTCGCTAAACGACCAAATGATTCACCGGCGAAAAAGTCGACTTACGGTTTCAAATTTCCAGGGTTATTATTATTTTTTTAAAATCGGAGAGCACGCGCAAAGTGTTTACTTTCACTTTTTATTATCGGTCAATAGTCTCCGACGTGATTGGCAGGGCTAAGTTCTTCGAAGCTCAAATGAATCACCTCTCGTGGAAAAAAAATAAACATTTTATTTTTTCCTTCGTAGAGACATGGAGAGACTTCGACGAGGGGGAATTATAAGCGTGAGTAGCGTCTTATCACGTTCCTCACGACGCGGGGATCTGTCGCGTCACGAAAGCGGGTCATCGTGCACCGGGATTCATTTGTCGCAAAAGGTCATCGTGCTGCTTTCACGCCGCACCCGTGACACGTGTTGCCAAACAAATGAAGAGATTGAACTAACGTTTTAGGAAGAGAGAGAGAGAGAAAAAATAGGTTTCACATTTTAACTTTCGACGGGAGATCGAATTTCGCCATTATCTGATCAGGTGCGATCGTTCGTTCGATATTAATTCGAGCTCGTATCGAATAACGTGATGGACATTTCGATTTAAGCCGTTGTTCCATTGAAGCCTACGCCGACGAGAAAGTACGACTCGGTTTGTTGCCGTATATGGCAATGCGAGCTGATGACAAATTTTTTGCCTTCTCCAAATCGGATATCGTATTCCGGAAGCAGGAAGCCAAGTTATGAATATTTTGGTGGCAAAATCTGAAAAATCTAATGAATGGTATCGTAACATATTATCAGATTATGTTTATCGGCTATGAACGAAATTGTTTGAGATGAGTCTGCCCCTTCTTTACTTATACTGTCATAATAAAGAGATGTTTCACGGAAAAAAAAATGAAAATAGTATCATGGCTAGCTATATAAAATAAATAAATTAGATAGAAGTAACTGTAAAAGTTGTGCCCTGGGCGCGAAGCCCCTTTTCAGCACCACGTTTAACGCTTCCGGCAATCGTAGGATCTTTTAATTAACGTGTAGTTATCACTTTTAAAGTAGAAAAAAGAGGCATTTGTGAAAACCACACCTCATTTGTGAGATAATATAGCAATAAGTACCCGTAAATTTTAATAATAGCAGGATTGGACGTTCCGTTATTTATAATATCCATCGCTAGATTTTTTGCATAATTTGTCAACAGATCGAGACGCAGAAAAAAAATCAGAACTTACGTTTTCCCAAAGAAAATCATCGTTGAACAGTCGTCAAATAAAACTTTCTTTTGTAATGTGTGAAGACGTTTTCTCTTTCGCCTTTTTTCCTCCTCCGAGCTTCTTGGGAACCTACGCCTCTACGATAGATTTCGTTTTCGAATAATTACGAGTAACTCGACGAAGAAAATGAAACGGATCAATTACCCTTTTTTTTTTCCTGGGAACGATCACTTAGAAATAAAAACGAAAGACCCTGAAACCCGGTAAACATTCACAGAGGTCACGCAAGACCGTGGCATACTTTCGATCGACCTTGGAGCATAAGGAAAAAAAAACGTTCTGCTCATCTCCATATGCCATCGAAAGGAAAATTGAAAAAAACAAAAAAAAATTCAAGGTGTTGAAGTTACGAGTTCCGGCAAGTTTTACGTAAGAATCTTAGAACACTCTTAGATTAAAGTCCGATTTACTGCGGTTAAAAGCGTAACGAAAAAACGCGGAAATACAAACCGGAGAATCAGGATTTTTTTTAAAGCATCTCCGACAAAGATGTCTCCCCTTTTGGGAGCATTATATCGCGATATATGGTCCTTCCCAAATACTTCTCCGGAATAAATGAAACTGTTTACTAGGGTATTATCAAACTTTCACTTTGCCGAAAGGTGTCGTCTAATAAATAACTCGGATATCCTGTGACAAATTGTATGCAAATAAATCACGGCACATACCAGAGGATATTTATGGATTCTTCGAGGGAAATTTTTTTTACCGCCGTCCATTTCCTTGTTTTCTTTTTAGGATGAGGGTACTAACTTTCTTCCTTCGCGTTTTTTTCTCCTCAACTCTCTCTCTTGAACTTGGTTACCTTGTGAGCCAAAAATTCCTACGTCATCCAACATCTTCCATACTCGGCCCCCTGGCGTTGATTAACCGAGATAAGAACCTATTCCGCGAGTCGGCATTGGTTGCCTAACAATAGGAAACCATGTTAAGGTAGGTAAATACATACATTTGAAAAGGACTTACTCTGTGAGCACTTGTTGGGAACTGGTAGCGATAGGAAGCGTCCCGGTCTAGGCCCACCTCCCGGTCTTTTTCCAGAGGCGGCACCAGTGTTGCTTACGTCACCGTGAGTGATTGTTATCGATACGGCGATCGCGATAATCACTACCCAGTAGGTAGCCATCTGAAAGTAACATTAAGTATTAATTATTACTCACGCTGTTCGATGGACCGGGAAAATAGTCTTCGTCAGACGCGCCGAGGAAAAAAAAGTCAATTTTCACCTGTTGCATCGTCACGATAGTTAATTACCACCATTTTTATCGTAACGATCGAAGGATGAAAGCTACTGTTTCAAACGTGTTCCACCACGAAAAATAAATAATCCGTCCATCACTTTCACGGACATGCCATAGTGTTTATGGATGGACTGACAAAATGTAAATTATAGGGATGCGCATTAATAGGGTCTATAAAGGAAATAAATTATTTTAATAAAAAAATTGAAAAATACTAAGGAAATCAATGGCGGATCCAAGGGGAGGGGGGGGGGCGATCGTCCCCTCCTTGGATAACCCCATTGCACTCCACTGGGCGCTTTCTTAAATTCATTCCGCGTAAAAATCCTCAATTATACGCCGCAGATTAGGTCTGTATAGCAAGGGAGAGAAGGATTCTGACAGGGTAGGAATTTTCATAATATAGGGCAGTTGGTTCGATAGGTGGAGGGGCCCCCTTGAGAAGTTTCTGGATCCGCCCCTGAAAGAAATCCATATATGATTCACGATATATTATTTTCCAAAATTTATGTGAAAATCCGGTAGAGAAAATAGATTTATTTTAGTAAAATTTCTGCATTAAAAATTGCTAAGAAATCCATAATTCGCTATATTATTTTTCAAAATTTAAGTAAAATTCGGTAAAGGAAATAGATTTATTTTAATAAAATTTGTATTAAATAATAACTAAGGAAACCTATATATGATTCACGTTATACTATTGTCCAAAATGTATGTAAAAATCCGAGAAACTACAGAAGAACGAAATGATCATCTTGCGTGAAAATTTTTCATGTAAAAAGAATAGAAATATGTAAATTTTTTCAGCTCGGAAATCTTATTGCAAAAAAAAGTCGACTGGATTATAATATTTAATCTGAAACCATAATAAAATACTTCGTGAAATTTTGAGAGTTACGAAAGGGTGAGACCGTTGCACTCAACGTTTGCGGTGCCATAATACTGTGAGAACCAGCTGCGCAAGCAATTATGGATGACTTTTCCCTGCGGTAGATTAACCTTAATGGCGCTTTCGTTTTAATTATTTCGTAAAAATATTTTTTTGATCACGGCGAAAGCATAACTCGTACGGAATTTTTAATTTCGAATTACTGGTACGGCACAGCAAAAATATAAATATATGACTACCATTCGAGAGTTTACCAACTCAAACGATGCGTTCTAATTCGATGGCGATAAGAAAGATAGGAACTTATACTTGGATTAACCATTTTAAAATTGGAAAAAAAGATTTTTATCTTAATGAATTTGAGCCGTTCAAGTTTTCTTGGCGATATACAGTTAAAAATGAAAGTTTCTAATATTCACCCTCGGAAAATTTTATGAATGACGTTTTATATAGTAAGCGTCGAAAAATATCTTTCCTCCATTAATTTTTTACATATTAAAAGAGAAAATTTGAACTGTCAATTGAGTGAAATTAGGTATTACCGAAAAGAAACCTATAAACAAATACCTCGGGGCACACTCGCGGCCGAAAAAAAATTATGGGTACTTTGACCCTAAAATTTCTAAATACTTAAAAACGCCACTTACAAAACGAAATTTCACTTTCCCGAAATTAAACGCCTACAATTAATTTAAAACTAAAAATCCCAATATAATGCAACCAATCGAAGGTGGAAAAATATTTTATATTACCGAATCCTTGTTTCTCTATATAAATATTTTTTTATATGGAAATGCGAATTAAATGAAACAAATATATTTGAGCGTTTATCACTCAAGTAATTCCTTAGAAAATTACCTTGGTGTTATTAATTTCACTTTTTTTATGCATTCACGAATTTAGTTAACCGTCCCGATGTTTAATATTTCGTAATAATTAACCCTTTAGTAATTCACGAGTAAGTTGTTGAATAATTATAGATCGGTTCGAGATAATAACATCTCGTTCTTTCTGGTAAAAAAACTCGCTGAATGCTTCCAAGCAAATGGATTTAAATATGGTTTCAATAACATAATTCTTACTTAAATTATCACATTGTTAAATTTATGACGAAGACATCACCGAACTTAAAACTTTCATTGGTATTATACCGCACATTTCACACGGACGAACTGAAAATTTTCGTTCTCTGAACAGACACTACATTAAAAAAATGCGAATGCATAGCATTGGATACACCACAGAAAAAAAAAACTAAATTAACGGACGATAAGCTGCAGTTAACGCACTTAGTACAAAACAACAGTTGGCGGCGGAGCGGGAAAGTGGGGTAACGAACAAGTGTCTGCAGTGCGGGCCTTTAGGGAAGAAGGCACACAGAAACGGAGGGGGGGGGGGGGGATGTACGTACCTTTTCTTACGGCACTTTTCCTTTCTGCGAGGAGACTCCTATGTCGACTGGCGGTTAAGCGTCCCCCTTCCTTATTATATAGAGTCGTCCTTCCCACCCCTTCCCCTCTCGACCTTTCTCTCTCTCTCTGTATCTCACTCATTCTTTATATGCCTCGGCGAAGTGTTTAACGTCTTCAGAGTGAGGAGTAGTGGGGGCGGAGGAGTTAAGGGGGAAAGAGGGGAGGTGGGAGTCTTGAGGAGTATTCGGAGGTTAGCGAGGATGGGAAAAAAAATACGTAAAAATCTAGGCGGTGGACACGGAATCCGAAGGAAAAAAATTTTTTTTTGGAAAAAGATTATCTCTCGCAGAAGGCGAGGTGGGATGGGGAAAGTATAATAAGGGAATGCATGGATTGCAAGGCGGCGTGCGAGATGTTTGTTGTGGGATCGTGTTTATGAGTCGCGGAAGGAAAATATATATGTATGTGTATAGTGAGAGTATATGCATATCTCGGCGGTGAGAACAATGAGCGACGCCTTTCACGCGAATTTCCTGAAACGGTGGTAGGGTTTTGAAAAAACAAGAGTTTTAAGCGAGACGGTTTTGTTGTTTATTTTTTTCCTTTCATAAATCTCGGCCGTTGAAATCTCTGCGGGGGTTATGGCGTCCGTTCGCGAGTCAGAGCGTTTCGGTATTTACGTAACTGCTCGGTTTAATTTATGGCTCGCTTTTGCGGGTTCACAATTACCTGACTTCGCTGGGAGCGGAGACATAAGTTAACTCTTTTATTTTTCGGCAATGTGTCCCGAGACAAAAGAATTCGGGTAAAACTCATTTCTACGTGAATTGATAAGGATTTTTGATTCTCGGGAAAGATTAAACCTTCTCGGTCATAACCATGTAGACCCGGAAGGTTTATTACGGAAGAGAAAAGACAGAAATGAGTTTTTATTCGTATCTAAGGAAGTGAACCCTGGCTAATATGATTTGAACTTTTTGGAACTTAGTCGATTATTTATTTTTCAGCACCTTCAAAGTTCCGTTTAAAGGAGTTTTCTTCGCGATTAACCACTCGAAAGGAATTATAATAGGAATGAATTCTATAAATGTTTTGAAGATGTAAATGGTTTCGGTGATTATTTAGAATTTTACGAAAAACTCTTTTCAACGTGACACCAGGTCCTATGTAATCACCATTGATCTTTATAAACGGAAAGTTTTACCACGCTTTTTCTACGCTATAACGATCGATTTCGGAATGGGCTCTGTTCTGTAGGAAAAGAGTTCAATTCTCAAGTTTGGATTCAATTTAACAGCGCGGCTTGTGTCGACTAACTGGGACCACATTGAAAACTGACCGCGACACTGACCCCTCGACCGTCATTAACTCGGGTTAGAGGCCCATACATCGAGGCCCATCCTCAAATCCAAGCACAGGTGTCTTTACCCTCTCAGCAGGGGGACACTAGCCGACCACGTCTTTTGCAATAAAATTCAAACTATTTTATGTTGTTAACTTAGTGCGATTGTGACTCAAGCAACATATTCGGGTGAATGCGCTGATCAAGAGCGTCTTTTTAACGGAACTCTACGATAAATAACATATTTACGCTCACATCTAATCTTGACGCTAAGGAATACCAACCTCTTAAGAGTTTTCGGACGGGATTGTAATGAAAGCAGACATTCGCGAGACGGTGCGGAGGGTGTAACGCTTGGTTGCTCATAACTAAAAAGTTTTACAACCTTTTTCTATCAAACTTTTAGGAATCGCTTGACTATTCAACTTTTCAATTTGAAACTGCTCGCCGTGTACATAGTCGTCCTGGGTTTGACTTCAGAAGCATATCTTTTCTCCATTTGAATAATATGGGTAGAGCTGAAACGAAGCGAGACTTTTTTTCTTTAGCATTTTCAAATATTTTTAAAATGAGATATCGACGCGGTATTTTCACAGTTATGCCGAAAAAAGTATGGAAATGAATTTCCATATCGTAGAAATTCAAATCTCATTCGAAAAAAGCCAAAAATTAGGTTTAACTAATATTTTTCGTGATTTTTTACGCATTTATTCAATTCGTCGTGACAAATTAGTGATAAAATCGTGTTTTATATGTCCATGACTATTATTACTCTCTGGAACATTCGATTATGTGGATTTCATATTCTTTTTGCGTTTTAGTGTACATAAAAGTTGGTGTCATTAATTTTTATTTTATTTTAACGTAATACTCAATTCACGCCTACCCGTCATATTTCACGGGAAATTACGCTAGTCACTTATAATAATAGACAATTTTTTGTTGGTTGGTTGGTGATCATATAAAAATGCGATTAACTAGATAAAAAAAGATATAGAAAGTCTAAATGTGGCAGGTATGCTCGATATACATATTTTAAGGTGATGGCAAAAAAAATCTCGAAAGAAGTCTTGGGTTCGACTCCAAGGAAGGCATTTTCATTTCCCATAAGGTAACACGTAAAACTCGACTTTACGAAGTGCAGACTTTCATTCTTTTTGGAATTATAATTAGAAAGAATTGGTATACAATCTTTAGATATAAACCATATAGCAACCAAGCGTTACACCCTCCGCACCATCTCGCGAATGTCTGCTTTCATTACAATCCCGTCCGAAAACTCTTAAGAGGTTGGTATTCCTTGGCGTCAAGATTAGATGTGAGCGTAAATATGTTATTATTTATCGTAGAGTTCCGTTAAAAAGACGCTCTTGATCAGCGCATTCACCCGAATATGTTGCTTGAGTCACAATCGCACTAAGTTAACAACATAAAATAGTTTAAATTTTATTGCAAAAGACGTGGTCGGCTAGTGTCCCCCTGCTGAGAGGGTAAAGACACCTGTGCTTGGATTTGAAGATGGGCCTCTAACCCGAGTTAATGACTGTCGAGGGGTCAGTGTCGCAGTCAGTTTTCAATGTGGTCCCAGTTAGTAGACACAAGCCAACTGCGCAATACACAATACAAGATGCTAGAGATTGTAACAGTTTTCCGAATTAATATACTTATATTAAACCACGTGTTTTCTAAGCCATAGTGATCAGCTTCGGGATGGGCTCTGCTCAGTTTCAGACACAATAGGAGAGCATCTTTATAAATTTTTTACAGGATGCTATAGATTGTGGCAGTTTTCCTATTTAATATACAGATACTAAAGTTTTCTATAACGATAATGGGCGATGTTGTCACTCCTTCCAAAAACTCCATGAAAACCCTTTATTTTAAATCTTTTTTTCGCCCTTTCTCACTCGACTCGGCTGATACCATTGTAATGATTCCATTTAAACAAAAGATTTGTATTTGGCGCAAGGATATTGCCAAGAACTTTCCCCATTGGATATGGACCAAAGATATTCAAGATGTCCTGAATTTTCTAAAGTCTCTTTGTAAGAAGCTTCTGACCTTAATAAGATACTGAAGCACCCGTCTAGGCAAATTTGAGATATGCTGCCCTTGAGTTAGTTTTTTCATTGCCGTATGATTATATTAACGTATTTTATTCCTTTGACAAAAAAATAATTGTTTTTCGATGATTACTGAGAAAATTCATAATAAAATTTTTCTTCGTCGCTCTATTAATGTAGCGGTAATTTTTGTGGAAGAGATTTATAATGTTTTTCGTTTGTTTTGGCAAAATTTATGCCACGTGAAAAATGACTTTTAAAAATTCAAATGATTACTATATACATAATTTTGTTTGAATCAAGGACTCTTGAGCAGTTAAAATTATCAATTCCAGCTGGAAAAGCTGCACTTAAAGTTTAGCGTCTCTAGAATGCTATGTCTCGTAAACGAGTTAATGAATGCATTACCATTGATTAGAGAAAGAGAAAATGCCTTGAGATCTCCTTCCGCTCACAGTATGTTTTCTGTAGTGCGTTATTATAGCATGCGCATTGAAAAATCTTTATTGTTGGCTAACGAAGTTGATTTATTGAAATATGAAAATTTGTACATTTAGAAAAATTAATTGAGTTCGAAAATTTCGATTTTCAGGACAGAACGCATCGCGTGATGAAACACGTTTTTTTTTGAATAATACGATATGCACAAACATGTTTTTTTCTCCACTTTCCGTCCTTGGTAACCAATTAGGTAGCGTGACTCCCTTTTAACATTGAGGTCAATGGATGCCGTACTAACCGCTCCGTGGGAGTCGGTGCTTTATGGAATCATTTTTCAAAATCCATTATCACTATATCATCTTGTCGATCATATCCAGTCTCGCGCAAAGTGAGAAAATGTATAGTCCCTGGATACTCTTTTTATTGAAGTTTTCGTTGCGTCAGTTTGAGCGACCAAAACACTCGGCGTTCCGTAAATACTCAAAACAAGAGAGACGCGAGGTAATGCGTGACTAACCTCCTTTTTCGACAGCTCAATCATCTATGGCTGCAAATTTTTTTTTTTTTAATTTGAACAGAAAAATTTTCAAGGATCGCTAAATTATGCCGCACTTCGAAATGAAAGAAAAAGGATTTCTGTAAAATTTTATTTCCCATACTATGTTTTTATTCAAGGGATACGTTTCGCGGAGTATTTATAATCGGAATTTTGGATATTTCAAAGTTCAGCTATGTGCATGTGAGAAATTTTGTTTGACCTCTGATGCGGGTGCAAGCCCTCATTTGTTCGCCATTTAGGCAAAGGAAATTAACGAGCACGTTATATACGCGTTAAATTGATAAAAGTGCAGCATACAATTTAAAAATCAAAGTATTTATGGTCGCAGCTTGTGTTATGAGCTTTCGGATGCCCTTGTACGCCGAGTCCATCGCACATACTATTGACGCCCCAGTTAATTAATATGTTAGGAGACGCAAAAATAATAAACGATTAAACAATTTTTTGGGGTTCATATTTTTTTATGATCTCTCCGATTAATTCATTATTCAAACATCTTAGAAAACTCAAACACCACCATTAGATCAAAGCGTCTTTAGCTGAATACTAATATTAGTTATTATTCATTTAAAATCACATAAATTGGTATATATCATTCAAAGTGATGTTCTTTTACATAAGTGAATTTTAGTTTCGCCTTCTATGGAATTAAAAAAGGCGTTAGATTGATTATTTTTCTTTCCAATTGTTTTTATGTATGTATCTCTGTGCTAAGCTAATTGGACTTCTACTAAAACTGTAGTTTCTTAAAAATATTACCGAATTTTCCTTCATAAAACCATTTTTCAGTAATAATGAGGAATTTTATATATTTATGTTGACTTTCAGTGCTCGACTTTGAACTTTTTCAATTTTTATCTAATCGTAAATCTGTTTCGTTCTCGAAAAATTATAATGCAATAATTATCGTCTGAATGTAAAAAAATTAGTTTTAGAATATTTGGAGGATACACTGCGATTTTTTTTCACTTTTTTTGCTAATGGTGAACAATGAAGTAAAAGCAAAAACTCGAGATTATATTTTGTGGAAACCTTAATTCTTTTTAGAAAGGATACAAATCAGTTTTTAAAATTTTCTCTTCGTATATTATAAAAATAACCTAAATATTTGTGGGAACAATTTTGCCTGTAATTGCGCAGAACAACTTTTGTAAGACATATTCCTACAGTCAAAATCTCTTAAGATATCTTGATGTTCTCGTCGCCTCGTTTCCATTTATGAATTAAGCATAATTATTACAAAGCAATAGGAAATAACACGGTTTCTATGAACATTTTGGAGACTATAGATAATGTGATATAGTTATCAAAACAGTTATGATAAGCATAAACTTCATTGTTTCCCCAGTAAACTAGATGAAATTTTTGACACTTGCTAGTTATTACTACGCATGAAAACTAATTTACTCTAGCGTCAGAAGTTTCCACAAAATAGCGTTTCAATTTTTATAATTTTTAGAATATCCTTTGGGGGAATATGATGCCACAAATTCTTGCATATTATTCACAAAATTAATATCAAGAATGTGAGAATATACGTAAAAAAGGTTTCTAAATAAGAGAATCAATAGCACTTCTCTAAAAAAATCTCTCGTATCAAAACACATCCCATTATTTTTGCCTCAGTCAATCGAGAATTGAAGGTTTTTTTATAAGTAAAACATTTCACATCATCGTCCGATAACTCTATTGAAATATTTCAATCTCGTTTACGCTGAATTTGGCGAACCTGCTTAAATATTCACTAAAATAATTCATTAATGTCAGACGGATTTTTGCACGAATAAATCCACAAAAACCTTCCAGAAAAGAAACAAAAATCCTTCAAATCTAAACAATAAAAGGAATACTTTTCTAATCTATATTTTTACCGGAAAGGAATGTTTAAAATAGATCCATCGTGTGTGTGTGTATATATATATATATATACACACACACATACATATACATACATACATACACCTACACATAGATATACCTACATACATACATATATACACACACACACATATATATTTTTTCGTTCTAAGAACGCCCTCAATAAATCCTATGGAGGTCGGATCGCACGTACGTAGAATTCAACCTCAGTGAAGCTGTAAGAGCTCATATGAAGTGGAAAACAAGGACGCAAAAAAATGGCGAGAAGATACTCGTAATTTCACCTCCCTCCTCTTTCTCTCGCAATTTATTCGGTATAACGCGGATCTCGCGAGGGCGGAATCCATTCGAGGGAGGATGTGGTCGGAGGAGGAGGATGAGAGAGAGAGAGACGGGCAGTAGGTGCATACACATATATATATATAAAATAGGGGGGAAAAATCGAACGAGCTCGTGAGTCGTCGTGACACAAGGCCATATGGTAAATTCTCACATTACCCCAACATTATCATCACGCCTTACCTCCGTCGGGTGCCATCCTCCTCAATCTCACGCATCCTTCTCTTTTTCTCCTCTCTCTCTCCCTCCCGGATTCCCCTCGCTAATCCAATACTTAAACCCCTTAAAGAAAGAAAAAAAAACGTCTCCCTCTCCGTCCTCCTCCCTCGTAACGTTTCCTAGCAACGTGACTTATTGCTTCGAAGGCGCCACGCCTCGTATTCTCGATTTTTCCTCGCATCCGCTTTCGTCCCGAGCGAGGGAAACCATTCTTCCAAAACGGAATCTCATCGATCTCTCGTCAGGGACATTTTTATTTTGCATGTAGGAATTTTCTCAGAGTTTTTTTTTAAGGAAGAGAGATAAGGTGTTCGGGTGGATGATGTGAAATGAATATGTTGATCTTTTTTCAACGTCTCTTGTAAAGGAAACGTATGTACGTGGACTTATTTGTTGGTGTGTGTTTGAAGGATGAGTCGATGAAAAATGAGTGATTGATCGAATATCCGTTGTTTTCCGAGTCGGGAAAATTTTTTTGAAGAAAACCAAAGTCTCCATATTTGTGATAACTTGAAATTTTAACTCCGAACAGTACCAGTTAGAAATTCAAGTTATCAGTTTTCTGTAGTCTCCTATTTATTATCGCGATATTTTTTGTCTGTAAGCTATATATAAATATCTGTGTGTCAGTTAATTTTTTATCCGATCGTCACGAATTTTCGTAGTTAAGTAATTCTAATTCAAATCTCATCAAATTAATATTGCTCGTTTGTTACTTTGAATTATAAATATTAATCGAATCGCGCGCAAACTCTGTTAACACCTGCCGATAGATAAGCCATAATCTGTTTACTGTCTTAATTTAAATTCACTTGAATATCCCACAAAAACAGCGAAGATTCGAAATTTCGCGACACTAGGATTCTCCACGCAAATATCCATTTAAAAAAAACGTTTCAGTCACATGATCACAAAGGCGAATTTTTATTGGCCGCTCCTCAACCCGTGTAAATCCACCCGGCAAAAGAGTCGGATGCCGTTTCGTCACCTTATTTACTGCCGTAACGTCCCAATTATTGTCGACATACGAGGACATAAATTAAAAAAAAACAACTTCAAAGAGCGCGGATTTTCAACACTTAATTTTATTCACCCGGCATGCAAACAAACATTATTTTTTTAATTTTGTAAATCTTATATTCGGTAAGACAATTTCGCCCAACGAAGGTTTTATGAAATCATCTCTACTTTTAGTTTATTATGTGATACCGCCGTTACTTTCAAGGTAGCCGCGTTACAATTTTATGAGCGGCAGAGATGAGGGTGGAGAGAACTAAATAGCTGTAACAAACCTTGAGCTTCTTTTGATCTCTATACCTGACTGGCACTTTCTTATTTAAGTGGTCTGTTAAACATGGATGAGTGTGTTGGAAGATAAGGGATGGATAAAGCAGACCTACTTATTGGTCCAGCTTCGCAGTATCCATCTGACATAATATTAGGTTCGCGGCTGACAAAGCTTTATGGGCAGAAATTAGTGTCTGGATACATCACGCAGGAACCAGGCATTGATATCATATCGTAATATGGCATCGCTTATGATATTTTAGACAATGAGTTAGTCCCAGCTTCGCATAAGTTTCCCTCATTTGTCTTACAAAAATAACTACCATTTTCCTCACACCTTTGCATGAGTTTATCCTTTTTTGCAACAATATATTTTAAAAAATATAGTGTAAATATTCTTATTTATAAGACGGAACTCACGCTATTCAATAAACAATAAAAAAAACCAACCAGACAAATCAGCGCAAAAAATGAAAAAGCCGAAACTCACGTTAAATATTAGGGATTCAGACAGCGGCGTAACAAGGAGCGGAATATCTTTAAAAGGTTAGGATTTTAAAATTATCCTGTCCAAAAATAATAAATGAAATTCAGAAATTAAGACGAAAATTATGAATCGCTAAAAAAAATCTCATTTTTTTTCTACGTTCGGAAAAATTCGAGGGCCCCTATCGGGCCCCTGGGCCTATGGAATTTGGCCATCCACGCCACCCTATCGAATTCAAAAATTCAATTCGTACATCCGGTACTATTTTAAGCCCTGGCTAATGATGCATAACATCCACGGATTAAATATGAGAAAGAATTAAAATTTACGACGGGCGGGAAAATAAATGACGAAAGCTCCAGTGCGAGATATTAATGTCTCTGTCACTGAAAACAAACTTTTCAAGAGAGTTTACGCATGCCGCAGGCTGAAAACGCGCCGAGGAATGCCGAATACTTCTTATAAGTGGACGTCTCTCGGTTTTTATTTTTACCCGGATCATCGGTACGATTTTCGCATAAAGGCAG
This sequence comes from Uropetala carovei, assembly GCA_036926305.1. Taxonomy (NCBI): domain Eukaryota; kingdom Metazoa; phylum Arthropoda; class Insecta; order Odonata; family Petaluridae; genus Uropetala; species Uropetala carovei. The sequence continues at coordinate 11,606,932 of JAXCHB010000043.1, forward strand.
TACATTCACGCACTTTCGTTTATAAAAAACGAGCGTTTTACGGTTACTCCCCCGTGAACTACTTGAAGAGATTCATTGCGATATCCTCGCTAACGTGAAAGATAGGAGCTATCCATTCCCCCTCGCCTCCTTTCATACCGACGTAATTCAGGTCGAAAAATCTTCCAACTCCGAATCGGCGAACGACCCTTTCACAGACGCGAAAAATAACAAAGGATCAAAGAGAACGCGACCGAATAATTTTTGTTTATTTTTTTTTTAGGTTTCGAATTCGGACTCGCACATTCGAACACGTAAAGATTTAAGAAAATATTTTTTTTAAATCTTTATTCCTCCGTCCTCGACATGTGCTTCGCGGGTCAACGTGATAAAAACGACTGATGAGTAATAAAAAAAACAGCCGTTCTGTTTTTTCTCTCTCCTACGAATCGGCGGATCTTTTTTTTTTTTATCTATTAACCGCCCCTTCTCGTGTTCTCTTGTGCATCCCATGGCCCATTTCCAGCGCAGAAAACAGCGGCGAGAACGTCCGACCAATCCACGTAACGTCTCCCACCTCACTTCCTCCCCCCCTACTCCCTTCCTCCCTCCCTCCCTCGCAATCTTCTTCTTCTCCCTTTCATTTCTCCTCCAACCTTGCAAGCATCCGACGATTTTAAGGTCTCCCATTAGAGGTTCGTTCCCAACCAAACCATCTCTTACGTCTTCCTCAAAAAAAAAATTTTTTTATCGCTCTTCCTCCTACATTTCCCACCCCATTCGTTCCTTCCTTCCTTCCTCTTTCGCCGAAACAACCGGAGGTAGCGGCTATGAATCAAATGTCACAGTCATTATCGAATCTACCCCTCCCAAGCACTCTGTCACTCTTCGCGTAATCCTGCACCTTCGCCGACCTTCACCATCCAACGTGGATCCAACCACTTTCACCACTTCCCTTCTCCTTCTCCCCCCCTATCCCTCCCTCCCTCCCCCCCTCTCCCTATTTTTTAAATTCCCTCCCCTCCCCGTATCCATCTCTCCCGTCCCTCTCTCCCTCCCACGCCTGACCATGTAGGATACATCCCGATACCACCGCCTTCTTCATCCGTCTCCTCCTCATCTTCCTCCCACCTTCTCCTCCTCCTCCTCCTTCCTCATCTCCTCCCCCTCTTCCTCTCCCCTCCTCTCTCGTTTTACCCTTGGCTACCTCCTCGCCCCTCCTCCTTCCTCGTGAAAACTCGCATACCTCGCTGATGGACCTTTGAGAGTTTTACATCATCTCTCCTCATCCTCGCGCGCACGGGGACGGCTCAAATAGTCATCTTTTGCCCCCAGTCCGCGCGATGTTTTATTTTTTTCGACCGGGCATCCTGCGGGTTTTGCTTTATTTCCAAAGGATTCTGTTGTTTTTATTTTCTCGCGTCCCATCGCCTCAATGTCACGCGTTGGCGTTTTAGCTGGACGGAGTTCTGTTAGAGGAGAGGGAAATTAAGATTACGACGAGAAAGCGAAAGAAGATGCGAGCAAGTTGTAAGAGTTTTTGGATGTGGGTGTATGTGTAAAGTGCAGAAAATTAGCTGGGATGAGAGAAAACCATGAAATTTTACAGTAGGGGAATATATGTTCTTTATTAGAGTACTTATTTATCTATTAGAGCTTTAATAATAAGGCGAAAACAGGAGTAGGTAGTCCTCGAGATACGTCGTCTCGAGGTACGTCGTTCCGTTTAAGCGTCGTCAAGAAGTTAGGGATGGTTTTCATATATACGTCGCTGAAGTTTCGCTTATACATCGTTTTCCACAATCATCGAAATTCATTCGAGGACAAAGTAGGCACTCTCATTCTGTTTGACATTCCTTTTGTTGTTTTCATAGTCACAAATATATGGTTTCAAATCGAATATCAACTGTAATTTCCCCATTGAAGTACATAGTCACTGCTGTCGTTCATAAACTATTATTTTGCGTGTTTTAAATAAGTTATTCGGAAATTTAAACTTATATGTGTTACTTAGCAAACTGTGTTTAAAATCCTGGAGGTGGAACGTATCCTCCGCTAGAGAATGGTGGCTTATGAAAAAACGAGTTTCGAGATACGTCGTTTCGAGGGACGTAACTACAACGTACCTCGAGGACTACCTGTAATGGGCGGGTCCAATTTTAAAAGGTAACTCTCTGCTGAAGACAGACAGACAAAAGCCTTTATTTGGACGAGGTTGAAGATTAGCCCCCTCTTACACCTAAACTCAATTTTCAAGTATATTACAATTTTCCATATAAAAACGTCAATACATATTTACAGATTGCATGAAACTGTGAAATAAGACGGAAAGAATTACACAAATATGCACAATTGGAATATAAATTTTAAAAGGGATGTGGTGAAATTTAACTGAGAAAAAATCTAAGCATGAAAAGTCCTTTTTCATATTTGGTAAAAACCCACTCGCAGGAAAACGCCCACAAGAAGGGAGGTATGAAAGTGGTTTTAGAAGAGAAGATGCAAAGAAAGAGGCAAAGAGGTAGGAAGAGGAACGTTATACGCATTAAAAAGAAGGGGATGGGTATAAGAAGATGGAGAGAAAGGCCTTGGATGGCATAATGTGGGCTGGGCGATCCTAAAACTTACCCGAAAGGCAAAATAACACTGATGATGACGAGAAATAACACATGTATTTGTGCGTGAGATCTCGCTTCTAACTCGAAAATTTTTTTATATTTTTTTAACGAGTCGTTTCGTAGCGGACGAGATCGCCATAAGAACTGTTTTGTTTTCTTCGTTTCTTCAAAATATAAGGTTTCCGAACTCCTCGTATGCGACGGAACGGAATGTTTTTCTATTTTTTAATGTCCTTCCATTTTGAAATTTCGGGAAATCGTCCAGTTTATACCTACGTCCGAGTTTGATCGCGTTTTTCTTTTTTTTTTAGGGGAGGATGATAGGAAAATAATTCCCCGGGACGAGATTTGTTTATAATTCCGTTATGCGATAGGTGCGGCGAAACCGACGGATTGTGAAACCACGAGAGAAGATTTCCTGTTTTACCGCTATGCTCTTGACAACTTCGATAAACAGAAAATGCGTTAGAACGGGAAAAATATTAGAAAGGTTAAAAAAAAAACAAACGTTATTTTTCGTTAGATAAAGCTAAAAGCCATTCTATTGAGCAATATCCGCGTGAATAATGGATCGATTCCGTTAGAAAACTGTTCCGATGTCAGAAGAGTCGTCCGTCCATTTGTCCGGCACACGAGGAGTCGCAAAGGTTGCATACGTTTCGGGATAAAGAGGCGACAGTTTTTTTTTTACGCGTTCCATTTCCCGCGCAAAGAAGAGAAATTGGAGCCGTTTTCAGGGTTAAGATTTTCATCAAACACGTGAGATTATAATATCTGTTATCCAACCAATAAGGACGGCAAGTTTTTGGAGGTATCAATAAGTAGCACGGGCATAAATTTGGACGAAGAAATCCGTTCACCCGTCCAAGTTCAAAACTTTCGATCTTTCCCATGGTCAAATACAGTGCCGTAACTAGGGTATGGCGAAGATGCCATTTGCCATAGGCGCCGCTTGCAAAAGGCGCCAAACGTTCCCGAAAAAGGTGTGGAAAATTCATTTTCCTTTAAGTAAGTATTATTTTAATACTCAAACGTTAATTTACGTGTAATGAAAATGCTATTATTCTTTATTAAAACGCCGAAAAAAACGATATCCTATATAACAAAGGGGTTTCCTAAAATTTTGCCATAGGCGCCATATCGCCTAGGCACGTCTATGGTCAAATATTCGAAAAAACACGGTCTCCGAAAGGTGAGTTTTTCCCCTCAAATCCTTTTACTCGAAGTAGAAAAATAGGGAGAGAGAGGGAGATGATTCAAGTCGGGGGACGTCTATTCCCTAAACAACCCGTAAAAAATCCTTCGATTTGAAGCAGATGCTTTTAATAAAACCTTCGATGAACACAGCCTTCGTCTACGTCTGCAGGCATCGCGCTAAACGCTGCGTTTCTGAGGACGATTAAATCGATTCGAAATAAGTACAAAGTTTCGGAAGTCCATGTTCGACAAAAAGGCTGAATAACGTTTTATCGCAATACAGAAATATAGCAAAGAAAGCCAGAGACGGGTTCATCCAATTGCATTAACAAATTCCAATTTGAAAAACAGCACGAACAGATCGCCTCCGTACGCCCACTTATAATAACCGTTAACGCAGAATAACCTTGGATGGGAGACTTATGCAATCCTATAAGCAAAAACGTCTTTTGAAACGAGCAATTCGTTTCTCCGAATATAACGCTGCAGCATGAAGCGTGAAGAAATTGATTCGGGATTTTAAAATGAGTGATTTTTAAAGATGGAAACTTCTAAAAATGCACGCGGCTTGAATAAATGTTTTTTTTTCGAATAGAATAGAAATCGACTACGTTAAAGTACTCAAATATAAATAATAATTAATTCTTTTGGGGATTTTATCGTAAAGATATTGAATGAAAAGTCAATTTTTGAAGATTTTACTAGGGTTTTTACAACAAAAAAAGCAGAAATCGTTTCAGTTTTATCAGTTTAGTTAATTTTCATAAGCTTAGTTAACTCTCATATGCTCTTGGTTGTAGAAAACGCGCAGAAAGTGATCGGAAATCTAAGTATATAAATTTTGCGAATATCCAAAGAAGTGCATTGAAGATTACTACCAGCTTGAAGAGTGATTTTTTCCAAAGTACAGTAAAGGTTCGTGGAATACATTTTGCATAATACGCTTTTAATTAAATCAGAAAGAGGCAACAATTAGTTTTAATTCTATAGTAGTCCGTTGAAGTTCCGGTAAACTGTGGCAAATATTCCTAAAATCTGCGAAAATAAAAAAATCCGCGCATTGCTTGCGTATTTTCGATCTTTTTTAACGTGTTTTTTAAAAATCTTCTGATTACGGTGACATTTGACTAAAAATCGAATCCATTCTCACGCATAAACTTTAAAGGGTAAGCAAAGACTCGTGCAGACAGTAAAATGGCGGCGAGATTTTAATCGCTTCGCGCCCTTTTCGAAAATGATTCTCGATCATCCAATCACCTCTCGGGTGCATCCTAAGACCAGCTGAGAATCTGTTGCAACACCAGACCTAGATTTTCATCTGCTATGTGGAACTTTGCCCGGAATCTTTCCACAGTAAACCAATTGATTACCGCGAGAAGGCATCTCGGTGAAAGGGAGATCAGTCGAAGATCCACCGCCATTATGTGGCAATCCTTCTTATGATTGTTTCAGCTCATCGTGCAATATTATCCCTTCGAATAAAGCGGGTTTAAATCACGCTTTAAAATAACTCCTAATAAAAATGGTGTTTTATGTTTCGTGGCGAGTTTCATAGCCTTCGACGTAATATTTTCAGAAATGGATAACCATTAATTTCGCTCGATCTTTTTTTTATATTATAAATAGCCCAGTTTCACCGAGAATAAAGAGAATTCTCCGTTCGCCCGTGCCCGGGGTTGATATTTCTGAGCCTTTCTTCCCCGCTGCTTCTAAAAAGCGCTTTCTATTCGAGGAAACGTGAGATCAGGGCCGGGCCGAGATACCGGCGAGCTGGGCGTCTGCCCGGGAAGTCAAAAATCTCGGGAGCGTTTTCCTGGCAGTCCTATCTATAAATTATTCTCTAGGAGATAAATGTTGGCAGGCGATGGATATCGCCGAATAAAGGGGAGTTTTCGTCGTTTCAATTTTCGTCGCTATTCGAATGTGTCAGTAAGGAAAATTATTTATACCTTAAAAATACATATATTCGTAAAAGGTTACGAAATAAATAGGTCTCTAGCATGTGTGTGATCAAAAATTCAAAAAGATTTAAAAATTTTAAACATTTTCTTCATTTTATTCTTTAAGTTCAGATACAAAAAAAACCGCGGTATCTATGGCTCAATGGGATGCGACTTTGTGTTTTTATTCGTAAACTTGATAATTACGTAAACGTATTTAATCGAAAGGAAACGATCCGTTAAATTTGAATTCAAATACGTCGTTAATTTACAATTAATCCAAGTGTTCGATGAATTTTAAAATCAGGATTACGTTCACCGTGAACAAATTACGAATCCAATTTTACGGAATATAAAGTTTGGTATTTGTTACCACGATGTCATTAAATAAATTTTTTAAAACACTCATTCACGTGCTCCTTGTAAAACTTCGACGCTAAACTAAAAAACTGCGTTAGACTTTCGCAGTTTAAGAATTTCAATGATGTGAAGTTGGAACACAATAGGTGTTATTTTAGCCCATTTATTCGCCGACATTCCTTTTCTTGTCGAGCGCACCGGGAATTTTTTGCGCGTCCATAACTCACGGAATGTAAACAATGAACCCCTTGATGAGATGACAGAGTTGATTTACGGAATCTAAACCCTAAAAAAAAAATCGAATTATCAACGCGTGCTACGTGCGTTACAACAGTTCCACGGACGTCGCACAATCTCCGAGCCTTTTCTTGATCCAAAGCCGTGTTGAGACGTGACCTCGACAGATTATTCTTACCTCACCGGATACCCTTTGACCTTTCTGCTATTTTTTTCCACCTGCCGACAGATGGATATATAAGAGCTTCTCGCGAGATACGCCTTCGTTGATGTAAAGCGATGAATAGATTTCGTGGGTGGTGGCTTTGATCGAGTAAGGTTTGAATCTAATCGAATCATATGGTTCGGACTTGAAGAGGCGTTAGTCGATTTAAAAAAAATATGAGCTGAAAAATGATGGATTCTCAGGGAGGAACGATCGATCAGTAGGATAAATGAATCGGTTAAACTGTTTCGGCCGTAAAATGGTTGAATAAATCTTATTCGCATTTGGCTACCTTACGATTATCTTCACTGGTAATTCACCCTACTTTGATTCAAATAGGAGTTCGGCCTCTTAATAGATAAAAACTTATCCTTATTCGACTTTTAACTTTTTAATATCAGCGAATTATCAATGAATGCGTCAACTCTTATTTTGGAGTGCGAATGTGGTTCTATTAATCGTTTCACAGCCATGGGATTTACTTGTATCATAAATTTAATACCAGGTATAAACTGCCCTCGCTATTTTTAGCTCTGAATCACTGCAACGCGGGAAAAATTTGGCTTTCGGACTCTGGTATGTGTTCACAAAATACCGCGACCCGATGTTTGTGGAGATGCAACAAGTAGATTATATTGCGCCACGGTTTTTCTATCTTTAAAAACTTCCAAATAATATATTTAATGGAAATAGAATGTTTGTGGACCATGCAATCGCCCCCCCCCCCTCCTCCCCTCCTCCAAACCCCAAGGGCAGACCAAGGCTGAGGTTTTTTGGTCAACTGGAAAACATTTTGCCCCTTTTTCCTTTTTATTTTTAAAGCGTTCTCTTGCGACTTTGGCAGAGTGGAGTGACAATGCGTGCGAAATTCAAAGCTTACTGTGTCTTGCTAGTGTATTTGAAGTATTAGTAAATTATCAGGAATGTATAGAAGTGAATTATAATTCATATTCCCTCAGTACGCACACGTAAATTGAAATAATGACACCATCGTTATTTTATTTGTATTTTAAAATTTTTTAAAATTTTTTACATTATTTTTTTTAAACTTAATTTTTTCGCTACAAATTTGGCGCCCTAGGCGACCGCCTAGTTCGCCTATAATGCCTATATGGACACAGTGTGGAGGAAGCAATCACAAAAGTCAACGATAAAATAACGAAACGAAAAGGCGTCTTTGAGAAGAAGGCACATGGAGCTTTGAAGTATATTTCTGTGCTTTATGAATAGATCCTCCAAATTCATAATAAATGCTTCTTGAAACGGAATATGTATATATCAGAGATGGCCGAAATAAATAACGGTTTTCGGTTCGTTTGTGGTTTCACACTGCCAAAATATTGTTTTTTCGGCTCCGGTTAAATACACTCGCAGAGATATCCTAATTAAATCATTTTTGGGATTATTTTGACTTTACAATTAATTCTAAAGTGACACGGTATATTAGGAACGTATGTTATTTAATATTTGTAATGAGGTTTGAAAGAATGAGGAATGTTGACATTCCGATTATGCACATTTTTGCTGGAAATCCACTGAGGACGTCTGCTTCGTAGCCGAAATATGCACTTGTTTTTCATATGGTTCCGTGGCTATCGGAGTTACCTTCAGCATCGACGCTTTCGTGGTCCAATAGAGCCTTTTTCAATACGTGATATCATTATAATACTTCCGTTTTCTTTCGTATAGTAAAAAACTCCATTAATTCGCAAAAAATACACCTGCAGAGATATCGTAGTTAAATCATTTATGGAATTATTTTGACTTTACAATTAACTCTAAAGTGACACGACATTTTAGGAACGTATATTATTTAATATTTGCAATAAGGTTTTTCGGTCGAAGGAATGAGGAATGTTGAAATTCCGATTAACCTCTTTTTATTTATAAGAAGAAAAAATGCCGTTCAATTCTTCTCGAACGCGAACTTGGATACTAAATATGAGTCGAACATCATCGTCTAAGCTACCTTAACGAAGAACCTTTAGAGAAAGCGCGTTCAATCGTGCGACAAATTAACGATACTTATTCCTACGACCAAAGCTAAACGATTTAACAATGGAAAGAGCTTTTAAAGTGTTTCGCAATTTGCCTCCTTCGACGAAAACAAAAAAAATCGTGTTCCGTCAGGTGAAGAGGAAAACGGTTGTTACTCGAATGTAACGTTCTTTCTGCGGTACTTAATTCTCAGTATAAATACGTGGAAGTTTAGCGAGTACGCTATCTTCAATCCGTCAGAAGTTAATCATCCATCTCACGACACGGCTATTATGCAAAGGAAGTAATAAATACGTTTTTAACACTGACTTAGTAACAGTGTCTTTTCTACGTTTGTCCGTAGACTCGAACAATTTGAGGGAAGAAACGGGATACGTTTCTCTCGTAACATTTAAAACAAGTTAGGAAAGTGTACAACGTATCACAAATGGGCGCATTTCGTGCAATGGAGTATTAGAAAAAATGATATACCTGTACGTAAGGGAAATAGCGTTTTAAAGTTATTTTCTTCGTCATAAATAATCCATTTTCTACCTATTTAAAAATATTCATGCACACGTAAGGAAATTAAACGTTTGTTTGTGAGATTATTTATGTTAGCCACAATGAAGAAGTAACCATGCAAGAAATTTTCAGTTCAACTCGAATGAAGACATTCCTGTTTCATTTTATTGATAAAGGCTACTCCTACTATAAAAACGTACAAGAAAAGAAATACCTACTCTACTTTACTAGTTGTACAAGTTTTATTTGAAAACTATTTTGATATGACCAATACTTTACGAGATATGAGGAAAAGTTCTTTTTTGTCACCAGTAAAGTGGTACCCCTGATTGGCTTACGTGATTCATTTATGTGATTTTCTTATTGTCTTTGGTATTGGTCTGTTATCCCCCCGCAAACGATGCTATCCTGTTTTGGCCCCGCAAATATTTTTCATGGTAAATATTTATTGTTGAGAAGCTCATGGGATCGCTATGTAATATTTTTATTCTAAAGCTTGCTAACCCATGACTGATGGGCCTGTTGCGACATTTACAAACCCGATCACCGGACAACGGGGAGGGATAGTTTGGTTCCAGCCGAGGCGAAGGGCGCGGTAGCGCCCGGAGACGATTACCCATTAAAACAAAGCGAGCCGAAGGCTCGTCAATATATCCTTTCAATATTATATCCTCTTGACTGTTGCGCCGCAAATGGAACCAATGTAATTTGCGGGGGGATAACCGACCAGTATCTTGTCTTTTACTGTAGGTCCTTAAAAAGGGGAAAGAGAGGCAACTATTTTAAGTTTAACTAAAGATAGCCCGTCAACAACAATATTCACTAGATATGTCGTATATGACAAAATATTTCATATGTGAAAGTGGGATATTAATTATTTTAAATGAAAATAATTATAATCTATCTATCTATAATTCTTCCGTTGATATTTCAACGGACATTACACTAGTTATACTAATAAATACTATTCTTTAACGGAGACTTTTATTCTAAAGACTGATACCTTTGTTCGGATTTTTAACTAGCCGTAAATAAATATTTTTACATTTAAAAAATCATTCAAAGTATAGATATGAGGCCGTGACAAAATTATGCAATTAAAACGATTTTCTGGTCTCCGTGACTTTCGATGAGTGTCGTCAAAACAACTCCATCAGCTGATTCGAACTGATAATTGAAAGCGAATGTTTTAAAACCGGCAGTAGCGTGAGAGATGTTCAATTAATTGTTGTGAAATAAATAATGAGACCTTGCGTTCAAATCACACGGTTACCCCCAAAAAAATAAAATAAAATAAACAGCCTTAAAATTTAATTTCAAGGGGAGAAAAAATAATTGCTAGTTGAATAAAAAAGATTGAGTTAAGTAACTCCGTCCTTGGAACTAAAGAAAATTTTACGTTCGCAGATGACACCGAAGCACGAGACTGCTGCATTCATAAGTCAACCATGAATAATTTGGAGAGTCGAATGAGCCGTTGCATAGTGTGAAACAATTTTCATCAGCCCGTGTATATTTTTGGCCAATCATCCCCCTTGGTCTATTATAGTTAAATTTACCCGATAAAGTATTAACTCATGCATCCAAGTTAGCGTATCTATGAAATTTAATCTCTAAAACGACGATAATGGATTCGTTCAATTGAAGCGACGTAATACGAGGTCATACCCGTCGGCGATTCGAATTTAGCAACAGTATTCGAGTATCATGAAGAGAATTAACCCTAATTACGATCCAAATGGTGTCTCGTGAAAAATAATACCTCCGGTGGCATTATTACTCCCAAAATTGAACAACAAACGTCACGTACAACCTCGTCCGTCAAAATTGTTTGATGCTTCGAATGGAATCCATGGACAACGCGGGAAAGGTTGTTAACAAATAGTAATTCATCTGCATACAAACACCTACGCTCAAGGCTTTGGAACCTTCCAGTGCCGTCTGGTTTGTTGGAGCGGCAAACACACCGTGGCTTGATCTGGTAACTCCGTAGCATCACCATAGAACTATATATTACCTAAGAGAAGCGATATCTGGGTCACCTGTATGCCTCGACACGCTTCTTTCCAAAAGAGACTCGTGAAAATCCCTCCCCCGCGTGTGCTTCGTTCATGCACCAACCCATTTCGTGACCATCTCGAACTCCTTTCTCCCTTCATCTTCCTTTCTCTCTCTCTCTCTTTTTTTTCTCTCTCTCCCACGATCTCTCTCCTCCCCTCTGCCTCCTTCTCTCTCTCTGTCTCTCATTCTCTCTCTATCTCACTCTTTCTCTCCCATCTCTCCCCCACTCCACCTCTCTCCTCTCCTATGCCTCCCTCTCTCGCTCTCTCTCTTCTATACCTCTCCCGATTCTTCTTTCTCTCCTTTCCTTCCCTTATTTCTCATCCATAAGGTCGTTTAGGGACATCTCGACACTTTAAGGAAAGGCGCTCAATTAGACTCATCTTTTATAATATGGAAGCGCACATTTCTCTATAATATCAAATATGGTCCCTTTTACCGAATTTTCTCGTTGAACAAAAGCTTTTTTGCGATACAAGTATAAAAGACTTCAAAATCCAAACGGGTGCAAAGTGTCGGGTTCTCCCTCAACCTCGGGAGATCTAGACACATTCAATCCATCGATAAACAAATTGAATTTAAAAAATTACAAATCATGATACATTTACAAAAGATATGATAAACAATGCATTAAAACATCTGAGCACATACCTATAAACAAAATGAAGAGGTTTAATAAGTATTTACTATATTCTAAAATGCAGTTCTTATAGTAGATGCCAAAAAGAGTCTAAAAAAGCTCACCTGCTTATATTATAAGGCTCACAGAGAGGATATGAGACATAGAAACAATAATTTTCACTCAGAGACGTATATACAGCACAGACTTCCACTATTTTCTCCAGTAACTTCCAGTATCTGTCACTAGAGTGCAGATATTGCTAGCGCGCGATTCCTTAAAAAGTGTCGAGATCTCCCAAATGTCGAGATGTCCCTAAATGACATTCTCTCTCCTCTCTCACTTCCCTCTTTCCTTTACTACCTCTTTCTCCATTCCTATCTCCTCTCTCTCCCCTCGTACCCTCTCACTCTCCTTACCTCTCCTTTCTCCCTGCAAATTCTCTCTTCTCCCTCTCCTTCACTATCTCCTCTCTCCATTCCTATCTCCTCTCTCTTCCCTCCTACCTCTCTCTCTCCCTACCTTTCCTTTCTCCCTCCATATCCTCTCCTCTCTCTCTCTCCCTTCCTCCTCTCCTTTACTTCCTCTCTCTCTCCTCTTACCTCCTTTCTCACATGAAGGCACAGAACAACTCGCGCTTATCAAAATGGATTGTTAATCTTACAGAAACTCGCCGCTGAAATGAAATAACTTAATCTAAATAAACTTTTTTTCCTTTTGTATATACGTATGTGTAGATTTATTACTACTATTATTTACATATTTCTACTTATTTCTAATATTCAATTTTTCATTTAATCTCACTCAATTTGATTAAACTTCATGTTCATTTTTCAACACTTTAAAATACTCGTATATCTTGTGATATTTTTATATCTCAAAATTGTACGTACTATTTGTAATTCCACAATTGTTCTTTCATGTATGTATGATTTTCGCAGGTTTTTTTTTCCACCCCCCTTCCCTTCGTGGGTGTTTTCCTGCGTGTTTTTTTTTACTAGGTTGGCCATGTCAGGTCCTTCCTAGGATTTTACTTAGTCTTCTCTTCTTAGAAGTTTCCGAATTTGTAATTCATTCTCTTAATTGTTTTTTTGTATTATTCTTTTTCCATTTGTTTAGTTTCAGGTATTTGTTTTCTGTTTGTATGTTTATATGTTATTATTTTTATTGTCATTTGCAATTCATAACGTAGGGTTAAATGTAAGAAGGGACTATGTAGTCTCAATTTCGCTCGAAATAAAGTCGTTTGTCTGTCTGTCCTTCCCTCCCCTTTTTCTCCCTCCATATTCTCCTCTCTCCACATCTCCTCTCTCTCCCTTCCTACCTCCTCCTATCTCCATTCTTTCCTACCATTTTTTCTCCCTCCTTCTCTCTTCTTTTTCCTTTCCCTCTCTCTCCTTATCCCCTTTCTATCCCGCCCTCCCTATCTCTCTCTTCCTTCTACCTCCTCTCTCCTTCCATATAAGAAGGGACTATATAGTCACAATTTCGCCCCTAATAAAGTCGTTTCTCCCTGCATATTTCTCCTCTCTCCCTATCTCCTCTCTCCTTCCCCCTTCTTTCCCCCTACTTTCTCCCTCCATATTTTCTCCTCTCTCTCTCTCCCTTCTCCTACCACTTCATCTCTCTCCCTCCCTTCCTACCTCCTCCCTCTCTCCCATCCTCTTTTCTCCTCCTACAACCTTTCTCTCTTTCCTCCAACTCCTCCGCGCACAACTCCCACTCACTCAACTCCTGGGTTAAGAAACCGTCTCACGCTTAATGAAATAAGCTTGTTTCAGATCATCGTCGTATCTCAACACTCCAATCTTTTAACAAGGTGAAAAAAAGAGAACTCTTGGCATTTTGCCCACGACGTGTTATTTCTTTCTTTTCAGAACGGTGAATAAAACACCCGAGCGAGAGATAAACAAAAGGTCGTCTTTTATGCTTTTGTTATGCATCTCTTTTCTAGGTGGATGGAGATTCGTTCGAATTTATCGATCAGGAAATGTTTTTGAGTTGGAGGAGGTCAAAGTCCTTTGGGTGGAAAGCATCTTTTCCCGGTCAACTACGAATTAAAACGTTTTTTTTTGTTGACGAAATGTAAGAATGGATGGTTTTAGAGGATCGCTAATACTCCCGTTCTATCGTTTCGATTTCCGTATTACGGTAACAAATGACTATCTAAAACTGCTGAAGTTTAATCGGCCATTCTAGCGTTAATCGATATACTATAGGTTAATCCTCTCTCTATTTAGTAGTTTTTTATGTAATATAAAATCGATACAACTTTTAATTCTTTCTTCTCGATTTTTTTTGTCCGGGACTGCTCAAAATATTTTGCTTTCGAACGCCTACCTGTTGCTGACTGGCCATTCAGCGTTACACAACTTTTCCCAGGTGACGCATAACTTTTTTTGTTACTGATTAACTCTCGTCCATCTTACCAAGGAGGACGCGTAAAACTCAGTTTTTGGCAAAAACTAAAAAAAAACTTTAAACGTGATATTTTAATGGCGTTGGAACATGTAGGTATTATAAACTAAATATTCTACAATAAAAGATAAAATATACAACTAGAAGCTGTTACATGCAGTAAATGGAATACAATTTAAAAAATAATTGTTAAGTAATTAAAGAATATTCTTTTGATGAAAATAATGACCAGAGTAAAATTGGGCTCTTCTCTTTTGCCTTTCTAAAATAATAATTATGTTGTTGATTTATTAGGACCTACTGAATTAACAAAATTATATCCTCATCTGGACCAGGGCTCTTCAACCTTTTTCGCTGACGTATCCCTTGCTACATTTTTAATGATATACGCGTAAAACCGGTTGAAAACCCTTGATCTAGGCTGTTCGAGTAAAAATAAAGGAAATTGGGTTATTCATGAAGCTATAACGTGCCTTAGCTTAAGAATTATCTTGGTTTGATTATGTTTTGTATTTAACTCAATGACAAATTGTCTACTATTATTTATAGAAGTAAAGATTTACTAATTAAACACTTCACAATAATATCTATTTCAATATACTGTGAGTTTTCGGAAAAAATTAATATTTATTAAGTTATGAGAATAGCAATCGGATGTCCACGCATAATCAATGATTTCATTGTCATATATAATTATAAAGACCCTATCGATTGCTTGAAAAACTTAAAATTAATTTTAATTTATATCCCATCATTTTAAAGCCCTTGAAAGGTTAAAAAAATTACATCAAATTACAGTTATGTTGCTGGTCGCAATATGAATAAATTTATCACGTTAACATAATTTCGTTTCCAAAATATGACGACTTGAGTCCTTAGTAAATTTGGCTTTGTATTCAAATGGCCTCCAAAAATTCAATCAAACGCATCACCATTTTACGTACACGTCCTTCGCTAGATGCTTACCCTGGGGCGAGAAAGATTCTTCCAAAAGATGCTGATGGGTCGTAAAGTCTATTTTATGACATCTAAGCTCTGGAAACGGATGACGCAAATTGACCTTGGATTAATGAGGGATGATGCTGAATGAGCCTTGCCAAAGCGTGATTCGATCATTTCTATATTCTTCTAACAATGGATATTGAAATAGCATGCGTTACGGCAGTATCTTCTTCAAACATTTCCCACTGACAGACGCGGTGTTCTGCAGATGGAGTTCGCTGAGTGAGTCGTCACTATGCGAAGATGCATTGTGAGAATTGCTGAAAGAAATGTTATTCTGCGATAGCATTCTTTAAAAATCATCCCTTCTGGGATTTAACATCTCTATAAGATTCACCATAGAATTATTCAGTTTGTATCGTGACTGAAAATAAATTTCAGAACAATTTAGGAAAGTATCGAGAAAGCAGATACCATAAGGCGATTTTTTTACAAAAAAATCTAATATTAAAATTTTAAGGGTGCATTTTGAAAAACAATGTTAGCGGCATCATAAAAATAAAGTTGCACATTTCGAGACCAATTGCACCAAGGAATATTGTACCAAGAGATAGCCCCTGAAAACACTTAGTCTGGTATGGAGTCATCCCCATTCTGCAAGCATTTCCGCCTATTTTGAAGGTATACTGTACTAATAAAAGCATTGAGTTCGTTCCCATGGTATTTATTTCCTCTGCTGAAACCCAGAAAAACTCCCACTTCTTTCCGATTAACTGTAAAAATGTAATCTATATCTACAGGGATTTGAATTCCGTCTTCAAAAATAAGTAACTACAATTTCTAAACTTTCCGATAGTTCAAGTTCCGAGTTCGAATCTTGGCGGGAAATAATTTTAAAAATCAAATATATAAATCTCATCATCGATCAACGTGCTTTTCTTATGAAACAATAATGGGACAAAATAAAATTAGCCCCTGAAAATTTTAACCGTTTCGGATTGTCCCATTTAGCCTCTACGAAAATTTGGTTTCTCTATGTCAGGGGGTTTCAACCGGTGGTACGCGTACCCCTAAGGGTGCGTCAAGGGTTTTAGGGGTACGCGAAAGTGTTAAAGATTATAATTTTGCTTCTTAATTTGTCTTTCGTGCATGACATCGGAATCAAAAGTGACGACTAAGATTAACTTCATAAAACAGGAAAATACGCCAAATCTGTGAATGTTAACGTTATAAACATGGGTTATTACAAGGGTCATTCATCACTTTAAAATGTATTTTGGTGTATGGGACGATAAAAAAAACTGCTGTAAGGGGTACGAGAGCATTAAAAAAAGCTCTTAAGAGGTACGCGAGTAAAAAAATGGCCTGCTCTAGGTTGAACCGTTTCAGAAACATTGCCTGCACAGACGGACAGACAAAATGAATACATAAGCGATTTGTAAATAAAAAGCACTTAAATTTAAAAAAATAATTTTACGGACGTCTTAGGTATCTCAAATAGCCATAGGTTATCAAAATGGTTTATCAGATCTATAAAAAATTTCAATGACAGTTGCTGATAAATATTGTAGTTGTGTGTGTGTATGTGTATATATATATGTGTGTGTGTGTAATATGTATATATATTTCCTGGTTTGTTAGACAATGTGGTGAGAAATTAATAATCTTTGTTTTCTTTGAAGGACAACCTTATGGTGCTCTTGAATTCTGAAAAGTAAACATTTCTTTGCCGGAGCCATTAATTTGAAGCTCAACACTCGTATCAGCTATTTATCGATTTCAAGGCACGAGTACAAATTCAAAAGAACCGTCATCCATATTTCACAACTTCACGCGCATTAAACGGATGAATGAATTACGTAAATACTTCACGGGTAATTTTCAATCCTCAGCGGGCGTTGGAATCTCCAAAATTTAAATTGACCACGGATAGTTTTTCTTTTCGACTAAAAACTTTTTAACTTCACGTTATTTGTTTTAAAAAATGTCATTTCAAATTTTTACCAACGCTTTATATGGTAATAACATACGAACGGGTAAATTTCAACTAATATTTAGATTTGCCCACAAATTTCAGAAACAATATCACGCATTAATGCTTAATAATTACGAAATAAACTTTAAAAAAAACAACGAAAGAAAAGTGACTTGTTCGCCGGAATTTACCGCACGGATAAGGTAGTTGTTCATTTGCATAAACGTTAACGGGAACGTTCTGCTAAAAACTTTAGCAAGCAGAAGTTTTAAATGTTGTGTTGACGCGCTGAATTCGCGCCGTCGTATAATTCGCCGATCTACGCTGACAAGACGGATTATCTTGATTTTTATCTTCCTTAGCGGTTTTTCGCGGCGGTAAGGCACGACGCGGAAACTGACACGGGAGTTATTTGATTTCTACCGTGACGCCTGATATGCATACTTTAACGTGTAAATAAGGACGAATAAATAAAACTAGTAAATCATCGTCGTCCGTCAACGAAGGCCTTCCGTGTATTTACGTAACTACTCCCAAGAAATTATCCCCGCGCGAGTTTTTTTTTTGGCACCCATGCATGAAAAATGATTTTTTTTAAATTTTCAAGATCGCGAACCGAGACGGCGGAAATATCTCGTCATTTTTTCACTTTTCCTTCTTCGTGACCGTGAATTTCCGCTTGCATCCAAGAATTTTTATGATGAGAAAGCAAAATTTACATGTTTTTGCGTCACCTATCGGACGTCCTTTCGATTTAATAGCTAATTTCGGGACATGCCGATCATTTTATTTTTAATCGATGGCAAAATATGCGGATAAACGAGTACGAAATATTTCTTCATTTGTTTCTCTTTTACTTCATTGTGACCGTGATATTTTACCATCATATAAGAAATTTCATGGTGAGAAAGTTAATTTACATGCTTTTACCTCGGCTATTGAACACCCTTTCGATTTTATTGCAAATTTTAAGATTTAGCTGCTTGTTATTCAAGTAAAACGCGAAATATGCGACAAACTAATTAATACGACTGTTGACGGAGTTGCAATAGCATCGTTTTTTTAAATTTCAACTTTAGAGCGGATTTTCATGCGAATTTTTGCCTGGATCATAAAGAATAATCGACCTAATTACAGAATAATTCGAAAATATGCTGAATGCTGATATAAGTAGGCTTCTCGCGTGATCTGAATAAGCAAGTTAATTAATCGTTTTCTTAATGACAGAAATATCATCTCAAAAACAGAAAAATGAACATAATTATGTAAAATTTCCACTTTTTTTAACATTAAATTATAATAAAAAACGGAAATTAAAAAACTTATATCCAGTAAAAGTTTTTAATACTTACTATGGTTTTATTATTATTCAACAAAAAATATTACCCATGATTATGGAGTTCCACAAACTTGTGGCATCTTTCGTATTAATCGGGTATACAGTGGGTCCCTGGTATTCGCGGATTCGGTATTCGTCATTCATGTATTATGGAACAATGTTTTGGTATCCGCGGTTTTTCGTTTCGCTTATTCGTCACTCGGACTACTTGCCGTGACGAAGTAATAAGTCGACACGCACGCTACTTGTTCAACGGTGACTGCCTCATTAAACTCGTTTTATTTTGTTTTATAGCCTATTTGGTTTATTTTTTGCTATTGATAATGAATATACTATGTTGGTAATTGAGTGAGGTGTGAACGATGCAACTGCACCGGGCCCTGCGCTCTCTAAGAAATATTTGTCGTACTTATAAAGTATACGCATTTTTAAAGAAATATCGATATGTCATAGTGAGAGAGATTGTTTTAGTTATTAAAGATTGTTGACGCGTAAGAGGCCCCGAGCGCACACTTTGCACCGGACCCTGCGATTTTCCTAGCCGTCTCTGATAATTATTTTTTTACTTTTTTTATTCGTTTTAACTAGCGTAAGGAAGTGAACTAACACACCATCTTACCATCTGCGTGTTATTACGAACCAGCATCAGGTGCTTTGTTTTGGGTTTGTGCCGTGAATATCGTATCCGAGATTCTCGCGAGTTTTATCCCGCAGTATCTGTGCGCGTGTGTATTATTTGTGTGTTCGCATGTGAGTTATTTATGTGTGTGTGTTTTTTCCATTCGTATTTATGTAATTTTAAGTTATTTTCATTTATATTAAGATTAGGCAATGTTCAGTGTATGTACTGTCCTGTATGTATATTAACCCTTTCACGACCGGAACACCCATAAACTGACTTGTTTTCTTAGTTTGGATGTCATAGGGTACAGTGGCTACAACTTAACCCTAATCTTCATTATAGCATGAAATCTTATGAGAGAAAATTCTCCTTTTCTCGTCACATGAGTGATTTTAGTGGCGAATCGGAACGTTACCCCCTCCCCTTATACGACTATAATGTAGTTTCACGGCGAAAAATTTCCCGGCATTCGCGACCATTTTCTGGTACGTAACCCCCGAGCATAACGGGGACCCACTGTATATAAAAAATCAAAATGTAAACAAATTCATCGTAACGAGTAAATCGCTTTTTAAAATTAAAAAAAAAACAATGGAAATCTTTGTGTAAAATAAATACTACGGTGAAATTGATGTTAAGAAGAATATGGATAACTCCTTAACCGTAAAAATTGATTTTTACGGTTGATGAGTTATCCATATTATTCTCAACTTTGTATAAAATACATAAAAAGTTTTATAGCGTGCTTTTCAGTAAAACTGTGGCATTCAAAGAATCAAACAAAAGATACAATACACAACCGTAATGCGCTTATTACACGTGCGCCCGTTGGAAAATCATCGGAGCAGAAACTGGGGCAAGCGGCTTTCATCCCCCCTTCTATCTCCCCCTTGCCATAACGGATTGGATCTTCGATGTACACAAAAACACTTCGCAATATTTTTTCTCGTGTCAAGTTTCGTCACGTACTCCTTTGCCTTCCTTTCCTCGTAACTTACCGCTCATCACTATATATGGAACCCTTGTGGGATCCAGTGCTTTGATTACGTCCAAATCTGTTACGGTACTGGTCTGTTATCCCCCCGCCATGTTAATTATCCCCAATTACCACTTTAATAATGCGTGAAATGAAATGAATATCTTAAAATAAATATACTATTTTTGCTGGTTCTGATATTTGTTAATTACTTAGATTTAGTAACTTTCACGCAAAACGACAACTTGCAAATCCATGACTGATCTGTCTGTGGCGACATTTACCCACCCGATCACCGACCAATGGTGAGGGATACCTTCGTTCCAGAGAGGCGAAGGGCGCGGTAGACGGCTACACCCGTTATAAAAGGCATTATAATCGAAAAGCAAAGCGAGCCGAAGGCTCACCAATATCCTCGGTTACTATAGGTTAATGAAAACATGGCGGGGGGATAACAGACCAGTACCTGCCTCGGTAATATTTGATCCTTCAATCGCTTCTGTTTTTCCAATTCCAACTGATCATTTTATTTTACGCTGCTTGGATTTTAATTACTATGACACGAGTGATGTAGCCATCTTTATGTTGCGTTTTTGGTTAACTCCACGTTTTCTCGGCGGCAGTTGTTGCGAGGTAAGTGACCTAGTAAACTTATTTTATCTGTTGTAGGCACAGCCTTCTTTTAAATTTAGCAATGTCAGTTTTCTGTTTCTACGCTATTTATTAGTTTTCATGGTACTCATCATTTCGAATGGTATTTAGAGAAAGTCGAATATGAAGGCTCGAGTTAAGCGATTTTTTCCTGTCATTACATATAAACAAAGCGAAATAATGACTTTAATTAACGCGATATGACTGGAAATTTTCATGAAAGTTTTCTGGAAAAATTATTGAAATCTAATAGATACACGTAATTAATGCTTTTTTCATATAAAAAGTTTAAAATTAGAACCCCAAAAATAACTTCAAATTTACGAAAACGGGCATGATGTATGTAGAGAGTTGTTTTCGTTGTCTAATTTTAATAAACAATACCTACTTGCTGTGTCGTCAATTCGCAAACTTCTGTAAACCTTCGACTTCATAATAGGTTGTTGAACACCAACTCCCGCAAGATATTTACGTCATTTCGTTTTTTTTTTTAATTTATACGCAGGAATCGTAATTTAACTCCATACATTTATGCAAAACGGGACGTAATTCTTTCACGAATCTCGATTACGACGCAATAACCGTCCATCCGCGCATTTCCCAGGTCGAGAAACTGTTTATAAACGGCATGAGATTCAATTACGAGGTAACTCGCTCGTAAAGCAGTAATCGTTAATCCACGCTGCTTATGGTCCATAACGCGAAAACTGAGCTTTTATGGGGTGTAATTACCGCACTTCTGCGAATAGGTATTAATGATAAATAGTGACGAGGTTTTTGACCCAACAACGTTATAGCCTCCGCCTTGCTCGCGTTGCGAGGTGTGTTCGCAAGCGCATCGTTCAGTCATTCGGGGGGGTGCATTATAGCGTGTGACCCCTCTCGGCGTATTTCGTAAGAGTAGGTGTATGTGCTGTAGCACCGGGTTCCTCCTCCGTTGCCCCCTTTCCAGCAGTACGTGCGCGTATGCGCGTAAGAAACGTTTATCCCTCATACTCTTGGCGTGGGTGCTTTATAATGACCAGGCTGTGTATTAAAAAATATCGGAGTTACGATTAAACACGCGCGCGCACGCAAATGTTGCCAGATTACTTTCCCTTGTTAAATACCTTGAACTTAAAAAAAAAAAAAACGTGCAAGTTTTTGAAATGAAATTTATCAGTTTAAGAGAGAAGGGAAATGGTGTTTTCATTGGATCGATACATGATTTGGTTGACTCATACCACCATAAAACGAATATATGGAATAAATCAATTGTTTTGTTTTTTATTATATTGTTATCGTTCAAAATATATATATGGCTCAAGACTGTTAAAGTAGAGCGTTTGGTTATGGATTTATTAAGAGCGATTCCTTGGCAAATTTTAAATTGCATTACCTGCCAGATCTAAATCCTCACAAAAAAATCATCCGATATCACGAAAAATTGTCATCGGTTACATAAACTTTTAAAAGTATAATATCTACAGACGTTCGTCGTGAGGTGAAGCTTACTTGGTAAACTCCTACTATGATTTAACAGGCGCAGTAAACCAAGCAACTCTTTCCACCACTATTTTCACAAACCTGTCCCTTTCCATTCTATGATCCAACCTCTTCTTAAAATAACTCTTTAAATTATATACTAAGATAAACACTTCTATTTTTTAAACAAATATTCACTGCAAGGAGAGTCAAAATTGGCAAACTTCCAGAATAGTTTTACCGAATAAATTTTTGTGGAAGTTTACTAATTTTTAATTCTCCTCCAAATCTAAAATTTTTATTCAATTTAAGCGCGTTGTGTCCCACAGTGATACCAACGGTATTCGATGAAATTTACAACGATCTGTGACTTGATGTTTAGAGGACTAGCAGTTTTGGGTAATATCCCATTTTATTCTAATAAGATATTATGATTAACAAGCTATTGTTTGGTTTATTATAACAACAAGTACCGTTTAAATATATATCACAATTTACAAAAGAATAAGATGAGTATTATTGGCGTACTTCCTCCAATACGGGAATCAGAAAACAGCTGTTTTGGCATTTTAAATCTGGGAAGGTTATCAGAAAACTGGGTAATTTACGGTTATACCACTTTATTTATTTCGCGATAATGATTTCATGCTCAGCAAAAGCCGGCATCTGCATTTTTATTGAATGTATAGTATTCTTCATTCCGGACCCATATTCCATGCGCCTCAGCCGAATCATCTTCGTTGCCCAATACCTACAGCTGGCTTTCTCATTTTTTAAATAAAAAAAGTGGAATATTGAGGCATAAATACTTTGATGTTAGCCGACAAGTTTGGTATAGCTTTGATTTTTCGTAAATAGGCAATAGAATGTTTAAATTTTCAAATACAGTTGCATAAATGATCGCATTGCTAGAACGCCTTTATCTCTAGGCACGTGCATACTGTGCCTTATGGGAAATCCGGCTCTGTACATACGCGCCATTTTCGAGGAAAATATCCAATTATTAAAAAACTGGAAATCTGGCAACGTTTCGTTCCCGAGCGTCCCGGATTTTCCAGACTTAAACTGCCGTTAATTTCTCGCGGGGCATTATAAGTTCATATTTATCTTACATCAATGTGTCAGACGTAAGTCATACAAAAAACTATAAATTTTCCTTAACAACAATCGTAATGATGGTATCTTGATCGCTGATAAAATGCTTATAATATTAAAGAAACAGAAGGAGATGTTAATCTATCCTGGATTTCCGAGTGTTCTTTAAGCGAATACAAATAAAAGAGATTAAAAAAATTGTTATCATTATATAAAAAGGGCTCGTTTACAATGCCGTGTTTTCCGACTCATTATTTCGCGCTTTTCTTTTCGAAGACCATCACCTCGGCAACAATCAGAGGATTCGGCCTTGCCTCTTGTTACGACCCCCTCGATTAATAAATTCATAAAAAGGAACAAACGCCGTCTTTCATCCTCTTTTTTCTCCTCCCGCTGGATAGGGCCAAGGCCATTCTCTGAAACCTGCGTGGAACGCCATTCATTGAGTATCGCGTTAACTCTTTCTTTCGCACGAAGTCAGGAGAGGAAAACTGTCGTTTTTTCCACGAGAGACGGCCATTAAAAGATTCCCGCCTTTCTTGAAAGCCCGCGCGCGGCACACTTGTACTCGACTCTCGAAGTTGGAGAGTTGAAGTCTCTCCCTAGCGACGGTTATATATGTAGGGAGGCGGACACTCAAACTAACTAATGAATCCGCCTAGCTCCGTGCTTGAGGGACGTGTGTGGGATGGTTCTATTGAGCTAATGAATTGTTATTTAGCATCGAAAACTCTTAAATCATTACGTTAAGGAAATGCTTATTTCGTTACAATGTAGCCGGCGTCAGGGTGAGTGAGAGACGTGAGAGGTATTCACGAAGTCGAGAAGAAGCGCTTTTGTATTTACAACTGATGCAAGTCGGAGTAATGTACTCATTCTGTATTTATAGATAGTTTGATGGAAGGCTATTTTAAGAGGCGACGGGTTTTGGGAGGGTGGATCAAAAACATTCCGGATCTATAAAAGTGGACGAACACTAAGCAAACGTGAATGGTACGAGTGATTCCTGTAACCATTAAAGGATTTAACAAACCTTAAATTTAGTCGTCATCAATGGCCATTGATATTGGAAAGATACAATCAGTCGGATAGTTACCATTGTATCAATGAGCTTGAAGTTCGATGGGGAATTACCGAAGTCGTCTTAAGGCTAAAAACAAACTGTTGGTGGATGCCACAGATGAAAGCTTCCTGGTAGCCCAAATGCGCATTTGATTTTTTTCGTAACATTTTTGGCCGCTGTTGGAGATACCCGAGATAAGTAATTATTGTTTCAATTTTGATTTTTAAGTGCTTGTTTTTTAAGTTGGAGTTTGGGTATATATGTGATTTACTCGACCGCTTTCTCAATAAACAGTAACTTATGCCGTTTGACGGCGTTTTAAAAGGTAATTCTAACCGAAATATTATTCCAAAATATAATCGTCAAGTTCACCTTATGGCTAAAATCAAATCGACAAACTGTGTATTTTCAATTACAATTGTAGTATACCATCGGTGAATCTCCACTGATGCACACCCTTTTTCCACATTTTTTTTTGGCTACCGGATACAAATAGTTTGTCAATTTCGAAGCATTATTAGCAACGTGTGTCTCTCAATTTCCAAGCATTATTAGCAACGTGTCTATGAAGAAATTCGCGGAAGAACGAGTTTTCGAAAAATTACCTCCCAAAAATCCTGTGAAATAACCAGAAAAAAATAACTTCATTTTTATTTGCCGTGACAATGGAAACGTAAGAGAAAATAACTCGAATTTTTAAAAGAATAATATGGGATGAGAAACGTTTCATAGCCAACCTACTGTTCCTAGACCCACACTTTTTGCAGGGATTACGCAGTGGATATGCCCACCTAACCGCGCAAACTTTCATACGGACGAAACGCAAGGCTCACTAAAATAGTAATGATATTTCACCATGGTTACTTGGAGATTCCGATCTTACTTTGTGGCACGCGACTTCCGGCGCACAATAGGACGCCTGCCTGACTGCCCCCTCCCCCACTCTCCCCACCCCCCAACCTTCCCCCTCTTCTTCCCCACCTTCCTTAACCCTCCCCCATCCCGAAACACGGTGGAGGTCACTTATTGTTTTTCCAATGAGTTCGTTTACCCTGACCTGCTGTTGTGTCTTTCGAGAATCCTATTTTTTTTCCAACGCCTAAGATTGTGCATGACTAATAATTTCTCGAAACGCGTTAGAGTTCGCTAAGCGGAAAGTTTTTCCTTTGTTCTCTTAGGAACTCGCACGATAGGGTATGCTTCGGATGCGAACCTACGTTAGTTTTTTTTTCTTTTCCTATTTTAGACGGAGCGTCCCGAAATTATGCAACGATATCTCTGAGTGTGTGACTGGTAAGCTTCTTTTTTTTAATGTTACCGCTTAACCAGTGGCGGATTTAGACATTCTTAATCCCCTAGCGCTAAAACTATTGGGACCCCCTGCATTCTACATATATATAGTCAAACCTCACCCAACGACTAACCCTTTATTTGACCCGTGTTAATAAATAAACCATCGCAGTGCAAAAAATTTCCTTCGTGACTTTTAAAATAAGATATTTAATATTTCTGAGATTATACATAAAAACATTTTTCGGAACCCCTTACTTAAAGGGGTCCCCGGCGCGCGCCAAGTGAGACCTCCCATTAAATCAGCCGATGTGCTTAACCCTTTCGTAGGCGTTGGTAAGTATACTTCCTAATAAATATTTCCTGCAACTGGGTCCGTTGTTTCCCACTTTTTGTTACTGGTGCCGTTTACGATATTCTATTCTAACTTCATAAAAAATATCCATAGTTTTCTGCCATATTGGCGCTATCGGGTAGGTCTTCAATAAAACAATACATGTCCCTAAAGCCAAACTCCAAAACAGGATACATTGCAAAATGTTTCATTTCTTATTGGTGCTGGTAAATATACTTGCCACATAATTGTGAATGATAAATGAAAGTTTAAAAATTAGATAGATGTGAAAATTAATGTACTGATCATTTTTTCATTAAAAAAAATCCAACAAGCCACGACTATAGAGCCTCTAGAAATAATTTATCCAGAAAAAGTTTAACTTCCCTATACAAAGATAGCAATGATTGGGAGATTCGTTAAACCTTTAAACGGACTACCTTAATAACTCGCCAAAATTCGGCGTAATTTCAGGATTTCGTTTATCAAAAGGTCGTTAAATATTACGAAATTCGTCGTTACGCAACTGAACCTTGTGGAGTCACCATGTCACATTACCTCTCAAAAATAACCTGTCACTTTTGAGGGTTGAGCGGCCTTGAAATCGGTCGAAATGGCTACCTTCAGAGTTCATCGCCCTTACCGTCGACGATTAAAAAGTATTTACATGTTATTCGCCCCCTCAAAAACAGTAAGGACACATTGCGAAAATTCGAAGGTTTTAAAAACGATTATTTGTTCGTTTTTCGCGAATTTTAATTCCCGGTCAAATAAGGCTTTCCTGCGTTTAGACGATATGATCGCTAAGATGGAATGTCGTCTCTTGTAATGGACTCGCAGGAAGTGAAAGTTCTCTGAAAAGAGTGGCACTTTCAGTTTCTAAGCAATCTCTTTGTTAGGAATCCTCCCGCTAGGAGTGAAGAGACTTGCCGGTAAAACCAATAACAACGGCCGCAGAAATAACACGATACGCGAAACCAATTCAATTGTCATCGGTAATGTACGTAATTTATCTACGGCAATGTGTTTACTGTAGCAACTTGTCTTTGCCAATCCAGCCGATTACGAAATAAATTTTGAGAAAGGTAATAAAGTCTTCGTATGACAGTATCGTGTGAAAACGATAAGTGTGTTAAATTAATCTCATATTACATGTCGAAGAATATCGATGGGATGCATAAACACAGTGACAGTATATTTATAATATATATGTACACATAAATATAAATCTCAGAAGTAATGATAATATTAAAGAATAATTTTAAATCATGAGGTAAAGTTAATATGAAATAATTCGGGCCAAACGTAATGATTAAAAAAAAAGAATTTTATAGTTCACCTTATGGCTAAAATCTAACACATTTCCTTCAAACGTTGGGATTATTTATTTCTACTTTAGGAGTAAATGTTCATAATTTTGCCACCGTTCGCATAACAATATATATGAACTATTAAATTCTTTTTATAAAATGAGTCTATCTTCAAATAGGTAATGACTGAGGTAAGCGCCAATGACTAAACATTTATTTTTCGTTATCATTATAGAAAACTCAAATGCGTGATTTTGGACTCCCCTTACATCGCTACGCTAGGAGCAGACGCCCCTGTTGCGCAGCCCTCGTCTTTCCAATGGCCATAAAAAGGGTTGGGGAAGCAATGCATTTCGACTGCAAAGCAGCCCTCCTCATTGGTTATATATTTTAAATCTGGTTTTCCCAAAATTTGTATGGCCATTGGAAAGACAATTTTAGAATAAGCAGTAAAATATATCAAATTGAAAAAAGTAATAGTAATTACCCGTGTTAGGAACCTCCAATAGCAATAACGAGGTTATGTTATGGCTATTGAAGGTTTCATATGCGAATAATTTTTTTTTTTAAATTTTTGATACTTTAAGAGCTAGTTCTGGAATTTGTTTCCAGCCAAACGACCTCAATAAATCTCTAGTGAAGACATAGTCAACGTGAACGTCTTAAATTTTTATTTCAGTTCGAAATTTGCTCGTTTCACCAACCACCTAATCGAGGATGGGAATGACGCAAAGGATGACTCCATTTAACTCGAGTTTTACAATAGGAAAATTCAGTTCTGGAGGATATAGCACGTTCGTGATTTTCGTTCGACCCGCATAGTTCGTCCAAGGCCCACGACCTCGTGGATTGACGTGGGTGTTTCGTATCGCGACCCTTTCAATCCGTTCCACATCTCAGTGGATGTCGCGCTCGTTGAATGATAGATTTTTCTCTCTTTTCCTCCGCTTAGATAGATGATCGTCATTACGTGAGGCCGTCGGTCCTCTCACGACTTAGTCGACCAAATGCGGAGACTGCCATCATTCTCCCGTTCCTTTTTTTTCGGCGGTTTCGCACGAACGCTGAGAAACTCACGCAACACTCGTTCTCTAGCCACGTAATCAGAAAGGAATCACGTGGAAAAAAAATACGAGAGCTTTCGACCATTTTCACCCAAACGGTCCGTCCTCAACCTAAACACCTCGGAAGGTTTTTTTTTCACGAGACACTCCACCTGTGTAATCTGCATCGGGAGAATTGTGGGAGTGATCTTTATCTGGGCACGTAACCGACTTTTATTTCGGAACGTTATAACTTAAAAAAGGGGCAGTTGATGGCCGTGGTTTTTAAAGGATCGTTAAGTTGTGCTCCCCCGCGTGGAGGATAAACTGACCGAATGTCGTGTTCGTGAAAAATGTGTTGTTAGGGGAAATGTTTTTGTAATCGTGTATTCACGTCTAAAAAAAGAAGATAGAGGCATAGCGAACTTTGTTGAAATGTAATGAATTTTATTTAACCTATAAATACTGAGGTGCTGCCTGTGTTATTGTGTCAACTTATATTACTTTCCGATGATTTAACCCCACTAGATATTTTATGGGTCATTAGACCATAAACAACTTTATCTAAATTAGTGTTATTTTTGTTCGAAAATACGTAAATTATTTGCTACCATACGTTGCTTTATTGTATTTTTCTTCAATGTAATTCATTAAATAAATATAATAAACAACATCATGATGATCAGCAGGAAAAAAAATGAGGTCTATAGACCCCAGGCGCCCACTTTTGTGTGCGTCTAATCCAAAACAACGTATTTTTTTAAGAACACGCAATACGTTGCGTAAAATTTGCAATGTAAATTCCTTCAGATTAGTTCACAAAATTAAAACCGTGTTAAACAATGGTATTGGTTGCTAGAATTTTCTGACACCAAAATACATCAAATACATTTCAACACTTTTCGTGGCACTTATTCCGTTTGCATCTGTATAACGTAAGCAGATGATGTCACAGTAGCTCCTTGCAAGATGTCAACTCTGGTTCCTACACATTCCTTAGAATAGCATAAATTCATTCAACTATAAATTTATTTATTTATATAGTGTGTATATCTATCTACGTAAGTACATACATGCGAGTGTGACAGCGCGACCGATTAAATATAGAAATGTTAAGGTAATTTCAACTCAACAAGTCCCTATTAACGACCACGTATTCACGGAAATAAAAAAAATTCGCCGCGACGTTTCGTCTCCTAAACAATATACGTCTCGCAGGTGACGCAGGAATTTCAAATAGATGTTAATGTAACTCTCCATTTCTAAGATGTTCGCCAAGTGTCATTATAACCGAGGATGAATCACGCAAGGATTCGTCACTATGGCCTAATTCTTAACATTCTCTTGCTCACCGCTTTCTTTTACAAAAATTAGAGAGATGAAGTTAAAAATATTTTTCCTTCCTATACGTATCTCTTATCCGGAGTTTAAGAATAGTAAGGATTGTTGGCAGAAATATATTATTCGCCTTGATTACTTAATTTTACAATGGTTATACCATGTAAATCAGTGTGACCAACCGTCACAAATTTGAAGGGACAGGCCCTCCATTTCATTACTCAATGTGTTAAATATTGTCTCGCTTTTTCAAAAATCATTATTTCCAAATTGTTATTAAACCGCCCGGTACACTCACCGATCACACCAAGCTATCTGATATCTATTACATATATCTATCTAAGGTTGACCTATCAATACCATCACCATAAATAAGCCATTGTAATATGTCCCTCATTTTAGTCGGGAAATATTTGAAAATGTTTCTCTTATCTTCCTGAAAATTTGGTCACCTTAATGTACGTCGCTACTCAACTGCGAGTATCTCTGCTCTCATTATTCATCATTATACTCTCTTTAAATTACGTACAATACACAAACTTCATTAAAAAGTTACACGTAAGAGTAGTTTCACTGCGTAAATAAAATCTTTTTTCCTAATTTCAATCATATTCCCGAGTCATTTCTAGCGTTAATTCTCAAATATGTTCTTTCCGTGATCTGAACTCCATTTAAAATTCCGCATATAAATCTCACATTTTTATGATCGATGCAAGGTTTAAGATCAGAAAATTAATTATGAAAATAATTGATGTTTTCATCCATATCACGCAAACATTCTCTATTCACTTCTAGAGTAAAAGATGAAGATTTCTAATTTGGAGGAGAAATAAATTTTTAACACATGATCCTCCCTCTAAATCGAGTTACTTCTATCCCATCAGGCTTGATCCTATTTACAGTTTATATTTATTGATCGTCGGAAGAAGACGAGGACATCCTATTATCTTGACCTACATATATTTCCCGAGAAACATTCTTAAGCGATATACCTATGGACAATAAACTCGTTAATACAAACTTAAAATGGCTTACATTTTCAGGGTTATTACCTATATCACAGAAATCGTTATTATCTATTATAAATAGTGCTTCTTACATATATAGGAGGGTGGTATAAAACTTAAGATACTTTTGGAAGTGTTGCAGGTCTGATATTTAGCATGGTGGTAGATCATTGGTAGAAAATACGGAAAAAAATCAATTTTAGGAAAGTCCGAATTAGCATAAAAAATTTTTTTTGTTGGAAAAAGGGAAAATGTTCAGGAATTCGTCTGGTCCACCATACCTTTTTGTTAACAATTTCTTTTATATCGCATAGGAGAAGTTGATATAAAAAATCAATTTTAAATTATAAAAATATTCTATTTCTGAATCGTTTCTAAGTGTACCGACTACGTAGGTGCTCAATTGACTAACAATCCAATTACGATTTCCGTTGCTTTAACTTTTGATTATAAAATAACACTTTATATCGTCATAAGAATCGTTGAGTAATATGGGATATGTCTCTTTTAAAATAAGAAAATAGCTACTGTTAGAATTGGAACACAAACATTTTTATCACACTCAAAGTAAAATTACCGGATAAATATAATTTGTCGATTATCCGTGAAAACTGAAGATAATTAACCGAAAATACTTCAATATATTTTAAAACTTGTATAACAGCCTTTGAACTGTAAACGAACATCTCGGACAGCACCCCTATCAAAACCGAGAGAGCTGTCATCGTAAAGCATCGACATTTAATTTCAATCGAGTTTTTCCGCGAAAGCTCAGTAGGGTGATTAATCCATGTCCGACTCGAATCAAATGTAAATCGATTAACTTAGTGAGCATGCGTCCTGAATTTTTCGGGTCTTGGATTTTGGTAGGCCATCACATCCTGTAGGTCAAATTCGGATCTTGTGAAATTGCAACATTTTCCGCGACATACTAAAAATATTCTATTAGACTGCATGCAATACCCTAGAATAAATAAAAAACTAATAGATTCAAAATCGCGCATCGCCCCTTTTTCTCTCGTGTCCTAGATTTCATTCTTCGATTTTTCTTCCTCAGAATATGGTCTCGCTAAATTAGCTACTAAAGATTTCCAGCATCAAATGTGGCAAGTATCTTGTCAGTATTTTACACCGTAATTGCTATCAAATCCATTAAATAGACTCCTTTTATTTAATTTCGGCGCTCCTTTTAATTACAAAAAATTGAATAAACTACGCCGTATTAAAATCCATACTCTGTGATCGATACGGATGAACACATATCCGGTAGGTATGTACGCGTCAATCACTCACGCGGTGAGATACGGATGGCAAACTCCGAAGGTTAACTTTACGCGACTGAAAGTCGAATTAGCGAGTACGAAAAGTGAAACTGTCAACCCGTTTGGCACGAGAGCTTCGTTCAAGGGCAAGGGCGAATCACCGCGAACGTAGGGAAAACTCTTTAAGTGAAGAATCTTCTTCGAGCTTTTTCTCGATTCTTCCAGATGAATAAAGGCGGGTAATCTTCCAATAAAATGGCGCGGACGTTTTAAACCTGGCGACCTCGACCGAACCCCATCAAATTAAATCTTTATTCACGACTCCTCTCGCTGGAAGAGGGCACAAAAAGAAGCGATCCACATTCCCACGTAAAGTCGATCCTTAATTCCTCTCGCGAAACGTCTCTTCGATCGAGTATCGTTCCAACTGGCGCCGAGGTGAAAGTTTCGACGGCCTCTTCGTTTCGCCAGCCGTTAAAAAACGCGCCGGCGGGAATAGCTGCTCATCTCGTCGCTGAGCCGAAGCGGAAAAACCGAAGGACGCCAAAACTGGGAAGCGGCAATTCCAAGAGAACGTACGTAATCAATTGTACGTCTCCGTCGACTCGTTTCTCCCGACCGGAACAGTAGGTGGCACAGTTTGACATATGGCCGCCTCTTGGTTTTCAATGAACCAATGGCGAAACCACGAAGTGGCGTCCCTACTCGAAAGATGTAACCTCTTTTATTAGTCCCTCGCTTATCAGGATCTACGGTTTATCCGGGATGTTTTCGTTTCCGGGTATAATGGTTTTTCAGTGAATGTAAATAGGCCTATCACCCAGTGATTCGCCGGATTGTTGAATAAAAGAGATAGCCGTTGCGTGAAAATTTGCCCCATGAGGCAAAAACAGAAAATGCCGCCCCAGCTCACGAGACACGGTGTGCAGATATGCGGCGGCACTGCTTTAAACTGCCGCCTGTAGAAAAGTTCCGTCTGAGGCGGTAGCCTCTCAAACTCACCACACGCGACGGCCATGATGATAATAATGAACGGTTGTGGCAGGGATGTAACTCGGGAAGGGCCTGGACCATCCTCGCCCCCCTGTTGCGTATTATATTTAAAATTTGTTATTAAAATAGAAATATTGTTTGTTCTCGATACAAAATTACTTTTCATTTGTTCGACAAATGAAATAAGAATTAATTTTGATTCCATATTAATATTTATACTATTTCTTAAAATTGTTGGTTCCAAAACTAATATTTTTAACGGTTGGGAGGCTAGTTACGTCCCTGCGTTGAGGTGTTTAAGATCGCTTGAAGATGCGTCGTAAAAAAAACTCTTCACTAAGGAGAGTTGAGGTTGAAGACTTTGGGAGTGATTGGTTCTTACCGAAGACTTTGATAACACTTTTGTTAGAGAAGTAGAATATAAGATCAAACGAAAACTTAAGTGAACGTTTCATATTAAAACATAACCTATACTACTTTTTCTACAGCAATTTCTGAATGTAAAAACGCCAACTTTGTCTCACACCGTATTACACCCAATCCTCGCTTTGCACTGTACTTTGCGCTCCTGGAGGAGACCGTGTAAAGGGAAATCGTGCAGTTGGGAGAGGTTTCCCCATTTCATCATAGGAATACACGAGGTTACAATTGAGCGCCGTCTTGAGATCAACACGCAACAATTCAATCACATCGTATTCAGCCAGTGGCGGATCCAAGGAGGGGGGGCGATGGGGGTGATCGCCCCCTCCTTGGATAACAGCATTGCACTCCACTGGGCGCTTTCTTAAATACATTCCGCGCAAAAATCCTCAATTATACGCCGCAGATTAGGTTTGTATAGCAAGGAAAAGAAGGATTCTGATAGGGGTAGGGATTTTCAAAATATAGGGCAGTTGGCAGGGGCGGATTCGATAGGTGGAGGGACGATCGCCCCCCCCCCCCCCCCCTTGAGAAGTTTCTGGATCCGCCCCTGTATTCAGCGTAACTTCCTTTTACCCTTTCTTAGAACCTCTATATCGAGCTGGAAGATTTTATTATACCTTCTAATTCTCTAAGATCATTTCAAAGCCGCGTCCAAACGAAATCAATGACCGTGCAATCCGAGGAACCTAGTTCTCTATGAAAATAAAAGCGTGATAAACAAAATCGTGTAAAGCGAAACCGCGCAATTCGGTGGATGGGTATACCCAGATTTTCGCACATCCGGATTCGGTCCGGTCCGCGTCGATCCGGATAAACGAGGTTCCATCGTGATTCCTTTCTTTCGCGAGGAGGGATGCGTAGGGGCGTAAGAATTCGCGGACGCGCAAAAAATGATCGGAATGTTTACCCGGACGAGAAGAATCCCTCCAAGGTAAAATGGAACTTTGCGGAATGAAGAGTCTAGATAGGTGAGGCAATTATGATGTCACAAGGATGCATCATCGTCTCTGGGAAGTGTCGGGAGCGAAGAAACGAAGATGCAACGACCTTGCGAACGGATTTAGGCCAGGGCCTTGATGCGAAAAAAAACAACCAGACTACCTTGAGGATAATTAGGACCCGCCGATTTCCTATTCGCACCTCCGATTTAATGCGGCGGTCGGCGATCAAAGAAAAAAAATCATGACGCCGAAATCCATCAAAAATATTATCGTCTGTAATTGTACGGGAACAATGGAAAAACAATTCCAATTGACATTCAAAGAAAAATACATCGGGAATAATCGAGCACATTGCTCACAGATAGTATAAACGAACTTGTTTAACTGTTCTTTAATCTTTCCTTCACTTTCACTATTCTCTCAATTATTTAATATCGGCGGGATGAGCAACATGATAATGCAAATATATACACACATATTTATCACACTCCACTGTTTTATTTATTGTTAAAATGGTATGCTTCGACAGACCTTAATCGATATTACTCCCATTGGAAGTAACATCCGTTATTCTTCCATGAGGCAAACTTTCAAAATGAGAATCTTCATGCTTTTGAGAGTGATTGGAATTAGACACTTCACCAATGCATCCAAACAAATCTTCTGCACTACGATTCTTCTCTTCTTCGCACTCATCCTCACCCACGCCGAAGACATCTTCACTACTCCCTTTAGTTCTCTCTCTGTCGGCTGTTTTATTTCCACTTTTACTCATGCTCCCCCTCCTTTTCTTACTGTACCTGTGATGACCATTCCTGTCTCTTGAGCCATCCTTCCCACGATTCGTTTCTTTCGAGCGAGGATGCCTTTCCCTTGTGCTGGAATGTCTATCCCTAGCGCTCGAATGCTTTCCTTCCATCCTATCACCGCCGTGACTTATTCTCTCCTTCCTCCTCTCGCTCTTCCTTTCCTCCTCCGTTCTGCCATCTCTTCTCCTCTTCCTCTTCTCCATCCTCTCGCTCGTCTCCCACTCCGGACTCCTTCCTTCCCTCTCTCTGCTCGACCCTCTCTCCCTTTCTCTGCTCGACCCCATCTCTTTCTCCTCGTCCCTGCTCCCCGTCAAGCATACCATTCTCTCGGGGGATTCCGACCACCTCCATTCCCTTTGGGATCGCTCTCGTGTGCGTCGACTTCCTCTCCTTCCGTCCTCTTGCTTGCGAGAGCTTCTGTCGTGTCTCTCGCTGAAGTCTCTATCTCTACTCTCCTCCCGAGTTCTCTGTCTTCGTGTAACCTTCTGCCGTTCGCGGTCCGGATGGGAAAACTCATGTCCGGGGTTTTGGAAAACGTGCAGGAAGTTACAAGCCTTCCCTTTCGGACACCTCCCTCGGTGGAACAAGCCTAAAAGAGAAATGTGCAGGAGGCTCGTGAGAAAGTTACATTAGATGTTTTATCGCTGTAAGGAAAAAATGCTAAAGGTCTTTAATGAATCTCTTTTAAAAAGTCCAAAATTTTCTGAAACGTGTTCCATGTTGTAAAATCTCATCTGCATCTTAATATAAATAGATGTTACATTATTTTCTACGACTTTGCTTTCAAACCCTCTCAAAAAATCTTACTACATCATTCTTATATGCTAACAATTTTATATTGTCACTTCTACGGCAAAACCTCATATCAGAATATTATACAAAATGGCCGATACTTGTTTTTGCACTCGAAAAAAAGAGACAAACTATTAAGAGGTTTTGAAAAATAGAAAATAAAGATTTCTTATTGGTCAATATAATACAGGCGACTCCCAAGATTCGACGTGGATGCATTCCTGAAAACGTGGTCTTGAACAGTCAAATGTCAAATCAGCACAAATTCAAACAATTAAGAGCAGAAATAATGATGTCTAAACTGAAACTAAACCTCTCGTGGTCGGGCGGGCCGAAAAATACTTTGCGTAAACTAGTTTCTAATTCGACTGATCGATCAGCTGGGTCGATTCGACAGGTCGAATTCTCCATTTGGTCAAATCTCGGGAGTCGCCTGTATGTGGTTTTGCTACAAGGTGTAGAATATTAAATTGTATGACTTTGAAACTTAAAAATATCCACTTTTGCCTCATATGAGGTTTTGCCATGGAAGCGACAATATACTTATCACATAAAAAAATAAAATATTATGCATTTACTTTCCTCACTGAATAACAATGCTTTTTAAAAGTTATATAAATGAAATAGGCAAGACTTGCCATGAGAAAATATTTCTGTAATCAAATCAAGCAGCCAGGAGAGTTGTCAGCTGGATACTTATAAGTTAGAACTAATTCTATCTTTGAACATACTAAATCTTTTTACAAAAATTAATTGACGAACAAATTTCACGATCAGCAGCTACTTCTCCATAGGCTGTTCAGTTCTCATTTTCCAAATTTTAAATCATTCTGTTAGAGTTTAGCAGAATTATCAAGCTCGTCTTATGGCTAAAAAAAATACTATAAAGAATGTTTCACTGTATTAACACTGAAGACAGCTGCTTTATAGCTGAAATGCACGTTTTTTTATAACCTTGTTGTAGCTATTGGAGATACCGGAGGCAAGCATTTTTAAGTGCTTATTCTTGAATTCTGTTAGAGAGCAAGTAAAATAAGCACTAAATTCAAAATGTTAAATTTTGCTATTTTTAGCATGAAAATTTAAAATAAAATAAAATGTACAATTAACTAAACATAACGGAAACTATGACAGAAAAGTAAATCACCTTTGTTAAAGAAAACAGTGCTTGAATGTTTATTAACTTAACTATAAGCACGTACCACAAATTGCAGCTTTCCAGGACGGAATATTAGTGAACTGAGCTGAAAGAACCTTGCCCCCATACCAGCGACCATTCAGTGAAGTAACAGCCTTCGCTGACTCTGCCTCTCTTGCATATTCTACATAAACATTTCCTCGTAGATGCGGCTCTGCATTGCAGCATATAACTACAGCTACTGGCTGTCCATAACGGTAGAGCTCTGGCACTACATCATTATAGAATTCTCTGCGAGAAAATAATAAAGGATGAATTTTCCTAAACATAAACAAATAGTTATTCCATAAGATATGCATTAGCTATCTCTTAGAAATGAATTCTATAATAATTTTTCACAAATAATAAACAAAAAGTTCCGGCTTACATTTTTACCTAGAATCTTTTCAATAAAAAGAACAGTGAATACATGATATAAACTTTTATTACAGATATATTCATTATAATTAAAATACAATATGACTGTTCTTAAATTTGATCTGCCTTACATGTCAAAAACAATATTTTGAAAGAAGGGGTATAACCTTTCAAATCCAGCGTTTCAAAAATTAGATACAGCAAAATCTCGTTACAATGTACTTCATAATTATGAATTATGTATATGTTTCAAATCAATGTACTTTTTTTGAATCCCTGTCAATTTTCCTGTATAAATATTTTGAAATAACATACTTCAACTTAACGTACTTTTCAACACTACATATGAAATTCAGAGGTCCCAAAAAAGATTTTTGTGGTTTTAACGTATGCATTCACCCATAGACTCAACTATAATCAGTACTGCAGTGGAGGGTATATGGTTGTATACACTGTATACCCATGCCAAGGGCCACTTTATCCAATGGGCAAAGTGGGTAACTGCCCGTGGCCCCCTAATTTTAGGAGCCCACGCCACGTGAGCGTTGGTACCATGTGCTTAAATCTTAGACTGTGAAACAAAGATTGTATACCGCCCACTTATATGCGCCACATTTTTCATCTAAACTAATTACGCTTTAAATCGTGCTTCTTTGATATTAAAATTTTATCCAGTTTTACTTCTTTATACTTGTCAAGTTTCTAGTTTCAATAAAAAATAATTAAGATCAAGATATGACATGGGTAACATAAATAAATATGAATTATGGAAAATACATTAGATTTATGGCATTCGACATGTGTATACATTTTGCATCGTCTTTAAAATCGTTTCATAAATTAAACAAGGAAATAGTTCTTTTTTTAAGTAAAGAGAAGAGAGCCAAGGTCATACTTTGCCCAGAACTCACCATTGCCTTAAAGCGGCCCTGCCTGCACCTTATGAAAAATGACACAGGTCGATTGAAAAAAAACCTCATACGTTTTCTCCTGGCATCGTAACATCACAGTCGTGTAAGTTTCTTTTAAAAAACTGGGTAAGAACCCTGCCTCAAAGTTTTGCTTTAGTACACAGTATACCCTCCGCTTTTTTTACGACTACAGCACTGACTATAACCAATTCTTGCTCATTCAAGTCGTTTATGCCAATTTTGTCTTTAGTATGAAAACTCTACCAAAATCCCAAAAGAAGGGATTGCAATTTGCAATTGGAATGAGTTATGGCATTACGATTTGTGAGACATAAAAAAGCTAATTAGATATGTTTATACACAAATATTTTTTACTTACAACGAACTAAATTCCATTTTCCCTTCCAAATTTGGATAAACATAAAAAATTACAGAAGTGGATGGGAAATGATGCAATTTCATATTAACAAGACAGGTCAAAGGGAGGGATGTGGTGGATGTGAGGGATCTGGGCCCCTGAATAATGGGGACCCCAGAAGTTCTCAATTATTCAAGTACCGTGTGTAAATTTTGCAAAACATTTTACTAAAAATCACTTGAAAACTGATTTCCAATAAATTACTGTATAAAAGTTATAATATTAAACTGGGGCTCCATAAATTGTTCATTATTACTATAAATATTAATATAGTGGGCCCCAATTTATATTCGCATCCCTTCAGTGCTTGGTCAACTCTGCATATTAATGCTGTTGAATTTTGTTAACAGCAACAAAAAGAGGAAATCTTTTACTCCTTATTGAATGATGAATGCAATTCTTGAGAATATAATTACAATGTTTCACAGCCTAAAATTGCTCATTACACTTCATGCATGTTTAACATGTAGATAAGTTACCATTGAGAGTTTATTAATGTCATTTATTAAACATCTTACCATTCAACCCCAATCCTTCAAAGAGGATTGACCAATTTTTCATGGTTCTTGAAACATTACTTTCAACATCCAACCATTATAAATCAATCAATCAATCAGGACCAAAAACACTGATCAACAATCTTATGATGTGGTTAAGGCTCATCCTTGCCATTAATTATTTAGCTTAAAAATATTCTCGCAAACCAATTAAGTAACACAATTTCACCCTATTAACACGATTGTTTTTTTCAAAGTTTTGTAAAGGATACACAAATAAATCAATGATTTGTTTGTGATTTTGGTATAGTATTGCCATTACTTCACAGCACACTGAACCAATAAATGAAACCTGTAAAAAATAAATTTTTTTAATATGATCTTCTAAAAATTCTATGAAGCTCATTCCAATTTCAACCACAGCCACATATTCCGGTTTAGAAAGTACTCTCTCTTTGAGTACCACAAAGTAGTTTCTCCAAACTTCTGAACTGAAAAAAAGGCTACTCAATCAAGCAAATAGTTTCCTAAAGCTAATGGAGATTTTAATGTATAATTACTGCTTTCAAATGCAGGATCCAAGAAAAAAATCTTACCAAAGGCTACATTGGCATTCTTTTACTAATTTTCTCAGCTTTGAAATGATTACATCAATTTGTAAAAGGATTAACATGATTTGATTCATCGCATCATTGTAATTATAATACAACAGGAGCCAGCCTAAATGAAGATGTAAAGAGTTTCAAGTGGAAGAAAGCTGTAAGCAGTGTAAAAATTGAACATTAATAGCAGTGGAAATAATTAAAAACTGCATGTTAGTTGCGATACATGTATGCATAATTTTCATCAATATTTTTTAAATCAATAACATTTTAATACATGAAAATAAAACAATTATAAAATATGTAATAAAATATTGAAAATTTTTTCAGAAAATATTGGGGATAAGGTAGCATTGATCAATGTGCTATTTAACAGCTTAAAAAAGTGAAGTAAACAAACATTTCTGGTAACCAAAAGGTACGATTGACAAAAAATGAATTGCAAATATTACAGATAAGGAAATCATGTAACATAAATAGGTGAAACTCTATTTTTCATGGGACTAATTTTGTTTAGGTTTCATTGATATCTAAAACATAAAATGTTTTCTTTTTAATAATTATCAGAATTCATTTCCTTAATTACAAATTGATATTCTTTTAATAATAATAGAAAATTCAAAAATAAAGTTTTTCATAGAAATTGAATAACTTACCGGAAATGTTGATACGTTTCTGAATCCTCATATTCCAGGAGCAAATCTGAGTCATATTCATCGAGCATAGACTGATCCATACCAAAGTGAGAATAAAAGTTTGGCAGTAATACAACTTTGCTCAGAGCTGGCTTGGGATGATTTCTATACAATAATAAAAATACTTCAAATGAATAAACAATAAACTTGATATGCTTTGTAAAATATAGGGCCAACACTATTACTAAAAATATTAACCTTTATTATGAGATCTCGGTATAAAATGATTATGTTATTGGTTTTCTTTCCGCAGTGCAGAAGAAAACAACTAGACTCAGATTCGTAATTCAGGAGGTATAATTACATAACGATTAATCATATAATTTTAGCAAAGATACATTATAAATTGAACCTTAATTTGAATATCTCAAATAAATATAATTTTGCACACAAACTAAAGAAAAGCATCATAAACGCTTTCCCACATAAAAATTCCAAAAAGCTACACCAGCACCTTCCAACAGGATCTCGAGGCAGGATCTTGTGGCAAACAGATCAACATATTTGACACATAATACAAAATAAATGAGCATTTATATTAAAATGCTTAATCTATTAAAAATAGGTTTTAGATTGTACAGTGAAACCTAAGTTGTACGTATTTCAAGGGACCGAACGAAATATACGTATAACTCAGAGTTATGTATAACTCAATGCATGTTTAAATAAGGTCGACATATGAAGAATAAACAAGGTATTTTGTGACTGCATGAGAGGGATATATTTATAGAGCAAAAATGTTAATACATATTTAACTTGTTGAACACAGAAATATACAAAATAACTCACAACCACAATCTCTCACTCACTTATCACTCACAATCAGCATGTGATTTTTAAAAATACTCTTTAAACAAATTATATTTTATTTGAAATGAAATAGTCTGTTATTGTCTTTTGTTTCCTTCTTTTCGTGGAAAAACAGTAGTGCACTTTCAAGTTGATTTGCCACCGACATAATCTCTTGCCCCTCAAAAGAGGAAATGAAGCACTTCACCATTGTAGGAAAGGCCTGTTTCGTCTATATTGTAAATATCGGTTGGTCTGTATCCTGCAATCAACATGCCCAACTGTTTTTCCTTCAAAAAGGCTGCAGAAACTTGACTCCCCCAAAATCATGCATCCAGTGATGCCATGCCTTTCTTTAAATCCTTGCAGCCACCCTTGTGAAGCGTGAAATTTCTCACATTCATCTTGGCTGCAAAACTCATTGCCTTTTCCTCTAGTATGGCGCTGCTTATAGGGATATTTTTTGACCTCATCTCTTTAAACCACATAAACAGAGATTTTTCTAGATCAGCATATCTTCCCTCCTGGACACATCTTCTTTTATGCGCATTCGGGCCAGCGCTTGCATAGTTTTCCCTCACTTGGTCGGATTTCGCCAGAATAGTGCACAGCGTCGTGTATGAAATTTTCAGTCTGTTAGCCAGTTCTTTCTTTGACGTGTGGATTTTCTTCAGCCTCATTTATAATTTTCATTTTATCTCCACTGTAATTCCTTTTCTTTTTTGAGACATGTCGTGTGTTTGTGAACAACTGAAGTGAAAGAAACTTAAGGCTGGTGAAACACTAAGGAGAAAAAGAACACTGGAAATCTTCTTCCAGTGAGGAGAATTTTCACGACCGATAAAACGTGGCAATTTTATTATGCTACAAAATAATGCATCGCGTGACACACCGAGTGTTTATTCCACTAAAATCCCATTCCTACTTGCCGATACGGTGGCTTCCAGTGCACGACTATTTTTTCTTTGAAGTCAATGACTCTCGAATTTGCAACATTGTCATATAAGTTATTCCTGCCTAGAGTAGGTATCAAGTCTTAAGGATAGATTTTCTTGCGATTTTATTTTGCCTTTGAATTCCCATTCATTTTTTTGTTACATAGTATGAATTCTCTTTGCGCCTATGTGGTGTGGCAGTCGACAAAGATTTATGACATTGCTTAAATTGAGATGTGCCATCCTGTATCAAATTTTGTTTCAATCTGCTGTCAGATGCCGCCCATATGGCAACTATGTCAGTACCCTGGGAGGATTCTGAGAATCTATCTACTGCGAGATCTTATAGAGAGTAAATACATACAACCGAGATAAAAGTAGCTGTCGGGATCGGATGAATGCTACGTATAAAAGAGGTTTACGTATAAGTCAGTTACGCATAACTCAGTATTTTAATACGTGTAACCATATGGCATTTCGCCGGGACCAACCAAAAATACGTATAAAGGAATATTACGTATAATTGGGTTACGTGTAACTCAGGTTTCACTGTATTAATTATTATTAATTATGTATTATTTATTCAGAAATTTAAAGTGTAATACCTGATGATGATGAAGTTACTAAAATATTGTACATTGAAACCTGGGTCATTTGTAAATCAGTGGGAAACTACCACTATTGCATTTCTATTTTGACAACCATATACAGTAATCTCCCCATTATCCGGAACTCATGCAACTGGAATTCTCAAGCAACCGGCATCTCTTGCATCTTGATGTTTTTTTTATTACTTCTAGTTGGGAATGTTTCCTCTAAAATTGGCGCTTTCAGCAATTTTTTGTTTACATCTATTTCGGAATCTTACCACTAAAATGTGCATTTTCAGCAGTCACAATATGCATTTGTGGATGCTCCTTGCACTCTGTGTTTATGTTAAATAAAATATTTCACATACCCTTTTTAAATGCCTGCTAAACCTCCAATATGAGCTATAGGTAGGTTGCCCATATTTCATTGCCTTGTCCCATTGTCCCGGAGAGGTCTGTCAGGACATATAAAATGTCCCATATTTACGTCATCCTAGCATACTGAATTTAAAAAAGTAATCAAGGCATGTTACTTTGCATTGTATTGTAACCCTCTCAGTTTAAGGGGACATTCACAAATTATGCCTGACAGTTTACCCTTTCACTGGTTGTAACACCTAGTAGTAAAAATTAAAAACTCACCCCAAAGTAGGGAAAAAAGTTGCTTCGCTTCCCCCTGAAAATAGAATGTTATTGGTTGGTAAATTAGAACAGAAAGTTCCTGACGTTTTTCTACAAAGTTGCCGGAGGAAACAAAAATCACACACTGATTCATTTTGTTTTGAGTTTTGGTTCCAAATGAACGAGGCGTAGTGCTTCGCCCTCATACGAGGTTACTTACAGTCAGTGATTGAAAGTGGTTATGTTAGTACAATTATTTTGTGCTTTTACTTTGTTTTGCTCTATATATTCTTTTGTTTTAGATATCTGTTACCCTCTTTTAATTACAATGCCAAAACACCAAATGTAAGCCAACTAGTATTAATAATTTGTTACCTTTCTAATTAATCTTACAATGTTAAATGTCAATATAAACTTCCTTATTATAAGCCAACCTGTATTAATAATTAATTTTTTTATCATCCCCTTTCAAAATTGTATGTTCTGTATTTTGAAGGCAGAGATTAATTTTACACTATATTGTATACATAAACTTTATATTGTGTTTTTCTGGAATTTTTATTAATTAAAATAAAGACTGACACTATAAGTTGTTTTAACGCATACGAATAGAGATTGTTTCGGATTTTTTAAGTGCCCCGTATTTGTCCCATATATCATTGAAGAATTTGGTTGTCTGTCCCGTATCTTCAAAACCAAAATCTGGCAACCCTAGCTATATGTGATAAAAGGAAATGGATTGTGCTAACCTTAACCCAGAAACTTGATATAATAAAACATTTAGAGAAAGTTGAGAACTGCAATGTTTTAAT
Organism: Uropetala carovei; assembly: GCA_036926305.1. NCBI lineage: Eukaryota > Metazoa > Arthropoda > Insecta > Odonata > Petaluridae > Uropetala > Uropetala carovei. The sequence continues at coordinate 11,651,162 of JAXCHB010000043.1, forward strand.
GCAAGAGTTCAATGTCGGTTCTTCCACTATTTATAACATTAAGACACAGAAATCACAGTTAATGAAATTCGTCTTCGGAGACCACTAGAGGAAATGAATATCGGCACACTCTTCGTAAGCTGAAACTTGGGCAATTGGATATTGCTATTTATGAATGGTTTTCTATAAAGCACCTATTTCTGAACCAATGTTGATTGAAAAGGCACAAGATTTTTATAAACAAATGGAGATTAGCGAACTGTGTGCATTTTCAGATGGATGGCTAACACGTTTTAAGATTAGGCATAGGATCAGACGTCTAGATGTTTCGGGTGATAAAAATCGGCCGACCAAGGAGCTGCCGGCATATTTTGTGACTTTCTTGAAACATTAGTTAAGGAACATGACCTAACCCCTGATCAAATTTATAATGCCGACGAGACCGGTTTATTTTGTCGATGTTTACCACATTCAACTCTGGATAGTTTAAGTGAGACACGCTGAAGGTTTTAAAGAAAATAAAGACCGCTTAACTGTGTTTACCTGTGTATCAATTTGTCTCAAGAATTTCTGCTAATATGTACATTGTGTTGGGTATGGATAATTTCTCTCCTTTTCTCGGACAAGGAAACAATTTTTTTTGGTCTGAAAATCATAAAGGATGGACTATGTTAACCCTTACCTCCAGTTGTTATTGCAACAAAAGAGAAGCAAACAGCGATAGGTATACGAGAAACTCCATTGAGTGTAATGTAGTTAGTGAATATTAAAACATTGTAGTTAAACGCGTTGAATACTTGTATATTTGAATTTCATTATTTCCTTGAATGTCAAGGAATTATTTAAAAACAATTGTGAGTAGAATACCTAATCTACAGGTTAGTAATTCCAAGGTGAATGTACAATTCTGCATCTGTTCCTTATTTTGTTATCCAAATGCTTTATTGGGGTCTATCCAATAAAACTCTCAAGCAACTGGAATAGTCACTTAACCAGAAAACACAATTCCCTGAGCATTCCGGATAACTGGGAGTTTACTGTTTATGGTTTCACTTTTTAGCACAGCCCTACTAGAGTCCTGCATGGGCCAGGCATGAGCCGATCCTTTGGAATTAATTACGGGCTCAGGCCAGGCTTTAAAAATCACACAAGTCATAATGGTCTTCTGTAATGTTTCATGGACTGGGCCTACAATTTCTTCGACATCGTACGGGCCAGGCCGGGTCTGAATTTGTATAGGCCAGGCCGGGCCTAGAAAATCAGGCCCGTGCAGAGCTCTAAGCCCTACTAACACATTTAAATCCAAAGAAATAAAAAATATACATAACTGATAAAGAGCATCAATTTGCCATATGTGGTGAGTGATGACCATACATCTATTATAATAATACACTTATCTTCAGGGAACTTGGGGACTCAATTTCTCTGTCCGTCTCAGGTAGTGACAGTGTTGCCTCTATAATGCTCTCTCTCTCTCTTATGCATTCATTTCCCCTATACTATAACTATTCTTCTATAATTGCATCCTTACTAATTTTTGCAGTAGTTCGGTTTAATTGAAATTATGGCATTTTCTCATAGTAAATTTCATGCTGAATCCGATTATATACGTTCTAATTTTCTGTAAACTCGAGAAATACCTACCTTAAAAGTTTAAAAAACTTTAAATTTGCATATACTGTTTTTTTAAACATACAACATCATATCTCAACTTCTATTGATGAAAAAGTGACAATTTTTTTAATGTGACTTCTGTAATGATTCTGAACAATGTTTATGTAACTGAAAAATATATAAAACTTATGAAATTCCTATAAAAATTAACAAACGTAATGTTTACCTAAAATTTTTAGTCACAAACATGCAATCAAAAACAGGCTGCGAGAAACTTTTTCCCTATTTAATTTAGAGGGGTACATACAGTGAATGAAAATTTCGGAATAGTTTAAATATTTTTTTGAAAAAGACCATGTATTAATAACTGCGATAGCTTTCATGACACAAATGAATAAATAAGTTGTATGAAAATGGGAGAGCACACAGGACAAAAAAGCATGCAGTTGCATTTTCGCTTCTTTTCAACAAATAGTTGCAGGTTTTGGGATATTAAGTTATTACATGAGAAGAATAAATGTTTTAAGGCCTTACATGACATTGGTAGATATTCATTTGCCTCAGCTGACAGGATGAAAAAATAAATTTCTTAACCAGTAGCACCAAAAAGACTTTTACCCCTGATGGGAAGAGGACTACTGTGAATTCACCAAGTAGTAATTTTTATTTAAACTTATTTTCATCGATGACAAAGGTGGTCAGGCAATATTTTATTTTCATAAAGTATAAATTATCTTTGTTCAGTTCATTTGTTCCCTGCAAATAATTTATTTATTTAACCAAATGCTAAGGGGTGTTAATCATTATATCATTCGTTTTTTCAACTTCAGATAAATAAACCTAAAAGAAATTATTCATACACAATTTCACATTTGGGGATTAAAAAATCTAATAAAAAAATTGGTACAACGTACATTGTACAAACTTTCTCATATACATACTAATGCGTCGTTTAGTTATCTTTAGAAAATGAAAATCGTATCAGCTGGTTTTTAGAAAATCCAATTTTTGTTAAAGTTGCCCAAGAATAAACTAGCCTTATACTCATTCATTGAGGAAAATGAAATACGTAGTAATTTTGCAGACGTATACTCAAGTAACTGTACGAAATTTGATCAAAATCGTTCCAGCCGTTTTTGAGAAAATCAAATTATTGCTAAAGTTGCCTAGAATAAACTAGCCTTATATTCATCTTTTGAGAAATATGAACTATAGAGTATTATTGTAGATGTATATTCAACTAACTGTACGAAATTTGATCAAAATCGTTAGAGCCGTTTTTGAGAAAATCGGATTGTTGTTAAAAATGCGTAGAATAAACTACTCTTAATTATTGAGCAATGTCAACCATTTCTATGTATACTCTGCTCAGTATGATAAAATGCCTAAGTACGAGATTTCATTCATTTTTGCTCTACCATCTAGGCTCCAGAGTCAGTAACAGACAGACAGACGGCATTGCAAAAACCACTTTTTCGGATTCAGCGACACCTAAAACGTATATTTCCGTAAAAATCTCGAGGTCGAATTTTTTCACGATAACAATACTTTATCGATACTTCGTATGAGAAAGTAAAAATTAAAGGTCATTTCACTTTCCACTACATCATACTCATTTGCAATCTGTCAAAATTTCAATGGGTCTCAGGCAGTTTACAAATAAAAAAAGCTCAAAAGGAAAAAAAGGCAAGTAGAAAGTGTCAAAGTGTGTACATGATATGTATTTTAAAATATAGGGCCAACACTACTACTAAAAAGATTAATTTTTACTATGAGATCTGGGTATAATAGGATTAAGTTATTGATTTCTTTTCAGTGCTCCCAGGCAATCAAAATTTTCCATCTACTTTGTACAACAGAAGTGCACACACCCCTTTTCAAGCCAACAATAAACAAAGGTAGATTTAAAAAGTTTAAGTAAATAATAATACGATTAACTTATTGGCTTATTATTTTTTTGTTATTTACTCAAGAGATTGAGACAACACACTGCATTTATTTTTTGGAAAATTTGTAAAACTTAATACATATGTATCTCCAAGCCTTGAGAAAATGCCGAATGCTTGGTCTTTGTGTAAATCTATTAACCATTTTTGTAGGGAAAACTTCCTTTGTCACAGAATAAGATAAACTGATCGCGACTTACATCCAAAATATTAATTTCCGCTAAAATAGTTATCAAAAGGAAAACTTTCAGATAAATATATTTTTGAAGCCAATGTTCTCCCACAAAATCAAAGAGTTAGGAAACTTATATTTATTTCATATTACAGCATAATGGCTGACGAAACAAAACAACCTAACTGTTCCATTAAATGAAAATAATAATAAAATGGAAGAATTTGATTCTTATACCTTGAACACCGATCACCAAAACGACATGCACCAGTTTTAGTGAAGAATGGACACACCGGCATGTTAGGATTAGTTTCCATTACGTTATCAGCAAATAAGGGACGTTCTCCTCCCTGAAAGTAAGGAATCACCACTTAGACAACGATGACTATTATCTTAATTATTAGTGCTATCACATAGATAAACATTTTATCAAATCATAAAGCAGATTGTCAATGAAGTTATTTTAAGGCAATGTTAACATGATAAGCTAACAGGCAATATAAAAATTTTTTTATTATGAAAATATACAAGTTTTCTTGTTTATATCAACATTTCTTCTTTTTTAACATTCAAAGTCAAACTTTTGAAGTTAATAAAATGGTTAACCTGATTTTTTTATGCATATAGAGCATAAATCATTGAATACTTATTTCCTAAACTTTCATATATTACGTTTTAAATCTAATTTGGGTCTTAGAACTTACTCTATCAACAAAATCGATGATCTCTTTCATCAGTTCATCCTGAAAGCGAAACAAATTTCATTAATGGTAATTTAAAAAGCATAATTTCAAAAGTGTCATAATATGGAATACACATAGCATAAGAGGAAAAGTAGGCATTTGATAAGATTACATCAAATTGAAATGTGCTTATCACACCATTTGGGAAGCAATAATTAAGAAAATAAGTTTGCTAAGCATGTCTACTTTACCAGGAATTTTAAAACTTTAATGTATACCACATATCACAGACATTTGAAGACTGTGTTATCCATTAAGAGTAAATAAATAAGGAAAGTCCAACTGAAAGGTCCACAAAAGATGTCAAGTAAGTTTATACAAATTGGTTAGCAATAAATATGTAATAAAATGAAGGGCATAATGTAAGGGGATAGGGAAAAGGAGAGTTTACAATGGGACAGATATTCAAATATATGAATAAAATCAATCATCATAATATTTTATTAAAAGAAAGCTTCATTTTTACCTGTCTCTTTTGCTTCTCTTCCTGCTCCTTCATTTTTTCTTCTTCCTGCAATTTTATCTTGCGCTGCTCTTCCTCCCACTCTTTACGAATTCTCAGCTGCAAAAATACGAAAGATATGTTTTAATAATATCTGGAGAGAAATTATAAATTTTGCAATTAATATTTTCTTAACTGACTAGGATTCTAAAATAACAGAATAGTCTCACTGTCAATCATTAAGAGGTTTAATTATTCACTCACTTCCTGTTCTTCCCTCTCCTTTTTAGCTTTCTCAGCTCGTTCTTGACGGAGGCACCATGCTTGCTGCGCTTCCCTTTCTGCACGCTCCCACTCTCTCTGCCTTTCCTCACTTAATCTGGCCTCCTCTTCCTCACGAAACTGTTCAAGCACTTCTTGCTCCTCCAGCCATGCCTGATATGTTGGTGAGAACTCCTGTTTTTTCTGGGCTGAAGTGCAGAAAACAACATTTATAGCATCTATTTGGCATGCCATTAAACATTACCTCAGGTAAATTGTAAATTCTATTCAGAATTATTGCTAAATATTTACATATATACTTTTATTGAGTATTTTGTCATACATCATTAATGATTTCTTTCTAAGTATCAGAATACGATGAAAACAAACGGTTTAGTTCAAAGATATATAATTATTGCTGTGTTTGGACTGTCTTTAGGGCCTTGGAAATATAATAATACTTGTGTAAATGCAAAAACAACACTTAAAATTTAAATGAATCTAAGAGTTATTTAAATTATACTCTACACTGGTTTAAGCGTTTGCACGTTTATTCCAAAACCAAATATTAATTGCATGCTAAATTAATATCTTCAAAAATAAAATAATAAAATATAGAAAAAATTATTTAAATGACCATTACAAAACGATACATTTTCCGTTTTCTTCGATAAAATATTTTTATAGTTATAAACATAAAGTGAAGCTGATAAAATGTTATTTATGGAGTCTAGCTTTGTCAGAACCAGTGAGACACTTGGCTCGATTTCTATAGGAATACGGCTGTATAATCATCTACCAAATTATATGAAGGCTACTAATAACCTTTTAACATTTAAATATAACTTTAAAACATTTCTGCAAAGCAAAATTTATTATTCTCTATCTGAGTACTTAAAGGAGTGAATTTATTTTTATTCATTTTTTTATTTACTGAACTTTTATATGTATCCAAACTATTTTGTACTTTACATAACTGACTTATTCTATATCCTTGTAAGGATCTTTGAACTAATAAAGATTATTATTATTACCAGATTTTGATTAGAAAAGTGGTTCGCTACAGCTGACTGACCTGTTGCCGATTCGCCTTATCCGAAAATGATACCGATAATTTAGAGAAATTTGTTACTCTGTTTGTATATGCCATCATTATGATCTCGTCTACTTTGTTAGAAACTCATCGTGCCAAAATGCAATCATAGAATAGGTGAACGATCAACCATTACAAGTACAATTTATGTACGTATTCTCAAAAACTTACCTTCTTCCAGAATATCGTCTCTCTCTTGTGCTTTTTTCTGTCGCTGACGCTTCCTTCGTAATTTTTTGACTTGAGCACGCCATAATTTGTGTCTACAGAAAATTAATATTGTAAATGAATGAGAATAGAATGAGATAAGAACAAATTAAATCACCAGTTATACCTTCCCATCTTTCGTTTTCCGTAGCAGCAGTTAAATGCATTCTATTTCCTAGTAATATTCCTGATTAATTTAATAATACGAAACAACTAGTAAATCGTCTCCAACAACATTAATGAAAACATGACAGATCACGACAGATTGAGGATCAAACAGTCGAATAATAAAAAAAAAATGACGGGCAAACTGCGCACTTTCATATTGTCTGCTAGACTAATTTTTACCGAGTACTAAAATAAATTATGTCATATAAATTTGTATCCTAAGCAAATATTTCACTTAGATTACAGAATTTATTTTGTAAAAGTTGATAATAAATAATATTAAAGAATAAATATTTTTCGAAGTCGCAAACAACAAATGAAAATTTTTGAAGTCGAAAGAGGGCAGTAATGGCATTAATCGTCGTAATGCGGTAATGCCGTATTATAATTTGCGGTATTCAACTGGTATTTGATGCGGTATGTAATACTTATGATTTTTTTAAATTGATAGTTAATAAAACTTTATTTTTAAACGAATAGAGTCTTAAGTTAGTGTTGTGAACTGTCATAATGTTGCAGTACTATAAGTTTAACGCGTGGCGGGTCCTTGCAATTAGACGTCGGTGACTAGCATGACATTTTCACGCAGCTATAATAGCGATTGAAGTAGTTTACATTTTACAAAATCGCGGTAAATCATTCATTTCACTATATTTAAATTTTAAAATAACTTCTTATCGTCTTCGTTTCATACACGGTAAACATTTTTCAGTGACGTGTACTTGTTTTTGAATGTAAGATTGTATGATTAAGAATATCTGTATTCTCTATCACTTAGCCTTTTCAAGTAATTTGTTTTTGTTATAGAGATATAAATAAGGAAATCAGTCCTATCGTTTTTGCTGCGTAACTTTTAATAGAGAACTTATTTACTTTATTTTTCACCTTCCCGGAATTTCTATAAATAGTTTCTGTAACACATAAAAATCAATATATAACGAATAAAAATAAATTATATAATCCATAATAAAGTGAAGATATTTTATTTCAGGAATGGGAAGTCTGGTGCTAAATAGTCTCAGATAGCAAAAAATTGACACGCAGTAAGGTGTACCCCTTGTAAATAGGAAAAAATAAACGAAACCCGTACTTCAAATATTATTTTTTGAAATGTTTGACTGGGCAATTGCCGGGGTTAATGTTTCGTTACCAGGAGAAGGTGGTGCAGAATGTGCCGCATACTTACCTCTGCCTACTAGGATTTATGAAAGTGTTGTAGTTCTTGGAGTAGCTCTTGGAGTGTTTATTTGGGCCCAGTCTAACCCTTCTCTCTCACGAGTTTTATTTCCTAAAAGAAATGGTTGTAAGAATCTTAGTAAACCGGATTCTGATGACCATAGAGTGGTTGAAACTGTTGAGGGATTAGGAACGAATTCTTCATGTAATGATGAATGGAAAAACAAACATGTAACAAATATAAATGCTTACAACGAAGAAGACAACCTTATTAAAGACAGTGGAAATTTATATACTACTTTCAGTTCCAACGAAAATAGGCTCATATTTGAAAGCTTACGTCAACGTAATAAGAATAATTGGCTATTAGTACTTATATGTCTTATTTGGGGTGCAGAAATTGGATTTAAATTTGCTTCCCGTACTGTGATATATCTCCTCAACCCGTGTCATGTTGTAACTGCAGTCCAGGTGAGTATTGAATTTATTTGATCAACCCAATGAAATCATTATTTTTTGAGAAACTAAATAACTTCATTAAAATTAGATTATAATGAATGAAATTAAATTATTGATAAATAGTACTGTCATATATGAAGTAACGATCAACATTTTTAGTTACATTGGTCGTTGAAAGGTATAATTTTTAAGTAGTGTGGAAAATTTAAATAAATTATTTCGTACAAGGAGTATGACTTTTTAATTCAAATGGATTTGAATTGTTGCTGCAAAACTTTTTTTTACTTCCATCATAGATATATCTTCTTGCTGCTGAACCTAGTTATCAAGTGACTGTCATCTTTAGAATCCATCTTTATTTCCTAAATGGAGCAATCTTGGCATTCCTCTTTCCAAACACAGATTCAAGAATTGTAAGTCATTTAAATAGGATTTTTAATATTATTTGTATGTAATCCTAAATGTCTTTTTTTGACTTATGAGTTGAAATATCTTACTTAAATGAATTATTATTTCTGCATAACTTTTGGTGATCACATAGATTTTTTCACCACTGATACAAGTTTGAGAAAAGAGAACATAAAATTGAAGATGTGGGGTGGTGTTTGAATTTCCTGATAGAACTAAAGCCCGATGTAAATGATTTGACAGCTAAGCTGTTGATTTCACTATTAAGTGGTGATTTTGATAGATGAATGGCATAGTATATTCCAGTGTTTGGTTCTTGAAACTTACACTCTATAATCCATTTTTTTTGTTCAATATTCTCTGTACTAATGAGGGTGAAGGAGTTGTTCCAGAAATAAATTTTTATAGCATTACTCACTAACCTCTCAGGCCAGTATATATATATGTAAATACTGCGGAAGAGGAAAGGTAAATGAGGATATTTAGGACAACTAGGTGTTGAAGGAAACCCAGTGAGCACTTACCGGAAGGAGAGCCGCGGGGGTGTTGGAGAGACACAATTGTAGAAGTTATTGGAGCTTTCGGGATGATCCCTTCGTCAGCACAAGAGAGACACCACGGGACGACCACGGTAGTAATGGACCGCTCCCATTACAACGATGAAGCCCTCCTCCAACTATCCGACCAAACCTTCTACACCCTCTCCCCTCCAGCGCCACCGACCGCCATTCCTCTGAAATAGCCACATATCTGCGATCCATGAGAAAACAAGAAGGCCTTCCCGATCCCACTATCTCTGTTATGATTCCCAACAAACTCCATACCCCTACCTTCTCCCAAATATCCCCGGCTGTCCCATAGTTGCCAGCTACAACTCTCCCTCGGAACGCATCTCTGCCTTCGTGGACTCTCACCTTCAACCCCTCATTCGTCAAATCCCACCTTTTGTCCAAGATACTAACCACTTTCTTCAATGCTTAAAATCTCTTCCCTCCCACCTAACACAGTCATGACAACAGTAGACGTCTGCACCCTTTATACTAACATCCCCCACCACGATGGACTGTCCGCCCTGAAAAAATGCCTTGACTCGAGACCACCTGACGCAAGACCCTCCTCCCATTTCCTAACGAAGCTGGCGGAAATGGCGCTCTACAAGAACAGCTTTACCTTCAGAGGTCGCCACTACCTACAGCTAAAAGGTACTGCGATGCGCACTTGCATGACGCCCTCATACGCCAATGTCTTCCTAGGTGAATGGGAGGAACGTTTCCTCAACATACACCCCAGACCACTCCTGTGGCTAAGGTACATATCGACGACATTTTTCTTCTTTGGACACATGGACCCGACTCACTCCAATCCTTTTTACAGCACCTCTCTTCCCACCCTATGCTCTCCTTCACCCGCCACTCCTCCCCCTCCAGCATCACCTTCTTGGATGTCGACCTCTCCATTCAAGAAAACCAAATACACCCCAAAGTTCACCTAAAACCCTCCAACTGCCTTCAATATCTCCACTTCCACAGCTGCCACCCCCTCCACCCTAAAACTTCAATCCCCTATACCCTAGCCCGCCGAGGGCGGAGAATCTGCTCAGAGACTCACTTTCCGAGTACTGCTCCATCCTCGAAAATGCATTCCTCCAATGCAGATACCTGCCGGACCTGATTCGGGACCAAATCCGATGGGCAGTCACATCCAGCACCCCTAACCTACACTCCAACCACCCCGCAACCCCCGACTCTACCCCCCAACTCACCCTAATCACCACCTTCTATCCCGACATCCACGATACCCTAAAAGGCATCCTAAAGGCAACCCACCCAATCCTCACTTCCTCCCCCAGCCAGGTCTCCTTCCCCACACCCCCAATCCTCTCCTTCCGCAGACCTCTCAACCTAGCCAACATCTTGTGGAGAAAAGAACCCCCATCACCCACTCTGCACCCTGCAGGGTCCCACTCCTGCTGCAGACCGCAATGCCTAACATGCCCTGTAAACCCATCCTCCAACTCATTCTCAAACCCCACCACTAACATCACATACCTCATAAATTCCCCTACCAACTGTACCACCCGCAATGCCATCTACCTACTAACCTGCACCCAATGCTCCGCCTTTTACGTCGGCCTCACCAGCAATTCCCTCAACATTCGCATGAACGGCCATCGCAGCAGCGTTAGTCTTAAACGACAGCTACCCATGGCCGTTCGTGCGAATAATCACAAACTTAGTTTCAATGTTTGTTTCACGGTGAGGGCCATTCGCACCCTCCCGGGCGATGCTTCCGCCCCCCAACTCCATCAATGGGAACTGGCCCATATCCAAATCTTAAACTCTTTCTCTCCTCCCGGCCTCAATATCCGTTAATATTTCTTCTTTCCACCCTCTCTTTCCCCTTCTCCCGCCCCTCTGCATCCTCCAATCCCCGACCTTTCCATGCTCCCTTCCACCCCCACACCTTCACCCCAGTGTCACTGCCAAATCAGTTGTCTCTCTCTCTTGTGCTGATGAAGGGATTATCCCGAAAGCTCCAATAACTTCTACAATTGTGTCTCTCCAACACCCCAGCGGTTCTCCTTCCAGTAAGTGCTCACTGGGTTTCCTTCAACACCTAGTTGTCCTAAATATATATATATATATACCGTATTTCCTGCCATATAAGACGCACCCATAATTTAGCAAAGATTATTTAGGAAAACAATATACCAAGAAGTTCTGTATCTGAAATGGTGGAAAAAAGTCAGCTGCTGCTCCTTGCGCAGTTCAAAGTTGGTGCGCGTGCGCATTGACTACGTAATATTCATAACGGTACCTTAACAGATCCAGCAAGTTTAATTTATTTGGACGTTTTTAACATTTTAGCAAGAGTTTCATAAAATTACCGGTATATTGGTAAGTATTTTCGTCTTTTATTTATTTTTCTTCTATTTGGGCATTTTTTTTGGATTTTTCTCTACTGTTTCCTTTCTAATTCGTTCATTTAAGTTTTAACAGTTTTTAGTTATATTTGTTTGTTATTTTTTAACCTTGGGATTTGCTGCTGTTTTGTTTGTTCGAAGATTAGAAATTTTAAATAAAGCTTTGGGCGATCTTTGTTCTCCTCTAAAAATAATGTTCGATCTTTGACCTTTATATACCTACATATACATACATATTGTTTCCGCAAGGAATCATCGAGGAAAAATCGTGACCATCACCTTATAAGACGCAGGGTGATTTTTTGAGATAGATTTCTGGAAAAAAGTGCGTCTTATATGGTGGGAAATACGGTATATATATATAGGTATGCGTGTGTGTAGATGATTTTTTTGATTCGTTGATTTCAAGAAGAGGTTAACACCTACCATAAATATTTTAAATGTAGGTAGAGAATAAAAAAACTTGTATCAATAGTCTCAAAAGGTACATAGTAATGTTTTACATAGTGCAAGTAGGAATATGTCTTGCAAACATCAAGGTAAATTCAAGATAATAGCTTGAAGACATGGTTCCCTCTAAGCTGCACGGCAGTGCAGCAGCTTTTGAAGTGCTGCACACTAAATTTATCTTAGGATATATCCGAACAGGGCCATGCTAACCTGGGCTAATCTGCGCATTAGCTTCATGTAGGTGAGCATAGCGATATTCATTCCACCCATGGATGAAAAAAATTAGAGGGAACTATGCTTGAAGAATTAAGTGGTTTGAGAATTTTATCCTTTCACTGTATTAATCATAGTAGGAGTTATCAGAATTTCTAAAAACCATTTTGGATTCTTTGTGAAAGCTATTTAATTTTCTGATGATCCTATAAATTGTTGCATTTAAATTCTTTCCTCTGAATATTTTTCTTGTGATTCTTGAAGCCAATTTTCAAGTGAAATTACAAACATGATCTTTCATATTTTTCAAATCTAATTGTAAATAGTGGTAGATATAACTTAAGTTATTTGACTACTTAATTTTAAATAATGCACAAAAACTACACATTGAATCAGTTACTGCTATTCCTAATTTATTAGTGGCCAAAATTCAGAATTCCCCATCATATTTCTTTAGGTTTAAAGAATTATTTGAATTTTTTTTTAGTTTATAAAATTTAAATATCACCATTGTTTTTGCTAGAAGTTCTTTTCTCAATGGTAATTTGCAGTTACTGATATAAATCATGAGTACAGAGGTTATGAGTTTCTAATTTTAGAAGAGTTCTATACCTGATAGCTTTAATCCAGGTTTATGATTCTATTGGCGTTATAATATATGTATTTGAGCAATAAATTTGAAATGAGTATTACTTTTTCAGTTTTAATAAGGACTAACTATATTAAACAATCATTAATTATTGTCTTTTATAAAAATCTCTACTCACAAACGACTTCCTTTTTCTGCACAACCTGTTTATTTGGTTTTATTTTGTATTTTTACCTGTCTTAATTCACTTTAACTCTTGAAATTGTCTCATTCAAGAATAATTTTTAATAGTTTAATATACTGTATTTGTTTGTGTAAGTTCTGCAGTTTTTTCTACAAAAAACTACTTTGAAATTTCAGGCTTGGATATCTCATATACTTAGCTTTAGCCGATTCATAAAATTGGTATTTTCTACTTTGTTCACAAAATACATTCCATGTCATCTATGTTCATTTCTCAATGTATATCAATTTAGCCAACTATAATGGTTGAAATACATAATATTTAGCATTTACATAGTTTTTGCGTAGTGGCTATCAAATCAAAGGATGGAAATGGTAGGAAAGTTTCAAACCAATCCATTTCCCTCACTTAAACCGTATATCATGTCAAGAAATGAAAGATATTTTTTAAGGTCACAATTTCAGCATTATACAATCTCATGTTTTCAACCATACACTTCCCAGGATGCCTAGTTTCACACTTGGAGTAACATCTCCATTGAAGTAAGGTCTAGTACAGATGATATCTTCAATGTAGTAAATGTGCAATTTCTTGTTATAATCTACTTGTATCATAAATTATTTTTATTCCAATTTTTTCATCAAACTCATCTCCTGCTTGATTACTATTCAGACAAGTATGCAAGTATCAAATGAGCAAATATGGTACCAGTGGTGGCCTTAGGTTTCTTGGAGAGTCATTTAGGTCCCCTTAGACTGGTGGTTCTCAAACTTTTTGTAGTTGTGGCACCAAATCAAATATTAACAGAATTTTGCAGCATTCTCACCTTAGAACAAAGTTCTAAATTTGTATGCGTATTGCAATGTTTGGATGCATTCATTTGTTGCTACTACACCATAAGCAATTTATTACAGGAAATATTATTGCTCTAGTCAGCTATCAACATTTCCAAATCATTGATTTATTTACTTAGCAAAGCTTTTTGTGACACCTCTAAGAATCAGCTGTGGCACCTCAACATGCTACGGCACCCAGTTCGGATACATTGCCTTATACTATAAGCAAGTCTGGAATTTTTTATTTAAATTTAACTTAATCCTATCCATGAAGATGGAATGAAAGTGACCTAGTGCAATATTCATAATAATAGGTTCACTCAGGTTAATTGATTTTATTACAAATGTTTTTTGGATAACTTTGGGGCCCCATAATGTGTGAGTCTTTGGGCAGTTGCCCTATTTGCCCATGATGGTACATTAAATGGAGTTTGGTGAAAGGCACTGTAGTTGGACTCAGTTAATTACGTTATGTACAAACTGAGCATTTCTCTAATATTTAGCTAATTGAATAGATATGCTATGCATCTTACAAAATTTTTTATGCAATTCATAAATAAATTTCTGAATTGCAAATTTATTATTTTGTTAGAAAATCATTGCTAAATATGAAGCTAATTTCTTGACTCATAAATTATATAGGTATACTTTTTCAAATACAGGCAGTCCTCGACATACGTACATAATGCGTTCCTGAAAACGTGTACAGATGTCGAACATAGATTTACATGTTATAGGGGGAGTTCTGTTCCCAGAGAGTCAAAAAAATATTATAAAATATCTAATTATTTAGACACAATTGTCGATTTTATAATATAGAGAGATAGGGCAAAATGCAATAAAATATTTAAATAATTGCACAAATAAACACTGCTGTACAGACAATGATGGCGACGTGGCAGAAACTGGTGGCTGGCAGCACCATCACGAAATGTTCGTTCGTCATTTTGCTGACGTACGAAATTCTGAATTCGGCATACGGAAGGCAGTTTAGAGGTGTCAGTGTATAATGTATAAAAGTGTGTTTTTTTTTATTAAAGCATTTTGCTATTTTCATAGTTTTTTTGTAATATTGCCTAATCATGGCCCCAAACAGAGTGATGATTGAAATGAAAGAAAAGTCGGTAAAAAGGGCGAAAATAGTGATGAGTTTGGAGAAGAAAATTGAAGTTTTAGATAGGCTTGCGCATAATGAATCTGCTTCATCAGTTGGTAAATTACTTGGTGTGACCGAGTCCACAATATAAGGAAATAAGGAAAGTGAAGAAGCGATTAGAGCTAGTGTTGCTAGTGGTACTTCAACGAGTACAAAAATGTGTTTTGTACCTAGGAATCCATATGTAGAGAAGACAGAGAAGGCTTTAAACTGTGAATCGAGACCCAAACTCTCAAGAAAATCTTGCTGAGTTCACTTGTCATTCGCGAGAAAGCCAAGCAACAGCACAATCATTATGTCTCCAATTGTTTTGCGATCTGCTAACGGGATATCACCAATGTCATCGAAGTGTGTGTAGATCAGTTCCTTGCTCTTTAAAAAAATGTGGCGTTTATTCAGAACGCCACAGTACATATTGTATTATTATTTGTTCTCCTTCACAATTTAGCACACACTCGACTGGCTTAAGTCCAATGAGCATCCGATTGAAGCTAAAGATTAACCGCTTTCGGCACACCTAATTATTTCCATCTTTGTCCCAATCATGTTGACTTTATGACCCCTACGTTTATTTACACTTGTATTAGCACTTTGTTTTCCGTTTCTCACTCATTTTTTATAAAATAATAGGTGTAAAATGTACAAACAAAGAAACACTGCTGTACGTACAAACAAAGATGGTAACATTGCCGAGACTGAATAATAATAATATGTAATTTATTGATTATTAACCGACTTTACAGTGGTATTAATCTTGTCAAATTTCAGTACAATATTAAAAAACATTACACACAAATCTTACATTACATATAATACGTATATTATTACATAGCATACTTTAATTTGGTGATTTATTAAAAGTGTTGGTTTGGCTGACAGACAGCGTCATTATGCAATAGCAGGAAATGTTTGTTCGTCAGCTGATGTACGAAAGTTTGAATTCGGAGTACAAAAGGCAGTTTAGAGGCGAGAATTTATAATGTATGAAAGAGCGAATTGTACGGATGTCGAGGACTGCCTTTAATTTTTGAGATTGAAAGTATTAACTTCTTTGTTAAATATCTTTCATTCATCAAGTTATTCTTTTCACATTTAATGTTTTTATGATATGTCAAACTTTAATACACAGTTAATTTCTTTCATAGAGAATTTTTATAGTAAATAATTATTGATTTTAGGTTTTTTAGTGTATGCCCTTTTATTGTTGATTTCTGTGAATACTTATCGCATTATTTCATCACAATGCTAAATGAAGTAGTTTTACAAGATAATGTGAATTTAAGTTTTTCCCCAGAAGTAACTTTTATCATTCATAATTTGTTTACTCATTTAAGTCAATTTAAGTTGCTGTGAATACATTTTTTCACCAGTCATTTATTTTGGCAAAAATGTCCTATGCTGGGTTCTGGAGTACATATTTTTCACCTTGTATATATTCACTTTTGAATATTAATTTGAAAGTCTAGTGATAATTTTTTCTGCCCATGGTGATTTTACATAAATGTAAAATTTCAGTGGTGTGCATTAACATGCCTTGGCCTTTTTAGCTGCTCTTGAAAAGTAACTGCAAGAGCACTAACAGTATAACTCTTTTGGAGTTAACAATCTACTAATCATTTGATCCTCCAAAAGAAATAAGTTTATTGTATATTTTGAAAGAAAAGCATGCATGTTAGCCTGTTAACAATTATCCCATTGTTCTAACTTCTAATTCCCATTCATTTATTAATGGCATCATCTTGTTTCCTTTCTACAATTTTTGTGACTGCAATAAATGAAAAAAATAATTACATTAAGGTTTTAAAAATTTATTTATTATAAAATAATATATATTTTATTGTATCTCTGAAAGAGGAACACTGGCCATGATTAACATATAAAACATTATATTTGATATATGAAGGGTTAAAACAAAAAATATATTCTGAAAGTCTAAATTAAAATAAGTTTGTTTAATGTGTAAATGACTATAAGTTGAACATTTGATAGTCGTTAATGAAAAATCGAGGTTCATTTAGATTTTACTGAAGAATTTGGTCTGAACCATAAAAATAAACTAATCAATTATTATCTTATTAATAATCTGGTACAAGTACATGTATATCTTATGAAAAACTGTTACTCCTTCATCATTTATGTCTCTATAATATCTTTTATAAATTAACCTATTCTGGGTAAATGAAAGATTATTGAAGTTGTGATAAACTTTTTATGTTATAAAACATTTTTAAAATCAAGGATATTAACCATGTAAAAGTCTAAATATAGCTGTTTTCAAGGGAACTTCCTTCATTAAATCATTGGCTGATGTTGACAACAAATACAGTTTTGAAACGTTATTATTTTACTGGCTTTAAGTACAATATTTAAAAAAGAATGTTTCAAGTTATATTCGATTTTGTCTTTATTTTGCAATTTTGTCTTTTGTAGAAATGTCACAAGCTTTTTGATCCTGCTTAGCTTTAAAATTTGTTGCTTAAGGTATCTTTGGTCTAATTTGAAGTCTTTGTAGTTTTAGCCAAATTCGTATTGCTTGATGTACTTTATTTTACTGTTCCTTTCTAAGTTTTGGTCATCTGAAAATGGTTGGGTGTAATAGTAAACTGTATATTTATTTAGAAAATAACAAATGGGAAATTATCCATATGCTTTAATTACTGTGCTGATTCTAATTGTCATGTTTTTAGCATTATTTAGCCATGTAAACATCCAAAAATAAGCATTTGTTGTGTGTGAAATACAGTACAAGATCGTTTATCTGGAACTCCAAACTCTGGAAGCATTCAATCAATGGAATAATTTATGACTGATTTAGCTGAGCTCTGAAAGCGACCACCGCCTCAAGTAGCTTTCTAACCACGTGTGCATGAGTATAGGTACATATTTACGTCAAAAGATGATTCGTTTAATTTTTTGCATTTAATAAAATGTTTTTCAAGTATATACATATGCTTTTTAAAATTATTTATTTATTTCCATACCTTACTAAAGTGTTTTCTTTTCTGATGATTGTGTTATTTTATGGTTAAGATAACTAAAATCTAGAAATACCGTTTATCTGGAACAGGCCCAGTACCGAACATTCCAGATAAACGATCTTCTACTATAATACATGTTTGGGGAAACATGTTTCCTGTTTTGTTTTTGTCACCACTCCCATTGTCAGCTATCATCAGGTGAAGCTGACACTCGGGCAGATTGATCATAAGGTCCAATGGGCTTTTGCCTGGTGGGCCAGTGCCTCGTTAGGGCTGGGCGGCTGGTTAACTAATGACAATAGACATGGCAGGGGGGTAGTTGGGCCGATTTGTGTCAAGGCCTGCTAGATATTTTTTCCCAGTTTTCCCAGTCCACCCTGCTGACACTTGCTACATGAGACGATTGTCAAGCTCCATTTTCCATTCTGTATTTTTTCTTTTTCTACATTTATTTCAACTAGTTTTTTCACTATGCATACAGTGTATGACATCACCACAGGCAAAATTCAAAATTTACTTGTTAATACATTCAAAACTTTGATGCCTTGTTTGAAGTGTGTTTATTTATAATTTTAATAACACAGAAATGTCCCACCTTTGAACAAAATTCAGCTTTTGCTGAAATGTCTCCTATAGTTTGTTATCTGAATATGCTGATGAAATACTAAACGGAAAATTCAGGAATATTTTGCCTTTAATCCTTTCTTGTTAGTTCATTGTTTGATTTTTTTAATCAGCCAATATTGTATTTTATATTAGATATGGTAGAGGGGTGGTTAGCATGTCTAGCTCCCAATGTTAAGGTTGCGGGCTTGAATCCTACCGGGAGCATGACTGTATTTGTTTCATCATTGTTATTGTTATTCCACTCATTGTAAAAGGCCATAAAGTGCTGTTTATGAGCTAGTGAAAAATAAATAAGTTTAGGTATGAAGTATGGTTCCCTCTAAGCCGCGCGACTGCGTGGCCACGCAGCAGTTTTTGGTGCCATGCACTAAAGTTTTCAAGCGCACACAACTGTGTTCATCTTAGGATATATCTGAACAGGGCCGTGCCAACCTTGGCACATAATCCATACATTAACATCATGTAGGCATGCATATGGATATTCATGCCACCCATGGATGAAAAAAATTAGAGGGAACTATGGTATGGAGTGCTTTGTAGTTTGGAAAAGTATATGTTGTTAAATAGGTAAGAAAATTACTCAGTTAATAACAGCTTATTTATTTTACTATCAACTTGCATTCAAGTATTAAACTTCAAAGTTTATAAATCCAACTGGAAATTTTGCTAGGGCAAACTTTTATTTAACACTTATTTATACTATTTTAGGTTTTATTCCTGAAACATTTTTCTATGGTGAAGTTTTTTCCTTGTGTTCATTTCATACCGAGCATCACCATAGTGTAACATCCAAAACAAGATGGCTCATCTGATGTTGGCATAATGATATTGATGCCTGCATTATGCAAATATTCATGAAAATTATTTATGAAGTTATTTTTTCACATTTATTTAAAGATATTCAAAGATAAATATTTCTAATTCTCCAATTAAAAACTATTTTTGTTTCACTTTCTGGTAACTGAAACAGTTTAATAGATTTGAGCATCGTTATTAATCAGAAATTTATTTTCTGTGGTCTTAGCTGGTGAATACTAAAACTGTGTGATATTCTCCACTTCCCTATAATTTCAAATGTACCACGACACATCTAGTAGTCCTGTCCTATTGTGCCAGTATGATATTGCACACTAACTGCAGAGTACTGTGAAGTTTTCAGATGTGGCCAAACACTATTTTATAGAAGGATTGGTGCATTTTTGATTATTTTTATCATGTACCCTACTCCCTGCCAGGGCCGTGCCTAGGGTGTTTCGCACCTGGGTGCATGATATCTCTGTGGCGCCCCCCTACTAGCAAAATTTCATGGTATGATCAAATACGACTTTTTTTCATCGATAGAGAGTGGAGACAAGCTGATGTATTTCTGTCGATGTATCCCATAAAGAAATGATTAAAAAAATTATTTGCATAGTTATCAATATAAGCATATCATTTAATATCTGCTTGAAGGAAAATTATAAAACTCACCACACATGATTATAATTCAACACTCTGTCCTGTTACCTTAATGATCAATCAGAAATTCCTATATTTTTGTCCATTAACAAGCCAAATTAGATTGATATTTATTCTGACAATAAGAAAACAAAATTTCTATTACACCGCTCCCCGGTTGTAACGTGGGATATCGGGGAGGAGCTGCGACCCATGTTATAAGACAACCGTGGTATAACCGAGGACATGACTTTTCATTTTTTTAATTTCTATACTTGCTAAAAACAACAAAATTCAAATAAAAAACAATATACAGTGAGTAGAAGAAATTTATTTAATCGATTCCTTGAAACGTTAGTATATTTTGTTTTTACTTTAGTACATACTAAAAAAACGACAGCACTTTCTTTCTAAGAAATAGGGAGGAAGACCCGCGGTATATCCGATTCTGCGGTGTAACCGATGACGTTATAACTGAGGAGCGGTGTACTTATGCATTCCTACGTCAAAATCCCGACTTTGTATTTTCATTATAAGATAATTTAAAATCCGGTGAAGTAGATATCAGTAATTCTCATTATTGGGAGAAATTGTTTTGGTATTTGAATTTGGCGCAATGTATTTACAAATGAATATGAACGTTAACGTAGGTGGGTGATCGTGCAGGACTAAGGAAAGCTAGTTTTCGGAAAAGCTATACCAAACCGATTTAAAACAGATTTGGGATTTCCAAGACTCGGTAAGTGTGAGAAAAAGAGTAAGCACCTGGTATTCTTCTGACAAAAGGATTTGTGGTAAAGGTCAATGGTACTTAACGAAAGGATTGCTGCTTTAGCTGGAGCTCCTCGCTAGGGTCGGCATAGCAATTAGCAGAGTAGCGCCCCCACCTCTTGGCGATCCTGAGTCATGTGACCGCATATCGCAAGGGATCGGAAAAATTTTGCCTGGAAGATTGTATCATTTTAGTATCTCCAACTTTCCCTTTTCACTTGTACAAAGGAGGAAACATTCCCAAGTCGAATTCCAATAATATGTAGATACAAATACCTTGATGGGAAGGCACCCCAGCAAGTTGGCGCCTGGGTGCATTGCACCCACTGCACCCCGAGTAGGCATGCCCTTTCTATCTGCGGATTCAAGTATACGCGATTTGTACTCTCTATCATATTACTCAGTACCCATGAGCAAGGTCTCCATGTAGCTCTCGAAAGCATAGGTTACAGCAGAAGTATGCAGAAACTACTATTGATATATTTTTTATTTTTTCTCCCTAATCAAATATGCTTATATCATACTTATATCAATTTGTCGTATATAATACGATTTTTTCATGAAAAATGGATTACAATCAATGCTGGCTTTAATACTTGGTAACAAACCTAATAATTCTTTCCCAGAATTATTTACAGATATTTGGTTGCATTATTATTTTTTAAAATAATTATAAAATTATTTCTTTTCTTTGGTCCATAGAGGACTTTAACCTATCCCTACAGTTATAATGTAAACATAGGGCCCTGTATCCGTGAATTCAGTATCCACAAGATTGTTGCAGAAAGCATCCCTCGTGGATAACGGGAGTAATGTATAAGCAAACATTAACTTATTGGAATTGTTCTACCATAGTTGGAAAGTAGGTTTCTTTAATACATAATTTTGATATCTATAAAAGTTTTCAGGAACTTTTATATTCCATTAAAATATGGAAGTTTTCAAACTGATATAAAAATATTTTTTAAGATAAAATCCATTGTTTTTGGTATTATCTTGTGGAATTTATCCATTTTATAAGATATTTATCGATAACCTATGTTTATGATAATTATTTAATATCTATAAATGTACATATTAACATTTATTATAACAGGAATAAAAAATAGCAGTAGGTATTTTAACAAATGAGAAGTGTTTTAAATTTTAATCAATGGTATATAGCTTGTATACAAAAGTTATGTGGTATTTAGATGCACAAATGTATAATATGGTATAAATATTTTACCCTTTAAATAGTAAAAAAATAATCTTCCATATTTTTATACCCACTTTAATATCTTTTATTAAGGTCGTGGATTAGTATTTATCAGACGAAGATACAAAACTTTTGAAATAAAGTGTTAAAATATTGATACTTAATTGCATGTATGCACATTTACGCAATCAGCAAAAACTAATTTATCAGGTCAATCCACTCTTTTTTAAAAATTGTCTGATAAGTATTAATTTTATATTTTGATAGCAATTAACATTTCATTCCAGTAGATGTTTTAGTTAATTAGAAATGTAAGATATTTTTGGAATATAGCCTTCTTGGATACTTGTGGAGTAATTTTCAGTTTATAGTTCTTTGGTTTGATTTTTCATTAATTTTCGGAACTAATTTTTATAATTTTGTCATTGATTTGCTATCTAAATAGTATTTTGGCAATGCCAATTTCTAGTATTGTTTTTACATTAAAAGTAGACACTTTATAGATCTCATTCATGTTTATCATTAGATTAATTTAGAGATCTAGCTACGTATTGCATCCGTTTTTTTTGCTTAAGATTTTAAAAATGGAAGCATGAATTTGCATTATTTGTTTTTTATCATTTTCCTTTTAATATTATTTTTTTTCATGATCTGCTGATGTCCAATAAATGTGGACTTTCCAGAAAAAAAATCAAGAAAAATCATGGGGAATTTATTGTAGGTGAGACCAGAAAGACCACTAGCTGACTTGATAGGTAAATGCTTGGTATTGCAGATTGTTCAGCAATGGAAAAGCTCTGTCATTATTGCATGACAATAAGATATTTACCTATATAAAACTGCTTTACTAGGGGATTAAGCTTTTCCCTTATTTGTATTTTTCCTGCAGGGAAGGATCCCTGTGCTAATAATTGTTTACTTTATCTCATATTTGAAATGTTGGTTTTGATCATTAGTGGAATTCTCTCTTCTTTATTACACATTTAATATTGCATTCATAATGTTTTACAATAAGGCCATGTTTACCTGGTTACTTTTTACTCATATAGTCATGAGAGTTTCCTTTCATATGGTAACAATGAAGTGTGTTTGTACGAAGAAATATATCTTTTCCTTGCAAGAATATCTACGTTTATTGGGAAAGAGGATGTTTTTGTTTTACTTTAAGAGCATATTAATTTAGTTGCACAAAGAGTGAAGCATTAACATAGTAAACCTTACTAAATAAAACCTTTTCTTCAGTTTTCTCTTCAGATGGTGTAACCCGTTTGGGATATCTTTGACTTGATTGCATTGCATGTTTTATAGTGATGGGCTAATGTAGAAATCTGCTTTGTTGCTTGTTTTGCCATTAATTGTAATCTGTAATGTAACATTTAATGCTTTTGCCTGTCTGTTTAGGTTTGTTATAAACAATAAACATAATTATGTTGTGCTACTTGACTTTTCATGTATGTACTTCTGTAAATAGTCATGGGAGAGCTTAATGATAACATTCTCTTTGGTGATGGTTATCGTTAGAATGCATTTGGAGGCTTTCCCTGTATTTTATTCATCTCCATAATTGTCATCATATACTACATCCATTTATGCCAATTAAGAACTGCAGTTAATCAGTAATCTTCTACAACAAAAGAAAATTACATCAAGGACTTCACTGAAAATTAGAAGTTGTACCAATATATAGCTGTATCAAACCAATATCTTTTAACCGATTGATAAGCTTTGAAATATTTTTCCTTAAGTACTTTTATACTTCTTTTTGTTACCAGAGGTGAATTTTCTTTGGAAAATTCATACTGGCAACATGGAATAGGCCAAGCCAAGCAGAATTGATAGTAAGCATTTTTGTCAATAAACACAAAAAATTTACTATCCTTTTAACAGAACAAGCTTGTCTTACTTTTCAACTTAGTATTAACAAATATTATTATACATTATTGAAATGTTTTGCACCAGCAATCCAAATTGTATAAATTGGTTTAAATTAAAAATTTTGAAATAGATTACCTGTTTCTGTGAAATATCAATCCTGGAATATTGAAATATTTCATCTTATTTTCTCTGGTATGGGAAAAATATCTTACTTTTTGTTCTTACAAATCATTTTATTGTGATATTTCATGTTGTGATATACAAATGGTATCATCACAGTTTTTGTGAAGTTTTATTTCTTAATGTTGAATTTCAATTAACAAAGAACTTCATAATCTTTATGTTGTCTTTACCTGTCATTTTAGAATGCTTTTCATTCTTTCTTTAAAGAACTGATTTGCTTCATAGCCAGGTTATTTATGACCGTTAAATCAAATTAGTAAACTTGCTCTCCTTAAAACAATTTGTCATTGGAGGTTTTAAATGAAATGCCCAGAAACTTTGAATTGGTAGAAATGTTAGTTTTGAGGATTTAAACATTAGAGAAAGAATGTTTAGGATATGCTCTAAAAAGTGGTTTTTCCAGTTTCGCTGTAGAAAAAGAGGGTTCAAGCCTCCTGTTTCTAGGACTTATTATTCAACAAATCCTCATAAAGTTTTATCAGAATATTATTTTAAAGTTTTTGTGCTCTTCAACTCATTATGTCTCTGGCCAGTAGCATTTAATTGTTAACCATTGGTTTTTGATAGTTTGGTATGGATACGTGATAAATTTTCAATTTACTCATGGCTCCAGTATAGGTTATCTTTATTATCACCAAAATTATATAAGTTGGAAAAAATTCTTATGAAAGTTGGCTTGTTATTTGGAAAGAGCTTTTTACACGTTTTGAAAGATTAAGAGATTTTTGAACATTTATTCTTTCATTAAATTTTTATTTTATAGTTGTGTATAAAACATTAATTGAATATTGACATACATTGAATAAATTGATTCTCTTTGTTCTGCAGACTTATTATAACTATTCATTGTAATTGCATGCTTTGAAGGGAAAAGTGCATATTATTATGTATGTTAATTTTGCATACATGTAAATGGTGACAGGGTAATATATAGTAATCTATTAAGTCTTTCTCTTTTACCTGATTTGATTTTATGACCAGTTTAAACAGAACATAATTTAAATATTTGTTATTCCAGTTACCATGTGAAACTTCATTGTATTGGATTCAGCATACTATGATGTTGGTTGTACCAATTTACTTACTGTGTCAAAAAGGCAAGTTCTCTGATATTTAAGTATGGTTCAGCTGGCAGATAATTTAATTAATTTTTAAGGAATATTTTTTCATTGTAATGTAGCCTTCTGAATTAGTGTAGAATTCTAGGGCTCTTTAATAGACAGTTATATTATTTATGAAAGGGAATATAAAATGTTGCAATATACTGGAAGAAAATTGATTAAGTTTTGTGAGTCATTTGAATTTTCACGGTTTTAATTATCTCATTACTTACCTTGACATAGGAGTTTACAACGTTGAACCAATCCGTGACATTAGCTGGGGAGCCTTGAGTTTTGCCATCAATATTGTATACCATTTTGCATTTTTACAGCCTATTGCTCTGGTGAGAAACTTTCATTATTAATAATTGTGAGTTATTCCCCTTTAAGTTATATATTGTTATCCATGATCACTGAATTGATTGTTTAATTTTAGTTGTCAGAAATAAATTTAAATCAACTACTCTGCCCTGCTCAACTGGATCCATTTCGTGGGACTTATTACCGAACAGCTGCTGTAATTCATCAGTCACTATTATGTCCCCTTGTGGCAAAGGCATATTCTGCATGTGCATCCCTGCTGACTTCATCATCACACGTTAATGCTGAATCTACAGATGGCCATCCTTGTCAAGTATCCAAAACTTTGAGCTGTGATAAAAATTCTAGTGAAGCATCAGAAAAGGCACCTTTACCTAAGAATTCTGTTGTTGATTGTAAGTCCTGTTATGAAAAGAATGTAAGTGTTATTCCAAATGTTAATCACGATAGTGATAATTTGAATATTCAAGTTGCAAATTCAGAAAGTGTTGATCAGAATGTTGTTAATCCATTAGATAATGTAAATGCCTCAGGACAAGCTCATGAATCTCCTTCTCACTTAAGATTAAGAAAGACATTGAATTTTCTTGACAAATAATAAGCATTTCATATGGTATCTACCCTTTCTGTCTCTCCATAGGGGTTAACATTCTTTAGATATTTCTCAATTTTACCATTATGACACAACCAGTGGTTCTTTTCACTCGTGCAAATACTTTTCTGAATCTTTCAGCTGATACTATTGCTTCAGAATTGCATATGACATGTATATATATACAAGTAACATCCTGTTAAGGTAATTGTTTGGCAAGCATGCCAAAGATTGGTAGTGATATAAAATGGGATTCACAGTGTAATTAGGAATCCCCATGAGGTGCACTGTAAATCATTTGACATTATCTTAGGATTGAAAAAAATATAAAATTTTAGTGAGCTCCAATCTCATCCTTTAATCAGGGAGCCAGATTAGGTGTGTTAAAAACTGATTAAAGAATGTTATATACTCTTGAGAAAAAGTTAAATATCCAAAATAATAATGTTAAATAGTTCCTTAAATTTTTGCTAGCCATTTCATTGAAATTGAAAGACTGCAAATGAATTGATTTACTTATGTAAATAATTATATATTTAATGATATGTATGTATATATATATATATGTATATATATATATATATGTGTGTGTGTGTATATATATGTGTGTATCTATATATATATATAAAATCAAATTCCGTCAGTTAAAAAACAACTTGCAAAATATATTTTTTTTAGTAATAATAGCTGGGATGTAAAAGAAATGTCTCTCTTCAATGTATAAATGTTCTGAAAGATATTTAATTTAGCTAAGGCTAAGACAAATCACAATTTGATGACAATATTCTTTCTTTCCTTTGTACATAAATTTTCAAATGTTAAGTCATTCACAGCATAATTCAACTGTATTGACAGTATTGTGGCTGTGGTTAACAGTAGTGACTGAAACGGGCCGGAATTCAACCTTTATTGATGAAGTTCAGATGGTATAAGAGATACACAACTTATGTCATATACCCCATTCATGTAATTTAAAAAGTACTTACTGAATGCTTATTTTTTGCTTTTAAATGGACAAGCAAAAAAAACCATTAGGGTGGAACTTGATATCAGTCCACAGTATCAACATATTTTGTATTATACACTCCAATGTACTTAAACCAACAAACCCAACTCAATAAATTTTGTGATTTTCACTGGAATGATTCTTTCAAGAAAATCTTGTACTAAAAATGTTGAGACAGGCAGTGTAAAATGGAATACAAACAAGCACATTTCAAAACATTCTTTGATCCAAATTGTTGCTATCATCAAAATTATTTGGTAACAATTGATGCAGATTTATATAGCAGCAAAAGATGGAAAAAATTTGTTAAGATAAAGTTTCATTTATCAAAGCTAATGCAAAGGCCTACAGCCATCTTTAGAATTTCTCAGAATTTACCAAAGCTGCAATAAAATTCATGCATATTAATTAGGTAACATATTTATAAAAACAAAAACAAATTGAGCAGTTTCATAGGTTTTGTATGCTTAAGCAAATATTCTTGGATAGGCATTTAAGTTTTAGGTATTATCGGTAATATTCTGCACTTAAGAATATGGACATACTTAATCTGCACTACATCAAATACCAAGCAAAAATATCACTGGCTGTATTATAAATTTTGAAGGTTGAATCAATGAAGGAAAATTTATGAATGTATAGTAAACTGGTTCTTAAAAGTTTCTGCTGTAGCCTTAGCAATCTCTTCCAATTCTAACTTGATTTTGATTGTAAATAAGTGATTTATTTTTACTATATCAGAGACACTCAGTGAACTTAGTTACATATAAAAAAGAATACACGTATATTTATACATTTTTGAAACATACCATAAATTATTTTCAATTTCATTGCCTGAGTTTTCACAAATCTATTTAAAACAATTATCATGAATGAATCTCCCTGTAATAATAAAAATATGTGCCCTATCTTATCATGCTTATCCAAACGAGTAAATGCAAAAGAAGGAATACTTTAACCTTATGTGGAAAGTAAACCTTTTTCATCAATAACCTCCCATTTCAGAGCTAAGGCAACACTTTAAACTACAGTGAGTTCTTTAAAAAGTTCCAAAATTTATAAAATACAAAACCACTTACTGCAATATACTTTTTGATGTACATGTTGTACTTGAGATATTCTTTAAACTACAGAGTTTCAATAAATAAATAATACTGTACAAAACAAGTAGTTTCTTTGATTAAAACTGCAATTCAACAAAATAAATAACAATAATTAAAACTTGTAATAATATATACAATAAATAATCTAAAATTAGGAAACAAATGGGGAGTGAAAATGAAGTCCTGAAAGTATCTCAAGGATACAACATCCAGCATGTTCATGCCCGACAGGTCATCAATGGGCAACAATGGAAGGCAACAGCGTGATGTGCACTTCTCCATGGAGAAGAGGAAACATGCTGACAGCTTGGGAGGAGACTTTACCAACTTTTAAAACTTTCTCACAAACCCATGGCGAATTCACTTTCTTGAGAGTTCTTCCCTAGTCTTTATACCGATTAACACTGGGAGCTCAAACCACGAATCTTGTTTAGAGTCAATTTCCACTAATCCCCTAACAAAAGCTATTTATTTGTCCTAATTTGGCGCCCACTTTTTCTCAGTACTCGTTTGAGAAAGACAGTAGACCGGTTCTTGGAAGACGAGGATCTCTCCATGTTTCATTAGTTCGCGAGAGACGTCCTCCTTAGTGAATAGGATGGAGTGTCTGATACTAAAAAAGCACCAACATCCACTTCTCACACTTCACACGTTTGACTAGCCATCTAATGGTGGTCCTAAATACACCATCGAAACTTCTGTATTGCCATATACAGCAGACACTGACGGATAAAGTCTCTTGTCTGGGAGCCCTATAAGAAAAGTGGTTGAATAATTCATTTTCATTCTCTTGATTAAAGCACATTATAATTCGTTCAAATTCAACAAATGTTAAAGAATAAGCGAAATCTTACCTCTAAATGCAACACCAAGGAATTCATAGTTTTTCTCAAAAGATAAAGTGTTGTCGTCGCAGTCCAGGATCACCCTTATCCTTTCTCCAACCTAAAATGACATTTAACAACAGTGCCATTATGGTTTATTTTTAGAATCACTAAGTCCATAAAAACAAATGTCAATGGAACATAAAATGTCTTTTTAAGACATTCAAAACACAACAAACCTGATATTTTGGTGCATTATTTAAAAGGGGGTAATTTCCTTGTGATCCACCATTATGGAGAAGCCGATTATCAACAAGATTCCACCCCCAACTCTGATCATCGGACCCTAACAATGCAAAGTATCCATGGCAATGAAGAGGAGCGTCTTTTGTTGCTATTCCAATGACAGCAACAGTGCCCAGTGGTCCTTCCCATATTACTTCCCAGGCGTGCCTACCATGCCTGAATCCCAACTTCCCTCTCGCTGCGTCTGTACTTTGAGCTACAGGATTCCTATGAAGGGTAAATCCATTTGGCTTGATGTAAACATTTCTAGAACAGTCATTTGGATTCCAAGCGTGATAGAAAGCTCGGAGTTTGGCTTTATAAGTAGGTACAGATGAGAGTAGATCCGATTTCAAAGCTTCTTCTGCTAACTTTCGCACACAATGCAACCTCCACACATCGTTGTCCTCGTCATTCAGAAACCTATACCAATTTTTACACACAAGGGAGCAGTTTCTAAGGTCGTGAAGGTCCAGGTAAGAAAATATAACTTCTAACACATTGTTGGGCACAGTCGCTGCTATTTCTTCAACCATTTTGCCGGTCACTATTGTATTAAGGAACAAACTAAGGAACGGTCCATTGAAATGACCAATGATTGGTAGTTGATGAGGTAGGCTTCCGGTCCACATTCAAGCGTTCCTTATGTCGAGAACCGGTGTTGGCCACGTGATACTGCTTAACCAATCAGCTGTTTAGCTTTGTGCCTGCCGCCAAGCTCATCTCAGAAGGACTTGCTCGAAATCCTAGTTTTTAGCATAATCATTAGCCAAAATCTGATTATACTGTGAAGTAGTTTTATGTTCCAAAGTGTAGATGAATTGTTTCACTATGTAAATGAAATGCTAAAAGACAGCTACCTATCACCTTAAAGCCTACTTCAGCGAAAGAAATGTCGAGCTTTCGTCGTCGCCATTTTGATCTTAACGGGGAGGTCTGCCTGATACGGTGCTTGTAGGTTCTACTTCAGACGAAGAAAACTTGAATAATTAAGGGACCACTGTTGTGAAAATTTGAAAGAAAACATCAAAGAAAATGGCTCAGCAAGGCAACACGTTGAATTTTTTGATTCATGACGCTAATGGTAAGAAAACTCTTTACTGAAATTGCTATAACCTGCATTTAGTGATCCCACATTTACCAAAAAACGTATTTCATGGTTTAAAATACATATTTAAAATAAACTGCGCAGTGGAAATTTCGGCAACTCTAAACCTATTTTTACGATATTGTCAGGATTGGGAAGATATGCAATGAAATTCTTGATAATACCTGTTGTTCAATAGTATCATCATTAAATGTCATCCTCGAAGTACTCAGTGTATTAGAATACTGTAAAATTGTTATTAGTTCTATTTATTCTCAGGAATGTACCCAGTATTAATGTTTCGATCGTTAAATTTCATTTTGTTTTAGAAATGTGCTCAATTTCGTATTGCCAACTATGTCTCACTTTCCTTTCACCTTATAGTCGAATTATTATAATCCATTTCATTTCGATGGTATCTTTTTAATATTTTTGTAATACTAATAATAATGTATTACTGCCTAGAAGTATTTGAAAATAATTCGAGTACAAGATTTTCAGAAAGTTCTCATTGTGTTCATTTGTTTAAACTTCGTTATTGATAAATTTTGATAACTATTTCACACATTTCCATATTAGCGTATGAGAACTATGTTGCTAGCTAGCATTTAAGCACAGAATTCGCGGTGACAGCAATGTTATTGTTGCAATCAATTTCAGTTATTCGTTATAAGAGTTAAGTTGAATATCCTACTATGTAATATTCATAGATGGAATAATATTAGTAACCCTAAAATGTAATTTTTGCATAGCTTGTAAAAAAATAGACTTGCTGGTGTTATCTTACAGGTCAACCCCAAGTCATTAAAGTGGTTCAGGCAACCCCCAGTAAACCACTTACCATTTCAAATCCAAAGGTTTTTTTTAAAACCCCTGGGCAGGATGTCGGTCAGGTAAGTGTATTTTAAATATGCTATTGGACTTAGTGAATAATGAACCCATTTAGCGGATCATCAGAATTTTCATATTGATTTTTAGGTCGAAACCGTAGATTTTCATTTTTACTCAAAACAGGTTTCCTGGCTACGTGTAGAGATATTTATTAAAGTAGTGATTTATATGTCGAGTGATGCAGTAGCGACGTTGGCTGTATTTACGAAATCGATTTGTTGTGTTTACATATTTCATTAGAGAAGTATCTGCTAACAACTTCTTTATATGTGATTTATGTAGATTGGTCTGAAAATTTCGTATTTCAGTAATATGCCTAAAGCACAATTTCCTAAGATTTACAAATTGGGGTCACGAAAAGCCTAATTTACTTTAGCGTCTAATTGGTTTGTGGTTTTTATGTAAATTAGCATTAAGTTACTTATAGACCCCCCCCCTTTGCGTGTACGTTACATTATGTAGATTTTATTTAAGGGCCGCTGTGCATGTTTATTTTTTTACAAGCGTAGTTAGGTCACGTACGCTTGGTTCGCGTAACCGAAATCTTGCTTCAACTGTTTTTTTCGGATCAAGTTTCGAATTACACGTTTTGTGCTTTTGAGAGGAGTGAACTGCCGAATTTATTCTTTATTAGGACTAAACTAGATTAGAGAATACCGTTGCCATAACCCCGAAGTTCTTCAGACGGCAGATGGTCAAAAATTGAAGGATAGAGAATGGTGGAAAGAGTGCTTCACCTTGGAGGGAGGGGTTATGCCTACGAAGGAAGTGGGATGAGGTACCAGGTGGTCCTCAGTAGGAAGTGTACGGAGCCATGCAGTTGATGTATATCCCGTAGGACCGCCGTTCATTTGATAAACTTGATTTGTTTATATGTTGACAGTTTCTCCCGCCGGATCTTTTTATTCCATGGGATATTATAGATCTTTAGAGAACGAAGTGTTAAATTATTCTTATTTATTTTTCCCTCTATATGAAAATATAGTTTGCGATGGTGTTATTAAACTCTTAAACAATTACAGTTTTTGCCGTAATTTCTTTGGATTTCATTATATTTTCAATGAAAAATTGAGTAGTTTACGATTTTGGCTAGTTTTTTTGCGGTGTCTCGCGAATTCCTTTCACGCGTGTGCCTTCCATGCTTTTTGTCCAAAGCAAATGTTAAGCCGTCATAGGAATATTTTCGTTGTGATTAACGTATTTATTGGTATGGATAATTATCATCATTTTGCGAATTTTATTTACCTGACATAGATCTTGAACGATCACTATTGAAGGCAGAAGAACTACAAATACAGATACAGTTAGGAAAATGATGGAGACCTGTGACGATTTTTTCCGTTTCTATAATTTGAATGGTTTTAATATAGGAATTTCGAACTATGCGATGGAAATATTATTTGTTTTTTTCTTTTAAAAGCAGTGAGAATTGGTATATGAAATATTGGCATTTGTTACAGCCTCGAGCATTGGTTAGGCACCATCTGAGCATCTGGAATTACAGCGTTTTGTACCAGAATTCATTTCTTCACCCATTGCTCGTTACATTTATAAATGAGATATTGATAAATCTGATTACCAGAAAAGTTATCCAATGAGACAGTAATCATACCATGTTAATCAAAACTTATTGATTGGCATATTGTTGGCATATAGCATCTAGTAGTACCTATGAAAAATTTCTGAGATTATGCATTGCACTTAATAAAAAATCGGTACAACATACATTGTACAAACTTTCTCATATACTAATGCGTCGTTTAGTTATCTTTAGAAAATGACAATCGTATGAGCCCGTTTCTAGAAAATCCAATTTTTGTTAAAGTTGCCCAAGAATAAACTAGCCTTATATTCATTCATTGAGACAAATAAAATATGTAGTATTATTGTAGATGTATATTCAAGTAACTGTATGAAATTTGATCAAAATCGTTAGAGCCGTTATTGAGAAAATCGAATTGTTGTTAAAGTTGCCTAGAATAAACTAGCCTTATATTCATTTTTTGAGAAATATGAACTATACATTATTATTGAAGACGTAAACTCAAGTAATTGTACGAAATTTGATCAAAATCGTTAGAGCCGTTTTCGAGAAAATCGGATTGTTAAAAATTCGTAGAATAAACTACTCTTAATTATTGATCAATGTCAACCATTTCCACGTATACTCTGCTCAGTATGATAAAATGCGTAAGTACGAGATTTCATTCATTTTCGTCCTACCGTCTAGGCTCCAGCGCCAGTAACAGACAGACAGACGGCATTGCGAAAACCACTTTTTCTGATTCAGTGACACCTAAAACGTATATTTCCGTAAGAATCTCGAGGTCGAATTTTTTCACGTAAACAATACTTTCTCGATACTTCGTATGAGAAAGTAAAAATCAGTACAACATACATTGTACAAACTTTCTCATATACTAATGCGTCGTTTAGTTATCTTTTGAAAAATATAAACTACGTACAATCTTTGTAAACATCAACTTAAATAACTATACGAAATTTGATGAAAATCGTAGTAGCCGTATTTTAGAAAATCCAATTGTTATTAAAGTTGCCAAGAATAAACTAGCCTTATATTCATTTTTTGATAAATATGAAATATGTAGTATTATTGAAGACGTAAACTCAAGTCACTGTACGATATTTGATGAAAATAGTTGCAGCCGTTTTTGAGAAAATCAAATTGTTGATAAAGTTGCCAAGAATAAACTAGCCTTATATTCATTTTTTGAGAAATATGAACTATATAGTATTATTGAAGACGTAAAAACCAAGTAACTGTACGAAATTTGATCAAAATCGTTTGAGCCGTTTTTGAACAAATCAAATTGTTGTTAAAATTTCATAGAATAAACTGCCCTTAATTATTGTGCAATGTGAACCATTTTTTCATAGCTTCTATTCTGTATGATAAAATGCGTAAGTACGAGATTTCATTCATTTTTGCTCTACTGTGTAGGCTCTAGAGCCGCGAACGGATGGACAGATAGACGGAATTGCGAAAACCACCTCTTCGGTCTCGGGTACACCTAAACCGTATATTTCTATTAAAATCTCGAGATCGAATTTTTTCGCGATTACAAACAATCCTTTCTCAATATACTTCGTATATGAGAAAGTAAAAAATATGTGGTTTTTATCTTTGGAAGAAAGTACCTTAGGCAGTGCCGCATTTACGCACAGACAACATAGGCAACTGCCTATGGCGCCAAATTATGAAAGGCGACAAAATATGAAAGACACCAATTTAGGTACCAAATATGAAAGACGCAAAATATCAAAGTTTTATTTAAATAATAAACAAATTTTGAATCATATCTCCTCATTTAAGAATACACTAGCGTAAAGTCCTTCAATAATTACTTTAATTTAATGAAAAAAGGTGCGTCGAAAAATAGTGCCTATGGGTGCCAAAAACTTAAATCTGGCCCTGACCTCAGGGTTAAGACATTAAAATTTTGTCAGCCTTATAGGTTGCAGAGTTAATTTATTGAAGCATTATAAATGAGTTCCATTGGCAGTTTTATTAAGCTTGTCTTTTCACTATATTTCAGTTTTCTTAAACATATATGGACCGAATTTTATTGGATTAGTTAAGTATGTTTGCCTTAGATTTTCTTTAGTTTCTCATATAATCATGTCTCACAAAATTAATAGCATTGAGTGTTGGAAGTTTGGGTGGAAAGATAAATTTCTGTGAATTTTTTATTAAAATTGTTATAATTTCTGTAATTTTTGGTGTAATTTGTTTGTTTTCAAAGATAAAGCATTGAGTTTAATATTTGTCTTGAGTGCAATTGATGATGAAAATTATACAAACTATGATAATTAGAGCTTACACTCTAAAGGAAAATGTTTATTGCTCTTTTTACTTTTCAAGGCAAATTTTTGCAGTTTTGCAATTTATATTGTTTTCAATAAATAATCATTCTTGTATGCAATTTACACCTATGGAAACTATCAGCTATTTATTCATTTGATAAGCTTTATTACATTCATTATAAATGTAAAGTAATTTTCATGTTCAAAATTTACATTTTATAATGTGAGAAATTATATTTCTGGTCATTTGTTGATTTCATAAAGTTTCATATTATCAGTGTAGTCTGTGCTTTGTTGTATTAATTTATGGTCTACAATAAAATTGACCATGCTTGCAATAATTTCATATTTGTGCTGCTTGTTATATGACACATTACAAACTATATCGCTACATATAATGTTACATGATGTGCTATAAGATGAAATTTTCTGACTATTCATGAGCAATTTCTGCAAATTAAAGAAAATATCTGGTTACCTATTGAATCAAATGCAATAATTATTCCAGAACTTGGTGATATAAATTCTGTTTAATGCAATACCTCACATTCTTGGTTCTGGCTAATTACCTATGGACATTTATTGTCTTAACCCTCTTAGTATCAGATATATTATGATTTCATTTTCAAGAAGTGTCTACAGCAATATATTGTTGTTGGTTAGCAATGATTCAACACAATATTGGTTGTAGATTGTAAGGTGTCTTGGGGGAATAATAAAATTAGTCTTCAAATTTACTCTTTTCGTGTTGCTTATGAATTGAAGTTTTTTATAACATGAAATATTTATTACAAAATTAGCCATTATTATTAGCATAAATGCTACAATTCGTGGATTTGAGGTCATTTCTGGATACTTTTTAAAAGTATGATTAATTTAATGCAGAAGCCTTAATTTTATGGAATTCCATTATTAAGGAAATAAAATACAGGCGATTCCCGAGATTTGACCAACTCGAGAATTCGACCAGTTGAATTGACCCAGCCAATCAATCAGTCGAATTAGAAACTAGTTTACGCGAATTAATTTTTGGCCCGCCTGACCAGGAGAGGTTTAGTTTCAGTCTAGACATCGTTATTTCTGCTCTAATTGTTAGAATTTGTGTTGATTCGACTGTTCGAGATTCGACCACGTTTCAGGAACGCATCCCTGTCGAATCTCAGGAGTCGCCTGTACATCTCTTTGAAAATTTTCAATGTAGTGAATTTTGTAGTGATTTGTTTTACTTTTTAAAACTAAATGATATGTAAATGATGCTCTGCTTTGTGACTGCATTCATGACTGTTTAAATATTAAATGCTGTATTTTACTTTTGTTTTGTGCGTGTTTTTGAAAATTGGGAACTGTTATTGACAAATATTTGTTGCAAAAACAAATATTATACATATATGCCAAAGTTATTAGATAATTCTGTAGGCATTGAAAAATGACTTATATAAAATAATGCAACATTTGAAATATACTTGGAGCTTTTGGCCATACCTAGACTAACAGCCATAAAACTAAGAGGGTTAATGACCTAAAAGGGAAATCATTATGTATTAAGGATAACACTTCAATGGGATTGAAATAATTTATCTCTGCTCTTCTATGAAGACATTGACCTTAAGTGTTGAGTCCTGATTTGTGCTTGGCTCTGATGCTCTGAAAATAGTTTTAGCATTATGGTATAACTCCCAAGTAATTAATTTCACATCATACTCCTAATTGAACCAACAAAAGATCTTTCTTTATTTTAATGATTCAACTTTATTGGTATACTAAAACATTACTTAAGTGACAGGCCAACGCAGGTCATTATAGACTTGAATTTTTCTAAAAGTCTAGAATCGAGGTGCCATATCACTTCTTGAACACGTACCTCGATAAAATATTATTTATTAAAATGTCTGAGTAAATTGGAATAACTCATTAGCCATATCATAATCCAGATTTTACATTGATTTTTAATACTTTGCAGACAAGACATCAACATTGTTAGCTGGATATACAGTAGCAGATTTATCGACCGATTGAAACAATTTATCTGCAGAATTATAGAAATTGTCAGATAAAACTGTTGGTTAACGTTGCAGGAAAAATTGATGTTTTGATCGCTAGATAAAATCTGCCAGATTAAATGATGCAGCTTATCGGTTGAACAATACACACTGAGAGATATTGTAGAAAGATAAATCGTTCGTGAAAGATCAGCCGATTTAACGAGCGTGGACGGATCGGATGTCTGCCCATAAAAACGGACCGGAATGGAACACATCCGTCCGTTCGGACGAAAATTCTTAACTTTTTCATTATTATTGGATTTGTATGAAGTTTTTTGAGGATTTTAGTAGAACATAACATTTATAAACATTACCTTTTCCGTTATCTTTCGTGAAATACACTCTTTACAGGAGAGTAGAGAAATACGTAAATCATTCTGATTGCCAACCAGTTAGCATTCCTGAAAAATACCCCGTTACTTAAACACACGACAAATAAAAATGAATTTCCAATAAGATTAGATGAATGATAGAATGCATTTCTGGCAAAACATTACTGCGCATATAAATTTTAAAACGTGTTTTATTGTGTTAATAAATGAAAATCATCAAATACGCGTTACCATAACGTATTTAAAATAAAAAATATACGTGGAAGTGACCTAATCGAGTTGAGACTTTGGACTTGTATTTTGTTTTGTCAACTTGTCCTTCACTAAGGATAATAAGTAGCTGAACGGTGCTTCATCCATATGCAAGTAGTTTTTGAAATCGTCGGGATCGTGTTCCTGTAGATGTTTCAACAACGTCATATGATTCAGGTCTTTTTTAGCCAGCCATGTTCTGATGCATTTTTCTCTGCTTTTGCCTCTCCTTCTTTTGATCAACACATGTCCCATCATCGCGATACAGAAACAGCTTTTTCCACTCCGTTCATTTTACTAACACACCTCAATTCACAACTTCCAAATGGGCACACTGCTGTTTGCTTGATAAAACTCTCATCTTTCGAAATGACAAAAGATCAGCGATTAAGCAATTTATCTCTCAAAACTGGCCGATACATCTGTTGAAATAGCACACACGCCAAATTATCATTAAGATAAGCTTATCGGCTGAAAAATCTTTGTCTTCGAATTTCTAGTTAGTGTGCTACAAAAGATTTTTCTGTACGATTCATCATCCAAAAAATCAGTCGATGGATCGGTCCAATTTATCGGCCGATAAATCTGCTGGTGTATATCCAGCTATTCAAATTGCTAACTGTAAATATTTTCCCATTATCATAATGCACATGTTATAAAAACTAACATTCGTTGAAGCGCCTAGATGTACTAGTGCATATCTAGGATAATTTAGCAAAAATTTAATGGCTGTTAATTTTGTTAGTTACCTCATGCCTCATAAATTCCTGTTAAATATAATCATTCCAACTAAATTACTGCCATGACTCCATAATTAATGTGGAAAGAGCAGATTGACTTTTACTTTGTGGATTAGCATATGCAGTATCTTAGAGGTAACATTTAAGGTTAAGTGAAAACATTCTTAGCTAAGCTACTCCCCTGTTGATATTATCATTGACTGACTGATAAATGTGTGTTAATGTTTTACCATTTATAAGCTAAAATATTACATTTTAAGACTTAATTGCACACAGCAGAGGCAATATACATTTTAGAGTTAGTAGTTAGGGAAGTAATAAAAACACTTCAGTGGGAGAGAAGTTAATTTGTGAGTTGTGTTTCCATAAATCCATATTTTGTGTCATGTTTTGAGGAAATAGTATTTTAAATATTAGTTCATTAGTTTTGGAAAACAATTTTTGGGCACTATCTGGCATATAATTGCAATAAGCTACCATCAAAATAAATTGTTATGTAAGGTAGGCCGCACACCGACGCGTCAAGACAGTCAATTTTTAAGTCATGCTTCAGTCAAGCCCCCGCACACTGGAGGGACACCATGTCTGCAATGAGACGAACGTCACTTGGCTAATTCGCACTATGACTTCTTCGAGTGAGGATGAAATTTTAATGTACGCATGGTTTAAATTACGTAGAAAGAAAAGGAAATGGATCCACGACTTCAACAAGTCTTATGATGAGCATGGTGGATACATTTTGGCACGTGATTTGTTGAAAGATCCCGAGAAATTTCAACCATACTATCGGATGTTCCCAGACAACGATGAACAAAGTTGCCACACACCTCATCAAAATTTACAACCTCGCTGCAGAAGAGCGAATTCTGAGGCCATAGAACTGAGAAATCGTTTGTGTAGTTATTTTTTAAAATCGAATGCAATTATTCCTTGGCAAAACAAGTACACTTTAACATAATATAAATAATATAAAGAATTTATGTAGAAAAAATATATTTTTAAAAACTTTTTCAATGTATTTTTAATACATATCTAATGTCAATTTAATGTAAAAGGTATTTTTACCTGTAATACATTTTTAAAAGAAAATACATGTTTATTGAATGAACTCATGACTTTCTCCAAGGCATTTTGCAGACTATATTTGCAGATTTTGCAGACTATTTCATTATCCGGTAAAGGGCAACATTAATTATTCTGTATAATCGAGGCTGTACATCATTTGGAAATCATTCATTTTGGTAATAAATATATATGTAAAACTTGAATTACCATTTAATCCAGTTCCTTAGATATTTCACGCCAGGCTTTTTCGAGCTCATCTCTGTTGCTATGCCCAGGTAATGAATAATCAAAAATTATAGGAAATTTCTCCACTGCTTGCACTAATTTTACATTAATTTCTTCCTCGGACATGATTCCTCCTCCGCTGACAGCTAAAGACTGAAGCATGACGCAGAAAAAGGAACATGCGGTGTCTTTTGGGGCTTGTCTTAGACATGATCCTGACGTCAGCGGCATGACTAAGACCAGTGTACGGCGGTTTTCATTTACACATTGTGTTCCTTTCCTTGCGTCATGTCGCAGACGCCGTGTCTTGTCTAACGTCTTGACGCGTCGGTGTGCGGCCGGCCTAAGATACAGCAAATATTATTGAAAATTATTAATAATTTTATTGAAAAATTGAAAAGTACATCCAACAATTAATCATTAGAAATGTTCATCAACTAACTGTGACCATACTATTGGTCTTGTTCAGGTCCTGCTAAGCATGTGCTTGTCAGCAGGTTCCCATATTCATCATCCATTTAAAAAATTATCAATTTGTTCTTATAAATATCATGAAAGACATTTACATTATGACACAACTTAGTCAATACAGATACTGATATTTACATAAAGCTATAATCAATCACATATACATAAGCTATCATCAGTCAATATGTCACAATCTGAATTACAAATTAATATATATTAATAACTTTCCAAATTAACAAATCCACTGTTCAATACAAAAAACCTAATATCTCTATCACAGGCATGACAAATCTCCAGTACATAACATAACAACCTTTACATGACTAAACAGTCAATAATACATTCCAAAACAATAGCTAGCCCTAGGGCAGTGGTATCCTTGTAACAACCAATATCATTTACATTGTCTTAAAAAATTAAATAAATTTAAATAAGTATAAATAAATTTGTTCTGTATGTAACATATTTTCCATCTATCATTCCTTAAATATTAAAAATACTTCCATACAGGTGTTCTTTTAAGAGTTTTTTAAATTCATTAAAATTTTAAATTAATTTAATT
This sequence comes from Uropetala carovei, assembly GCA_036926305.1. Taxonomy (NCBI): domain Eukaryota; kingdom Metazoa; phylum Arthropoda; class Insecta; order Odonata; family Petaluridae; genus Uropetala; species Uropetala carovei. The sequence continues at coordinate 11,691,970 of JAXCHB010000043.1, forward strand.
CTTCTAGATAACTCATTGTATAACTTAGGTACTAAAACATCAAAAGTCCGATCTCCGTATTTATTAAAACAAACTTTAGGAATCTGATACCTGACCATATCTCTCCTACCAGTACCATAACTAGACTCAATTAATGTTTTATAAGTATCATTGGCATAATTATCACAAATAATAATGTACTTAAAGAGTTGTTTGATAGACAAAGCATTTATATTTTTATATCTGTCAATAATTGATATATTTATATTATTGCCATCAATCATTTTAATGATTTTTGTTCTGATTTTTATATAAATTTTTCAGATGAGATATACCGTTTATACCCGAATATAAGACCACTCTGATTATAAGATGACCCCCCCATTTTTAACTCCTAATGAAAGGAAAAAAATTTATTATGCACACAATGACAGAGGTTTATTATACCATTGAGTAATGAACATTGAACCAATTGAAATAAGCAATTTTGATTGGAATTTACAATTGAATATTTTGGAACAAATATTTGGCACAAATGTTATTAACTGGTCCTCTTAAATTTTTATAACGTCCTTCCATAGGCCCACGAAATGCTTTCCGATTTGAACTTGCACACTTTAGCATTTCCTGTGATTTTTTCCACCGCCACACATTTGCCTCGGTGACACCAAACCTTCTTGCTGCAGCACAATTGTTGGTTTCATCAGCATATTTCGCCACTACAAGTTTAAAATTTTCATCATAACTATTACGCAATGATTCCGATATTTGTGAAGGTGTAGAACCTCCCTTCTCAACATGGTCACCCATATTTTTACGTAAAACTGGATAGTTAACAATTACGAAGACTTTAATTCACATGGAATTTACTATGGTCATATATGGTTCACTTTGTCTGTGGTCAACACACGATGATATCGTGACAGGATCAAATTACATATGTTGGTGCAAAATCTTTCACCCATTCAACCTACTACTACTACAGGCAGTCCTCGACTTTCGTACATTGGACTTTCGTACATCAGCTGACGAACAAACATTTTGAGCTATCGCATAGTGGCACTATCTGTCAGCCAAGCCAACACTTTTAATAAATTACCAAATGAAGCAAAATGCATAAATATAATAAAATTCAAGAGTATTTGTATTCGAATACATTTGAATCGATTCATTTTCTACTACTACTTTTAATAATCGATTGTTTCAAATGATTTTAAGAATCGAAAACAGGCAGACCTCGTCTTTTGCAGGGGTTACGTTCCTGAAAACACTGCAAAAGACGAAATCGCAAAAGGGAAGTAATTAAGGCAATGGGAAATACAGGGTTTGGTTCCCATCCCGTCATCATTTGTCCTCTGTATTGGTGACCGCAGTAAAATAGAGAAAGAGATGGAAAAATTAACTTCAATGAAAGTGAGACTTAACAAGTTAAAAGAAGACGAAAAAAAGTATCAGAAAATAAATTATTTAAGTTCCGTAGTAGAATCGAGAAAAAAGTGAACGAAGGTTGCCTAACTTGCAGGGGCTAATTCCCCAAATATGGCAGACCGTGTCTTTCTTGGGGTTACATTCCTGAAAACCTCTGCGAAACTCCACCAATAATAAATGATGCGTAAAACGCGAAGCTTAAGCGGTTGAACTATGTCAAATCTGAGAAAATAACCCAATGATCCTGAATCGGAAGGGTCAAGAGTTCAGGTCTTTCCCCCTCGGGTCTTACCTGACGTAATAAAGACAGAAGGCTCCTGAACGGTGATGCCAGTTTATATTCTGCAACTTTTCACGTGCGAAGGGACACAAAAGTGTGGGAGGATTGCATCCTAAAAATATTTAAAAGTATATATAAGTCACCTACACGTGTCTTATATATATATATATATATATATATATATACTTTTAAAAAACAGATACATGTACCGATTTTTTTAAATTACGTAAATATTTTTACATATCAGAATACCGTAACAACATTTTTCAGGCCTGACTATGAGAAAAAATGTGAGGAAAATGCGATTCATTCCATATATAGAAAATTTCGCGCAGCCTTTTCCGTGATTTTTTCCGCAAAAGAGCGAAACATACCACCACGAAAGACAAAACTGGTCGCAAATGCAGAACCGCGAAAGATCAAAACACGCGAAAGATAAAGCCGTGAAAGATGAGGTCTGACTGTATTTTGATTATAACTATTCGATTCTTCCCATCTCTACCTATCCCTGCCTTCTGCTCCTCTGTCAGTCAAACTATTACGCACCGCAAGATTATAAGATGACGCGATTTTTCGGTCATAAAAAATGGAACAAAACCTCGTCTTATATTCAGGTATATACGGTACTAGTAGAACCTCACACTGTTAGTCCATACCTTAAAATACTTTCTACTAAAGCAAAGTAAATCATACTTTTCACAATAGGTAGAATTCTGTCTAAATAATACATCTGATATACTATTTTCCGTATTCTGTTATCTTTTTAATGTGACTATTAAGTGCAAATCTACAATTAATAACAATTCCCAGATACTTGAATTCATGGACCTTTTCTAGTACTTGACATTTATTGGTTTGCATACAATTTCCATTATCTTTTAAGCAGTTTATCACATGTAATTTCAATGTTATATGTTGAATTCTAGACATTCGACTACCAATGTACATGATTTTAGTTTTATCAGCATTAATAATTCATGATCATTAGTCCATAGTATTAAATCATTTAAAGCCTTTTGCATATTTTCAATGGCATAATCCAGTACTTCACTAGAAGAAATAAACACTGTCATCAGCATAAAGCAGTACATCAACAGATTTTATCGATTCAAATATATTATTATCATAAATAAGATATAATAAAGGTCCCAAGACTGAACCTTGTGGAACTCCCATTGTTAATAATTTAGTACTACTATATTCATTAAAACATCTAATAGTTTTCTTCCATTTAAATATGATTCAAACCATTGCAACAAAACACCCCTAACTCCTATAGATTGTAATTTTTTCAATAAGATGTCATGAGAAATTGTGTCGAAAGCTTTGGTATAATCTATGAAGGGCACAACTACATGTTTATTTTTATTAAGACTGTTATTGACTGTATTAGAAAACTTTTCCAAAATTTCTTTAGTTCCGTTCTTTTTCTGGTAAGCAAATTGATTTTTTGATAAAACGTTGTTCTTTTCCAAAAAATTAATATATTAGCTACATATTTTTCTAACACCTTTGCTATAACAGATAATATTGAAATTGGTCTATATTCATCCAAATTGCTATAATTAATACCCTTAGGTATTGGCTTTATAACAGCAATTTTTAACTCCTCAGGGATTTTACCCTGCAACATGCTCAGATTAATTAATTTAGTTAAGACCGTTGTTAAAACCATATTATATTTAAGATCATTGGCTCTTATGCTGTCATAACCAGGTGCTGTACATCTAATGGTTTTTAAGATTTTTCTAGTATCATAATCCGTGCATTCCAATACTCCCACATTGCTTGGCACAACATTCCTAATGAGTAAGTTACCTTCACTAATGTTCCTAACCTTCAATCCAATAATCTTATCAGTAAAATTAAACAGAAACCTGTTTAATACCTCATTTATATCATTATTTTGACACAAATTATTAAAAATTAAATCATCACTTTTCTTTACCTTTCTCCCTAATACACAGTTAATGTTATCCCATATTTTTTTAACGTTTTTAGAGCTATTCATAAATTTATTATAAATAAATTCTTTCTTTGTTCATAAATCATTTTGTTAACTTTGTTCCTAAGTTTTTTTATACTCCGTTCTATAATTTAAATTTGTAGGGTTATTCTTAGATAATTTAAACCACCTATCCCTCTCCTTCATTTTGTCCACAATTTGTCTAGTCATCCAGTTTTCCCAAAGTTTTTTTCCATTAACATTAATTTTGAAAGAAGACTCATACATTATCTTTAAAGTATTAACCAATACTTTATACAATTCATCCACATCATTTATATTTAATATCACTTCCCAATCATAATTACCTATCATTTCTCTTAATTTATTATTATTTATACACTCTTTAGGCTCGTTATTATTAAACAATGTGTTGCTCGGTTGAATACAGTTATTCTGAATAGTTACACCTATAACATATTGATCAGATAATTTTGTTTTCAAAATAAAGCCTTCCTTTCACACCATTTAAACCAGAATACATTACATGATCAATACATGGCTTTGTCATCCTATCAGGAAGTACTTCCTCCCTAGTTTCTTTAACAATCATTTCTCTAAATCCTCTACTAGCTAATAAATCTTTGTATTGAATTGTATCGGCATTGTTTTTATCCATTAAATCTATATTAAAATCACCTAATATTACAATGTCCTTACTCTGCAAACCATCCAGCACCAAATCAAGTTCATTAAAATATGGCAAACAATTACTTCTTGGTGGTCATAAATACACATAATATTAACACTATAATCGCCTTTAAAAATCGTACAAATAACACTTTCAAAATTACTAGTTATAATATCGTACTTCTTCATAGCCCAAGTTTCACAAACAAAAACAATAACCCCATCACCTCTTTGGTTTTTTCTTAACGTAAATTTTTTTAAATATCCCTTAATGTTGAATAGGTCTATCACTAACTCATCAGTGTTAACTTCAGTTACCCCAATTAAAGCAATATTTCTCTTCTTAACTAACTCATTAAGGACACATTCAAATTCATTCCAATTCTTTTTTAAAGACCTAATATTTAAATGAATATATAAGTATAATCTTCTACATTGTTTAACAACTCGTCAACTTCATTTACAATCTTACAGTTAATTTTCTCCAACTTAGTAATTTTCAAGGTATCCATTTTGAAACAATTATTTCACCAACCTTACAAAAGCGAAGTAACAAATCAAGGAAACAAATAGAAGAAGCCAATCAAGGAACATTAAACTTAAAGTATTTTTTCCAGATCCGCTTCACAAAAAATCCTTACCACATTAGAATCATCATTCTTTTTAGCAAATATCTTTGCATTTTTGGACCACACATATTTGAAATTTTTTTCCCTGCCCCTGTTCTTAGCTTTCCACAACAAGTCTTTTAAATAAAAAGTTAAGGCTTCATTAATATATATTTTCTCATAATTGTCTTCACCAGAGATATCTTTATTAAGTAAAACTTTCCTTTTGTATTGAAAGTCACAATAATCTTGTTTTTCCTCCTTTTTTTATCCTTATCCTTAACTACATATAAATCATCAATAGCTTCATCATTAAAATTATTAATTTGTAAACATTTGGCTACTTCCCCAACTATTATGACTGGTTCTTGAACATTAGATAAAATTATTAATTTGTAAACATTTGGCTACTTCCTGAACTATTATGGCTGGTTCTTGAACATTAGAAACCCCAAAAATGTCAGTAGTATTGCATAAATTGCGCTGCTCCAGTTCGTTAACACGGTCTTCTAGGTTACTAATCATCCTGTCCTTCATAATGATCGCCTCTTTCAGCATCTTTATCTCATTTTTAAGTTCTACAATCAAACCACACTTTTCATTTAGACCATCAAGCTTATCACTGATAAATGACAGACCTTTCTTGATGTCAGTCATATCATGTTCTAATTTATCAAGCCTGTGTCCATCAATAATAGCCGAAGAGACCGTAACCTTGGGATTCGCGATTTCTTCATAATTTTAACAGTAGTACTTGCATCCATTTGTGTAAGAAAATGATGGATGATTTAGGTAAATGTATTTTTCAGATTTGTTATGGTGCAGCTCAGGAAAAATAGGGAGTAGGATATAATTTCATGATTAATACTACAGGCAGTGTCTGCTTAACATACATCTGCTTATACTTACATATACTTCACATATTGGCACCATATATCTGCACCTATATACATACTGTCTGCTGATATGTACATCGATTCTCACACTCACAGGTTATCAAATGAGGTTGAGAGAGCTTAAGTGGAGTGCAGCCCATATAAAAAACTTGAGAAGGCCGGCCTCTTGAAATGTTTATAAACATAACTCAGCTGGCTTTTATAAAGCATCCACTAACTCATTTTGTTTTACAGTTGATGTAGCATGTCATCTTAAAGGCACAGACTCACAAAAGACATTGCTCTTGAGGAGTGCGAATGAGGGATGTGTTTAAAGTTTTAAGCACACCAAGAACCCATACTGCTGACTCATGATTACTTCAGTTAGTATCTCATATGCCAACACACGAAACATTTGTGGCTTCTTGAGTTTTGCAAGTGCTTTTATATTTAAATAATTTTAGTGAAAATTTTAGTCAAGGAAAAGGTGTACCAGTACCTTTGAGGAGAAAATAAGCATTATAAGCATGGCTTATGGAAAAAGCAAAGAGACTTCACAAAGATTTAAAAAATAGTATTGGAGGAATTTCTAATGCAAGTGATAGTAAACCACTTAATGCAAGCTGGGGATGGTTCTGCAGATTTAAGCTCCGTGCTAGGCTACATAGCATCAAAGTGACAGGTGAAGCTGCGAGTTCAGATGTTGATGCAGAAAATGAATTTCCTAAGGCTCTGGTAAAAATTATCAAAGAAGAGCATACTGTGATCCTCCGGTCTTCTTTAAATTATTATTTTTAAACTTGATTTTGAGTAAAGAAATATTGGCTTTTACATTATGGGAACGCATCTCCATTTATAACGTAAGTTTCTATGGAAAATGACTGACCGCTTAACATATGGGTTTTCAATAACGTAACCTGTATGATAAGCAGATGCTGCCCGTACTCTAGTTGAATTGCATTCATTTTGATTTTAGTGCATTAGATTTAGTTGTTTGAAGTAAGAAGTGAAATATATCTGATGACTTAAGTGCTTTTGTTCTAATTCATTTTTGTCTTTTTGCAGACCACTGTGTTGCGGACCCTTGGGATTCAAGGCACAAAAACCACAGGGTCAAGTAAGTATTTTAGTGGAAGATTGACTGTAGATGTTATCAATTTGAAAATGTTGAAGATGATGAACTTTAATTGCTATAGTTCTGAGTTTTTTTTCCTGATCAGCTTGACAAAAGAAATCTTGAAATTTATTTGCAGGGCCCGCACAAGTGGTCACTATTCCTATCCAGGCTGCTGCAAGTCCAGTAAAATCCTCACCATTGAAAGGACTTGGAACAGAAAGGCACCATGCCACAATTCTTCCACAGACCCTTCAATTTACTACTACACCGATGGTGAAGGTTTTCAATCAAAAATTTTTTTATTTCTTTTGACCCTGCCATCCTCCCCAAATATCATAAATATATGCATGTTATAAAGCTATCAGCTTTATTGCAGTTAGAATTAGTGTTGTATTTTCATTTATTTGTTGAAATGGAGAAAAATGTTGAATGTATTAGATAGCACTGATATAAACATTATTGGTTAAATAAATGCTAAAGAATATGTAGCTTTGGATAAATTATCACATCACAGGTTTCAACAGTGACAGTGCTTTGCCATTATATTTGGGTATAGAATAATATTTTTCATGGTTCTGCAGTTAACTTAATTTTATTTAGTTTGAATTATTTATAGATTCTTTCTCCTAGCTGGCTATACAATAATTAATGCCTATCAGATTGGTTATGCTGGAGTAAATTATAAAAATAATAATTTTGCTTAATTTTAGTATAAATAGAATTGTATTGTAATTCCTTTTTTATTGCCATTTCCATGTTTATTCATTTTATGCCTATGCTTTTTATGGCAAATTAGCATGTGTATTCTTTTAGTATTTGATACAAAGTGGTGAAGTCTATTGTGAGCCAGTCTCAAGAAACATTAGCGATCATTACATTTACCACTAATTGGTTTTTGGTGTTCAGGATTCTCTTCAAGGTGAGAGTGACCATGAAACTATTCTATCTTGAGCACACAGGACATTGCGTGTTTTAATGACTTGAAGAAGTGGATCAATATTATAAAATAGTAATTAAGGGAAATAGAATATCAGTATCGATAAATTGAATTTTTGATTGGCTGAAATCATTAGGACGAATAATTTTTCTGCTTTTGATTGCGAGCATAAAAATAAAATTAATGCTTTTCCTGTTTAACAGCCCACTAGAGAATTTAGAGAGCAAATTATATTCATTATTGTGAGAATGATTCAAGCACAACAATTGGAAAGAAAAAGTTCCAAAAGAAAATCTTTCATCAGAAAGAAGGGTGGGATTAAGTATGTTTGCTTAAAGAAGAGTGAAAAAAGGGACTTATTGTTAGTCCTGAAAGGAAATTTCTTCATTGTCCTGTTTTCTTAGTTGCAGAGAAGTTTCTGTAAAATGTCTAGCACAATCGAACTTCCCTAATCCAGTAACTTTGGAACCTGACCAGAACCAGGTTGTGGAATTTGTCAGATTACAAGAGTTAAATAACCTTTTTAAGCTGAGCCCATGTCTTTATGATATCAAGTATTGCAGTGTGGACTGTATGGAATGTTATTTTAAAATATAATTACAAAATGTCTGTCATGTTTGAGAAGTTAATAACAGCATATTGATTTTGACAATTGACAGTTATATCCAAACACAGATCATGGTATTCATGCCAAAATGCTGGATTTGGGAGTTTCTAGATTATGGAATGTCAGATTATGGAGGCTCAGCTTAAGTAAATTTTGATTCCAAAAGTAATAATTTTACAATTGAACAGTAGTTTTTAGTATTCTTTATTCTTTTAGATTTTTCTTTGTATACTTTCTGAGCTATTTATTAAATAAAGTCAAGCAGCAAAATGAATTCTGCAGGATTTAATTCATGCTTGTGGGGTTAAATACATAAATAACTGGGAATGCATTGTGGAGTGCAGTGAGTGGACAAAATTAGCATTAACAAATTTTCATATTGTACCTGAGTTGCATAACAATTACATAAATCTATACAGTGAAACCTCTATTAAATGACCACCGACGGTTCCACCGAAAAATGGTCGTTAACAGGGGTGGTCGCTTAAAAGGGGAATAGGGTAACCAGTGAAAAATTTTTATACTGTAATTTCTCTACAATATATTCAGCAAGCGAGGCCGTTAGAATATAAACTGCCACTAACTTACATAAAATTATAGTGCTGTTTAGTCTTTTCGAGGAACAAAAGTCAACTGAAAACAACGAAGTTCATTGAAATTAATTTTCGTAAACAGTCCAATTGAATTATCAACGATACACACTTATTCACACAAACTTGAATAAATGGCGAAATTTATTGTTTCGTACCCTAAAATATGACATGGATTACTCGTACTATCTTAATTCCTTCATTATGTCTTCCCTTGCTTTCAATATTCCATTGATTTGCGTTTTCCTGCACTTGAATATTTCAGTCAATCTCTGTTCCGATGCACCTTTGTCCTGCTCTTGTATCACTTGCACACGCTCTTCTAAACTTAAACAAACTCTGCTTCTCCCAGACATCGCTCTTTTCTGTTCGAAATGCCACTCAAAACTGAATGAAACGCAGATGCGATGAACACGAAGTGAAATCTATCATTGTTTTCGCAGCATTAGCAGAAGCTACAATTCCAAGAATCGGTCACCTTCCTCCCCTCAGGTCATAAAATTGGGAATTTGGGTGCATTTATGGAATCCCAAAGTAAGCGGATACCACAGGGTGAGGGACATTAATCCTCAGACTGGCAGTTAATCCCTTCTTGTATCGCTTGTATCTTGTGTCGCTTAAGAGAGGGATAGACCCTGGTCGTTGAATAGGGGTAAAAAGTACGTTCTCCTTACAGACATTGAGATCCATTCCGAGAAAAACCGGTTGTTATGAGGGGTGGTCGCTTAATAGAGGTGGTCGTTAAGAGAGGTTTCACTGTATTTATATATTGCCCAAATAGGATTTTTGAGTCTATTACAACATATGTAAATTGTAATGCAATTTTTCTGTGACAAATATTTTGCCTGTTGAGGCCATATTGGTAATTCTTACTAGTGATTTGATTAATTATCATAAAATTTCATGAGGATATATTCTATTCAAGATTATCATAAGTGATCCATATTGGTGCAAAAAATTGACTGTCTTAGAGTTATGTCATATTTGAATGTTATACAACTTTTTAGTTTTTTTAATGCAGCAAAAGTAAAAAAAATACCTTAAGGTAAATATGGCTGTTTTGGGGAGAAAATTTTGACTTTAGAATTTTCAAGTATTCTGTTTTTGCAGTCTCTACAGGTTCTTGGGACACCACAGCGTTTGAACACTGCCACATCAAATACCGGCACTGCCAGCTCGTTACATACTGCCACTGCCGTAGTAGTGAGTGGATTGGGGACAGGGGCTGGTACTGCACGAGGACAAGTTAGCTTGGGTTCGACTGTTGTTTCTACTGCAGCTCAACCGACGGTTGTTCACACGCAGCCATCTACGCCTGGCAACCAGCAAGCGCAGCAGAACCAGCAGCAACAGCCTGCAATGCCAAAGAATTATATATCTCCAATTTTGGATCACAGCGGCAGCCGGAAGAGGCAAGAAACTGAACATGATTTCACCATTGAATTGTGAGTGAAGAATATGATTATAAAGTCAGTTTTATTGCAGCCGCATGTGGTTTGCGATGAAATTTGATGTACAAAATCATTTTTGAGTGATCGTACTTTTTATTCCAAAGAAATTCTTTCTCCTTTGCTCCATGGGCAGTTGTAAATGCCTCACTTAGTATTCTTTGGATAATTTTCATTTAGTCATTTAAATTCTACCTGTTCATGCTTCATACTGACTCATAATTTTTTATTTTTCACTTAGAAATTCATAAACATGCCATTATTATGCATTTGTTTTTATACTTGATAGAATTTTTGGAATGTTGTTTGTATAAGTACAACATTTTTTATATGAGCTTTGTCTTCTGGTGATTCTTAGCAAAAGACGTAAAACTGAGAAGGTGGGAAAAGGTCTGCGGCATTTCTCCATGAAAGTTTGTGAAAAAGTTCGTCGAAAAGGCACAACATCATATAACGAAGTGGCCGATGAACTTGTTGCTGAGTTTACAAATCCAGTGTCTATGTCAGCAGCCTCTGATCAGGTATTACATTATTTGTGTGATGACATCATTTTTAAATATCATTTTATTTTTTGCCAAAAAATATTCTTAGTTGACAAAGAGTTTTGTTGTATTTTATATGTTGCCTATTGTCATTTTATTTACAAAGGGATTTTAAGGCATTTTTTATGAAAATAAAGATGTTTACTATCAATCCATGTAATTTATGGAGTTAATATTGTATAAATATCTCTAATTTTCATCTAATTCCACTCTTTTCGTACTTTTGCTACTCTCTCAATCTGGTTTAGCTTGAGAGAAATCACAATAACCTGACTACATGGCGCGGCAACCCAACTCTCACACCTCTCTCAGGCACATAAACTTCAGGGATCCGTCTTTCATCTTGCCAACCACACGCCTAACTCCCAAGGTTTCAATTTGATGATAAAGAAAAAAGAAATAATGAAACTGTTTAATTATTTTGAAAGAATTTTTCCTTGTTCAAATTTATCTTTCAACATTTTGGAATGAAATGATTTTCATTTATCTTACATACCTTTATACATTGAGTGTACATTTGTTTAATTTAGCTCTTATGGTCTTAATTAATGATTAAGGTTCACAATTTAGTAAATAATTTTTTGATTTACAAGCAACATAACAGTAATGCGTTGCACATTATCATGAAAAATTCTTATTGACTTTTGCTTTTAGAAACATTTTATTACTCAAAGTTTGTATTAAAATCTGATTTTGTGTTATCTATTATTTGTCAAGCAAGGTTGCAGTAAGGTACATTAATGAATGATATTCTGATATAAAACTTTTAGTAATTTCAATGGTATTTTTAATTTCCTAATGTTAAAATTCATGGGGTTTCTTTTAGAAATACATTTTATTTTATATATTCCCTAGCTAATACATTTGAATTAAAAATTCTGATGTAATATTTAATTAGTAAAGACGTGAACATTTAAAAAAATTGTTTTCCTTTGGGTATAATAGATATTGTTAATTTTTGCAGTATGACCAGAAGAATATTCGACGGCGTGTTTATGATGCTTTAAATGTGCTGATGGCAATGAGTATCATCTCCAAGGAGAAGAAAGAAATTCGTTGGTTAGGTCTTCCCACAAATTCCCTTCAAGAATGTCGTGCTCTGGAGGTTGACAGGAAAAGGCGTTTGGAAAGGATCCGTCACAAGACTCGCCACTTGCATGACCTTATCATACAGGTATTTGTAGTCGCAATAAATGCTTTATGACTTTAACTAAAAAATAAATTGATATTTGAATGTGGAGTATGGATTTCTCAACTTTTATTTAAAACAAGTTAGGAAAGTGTACAACGTATCACAAATGGGCGTGTTTCGTGCAATGGAGTATTAGAAAGCAATTATATACCTGTACGTAAGGGAAATAGCGTTTTAAAGTTCTTTTCTTCATCATAAATAATCCATTTTCTTCCTATTTAATAATATTACATGCACACGTAAGGAAATTAAACGTTTGTTTGTGAGATTGTTTATGTTAGCAACAATGAAGTAACCATGCAAGAAATTTTCAAAGTTCAACTCGATATGACTTTCTTGTTTGATTTTCTCGATAACGGCTACTCCTACGATAAAAATGTATAGGGAAGGAAATACTCTTCTTTACCAGTTCTACAACTTTTATTTGAAAAATATTTTTATATGAGCAATACTTTACGATATATGATGAAAATTTAATTTTTTGTCTCGAGTAAAGTGGTCCCCTGATTGGCATACGTGATTCATTTTTGCGATTTTCTTATTATATTTGATTGAAAGTCCTTCATATCAAATTTGATGAAAATCCATTCGGTAGAAGCCGAGAACGAACATACGGACGGACAGGTGCTCACGCTGTAAGCGAAACACCTAAAAAGACAAATTGGAGCATTAAAAACTGTCACGTCTATTGAAATCGATAACTGGAAGTTTCAAAAGATGGATTGTTTTGAGAAAATTATATCAGAAGGAATATGAATTGAAATAGTAGAATGATATCTGTTAGAAATACTTGCTGCAGTTGATCATGCAAATCCTAAAGTTTTTAAAAACTGAAATGAGTCCTAAAAATATGTATCCTGTGATGGTTTCCTGTTCAAACCATCTTCACGGTAACAAACTCAAAATGTCACACACATCGCTATGTTTGTAAGGTTATTGTGAAGGATATGGCACATTTGCCCATTCAGAGTCTGGCATATTTATTTCATATTGGTAAAAATATTTGAGGAGATAATTTGTAAAAGCACTGCAAAGGATTCACTTAATTTAAGACATAAGGCTAACTCCTATAAACGTAGGAATACTGTGCAATATGGTTATTGATTCACCTCTATTTTCTTCATATCTTGAGCAGTTTCTTACAACGTCTGCCTCATTCTTCCTTCTGTTAAGTGATGTCCATACATCCTTGGATCACTGCAACAAGTCACATCATCTTCACATTTCTAGTGTTACCCATCTTAGGTTTTGACTCTTCAAAACTACTGTTTGCATCTAATGAGAGGTAGCATATTAGTTTTTTTATTCTCGTTAACATTGGCAAAAAATATTTAGATTAACCCCTTGGCGGATGTCAGTATGTGGCACCGTTCGAGAGAGTGCCCCTATTTGCAGCAGTGGCAGTCAGTGTGTCGTACCTTCCAGTGATGTGCCTTATTAAAAAATTTCTAGTGCATGTTTCATTTGGTTATCAGAGAGACAAAGACTGCTGTTGTCTTCTAGAAAGGTTCTGCTTCGTAAACATCAACTTAGGGTACATGGTTTTGCACTCAGAGCATTAAAAAAAAATAATTTGAAATTTTTTAAATCTCTGCATGACGATAAGAGCCCTTGGACTTGGGATGTTTAGGTTGGAGTTTCATTTCCATTCTGTGTATCTTTGGTTTCCATCTGTTTCATGTTCCTCTTAATGAAAATCTGAGTCAGCATGTATGCAGTTTCATAGCTTAGAGCTGTATAGTTCTCAGTCGAAAGAAATCTTTTGTGAGTGGAAGTCAAAAAAGCCTTCTCTTTACCATCTCTATTTCGAAAGCAGTGGCATCTGGTAGTAGTGAGCGTTTTCTGGGTGAAGAAGAAATACAATTTCTTGTTGAATATGACGAAAGGAAATTACCAAGTGAATCCAGCAGTGATAAATCAAGTGAAATCGAGGTTGACTTTGCTTCTTTTGACCTACCTCAAGAGCCCGAGAGTGAAGACGAAAGTGATGGTGGTTCATCAGGTAAGGCTGAAGTTTTTCAAACTTCTTGGATTTGGTCAGATATTGATGAAGATAATATTCCGAAAAAATTTTCTTTTATTGGTGAAAGTGGTCCTGCTGTTCCTATTGCTAATGTTCTCGAGTCTTTTACGAATATATTTGATGCAAACCTAATTGAGATTATTGTTTTGGAGATTAACAGGTATGCTGAAAATTATTTAAAAAATAAAAAACTGTCTTTTAGATCTCGATTAAACAAGTGGGAACCTGTTGATTCACCTGAAATATATGTTTATTTGGGACTTATTATGTTGATGGGTATTGTGCAAAAGCCTACCATACTTTTTTATTTTTCTAGAAATCCACTTTTGGAAAGTATCATTTTTCCAAGAACAGTGTCACAAGATAGGTTTGAAAGTATTTCAAAATTCCTCCATTTTGTTGATAACTCAAAAATGGAAAGTTATATGGGAAATATGAAGCTTTTCAAAATTCAACCTATTATTGATTATTTGAATAGTAAATTTCAGAGTATCTACTTGGCAAAGGAAAATATTGCTGTAGACGAATCCCTTACACTTTGGAAAGGTCGTTTGTCTTTCAAGCAGTATATTCCTTTGAAATCTTTAAAATTTGGTATAAAAACGTTCGAACTTTGTGAATCTGACGCCGGATATCTATGGAATTTTGTTTACTCAGGATCAAATTCCACGATTTCAGTTTCTGAAACACCAGACAGACTCAGAACATCAGCTGTAGTAATTAAATTGTTTGAACCTTTATTTAGAAAAGTTTATACATTATGGATGGACAATTATTATAATTCACCAGATTTGGCAAAATTTATAATGATTCATGGAACAAATGTTGCTGGAACTTTGCATTTGAATAGAAAGAATGTCCCAAAAGAAGTAAAGTCTACCAAGTTGAAGAAGGGAGAGCACGTCACTAAGGTTAGCAATAAGATTATGGTTTTGAAGTGGAAGGATAAAAAGGACAGCATTTATTTCAACCTTCCATTGCAATAATTTTCAAAAAAAGACGATAAATTTAAACCTGTTTGCATTTTGGAATACAATAAAGCAATGGGAGGAGTGGATCTGAAAGACCGAAAACTTCAGCCTTACCTTTTAGAACGTAATAAAAGTAGCAAGTGGTATGTAAAATTGTTTAAACTTCTTTTGAATGTTTCAGTACATAATTCTTTAATAATGTATAATAGTTGTCAAAATAAGATGAGCTTTCGTGTAACTTTAATACAACAACTTCTCAAAAAATATGGGAGTGTGTCGGAGTCACAGAGTGCAGGACGACCATCACTAAATCCGTCACCGCGCCGTTTATTTGAGAGGCACTTCATTGACAAATTATCCCCATCAGGCAAAAAATCTAGACCACAGAGAAGATGTGTAGTGTGTTCAGCAAAAGGAAAAAAAAGACACGGTGTATTGGTGCTCTGAGTGTAATGTAGGCCTATGCTTAGAAGATTACTTCAAGATCTACCACACACAACAGAATTTTTAAGAACATCATAACTAGAAGAGTATTTAAGTTGGATTACATGTGGATAAAAAGTAACTAAAATGTTTATTGCATATGCAAAACATATTCCTTTAACATGATAAATACTTGTAAGATTTTGTTTGTATTTAATCGAGATAAAAAATATTTCATAAGACGTTGCGCAATGCAGCAATTTTCTCGAAATTTATTACCGCGAATCGGATCTGTGCTTGCAAAAATTTTGACCTACTTGAAGGGTTAATGCTAAGCCTGTGCTGTCAGGCCAAAACCACGTTCAGTTTGAATAAGTCACTTGAAATCCATGTTGTTGCCCCACAATTGGTAAAATTTACTTGTGCAGAAAATAACTTGTCATACAAGAGAAATAAATGGAATCAAATAGTCAGCACTTCAGTCCAGAATGTTAAATATTTAGTTTACCCTTATGCTTGACAAAAAGTAAAGTTATTTCTAGCCTTTCCAACATCTTAATTGGTGAAAGAGGGTTTCATTGCTGTAGTGCAGCTGCTAACTAAGCAGAGAAATCAATTGAAAATAAGTGTGAGAGGTGATTTAAGATGGAATTTATCAAATGTAGTTCCTGAAATTTGTTGATTAGCTGCATTGTATCAATCCCAAAGTTCCCATTGAAATAAATCTTTTTGTTGTTGTTTGATATAAGCTATCGGTATACAGTAAACTCCCAGTTATCCGGAATACCCAGAGAATTGGGTTTTCCAGTTAAGCGAATATTCCGGTTGCTTGAAATTTTTATTAGATAGGCCTCATAAAGCATTTGGATGCCAAAATAAGAAACAGATGCAGAATTGTACATTCACTTTTGAATTGCTAACCTGTAGACCAGTGGTTCCTAACCTTTTTCGGTCAACGTACCCCCTGGCTTTAGAGTAAGGCCTTACGTACCCCTTCTCAATTTTTTTAGATGGGATAAATTTTACTGTTTACCATGTATGTGTATACAGGAAAATACACAAAAGACCTTTCATATGGAAATTTTTTGATTTACTCGTGCCAAAATAAGGCAAGTAATGGTTGAGACATTACCAATAAATGCAGTTTATGAATTTAAACTACTATATTTCAACAACCGTATTATAGTAAATATTCAGTGTATCTTAAGGGTGACTTCGAACTGCATTGTATTTTTTGATTCAACCTTTGTTGATTAATTGAAAATTAAAATATGCAATGAGCACTAATTTTTTTCTTGTATTGTATTGACATATTAGTTACATAACTTTAAATCCAACAAGTGATATTTCATGTTTTGATTATCTTTGTAGGTATCAACAATTGGCTGATGTTGCTCAAAACCAAATTTGAATGTGGGAAAAATGACGACTGCTTATCTCTGTGCCCGTTATTTCAATAAAAATCAGCTATGATGGTTTAGAACTATAAACGTGTTTTAAAAAGCCATAAACAAATCCAAATGCATGAAAGGAAAATAATATTGTATTTAATAAGTTTTGGTGAGGAATAGAGTTAGGCAACAGAGGCATAGCAATTTTCAAAGACATCGTGTAAGCTCTTTAGAGTTTCTGAATATGTAAAAACTTTTATTTATCAAATATCTCATGTACCCCTTGATTTGGCTTCACCTACCCTTTGGGGATACATGTACCCCAGGTTGGGAACCCCTGCTGTAAACAAAGTATTCTACTTAAAGTTCTTAAATAATTCTTTGACATTTAAGGAAGTAATGAAATTCAAATATACAAGTATTGAACACGTTTAACTGCAATATTTTAATATTTACTAACTACATTACATCCTACGGAGTTTCTCGTATACCTATCGCTATTTGCTTCTCTTTTGTTGTAATAACAACTGGAGGTAAGGGTTAACATAGTCCATCCTTTAGGATTTTCAGACCAAAAAAAATTGTTTCCTTGTCCAAAAAGTTATCCACAGAACACAATGTATTATCAGAAATTCTTGAGGCAAATTGATATTAAACAAAAGAGAAGCGAATAGTGACACACAATCATGACACCATTACATACAGTGCAGTTTAGTAAACTCTCAAAATTTATCGGCAGCTTCTTGGACAGCTGATTTTTTATCACCCAAGGCATCTAGACGTCTGATCCCATGCCTTATCTTAAAACACATGTTAGCCATCCATCTGAAAATGCACACAGTTCATTAATCTCTATTTGTTTAGAAAAATCTTGAGCCTTTTCAATCAACATTGGTCCAGAAATAGGGACTCCCTCGGAACACTTTATAGAAAACTATTCATAAATAGCAACATCCAATTGCTCAAGTTTCGACTTAATGAAGAGTTCACCAATATTCAACTGCTGTAGTTGTCTCAGAAGATGTAACATATTTCATTAACTATGATTTCTGTGCCTTAATGTCATAAATAGTGAAAGAACCGGCATTGAACTCTTTTATTAACACATAGCGGTTCTCACCTTTCTCTAATAGTTTTATTATATCAAGTTTCTGAGTTAAGGTTAGCACAACCCGTTTCCTTTTATCACCTTTAGCGCATATTGCAGTTTTAGGAGGCACTTAAAAGGGTGTATAAATATTTTATTTAACAGAAACACAAGAGACCAAGAAACATCCACAATTACATACTGTAACTGCCGAAAATGCCAATTTTAACAGTAACATTCAGAATTAGATGTAAAAAATTGCTGAAAGCATTAATTTTAGTGGTAAAATTCCAAACTAGATGTAATAAAAAATCAAGAGGCAGGAGATGCTGGTTACTTGAGAATTAGATGTAAAAAAATTGCTGAAAGCATTAATTTTAGCGGTAAAATTCCGAAGTAGATGTAATTAAAAATCGAGAGGCAGGAGGCTGGTTGCTTGAGAATTCTGGTTGCATGAGTGCCAGATAACTGGGAGTTTACTGTAGTTGTTTTTTAATGATTACTGTTCACTTTGCCTACTTATTAACAGTTGGTTGTATTCAAGTTAGACATTTAGTATTTTCTTATTTTAGAATTTATTAAAGAGGCCGTGGAAAATATATTTAGCTGCTTTAATTTTTTATAACAATTAAATTTTTTGTTATTTTTCATTATTTGCAAATACCGTATTTACTCGTATACTCCACACATCTTTTCCCCCAAAATGTCTTTTAAAAAAATAGGGGACTGCGCGTAATACATGAAGATTTCTGAGCAAGTTTTAAAAATAGTGAGTTTTGACAGTAAAATTACTGCAACATGCTTGCATATACATTTATACTCACAGAAGACGAAGAATTCTATGAATTGTCATCATCTTCAGCCTTTTTAAATCCTTTGATGGATGAAGGCCTTCCCCAGACTTTTCCAGTTTTCCCTGTCAACTGTCTCCCTCTTCCTAGTTTGCCCCAGGAACTTAACAAGCTCTCTGTCCCATCTGTCTTTCGATCTTCTTTTCTATCTTTTGATGTTTCTTGGGATCCATTCGATGACACTGGATGTCCACCGTGGATCATTTCTAGAAATATGACCCGCCCATGCCATGTAGCACCTTCACTCTTCTAATCACGTCACAGACTCCGTCTTCTTTCTTGCCCAGTCATATATGCATATCTATATGACCAAGCAAACGTTTAGGGTTTAAATGCATGGTTTATACTGCCGTTGGTGCATCTTAAAGATTGAGATGATGTAATATTTAATAATATCAAAGCTGTACTTTTTGAGTTTTAAGTTTATTATTGTTACTCAAAATAAGCATTTCTGTCATTAAAAATTTACTATCAGTTTTTACATATACTTTTGCCAGAATAAGTTGGTATCTGTGTTTGCCTAATTCATCATGAGCTGATGACGCTCCTCTTACACGGGAGAGACCACTACAGGGAATCACTGCACTTTAAAATTTTCTATAATTTTCTGCCACCGTAGATGTCAACTTATTCCAGTGCAGATTCATTTTTTCCCTTCGAACTGACTCAAAAATGGAGCGCGTGGTACACAAGAGTGCGAGTTACATGAGTAAATACAGTACAGGTCGAGCACCCTTTATCCGTAAATCTGAAAACCGAAATTATCGGAAATGTGAAATTTTTTTGATGTGTCAACTCCAAAGATTAGGAAAAATGGTCTGCTCTCAAAAAGTTGCTATACTCAAAGGAATGTCGCTATAATACTGCTTCCACCCGATAAGTGCAAAAGTACTTCAAAATAATACATGTAATAACATACATAAATAATGAAATGTACTATATCTTACTTATTAGCCACGTTTAAATCATTAAATCATAGTACAATTAAATCTTCAAATTTTTTGCCACATCGCTAAATGCAAAAAAAAATTGCTAGACAAAATTAAGTCTCTGAATGTAATGACATAATAGCTAAATTGCCATCACTTGATCTTACATGCTCAAGAATTCTTTGTTGACGAACTTAAGCTACAATGTAACCTGACATATGACACCGCCCGCACTGCATCATTCATCATAGCGGTTCATAGTGGTTGATTCCTAACATACCATAAGATTTGTGGTTATTTATCGTATTTGTGATAGTGAACATGTCAAAAAGACCATACTCTTATGGGTAACAGTATGAAAATTAAAAGGAAACGCAATTTGTGATCATTCGCTAAGAAAGTTGAGCTATTGCAAAAACTTGATCATGGTGCATCTGTGAAGCGATTAAGCGAAGACTATGGCGTGGGTATCACCACCGTGTATTCATACTGTGCATCGTGAATTGTTTACTGACTGTAGCAGTCATTATAATACTCTTTCATCCCATAAAAATTTACTAGGGAGATCTAATAAGGCGGAAATTAACGGCTCTACGGTAATTGTTCGTTTATATTTTTTATTTTAATACAGCGTGTTATAATAAAACATTTAATAATTGTTCATTTGTAGTCAAGCTGGTAAAAGGTAGCGTAAGTGGTGTAGTGCTCATAGAATAATGTACAGGATACACTTACACAAAAACGCTATGCATATTAACTTAATGTGTAGTGTCCAAAAACCGAAATTTTCCCAATTCCGAAATACTGTCTTTCCCAAGGATTCCGGATTAAGGGTGCTTGACCTGTATCAGCATTAAATATTTCAACATTTCCCAAAATATCTTGTAATAGAACTGCAGACTTAACTACAGTAGACCCTTGACGTAATGGACCTCGGTTTAGCGGACTTCGGATTTAACGGATAAAACCTGCTGGATCTGAGTTTTGTGAAAATTTCAGGCAATAACGGACTTAGCCCCAAACAACGGGGCGTTGTTTGGCGAATCTGTACGGACAATGTAGTACACTGTAGTGTACAGTATAAGCAATATAGCTGGCTCAAAGTGGCTATGTCAGGCTCTTTGTTTGAGTTCTCTCTGTGCGTAAAGCATTGTGTCACATCCACATGAATTGACCTTCACGAGTGTTAGTGTTTGGGATATTTTGTAACAAAAAGTTTAAATATTTAATTTATTACAGTAAAGTATTATTTTAGACAGTAATTATCATTATGTACTATCAGTAAAGTAGGTTTTCTCATGTACGAGTGTGTTTCTGGGCTCGAAAAATCCCATTTGCCATTTAACGAACATTCGGCTTTAACGGACACCCCTTCCCCCTATTAGTCCGTTAAATCGAGGGTTTACTGTATTGCAAAATATTTTCTATTTGTTTTCATTTACATCAAAGGGGTGAAAGACAGTCCTTCAGTCAAATCTATGCTGCTAAAATTGATTGTGTTGTACAGACTGCTGCTGACTCATTAGCATTACATATGGTCATAATTAAACAGATTTATCTTTTCTGCATAAATTGAATTGTTAAAACCTGCTAGGAGGTGCACAGAGTATCTGGGAAAAGATAAATTGAAATTGAGCTGACCATCCTAGGGTTTTTTGTATAAATTCCTGAAATCTCACACACAATAAAAGAATGAGATTGGCTTTTATTATAATATAGGGGTAGTGAAAACTCCTGCTGATTTATAATTTTTAACTAAATGTTACCTTTTTTTATTTACAGCAAATAGCATTTAAAAATCTTGTGGAGAGAAACAGATTGGCAGAGAAGCTTCAAGGTGGAAGTCCACCCCCTCCAAATTCTGCTATCCAGTTACCATTCATTATTGTCAGCACAAGCAAAAATACTGTTATAGATTGCAGTATATCGAATGACAAGTAAGTTTTTATTTATTTAATATTCTGTTGGTCATTACAGACATGGGAATTAGTCAATTAAACATAGGCATAATCAAAATCAGGAATAATAATATTGAATAAAAGTTTTTACAAATTAATACCAATACAAGTTACATAATAAGCATATTATAAAAATTTGTCCTGAATAAAAACCTTAACATTGTAATATCATTTCTTAAGAAGTGAGTCTTTTATTTGTTCCTAAAAACCTTTGGGCATGATAGTGACTTTAATTCTAAAGGGAACTTATTGAATACAATCAGTGCTCAAAATGGAAAATGTTACAAAGCGGAACACTTGCATTAGTAGTGGAATAAAAATTTTACGAAACGTAACACTGTTAAATAGTTGAGGGAGAAAAAATTGTGATTTCAGTTTAGAGCAGGTATGATAATTGTAGTAATTTGCATTCATAGGGAAATTGCTTTGATAGTTTACTATGAAAAGGGCACGATTTAGTGTATAGTGTAGGAAGAGTTAGTGTGTTGAGAGAGGAAAATTTCTGAATTAAACATAAATAGTAAATAGATGTTCTTCTGTTAAAATGTATCAAGGTTATTCAGAATTTAAGAAAAATCATTACAGTGAAAATTGAGTATGTGCCTGAAATGGTGGCTACTTCATACCGCAGATGGTGAAGTGGTATACATTTCGCTAACCATGGATACTCAAAATTACAGTTAGCAAACATATGATTGCCAAGGGACTACTGTATTTAGTTTATTTTTACATATAA
Organism: Uropetala carovei; assembly: GCA_036926305.1. Taxonomy (NCBI): domain Eukaryota; kingdom Metazoa; phylum Arthropoda; class Insecta; order Odonata; family Petaluridae; genus Uropetala; species Uropetala carovei. The sequence continues at coordinate 11,714,577 of JAXCHB010000043.1, forward strand.
CATGTACGGCAATTTAACATTAAGATTGTTTATTGGTTCTAATAACTTGTGGCCAGTTAATGAAATTAATTGATACTTGTAGACATTATGTTAGTGAAAAATTAAATACATTTGTTTTTTTGTAGAATGGAGTACCTTTTCAACTTTAATGACAAGTTTGAGATTCACGATGATATTGAGGTGCTAAAACGCATGGGAATGGATCTGGGTAAGCATGCGATATTGTTTCTTGTTTTCTGATTTACTATTATATTTTATGGAAGTACTGCACATAACAAAATTTACTAGACCTTGCAATTCATTGCAGATATTAGTATCGAACAAATATATTTTAAACTACATTTAAATGTTATGATTGAATATTAGCCTTTTATGTTTTACACTTGTAATAATGAAGTCCTACTGTTTAATGTTCTTCTTGTAACATAAATTATGGAGTTTGGTTAATTTAAGATTTGAATCTGTTATGCTATGGGAACCTGTTCAAGAAATAATGCAATTATGAAAATGAAAGATGTACATCATTAAAAGAAGAGTAATTGGAAAATGTTTTGAAGGACATACCGTATATACTCGTGTATAGTACGAGTTTTTACGACCAAATTTTTATTGCAAAAATTGGGGATCGTACTATACACGAGTAATGCATTTGAGCATTTAAAATTCATATACCTTCACGGGCATTTTCGGTGAAGTTATGCCACCCGCACGCATTCTTATGGTAGGCTAACCTTAACAGTGAGGTCCTTTATCGTTGTTATTTTGCTTCGTGAACAGTAAAATCTTTTTCATATATACAGCTTCAAATTCACAAATACTTGATATAAGTGAAGATTTACGGGTACTTCCTTTCTTGAATTTTATCTATGTACATCTTTGTTTACGTCTTTTTACAAGTGATGGATTGGAACGAGTTGGACTAAAAGTATCGTAGACGGCGTAACTTTATGACATTTCGACATCTTGGAAAAAAGAAATTACTTTGTAATATTCAACAGTCTTTATTGTTTATTCAATCACACACCGATCGGTTTCCACTACAAAGTCATTCTAAAGGTGTTACGTCAGTTAGTAACACCATTAGAATGATTTTGTAGTGGAAACCGGTCGGTGTGTGATTGAAGAAACAATAAAGACTGTAGAATATTACAAAGTAATTTCTTTTTATCCGTTATCCCTACCTATTAAGTTGATGAGCGAGTGGAACTGTTACGTACGTGGAACGTAATCCAGACGTACTAGAATTGAAACGATTTTATTTCATCTTGTGCAATCATGATTCATATCACTTTTTATTAAATGTTTTAGGAGTAAGATACTTAACCTATCCGAATTTTAGTGTACTCGCAAGAAATACTATTTACGACATTTACGGTCTATTCTATGGTGGGTGGCAAATCAAGATCGTTCGATATATCTCGCTAGTACCATCGAGCTATCGAAACGAAATATATCGACCCCGCTGGAAAGCTGGAGTCGTACTATAAACGAGATATATGAAAAAATCCGGTTTGTTCACCAAAAATTAGGGGTCGTACAATACACGAGTATATACGGTACTCAGAATTACACAGAAATGTATGTTTGGTGTTAATTTATTTTTTAAATCGAACTTTTATTTTTTATAGGTCTTGAAAAAGGGAAATGCTCAGAAGCTGATCTTCAAAAAGCAAAGAGTATGATTCCTAAATCTCTGGAGGCTTACGTTACTCGTAAGTAAAGCTCTATATATAATGAATTGTTGCTGCTGGCTATATTTCCATTGTTGTCACTGCATATAAAAAATAATGGATAGGCATACAGTCATATTATTTAAAAGTTACTAAATCATGGGGGCAGGACATTTTTCACTATTCTTCCGTAAATGATTGTCTATTCAAATTTTAATTTTATTATAATAATTATGGTATTAATATATTTATCACTCAGTTTGTTTTATATTTACCTATGCATCCTATATCTCACTAAAAAGGATAAATAAATCATTAAGAGAATTATTTGCATTCTCTTTTATAATTCAAGTTCACTCCTTCCATTATTTAATTCATTCTTATTTTTTCGAAATTTATAAACTGAAATGGCGTGAAGCAGTGAGGAAAATATTATGTTTAAAAATGTGTTGTCATAATATTTAAATAGTGTAAATTTTTCTATTTCATACCAGCTTTGAAGCTAATTTTGAATTGATTCAAGTTTTCTTCAATAATGAGGTACTGTACTTTTCTGTCCAGAAATTTAAGTTCTGTGTATTGTGTCTTCATTTTCCCCCATTTAACATTCAAATTACAAATGTGCTAATGCTCATTTCCTTTCACATTATGACCCTCACTTCTTATCGCATTAGCCAGTGCTTGATATTATAGTGTTCATTACAGTCATGCCTCGTTTAGCACAAAGGATATGTTCCGAACGGTCTTTGGACTAACCAAATTTGCACTAAACAAACCGATTATAACATGTACCTTGTAGTGATCAGTTCGCGAAATTGCAAGGCTCGCTGGTGTTACTTTTTTATTTATTTAATATTACATTATCATTAAAAATCAATATTAATACAATTTTAAATCTTTCGCAGCAGTGCTTGCATTTATGCATAGATCGCTAGGTTCTGCAAGTTGTCATTTTCGTCACTGCAGCGCTCAAATCTACGCGTAAATTATTTATTGTATTTATGTGTGGGGGTATTCACCATTTTCTATAATTGTTTGAAATTCATCAGGAAACTTTATAGCTGCATCTTTATCAGCGCTTGCTGATTCACCTGTAAAACGAACGCTATTTATATTTGCGTGGCGTTTAAAATTTTGAAACCAACCGGAACTGTCATGAAATGTTTCTGAAGAATCTCCACCCTCTTCTTGCTTTACAATTTCAATCAGGGAAAATGCTTTACTGCAAATTATTGCTTGACTAAGGGGCATGTGTTCATTAGAACGCTTAGAATCAATCCACAACACTAGCAGTTTCTCAATTTTTTCAAGCAGTTACTGAGCTGACTGCTTCAATGGAACTTTTTATTTTGTCTTTATTTAACAAAATTATATGATTTGTAGCAGTTGTGAAGTTAAACTTACTTGCAATATTGCTCTGATGCTCACCTTGTTTAAAACACTGAATCACATTAAGTTTTTTCTCAAGTTATATGCTTTTCCTTGATAATTTAAGATTATTTTCTACACTTTGACTGCCTTTACTCAATTTTCTCCTTTCTGCAATGATTTACTGAAATTATTTCTCTCTATTTACTGTTAAAATGTTATTTTGCCATAGATACCGTATTTACTCGTCTACCCCGTGCACATTTTTTCCCTAAACGCCGGGGAAAAAAGGGGGTCCGTGTCTTACACGAGGCTTTCTGAATAGGTTATATAAATTGTATCAATAGTAAACTCTCTGCAATATGCTTGAGTCTACATTTATATTCGTAAAAGACGTCGAATTCTGCGAAGTGTATGCGTATTTATGCGACCAAGCAAACGTGTAAGTTATGCCCCCGCTGCAGGCAAAAGTAGGCAGAAAGAATGCACCGACTAACTGATAACTATAGTTCAATGACTACTGACGGTTTGCCGGCTTGAGAATAGGTAGGCTCAAGTTTGGTCCTTTTCTCTCATCCACTTCAAGGAATTCGGAGTGGTGAAATTTTGTTGCGACTGAAAGATTTCATCGTTCGAAAGGAAGACAGAAATCCACATCTCAAGTGTTTGGACTCATTTGTTCATGACCTTCCAATATTTACTCACGAGACAATCGCGAAAAAACTCCCCATCTACGTAGGGAAGTTCCTGTTCATGGATGAACAAATATTTCGTGAAGCTCCGCATCGATGCATAATATTACGTCAAAAACAGCGAAGTGGGAACGAAGTTGCATAAAATTACAACAAAAACAGTTAAGGGGTTAACAATAGAGGACTATAAATTGCATCACTTAGAAGGGAGAAAATGCTTAACTTGAGTGGAACTTGTTTCAGGGAGTGGGAATCGGTGACTAAAAAAAACTTATTCTGGCTCAAATTAATTTTTTCACTCCGAACCGGCCCAAAAATAGGAGTGTGCAGGTTACATGAGTAAATACGGTATTAGACAAAACACCACAAATATGTCATTGGAACTGATTACGTGAAAACAGCTTTCCTTTATTTTTTAAGCAAACAAAAGCCAGCAATAATGAGCACAGTGAACAGTAATTTCATTTTGCAGTACGTACCATACATACAGTATGTATTTTATAAAAAAATAAATAAAAATGTATACCACGAGATTCCAATTGCGCTATATCGAAATTGTGCCAAACAAACTTGCGCCAAACGAGGCATGACTGTATTTTATTGTGTGGAAGGTGATTCATTAAAATCTGTCGTTGGACATAATTATCAACTGTAATATAAAGCTTTCCTCTTTTCAGAATTGGGTACAGGTAAAGAGGATCCCTTATTGGCCGGTGGATCCAATTCCAACAACAATGGTGTTGGGCAGTCTTCCCATTTGGAAGAGGACTTAGAAGTACAAAGAGCAGTCGAAAACAACGACGGAGTTGTTACGGTTGGTGTTGGCATTGGTGGATCCCAGTCGATGCTTTCAAGGAACTCATCGTCATTATCAGAGGATCCGATGTCGCCCTCTCTCCCTGAATACTTTTCGGAGGAGGAGGAAGGTGGAGAGGAAGAAGAGGAGGAGGAAGAGGAAGAAGAGGAGGAGGGAGACGAATCTGAGGTCTGCAGTGATGTAGAAGTAAACTGAGCTCTCTTAGTTTTTTTACCTCGTTTTTTGCACTCTTGGTACAATCTGCCTTCTAGTGCAGTTTGCCATCCACTCAATAAATGGCCATTGGGGTGGTAAAAGCACTCGATATCCAACCGTTGTTGTTAATAATAATTCCATACAATGACCCGTTCTTTTGTCTCCTTTGGATGGATATGTTTGCCTTCCCCCGAACATAATAACTGTGAGTAGGAAGTTCTTTCGAGCCCTTCCTAAAAAAAAAAAAGAAATTTGTATTGGATACAATTTTTGCCTTTTTACTTTTTGTGTCTTGAGTGTGTTAAATGGAGGCATTTTGTTCAAATGCTCATTGAGAAAAGTTGGCCCATTGTAAAACCAGGATGAGTGAAAATGGTTTTTTTGGAATATGTGACAACTATTTGTATGCAATTGTATTTAAAAGTTTGTATTGGATTTTCTTTCCCCTTTTGAGTATCCTCCATTTAATGCTGGTTTTTTCCTGCATCAAGGAAATGGATTTTAATATTATTCGTTAGTTTAAATGGAGAACAGCAAATAAGTAATCGATCTTTTAATTCCCTTTTTATTGTTTTTCCTTAGTATTTTTAAGGCAAGGTAAATATAACCACAGTTAAATTTATGCTTGAGAATGAATGTTAATGGTTTAAGTTGTTTTCAGCCATCGAGTGATTAGAGTGATGTTTGTACATATTTCAGTTAAAGCAATTTTAATTGCATAATCTCGTGAAATTATGCTGATGGCAAAGGTTTTGTTTGTGTTGTGTAATTTAATGTGCTGCCACAAATGAGGTTCGACAAGATCATATACCATGGTTGTTCCAGAAGCCTGAGTTGGAAGTCGTTCATAATCTATGAACAACTTACGACCATAGTAAAGTTCAGTTCGAAATGGTATTTGATTCTTTCAGAAATGTGTTCTTTGTTAGCACAGTTGAAATTTTGGATGTGAAGTGGAAGGGTGCTCGGATATTTGCATCATTTGTTGGGTTATTGAATAACTTGTTCAACTGTGGTTTGCCCCCTTGGGTACCGGACTGTACATAATTGCATACAATTATTTACTGCATTGAATAGAAGGTGTGTTGATTCAAGAAAAGTTATGGAGCTCACATAGAGTTTCAGACCAAAGTAATGTACAAAGAAGATACAGAAAAGGCTTGTGTATACCTTTTCCACGCTTCTCATTTGGAAGTTATAGTGAACTCATTTTTATCATTTGAGTGGACCTTTTCTCACTGCATCCAGACTGTGGCAGTCGATATACAGGAGAAGTTAATATACTTTGTTATTTTATGAACTGAGGCATAAATGTGCATCGACAACATGTGAATACTTAGTTTTCACAACTCTTTAAGCGCACGAAAAATGTGGTTGCAGTTATCTAGTTGGAATATAGCAGAAAAAAAATTTCTGCCTCGGATGATTTTTTAAAAAATTTCCTAGGCAGTATTTTTTCGCAACTCAGGATATGCCCCTCGTAACAAAAAAGTTTAATAAAAACTTTTGTCCTCGTATTAAGTTGTACAAACTCGTGAATATGGCATTGTAACGGATGTGATCTTTGATTTTTTCACCGTGGTGAGCTTCATAAGCATTAACAGTTAATCACTGTGATATTTCATGAGATCCTTTGGGCTATTACTCCATCCTTCATTGTAGCAAACTATGTAGGTAAGTCAAAAAAAAAGAAATAGGATTTTGTGATGTTGTGTCATGAAGACCTGTTCCTTTAGCCATTGTAATCTGCATTTGAGTTGTTCTTTATGGAAAACCCTCTTTCCCCGTCCACTGTCATTCCTGAAAAAACATAACAGGAATAAATTTCCAAGAATTTTTCTAAAGAGCTTGTACTTCCTACCTGACACTTTGATTAAGGGGGAGGGTATCAACTGGAATGTGTAGATTTGAGGTACATTTGACCATCGGTAATTTTTATTGCTACAAATCCCAGGGGACCATGCATTATACATGATCATGCTGTAGTTTTTTATTGCATTAAATATTATATGGTCTTAAAGTGAGTAGCTTATTCTTTGTGTAGAACAAACTTTATTTATATTATATAACTATTTCTTTTAAACTACCACCCTAAGGGATTTTAACTGAAGAATGTTTACTTTATGTGCCAAAAAATGAAATATTTTTGCTTAAACATCAAGACAATGACATTGACAAAATTCATAATAATACAGTGCAACCAAAAATCTGGCCATTCTATTTTAACATTTTATAGGGCTAGGATTACTGCCCTTACATCTGTCAGCAAAACTAAAAACCATGTATTTGGCTGAGTTATTTCAAATAAAATCATAATTTAATAAAGTTGGAATCTTCTATGAATTTCTCACCTAGTGCCTGAGAGTGATTTTTTTACCATGCATAGTGAAGTTACTTGACATTTCTATATGCATAATGCCGTCATCCTTCATTTTTAAAATTGCAATATATGTATTTAATTGGTAGCTGTCAAGGTATTGGTGGTTTAATGAGGTTGGATTTTTTTAACTATCCTCATTTTGTTACATCCTTTCTGTAGTACATTTATGCTCTACTATGAATAAGAGCATATTTAACACAATCTTTTAGTGCTAACCAAATTCATAGGTTGGTGATCCTTCTATTATATTCTGTTTGATCCTTGGATAATATGAATAAGTTCTCCGTATTAACTCCAATCCAATCCTTAATGTTCTGTAGCCATGATATCCTTTTTCTTCCTCTACTTTGCTTTCCATTTGTTTCTTAGTTTGTCTCAGATACTACACAGCTTTCCTTTTTACTTTCTCCATACGTAGTAATGGGAAAGTATTGTATTCATGAAAAAAATCGACTTCGAGATTTCAACGGAAATACATGTTTTGAGGTCCCTAGAACACGTTTAGACTATTTTCAGAATGATGTCTGTGTGTGTGTATGTTAGTGTGGGTGCTCTAACTCAAAAAGTACGTACCATATCGTTACCAAACTTCATATATAACACTTTTACATGAGCATAAAGAACTGATTAGTTTTTCGACAATAACGGGTAACCAGAAGTCGAGGTTTATTCGAAACCCGATTCGGTTTTTGTGATATTTCTTCGTTAAAATATCATTATTGTATTTACAATTCTATACAAAAGTTATAGAGAATGTAATTTCCTACAACTTTCATTTGAAACAGTTTTCTATTGTAGTTATTGTTTAGGAATTATTTATAAATAACCGGTTTTTCGATTTTCTCCTTAAAAACATCGTTATTGGTAATCTTCGTGAGGACCAAGGTTGTAGAGAATAATATTTCTTCCAAGTTTTGTTTGAAACTAATTTTCGTAGAACCATCCATTTCGGAGATCTTTTGCTTTTTCTTAATTTGCAGTATACAGCGCCACCACCATGTAACGGTGGATTATGTAAACATATTCATAATTTACGGCAATAAGGACGACTGTATACTTTTACGATACGAAATAATAATTTTGCCTTATAATGCTATTCATAATAAGAATTTAAATATCTATACCCCAAATATGGAGAAACTCATGTGTTGGCCACATCAGATTTTTTTGGTTTTGATTAGTTTTAGATCCTTATCCTGTTCAATGCTTCAGTATTTTTTACTTTTACCATCCACAGTTTTATTAATATTAATTTGTCATTTTCTTAAATAACATTTGTAGATTGCATTCTCTGTGACTAATATGACGTCTGCATATCTGATATTGTTGATAATTCTGCCATTGACTGCAATGCCTATTCTTCTTAACACAATCATGTACCCTAATTAGCATAAACGATCATGCCCTTGGCAAGATTTTAACCTTTGCCCCTAGTATTGGGATCCAGACATGCTAACTAACCATCTAACAAGGCTGTGTCTGGAAAGAGGTGAAATTGTGTAAAAGGGTGACTCAAACCTAAACTTGCAATTTCAAAATATCATTAATAATTCTGTCAAAAACGATATCACATCTTTCATGGTTAAGTCTTACAAAATCAACTTTGATCAACATTTTCCTGAGCAGTAACCAACATTTTTCTTCGATTTTTTGGATTGATTTGATTCCTGTATGTTTCTTGGTGCTTGAATTCCCAGTTTTTCCATTTGTTCTTGTCTTTCTAAATAATTCTGCATATTCGCTGGCATTTCCTGACCAAATAAAGTACCTAGATGCCACACACAGATTTTGCTTTCTCTTGAGCAGTGGTTGTCCAACACAGTGAAGCCACAAGATCGTTGCATTTTAACTATTTTCCCCAGAACTTTTAACAAAGTGGTGGTGCTGTAAGGCATGAGGCAAATAGTAATCAGCCTTTGTATCGCAGGATCCCATCAAGCTTTGGCAGAATTTAATTTGATATCTCCTGCTTTAGAATCACATCCTTTTCTGAATTGCTCATTAGTTGAAGGCTAACACCCAGGAACTGCTTTTATCATACCGTATTTACTGGTATAACTTGAACTCAGAATTTTGTGACCAAATTTGTGGTGCAAGGATGGTGCTATGACCAACCAGACTACCTCTTAAGACAGCAGAGCATATCCCAACCTCTTTAACATCATCCAAAATGCTATAGCAATTTTATTCATGCAAAATTAATTGGAATAACTGTATGGGAGAGGGGTAATTTCAATAACACAAAAACCAAATTTTAAACATTTGTGCCATAGTATTGCAATTTTCAGCTGTTTCTAGCAATACAAATGAGAAAAATGACAATAAGCGGAGCATTGTTACATTAAGCCAAAACTGTTGAAGTGGCACCAGCATCTACAACATTGTGGAAAAGTGCCTGGTCTTCCATAATCTCTAAATATGAATAAAAAAAATAGCATACAATTAAATTGGACTTAATGAATTCCCAACCTGTGTGCTTGTTGTGTTACTCTTCTTGAGTAATTTTCACCGAAACTTAAGGAAAAAATTGGGCAGGGGGATTATAGGATTGTTATATACTTTCCAAAGAGTTGTAAGGGAATGGTTGATGCCAATGCATTACATACTAATTGATTTTAAGTCTGATATCGTTCAAGCTTTATGGATTTAAGGTGTGCTGGCCTTGGTTCTTATGAAAGTGACTTGCTGCTTCTCCATCATGCCTATACAGCTGAAAATGTCTGTAAAGGTTAAAATAAGTTCTTTTGCCATTTTATAAAGATGATGAAGACATTAAGCTTTTTATGCTTACATTAAAAGAAACTAGATCAATTGAAGATATGTTCCATAAAAATTTTCTGGAAAAGTTGTTCAACCATTTAATAATGTTTATTATACTTTTAAATGAAATCTAATTGTAAGTAAATTAAGAGAAAAATTGAACTTGAATAAATTAAAAACAAAGACTGAAGAATACCATATGTATCTTAGAATTAGGGCTGCCACCTCCGGTTTTCGTAGTTAGTCTCCGGTTTTACTAACCAGTTCCGGTTACGGGAAGTTTTTCGGCCAATTTTCCTCAAATGTCCATTATCCTGTGTGAAATCAATAAGGGACGGACTTCGTGACAAAGTGCGTCCCGTGTTCTTGCATTATGACCTCAATTTCGCTCATCTATAAGTCGTTCCAATGAATCTTTTTGTATGCGTATCTTGAAGACAATTTGATCAACTCGGACTCCGCGTTAGATTTCGCAAGCACCGAGAACAGATATGCGATGCAATGTTATATATTGGTGTAGCATCCCAGAAGAACTATACATTGCCGCATGAGCATTTTTTTCATGTAAATAAAAAAAATTTACGTCTCCGGTTTTGGAATCCTCAAAGGGTGGCAGCCCTACTTTGAGTATGAACGTGATTTATTACTGGTAAAAGTCCCATAACTTTCTTAAATATTTATATTATTTCATAAATTAAGATAGCCTATGTTGACAGTACCACCCATACAGGTTATATTGAAATGCCTTACAAATCCTTAAACCGCCAACAAAAAATTCGATAAGTATCCAAAGGCATAACATTTTTAGGTCAACCGGTTCTAATTTGGTTTAACTGAATCGATGAAAATCTCTGTCTATAAAAAATATGGAGCATTAAAAGAATATCTAGAATGTTAGTTGCGTTGGATTTATTTCTTGAAATATACAAACTTACAAATAAAACATACTGGTAACATCACAAATGGCATTATACAGCCAGAAAATATTAATCTACTGCAGGTCATCATCGTCATAGAGATCGTCGAAATCTGAAAAAGACGTTATGGTATATATAAAATATATCCAATGTAATTTCCAATCCACAGCTTTATGGTGCATTGTTTACCATTAAAGAAATCTGCATGCACAGCCTTTTCATTTGCAGCTAGATCCATAAGTAATCCACTAGAACCACCAGCCTATAAATAAACAACGACTTATTTATTCTAATAACATTAATAATATATATATTGCTTTAAGAGTACTTTACCTCCTCGAGGTCCATGTACGGTCCTGCTCCTTCAGGAAACATTTCATCTGCGACTACAGTTGGTTTCATGTTTATTGGTAATAGTTTAGGTTAAATAATTATTAATCAATCCAAACTGAACACAAAACCAGCGCAGCTCGTACAATCTGTTTTAGCTTCAAATGTTAATGATTTTTTGCAGTCAGTTGCTCACTTGTTTTCGGCAATGTTGCCAAAAGTACCTAACGAGAAAATCGATGATACCGTTAAAATAGATCGTATTGATGTTTAAAAATCTGATGCTTGAAAATTTTCCGAAAAGGTGATTCTAAATTCACTGAATAGATTTTTTTGCAGTAAATTTGCATTTACCATAACTGTGAAATATTCCGAAATTTTGTTTTCTGAAAATTCAATGGGGCAACGGATGTTATTTGTGTTATTTGATGGCTTGCTCCTAAATATGTAGTTGCTTTATCGGGTGCAGTGAAAGAATTTAAGAGTAATATATGTTCTTTTAATTATAATTTTATATAAATTGTTTTCGAAAGTCAGAGAAATGAATAGATATGACCTATCCTTCGGAATTTCTCTTTTTATACCAGAACAATTTTTATCTTTCCAATATTAATTTAATAACTCTGGTTTTTCGTGACACATTGGTTGCATTTGTGACCAGCCATCTATCATTTCCAATCATGACGCCGTAAAACCTTTGTTCAAGGTATTTTCAGTTAGATTCTTGAGTAAACAAATATTAATTGTTGAAAGGCATGAGTAATATATAAAAATTCAATTGATCCCAGAAAACAGGAACTGTGTTTTATTAATTTTTAGCGTTAACTATACTTTTGGATTCATAACATCGACTAAGACCTGTATATTTGTTGATTTATTTATGTGAACTTTTATTAGCTATAGTTCTAATTTATTTTCAATTTCCCATGGCCAGCAATCTGAAATATGTATTCTGTTTTCAGAATAAACTAGTTAAATGGAGAACTAAATCTACGAAGAAGTTTTTTATTTATAATTAAAACATCAAAATGGATCAGTATTCTATCCTCGGACGAATTGGTGAAGGTGCTCATGGCCTTGTACTTAAAGCAGTTCATGTATCCACCGGTAAGAAAGTTGCTCTGAAAAAACTGTTATTAAAGAAACTGGAAGATGGTATATCAGTCACTATCATCCGCGAAATCAAAACATTGCAGCACATTGATTGTAAATACGTGAGTATTACACGCCGAGGAACTTTATTGTGGAATTTTTACCTATTTTAAATATGCCGGTTGACAAAAATATTTTTAGACATATATCTGACGCATTACTCAGAAGTTGATAAAATTTATACATGAAACATATATTAATTAGTTCAAAATATTTACATTTAAATGTGGATATTTCAATCCAAGGTGGTGAATTTATTGGATGTGTTTGCTCAAGGATTTGGTATTGTACTTGTGTTTGAGTTCATGCCTGCAGATCTTTGGGATATGCTCAGAGATCCAAATGAGCCTCTTACAAATTCTCAAATAAAGACGTATATGCAAATGTTATTGAGAGGGGTCTACTATCTTCATAAAAATGGAGTAATGCATCGGGTGAGCCCTTGCATATTTTCATTTCACTGTTTTTATCTCTAGATTTATTCTGTTTAACCTTTGAAAAGATGAACTATACAAATTGCAATAAATTATAGTTATTGTTTGCCAATCGTTAATCGACTCTATAATATTACCGTGATTTTTAAGTTTTCTTTATTTTAAATTGTCATAATTATTACATAAAAGTGATTAATGCAATTTTTCTTTTAACAAGATTAAATTTGTTATTTCATCAGGGTAATATTTTTTATTTAGCACAATTGAGAAATCCAGGAAATTTTGCACTCTGTGAAACATTATAAACTTGTAAAATATTAAATGCATTGTTTTGCATCAGATGATTTATTTGTTAAATTATTCACAAGTATAAGTTAAATTGACACTGTAGCTGTAAGGAAAATTGCATAGACATATTGTGACGATTTAATTTTGGCCATTAAGTGGGCCTGAAAATTCTCTATCAAATTAAAGATGAACTATTTGTATAGATGCCTGTACTTTGACATTAATTCATTATTGCAGGATCTTAAGCCATCAAATCTTCTGATTGGCAAAGATGGAATGCTTAAAATTGCTGATCTTGGTTTGGCTAGACTGAAATGGATGGATTCGTCTCCAAAAGATGCAAGTGGTGCAGGCCGTCCATATTCACATCAAGTGGCAACTAGATGGTATAGAGCACCCGAACTTTTATATGGTGCTCGATATTATGATGAAGCGGTTGATTTGTGGGCAGTTGGTTGCATATTTGGTGAAATGTTGAACAAATCGCCATTATTTGCTGTAAGATTATTTTAGGAACTTATTCTCATATGTTATTGTAGATTACTAATTCGAACTTCATAATTCCATACAATAAACCCTTGTCTAACATGGATTTACCTAGCATGGATTTGATTATATATAGTTAAACAAATATTTATCTGACGTAATAATTGAAATGTATAGGGTCCTGAATATGGTGCATGTTGTATATTACTTATGTATATGACATGAGAAGCCTCATAGCTTATACAAACAGGATTTTTCCATAACATACAAAATTTGCTCAACGCAGTATTTTCCAAGAATGAAACCACCATGTTATGCAAGGGACTAATGTATTCTAATTTTAGGTATGCTTCTTTCCTTTAAACTTTATAAAGTCCTGTGAATAATCATTGATTTTATACCTACCCTTAGACATCCATTAATTATTTATTGATTCTAAACTTTTGGGAAAACAATTTTTCAATGCCAAAAATCTCTTCTCTGTTACAACAATCAATTTCAGACTGTACAGACACAGAGGGAGGGGGGTCCACAGGATCCGGACTCTCCCTCTTAGAAAATGGTGATTTTGTCTAAACATTCATGGTTATTTTAAATTTGGGTTAGTGGGCGCTGTCAGAGAGATATAGGAGATGGTTTACCCCTCTTTGTTTTTAACATCAATATAATTAATAATGCAATATGCGATGTTGATATAAGTTGCATACAACTTTTGTGCTTACCAAATATTTTGGACCCCCCTTGAGAGAATCCTGTGCAGACCACTGATTTAAGATGACAAAATTAAAGAAATTGATCCCAAGGAGTTACACTAAAATGTGAACATTTAAATTTAGGAATCATTTTATTGTTTCAATTGTCTTATTTATCAGGGGGACAATGATATTGAACAGCTCTGTATTGTTCTGCAAACTCTTGGAACCCCTACTAGTGAAACTTGGCCTGGGATGGAGTCCCTTCCTGATTACAATAAAATAACCTTTCCGGCAAATAAGGGAATTCCTATGGAACAACTTTTACCTGATGTTAATCCTGATGCTCACGATTTAGCTAGGCATTTTCTTTTATATGATTCCAAGAAAAGAATATCTGCTGAAAAGGTTATTAATGAATTGCATATTTAAATGACTGTTTGAGGGATGCTTTAAAAAGTCCTATAATGTATATTTACTCTTTCTAGGCTCTTCAACATGCATATTTTTTCTCGGATCCATATCCATGCTCATTGGAAGAAATGCCCAAACCTGATGATGATTTTCGTAAAAAATATTTACCCAAAGAGTATGATGTGGAAGAACCAATTCAGAATTACTTAAAAGATTTGAAAGGTCTTCTCAGTTGAAAGGGTAAGTTGTTCATCATTTCATTCTAATTAACCTCTCGGTATAAAAGACATAATCAGTCAGTCTGTATTGTTGCTGCTTAACAAATTGACACAGAAATATTTTACAAAAATAACAGAATTTCATACAATCATCAACAAGATGGCAATGCTCATTGTTGTTATGTTGGTGCATAAAGTCAATATGGCTATATAGTCGCAATTACATATAGTAAATTATTACCCATTAATTCATAATACTCACTTATGTCATTATAAAAACTTAAACATACATAGTATGTTTAAGTATAGTAGTAATCAGTGCTCGAAATGGAAAATGTTAAAAATGTTACAAAACAGAACACTTGTATTGGTAGTGGAATGGAAATTTTTACAAAACGGAACACTTGTTATAAGGGACAGCATTTCTAAATGTCTGACGAAACGGAACGGTATCATCGGCACATGTGATTAGTCATAGCAGCATTCCAGCTTGTTTCGAGGACTGGTAGTAATTCAAGTTTAAGTATAGTAGTATCTTATCCCAAAAAATCCTATTAACAAACTAATCACAAAAGTAAAAGACACCGTCAAATGATGTAACATGTTTTCTTAGGTGATAATGGTTCACATATGTACCTAGTATTTGATTTTTTGTTGATTTTGTAATTAAGATTTTAATTTATGGTGTTTCATTCATTCATGTAACTTTAAATTGATTTTTGTTTAGTGATAATCGTGCTTTTTCATGCTTAATGACTTAAAATTCAAATATCTCTTGTAATTTTGAGTTTATAATGTAATAGTGATCAATATTTTTGTTAATACAATTTATCCATTACAATTTGTTTAATTTGTAATTATGGTATGCGATAACAATTTGGATGTTTCAAAGGGTGATACTGTATAAATCAGTGTTTCTCAACCGAAAATCTGCCGTGGACCGGTAAATGTTGTGAACGTTCCACCAAGAACCGGTAAAATTTAGCAAACTACATAATTTTTATTTGTTTTCTTCAATGAAATTTTATTAAAAGATAAGAATAAAATAAAGTCATAACTTTTTAAACATTTAGCTGTCAAAATAAGAATAAATTTATCTTAAACTTTCCACCAAAGTTTTGCGGACCGATGGTTGAAACACACTGCTATAAATCACAATTCATGTGCAATTTTTGTTCCATTCGTATCAGTAATTAATATTTTTTATGTTGTAACCACTCATTCTGAACAATCTGTTAGATAACTGACTTCTTTATGTGATCATTATTTTAATTTCCTTACATTTAAAATACAATATATTATGTATTTAATTTTAAGCGTATAAATAAAAATTGCAAAACTTTATAACAGAAAAAAGTTTAAACTCATCCTATTTTCTTATTAATAGAGTAACAGAAGCAAAAAATACATTAAAACAATATTTAATACCTCAAACTACAGAAAATGACTAAAATGCACTTGTCCAGGTTATATCCCGGTAATTTCCCAGTTATGTCCCAGTTGTCCTGGATTTTTCATCCTCAAAATAGGAAATGCCCTGGTTTTTCACCATCGGTCTCTGGATGCCCTACCTATGGCATGAAAAACACCCACAACCTAATAGGGCACATTAAAAATAGAACATTTGATGTGGTACAACTCTTCCCTAGTGTCCCCATTGACGCCCTAGAATACCTTAAAGACTGGCTCAAACAAAAACAAGTGGAAGGTAACAAAATTCAAGAATATTTAACATTAATGAAATTATCTATCATGATTAAAGACCTAAAACTCAACTGCCCTGATCATGAGAAAAAATTTCATGATTTAAAGAAAATCCATAAATAATAACAATTTTTTTCACTTTGAACGAACTTACTTCTAGCAGTCAAAAATTAGAATGACGTTTCAGCCAATCACATAAATTATTACATTCACAATTGATTATCTTGGGAAGCCTTGTTAAATACGAGAATGTTTACAATTGATTGGAAAGTTTTCAAACATTGGATTAACAGTAGGGGTACATGTTTGCTTATTGATTGAGGTTTGTAGCATGTAATCAGATAATTAAAGCTAGTAAGTGTTTGAATTGGTAACTAAAAAGGAAATCAATGAGTGTTTAACGTAATGTCTTTGTGATTGTTTTCTCATGTCTCATACAATATGGGTTTGAAGATGGCCATCAAATCGGTTAATCAAAATAAAGTTTGGTTTGAAATTCAGTTATGCCAAAATCCCAAAATACTTGTTTGGTGCCCTCTGCTCCACTATGAGGAAGAAATACATTTACAAGTTTAATATAATATCTATTTGGTTTGGTTTGTTAAGGCAAACCTATATCTATGGTCAAACAGTACCTTTTGCATAACATACAAGTGTTACTTATAAGTCCATTCATGGAAAAAAATCTCTCCCTTGAAGGCCATAATCTCCCCATTTGAAAAGTCCACTATCTCCCTTTTTCTTGGAAAAAGCTGAATTATGCATGGAACAAAATTACTTCCTTTCAATAATAAATACTACAAGCAAACAAATGGAACTTTAAAGGGCAATCCACCATCAACACTCATAGTAAACATCTTTCTCCAGTATTTTGAATGTCATTGCAAAAACACTTTAAAATACTTCCCCACACATGGTGCAGGTATGTCAGTGATGTTTTTGCAATTTTCAGCACAAAACAATACAACATCAATACTTTTGTCCAAGAACTTAACTCCATTCACAATTCCATCAATTTCATTTATGAAACTGAAGAAAACAAGTCACTCCTCTTTTTAGACATTTTGATCATCGAAAACAAAAGACGACTCAAATTTTTCATTTACAGGAGACCGACACACATGGACAGTTACATCGAAAATGACTCAAATCGCCCATACCGGCAGAAAATTGCAGCTTTCAACCACATGGTACACAGACTTTTCACAACACCACTGAACAAAAAATGTTATGATGAAGGTGTAAAATACGTAAAAACGTGGCTCTGGATAATGAATTTACACACGAATTAATTTACAACATCATCAAAAACTGAAGAACAAAACCATTACAGCCCATGCTTCAATCAACAGTAAGAAGAACAAATTTGTTTCACTTGCCTTCTTTCTAACCCTCACCAAAGGGTTAACAAATATATAAAGTAACATTCCTTAACACAAACAATGCTAAAAATGTAATAGGAAATCCTAAAGACAAAATATACATATTACATAAATCTGGAGTATACCAAGAGCTTTACCCCACATGCGACATGACATATGTAGGACAAACAACTACACAGCTCCATTTTCCTTGTTTGAGAGTGCGCCACTGGACCAGTCCATTTATTCTCAAGTCCCAGCCCTGAGGATGGTTACTTCATAACCGAAATACGTATTGGCCTGAAATTTTATCATAACTTACTGGTTCTGGAAAATTTTCTTCATTTTATACATTCAAATCAGCCAGTGGTAGCTCACATACAAAGTAGCACTTAAGATACACAAATTCGTTGCTAGAATAATTCAACAAACATCTACTGTCCACGAATGTGTTAAATATCAGAAGGAAAGGTCTGCACATGTTAGTTTTATATAAAAAATTATAAAAATTATAAAAAAATAGTTTAGATCAACAATGGGTAATAAAGACTATGTAATTTGGTAATCATTTTAATTGAACCTGATATTGCAGAAGTCTGACATTCATCAAATAATTTTTTTTAATAGAATTAAAAGTCAGACTTTATGTATAGACTCAAATTTTCCATTTTATTTATTTTCTGAACTTTAAATAAAGGTGTATCCCAAAAAATTGCACATTTTCTTTAAAGTTGATATGTATTGATGAGCTAATAAATTTATTTGTTAAGTTGTTTTTGTAGCATTAATATTTTACTGCTTTAACTGCAAATGAATATATTCTCACAGTTTGTTTCTCAGAATGCAAAACTAGTTCACATTGTGTGTCATACAAGAGCTTTTAAGTAAATTATAAACTTTTTGTTATTAACATTCATGTGATTATAAGTAAATAATTATAATCCTATTCTTTATGTAATTGCTTTCAGCAATCGAATGAGCAGGAATAAGTTTTACTCCTGGTCTTCTTAAGTTTTACCTAGTAGTGCTTTATCATTCTCCTCTAGGCAATTTTGATAGTTTTATCAATAAGCTTTACGTTTGTCTATATAATCTGACAAATACTGCTCTTAATACCATCAAAATAGATGTGCAAATAAATGAATCACCTTATCCTTGTATCATGAGATTCCTTGTGAACTGATTTGGTGTGGATGCATCAGATCGACACACTGTTGCAGTATTCTATTTTACCGATAAGTAATTCACACTACTCCTGATAATTAGACTGCATCATAATGTGACGGTAATTTTAAGTTTTCATAATGCAGTTCTACAATAAAAACTTATGAGTTTGATCTCTTGGAGAAAGTTAGTTCGAGATTCAATATGTAGAAATCTTTCGGTACATGGTTGAACGTCTGTTCGTCCTTAATGTAGCATAAAAGAGTAACTTGAAATTTACATACTGGAAAATTCCGGATATTCACTCGAGCTTATTTTTCATACATCATGGTGTTTGTGAATCGCGAACTAAGTATTCACTTCAGCTTTGTTCGAATTCGCCATGTATATGCAGGGCCGGCCTTAGGCCAATTGTACCTATTGGACCCAATCGGGCCCCACGGCTAAGGGGGCCCCACACCTTGCTCTATATTTTTTGGGAAGAGGAACAGCTTGTGGACATGGAAACTTCAAACTGGCAAACTACATTAAAAGACAGTTTTTTAGTATCTGGTATCAAACGCCCTAGTAGACGAATAAGACGTTATCGCTATCTTCCTTCCTTTTCGTAACGTTGCCATCAAATTTCGTTTTTAGCAAATTGCTCTATATCGCCTCTAGGTTCTTTTCTTTCTTTTTAGATTTATCCATAGTCCCATCCATACCCAAGTGGTCTCATGAGAGGCCATCTGAAGCTCTCAGAATGCAGGAAATGCATTGGCGGTTTAGGATACATCCCAGATCCCCACCCCCTGGCTCGGTCTTTTAGGTCTCGTTGCTTCGGTCCTTTGGACCTCGCTTGCTGTGCCCCTCCCAAATCTTTTTTCAAACTACGCCTTTTATATGTAGGGGCCCCGCCAAAAGTTTTCTAATTGGGCACTGCAATTTCTAGGGCCGGCACTGTGTATATGATAATAACCTGTTAGGTCAATCCATTTGTAGAACGGATACAGAAGTTTCTGTATAGCAATTTTGCTACCCAAGTTGCAGATCGTAAGAAAGTTCGAGTTTTATAGTTCGTATATTTTGAACCCGGATACTTGGAAGTAGTATTTTTTTGGTCCCGTTGTAGTTCAAAATAACGAGGTTTTACTGTATTTGAGTTTGGACCAGTTTTTGAAATGTAATTGAACCTATTAAACATTGCTTGAATCTGAAAATATTTTTCCTAAATTGATTTTGAAATACAGGCGACTCCCGAGATTCGATGGGAATGCGTTCCTGAAAACGTGGTCGAATCTCGAATTGTCGAATGTCGAATGCCGTTTTTCCATAGACTTGCATGTTATAATCAGGAGATACGTTCCTGCATCTTGGGGAAAAATTATTAAGTCCCCTCACGTTATATAAAGATAAAATAACATTATTAATATGTTAATACAACAATATTGAATTATGAATAAATTAAATAATAAATATTTTAAATGTATAACTTATTTTTTACACTAAAAAGGAAAAAATAAATTTTTGCTTGTATGATTATTTTACGTAATTTAAAAATCTAAATTAATTCAAATCCGCCTCATCCATTCCCATGCTATTTATATGGAGGAATGAGTAGTATTAGAAATTTTAAAGCGTGTTGAGAAAGATGAAAGCCATACTGAAATCACACGATCGTTGGGAATCTGTCGTTCAACAGTCCTAGGTGCGGTGTTGTGATTCCTAAAATGGAAAAACTTTTAAAACTTTGGGTAGATGATCAGTGTCAGAAACACATTCCTATTAGTGAGACCATGATTAGAGCAAAGGATAAGGATCTCTATGATGATTTGAAGGAAAGGATGGATGAAATTTCTGTAGATGAGCCTCCATTTAGTGCAAGTCATGGCTGGTTTGGCAGATTTAAGAGAAGGGCAGGTTTGCATAACCTTAAATTAACTGGCGAGGCTGCAAGTTATTTTGTGCTTTTTAATAACGTTTATATTAATTTCGCTGCGATATATAGTTATATGTATAGATAGATGTATGCAGGGTTGTGCTGCAGACTCGTGCAAGTTGTTTGTTACAAACGACTCGCCGGAGCTGGACCGGGCCATCTGCAGCCTTCGCTCTAATCATGGTCTCACTAATAGGAATGTGTTTCTGACACATCATCTACCCACAGTTTTAAAAGTTTTTCAATTTTAGGAATGACAACACTGCGCCTAGGATTGTTTATTGTTGTTATCAAATTATGTGAATTTATCACGTTATAAAATTTTCTCCTTCTGTTTCACATAAGTGCTAATAGTTGAACGACACATTCCCAACGATTGTGCAATTTCAGTATGGCTTTCACCTTTCTCAACACACTTTAAAATTTCTAATTTCAATTCATAACTATGAGTCTTATGCACTCTTTTATTTGATTCACTTACATTATCACTATTACATTTCCTTTTAGATGCCATGTCAAGTGATAAATTTATAAATAAATGAATAAAAAAAATAAATTTAAATAAAAGATTAACAGAAAAAAGAGTGAAATCAGCACAAATTCAAACAATTAGAGCAGATATAACTATGTCTGACTATGTCTACATGGTCGGCACTGTCGGGACCAATTACTCCGTGTAAAGTAGTTCCCAATTCGATCGGCTGTTGAAATCTCGAATTTGTCGAATCTCGAATGGTCGAATCTCTGGAGTCGCCTGTATTTAAATTTATAATGTTTTTAAGTCATATGTATGTGTGAATAGCTAGATTTGTAATATTCAAATGTCTTTCAGTAGATGACATCAGGACATCACCATGTATCACTGCTGTCCATGTGCAAGAACTCCTTTGGCTTTATGTGTGCATGCTCATCTGTGGTTTCTCATTTTTGAATTGATACAAGGTAATGATGAAAAGTATTTTTTAGATGTACTTTATTTATAAAAGTAAAGTAAGATAGTTTTAATAAAATAATATACAGTAATCCCAATTATCCAAGGCGCATGACTTACCTAGTCAAAAAGTCAGCGGTTAAGGATTTCATTTCTCCTATAATTCTATCTCTTTGAGTAGCCCTAATTTGGAATCAGTTGTTCTCAATCTGTGTGATAGAAGTGAACTGCTAAGGCATCTGCTAAAATTGGTAAAAAGAAGTCCTCCAGGCATGACGAATTTCTTGGTACTTTACTAAAATCTTGTAGCCATTTATTAATTGATCCTTTATTATATGTACTTGGTAAACAAATCTCATAATCAAGGGATTTTTCCTAAGCTTTAAAAATCTCAAAAATTATTCCAGTTTTCATGAATAAAGGTGACCACAATAACCCTGCAATTTTAAGCCAATTCCACTACTTTGTGTGTTTTCTAAAGACTTTCAGTATGTTTTCTTGGAAAGTATACAAAGATTTCTTGAGAAAAATAATTTGCTCCTGAAGTCCCAGTTTGGCTTTCAAAAATGTAAATCTAAACAAAAAGCTCTATTTGATGCAATAAGCTATATAACAACTGAGCTTAATATGCACAACAAGGTATGTAATTTGTTACAGTAATTAATGCATCCACAATTATGTTGTTATATTTTCATTATAGATACAAAACTTTCCTAGTGCAGTCTGATTAGTTCCAACCAGGATTGTTTCTGACTGTGTCCATTTATGAGTTGTGCATCCTTGCTCTAGGATTTCACTCCTCCTCTGCTATTGTTTCCAGTCTGTCTATGTGATTCTGAGTAAGAAAGTGTTAGTTTAATTTTTGCTATAACATTTTCTTTAAAAAACTTGTCTTTTTGGAGTGCAATGGGAATCTTGGTTTTCTAGGTTATATTAGTAATTCTCCCGGGCTTAAACAGAGATTAATCATTAATATTCAAGCGTGTTTGTCATGCGTAATTTTCCAAAAAAGGCTGGGCTTAAAATACGCATTTCCTTATTAAAAAAATACAATAAATTTTGCCGAGGGTCTATTTTAATTGTCAATAACTGTATTTGATTGATTTCAATGTTAATACCAGTTCCGCGGTGTTTTCCAAGGACAGCGAATGTCTACCATATTCTGTATGCTTAATGAAGCATTAGTTCAAATGCATCGAGCACAATTCTCGGGGCTGACTTTCCTGACCCAAGACTACCAACTATAGCGCGAGGTATTTAACTTAGGCGTTCGGAGCCATGTGTCTGCTCATTCGCTTGCCACCACTTGCCAGAAATACCACCGTGCTTTGCATTTTACACAGAAGGCTCAGGCAACTACGTCTCATTTTCTCGTGACGTCCTTGGCGATTTCGAGGTCGCGGTGATTTTAGAGCCTACCGTATTCTCTTCTGGTATGTCAGGAGTTTCTAATCGTTTTACTGTGAAGAGTACCAAGATAATTACGTCATTGCCCCTTCCGAATTACGAGGAAGAAATAAAATATTTTTCCTTTCATTTACTTTGACAAGAAATTTATTTTGGCTGTACATAGTCCAAATGTCGAGTTTGCATCCTATTTGAAATAAATTCAAAGACTATAATATAATAGGACTCTTACCATGCAGGAGGAGTATTTAAATCACTCTGTCAAAACTTTGCCTCTTCTTTATTTTGGCACGATGGTAATAATTGTTTATACTCGTGACTCACTCGAGGAAATTGTCAAAGTTTAATAAAATAAATAGCTTTTTTATAGATAAGATTGTGCGTGGTCAAAGTACCAGTAAATGTTTTAAATCGCATTATCGGTACTCATTCTGGAAAGATTCCTTATTTTACTACATATAAGCCGCGTATTTGCCTCACCCTTGTAAAAAAACTCTTGTGAAAAAGTGCGGCAATTATACAAGTAAATTCAGTATTAAAGAATGTCAATCGAGCACTGCTATACTTTTTTTAAAATAACTAAAAAACAACCAGTATCTAAATTACTACTAACATTTTAATACATTTACAATGTAAATAAATTGACAAATTGCTAAATCTTGAGTGTGTGATTTTGAGCCGTGCCACTCAAGACCACAGTGGTGCTTGTGACCGCCAGATCGAGAATTCCCATGGTAGGTGGTTTGTAAGTGCGAAAAGGTTGAGAAAACCCCTTCGTTAGTGTATTATAGATGTTTTCAACCCGTGGCATGCCTACCATCGTGTGTACACCATTGGCTATCAGGTGGTATGCGGGCACATTAAGAAATATTGGTTTGGGTTTTCATTGAATTCTAAAATAACTCTCAGCAGTCTGAGCCACTCATGATGCTTTCAGTCGGTAAATTTGTTTTTGAGAATTTAATAGTTTGTCTGAAAAGTTAGCGCTGAAATGGAATTGTTGTCATTAAAATGCGATTGAAATTATTTTTGTCTACATTTGCTTTTCAGTGTACTTTTATACTGAAATGTGTGGTGTTTTAAGCAGATGGGAAATCCATACAGAAATTCAGATAGCATTGAAATTTGTTCAAAAACATTTACTTATGGTTAGCTTAGGGTGAACAGTTGTTCAGGGATCAAAAGTGGGACACGAAGAAGAAAATCCGGGACAACCGGGACACATCTGAAAAAACTCGGGACAACATTTTGTTTTGTATTTTTGCTAGTTAAACACACATAAGTGCAAAATGAATGAATAATGCATTTTTGAATTAAAATTTTATAATTTGCACTCCTATGATAGCTTTTATGGTAGTTACAGTGAAAACCGGTTAACACGAAATGCTAGGGACCGGTACAATCATTTTGTGTTATCCGAATTTCGAGTTAACCGAATTCCATAATAACAGTTTTAATGGTAACATTTTCATTTTTCAAATATGGAATTAGACTCGTAGGCAAATCCATGATACATATCAATAATAGGATGTGATACACAGCCGAAGATATTATCGCAATGGGGAAGCTATACCTTTCAAATGTGATTTTGTCTTATCCGAAGAATTTTGCATGTATTTATTTTCGTGGACCGAAAAATATTTTCGTGTTAAGCCATATTTCGTGTAAACCGTTTTGCATTAGCGAATGAATATATACTGAAAGGTATAGACGCTGGAACGGACCGAGCATGCGTTTCGTGTTAACCGATATTTTGTTTTAAGAGTTTTCGTGTTAAGTGGTATATGGTGTATATGCAATCTGTTTTTTTCGTCTGTCCAAATTCGATTTTTTAATGAAAAATTTCTTTCGACAGGTGCATTGCTTCCAGGTAGTGCCAGTGCAAATTCAACTATCAGTTTCATATTATCACATGGATTACCATCTTTTTAAAATGGACAAATAATGAAACCCATTTTTCTGCAACTGGTGTTTTATTTTCTGCCCATTTTTCAATTTCGTCACAAACAAATTTACGAACGCTTTGCAGTTCATCAAATAAATTATTTTCATCAACAGAAATGTTTGGATTATTACTGTTCAGGTGTTGGTAGCATTTCTCTACCACTTCCCAAGTGGGTTTTTGCTTGAGCAAAATCCAAGTGAAAGGTTTAAATTCCTGGTAATTGCAGGACTAACTTTTTATATATTCTATGCATGTCTCAAAGAAGACTTTGAGTAATTGGTAGAAGTCATTAATACTAATGTGTCCTCTATCACTCATTTCAAAAAGAATATTTTTAGTTACATTTGTTAAAAACCTTTCTGATTTACAGGTTTGTAATTTTTCAATGAAGCTGTCAATTATTATCATAATTTCTGTGCTGGAAATGTCATGTTTCTCTATCTCCAAAATAGTAATATTGTACAGTTTAAGTTGACTTGAAATGAAATTAAGCCAAAAAATTATAGCAGATTGTCAAAAATAGTTTTTATCTGGGTCAGACATCTTTCTAAGGACATGAAATAACATTTCAATGAATCATACAGTGCAGTAATCTTTTCCACATATGGAAGTAATGTTAGCCATCTTGTTTTGGAGTGTCCTTGCAAATTTGTATATTCAATACTAACTAAATCACAAAACTCTTTCAGTTCTTAAACCCTTAATGTGTATATGTGAAAAAACTGAAAAATCTTATTCACAATGACTTCAATGTCAATTGGAAGGCAATCGGAGGCTGTTTTAATGCTGTTATGAATGACATGAGTGACACAGTCTACTCCAATGACATCTCTCTTTAGAATTTCACTTACTTGATAAAAAACATTTTTCTCTTTTCTGTTAGCACCTCTGAAATTTCTATTTACGTTATCACCTGATAATGCTATCACTTTTTCATTCAAGGACCATTTTTCCAAAACTTTGACAACATATTTTGTAATTATTTCAGACATTCAATCATGTCTGATAAAAAATTTGCATTTTCTAATTCTTTTACGATTTGATTCAACACAAAGGGCATGAGGACATTTTTTACAATAGCTACTGTTTTAGAACGAGTGCATGCAAATTTTTTACAATGTCATTTTTTTATAAGAGATGATATGCAGTCTGCTGATCTAAAACTTTGGTTGTGGGCAACACTTTGAAACGCAGAGGTACCTTCCTCAGCAGCAAGATGTAAATCCTCAGTCTCGGGAATCACAGGAACAATGAAGTTTGTGAGTTTTTAATGACAGCTCTTGAGAACCATGTAACTTTTGTGTTTTTTTGACTTTAAATGATTCTGCATATCTGATCGTCCTCCATGTCCACTAGAAAACACACCACCACACACAGAGCACTTAACTTCTCTTCATGCTTGCTTTTTTTATGAAAGAAAATTCCTTTTGTAAAGTTTATTAAATGAACACATCCTTTTGCGCATGGGTATATATTAAAAATTACTTTTCACCTATTCACTTCAGTTATTAACATAAATGATGCTTTGGCTGTAGTTTTAGTTGTCACTAAAATGTAAAGGACTACACGAATGATACTCTTGTGCTAGTAGCCCACATCCGCTACACATTACGAGTTTAACTGACATGTTCAGTCTCAGTAGCCAAGTTGTAAGTAACAGGGTCGAAATAATCTAATACAAGTTGATACAATGTGACATAGGAGACAAAATTGTGACAGAGGGTCAGATGAAGAGAATGATGTCAGAGGCGAGTATTTTGGAACAATTTGGTTGAAACCCCATGAAAATTTTATTACACAGTTCATTTTCAATGTCTTAGGTGAAATTGTCCAATATTATGTATTTACATTTATTAAAATTGCTGATGTTGATATTTTGTGTAACAGAAATGAGCAATCCAGGGTAAATAGTTGTCCCGAAGAAGTTTTTTGGGACAGTGGGATGTCCTGGAATTTGTAGTACGTCTGGTCCCCCTAGTCTAGTACTACACTTCGATATCACTGCTTTGGACACCATGGAGAACTTGAGCCTAGCATTTGTCGATCCCTGGATGTAAATTATAGCAAATATGAAATACTGAGTTCACCACATGGCAAGAATCAACTTTAGAATTAGAACATAATGCAGCCTTTCTCAGTGAAGATACACTGATAACTGATTTTAACGAGAATCAGTATTCAGAACTCACTGTTTTTGCTATTGGAGTTAACTTCATTATCAATTTTAGTCATAATTATAATGTAATTAAGCTAGGAAAGTATAAGAATTTTATTACAATTATATGTGCTTATAATTATATATAGGAAATGGTAATCATTAACCATTGAACATCAATAATATAAAGATCAAGGTTTCAAGTTTTGTTGAAACACACCAAGGATTTCTATATCCAGGCAGGATACTCGATAGTCTTTCGTAAAATCAATTGGACGTTCCCCACAACCATTGTCAATGAGGTAGAGAATTTCCAACTGTACAGCCATTCCACCATTACACAATACCTGGACCCAGTTCCTTTTTCCTCCTAAATGATGTCAGCATCAACAGTACTATAAAAAATGAATAAAAGCATTGTTTTGCATTATAAAAATATAATCGAACCTATAAGGTTGAATATTTGAGATAATTATAATGCAATTTTTCTTTCTATATTTTAAAATCTGCAAAGAATTGAGATTTTTGATCAGATGTGATACCTAAACGGTTTTTTTAGAAATTTCAGTAAATTATAAGATAATGATAATTACCTTCTCTAAAGTATTTTGTTGCTCTTTTATGTGAAGAAAGCCTTGAATCGATTTGTAAGAGAGGCACGGAAGTATTACAAAGTTGCAGGCAGCAGGGTGAGGATAGGTAACCCCTCACAACAGTAACATTGGTCTTCAGTGTTGCTAGTATCTTCTCATAATCAGGAGGTAAACTCAATTTAACATTTGGAATGCATGCAGAAAATATCCAGTGTATGGTGAAAAAATCATGATGAAAATTCCACTAGGAATAGTCAGAGCATTATCATGACAAAAGATTAAAAATATATATGCAAATTGTTTATTAAAATGTTTTTGTTAAATTGAATCAAATATATGGTTAACATATCATCTAATTTAACATTTCCGATGAATCTATCAATTTTTAATTACAGTAGAACCCCATAAACCCGACAACCTTAGGAGGATTTGCTGGGTTTTTGAAAATGCTGAATTTTTGAAAATTTATAAAATATCCTTCAGTAATGTACATGTTTGGTAACTGATTATATAATTCAAATGATGAATAACTATTAAAAGGGAACCCATTATAAATAAAGACTATTGCTTATGCATGCACTAAAATGAGGAATTATTAAAGAACCATTAAAAAGTAAATAATGAACGTGAAATAAATCATATATCTAATACTCATTTACAACATTATTTTCATCACACATTATTCTGAGAATTTTTTAAAAACAGATCGGGCACACTAGCTTGTTTCATGCATTTTGATTTTTCCTTCATAAGTTTATCTTGTATTCAATACAAACACGTAATCTCTTGAAAATCAATGCAAGAACATTCTTCTAAAATAGATATTGTATCCATGACCAACTGTATACAGCGATCTATTGAAGGTTTGCCCTTAACTATCTTGCTAAGAATGACTCAGCAATCGAAGAATCTGCCTCTTCTCTCTCTAAGTGATCATACAGCTTCAGTGTCTTTGCACGGATGGTGTTAGAGTTAATTGCTATCTTTTTTGATTATGGTCTTCCACCCAGGTAGCCAACATCTTTTCCATCTTTTACAACAATGTGTTTCTCATTATTGCCGTAAATAATAAAAAGAAGAAAACCTAACAGGTAAGAAGAGCAAGTGCCCTCCAGCTCATCTCTCCCTCGCTCAGCAATCAGGAATCCCACATCCCAAGTCCAACCAAACCACGTTGATGTGAACCATAACCCACGTGGTATGAATTTTTGGTAGTAAAAAACAAACTGTGCTATAGCGAATCCGTTTTATAAGAACCCATGTTATAGGAGGGCCAGGTGTACTTCAATCAAATAAAAATACCTCACCTGGTGATGGGGTAGTGAAAATTTCATGCCCACTTAAAGAGTTAAACAGGCATGGTTGTATATAAATTGTCACTATAATTTTAAACTCCTCTGCTTTTGTTTTTAATTTCATGTCCACTATTATTTATGGAATTTAATTTTGTGCTCAATTTAATTTCCCCCTCCATATGTGTTCCCATAATGTATCCATTCAATGCCAAATGACCTTGTATCGCAAAAACAAAATTCTAAAAATATGTGAACAAACACCAGCATCTGCCATGACAGTAAACCTGTTAAGGTAATTTATTAACACTGACAATCAGCACAGAATTTTGGATTTGTCATCACAGAAACATCACTTTTTGCCTAAGTCGTTTTTGAGGTATTGTATATGGAGGGAATTAAATTATTAAATGGATCAAATACTTGGCATAATATGATAGAAGTTTCATTTAAAGTGGTGATGATGATCGCAATTCTCTATTCCAGTTGCAGAATTTAATGTTATGCTTTTCACCTGGTTAATGAAGAGATTTTGTTTGATATAATTTCTCCATGATTTAAAACTGAAACGTTTTTAAGGATCTAAGCCAGCTAATCTTAGTGTTGAATTAAGAAGGATATTTTTAATTATCAATTTTAATGAAGGAAGAATAAAATGCTAATTTCAGTATTTAACTATTGACTCCCTTAGCTTGTTTCACAAAACTGGCCAGGTAAACCTGTGCAGTCTCTGAATAATTTAAGTATGTACTAGAAAACTAAAGGAAAACATATATTTTATCAGAATTAAATAACAAATTATTGCAAAATCCTTTAAATACAGGGATATTTTTACACCAGGCAATGCAATATTTACAAATTTAAAAAAGGTAATAAAATTATTTTTTAAGAATACTTGTAATAAAAAGTTGTTAAATTTTACAAAGTAATGCATGTACGAGGGCGAGTCAATAAGTATCCGCAAAGTGCTCATATTTTTGTTGAGATTGGCACCACTGCTGAATGCGTGTGCAGTATTAAGCACGAAGCTTCTCTGTTGTTGTAGTGGCATATTTGACCTTGGCCATGCAGATGACTTTCAACATTAGCCGTGTCAACATGGTTGCTCTGCTTATCACATGCACCAAAGAAAAGTAGCATGCAGTCATTTGATTTTTGTGGGCTGAAGGTGTAACAGATGCAGAAATTCACTGAAGACAATCAGCAAAGTATGGCAGCAGCGCTTTTCCACAGCAAAGCATGTACGAGTGGATAGACATGTTCAAAAATGGCTGAGCAAGTGTCACAGGCAAACAATGATCAGAGCACCTGTTCACATCGACAACTGATGACAACATTGAAGAAGTCCGCGCACTGATTCTTGCCAACCGAAAGGTAACTATCGATGAAGTGGCAAACCACCTGCAGATTAGTCACCGTTCGGCCTATGAATTTATCCACAACAGACTTCTATAAATTTTGTGCAATATGGGTTTCCAAACAACTCACTGAACAGCACAGTCATATCTATTTGGACATTTGTAACTGACTTTTGTACCGGTATCAAGACGATGGTGATGCCTTCCTGAATCGCATTCTCACTGGTGACGAAATGTGGGTCCACCACTATGAGCCAGAGAACAAACATCGGAGTATGGAGTGGAACACTCTATGTCCCCCATCAGAAAGAAGTTCAAATCTCAGCCGACTGCAAAAAGTGATGCTCACACTTTTCTGAGATTAACAAGGACCAATCTTTAAACATTACCAGGAAAGGGGTATGATGATAAACAGTGTTCGCTACAGTGAGATGCTGCATGATGAGCTGAAACCAGCTATTTGGAGTAAATGTTGAGGAAAACTGCCCCAAGGTGTTGTGTTGTTGCGTAACAATGTCCATCCCCATAATGCTGTCCACAAAGTTGAAACACTTCAGCAGCTATGCTTTGAGGTCCTAGAACATCCACCATACAGCCCTGACCTTGCCCCGTCAGACTATCATCTGTTTGGACTCCTCAAAGTTGCTTTAAGAGGCCGTCGTTTTGCCAATGACAATGAGCTGAAGGAGGCGGTGCATAGGTGGTTTGCTGCTTGGCCAAAAACTTTTTTCTGAAGGCATACAAAAACTTGTGCAATGCTGAACCAACTTTGTTGAAAAGCAGGATGACTGTGTTGAAAAATGATGCACTTGTGAATTCTGTACAGGCAGTCCTTGACACCCGTACATAATGCGGTCCTGAAAACATGTACGGAAGTCGAATGTACGGATGTCGAACATAGATTTACATGTTATAGGGGGAGTTCCGTTCCCAGAGAGTCAAAAAAGGTATTATAAAATATCTAATTATGGTATAAATGTTTAGTTTTTTGAGCAGAGGCCTTTTAGACACAATTGTCAATTTTATAATATAGAGAGATAGGGCAAAATGCAATAAAATATTTAAATAATTGCACAAATAAATACTGCTGTACAGACAAAGATGGCGACGTGGCAGAAACTGGTGGCTGGTAACCAGCAGCACTTGAAGTATTCGTTCGTCATTTCGCTGACGCACGAAAGTCCGAATTTGTCATACAGAAGGCAGTTAAGGGGTGTCAATATATAATTTATGAAAGTGCTAGTTTTTTTTCATTAAAGCATTTTTCTATTTTCAGAGTTTTTTGTAATATTGCCTAATCATGACCCCAAAGAGAGTGATGATTGAAATGAAAGAAAAGTCGGTAAAAAGGGAGGAAAAAGTGATGAGTTTGGAGAAGAAAATTGAAGTTTTAGATAGGCTTGCACATAATGAATCTGCTTCATCAGTTGGTAAATTACTTGGTGTGACCGAGTCCACAATAAAAGGAAATAGGGAAAGTGAAGAAGCGATTAGAGCTAGTGTTGCAAGTGGTACTTCAACGAATACAAAAGTGTCTTTTGTACCTAGGAATCCATATGTAGAGAAGACAGAGAAGGCTTTAAAACCTGTGAATCGAGACCCAAACTCGCAAGAAAATCTCACTGAGTTCACTTGTCATTCGCGAGAAAGCCAAGCAACTGCACAATCGTTATGTCTCCAATTGTTTCGCGGTCTGCTAATGGGATATCGCCAATGTCATCGAAGCATGTGTAGATCGGTTCCTTGCTTTTTAAAAAATTGTGGCATTTATTCAGAACGCCACAGTACGTATTGTATTATTATATTTGTTCTTCTCCTTCACAATTGAACACACACTCGACCGGCTTAAGTCCAATGAGCGTCCGATTGAAGCTAAAGATTCGCCGCTTTTGGCATGCCTAATTATTTCCATCTCTTTGTCTCAATCGTGTTCAATTTATGAATTTACGTTTCTTTTCACTTGTATTAGCACTTTCAGTTTTCCGTTTCTCACTCATGTTTATAAAATAATAAGTGTAAAATGCACAAACAAAGAAACACTGCTGTATGTACAAACAAAGATGGTAACATTGCCGAGACTGAATAATAATAATAATTTATTGATTATTAACCGACTTTACAGTGGTATTAATCTTGTCAAATTTCAGTACAATTTTAAAAAACATTACATACAAATCTTACATTACATACAATACGTATATTATTACATAGCATACTTTAATTTGGTAATTTATTAAAAGTGTTGGCTTCGTTGACAGACAGCACCATTATGTGATAGCTCGAAATGTTTGTTCGTCAGCTGATGTATGAAAGTCCGAATTCTGAGTACGAAAGGCGGTTTAGGGGCAAGAATTTATAATGTACGAACAAGCGAATTGTATGGATGTCGAATGTATGGATGTCGAGGACTACTTGTATTGTTATGTGAATTTAAATAAATACATTGCGGATGCTTTTTGACTCACCCTCGTATATTTACTAATGCAAGGTGAGGTATTTTATTCTTAGCAAGTAGCTCTCCTTAAAAAAAAAGATAGGAAGTGTAATATGTATTCAAAGAATTTTGTAATTAAGATAATAAATTTGTTTTCAATAATTTAATGTTTATATTCAAGAATTTATTGATCTTCTTACTACTAAAAAATCCTGGATCAGTTCTCACTTTACTTTTTTCATATGATATTTTTGCTAGGATTTTGTAGAATAAGAATTTTTCAGTCTTTCATTAAGACAAATGACAGGGAGTACACTCATTAATTCTTTCACTCTAATTTACATTCTTTCTGGCACTTGCTAAGATCTTTTGCACAACTATAGCTATCGTTCCTAAAATAACTAACGATGCAAATATCAGTCCACCAATCAAGTTAGCACTGAAGAATCCAGGTAAATCATCTCTCACAATTGGATCATTTTTTACCTGACTGCTAATGTCATGCTTCACTCTTGGTTTCTGCTGTTCATTTGGGCCAACCATTAAACTACAAACTCCTAAAGTTATGAAGATGACTTGTTTAATAGGCTCTTCTCTCTTTCTTCTCACAGATGAGGTGTCGGTATCGCAGACATTGTCTAAACTTGTCTCCTCTGAATAGTCTTAATTGATCAATGATTCATCAGAAATTTCTTGTTTGCCAAAGGGCCTCCTCCTTGATGGTCTGCCACATTGATATTGCCCTGAAAAATGTCATATTATACTATTATACTTCGCAAAATTTAAAAAAATTATCCTTATGTGAATGATTCACCTGTCAATGGCAATTTTTGTTTCATTTTCAGCCAAAAAATAAGCATATGATCAAGTTAGTAGTACAGTGAAAGTCTATTCAATTGGCATCCATTGGGACCTGCATAGTGCTGGGTGAGCAAAAGGTTATTTTTAACAGGGACAAATAATATGAGCTAACCATAAATTATGTATGTTCCATAGCTTTTTCTTACCTCCTCTTTCTGTATGTGTATGTAAATGCCCATCTTGTGATGAAATAAAGGCATTTTAAAAAATGTCATCATTATACGTTCATTTTAAACGTTAATAAACACCATGCTTATATGTTAGCCTGATGATTGCTTTGTATAAATTACCAAAAGTTATATATACTAACATAGATCATTGTTCTTGCTAGCTAATTAGATTTTTTTAAACTAAAAAGTAAATCTCATAGTTTTCGTAAAAGATTTTAATTCTCTCAGTAAAAAAATAAACTTCATTATTTCTGTCACACAAATGTTCAGGCATTTGAATTTATGAGGTCATTTGTCTTTCTATTGAAATATATCAATAATTTATTTTCCTCTACTACTGCTGGCCTTATTCATTGACTTTGGGATGATTATTTATTTAACAAAGGTATAAATATCAGTCAGTGTAGTTGACATGCATTGGACTACATGACTGGACATTATGGTTATAGACATTCTGCCAACAGATATAATGCCAATGGATATTATACCTGCAGGACATTATGCTGACAGTTATGCTGACGGTTGTTATGCTGACAGGATGTTATGCTGACAGGACATTATGCCAACAGAATGTTATCCATCCTATTTTTTTAATGTTCCCTAGCCCAATGGTACCTGGACATTATGCCAACAGACATTATGCTGACAGGAAGTTATGCCAATAGGACATGATGCCGACAGGACAGTATGTCATCAGATGTTATGGAACAGGGACAATGCTTGCTGAGTTTATTTTTATAAGAAATTTGTTTCAATTTTCCATTGTGCAACAGAAGGAATGAAAGGGGTATACTGGAAAGACACTCATCGAAATATGAAATTAGGCGACTATCGCCTGGAAATTTCAAGTAGCATAATAATATTCTAGAACAAATAATGTCTGGGGTGAGGGAGTAGGGGGAAGGTGAGTGGATAATCCTTAAGAAACATATCTGAAATTTCCAGTTGATAGACACCTATATCGCCAATTTCTTAATGATTGCATCCACTTCCCTCTATGCCCGCACTTTAGATAAAATTTAACTGTTCTAAAATATTACTATGCTACTCAGAAATTACAGTCATTAGTAGTCTAATTTCCTATTTTGTTGAGTATCTTTCCAGTCAGCTCCTTTCATTCCTCCTCTTGCCTAATGGAATAAGGTACAGGTCATGCAAGTTTTCCATTCTGATGAACAGGCTTTTACTGTATGCAATTTTCACATTTTTAATGATTCACGTTTATCTATGGACAACATCTTTGTTCATCATGTCATTTAAATATTTCGAGGATGTTAATTTTCTAGGATAATAATTAATTTATGATTGACTCAGAATAATCCATTGTGTTCACAATGGTATTTTAATGTAAAAGAATTCTGAGACTAATGGAATGGTCTGTCTGAGGTCTGTCTACAAAACGATTTATAAGCAAACACTTGAAAAATGTTTACGACCAGATATCTTGCCCAATGGTTTGAGAATGGACTAGGAGTCCACAATCTTAGCCAAATTGAAAGCTTCATGGGAAATCAAGTCCATAACTCATTTTTGCAAACTACTTTTGTCCTCACATATTACGGTAATTTTCATAGACTTTTCGACGTTATTAAATTTGTGTTTATCAAGGGGCCTGGCCATGTCCATAGCTACTAATTATAGACTAAATGGGTAGCTGACCGGGTCCCTGGGCACTGCCCTGGCCTAGTTCCAGCACTGTTCCTAGGAAAGTACTGCATGATGCAGCCACATATCAAACACCTCATGCAATAGCCCTGTTTCTGCCTCAGTAAAATGTGGAAGAGAAGGGGAAAGTTCTCAGCACATGATAAAAAGTACGCCGTTCTCCCGCTACATTGTGTTACAGTGTACTTTCATGAGCAAGATAACATGTCGTTCGCTATTTTATGTTTCATCATTCACTTCCTAGATGGTGTTGACTATAGATGTGTGCGAAAAGATCTGCGATTTTTTAAATGAGTGATTCGAAAGAACAAAGAATTTGCATTAGGTTTTGTTTCAAGCTTGGTAAAACGGCTTCAGAAACCCATGCCATGTTACAAATTGCCTTTGGGGAAGATGCTTTATCAAAAGCACAAACCTACAAGTGGTTTTCACTATTCAAAAGTGGCCAAACCTCTGTGGAAGACAAAGAACGTTCTGGACAACCATCCACAAGCAGAACGGATGAGAATGTTGAAAGAGTTCGGGAATTGATTCACGAAGACAGACGTTACACCATTCACGATCTGTGCGACAAACTGAATTTGTCTTACGGAAACTGCCAGCGGATTTTATCAGATGACCTGAACATGAGAAGAATCACTGCCAAGTTTGTTCCCAGGCTGTTGACAGATGAACAAAAGGAAAATTGAATCCGTGTTTGTTGAGAACTTCAACATGAAATTCAAGATGACCCTGAATTCCTGACAAAAGTCATAACAGGCGACGAAACCTGGATTTATGGATACGACCCGGAAAAAAAACAACACGTCACAGTGGAAATCTCCGGAGTCACCATGCCCAAAGAAGGCCAGACAAGTTTGATCAAATGTCAAGAGCATGATGGTCGTTTTTTTCGATTGCGAGGGGGTTGTGCACCACGAATTTGTCCCACCAGGCCAAAATGTTAACCAACACTACTACACAGATGTGTTAAGGCGTCTGCGAGAAAATGTTTGAAGAAAACGTCCTGAGAAATGGCGAAGTGGAGAGTAGTTGGTTCATCATGACAATGCGCCTGCACACACGGCTCTGTCTGTCCAGAGATTTATGGCAAAAAACAAAATGGCTGTGGTCCCCCACCCTCCCTATAGTCCAGACCTTACCCGCCGTGACTTCTTTTTGTTTCCCAAGCTGAAAATGAAACTCAAAGGACAAAGATTTAGTGACATTCTGGAGATTCAAGAAATCGCAGGAGGTAATTGCCACTGTCACGAAAGAAGAGTTTCAGACTTGCTTCCAACGATGGCAGAATCGCTGGACTCGGGTGTATCAACGCCCAAGGGAACTATTTCGAAGGGGACATGAAGACTAGGGATGAATACCGGTATTGGAAAACCGGAATTAATACCGGTATTGAATTAGACACATAATACCGATATCGTGATTTACAATACCGGGTTTTCGGTATTGAAAAGTGCACTTTGTGGGAGCAGTGCCAAGTTACCAAAAATGTATTTGTTGCCTGTGTGAGTGGAAATAAAGTGGGGGTATTCTTCCGAAAAGTGACTCCGTCGGATTGGTATGAGAGTTTTATAATATTACCTAGTTCGATGAGAGAAAACGGTTGGATGTGGTCTCGTCCTCCTGAAATGCATTTCTGAACCCTTCGGTCCCGAAGCGCGGTATTTTTTGACCTCAGGTCCACAGATTGACTCATTATTTTCATATCAAACATATAATTTGGTTTATAAGATTATTTTTTGTAATGTAATCTTTTCTTCTTACTTTGCTATTATTGTTTGTGGAATATGAAGAGTTTTCTTTTCGAAAAAAAATGTTTTTTAGCCTGCCGTTGAAAAATACCCCTTATCAGGATGGGTGTCACCGTTTTCAAGAGTGGTAAAAACGCCCTGAACAGGGCAGTTATCTAGTTATAACTTTATTTTGAAAGCAAGAGTGTTTTTAAAAAGTCTAGATTTATGTAGTTGTTGAAATACTCATATCTTGCTTTTCAACTCCATTTGATATTTTGTAAGAAAGAGGGTTTATCCCGTTAGTAAAGGATTATTATTATTATTAAAATAATCTACTAAATGATTATAAACTGTTCTCTGCACAAAACCGGTTTCAATACCGGTATCAGCAAAAAACTGTCCCAATACCGGTATTAAAAATTGTCGGTATTATTTCATCCCTAATGAAGACTAATTAGGTAAGTTGAGTGAAATATGACTTTTCAATACATTCTCATTACTTTTGGGTAGCACCTCGTATGATGCCTTTTCTTGTTAGAGGGAATTTTCGAAGGAGAACAGATAGAAGATAGTCAACTTTCGGTATCTTCCTCGAAAGAGGGCATGTGCCAGGCACATCTTCCAGGAATGCCGACAAATGGATCCCTTTGGCTTTCCCCTTAACTAGTTAGCTCAGTAGTAGCTCTCTTGTTGATGGAGGAGAAGCACAGAAGGAGCTATGGCAGTTCATGGAAAACGATGAAAAACACAGGATTCACGGGTGTTACATTGTTACTTAATGTAATTAAATATATTATTTACTATTTATGGCACTGCATTATTGCTTTCACAATATGTATCATTATTTGTTGAAATAATTAAGTAATCGTAAATATTATACCCGATATTAGCGGATCCAGGACCAATCCTTTTATGTCATTGACATAAAGACCTTGTTTATAGGCAGCTCATTTAGCTCAACCACTTCTATTATGTTTAAGGAGTAATATAGAAAAAATTTGGTTTATATTTGGATAAATACAGCTAGTTAAATTTTGTAGATGTAGATAATTATGCCTCCACTTCCCTTTTTAATTACCGTATATACTCGTGTGTAGCACGCAGATTGAATACCAAATTTTTATGTCATAAAGTAGGGGGTGAGCGTTATACACAGGTAACACTTTCCTGCACTTAAAATCGGAAATTAAAGTGAACCAGATTCTCGCTTTTTGAGTCAAATAAGAGGAAAACCAAAATTATTATGGGTAGTCCAGGTTGTACGTATATTAATTATATTTATAGAACACCTAATTGCTTATGTGCAGTTATAATTCCATCCTCTCCAAATATTCCACATTTCACTAGCTCATCAGCTGATTGCATAATTTTTGCAAAGTCGCCTGATAAAACTCCTGAAAAACACGCATAAAAAAAAGAAACATAGAATAAGCAAGTTGAAATAATATCAATTAGTTATTGATTCTAGTATGCACAATTATCGACATAAGTTATTTAAAACCAGTAGAATGACATATGTGAACTTAATCTTACCTGTGGCATATTCTGTTCCCAGGTTGTTTGTTAAATTTTTGTGTTATTCCTTCTATTAACCAGTTTTAGAATGAGATAGGAACGAGAGAACCAATATCCATTACAGATCAAAATGTGATCTTCTTTATAGATCCCTTTTTGTCTTATTTAAAAGGATTGGCAGCATTGGCACTGTGGATTTCTACGTGGCATCAGTTTGGTCAACTTACTCTATGAAGTTGCTGCCATTTGAACTCATTCACTTTCATTATTGATGATATCTCGCTAAGACGTAAAGTGGTGCTTATTGAACGTAATACTTATCGACAAGTCCAAGCGTTTTAAAATTGTTTACTGGCGATAATTTAATGCTTTAACATAGTTATTTACGGTACATACTCTAGTTAATACTTAATGTGACGATATAATTTTGTTCTTATACCTAAAGAAAATCAAAGGTGAGCATTGTTCACGGGGTATAAGAAAAAGTCGGGATTTTTTGGCAAAAAGTAAGAGTGTGTGTTATACAAAAGGGCGCATTGTACCTATGGGAGTATATACGGTATGCCTTTCATACTGAAACTTACTAGCTAAGGTCATTTATCAATTGATAAGCTTATATTTTGAATAAAAATTTTCTGCTACTATGAACAAACTTAGCATTTAAATAAAAATTTATCTGAGTACAAAAGTAGGGAAGTTTTCCATGCTTATAATGGATAGTATATTTTCTTTTTCGAATGTTTTAAAATTTGTTTCATTATGGCAGCTTGAATGAAGCATCATTTCATCAAAGCTGAATTCTTGATAGAAGTCAGGAATGATTGTAACGCTATGTTCGATGAATGTAATACATACATCTTTTATTGGCTGATTTTCTATGCACATTCAAAATACAGATATTTCTTATCACGGTATTGACCATAAACATGATTGAAAGCAATGAGAATCACTAAAAACAATCAGTGACACAGGACTGGAAGATATGGTGGGCCCGGTAGAGGATGAGTTTGGCCAGGATGGTGGTTTCTGTCCTTTTCTCCGGTGGTGGGAACCCGGAGGCACGAAGGGCGGGGGTCCGCCGTCCGCGGTTGGAGATGTTTTGTTGGAATTCTTTCATTCAAACATCCCTGCTTCTGCCAATTCATCTATCAAACCCCGTAAACTTTCCTATTTAGACGAAAGAAAAAGTTCGATTTATATCCTTATTTTTACACGGTTGAGCATGAATCTGAAGGAAGAAATTATTGACAGTATTATTATCTAAACTAGAATAAGGCCTATCATAATATTTGGATATTGCCATTGCATCAGACTGTCGTTGATGAAGGAGGAAGATAAGTCTTGTAGCATAGTAAATTTTTAAGGATAGCAATTTTCAGTTGAACCATTTTTTCACTTTTTAGTCTTTTATTTATGCTTTATTGGTGAAATGTGCATCAGGTTTATCAAACCTTTTGTCTCTGTTAGAGCCGCATTTATCAATATTATAAAAATTTGTAGAAACCATAGATGGTGTTTTTTATAAACATCTATGCATAATGGGATGTGTGTCCCCGGTAGAAATATCGAAAGAGAACTTAGAAAGTGCGTTGGAATGACCATTATTCGAAAGAGAAAGCAAAGTAACGTTTACTACTGGACCTTTGTCGTGATTAAGGATACCATCTTTGTTGTGAAGAATGGCTAAACTTCTGGCCGCATCTATAAGATATTTGTCAGCCACTATTCGAGAAAACTAAGTGCAGTTTTTATTGAGATACTAGGGAAAAAGGGACGAGACATAATAAGACACTGACACTTGGGACTAACTGAGGATTAAATTTTTCGTTTTTTTTTTATGAAATCTTCGGTATTTCTTATACTGGTATCATTTTACTTGTATGGAATAAAGCAAGTTCTTAGGATATAACTGTAGGTGTTGTAAAATATAACAACAGTATCTGCAAGAGATAGTTTTCAGTTAAATTCAATTTAAATATAAATTTCACATGCCAATTACAGAAATTGTTAGAAAATACTTTATGGGCCTTTAAAATGAACGATGGAGGAAATTTGTTAGTTTAAAATAGAGGAGTGCTAACTAGTAACACAGCATTACACGGATTTACTCACAATGAATAGTCTTTATAAATACTATGTAAACTTTATTTGTTGAGGGATATTTTTCTAGTATCCAAATACATACAACCATTTTCGCTAATCTTGCATTTCTGCGCTCACCTTGAATTCTACGTCCTTAGTAAGTTTCGAGAAAGTGTGTCCATCCTTTGTTATTATGTCCTCTTCCGTAATTTTGTCAAGGTCAGGTGCCTGTTCTGTGGGAGCCATCATAGCCTGGAGAACTGTCATAGCGGTGATTAATGCGAACTTGCTGTGTGCCTTCATCTCGGACTCGACCCATTCGATGGAGTAGAGGCCGTCTCTGGAGACATGTGCAAAACGAAAAATGAAAAGGGATTAGTTTTTGGGCGGCGTCTTCGGCAGCCAAAAATATCAACACTTGGAGCGAAATGGTAAGCACCAATTATTAATTCTTTGTACATGAAAGGGTTGTTTTTTCTCCCACTACTACGGTTGCAGGATCGAGAACTGCCTCGGTCGAAGTTGTACACGTTCGTATTTTTAACGTTGGCATTTTCATTGCAAAAGGCCATTAAAATGATGAGATACTTAAAAATATATATAAATTTGTTGAATATTCCGTTTATAGAATTGTTCTTTCCGATATTGAAGGCAGGCTCATTTATACATTTAATACTTAACGGACTAATTATTGTTGATGTTTTTGGCAACTCAATATTGAATATAACATTCGATATTTACGGTAATTTTCCGAAGATTAGTTTACAGTTGACATCGAAGTTGAAAACAGGAAATTTAAAAAATTTTGGTCAACTGATGAACTAGTTGATGGAATGAACGATCAGAAGATCCCTATGCGACAGGCATAAGCCATAATGATGGGAAATGTGGAATCGGGTGAAAAAATTTGCCATGACCAGGAATCGAATCCGGGTGTTCCACTTGCCAGGCAGATATTCTACCAGCGAACTACCGTAGGAAACTAATTCTTCCATTTCAGAATCTAATAGAATATTCTTGTTCATGAAACATAACAATCTGTTAGATACTGTAGTTCAGTGGTAATACCACCGCCCGACAAGTGGAAGACCTGGGTTCGATTTCCGGTCATAGCAGATTTTTTTCTCATTTGCCGAACTAATATAGTCAATAACGTACAATCAACAGATGTAGTTAACGTTTGATGTTTCAAACTCGTCAATTCAATTCTCATCAATATATTTTTGATATGTTGTCAAAAATGCATAAGTCAAAAACTCACATATTTCAGGAGAGGTTTTAGAATAATATAAAAGATCCTGCAAATTGGAAAAAAGAGATGCTTAGAGCTTCACCCGCGTGTCCATATTTAATAAATGATTGAGACTGAATTGTGTCATTTATACGAATAGAAAGAGGTTGCTATTTTGCGTATGAGAATTTCACACTGCTCGAATTGGAGCATTAGTACTTGGACTTATAATCTAATTTATTTAACTACGGGAATGCTATGGGCTTCATTTCATGTAACTAAAAATGCAGATTATTTTATTTCTTGAAGTCTTCCTTATAACAGTCTCTTAGTCTACTTCAAATTAATTGCATGCATTTATACTCTTTGTTAGTAAACACCATCCTCATATTACAATCTAAACTATCGAACGCATACTTATTAAACATTTTATGTTGTTTTTATTGTAATCGTGGTTGTGTTCCTTTCTTGCCCCACTGAAAATGAAATATAAACAATGAGCTCCATTAAGTGAACCGGAGAGCTACGAGTTCATTTACGCACGATAAGCTCGGTTATTCACTTGTTTATGCCACAACAAGGCCAGAAATGTGGTCACGCGGAAGACGAACCCATGTACTCCTATAATCTAGCCACGAAAAGAATATTCACGTTTCTGTAAAAAAAAACTCGAGCTATCAAATAGATTAGATATATAAGACCGAAATGGTAGCGGTATTCGTTGTATTTTTTTAAAAGAGCATTAAAACGCATCGTATCTTACCTGAAATCTCTCACATGCCCGAGGCATTCCAGCGTGTTTCAGAAATTACGGAGGTATGCGTGTTCCAGTAGATGTTTCCAGTGATCTCACCGTGTTTCTACACTCGTTACGTTAAGGTATGCGAGGTCGACTGCCGGAGAACAGCACCTCGCCATCTGGAAGTCAAGCCGGATGACTTCCATCGGTTTTCCGGAACCCGCTTTGGCTTTTTGTGGCGTCGCGTATCGAAACAGCATATTGTTTGTCCAGAAGTCACCGTGAGTGAGCAGGGCACCCTCTTTCAGGATAAAGGTTTTCGCTGCGTCTCCGTAGAGGGACGACTTCCATTCGAGGATCTTGGCTGCGATATTCACATACTCTTCCACACCCCAGTCCCTGATCACGTCCGATCCCGAAACCAATCTGTTGTTTATCCAGTGCTCCATGATCATTTTTGCTGGCGTCATCAGAAGTTCTGGATACTTGTCTATTACATTCTTCCTGAATTGTATTGGGTGTCTGACCTTCATGGCGGCGGAACAGGCATGATATTTTGCCAAGGCCGCTATTGCGACCTCAAGTAGCTTGGCATTAAGGCCTCTTCTTCTCTCCCTCATTACGAAGCCTTGAATTCTGACGTCTTTGAGGAATATGGTGTCTTCAGAGGCATCCATAGACGAATAATAGTGTTTTGGCCAAAACATGCTCATCCCTTTCTAGGCAAGCATGTCTCAAAAATGTGGGAGTATTAGAGTATACATCCCAATCTCCTTGCTGAACATCTGGCCGGCCTGGTTGAACATCCGCCTAAAAGTGCTAGATGGAAGGCATTTGATTATCGTGTGGTAGTCATTTCCCTGATCATCGGTGGCGATGCACTTGTGGACTACTGAGATAATGGGTCCCCTCGTCGTCGACGGTGATGAGTCGGAGGCTTGCGCGATGGTTGCAGAAGAAGGAGGTAGTGCTTGGAGAATGGGGGATGGCCTGGAAGAGGTGGAAAAGGAGGCACTCTTCCGCATGCTCCACACTTACAGTGGCTGTTTCGGTTTGACAATCGGACGAACGAGTGGGACAAGTCTGGCTCTTCACCGAATCGACGTCGGCGACCACCGTCCTGTTCATCAGC
This sequence comes from Uropetala carovei, assembly GCA_036926305.1. Lineage (NCBI taxonomy): Eukaryota > Metazoa > Arthropoda > Insecta > Odonata > Petaluridae > Uropetala > Uropetala carovei. Next base: position 11,758,780 of record JAXCHB010000043.1, read on the forward strand.
CTCCTCGTCGTGTGTCACGAGGAGAATGGCAGATCATAGCGGATCAGGTGAGCGAAATGCTGAGGAACGACCTGATTGCCCCTTCTAGGACCCCATGGTCGTCTCCCGTCGTGTTGGTGAGGAGAAGTCGGGAGAGGTACGCTTCTGCTTGCCGGACCTTATGGCCGGCATGGTGAAGGAATTCATTGTGAATGACATCATCCTTAGGCACGGAACACCCAGCCGACTCATTAGCGATGTGGGAAGTGCGTTCACTGCGGAATTGCTGGAGAGTTCACTGGGTAACCTGGAAGTCGAGCACGCCATGGCCGTTGCATACCAACCACAGACCAACGGTCTTTGCGAGAGGACTACCCGGACTCTGGCAGTGGACCTAGCTGGATTCGTCGATGGTCAACAAGGTTGCTGTGACGACTTCGTGCAGCATGCGGTGTTTGCCCTCAACACCGCCAGGCAGGAGACAACTGGGTATAGTCCATTCCAGTTGGTCTCCGGACGCCTACCAGTCCTGCCAGATGAGACAAGTTTCCCTTGGCCGGAGGAATGGCCGGGGTCCTACGCCATGTTCTTGGATTGGATGGAGAGGATACGGAAGGACGCTGCCGCCAGAACGAACGGGCGAAAGCATCTCCCGCAGGCTCACTACAACCAGAAGCACAGGGCGTCCCCTTCGTACCAGGTCGGCGACTTTGTGCTGGTACGACGTCACCTTCAGGCTGTGGGGAAATGTCCCAAGTTCCTCCCTAAATACACCGGACCATACGAGGTTGTCAGGAGGCTGACGCCTGTCACCTTTCGGGTGTCGGATCCACCCGGCTGTCGGTCACGGCGGCGATGGAATGTGTTCCCTGTGCATGTGTCACAGATGAAGAGTTACAGGCCTGGGTATTATAGCGGGGAGGTTTGTAGTCTGGGTGATGGCTCCACTATACTATTTTTCCCGTCTTATGGCGCATGACCTTGAGTGCACTGGTGAAAGTGCTACTGTTGCAGTCAATCAGACACCAGTGACAAGCAATGAGGGGGGGGGAAGCCGATGCCGCGGTGTTCACTTCGCTCTCCGCTCGACCTTGTTGCCAGATAGCTATTTTACCTCACTGAAAAAGGCTAAATAGCAACCGCAGTTTCTCGCTGTACAAAAACTACCCGCATGCATTTGTAGCAACGCTGTTCGATAGCTAGGGTCGTTCCGAGAGCTGCAAGCGGTGGCGGAAGGGGAAAACCCTCTCATTGGCCATTCACTCTTCCAAGGTCATGCGCCATAAGACGGGAAAAATAGTATAACTGGGCCGACGACGATGGGTCGTCAGGGGACGATTTGAGCGAAGCGGGAGAGAGTCAGAGCAGAGGCGAAGGTGCGGTTCGTGGAGGGCGAAGCACGCCTGCCAAGCCGGCAGCATCGCGTCCACGTCGCGCGACCAGGATGCCGCCTAGGTTGGCGGACTACCGGGACGGATTCGAGTGACGGGTGGTTTGCCCACTTGGGGGCAAGTGGGTGGTCAGGAAGGGCCGAATGTCGCGATTTAGCAGACATCGTGGTTGCCGCTAGACGTGGCGACTGTCGCGGGCGGAAGCGGGCAGTAGCCGCCGAGGCAGGGAGAGAGTACGGAAGCACGAGTGACGCGCGGTGCGAATCGGCATCCATCGAGAGGGCTGTGGTGCGCCGATATTGTATTCCGCGATCGATATCGCGACAATATGGCGGGCCCGGTAGAGGATGAGTGTGACCAGGATGGTGGTTTCCGTCCTTTTCTCCGGTGGTGGGAACCCGGAGGCCGGAGTTGTTTTTTTGGAATTCCTTCATTCATACATCCCTGCTTCTGCCAATTCATCTATCAAACCCCGGAACCTTTCCTATTTAGACGAAAGAAAAAGTTCGATTTATATCCTTATTTTTAAATGGTTGACCGTGAATCTGAAGAAGGAAATTATTGACGGTATTATTATCTAAGCTAGAATAAGGCCTATCATAATCTATATAATAAAACGCTAAGGCAATACGTGGCACACAATAACATTGTATTGCTAAGCAACAGGACATATAAACAACTGAAACAGCTGTTAATGATACATATCAGATCTTTGTATCATAATGTTAGTATAGTATTGTAAAATCTAAGTACTTAATGAATAAGCGGCATTAAACGCTATCATTACTTTTCTTCTACAAAACAAATTATCAAAAACTACATCAATTGAAATAAAGACAATGACCACACTATACTTACCATTTCGGCAGAGGTTACAACTAAGTAGAACTACGTCAATTAAAATAAAAACAAAATATTTACCATTTTAGAAGTAATACATGAGAATACTTTTCCGTATTAATATCGCAAGCAAATAACAATGTCTAATGTTTATTTACTCAATGTCTCTAGCGACGTGATAAACAGTTTATATTTACCGTTTTAGAAGTAATACATGATAATACTTTCCCGTATTAATATTGCAGCCAAATAACAATGTCTAATGTTTATTTACTCAATGTGTCTAGCAACGTGATAAACAGCTTATATTTACCGTTTTAGAAGTAATACATGATAATACTTTTCTGTATTAATATCGTAACCAAATGAACAATGTCTTATGTTTATTTACTCAATGTGTCTAGCAACGTGATAAACAGCTTCAGTATATCGCATTGAAATACAATATAAAGTTAAAACCATTTAGATACGGTTTATATGCAACTATATATTAATTAATTAAATTAATATTTAAATTGTTTGCTCAGAATAAAAGTAATGGCTTCAAGAGCAACATGTTATACTAATTATAATGCGAGAAGAAGAGCGGAACGAGCCATTCAATCTGTTGAAGAAGCAAATCGAAGAAGAACTGAAAGAAATCAAGCCGACAGAGATCGAAGAGCCATTGAAGATGAACAACAACGAGAACAACGTAATCAAAAACAAAGAAGAAGACGGGCTGATCTGAGTTTGAAATCGAGAGAAAATCGACTACGCAAGAGAAGGCAAGCAAAACGACGTAGATTAAATGAACGTGCACCTGATGCAGATAATTCTCAACTTGAAGTTGCCATTGAAGAACATAACTGTGGAAATATGACTCAGACTTGCAATTACTGTGGTGCGATTTACTGGCCGAATGAACTCAACTCTACTAAAAAATACACCAAATGCTGCCACGACAGAAAAGTTTCCCTCGAAGATTTATCTGAAACGCCTGATTTACTAAAAGAGTTATTAACAACAAACTCACCTGAAACTGAAAATTATCGAGAACATATCAGAGAATACCGTCCGCCACAACACAGTGCGAAAAATCAGAGAAGAATTACCGTCGGCAAAAGACTGCGTCTCCCCTCTACTCCTTATAAGCGAGGGTGTCTATGAAGTCGCTTGCAGTTGCGGCAGAAGCTACATAGGAAAAAGCGGTCGATCCATCGCATGCCGACTAAAGGAACACAAGAGAGCCATAGACAACAGACAGTGGAAGGACTCCGCCATAGCAGAACACTCCTCAAACCCCGGCCACAAAATAAAAATTGAAGACGCCAAGATACTAGTGAAGAAGGAGTATTATTATCAACGTTTAATCCGCGAAGCCATCGAAATCGCGAAACGCCCTGACAGTTTCAACCGAGACGACGGCTACCAACTAAGCCACACGTGGAGATACTTCTTCGATCCGCGGGTGAAGGACGCCAGACCAACGGACGATAGAGAAAGGAACGACCACTCTCCCAACGGCCGCAATGACAACAACGGCTAAAAAGAGAAAGGAAACTCACAGACAGACGGCCATTGACCGCGACGACTCCAACCGTCAATAGAGATAGGCGACTCCGACATATATAAGACGACGCAGGACTGCCCCTGCACTTCACTCCTGAAGAAACCTTCCGCATCGAAGGCGAAACGTAGAGAGCAGTAATGTCGTCCACGCAGTGCCTCCCGAAAGCATCAACCCACTCTTGGATGATATTGTGGCGAGCAGCGGGGCCCATTCAGCGAGATCGTCGGCGTCGGCGAGAGAAGCATCGACGCCTCCCGAAGCCTCGAGAAATACCGGCGCGAAGAAGGCTCCAGAAGGGTCGAGGGCTGGCGCGGAGCGGTATAAAAAGGGAGCGTCGAGGAGAGTTGGGGCACTTGTTCGGACGGCGGCCTAGCGGCGCATCGAGTGGAGAGAGGGAGGAGTGAGGCCGAGGGGAGAAAGAGAAAGAAATAAACAAGATCTATAAAGGCTACCTTTGTCGTCATTTCCGTCGATCGTTTCGCTACCCCGCTATATTTTAAAATGCAACCTATTCGGAATTGTCATTGCAAACATCTACGTAATTGAATTTCAAAAGCGAGGCTTACCTCACGCTCACATTTTACTGACGTTAGATTCAGGTTCAAAAATACGCACAAAAGATGATATTGACAAGTACGTAAGTGCCGAGATACCCGATAAGAATGTCAGCCCAAGGCTGTACGAGATTGTAACGAAGTGTATGATTCACGGTCCCTGTGGTACACTTAATGTGTTCGCCTTGCATGAAGGAAGGTGCATGTTTTAAAAACTTTCCGAAGGAGTTCAGAGAGACAGCTGAAGAAAACGTTAATGGATACCCTTTCTACAGAAGAAGATCCAGAACTCCTGTTAAAATTGGTCTATATGATGTTCATAATCGACGGGTTGTTCCGTATAATATCTGGCTCTTAAAGAAATTCAACGCACATATCAACGTAGAAGTATGTGCCTCTGTCAAAAGCGTTAAGTACCTCTACAAATACGTCTACAAAGGACAGTTAGACTAGAAAAGGAAAATTGTACTGGAGTGGTCGATCACGATGAAATATCAACATTTCTTGATGGAAGATATGTTAGTGCTCCAGAAGCAATGTGGCGAATGAATGAGTTTACCGTGTCAGAAGAGTCTCACTCTATACTCAGATTAGCAGTACATTTGCCTGAACAACAACGTAATTTATCATGAAGGACAAGAAGATCAGGCAGTTTCAAGGGCATCTACAAGACAAACAATGTTAACTGCATGGTTCTAACTTAATGAAACTGACGAACAAACACGTAACTACACTTACACAGATATACCAAAGTACTATGTTTTCGATAAGAACGGGACAAAATGGAAAAGACGTCAACGAGGAGGAGAAGGAGTGATCGGGAGAATGCCGGTAGTTAGTATAAAAGATAACGAAAGATACTATCTGCGTATGTTACTCACACGAAATAAGGGTGCGATTGGTTTCGAGAGCTGAAGACTATCAGTGGAGTACTATGTGAGACTTTCCATGAGGCATGTAGAGAACTTGGACTTCTTGAAGGTGATAGAATTTGGCATGATACGCTAACTGAAGCGTCTCAGACGAAAATGCCGAGTTACCTGCGAATGTTATTCGCAATAATCTGCGGATTTGGAGAACCAGAAAATGTTCCTGAACTTTGGGCTCAGCAGCATAAAGATGCAATGTGTGAAGATTTTATAGGTGGATATTCTGAAGAGACTGGACCACAATACGCACTTGCAGAAATCGATGAACTACTCAAGGCTTAAGTCTGAGCGAACTTATACTGCCAGTTGTAAATCTGTCTTCAGCTATTCTGAGTTTATACTCCTTTGACATTTTAGAAAAGCAAGCTAAAGCCAGTACAAATACAGAAAAACTTAACGATGAACAACGAATGGCCGTAGAAACAGTACTTGGTACTTGGTAATCAAAGGGAGAGACCGAAATGTTTTTTTTTAGACGGACCTGCAGGCACAGGAAAAACATTCGTTTACTCAACACTACTACATACAATCAGAGGAAAGGGAGATCAAGCTACAGCTGTAGCTTCAACGGGAATAGCAGCTACTCTACTACCTGGAGGAAGAACTGCTCACTCGATTTTCAAAATACCACTCATCCTGAATGCTACTTCTACTTGCAATTTAAAGACAAACACACCCGAAGCAAAAGCACCCGTAGATACGAAATTAATAGTATGAGATGAAGCTCCAATGACGCACGTGCACCCTTCCTGGCTGTGGATAGACTTCTCAAAGATCTAACAAAATGTACCGAACTCTTCGGTGGTAAAATCATCTTACTGGGAGGGGGTTTCCGTCAAGTGTTGCCTGTAATCTTGAGAGGTTCACGGTCTCTGACTGTTGCCAGCTGTTTGAAGAGACATCGCCTTTGGTCTGAACTTGATGTAATGAAACTCACCCGAAACATGCGCGCTCTTGATACTGAGAGAGAATTTGCAAAGTGGCTTTTAGAAGTAGACGAAGGTAATAACGGAGAAATAATTAAATTACCTCAAAGATGCTATCCACACACACAAGATCCAGTTGAAGAACTGTATGATGATATAGGCTTCACTACAGTCACCCCTCATCAGCTTAAAGGAAGAGCAATTCTCAGTGTAACGAATGAAGTATCACTCGAACTCAACAATCGCTTACTTCAGCGTATACCAGGAGATGAGGTAGTTTACGAAAGTGTAGACATTATCGTGAGTGAACATACTGAAGATCAACTTGCCTACCCTGAGGAATTTTTGAACAGTCTAACGCTAGCTGCAATGCCACCTCACAAACTGAGATTGAAACCAGGAGCTGTGATCATGTTACTTAGAAATTTAGTACCCTCTAAAGGTCTGTGCAGTGGGACGCGACTCACAGTTTTACGATTGCAACGTAACATAATCGAAGCATCAGTTATAGATTCAGTTAATACAGAAATTGTTCTAATACCCCGAATACCACTTATCCCATCAGACACTAACATACCTTTTAAATTTAAAGGTAAGCAATTCCCTATACGATTAGCTTTTTCTGTGACCATAAACAAGTCGCAGGGTCAGCCTTTTGACAAAATCTGTCTTTCCTTAAAAAACGACAGGGAAACTCACACGATTCAAAATATTGTGTACGATGAAGTATTAAGAAATCAATAGATAGTAGGGATGTACCGAATATTCGAAAACTATTCGTTATTCGGCAATTTTAATATTCGGTGCATCCCTAATAGAGAGTTATATTTTCACCTCAGTGAAGGTGGAGGATGGGCAGCGAGGTCCCGAGGGATAGGCCCATATATACAAATACGATGAAAAACTGTAATAATTTTATAACTTAAATAATGGTGACTTTACTACGTTGGCGTAGATAACATTTACATCAATACCCTGCAAGCCGCCAGAAGCGCTTGGCAGGGCGTGTCACAACAAAGTGAACTCTAACTAATTCCTCTGTTGGACTGTCTTATCGGGTCTGGGAAAAAGGATCTGTAATATTTCTCTGTTCTAGCGATTGTTTCGATATATTTTCTCGTGCACTGTGATCTAACATTACGTTCACTAACACTGATTGGGGGAGTAATAGTAATATATTGTGCAGTCCGCTCACAATGGACGAAGGGAGCGCGCGAAGCACGCCGCCGCGGCGGTGCGCCGGGGGGTCTGGGAGCGAAGCCCCTAGTAATACAAAAAAATTCTGCAAATTGGAAGAAAGAGATGCTTAAAGCTTCAGCCCGCAGGTCCATTTTTAATAAATGATTGAGACTGAATTGTGTCATTTATACGAATGGAAAGAGGTTGCTATTTTGCGTACGAGAATTTCACACTGCTCGAATAGGAAAGTTTTAACACCTGGAACGTTAGTACTTGGACTTATAATCTAATTTATGGGCTTCATTTCCTGTAACTAAATATGTGGATTTTTCTATTTCTTGAATTCCTCCTTATAACAGCCTTTTAATCTACTTCAAAGTAATTGCGTGCATTTAAACTCTTTATTAGTAAACACCATCCTCATATTACAATCGAAACTATCGAACGCATACTTATTATTAAACATTTTATGTTGTTTTATATGTAATCGTCGTCATTTTCCTTTTTTGACCCACTTAAAGTGAAATCATAACAACGAGCTCCATTAAGTGAACCGATTAAGCTCGGTTATTCACTTGTTTATGCCACAACAAGGCCAGATATGTGGTCACGCGGAAGATGAACCCATGTACTCCTATAATCTAGCGACGAAAAGAATATTCACGTTCCTGTAAAAAAAAACTCGAGCTATGAAATAGATTAGATGTATAAGACCGAAATGGTAGCGGTATTCGTTATGTATTTTTTTAAAAGAGCATTAAAACGCATCGTATCTTACCTGAAATCTCTCTCATGCCCGAGGTATTCCAGCGCATTCCAGAAATTACGGAGGTATGCGTGTTCCAGTAGATGTTTCCAGTGGTCTCTCCGTGTTTTTACACTCGTTACGTTAAGGTATGCGAGGTCGACTGCCGGAGAACAGCACCTCGCTATCTGGAAGTCCAGCAGGATGACTTCCATCGGTTTTCCGGAACCCGCTTAGGCTTTTTATGGCGTCGCGTATCGGAACAGCATATTGTTTGTCCAGAAGTCACCGTGAGTGAGCAGGGCACCCTCTTTGGGGATAAAGGTTTTCACTGCGTCTCCGTAGAGGGACGACTTCCATTCGAGGATCTTGGCTGCGATATTCACATACTTCTCCCCACCCCGAAACCAATCTGTTGTTTATCCAGTGCTTTATGATCTTGTTTGCTGGCGTCATCAGAAGTTCTGGATACTTGTCTATTACATTCTTCCTGAATTGTATTGCGTGTCTGTCCTTCATGGCGGCGGAACAGGCATGATATTTTGCCAAGGCCGCCATGGCGACCTCAAGATGCTCGGCATTAAGGCCTCTTCTTCTCTCCCTCATTACGGAGCCTTGAGATCTGACTTCTTCGAGGACTATGGTGTCTTTAGAGGCGTCCATAGACGAATAATAGTGTTTTGGCCAAAACGTGCTCATACCTTTCTCGGCAAGCATGTCTCCAAAATGTGGGAGTATTAGAGTGTACATCCTAATCTCCTTGCAAAACTTCTGGCCGGCCTGGTTGAACATCCGCCTGAAAGTGCTGGATGGGAGGCATTTGATTATCGTGTGATAGTCCTTTCCGTGATCGTCCGTGGCGACGCACTTGTGGACTACCGAGGAGTAGTTTTCGCCCTTGGGTGTCGCCGGAAGTCGCTGAAAGCTGGCAACCTTGATGTTCGGATTATGTAGGCCGTTGCTGAGCGATTTCTGGATGTAATTGACGTGTAGCCATTCTGCCGTCCGATCTTTCTCTTCTGGACCTGACATGGTTTTATTGTGTAATATTAATCTTCTCGTGTGCTACGAGTTCTTCCTGTCTCCGTCACATTGAAGATACTGGGTCGCACTCGAAAGGAAAATACCCTTTTTCATTTTCTACTCCGCCTCCCTCTTTCTCCTATTTATTGGTCGCGGAGGTGAGGTATTGCTTAAGGAACCCTATGGCCATTAACCGTGTGTCCCTGTGGCCTTATTGAGTTGGTTGTATTTGTGTGAGGAGGAGAGGCTGGTGAGAATGGGAGAGTTGAGATGCCGAGGAGTGAGCGCCGGGGAGAGGAAGACAAAGGCGGGGGAAATTATACACCATATGTACATGCTAAATCACGTGTGTACTTTTTCTCTCGTATGAGCGAACGCATGTTTATGGCTGTGGATAACTATGTGGCTTCTGTCCGATGGCCCTAGCGTCAAGCGTAGCATCACGCATAGTGCGCTTATAATTTAAAAAGAAATGAATGTAACCATTTGCACTGGTATTTATTTACATCATATTCATGATCAACTAACTCGGAAATATTTTACCAATGTGTCTGGTGCATGCATTAATCCGAGTACAAAAGTAGGGAAGTTTTCTTTGCTTATAACGGGTAGTATATTGTCTTTTTCGAATGTTTTAAAATTTGTTTCATTATGGCAGCTCGAATGAAGCATCATTTCATCAAAACTGAATTCTTGATAGGAGTCAGGAATGATTGTAATGCTAGGTTCCATGAATGTAGTACATACATATTTTATTGGTTGATTTTCTAAGCACATTTAAAATGCAGAAATTTCTTATCAAGGTATTGACCATAAACACGAATGAAAGCAATGAGAATCGCTAAAATCAATCCGTGACACAGGACTGGAAAATATGGTGGGCCGGGTAGAGGATGGGTGTGGCCTGGATGGTGGTTTCCGTCCTTTTCTCCAGTGGTGGGAACCCGGAGGCACGAAGGGCGGGGGTCCGCCGTCCGCAGTTGGAGATGTTTTGTTGGAATTCTTTCATTCAAACATCCCTGCTTCTGCCAATTCATCTATTAAATCCCGGAACGTTTCCTATTTAGACGAAAGAAAAAATTCGATTTATATCCTTATTTTTAAATGGTTGACCGTGAATCTGAAGGAGGAAATTATTGATGGTATTATTATCTAAGCTAGAATAAGGCATATCATAATATTTGGATATTGCCATTGCATCAGACTGTCGTTGATGAAGGAGGAAGATAAGTCTTGTAGCATAGTAAATTTTTAAGAATAGCGATATTAGGTCATTTTCAGTTGAACCCTTTTTTTCACTTTTTAGTCTTTTATTTATGCTTTATTGGTGAAATGTGCATCAGGTTTATCAAACCTTTTGTCGCTGTTAGAGCCGCATTTATCAATATTATAAAAATTTGTAGAAACCATAGATGGTGTTTTTTATAAACATCTATGTATAATGGGATGTGTGTCCCCGGTAGAAATATCGAGAGAGAAGTTAGATAGTGCGTTGGAATGACCGTTATTCGAAAGAGAAAGCAAAGTAACGTTTACTACTGGACCTGTGTCGTGATTAAGGATACCATCTTTGTTTTGAAGAATGGCTAAACTTCTGGCTGCATCTAGAAGATATTTGTCAGCCACTATTCGAGAAAACTAAGTCAGTTTTTATTGAGATACTAGGGGAAAAAGGGACGAGACATAATAAGACACTGACACTTGGGACTAACTGAGGATTAAATTTTTTGTTTTTTTAAAATGAAATCTTCGGTATTTCTTATACTGGTATCATTTTAAGGAGGTTTGACTTGTATGGAATAATGCAAGTTCTTAGGATATAACTGTAGGTGTTGTAAAATATAACAACAGTATCTGCAAGAGATAGTTTTCAGTTAAATTCAATTTAAATATAAATTTCACATACCAGTTACACAAATTGTTAGAAAATACTTTATTGGCCTTTAAAATAAACGATGGAGGAAATTTGTTAGTTTAAAATAGAGGAGTGCTAACTAGTAACACAGCATTACACGGATTTACTCACAATGAATAGTCTTTATAAATACTATGTAAACTTAATTTGTTGACGGATATTTATCTAGTATCCAAATACATACAACCGTTTTCGCTAATCTTGCATTTCTGCGCTCACCTTGAATTCTACGTCCTTAGTAAGTTTCGCGAAAGTGTGTCCTTCCTTTGTTATTATGTCCTGTTCCGTAATTTTGTCAAGGTCAGGTGCCTGTTCTGTGGGAGCCATCATAGCTTGGAGAACTGTCATAGCGGTGATTAATGCGAACTTGCCATGGGCCTTCATCGCGGACTCGAGATATTCGATGGAGTAGAGGCCGTCAAGCGTAGCATCACGCATAGTGCACTTATAATTTAAAAAGAAATGAATGTAACCGTTTGCACTGGTATTTATTTACATCATATTCATGATCAAGTAACTGGTAATTATTTTACCAATGTGTCTGGTGAATGTTGGGGAGGTTGATAAATAAGTTCAAAATATTTCAGCTGACATTGACATGAAACATTTTTTACTGATGGCCTCGTACTCCACAGTTTCGGAACCACTGGCCTATTGGTTACGCGTTCACACAGTCGTCCGTATAAGCCAAATTTTAGTAATTTTGTTCGTTTTTTTATGCTGTATGTCACCGAGGCATTATTTTTTCGCAAGAGTGTCTGGGTTCGAGTCTAGGTGTAAATGTATTCCGCTTATTAGATTTCTTTCGAACCAGCGGCAGCGTTATAACCATAAAAAACGAGGTACTGCGTTTTTCGCTGCTCTTTATTGATTTGCGAAGGGAAATTGGTGACTAACATAAGGTGCTAAAATATCTCGCTTGCCTGTCGCGCCGTAATAATACAAAATTACCCTAAGGCTTGCTAACCCATGACTGATCGGTCTGTCGCGACATTAACAAACCCGATCACCGGACAACGGGGAGGGAGAGTTTGGTTCCAGCGAGACGAATGGGGGGTTGGCCCCCGGAGATGTCAAGTAAAATAAAAACAAAGCGAGCCGAAAGCTCGCCAATATCCTGTCCATTTGCGGAGCAGCAGTCACCTGTCCATTTGCGGAGCAGCAGTCACGCGAGATATTTTCCAAAATATACGTAGTTTCATTTCGTGGTCTTTTCTGCTTATCCGCACCTTTGGAAGAATTCCGTATCTCTGTAGGAAAGTGGTCCGGGATACCCCACAAGTACCATAAAAGATTTGGTTTTATGAGTTTCCATTATAACTCGTGACAGCTAGCTGTTATTTTTCACATTTGCGTCAATTTATATCCTTCTCCTAATTATTAATCAACAGAATTATTCTTTCACACATTATCCAAGAAATAGTCTTCCTTATCGAAATGAATAAATTGATATGGATTCTATATGCAAGAAGACTTTATTGTTTAATCGCTCTTGAAAATGAAAAGGGTATTTAACATATGTTAAAATTAAACACAGATGCCACAGCTTTAGCTTCGAATTTAACGCTTCCTTCATAAATGGTTCCCATTTTATGTGCACAGAAATTCGCGATAGGCCATTTGGGACACCCAGGAGAGAGAGAGGGAGGCCACATCAATGAGATAGACTCTAAAAAGGTTGGAAAACACTGCCTTAGGGAATTCTTACGCCCCCCCCTTTCCCTCACCCACTTTCCCGCCTCCACCATTTTCATTTTCTTACTGCATATTCATAATTGTTATAAAATTCATAGTCGACGGATACCAATGTCTACTTTGATGATGAACGGAGAAACCTCCTAATAACCATAAAAATATTTTAAATAAGGAAATACATAAATACTGGTTTAGGGGAATTTACTCCACGCCAGGGGCCAAACACACCCAATCTCACACACTCCGGGTTTAAGGGGAATTACTGCAACGCAACCCTTTTTCTTTCTTCACACACAAATACACACCAGACAAAAAAACCACACGGGAGTATTTCCTTTCTAAAAAACTTCCTAAATACGTATTTCGAAATGAACGATACCATCGTCAGTAGGCCGATCAAAAGAGACGAAGAGTAGCAACAAAATTTATTCAATGGGAAAATTGTTTTTCTCTGCACTGACTTACTTAATCAGAGTTTACTACAGTTTTTGTGGTAGAAATTCTTAACTGATTTTCTAACTTAATATCTTCCAAGGAGCCACGAGATTTATTCTTCGCGAACTTCATTTGATAAAAAAGGGACTCACAAACGAAGTACTCTCAAAAGGACCGACTAATATTGCAGCATGATTTCTCAAGTTTGGGAATTTTGATTCTTCAACGTATTTGCTGTAAAATTGAACTGTGTCATCCTTCTTCTCAAAGTTGAATTTTAATTCTGTATGACGCAATGCAATTATCTCCAGCTGCAATAGTGCTGGTGCTGTGCTTGCATCCCCGTCAATCGAAAATAGACGATTTACAAAAGATTTGTGTGGAAAACCTGAGAAGTTTGCGGACCGCAAAAAATAACCGGAATGGGCCGCATGCGGCCGGCGGGTGGTACAGGCCTGCCCTAGGCGGTCGCCTGGCCCTATATCCGCCTCTGCCTCTTCGAAAACTTATCTCTGTGCATTGCTTCCGTAACTTCTAAATACTTGCTGCGAATGTACAAAGAAAATTCCAGAAACAAAGGCTTGATTTTTTTAAAATTTCGATGTATTCGCTCGTTAAATAGACTACATAGCGATATTTTCTTCACCTCCCACTTATTTCCTCAACGAACCACCCCTTCAGACTGCTTACCTCACCGAAAGTATTCTATTTGACGAATATATAATTCGTGCAATTGTTCGTTTCTTGGTTTGCTCTTTACTAGGCATCGCTGACGTGTCTTCCTTCCCTCGGTTTTCACGAACAACCTTCGTAGCTTCTCCCTAAATCCTACCCACCCCTAACGTAACCTTTACTCGAGGCATACCTGCAGAGATTCTCCTCGAGAGTTTTGGTGTTTTCAGTAAACCTTTTCCTTCAGACCTAAAAAATGCTTCGACCTTCTAGAAAGAGTAAGAGTGACCAATACCTATTTTTGTGGCAATTATTTTTCCTTTTTGACATTTACCAATTCATCATCATCTAATTAAAACTGTTTTATGCCTCAAGCGTTTCCTTTAGAGAAGATTCATTTATCAAGGTATAGATCGTTTAGATCAAGTCCAAGTTGACCCGCGCGTAACGTCGAAAACCACGAAACTGCCTGCTTATGAGCAGTTTTATTTTTCCCTTTCCAAGTTTCGGTTCTCTCTATTCACACCACTACTTTCCAGAGGGAAACTAGTGACCTCTTGTGGTCGGCGGAAAGAACTAATCATATTTAGCCGGCAGGGCAGTCGGGCGAGTCGGCAACCGAGGCTGTAGGGATGCATTTGTCTCCGCTGCGAATATTAATTTTACAGGTAATTCGACTACAGTATTAAAATATTCTTAGGTTATATTTACTTGGGTTCATTTTTGCTAAACTTTATGCGAATGATACTTGCCGTTTGCTGCTTTTATAAAAAGTAGGTATGGTCGAACAATAAAGTGATAATAATGCCCAATATCACTATTTGAATAATTGCAGCTCTGCAAAGTTCAGCATGCGCTCTGCGGCGAAGTAAATGTTTTCTTGTTCGTCTTAAGAGAAGAATTTGCTGCACTCGAGAGAGTGATATTCATCTACTGAAGAAATTTTTCCCAGGAAAGGTATGGTAACTGAACTTACCTCACTTTTCATAGTTAACTGTGAACACTGATTAATAGACGGCAGCATCAAATGGAAACATTTGCAATTTACAACTGAATAAGGGAACAATATTTATACAGGTATAGATTTATTTATAGTCGATACGAGATTATGCAGGGTGCTTACTACATTGTTTTAGGGAAAAAAATCTTACTTATTGGCATTCCTCATTTCATTAAGGGTTGAAGTTGTCATGGTGGGAATGCCACTACTTTTGAGTTCATTATTGAGTTCCATTATTCTAAATGATAAAAAGGCATTTGGTTATAAGACAGCAAGAAAACTTTCGTTGTTAATATTTAGGTAGTATAAGTTGTGTGGGCGTGGATTAAGTTTATCGCATTGATCACTAAATCACAGAAATTTCACTTGCAGTTACAACTGAATTTACATATATCCCAAAGTCTTTTGCACTTATAATTGGATTCTGATTTCTGTATCTTATATTCTGTGTTTTAGGCTTGAATTTTTCCTATTCCCTCATTGATGGAAGGTAGTTGACTTCCTTACAAGTAATTTTATCTTAGAAAGGGCTACTTAGAGAATGTGGGCAGTGATATAACAACAAAATATTGCTTTTATAAGTATTCCTCCTGTATCGTTAAGGAGGAGTAACTTTACTCCAATGTATATTCAGAATTTTCTTCAATCTAAAATTTCTCCGGTGGTTCAAATTCATCTGATTGCTTTCTGTGGTAATAAAGCTTTCTATTGGCTATCTTCTGATTACTATCCATGCGTATCTTGGAGGGTGGTGATTTGATTCTAAATTAATTTTCTCATTACTTATTAGCGAAATGGAATTGGTTCTGCATTTCATCCTGTAATTCATCTCTAGTAATGGGTGGTGATAATTTATATATATATTTGATAAAATATTCTTCTTGTATTGAATTATCTATACATACAATAATTAACATTTATCCTATTTCACTTATAATGCGGTAGTTATTCTTATAGCTATCAAAGTCTGTGGCAGTGTTGTTATGTCTTGGTTAGGGTGCACAATTTCTTACAACAGTACTGACAAAATGTCATATGAGATATGAGTATTGGGTTAATGCCGCCATTAATTTTTAGCATCATAGAAATTCATGTTCGTGGTCGAGTTATTAACTTCTGGAAATAAAAGATTTTATTATGTACAGATATTAAATCCAAGATGAGTGTTCCTAAATAAGTATTATTAAAGAGAGAACAACATTTGGGATGGATGCAACATTGTATGTCTTTAGAGAGTCAGATGTTTCCATAAATTTTAATTGCAAGATTTTGTTCCACTGATTGTGAGATAGAGGTGTCACCTTCTTAGTCTTAAAGTAGTAATTCTTAAATTATAGCATTTGCACAATTCTGTAGTCCTAAATTCCTAAATATCAATAATATATCTAGTTATATTGATATCAAGGTTTGTTATCAGTACATAGTGCTTTTGAACCAATAATCACAATTTAACTGAGAAGCTTAGAAATGATGGTTAATAAATTTGTAAAGAAACAATTTTACCCATTTTCTTCTTTGAAAACCATAAAATTAAAGGGTAACATGAGCTTTAAAAAATGATATTATGTTTTAACGTGAGGGAAATAAGAGTATCACAAAGTGAAATATCAGAATTACGTCATCTGGTACAAAATTTCAGATTTGATTTTCTTTTTATTTCAGAAGCATGACTTCAAGAGAAAGTTAACTGGCCATTCTGAACATGCAGTCTAACAGAAAGCTGACATACCAGATCTGCATGGACCTCTTCTATTTTGTGATATGAAGAAAGAATAGTGGTAAGTGTAATCAAATATTGTTAAGAAGTAGAATGAATGAGCTTCACACTTTGTGTTGTTTTTATCAGGTTGATTATCGTGGTGTTCTTGTTCTTGCAAGGTTTCAATGACGTTCCAGTGTGTCCCCTTGAACTTTTTATTTGTGCATTACATAAAATTCAACGTATGACATAATTATTTTAGAACAAAGATTTGTTTGCCAGGAGTAAATTGAACAATATAGGAATAATATTGTACACAGGTATTGATTTATAGGTAGTCGATATAAAATTCTGCAGGGTTTTTACTCACTGCACATTGTTTTAGGGAAGAAAATATTTCTTTTTGGCATTCCTCATTTCCTTAACGGCAGAAGTTTACTTAGTGAGAATGCCACTATTTTTAGTTCCATTATTCTAAATGGTTTAAAAGTCATTTAGTTACTAGGCAGCATGAAAACCTTCGTAGTAGTATTTAGTATAAGTTGTATGGATTTAGATTAATCTGCATTCGTGTTTCTCACTAATCACAGAAATCTCTAATGTTACAGCTAATTTGACATATATCCCAAAGTTTTTTTGCACTTATTTTGTAATTGGTTTCTGATTTCTGGTATCTTATGGTCTGTGTTTTAGTCTTGAAGTTTTCCTATTCCTTTATTGATGGAAGTTAGTTGACCTCTGTTCTAGTAATATTATCTAAGATAGTTACAGAAAGTGGACGAGTGATTTAACAACATAATATTGCTTTTATAAGTAATCCTTCTGTATCATTAAGAAGTTGTTACTTTATCCCCATATATATTCATAATTATCTTCAATCTAAAATTTCTCTGGTGGTTCAAATTCATCTGATTGCTTTCTGTGGTAATAAAGCTTTCTATTGGCTATCTTCTGATTCCTATCCATGCTTATCTTGGAGGGTGGTGATTTGATTCTAAATTTTGTAAAGTGCTGAATTTGAGAATAGTTATTGCAGTTAATGTGAATCACTACTTCTATATTATATTATCAGGGAAATTTTCTATTTCTCTACTTGATTTAGGTAGCATAATGATAACTTAAAACCATCTTCTATTGAATGGTAAATATTATAAAAATTAAAATTTTGATTTAAAAGCATATGTATCAGAGGCGGAAAATAATCAGTAGTCTTTACCATCGATAGTTATCGATATTTCTGAATAAACTTTCGATTAATATTGATAGTTTTCGATAGTCTGACAACTTGGAATCATATCCTATATGTTTCCTTTCACAATAATAATATTTTTTATTGCTAATATACTACTACAGGCAATCCTCGACTTTTGTACATTCGACTTTCGTACAATTCACTCTTTCGTACATTGTAAATTCTCGCCCCTAAACCGCCTTTTGTATGCTGAACAATGCCGAATACGGACTTTCGTTCGTCAGCTGACGATCAAATGTTTTGAGCTATCGCATAATGGCGCTGTCTGTCAGGCAAGCCAACACTTTTATAAATTAAAGTATGCTATGTAATAATATACGTATTGTATGTAATGTAAGATTTGTGTGTAATGTTTTTAGTATTGTACTGAAATTTGACAAGATTAATACCACTGTAAAGTCGGTTAATAATCAGTAAATTATTATTATCATTCAGTCTCGGCAACGTTACCATCTTTGTTTGTACGTACAGCAGTGTTTCTTTGTTTGTGCATTTTACACCTATTATTTTATAAACATGAGTGATAAACAGAAAATTGAAAGTGCTAATACAAGTGGAAAGAAACGTAGGGCTCATAAAGTGAACACAATTGGGACAAAGATGGAAATAATTAGGCGTGCCGAAAGTGGCAAAACTTTAGCTTCAATCGGATGCTCATTGGACTTAAGCCGGTCGAGTGTGTGTTGAATTGTGAAGGAGAAGGACAAATATAATAATTGTGCAGTAGCTTGGCTTTCTCGTGAATGACAGTTGAACTCAGCGGGACTTTCTTGATCGCTTCTTCACTTTTTTTAATCGATCTTATTGTGGACTCGTTCACACCAAGTAATTTACCAACTGATGAAGCAAATTCATTATGCGCAAGCCTATCTAAAACTTCAATTTTCTTCTCCAAACTCGTCACTTTTTTTGCCCTTTGTACCGACTTTTCTTTTATTTCAATCATCACTCTCTTTGGGGCCAAGTTTAGGCAATATTACAAAAAATCTATGAAAATAGCAAATGCTTTAATGAAAAAAGAGGGATTTTGTATGTGCACTTCAGGCAGTCCTCGACTTTCTTGCATTCGATATTCGTACAACTCACACAATAATAATAATATTTATTTACAGCCAGTAATCACATTGTAGCCACAAATCACAATAAGTTTCATTAATCACAAAATAATTTATTATCCAACTCATAGCCTGTAAAACGGTATTGGGGTTCAGCAACAGCTGGTATTCGACCTCTTCCAGAAAAGACACTGCCATAAACACAGATAATTTCACCAAAAATACAAAAAAATAAATGAACATAAACAAGAAAAAGGGAACTTAATACCAAGATATACCTAATAACTATAGTCAACGACTAGATTATGGTAAGGATGGAAGCACTGTGTTACAAACAGTACGAATAAATGTAACTCTTACAGTAATAAAAATTTCTTGAGAAAAAAGAATGAAAAACAAATAACGATAAATTATAAAAAGATAATAATCAATTACACTATGTGTGTGATAACCTTAGGATAATACAAGGGAACAAGGACCCAAGATAGCATAGATTGACACCCCTGAACCACCTTTTGTGCACCGATCAGACTTTCGCGCGTCAGCTAAATGACAAACGAATATTTCGAGTGGTGCTGGTTGCCAGCCACCAGGCCACCAGTTTCCATTGCGTCGCCATCTTTGTCCGTACAGCAATGTTTATTTGTGCAATTATTTAAATATTTTATTGCATTTTGCTCTATCTCTCTATATTATAAATTTGACGATTGTGTCTAAAAGGCCCCTGCACAAAAAAACTAAACATTTATACCATAATTAGAGATTTTATAATATTGTTTGGCTCTCTGGGAATGGAACCCCCCTATAACATTTAAATCTATTCAACTTTGGGACACGTTTTCAGGAATGTATGAAAGTTGAGGACTGCGTGTACATACAAGTTTCTAGCATTGTCATAAAATTACATATATAATATATATACTAACAATAAGTTAAAATTGAGGAAGGCCTGTAAAATAAAATTTTATATACACTAATTTCAAAAATCAATTGGGTTAAGATCAAACAAATCTATTTTATGGAATAGGCCATTTTTTTGGTGATGAAACAGTAACATGTCGACATTTTTTGGCTTTATCGTGGATCTTCTATCAGAAATTATTTGACCTGCTTTGCTGAAAATGCGTTCAGCTGGCACAGAAGTAGCAGGAACACAAAGATACTTTAGTTCACACCTTCGAAGTGGGGTAAACTCATGACCATTCCCCTGAAAATAAACAAGTAAACAACTATTATTACTGGCTGCTTCGGCTCAAAGTAGAATGCATGATTAGAAATATTACCTTCCAAAAGAGCAGGGGATCAGTAGTGGTATTAGCCCTTTCAATATATTGCCGCAACAATATTATAATATCTACTGCTCTGCGTCGTTCTTTTCCTTTCAATCTTTTCTCCATGAAACTAAACTGGGTTGAGCCTGTACCATCATCAACAGAAATATTAGCACTTCCTCTTGAATCTGAAGCATCCTCTTTCTGTGATCTCTCTCTCTCAATGGAAGAAACATGGTTAGGTAATTCGCCTTGTAATATAGATACTGTAGCTCTACTATTCTCTGCACTGTGGAAAGCTTCTTTCTTGAGCCTTGGATCAAGGATAGAGTCTAGTCTACACATAGTCCTTTCTTCATAGGGAAACATTCGAGTTCTTATTCCATTAATGAGTAGATTCTGTACCATCTCACCTACTTCTGTGCATACCTTCACTTCCATTACTTTGGTAAATATTTCAAATGTCATAGGAATAGTAACATAATCTCCTGATATTTTCCTAGTAGCTTCCTCAAATGGGAGAAGAAGTTTTACTATTTCCTTGCGGATTTTGGATAGTGACACTGTCAGCGGATCACGAACTTCCAGTATTCTTTCAATCATATACATGTAAGGCACTATTCCATCTGGTAGGTACCTCCTGTTTTAACTTAAGTTCAGGTTTGTTCATTTCATGCTGTGCTGACTGAAGTTTTTCTACGGCAACATTACTGTGTTTAACATATAACAATTTCTTTACATTTTCTGAATATGGGTAAAAAGGTTGTGCCTTTAAGGCATCCTGGATAACAAGGTTGAGAGTATGAGCCAAACAAGGTTGGTTCCGCATTCTCAAAGCCTCGCATTGGCAATCTTTAACTATGTCTGCTGCGTTGTCTGTCACTATGCCCACTACTTTACTTTTAATACCCCAATGGGTGACTTTTGTTCGGGGCTGAAGCCAAATTCTCATCAGTATGACTCAATGCCATGTGGGTTGTGGACAAAACAACGTTGCGATAAATATAGCCCTCATCTATGAAGTGGCAAGTCACAGTAATAAAACTGTGAGCTGCCCTTGAAGTCCACAAATCACAAGTGAGACTGACGAACTGGACATTCTCTAATCGGCATTTCAATGATGTTTTGACCACCTCATAAAAATTCATTAGATAGGAATTGCACAAAGTGCTCTTGCTTGGTAGCTTATATCTTGGGTCCAACAAATGCACAAATTTTTTAAAACCCACGCCCTCTACAGTACTAAATGGATGAAAATTGCTGAAAATCGTATAAACTAAATCTGTGTCCAAATCTCTTTTCCCAGAGCTAGAGTCCTCATAGAAATTTTTGTGGCTAAAATATTCAACAATCGATTTGCTGGTTGTTGGGCTTGTCCCTATTGTGCTAGTCGACGAGGTTGAACTAACATTAGAACCAGTTTCACTTAATTCTTCTGATGATCCCGTTCTGGGTAACTCACTGTGGGTTCTCTTCATATGATCAAGAAGGTTCCTTCCACTAGTTCTGTATTCCTTTCCACATGTATTGCACTTAGCAAGTTTCTTGTGAGAACTTCTTGCAAACCACTTCCACACCTCTGAAATTTTTCGTTTCGGCATTTGGGATAAAAAACTGAGGTTTTTTAAAGAGATAAAGATCAAAATAAACTCTAAACTATAAAGATTAGAACCGGATGCCGCAATGGAGGTAGAGGCTATAGAAATATAGATTATAATAGGAGAATTGACGGCAACTGAAAAGAGTATAAAACAGTCAGTGGCAATCGATAGTGAGCTTCATCTATCGATGGACAATGATAGTAAGAACTATTGATAGTTATCGATGGCGCCATCGATAGTTTTCTGCCTCTATTATGTATACAGATAATGGTTCATGAAATATATGCATATACAGTGCACTTCTGATTTAGCAACTAATGATGGAGGATGGAAACCTGTATACTCAAAGCACTTGGATAGTTAAAAATGTATCAAAAATTTTTTTAGAGATAAATGAAACTAAATCATATTCCAAAGTAATTTAGCAGTGTTTTGAGAAATAATAGTTTACTTGAAGTTGCAAGCTAATTTTGTTAATGTAATCTTGAATGCAGTGTTGTAGAAAATATTTTTGATCCCTAGACACAGGGCTACTGAGGGGGTGGGGATACCGGGGCAAAATCCCCGGGGCCTGGTATTAGGATCTGTCCTAAGATTTTCCTATCGCAATACGCTGGTGCAACCAACGGGTGGCATTTTCTCCATTTCCCGTTTCAATTTCTCAGATTTGGATTTGGGTTTTCCCAACTTAACCCACTGCTTTTTTATCACCCCTTAACCCCCTGAAATTCCTCCTCATTATTATTTTTCTCCCCTTCGGGAAATTCCCTCTTTGGGCCCGGAGTCCAGACCCACAAGCACTTGGAGTGTCGTCGTATGGTCAGTTCTAAAGAACAATACTGTTTACTCCCAAAATTTTTAGAGATGAGAAACTAAATTTTATTCGTTTAATCGTACAATTATGAAATCTCGACCATTCAATAACAAAGTTAATGTTAGGCTATTATAATATACAGCCAACTTTATACATAAATATTATGAAGGAAAAAGTTGAGATGTTGCTCAGCCCTATGATATCAATCCTATTTCTTCTCATTTCTTCTTTCAGGTTCTCTAGCTTTCCTGCCTTCCTCATGGTTTTTACATTCCAAGTACCTAAGCGTAAGTTACCTTCGACAAATGCTTTCCTCAAGGCAGTCCCCGCCCGGAGATCTGATTGGGGGACTATTTTACCCCGAGAGAACTCATATTGTCCAACCATATAATCATTACTAGGGAATTTTATTGTGGTAGTTTCCCTCTTGCTTTCCACATCGCAGTACTGTAGCTGTTCAAATCGTCCCGATCACGCCTACAGCTCTATTGGATATAGACCCAGCCAACATAATTTGTTTTTGGCTCTATACCATACTGACAGTACTGCTGCCTACTGTCAGGCACCGATGATAGTTTTTTTTTTGAAAAACCTCCATTCGTGGGGTTTGAACCCCGGAACTTTGTAACGGAAAGCCGACACGCTAACCACTACACCACCAGTGCATATAATATTATATAAGGATAATAATTCTTCATAAGAAATATGAAATTCATGATGTTCATATATAGCTGCATCTCTATAAAATAAAACTTAGAAATTTCTTTTGAATCTTTTCAATTAACTTCACACATTTTTTAAAATATGGAGACCAGACTATTGAAGCATATTCAAGTTTGCTACGAATTAAACTATAATACAGCCAGATCATAACCTTTTTATTAGAAAAATCATAGCAATTTCTAAATATAAATCCCAAGGTCTTGGAAGTAGATGATACTATTTGCTCGATATGAGTAGAAAATGTAAAATGAGGATCAAAATAAACTTCTAAATCTGTGACACTATTTTGTTTTTTTAAAAGCATAACACCCACAGTATAACAATAATGAAAATGTGTTTTTTACGAGTATATGTCACTATAAAACATTTAAAAATATTAAATGGTAAAAAATACTTTTCACTCCATTTCGTAATATTATCTAAATCTCTCTGGAGTTTGATACAATCATTTATATCTGTAATTTCTTTAACACTAGAACGTTGGACGGGACAATTTTGTCCCATTCTGATGTTACGTCCCCTACAGTTTCTGTGATTCCGGTTTAATTCAGTTGAGATTTCGTGACTTTTAATCATTTGAGGGTTGTATTCCACTCTACACTTTTGAACATCCCCCCCTCAATATTAAGGATTATAAAACCATTTTACCCCAGAATGGCAGATGGGACAATTTTGTCCCAAAATGAGTTACTACTATGTTTCACATTCTCTGTGATATTATTCTTATGCAGGCGGCTTCGTAACATTGTTGTAGACTATGGCATGCCCTTCCCCTCCATCCCTCTCATCTTTCGCCAGTCCAACTTCTAGCCCCACCCTTCCCCCCTCCCACCTTCCACTTGCTCCCACAGTGTGATTCAGGTTAGAACGTGTTCCAGCAGCACTGTTTGCGGGCTAATTTACTAGAGAGTTTCAGTTGAGTACGGTGCAACGCTACATTCTACAGCACGCTAAAGTATGCAATTAGTAATGTAGAGACTACAACGTTCATAAAAATTGAACCTAGTACTGCGACTGTACATCTTTGTCGTATAGGACATTTTTGTCCCGTCCGCCATTCTAGGGGGTACACCATGTTCAGACGTTCTTGTGTTAAACAGTTTCACATCATCTACATACATAAGGCATTTAGATTCTAAAACACAATCAGTTAGGTCATTTATAAAAGTAAAAACATTAGCGGCCATAAATTCGAGTCCTGAGGAACTCCAGATGGGGCATGAAAGACATCAGATATTGCTCCTTTGTAAATAACATATTTTCTATCATGTAAATATGAAGAAATTAATTTCACTAGTCTTATGGAAAAACCCGATTTTAGAAGCTTTTCTAACAATACAGAATGCTGCACTCTATCAAATGCTTTCTGAAAATCTGTATAAATTACATCTACTTGTTTACCTATATCTAAAGAATTACATACAGAATCTGAAAAGCAAAGAAGTAGATGATCTCCCATTACGGAATCCATATTGTGAATGTCAGAATTGTTTCTACTTGACTATATATATACTTATAGAGAATAGATTCATAAAGTTTTGTAAGAGGACTTAGTATAGATACAGGTCGATAATTACTAATTTGATTTTCCTCTCCACTTTTAAATATTGGGCATATTTTAGCTATTTTCCATTTACTTGGGAATGTACATGTTCTTAATGATAGATTGAATACAAAATATAATGACTCCAACAATATATCATGACATGCTTTAATTATATAAGATGGTATATCGTCATATCCAACAGTCTTCTTATTTTTTTAATTTCTTAATTGCATGACTGATATCTTCTTTACTAGTTATATTCAAGCTAACATCATTTAATAAAGTTCTACCTATATAATCTGAAAAAGAATAATTAGGTTTAATATCAGCTACATAAACTGAATTAAAATATTCCTGAAATTGTGTAGTAATATCAATAGGATTGCTATATATTTTATCTTTGTACTTCATGCTATGAAGACTAGATCTATCACTTTCCTATTTTTAACAAATTCCCAAAATTTATTAATATCTCCATTCAACAATAAGTTATTTTCAACGTCATTAATATAAGCTTGCTTTATATTAGATTTTATATCAAATTGCAGAATCTTAAACTGCCATAAATGATATGAGGATTTAGTACATTTTAATATTTTCCAATGCCTATATTTCTTTTTGATTTTCTTGATGATGCTAGTTGTATACCAACAGGGATACGTAAACCTTGATTGTTTACATTTGGGAATACATAATTTCATGGCTTCATATATGAATTTATAAAAAAATATCTACTGCTTCATCCACATTATTAACAGACTCAACCAATTTCCAATCTTTATTTTTGAGTTCATAATAAATTTATGATGATCTCCTCTTTTAAAATTATAAGAATTGGTATCATATTCAGGTTTCACTTGTGATATATTACCTATTTCTCAAGTAATTTCAAGAGCTGGATGATGAACATCTTCACTCACCATTACATTGCACCCTACACTGTGTTATTTGAATATTTTCTACATTTGTCATTACAAGGTCTAACATATTACCGTTGTTATTATATATATTATTAACCTGTTTAAGACCTGAACAATTAAGAAAAATATTAAGCTCTGATAAAATATTGTTACAATAGGAATCATTTCTAAAATGAGGAATGTTAAACTCACCAGTAATTATAATGTCACTATTCAATATAGTACTAGATAACACTATAATAAAATTATTTATATACTTCTACAGAATAATTTGGTTGGAAATATGGTACACAAATATACATCACTTTTCGCTCATAAGTTCTAATCATTACCCAAAGATTTTCACCACAAGTCTCTAGAGACTTTATTCTTTCTGAGTAATACTTATTATTTACTGCTGTAATGACACCCCCACCCTTAAGCTTTCCTGTTAATTTTGCATCTCTATCTTTTCAGTAAACTGTATAATTTTCATGAAATAGCTGTGCATCAATAACACTGTCATTAAGCCAAGTTTCTGTTAGAAGTATCACATCAAAAAATTTTTCTGAAGATGCAACCAAGAAAACATGCGTTTTTGTCCTCAGTCCTCTAACATTGATAATAAAATTTTATTTTATTGTTATCCGTGACAACAGGATAAAGAAAGAGCAGAAACAGCACACGAAATTATAGGTTACCTTTAGGAATATCGTCCTCACTACCCGGCCGGGTTAGACTGGTAGGTAGTGTGCCTGCCTTCTAACCCAAAGGTCGCAGGTTCGAATCCCGCTTTGGGCATGGATGTTGTGATTCGTCTTGGGGTTTTTCCCCTACCTGCAGACAAGCCTAAAATTGGCTTTGCAGGGAAGGCATCATTAATTCTTATTATGCGATCATCATTTTCTTTCCTCATATAAATGCTCCCAATTCGATTCCATACAAATTTATATCTATGTACTTCCCGAAATAATAAGGACTGATAGGATGTGAGATGTTCATTTATATATATCTGCCTTGGTGACACGTTCAGTCCAATATCCGTAGTCTGCAGTTGAAAACTGCTCCTCCCTTCAACACCTTCACTCCTTCTTTTTGATCTTGCACAGGATAAAAATTCATCTCTGACAGACTGCATACAAAACTTAACCACTATGGATGGAGTGTATTCACTGTTTGATTTTAGTCGTTTGACATAGTCAGTATCACTATCATTTACTTGCTTGTTCAGGCATTTTGAAATCTTGAATATTATTTGTTTAGTATCTTCTTTTGGCATCACAGGCACACCTTTCACTTCAACACAGTACGATTTTTCATGTTGCTCAAGTCTCTCAACTTGGGAATCCAGTATTTTCACTTTATTTCTCAAACTATCATTTTCTTCTAAAGCCTTTTTCAGAGTTAACAACATATCCTTGCATTCGTCATATTTCAGCGAGAGAAACTGAACACTATTTTTTAACTCCCTATTTTCAATAATGAGCTTTCTTAGAAGATCTTCTGTAGAAAGTCCTTTTAAATCACCGTTTATATTATTCACAAGGCCATCAAAAGGAGCCTTATCTTTAGATGAACCTTTCACACTCAGTTCCACATTGAATACCTGGCAAATCCATTCTTCCTTTGTGTTCAATAATTCTTTATATCGTTTTTTACTAACTTCGGCACAATGAATATGCCAAAATCTCTCGCATTCACCGTCACACTGCAAAACATTGTCACCCTCATTTGTAATTTTTTTACAAGCAGGACACATCACTTGCATTATTAGCCATATTTGTCTCGAGATGCACTTCAATAATATAAAACTTCTTTTCAGCTGACTAGACAACCTTTTTCCTTAAAAATTTAATAAAATATTTTCACTAGAAAAGAATGTAGACAACAATTTTTGTCCACAACAAGTCTTTGATCCATCCAACCCTTTTCTCGCACTATCGCTCTTTGACATAGTTTTTCTTTTCAAAATTATGTATGGCAGTACCATCTGCTAGAACTACTAGCATAACTGTAACTCGAGATTTCACATTTCCAGTAGATTTTATCATTACTGTTTTTTCTCCTTCATTGTGAACAGTAAATTCATAGGCATGTCAAAAACTCTGCACTTGATCTGCATTATAAATTAAACGAAGAGGATACCCATTCATTTTTCTTTGAACTATGATATGACATTGAAATAAAACAAGTGTTTTACTGAAATGTTGAGGTAGCCTCTCTGCCAACCTTGAGCATTGCCTCAGTGATAATCCACTCCATATCATCTTCCCTACATCATTCATAGCTTGCGATAAATTCAGTTTCTGGTATATTTAAATCTTGCACAATTTCTCTTCCTTTAAAAAAATATTTTTAGCAATGGTAACTATGCTATTGTTTATTTATTTAATTTTTATTACAAATGTATGGTTAATAAAAATGTTTTTGTTTCCATTGCTCAATTACAACTTCTTAGGGCTAAAATACCATGCCAAAAGGAAAAGATCATTTTTAACGCACGATTATAAGAAATTATAATTTAGAACGTTTCTAATCAGAATTTATTTTGGGTAATCTAAGACATAAATGTTCATATGTGGTGCCACTTTAAAGGGAGGATATACAGTAAAACCCCGTTATTTCGATCCTGGATAATTCATAGTATGGTGTAATTCGAAGCTAAGATTAGTCCCCAGCCAATACCATAGGATTTTGCGTACTTTTTGGTATGGATTATTCGAAATACGTCTACAATGAAATTTGAAGTCATGATCTAGTCTGGTGATTCACAAACAGTTCGCTTAATTCGAAACCTCTTATCCTTAATGTATAAGCGGAAGGTTCGCGCGTGTGCCATCGCATCACGTTTTTATTCCACATTTCTCGATAGTGCCAGACGGTGAAGACGTGGTAGTAATACAAGATAATTCATCGTTAGATACGGCCGGTGTAACTCGGCCAAAATTCAAACTGCGACATCTCGACAACCAAGGCCTATTCACACAAACGGCAAGTTACACGTTAAATCGGAACACATCAGCTATCACCATGTGAAATTTGAACAAAATCCGAGGGTACTAGCCTCCCTACTCTCCTTGTCAGTAATATAGTCTTCCTTCATAGTAAGACTGCACTCTTATGTTACTGTATCTTCCTTCTTAGTAACTTACTAAGAAGGAAGAGACAGTAATATAGAGTGCAGTCTCACTATGAAGGAAGACTATATCACTGAGTCTTCCTTCTTTGTACGGCAGCACCTTCTATATTACTGAGTCTTCATTCTTATCTATTTTACTGTCTTCATTCTTATGTATATTACTGAGTCTTCCTTCATAATAACACAGCATATTATATTATGAAGCCTCACATATTGAGAGACTGCTTCCTCTTATTAAGAGAACAATTGCTCCTTTATACAGCCATTTATACAACATTTATCGAGCCTCTCTTAGAGGACCTTATGATACAGGACTCTTAGAGAAGCTCCCTCTAAAGAGGCTTCCTTATAATATAGCTCTCAGAGCTATTCTCAGGAAAGTGACTTCCTCTCTTCTCGGATAAGACAGTCAATTGGCCGGGTTATTCTTTTAGCAAAGCTAGGCAACTTCTATGACTGCTGGTGTTATCCGGGAGAACAGGAAGTCAGTATTCCGAGACAGTATTCTTGGAGAAGTGACTTCCTGTTCTCTCGGATAAGCCATTCTCTCGGGAGAGAATATACCTGTTCTACTAGGCCTGGATACTAAGTAAAAATTACAATTTGTTATATATTTCTTTATTTCCAGAATATTCTATATATCTATATAAGTTGACATTTATTTATGTTAATATATACATATTTTTGATCAAGGGAAAGTCCCATTTCTTCAAGCCCGTACATAATTTTATATAAGGTTAACTGCAATCCTGGCCTCTCGGATCAGCATCACCCATCATTCTTGTAGAACAGGAATGGACAGCCATGGTTGGAGAGCAGGCAGGATTTCTGCAGGTTATGTCTCTGAAACAAAATAAATTCATTCTTAATTATATTTTCTTGGCAATATTATTTACTGTATTTTATCTATTGTAAGTCAACCATTTTTACTTTTAACTTTCTTAAAAACTGCCTCTCGGTTTGGAATGAAGTCTTAAAAATTTGAATGTTTCAACAAATTCACTCCCGAGCCATGTCTACACGTATAATCTTAGGATTCATCGTACCTTTGCAAGCGTAATTCTTATCATTTACTTTGGCGAGATCTGTTTCTTTAATAATCCCATAATGGGATGAATGCATTATTCCGCAGACTTTAAGCACATGTGGAAGAAACATCAAATCTTGTGGCACAATGGTACTACGGGATTGATGAGTCAATATGAGACGTCAGAGAAGACAAAGAGACAAACCGGGATATTTTTGTTGCAAGATTAAAAATCTGGGACATAAACAGGACAAATTACATTTAGTAAAAATTGTATTGAATACTTAAATATAACCCAATTTGTGTTGTTCTAATTTTAGCAGATACCTTTTTCATTAATTGTGAATCGAAAAATTCTGGGCATTAATAATTTTTGGTATTTTTCGTGACAATCAAATATGGTATATATAACAGGTAGTAAATATGGTATTGAAATAAATACAGATATATCCAAGGTCATGTGAATATCAAGTAAAGAAGAAGCAAATTTGAACATAAGTATTGGAAGGAATCCATTAGATCAAGTTTCAGATTATAATTACCTTGGAAGCATCATAATGACTGAAGCAAAATGTACTGATAAAATCAGGACTACAATAATGAAAGTTAAAGCCACTTTCAGAAGAAAGAAACTCCTACTAATGAGGAATATAAAGGAAGATATCCACAAGAAGTTGATAAAATGCTATGTATGGAGTATAGCTTTATATAGGGCCAGAAACATGGACACTAAGGTAAAATTAATTAAATACTTGGAAAGCTTTGAAATGTGGACATGGAGAAGAATGCTGAAGATAAAATGGACAGATGGATAGCCTTCGAACTTTTTCCAATAGTCTTCGAAAATTTTCGAAGACTATATATAGTCTTCCAAGTTTTTCCAAGTCTATAGTCTTCGAAATTTTTTCAAGATCTAAATTTTCCAAGATTATAGCCTTCAAAATTTTTCCAAGACTACAGCCTTCGTAATTTTTCCAGTACTATATAGCCTTCGAAATTTATCCAAGACTCTTTGAAATTTTTCCAAGACTGTAGTCTTCGAAATTTTTTCAAGTCTATAGTCTTCGAACCTAACAAGGATAACAAAGCAATTCAGGTGTGAAACCTGATAATAAAACACTGGACATAAAGCTAATTCCATCAAAGACAACCATTAGATGTACTTTTTGTAAGAAAAGTTTCAGATCAAGTACTTTTGGATAGGTTGGATATTGATCTTTTTCAAAGAAATAATATTTTAAAAATACAATCCCTAATGCATTACCAGTTTTCTGCTCCAAAATTTAAAAATTTTATTCAGTATGCATGGTTCAAGGCTGGTTATATTGATCAGAGACCCGAATCACACCTAACTCCCATGCGATATTGTTTTAATATTGAAATTTACAACGAGGACTGTCAAAATGTGGAAGAAGAAAGCGCGGAAAGATGTGGTGATTCAACTTTTATAAGGTGCGCATATTGTGATCTGCGTCTGTTTTTTGCATTTTTCATAAATTACCATGCTTGTGTTTGAAATGGTTATTTATAATAAAATTGACTTTTAACTATTTTGTTTTGCTTTATTTTTATCAATATCTTGATTGCTTTATTTTTATCTATCTCTTGATTTTATGCATGCCGAATAAAAGACCATTTTAACGGGTGTTTATCTTTCATTGAATATGGTTTGTTTTATTTTTATCATCAATACGTAAGGGTTTATAAAGATAGCAGTTCGGAAAAGCACACACGGATCTTATCGGTCCAATGCGGTCTCTCTTCTCCCACCACCACGTGCCCCGCTTCCTTCGTGTTGACTTCCTGGCGAACGTTGCGGGTTGCGGAGCACTGAGGCACCCAGGTGGTAAACTATAAAAACTTCGACTGCAAATAACTCGGCTCACGGGTCACGAGGGCAAGCCAAATTTCACAAATTGTATTTATTCATCATGTACTCTTAATACTTAAAGTTAGAATCCAATCGCACGGTAACAAACCTGAAATGTCCATTGTTAGTATTTGGTCCGCAATTGAAACGCTCGTTAAGAATTTCAAGACGTGAAATTTATGAATTGATGGAAAAATTAAGAAACAATTTAACAAATCGATAAAATGACAATTTTCACAGTTCGATGGCGCATTCTATTTTAAAGAAAGAGATAATAGTGATATGGTGAAACATTAAAATTGATTCTGATAATTTCTTTGATGAAAGCATTAAATATATTAAAAATGGTTTAACTTTGAAAATAATGTTTTCAAAATATTAAAACCCATTGCATTAATATCAAACCAAATTTAAAGGATTTTGAAGCAATAATTGAAAAATTTCACATAAGAAACGTGGACTTGGACATTTTCTTTGAAAATATTTTAAGATTAAAAGAGATTTGCTCCGAATCTTGAACAAATAAAAAAACAATCCCAGAGAAATGGATTGAATTTTTTAAATTAAATTTAGATGCTAATGAATTGCTAAAAGTCATCAGCTTCGTTTTATCATTACAACATTTGAATGCAGCAAGTGAAAGAATATTTAGTTTGATGGCTGTTGCGTGGAGGAAAGACAGAAACAAACTATCAGATTTAGAACCTGAACTTAAGCAAAACTTTCCAAAGAGTTGTAGGAAATTTCGATTATATCTAGATACAGAAGCTAGTAAGAAAATTCCAGAGGAAACCAAATAAAGCCTACAATATTTATAATTAACTTAAGTTCAAAATTATTTCTTTATAGTTTCTTTGAACTTTAATGTTTGTAAAAATATTTATGAATAAAATCAATCCTTTTTCATTTAGTTTTTGATATAATTACCGTATCTGCTCGAATACAAGCCAATGTTTTTTGTCAAAATCTATCATGAAAAAATCACCCCTTGGCTTAAATGCGAGTCCGAGGAAAATTTGGGTTATGGTTAAATCTTGAAGTCTCTCATTGCCTTCGCGTTCAAATGATAGTACTATATTTTTCGTAAAGTAAATATTTGACCTACGATGAATATATATAAAAATATCTTGGCGAGATCGCTTGCGTAAACTGACGATTATGCAAAATGCATTAAGGGCTTTGAATGCTCAACTGTTTGAATTTCGGTAAAACTTTATATGGAAAGTGTACAATTATAAAAATGCAATTTCTTAAGTAATGTATACGCTAATTTCGTTGGAAATAGACTTGGATGAAAAAATACCTTGGCGAGATCATTTGCGTAAATTGAAGATTACGCAAAATGCATTGACGACTTTGAATGCTCAACTGTTTGAATTTCGGTAAAACTTTACATGGAACGTGTGGAATTATAGAAATGTAATTTCTTAAGTCAATGTACATGCTAATTTCATTGGAAATAGACTTGGATGACAAAATATCTTGGCAAGATAACTCACATAAATTAACGATTATGCAAAATGCGTTGATGGCTTTGAATTAGAGCTGTCAATAATCGATTTTCGAAAACCTATTCTACTTACCGATTTTCGACCGCCGTTTTAAAAGTCGAAAACCGAAAAATCGAAATCGATTTTTACCGAAAAGTCGAAATCGATTTTTTTTACCGAAATGTCGAAATCGGTTTTTTTTACCGAAAAGCCGAAATCGATTTTTTTACCGAAAAGTCGAAATCGATTTTTTTACCGAAAAGTCGAAATCGATTTTTTTACTGAAATGTTGAAATAGATTTCTACTGAACTATTGAAGTCGGTCTTCTGGATGTCTACATCGATTTTCTCAAAAAAGCCTACAGTATGTGATCGTGGAACGAAGTGACACCGCATCGTGTCCGTTGTCTATGGTAACCCGATGTGCTACGGATCTGAAATTTGGAATGTAGGTAGAACTCCGGGTGAAACAAGTTCGAAAAATAAAATTCTGAAATTCATACTCCAGAACAGACATATAATGTAATTGTGACGGCTCACTTATAAATAAGGAGTCGAAATCGATTTTTTTTACTGAACTGGGGAAGTCAGTCTTTTGGATGTCTATGTCGTTTTTCTCGATTTAAAATGATTAAAAAACACAATTTTTTTTCGATTTATAATAATTAAAAAACATACTATTATGGAAATCATTCGATTATGGCAATCTCTACACAAAGGATGCATCGAGGTTTGCATTTCTTCCATTTTCTCATTCCACAAAAACAAGGCGGTGTGACGCTGATACCCCACTGCCCTTTGGTCTGACAAATCTATACATATCTATAAAGTAAGGTGTTTGTATGTATGTATGTATGTATGTTCTGCTAAGGCTCAGAAACTACAACACGCAGAAAAAAGAGGAAGGTGTCATATTAACCGTTATCATGTGTACGGTGGTGTAGTAAGGTTTTTAAACCGATTCGGTGTCCTATATAATTATAATAAAATGTTTTCGTTTATATGGGATTTTCGTAAATTTCTCGAATTTTTAACTCCTTACATATATATCGCAGACATATGCTCTCGCAGACTTTTTTGCGGTAAATTATCTCCTCTTTTGGAATAATTTTTTAAAAGAGGGGCTTACAGATCAAATAAGACGAATTGAAGGGAAAATCTTTTTTTTCATTATTGCTCAGCATTTGGATATACTTAGCAACCGATGTAAACAAATTACGTTTGAACTATAAACATATCGTAAACGTAGAATAGTTGATGAAATACTCATTTAATATCTTCTGATTTGATTGTATGTTTTTCTTTCATTATCTATGGTCTTCTATACACAGGTTAATTCTGCGAATAAACATTAGTGAACTGTTTCTTTTTCTGTAATCGTGTCATTCGCATTATATGTATGTTTGGATATAAGTTAAATTGTTTTTATATGCCTTTTGTCTTATTTTATTTCATATGTTGTTTAAGTGAAAATTACTGAAGATATATGATTAAATTACTACGTTAAAGTTTTTGTGTTTTGTTTTATCAGTTTATCAATAAAAACTGAATTGAGCATTTCATGCTAACATGCAAGTTTTTTCCCATGCTCATCCATTTTGCGTTTCAATGATAATTAGATACTTTTTTGTAATATATAATATCGTTTTGAATTAAAAGAGAGTTTTATCAATTGGAAATACGGTTCACTCCTGAGTAATTGTTATTTTAATACGAGAACTAAATTAGATTAACATTTTGAACACGTAACGCAGTGAATTTCGAAAGATTTTATTTGAATAATACTTTTGTTGAACTTTATTATGTCTTCTGAACTAAAATTAAGAATTCGTGTCTGCGGTTCCATGGGTAAAATGTAAACACTACCGATACACTCACGTAATTAATTACGTTAGAAAAGTAAAACATTTTACTACATTATTTAAAATCGATTCGTTCGAATATCTCAATCTATTATTCAATTAATTACGATGGAAAACACAATTAAGATCAATAATTTTATATCTATTTAGAGTAATAATAGGTATTCTTATTTAGGTTCTCCTGTTATTATGTTGACATACAAACTCATATTCCGCGTAATCAGTATTTACTCATCACTACGACACGCTATTTTGTGATTGTTGGTTGTTTATTTTGCAACTGAATAGAAAGCGTCAGTCGCCATGGTCAGATACATTGAGCTTTAGGAGATTATCCGTTGGTTGGTTTCTGTTAGTTTGTTGTTTTCATTTGCTTTCGTTTCGTGTCCATTTTTTGTGTTCTTTGTTTGTTTTCTTTGTTGTCGTTCTTAGTTGTTCATTTTGTAGTCTATGTTTATATTCTTTGGTTGTGCTCTTGATTTTTGTTCCTTGATTACCTATTTGTCGGTTTACGCCTTTTATGCCGGCTATTGGTTAGAGTTTAATTCATTTCTTTTTTCTTGGTGGTTTTTACATTGAACTTATATTCTTTGGTTGTACTCTTAATTTATGTTCCACGATTATTTATTTGTCGGTTTACATCCTTTTCTACCGGGTATTGGTAAGTGTTTAATTCATTTCTTTTTTCATGGTGGTTTTTGTAGTTTTCGTATTGGTTCGTTTCGTGTTCTTTCCACTTTATTTCAAGACTCCTAATGTAGTTTACAGAAAGGAGAGGAGAAGTTTTAGTATGTATCATTTTCTCAAGCTGTCTTCTAAGCGGGAAAAAGTATAACTATTTGCAGTCCGAAATGCACCCGGGCGAAGCCGGGTACGAAAAGCTAGTACCATTATAAATAAAAAATAAAGGATAATTAAAGCGGACAATTGCAGATGGACCCGTGGATATTCAAGGCTATTTCGGACCTTACCGTTTCCCAGCAGGCGACGTTTTCATCTTGGCGGTGAAATAAGAAACGGCAAATTCTTCTAGGATTTGAAAAGGAAGCACTTTACAGTAATCCTTGTTCGTAAGCTGCATTTTATGATTACAGCAGTAATATTTTCATAATAGGATGAAAAACACAGAAGATGATTTACATTTACTGCTACAATCATACATATACATTACTTAATTTTACTTAATTATAACTTAATCATTACTTAATCTTACTCCAAATATAATATAATAGTAGGAGCAGTATTTATAATTGAGCCGTCACCATTACATTATATGTCTGTTCTGGAGTATGAATTTCAGAATTTTATTTTTCGAACTTGTTTCACCCGGAGTTCTACCTACATTCCAAATTTCAGATCCGTAGCACATCGGGTTACCATAGACAACGGACACGATGCGGTGTCACTTCGTTCCACGATCACATACTGTAGGCTTTTTTGAGAAAATCGATGTAGACATCCAGAAGACCGACTTCAATAGTTCAGTAGAAATCTATTTCAACATTTCAGTAAAAAAATCGATTTCGACTTTTCGGTAAAAAAATCGATTTCGACTTTTCGGTAAAAAAATCGATTTCGGCTTTTCGGTAAAAAAAACCGATTTCGACATTTCGGTAAAAAAAATCGATTTCGACTTTTCGGTAAAAATCGATTTCGATTTTTCGGTTTTCGACTTTGACTTACCGACTTTTCGATTTTCGACGGTCGAGTTACCGATTTTCGAAAAAAATCGAAAAAAATTGACAGCCCTACTTTGAATGCTCAACTGTTTGAATTTCGATAAAACTTTACATGGAACGGGTATCAATATAAAAATTCAGTTTCTTAAGGCAATGTATATGCTAATTTCATTGGAAATAGACTTGGATGAAAAAATATCTTGGAGAGATAGCTTGCGTAAATTCATGATTACGCAAAATGCGTTGACAGCTTTGATGAATGCTCAACTATTTGAATTTCGGTAAAACTTTACATGGAACGTGTATAATTATAAAAATGCAATTTCTTAAGGCAATGTAAATGCCAATTTCATTGGAAATAGACTTGGATAAAAAATTTCTTGGCGAGATCGCTGTTACTATATTTGACCTTTTGTGAAAATGAAGATGAATGAAATTATTGTCACTGAATGTGGAACATTATTCAACGATGAAAAATTATTAATTGGAGTAATATTTCAAAATGTCAACAACTAAAACATTTCCCACACATTTCTTCGATCTCGAATAATGTATTCTAAGATGTGAATGAATACCGGCACACTTCAGCGTAAAATCTACGAAATTTACGTTTTTGCCAAAAAATTGTGGAAATTTTTGGGGGGTCGGCTTCTATTCGGGCAGATACGGTATGTCTTGAATTTCATTCATATAATTGTTCCTACTTGTCCCGACTTCATATTTAAAAAATGTTTGATTTCGTGTAAATGTCCCGATTTGTGATTTAAAAAATCTGGCAACCCTAGAATTGTCTAGGGAGCAAAAATATTTCCTACACCATGGCATTCAAGATAACTTTAACAAAATTAGCCTGCAGCTAAAAATAAACTACATTTCTTAAAACATTGCTAAATTAATTTGGAATATGATTTATTGTTATTTATATCTAGAAAAACTTTTGATAAATTTTTAACTAGCCAACTGCTTCGAATATGCAGGCTTCCATCCACCATCGTTAGTTGCTAAATCAGAAGTACACGGTATATGCATATATTTCATGAATCACTAGCAGTATACATATACTTTTAATTCTAAATTTTAATTTTTCTAAAAGTTTCCATTCAATAGAAGATGGTCTTAGGTTAACACTATGTTACATAGACTGAGTAGAGAACTAAAAAATTTCCCTGATAATATAATTAAGAAGTAATGATTCACAGCAATTGCAATAACAATTATCAAATTCAGCACCTTACAAAACCCAACTTTATGATAAATTTTTTATAATGACAAATATACATGCTTTGGCCTACAGTAACGCAAAAAAAGTAGTTTTGTTCTATCCTTTTCAATAGATATCACACAAGAAAAATCCTATATTATACCGCATCCTAGCATATTTATGATCATAAAATTGCATCTCAATTTACTCCTGGCAAAAACATCTTTGTTCAAAAATAATTATGTAATACCGTATATACCCAAATATAAGACGACTCTGATTATAAGACGACCCCCCATTTTGAACTCCTAATAAAAGGAAAAAATTTATTATGCACACCATGACAGAGGTTTATTATACCATTGACTAATAAACATTGAACCAATTGAAATAAGCTATTCTGTAGTGTTAGTTGGCATATACAGTTGCTTTCCTTCAAGTATCTATCAACGACTGATTTTAACTTCTTACAGGACCTACTATAAAGGCGACGTCAATGCAAGCGTTTATTTAGATTATCAATGAAGAGAAGATAACGATAATGCTTTTCTCTCATCTATTTGAAGGTTTAATTGACCTTAAATGAATCGGAGGCAACAATGACAGTCTCCTTGGCAACGCCTGGAATGAGTACGAAAAATCAGCAAAATTTGGAAAAAGAATGCATATTTCTGAAAAATACGACCGTGTAATGTGTAAACATCGCAAGAATAAGATAGTATAGAGTTTTAGCCATCGAATAAAATGAAAAAGAAGAAAATCGGTCCATATTTACGTATTTTAATGAATGAAGGAAAAAAACCTTGCACTCTGAAAAATCGAAAATCCCGTGTAAACTTATGGGAAAATATAATTGTCTCCTGGATTCGAACCTGGGACACTTTAGCAAAGAAAATATTTTTCCAGGGACCTCATAGCCAGTAGAAACAAAATGCCATTTACCGCATATCTTTTACGACGAACAGTTCTTGAGAAATACGCCGATATAATTACGTGAGACTTCATACTCACGGACGCACACAGCTTCACTACGCGCATAATATATAGCATAAAATTCAAAGGGGTATTTGTATTCAAATACATTTGAATCGATTCATTTTCTACTACTACTTTTAATAATCGACTGATTTAAAGAATCGAATATTTCGATTATACTCTGCATTCAGTTCCTCTGTCAGTCAAACTATTACGCACCGCGCGATTATAAGATGACTAGTGATTTTTTGGCCATAAAAATTGGAACAAAACCTCGTCTTATATTCAGGTATATACGGTACGTTGCATTTTATGTAGTGAAAGGATAACTAACTGTATTTATCAATGCTTTGCCTATTTTACAATTATATAAAATTAAATATGCTATGCCAATTGTTGTATCAGGCGTTCAAAATTGTAGAACTTTCTATTACTTCTATTAGATAAAAATCCTAACTTTAAACATCTTCAGCTTCAGCCTGTACATACAAGAATCTATTTTTGATATATCTGCTAAAATACTTTACGTTTCAAAACTATTGTTCCTGCACAAATAAAAAGTTTAATGGAACACTCTGGAACATCACTTGAAACTTGAAAGATCTAAACAAGAATACCACAATGATCAACCTGATAAAAGCAACACAAAGTGGGAGCTCATTCATTCTACTTTGTAACAAAAGTTGATTGTACTCACCACTATTCTTTCTTGATATCACAAAATAGAAGACGTCCATGCAGATCTGGTATGTCAGCTGTGTGTTAGACTGCATGTTCAGAATGGCCAGTTAACTTTCCCTTGGAGTCACACTTCTGAAATAAAAACAAAATAAAATCAGAATTTTGTACCATAAGAGGTCATTCTGATAATAGTGCACTTTGTGATACTCTTTATTTCCCTCATGTTAAATCATTATATCATTTTTTTAAATTAAATTTCTTTAAAATCTTATTCTTTAATTTGATGATTTTCAAAGCAGAAGATGAGTAAAATTATTTTTTGTAAATGTATTAACCATCATTTCTAATCTTCTCAGTTAAATTGTAATGTTGGTTCAAAAACACTGAATATGTATTCATTACAAACCTTGATATCAACATAACTAAATAAATGATTGGTATTTAGGAATATGATCACAGAACTGTGCATATACTTATAATGTAAGAATGTAAAACAAAGTAGTAACTCATTTTGGGACAAAATTGTCCCACCCGCCGTTCTAGGGTAAAATGGTTTTGTAATCCTTAATATTGAGGGGGGGATGTTCAAAAGTGTAGAGTGGAATGCAACCCTCAAATGATTAAAAGTCACGAAATCTCGACTAAATTATACCGGAATCACATAAACTGTAGGGGACGTAACATCAGAATGGGACAAAATTGTCCCGTCCGACGTTCTAGTGTTAAGGAACATGACCTAACCCCTGATCAGATTTATAATGCTGATGAGACAGGTTTGTTTTGGCGATGTTTACCATATTCAACTCTGGCTATTTCAAGTGAGACTCGCACTGAAGGTTTTAAAGAGAATAACCATCGCTTAACTGTGCCTGCCTGTGCCAATGCAGCAGGTTCACACCGGGTGAAACTTCTTGTGATAGGTAAATATGCTAACCCTAGATCTTTTAAGGGTGTTTCTTATTTACCTGTTGAGTACAAAGCGCAAAGTAGTGCATGGATGGACAGAGATATTTTTCAATACTGGTTCGATCATGTGTTTGTACCCTCAGTGAAAGCAAATATAAAGAAACTTCGTAAACCTGAAGATACAAAGTGTATTCTCCTTTTAGATAACTGTTGTGCTCATCCTTGTCAATCTGAATTTTTATGATCTTTTTGCTGGCGAATGTAACATCATTAATCCAGCCTATGGATCAGGGGGTTATTAAAAAATTTAAATGTATTTATAGGAAAAATTTTTTGAGGAAATTGATTAATTATGAAGGCACTATCAGGGAGTTTCAGTCAGCTGTTACTATAAAATATGTTATTTTTAATATTGCTTGTTCCTGGGATACTGTGAAATGTGTAACATTTAGGTTTGGAGAAAATTGTGGTCTAATGTCATGTTTACAGAAGGATTTTCTGATCAAGAAGACTTTTATGGTTTTGATGATGAGTTTGTAAACAATGCTAGTGCTGAAATTCTTGAAGTGTTGCAGCTAGCTAATCCTACACACCCAGTAAGTAAACTTCAGGTAGGTGATGTTGAAGAATGGATAGAGATTGATAATGACACTGACGTTACTGAAGGTATGAGTGATGCTGAAATAATAAACAATGTAGTGAACCCCGAAAAGTCCAAAATCTGTGAAATAGATCCTGAGAGCCAAAAATACCTTGGGCTTGTGCAGCAAAATCTTTTGAAACCATTGTAAAATTTGCTTAACAGCAAAATGTTCATTCATCACACAAGATTATACTAATTCATTATCTTTACAATAACTTCATTCTGAAAAGGCAGGCAGCTTGTAAGAAGATGATATAAGAAATTTATTTAAGAAATCTTCAGTGGCTTGTGATGAAGTGGCAATAGCATCTACTAGTGCAGTGGATATGCTTGAAATTGACGAACTTGAATTACAAAATTAAATTAATAAAAATATTTTTGGGTGTAGATCATGCACTGCCAAAATTAATGTTAAATGTTTTTAACCTTTTCATGTTCAGCTATTATTCTACTTCTTACTCTCTCGAGTCCAATTTTATTGTTAATAAAAAAAATAAAACACGTAAGTTGACATTTTTCCCCCCAAAGTATACAATCTGGTTTGTAGATGGCAACACCTTACAGCAGAAAAAAGAACTACTTAGGCGTAGAGTCATAGGTTTCCGTTCTTGTATCAAACCTCCTAAATAGGAATGTTTTAAGAGTGAGGCAATTTTATGCATTATAATAGTTTATTACTTTATTTTAAGGCTACATTATTATTTTGGGCTTAGATGCAGAATCATACTCTCATCTTGGAATTGCTTATTTATACACTACTCAAGTTCATCTTTTGTTTAATATCAATTTTCCTCAAAAATTTCTGTTAATACTTTGATTTGTGTGAGGATAATTTCTCTCCTTTCCTCAGACAAAGAAAATTTTTGTTGTTGGAAAATTCTAATGGTTGGACTAAGTTAATCCTTACCTCCTGTTGTTATTAAAACAAAAGAGAAGCTAATAGCAATAGGCATATGAGAAACTGCTGGATGTAATGTAGCTAGTAATTATTAAAATATTGCTATTAAGTGTACTGAATACTTGCAGGCCCGGACTGGCCATCTGGCAACTCTGGCAAATGCCAGAAGGGCCGCGGCCCAAATGGGCCGGTCCAGTTCACGACTTCAAGTAAAAAAATCTGCAGATAGAAACTTAGACAAACACTAACATACTATGCATATACTATTGGAATAAATATATAATATCCATTGACCATTGATTAAGGCCTATCACTATTCAATTCAGAAATTTATGTTTACGCCTGAACAAACACT
Organism: Uropetala carovei; assembly: GCA_036926305.1. NCBI lineage: Eukaryota > Metazoa > Arthropoda > Insecta > Odonata > Petaluridae > Uropetala > Uropetala carovei. The sequence continues at coordinate 11,801,201 of JAXCHB010000043.1, forward strand.
GCCGGCGCAGCGGCTGGGGATAGCTTCTATGATTAGTCATCAACTCGGCGAGACAAGTTGCGAGCTGCCGTGCTGTGTGTGAGGGAGACAGAAGAATGAATGAACTGCAAGGGCCTGTGTGTTTTGTTTATTATCAGTTTTCGCTCCCTTGGCTTCACTTTCAGGTCTCAGTACTCAGTAGCCGCTGGCCATCCATTAGGATGGCCCTTAATTTTGAAGTTGAGATATTTGAATGTCTTTACCCCGATTTTTTTTCCTTTTGTAGAGCATAAACAACCTGTAAAATCCTAGGTCTGTGAAATAATTTTTAATTTTTTAGGCAATCTGCAAGCATTTTTACGACTTTAAAATATGTATTATGTGTATTTTTATTCCTATAGGTAACATATTTTAATAGCAATTGTAAAACTTTCATGAAAACTTGAAAAATAAGTGTTTAATTTTAAATTTTAATCATCCAAAACTTTCAAATCATTATAATTATTCAAGAAGACCTGTGTGAGACTTGCATTCAGTTATGCATACAGTTAATTAGTTATTGCGGTGATATTGAGTCATTGTTTGTAGTGCAGTGATAAACAAGACTGTCAATCATCATGACAATTGACTATTCGAATAATTTATATAAAATATTAAACGAAATCGATTGATGTGTATGTTTTTTCAGTGTGGAACAAACTTATAATATTTTCACAAAAATAGTATGCAATGTTATATCATTACAGACAAAACATCTATTTCGGTCCTAGATAAAGTTAAATAACAATAAAAAATATGTGTAGGAAGTGGGCCAGTCTGTTTTGAATGCCAGGGCTGATATTTAGCCCCAGTTCGTCCCTGAATACTTGTATATTTTAATTTCATTACTTCCTTGAATGTCAAGAAATTATTTAAGAATACAGGCGACTCCCGAGTCTCGATCGTTCGAGTCTCGATTAATTCGAGATTTCGATCCCGCCGATCGATAATATACGTGGAATTAACTTCGCGTAGTTATTGGTTCCGACCAAACGCAAGGTTTAGTTTTGGTGTAGATGTAGTTATATCTGCTCTAATTGTTTGAATTTGTGCTGATTTCACTCTTTTTTCTGTTAATCTTTTATTTAAATTTATTTATATTATTGATTTATTTAAAAATTTATCACTTGACATGGCATCTAAAAGGAAATGTAATAGTGATAATGTAAGGGAATCAAATAAAAGAGGGCATAAGATTCATAGTTATGAACTGAAATTAGAAATTTTAAAGCGTGTTGAGAAAGGTGAAAGCCAAGCTGAAATCGCACGATCATTGGGAATATGTCCTTCAACTATTAGCACATATGTGAAACAGAAGGAGAAAATTCTAGAATGTGATAAATTCATGTAATTTGATAACAACAATAAACACTCCTAGACGCGGTGTTGTGATTCCTAAAATGGAAAAACTTTTAAAACTTTGGGTAGATGATCAGTGTCAGAACCACATACTGAAAGCCATACTGAAATCGTACGATCGTTGGGAATGTGTCCACTATTAGCACTTATGTGAAACATAAGGAAAAAATTCTAGACGTGATCAATTCAGGTAATTTGATAACAACAATAAACAGTTCCCCACCCAATAGCTCTTCTTCCAACTAAAATCTTCCAACTTCTCAATTAATAAACCAAGTCCAGTAAGCGCAGTTGAAAAAGATTTAAGCTATGAAAATATTTTTAATTTTATTGTTTCTTTATTCTTAAGTTATTTTGTACATTTTTAATAACTTACATATTAATTTCGCTGCGATAAATAGTTGTATGTGTAGATGTACGCAGTTATGTTATCCAGCTCGCGCGAGTAACAAACAACTCGCGCGATCCGGACCGGGCTGTCTGTAAAGCATATTGCATACATCTATCTTTGAAGTTCGAAACACAAATTTATTTTTTCCTTTTTAGTACAAAAAATAAGTTATACATTTAAAATATTTATTATATAATTTATTCATAATTTAATATTGTTGTATTAACATATTAGTAATGTTATTTTATCTTTATTGAATGTGAGGGGAGATTTCCGGAGACGCAGGAACGTATCCCCCAATTATAACATGCAAGTATATGGAAAAACGGCGTTCGACACTTGAATATTCGAGATTCAAACACGTTTTCAGGAACGCATCCCCAACGAGACTCGGGAGTAGCCTGTAATTATTAGTAGAATATCGATTCTATGGGTTAGAAATTCCAAGGTATATGTATAGTTTTGCATCTGTTCCATATTTTGGTTTCCATATGCATTATTAAGGCCTATCCAATAAAACTCTCAAGCAACCGGAATATTCAGTTAACCGGAAAACCCAAATCCCCGAGCATGCAGGATAACAGGAAGTTTACTGTACCAAAATATAATAACTATAGTCAATGACTAGATCATGGTAAGGATGGAAACACTGTGTTACAAACAGTACGAATAAATGTAACTTTTACAGTAACAAAAATTTCTTGAGAAAAAAGAATAATAAAAAACAAACAATGATAAATTATGATAAAAAAGACAATAATCAATTATGCTATGTGTGTGATACCTTAGGATAATACAATGGAACAAGAACCCAAGATAGCATACACTGACACCCCTGAACCGCCTTTGTACACCGAATTCGAACTTTCGTGCATCAGGGAAATGACGAACGAATATTTTGAGTGGTGCTGGTTGCCAGCCACTAGTTTCCGCCGCATCGCCATCTTTGTCTGTACAGCAGTGTCTATTTGTGCAATTATTTAAATATTTTATTGCATTTTGTCCTATCTCTCTATATTATAAAATGGACGATTGTGTCTAAAAGGCCCCTGCTCAAAAAACTAAACATTTATACCATAATTAGAGATTTTATAATATTTTTTGGCTCTCTGGGAACAGAACCCCCATTATTACATGTAAGTCTATTGCTCGACATCCGTACATTCAACTTCCGTACACATTTTCAGGAACGCATTATGTACGGATGTCGAGGACTGCCTGTATTGGAGTTTTAGGAGGCATTTAAAAAGGGTGTGCAAAATATTTTATTTAACACAAACACAGAGTTCAAGAAGCATCCACAGTTGTGTACTGCAACTGCGGAAAATACAAATTTTAGCAGTAACACTCTGAATTAGATGTAAACAAAAAATTGTCGAAAGCCCTAATTTTAGTGGTAACATTCTGAATTAGATATTAAAAAAACTGCCGACAACGCCAATTCAGTCAGTAACATTTCGAACTAGATTCAAGAGGCAGCAGATGCCGGTTGCTTGAGAATTCCAATTGCATGAATGCCGGATAACAGGGAGTTTACTGTATATAGCATCCTATATTATACTGCATCCTACAATATTCATGATACAAAATTGCATCTCAATTTACTCCTGGCAAACAAATCTTTGTTCTAAAATAATTATGAAATACATTGCATTTTATGTAATGAAAGCGTTACTAGCTGCATTTATCTATGCTTTGTCTATTTTCTAATTATATAGGGTATTGGTTGGTACGCCCGTGCAGCAAATCATCAAGTCGTTTGGCTCTCTGATTTTTACCATTTTTACCTATTTATATATTATTTAGAAGTTTTCCGTTAATTGTAATACAATTATATAGTTTTCATTTATCATTGGCGAGTTAATACTCTCAGCTATTTACATTGAACTACTGTTCACGCGTCCACAGCCAAGAGCGTAATGGCAAGCTCGAGATGTCTGAAAAACTGTGGCAAAGATATTATGCCGGAGAAAGAGATTAGCTGTGATAATTGCAAGTTACCAATTCATGCATTGTTATGTGCAGGCTTGCCCAGACAGGAAATATCATGTCTGGGTCAGCAAAATAGACAAATCTCCTTTGTTTGAGAAAATTGTAAGAGCCAAACCACTACTATTAAAGAGTTAAAGGACATTATATTAAATTTGAGTGCTGAAGTTGAGTCTCTTAAAAATGTAGTGTTCAACAAAAAAACTTCCTTACAACCTGAAATTGTTGAAGATCTGTTTGCTGAGTTTAATGATAGGCAACGCCGTGCTTCAAAGATCATCATTTTCAAGAGGTGCAGAAAAAGGTGGATGGTGTTCTTTTGGCAATATTAATACCATTCGTCTTGGTGTGAGAAAGGATAATAAATCAAGACCTGTGAAGGTAATGCTAGATAAACCAAGGGATGTTCACTTAATTATGCGCAATAGAAAGGCTTTGTCAAATGATGGGATAATCGTAAAAATTGATCAAACAATCATGCAAAGGAAAAACATTAAAAAACCCCAGGGTGAACTGGAAGAAAAAAAGCGTAATGGTGAGTTTGATTGGATAATAAAGCATGATAAGGGAGTTCCTAAGCTTGTGAAAAAGTTTACTAGTACAAAAAATGAGTGACTTTAAAGTCCTTGATGGAGTATTACCAAAATGTAAGAGGAATGCAGACGAAACTGCAACAACTGAAAATTTCAATGTCTCTTGCTTGTTATGACATAATAGTTTTAACTGAAACTTGGCTCTCAAGTGATATAAGTAATACTGAATTATATCTACCTCAGTAGGATGTTTATAGGTGTGATTGTAATATACATATGTACTTCTAATAAAAAACGGGAGGGCAGAGTAGTAATTGCTATAAAGTCAAACCTACATCCCTATATTTTGAAGAATATCTGTGATAGTACTGAACAAGTGTTTATTTCAGTGTTTAGTGGTAATGCTAGGGTACTACTTATTGGGGCAGTTTATTTACCGCCTCGTGCTGATACTGACTTGTACATCAGTCATTGTGAAAAACATTATTAATAATAGTAATTTTTCTGATATTGTTGTATTCAGTGATTATAATTTGCTGGGAGTGAACTGGAACACCAAATGCCTTACTGGTTTGTCTTCCTCTGAACAAGCAAGAATTCTTACACAGAGCTTCTCACTACTGGGACTAATACAGGTCAATACTGTATGAAACTGCTTCAATAATCAGCTTGATTTGGCATTTGCAAATGTGAATCAGGTAACTAGTAAAAGTGCTGTAGAATTTCCCATTGTTAATTGTGATAATTATCATCCCCCTATTATTTATGACTTGGAATTAACCAAAGAGTTAGAATTTAGCACTTATTCATTTTCTATTTATGACTATAAAAACTATGATTTTAATTCCTTGAAATGCTATCTTGATTCAATTAATTGGCCAAGTGTATTATGCAATGTTGATATAGATGTGGATACTGTCTTTTTATGATATTTTGTATGAAGCAATTGATGAATTTACACCTACTATTATGGTAAAAAATTATTATTTTCCTAAATGGTTTTCTTATGAAAATTTAAAGCATTTTTGGTCACACGTAAACAATCTTAAAAAATTAGATAAAATGCCAGTTCAAATGCAATACAATGATCAAACAGGAAGTAATGACTCAGACAGCTAATATTTTGTCAAATATTTCTCCAGAGTCTATAATAATGATGTACCATCTAAATTGTCGAAATTTAAATTTAACTACTCAATATCATTTGGAAACATGAAAGTAACAACAGATGAAATACTAATCTATAGATGCATCAAAGTACTGGGCCTGACAATATTCCTCCATTACTCATAAAAATTGTAGTTCTTCTTTAGTTTATCCATTATTTATACTGTTCAACAAATCCCTCATTAGTGGAACTTTTCCAGATGTTTTTAAAAATAGTTATGTAATACCTCTACATAAGGGAGATGACAGAAGTAATATAACTTACTATCGTCCTATAGTCATACAGACTGTGCTGACAAAAGCACTGGAATGTCTGGTAGTAGATAAGTTGCGTCCTTTCATTAATGCCATGATTGAAAAAGAGCAGCATGGATTTATGCCTCGACTATCAACTGTAACAAATCTATTATCTTTCCAACATTCCATAGAAGGTGATTTATTGGTCTGATATGGAAACATATGTTATTAATAAACAATATGAATAAAATGGGCTCCACGTGAGAACCCTGAGGAATCCCGGATGTAGGAATAAAGGCATGAGAGTATGTATTGTTTACCTTCACCATTAATTTTCTATCAAATAACTTTGTAGCCATTTAAGCATAGGTCCATGTATTCCAAAGGCTTCTGTTTTGGATAATAAGATTGAATAATTAACCCTATCAAAGGTCTTAGTGAAATCCAAGTAAATAGCATCGACCTGTTATCTTTTTCAAGAGCACATGCTATGGAATGTTGGAAAGATAATAGATTTGTTACAGTTGATAGTCGAGGCATAAATCCATGCTGCTCTTTTTCAATCATGGCATTAATGAAAGGAGTTTCCATATCAGACCAATAAATCACCTATATGCATATGATTTTAAAATATTTGGCAAAATCAATAATTTAGATGATTGTGAAATGTTACAAAGCTGCTTTCACAGAATTTTAACTTGGTGCAAAACAAATTACATGGAATTAAATATTAATAAATGTTACATTATGACTTTCACAAGTAGTAAACTACCAATGACATATCCTTATTCTCTGGGAAACAAACCCCTTGGAAGAGTTGATTCAATAAAAGATTTAGGTGTAAATTTCGATTCATCATTGAGCTTCAAAATTCACATTGATGCTGTTGCTTTGAAAGAAAATAAAACTCTCCGATTCGTCTACTGGATATCTAAAGACTTTAGTGACATTTCATGTTTCAGAACATTATATTGCTCATTTGCTCATCTGATTTTGGAATACTGTTCCATAGTATAGTCTCCATACTATGATAGTCATGTAAAAGTCTTGGAAAGGATCCAGTACAAATTTATTCGTATGGTGTTGTACAAATCTGGTATCCCAACATTGAATATAGATTATTATAAAGTGATGATACTACTTGATATGCTACTCCTTTACATTCGAAGGAGGAATAGTGGCGTTATGTTTTTATATAAATTGTTAATTAACCATATTAAAAGTCCAGAATTACTTAATTTAATAAACTTTAGAGTGCCTTTAATGTATACAAGGTTAGGTATTACTTTTTATATATCATATATGGACAGAAACTATATGTACTTTTTACCTTTGTATAGAATGATGAGAGACTACAACTTTATAAGTCATAAAGTTGATACAATCAATGAATCACTGCAAACATTTAAAACTAAGCTGCAATGCCTAACTTAAATGTAGTACAAATTTATGCAAACTTATGTCTATTTTAATTTAGGTAGTTTGTTATTAAGTACTACGAATCTGATGCTTTATGCCTTACAATATTTAATTAAATTGTATGATACTGTTATTTTGTCAGATGGATTTTGAGCATAATTTTGTAGGTTTTGTTATTTCTATGTGCGATAGTTTAATTTTTCTTATTATTGTGCTTTAAGGGTTTATATTGTATTGTAACGCACATGTTTAAAGGTTTTTGTTTATTTTTAATACATTTCTGATTGTAATTTGGAAAAGGACTTGTCCCAATAATAAAGTATTATTATTATTATTAAACTATGCTATGCCATTTGTTGTATCAGGTGATCAAAATTGTAAAACTTTCTATTACTTTCATTAGGTAAAAATCCTAATTCAAAACATCTTCAACTTCAGCCTGTACATAGAAGAATCTATTTTGAAAAAAATCTGCTAAAATGCTTTATGTTCCAAAAACTTTTGTTTCGGCACAAATAAAAAGTCCAAGGGGACACACTGGAACGTTATTGAAACCTTGCAAGAACAAGAACACCACGATAATCAACCTGATAAAAACAACACAAAGTGGGAAACTCATTCATTCTACTTTGTAACAAAAATTGAATACACTTACCACTATTCTTTCTCGATATCACAAAATAGAAGAGGTCCATGCAGATCTGGTATGTCAGCTGTGTGTTAGACTGCATGTCCTGAATGACCAGTTAACTTTCTCTTGGAGTCATGCTTCTGAAATAAAAAGAAAATCAGAAATTTTGTACCATAAGAAGTCATTCTGATAATAGTTCACTTTGTGATACTCTTATTTCCCTCATGTTAAATCATTCCACCAAGTTCTACGTTTCCCCGCTTGATGGCTCTACTTATGCACCATGGTCTGCCTATTTAAAACTTCCAATTTCCACCAGTACGTGGCACTGTGTGCATTACTTGATGTATCTGCGATGTTTCTACATTTTCATTCTTGGCAGTATGAGAATTCCACGAGTGCACGCCCCACTGCGTTTTCCACTACTCTTTATTTATTTGCAAAGGGAAATTGGTGACTAAGGTGCGAAAATATCTCGCTTGACTGTTGCACTGCAAATGGAGCCAATTTATCTTGCAAACCCGGACTGAGGGAGAGGTTCCATTTTAGGCAATTGTTATAACATTTTTGCAGAATGTAATTGGGTAATTATTCGTTTAATTCTCCCTCTGATTAGGATGTGAAAATCTGTTATTCTAATGTATTTTGATGAATTTTGTTTGAATATGACCTACTTGTCCTCGGAGATACTGGTATTTGTAGTAATTTTCCTAATAACCATGGATATTGGCGAGCCTTCGGCTCACTTTGTTTTAATTTTAGTAGTCGTCTCCGGGCACTACTGCACCCTTTGCCTCGCTGGAACGAAACTATCCCTCCCCGTTTTCCAGTGATTGGGTTTGTAAATGTCACAACAGACCAATCAGTCATGGGTTAGCAAGCTTTATGGTACTTCTGTATTATTACGGCATCACCAATTTCCCTTTGCAAATAAATAAAGAGTAGCGGAAAACGCAGTGACACTTGCACTCGGGGAATTCTCATACCACCTGGAATAAAAGCGTAGAAACATCACCAAAACATCGAGTAATGTACCTAAATTTCTTTAAAATCTCATGTTACCCTTTAATTTTAAGGTTTACAGAGAAAATGAGTAAAATAATTTTTTGTAAATGTAGTAACCATCATTTCTAAGCTCCTCAGTTAAATTGTGCTTATTGGTTCAAAAGCACTGAATATGTACTGATAACTAACCTTGATATCAAAACCTATTATATTATTGATATTTAGGAATTTTGGACTACAGAATTGAGCATATGCTATAATTTAAGAACTACTACTTTAAGACTAAGAAAGTGGAACAAAATCTGAACAATTGAAAATTATTAAAAAATCTGACACACTAAATATATGCAATGTTGCATCCATCCCAAATGTTGTTCACTTTTTACTAATATTTATTAACATTCATTTTGGATTTAATATCTCTGCATAATAAAATCTTTTATTTCCAGAAGTTAATAACTCAACCATGAACATGAATTTGTATGACTCAAAATTTATGGCGGCATTAACCCAATGCACATATCTCACATGACATTTTGTCTGCACTGTTGTAAGGAATTGTGTATCGTAACTAACAATAAGACATAAGAAAAATGCCACAGACTATGATAGTTATAAGAATAATTACTGTATTATAAGCGAAATAGGATAACTGTTATATTCATTATTGTATGTATAGATAATTCAATATAGGAAGAATATTTATCAAATATGTTTAACAAAGAGATGAATTACAGGATGAAATGCAGAACCGATTCCATTTCGCCATACCCGTTTTCTACTCTTATGAAGCTTGACCGTGGCACAGCGAATAGCCAATCAGGGTTTTCCCCTTCCACTGCCATTTGAAGTTTTCGAGAGGCACGGGAAAGTAGTACGCTCTTGCCCGATATCCGCTCTTTAAGAAAGTGGCATGCGAACGCTAAGGCGTAAACGCTGTAGATCTGGCAACATAGTCGAGCTCGGAGCGATGTGAACAGCACGATGGCGAGAGAGCGACTGACTTTCTCCCCTCCCCATCGACAGTCTCTCGAGCTTTCATTGGCTGCAGCAGTAAGCATACAACTAGGATTTTCAAGGTCAAGCTTTGCAAGAGTAAAAAACGGGTATAATAAGTAATGAGAATATTAATTTAGAATCAAATCACCACCCTCCGAGATACGCATGGATAGTAATCAGAAGGTAGTCAATAGAAAGATTTATTACCACAGAAAGCAATCAGATGAAATTGAACCACCAGAGAAATTTCAGATTGAAGGAAATTCTGAATATACATGGGAGTAAAGTTACTCCTTAATGATACAGGAGGAATACTTATAAAAGCAATATTTTGTTGTTATATTACTCTCCACTTTCTCTAATTAGCCCTTTCTAAGATAAAATTACTTGTAAGGAAGTCAACTACCTTCCATCAATGAGGGAATAGGAAAAATTCAAGTCTAAAACACAGAATATAAAAGACCAGAAATCAGAAACCAAATACAAGAGCAAAAGACTTTGGGATATATATAGATTCAGTTGTAACATTGGAGATTTCTGTGATTAGTGAGAAACACGAATGCAGATTAATCTAAATCCATACAACTTATACTAAATACTAACTATGAAGGTTTTCATGCTGCCTAGTAACTAAATGACTTTTAAACCATTTAGAATAATGGAACTAAAAATAGTGGCATTCCCACTAAGTAAACTTCTGCCGTTAAGGAAATGAGGAATGCCAAAAAGAAATATTTTCTTCCCTTAAATAATGTGCAGTGAGTAAAAACCCTGCAGAATTTTATATCGACTATCTATAAATCAATACCTGTGTACAATATTATTCCTATATTGTTCAATTTACTCCTGCCAAACAAATCTTTGTTCTAAAATAATTATGTAATACGTTGAATTTTATGTAATGCACAAATAAAAAGTTCAAGGGGACACACTGGAACGTCATTGAAACCTTGCAAGAACAAGAACACCACGATAATCAACCTGATAAAAACAACACAAAGTGTGAAGCTCATTCATTCTACTTCTTAACAATATTTGATTACACTTACCACTATTCTTTCTTCCTATCACAAAATAGAAGAAGTCCATGCAGATCTCATATGTCAGCTTTCTGTTAGACTGCATGTTCAGAATGGCCAGTTAACTTTCTCTTGGAGTCATGCTTCTGAAATAAAAAGAAAATCAAATCTGAAATTTTGTATCAGAAGACGTAATTCTGATATTTCACTTAGTGATACTCTTATTTCCCTCACGTTAAAACATAATATCATTTTTTAAAGCTCATGTTACCCTTTAATTTTATGGTTTTCAAAGAAGAAAATGGGTAAAATTGTTTCTTTACAATTTTATTAACCATCATTTCTAAGCTTCTCAGTTAAATTGTGGTTATTGGTTCAAAAGCACTGAATATGTACTGATAACTAACCTTGATATCAAAACCTATTATATTATTGATATTTAGGACTACAGAATTGAGCATATGCTATAATTTAAGTACTACTACTTTTAAGACTAAGAAAGTATTACCTCTATCTCAGTGGAACAAAATCTGAACAATTAAAAATTATTAAAAAATCTGACACACTAAATATATGCAATGTTGCATCCATCCCAAATGTTGTTCACTTTTTACTAATATTTATTAACATTCATTTTGGATTTAATATCTCTGCATAATAAAATCTTTTATTTCCAGAAGTTAATATCTCAACCATGAACGTGAATTTGTATGACTAAAAATTTATGGAGGCATTAACCCAATACTCATATCTCACATGACATTTTGTCTGCACTGTTGTAAGGAATTGTGTATCCTAACTAACAATAAGACAAGAAAAATGCCACAGACTATGATAGTAATAAGAATAACTACTATATTATAAGCGAAATAGGATAACTGTTATATTCAGTACTGTATGTATAGATAATTCAATACAAGAAGAATATTTATCACATATGTTTAACAAAGAGATGAATTACAGGATGAAATGCAGACCCGATTCCATTTCTCTAATAAGTAATGAGAAAATTAATGTAGAATCAAATCACCACCCTCCAAGATAGGCATGGATAGGAATCAGAAGGTAGCCAATAGAAGGCTTTATTACCACAGAAAGCAATCACATGAATTTGAACCTCCAGAGAAATTTTAGATTGAAGAAAATTTTGAATATATATGGGGATAAACTAACAACTTCTTAATGATACAGGAGGAATACTTATAAAAGCAATATTTTTTGTTATATTACTCTCCACTTCCTCTAATTAGCCCTTTCTAAGATAAAATTACTTGTAAGGAATAGGAAAAATTCAAGTATAAAACACAGAATATAAGAGACCAGAAATCAGAAACCAAATACAAGAGCAAAAGACTTTGGGATATATATAAATTCAGTTGTAACTGCAAGTTAAATTTCTGTGATTTAGTGATCAATGCGACTGCAACTTAATCCACGCTCACACAACTTATACTAAATATTAAAAACGTGAGTTTTCTTGGTCTTATAACTAAATGACTTCTTCATCATTTAGAATAATGGAACTCAATAATGAGCTGAAAAAGAGTGGCATTCTCACCTTGAGAACTTCAACCATTAAAGAAATGAGGAATGCCAATAAGAAAGATGTTTTTCCCTAAAACAATGTAGTAAGCAGCTTGCATAATCTCGTATCGACTACAAATAAATCTATACCTGTGTAAATATTTTTCTCTTATTCAGTTGTAAATTGCAAATGCTTCCATTTGATGCAGTCGTCTATTAATCAGTGCACACAGTTAACTATGAAAAGTGAGGTAAGTTCAGTTACCATACCTTTTCTGGGAAAAACTCCTTCAGTAGATATCACTCTCGGATACAGCAAACTCTTCTCTTAAGACGAACAAGAAAACATTTACTTCGCCGCAGAGCGCATGCTGAACTTTGCAGAGCTGCAATTATTGAAATAGTGATATTGGGCATTAGTATCACTTTATTGTTCGACCATACCTACTTTATATAAAAGCAGCAAACTGCAAATATCATTCGCATAAAGTTTAGCAAAAATGAACCCAAGTAAATACAACCTATGAATATTTAAATACTGTAGTCGAATTACCTGTAAAATTAATATTCGCAGCGGAGACAAATGCCTCCAAACGGTCTCGGTTGCCTTCCAACCACAGCCGGCGCTCCCGGCTAAAACTATGATTAGTTCTTTACGCCGAACACAAGAGGTCACTAGTTTCCCTCTGGAAGGTAGTGGTGAGAGAGAACCGAAACTTTGAAAGGGAAAAATAAAATTGTTAAGCAAACGCTAACCCCTGTCAACTGCAGTCAGTTTCAAGGTTTTCGGCGTTACGCGTGGCTCAACTTGGACGTCCTCTAAACAGTCTAAACCTTGACAAATGAATCTTCTCTAAAGGAAGCACTTGAGGCATAAGACGATTTTAATTAAATGATGATGAATCGGCAAATATCAAAAAGGAAAAATAATTGCCATAAAAATAGGTATTGGTCACTCTTCCTTTTTCTGGAAGGTTGAAGCTTTTTTTAAGTCTGAAGAAAAAGGTCTACTGAAAACACCAAAACTCTCGAGGAGAATCACTACAGGTATGCCTCGAGTAAAGGTTACGTTAGCGGTGGGTAGGATTTAGGGAGAAGCTCCGAAGGTTGTTCGTGAAAACCGAGAGAAGGAAGATACGTCAGCAATGCCTAGCAAAGAGCAAACCAAGAAACGAAGGGCGAGAATTATATATTCGTCAAATAGAATACTTTCGGTGAGGTAAGCAGTCTGAAGGAGTGGTTCGTTGAGGAAATAAGCGGGAGGTGAAGAAAATATCGCTTTTTTCCTATTTAACGAGGGAATACACAGAAATTTTAAAAAATCAAGCCTGTTTCTGGAATTTTCTTTTGTACATTCTTAGCAATATTTAGAAGTTACGGAAGCAATAGACAGAGATAAGTTTTCGAAGAGGCAGAGGCGGATATATGGCCAGGCGACCGCCTAGGGCAGGGGTGGGGAAACTTTTGACGACTTATTGTTAGCCATTGCGGATTCTTAGGTGGGCCGAATCAACAGATGAAAATGCTTCGGTGGGCCACATTAGGATTCACATCGGAAGTTACTTGAGAGAATGCGAAGGTTTCTATCTGTGAAAATTGATAATTAATAATATTTTACCATCTAAACTCCACAAGATAAGGTTTTCAAGTCCTAATATTAACCAAATAATACACGATTGCCTGTTTACATTTAATTTTTCGCTTTCGTAATGACATCGCGGGCCGTATAAAGTTCTCTAACGGGCCTGATGTGATCCGCGGTCCGTGGTTTCTCCACCTCTGCCTTAGGGCCTAGAGCCGCTAGACAGTTTGTGTTAACAGAGGCAGGAGCTTATTACGAAAGGAGGTAGACATTGATTGTGAAAAATACCAATATAAAAAAGCGATCACATATCCTAAATGATGACGAAGATCATCTTTAACTGCATTTGGCAATGACGGGTATCACTGAAAAATAATTATTTCCTAGAGTAACACTAGCAGACTTTGAGCTGAGACCGTTATCGACCTAAGAAGTCCCGCTACTGTATTGTTAATATACACACACATACTAGTAGGCGGTGCATGCATTCTGCAATCATTTCAGCCTGCTTTCAATTATAATGAAAAATCAACACCTAAGTATTAGAATTTTAACAATGTAGGGTTTTCCCAATTTTTATAACCGAAATCTTATAATCTGGCAAAATTTCAAACCCTCTAGCTAATCTGGAAGTGCCTAATAATATTTATCCTCGGCAATCTAGGACAAAACAGCCCCTAAAAATTGGAATTCTCATAATATCAAATTTTTCCATTGGTTGTGACCAAAAATCTATAGTCTTACTTTGTATTGCCAAGCTCGATAGAAGTTACAGGATAGTTATCATATTTGACCCTTTTATTAAATCTTGGATAATTGATTACAAGGCGATCCAGACTATTTCTATTTGGAATGAGAAAGGATGGCCTAGCAAACATAGTTCGATTCCTCGACTACCCCAATGTCTATTAACAAAGTCACCTTTTCCTTCATTGATGCTAATTTAGGCAGAGACAACTGGTATGGATGTTAACAGATCGGTGTTGAACAGATATGTAGTTCAATGTCGTACTCTGTTAGGGTCGTAAGTTTTAAATACAGGATGGGAAGACAGTACCTTAATTACAGTAATAAGGGAGAGAGAGTAGAAATGGGTGGGTTCAAGTTTGAAAGGGGGCGGCCTGCTGAAGTAATTCCTAGGGGGATGAGAGAGGGGCAAAGAGAAAAGGAATATTAGATGCAATAAAAGAATGGGGATGGTATGAGAAGATGAAAAGAAAGATTTAAAATAGTATAAAGTGAGTTGAGTGGACCAAAAACACATCGAAATGTAGAATAACTATAATGATAAAATATAATTCCCTGAATATACTGCGGCATTTCTTCTAATAAAGTATGCTGAACGAGAAAAAATTGGGCAATTCAGTAGACTGTAAAAGACAGATAAAACATTAAATGTAATTTAATTATTTCCCGCGCACGTTTTAATTTTCGAGATGGCGAAAAAATAACGGAAATGATAAAAGTATGAAAAAATAAGCTAGAAATAAGGAGAAAGGTAACAAACAAAAAATCGAGGGAAAAAATTGAAAGCAGAGACAAAATAACAGAGGAAATAATCGAAGCGGAATAGCCATAGGTTAAAGTGCACGCAGATGAATCAAACCGCGTAAAATTAAAACAAACAAAATTAGGGCAAAACCGTGAAAAACAGCGAACCGAATTCCCGATTTACGCGTTACCGTTGATATGCCGATATTCGATATCTTGAGTGCGGTTGTTCAGCCAAAACAACTTGGGGAAATTGAAGTTATTAGGGTTGGATTACCCTCCTACCTGACTATCGCGAATAAACCCAAACTATAGAAATTCCCGGACAAACAGCTGTAACTGTTTAAATGCCGGCAAAGGAACGTTATTTTGCAATGATTCTCAACAAATTTAACTAACTCGATTATTTCGTGCTACTGAATTTCCTTTTTCGACCGCCGTTCTTCTTTGAGAGTATCGTGTGAATATTTCATTGAGCGAAAATGACCAAACGCGCATAGACTAATTTCTGACAAAGGTGCATACATAAAACACGAACGGCACGAAGCGGGGTTTTGTGACACAGGACGGAATCCGAAATTAATAGGTCTCTTCGAATGCTTAATTAATGGTTACGCAAAGGAAATTTTCGATCTACAAACGATCGTGAAGATGCATCAGTGATTAGATTCGGCGTATTTACAATTAAGCGAAGGTGTCGCATACACTCGGCCTAAAGCGGTCCAGAATGGCAAATCATCGCATAATGTATCTCACCGTCTTAAAAAACCTTTTCAACGTGCTCGGCTTTCTTCCATTAGAAAAGAAGAGTTTATGGAAGGTCTGCTCCATCGCAGTTTATCAGTCGGCGATTATAATATTATTCGTACTGAGGTAATTATGATAGATGTCCGTTGAATTCAGAGTGAGCACGATAATTTATTTTTTAATTGATCGGTATTTTATATGACAAAACAATAATATACAATGACTATACTTATAGAATTGAGCTCAGATTATGGCTGAAATCAAATTCTCAGACTATGTCCCTCCAACAGTCATAAAAAGTTCCATAAAACGATGCTTAATTTTTTAAATAAATTGTCCCATGTCCGTAGTGGTTCCTAAGATCTTCCTTTAGATAGAAGTCGGTAGCATTTCGTATTTGGAAAATTGAACCACCTTCTCGCAATGTAATCTGATCGATGTACTCTCATAATATTTCTGCACTTGAAGAAACAATTCCGTTTTTATCTCCTCCTGTTAAAATAAGGTTTGCTGGGAAGGTCATGCACTTCGTCCAACACATCCTCGTACAGAATCCCTGGCCAGAAATCGCCTGCATGGCAACCATTTCCGTAATGAGCATCAGCAGGATGTTCTTATACATCCGCAACTTAGGAAGCAATATCACTTTACAGAAACTTATATACCTATCCGTTCCACAAATGGATTGGTCTAACATGTTATTATCATATACATGGCGAATTCGAACAGAAATGAAGTGAATACTTATTTCGCGATTCACAAACACCATGGCGTGTGAAAAATAAGCTCGAGCGTATATCCCGAATTTTTACGAAAGAAAAGACGTACAACCGCGTATCTATCGAATCGCAAACTAAATTTCTCCGGGAGATCATGCTCAGAAGTTATTTATTGTAGAACTGTAATATAAAAACCTAAAATTACCGTTACATTATGACGCAGTCTAACTATCAGGAGTCGAGTGAAATTATTTGCCGGTAAAATAGAATACTGCAACAGCTCGTCGATTCGATGCATCCACACCAAATCAATTGCTTTGACTTCGCAAAAAGTCTAGTGATGCGAGGATAAGGCGATTCATTTATCTGCATCATCTACTATTTTAATTTCTCCGTTGACTATTAAATAAGGTGATCATATTCCAACGAGGTGAAAGTGGGATATTTCCAGTCGTTTGTAAGAAAAAAAGAGACGATTTTTTTAAATGATGGATGTGACTAACACGATCAATAGCGAAAAAGGCAAATACAACCCTTACAACCTGGAACATGTCAGACTAGGACAAAACTCACATTCAAAGGGGAATCCGACTAGCGTCGTAAGGCGAAACTCAAAAGGGAAAAAGTTCGGGATAAACCCGGGCAGGATATTGCTCGCAGAGACCAGGTTTGTAATTGTTTTAATAAAGCTTGCAAACGTATTTAGCTTCCAAATCGGGACTGAGGGATAGGTTCCATTCATGACACTCGTGATGACTTTCACGAAAAACGAACTTAAATAAACTTAATTTTCCCTAGTACAGAACAAAAGGATAGCGAAAAGCGGGAAGCGTCATTCATGCGACAAACAGGGGGATAAACTGAATAAGTGCTCAACGATCATACTGACTGCTTTTCAGGAGCGTCAAATTTCGTTGCTAGAACTGACTATATGAACGCATTTAAAAACAACACGAAAATACACTAAATATAGAAAGCAATAAAAGATTCGATGCAGTCACCTATATTTACGAAGGAATTACTATTGCTTATACGTCAGGAGAAACTGCAGTATTTCTCAGAAGAGGCCCACGCCTCCCGCTTACCCTACAAACTCCCTTGCACCTCCCCTCTTCCTCCCTCTCCTCTGTGCCTCGCCTCTATGTGCCTCTCGTCTTCCCCCCTCTCCGCTGTGCTTCCCCTCTTCTATCCACTCCAACTTATTTCCTACATTTCTACGTCGGCTCGGTAGCTCAGTGGGGAAGGTGTCTTCCCCCCAATGCCGAGGGAGCGGATTCAATCCCAGCGGCTGACCGTTCGCCCGCCGGCGATTACTCCAGTACAATCACTCTCACATTGCCGGCCCTAGAAATTGCGGGGCCCAATTAGAAAACTTTTGGCGGGGCCCCTACATCTAAAAGGCGTAGTTTGAAAAAAAAGATTTGGTAGGGGCACAGCAAGCGAGGTCCAAAGGACCGAAGCAACGAGGCCTAAAAGGTCGAGCCAGGTGGTGGGGATCCGGGGTGGATCCCAGGCCGCCAACGCATTTCCTGCATTCTGAGAGCATCAGATGGCCTCTAATGAGACCACTTGGGTATGGATGGGACTATGGATAAATCTAAAAAGAATCATCGCCAACAGATAGTTTGGAGCCCCTACACCATTGCGGGGCCCCCTTAGCCGCGGGGCCCGATTGGGTCCAATAGGTACAATTGGCTTAAGGCCGGCCCTGCACTCACTACCTCGCGCGAACACTGTGAAGTTCCCCCAGCCCAGAGTACAAGGTACTTTTTCATTCTGTCGGTTCCGCTGCTGTGATTGAACCCGCTTCTTTACATTGTTTGGAGCAGCCCTTGCCCACTGAGGTGCAGTTCGGCCTCTGTGGCGGGTTTTGCTTCCGTTTACTAAATTGGTTATTTTTGTCAAGTTTTAAAAATTTCATTGCAGTTCCAGGAGTAAAACCGGAAAATTGAAAAAAATATTGCCGCAGGAAAAAAAATTCGCCGCAGAAAAAAATATTTAGCCGCCGAAAAACAAGTAGTCGCTGAAAAAAGTAGCCGCAGGAAATCTAAAAAAATTCGCCGCAGGAAAAACCGACACGTGGAAAAAGGTTGACAGGAAAACATTTCTATCTGAAAAAATTTGCCTCCGAAAAGAATAAGCCATCGGAAAAATTCACTAACGAAAACAACCGTCGGAAAAAGAATTCACCGTCGAAAAAATTTACAAAATATATCCCAACGGGAAAAAATTCACCGAAGTTAAAAATTCGCCTTAAAAATGCCAATAATTAGCCAACGGGAAGATATTCAACTACGCCTATAGACTTCTATAAATTTCACCGCAGAGTATGACATAAGAGGAAATTCAGGAAAACTAATCGTAGAGAAAAAAATTAGTCCACGCCGAAAAAAAAGTTACCGCCGAGGAAATAAATCGACGCTGAGAAAAAAAATCGCCGCAGAAAAAACAGTCGCAGCGGAGAAAAAAGTTCCCGCCGAAAAAAACGTCGCAGCCAAGAAAAAAATACTCGACAACGAAAAAAAACTTGCCGCCGAGGAAAATAAACGCCGCAGAGTAATGATGTATGAGAAAAATCGGAAAACTGATCGCTGTCGAAAAAAACGCAGCCGAAGAAAAAGAAATTCGTCGCAGAAAAAATATTAGCCATCGGCAAATAATATTCGCAATCGGATAAAATTCAGCCATAGGAAAAATATTAGCTACCAGAAAAAAAGATAGCGGCCGAAACAAAGTCGCAGGCGAAAAAAGTAAGCCGCCGAAAAAAAAAATCGTCTCAGAAAAAAAATTAGCCATCGTAAAATAATATTCGCAGTCGGAAAAAATCTTATCCATCGCAAAATATATTAAACATCAGAAAAAATTGAGCCATGAGAAAAATATTAGTTACCGGAGAAAAGGAGCCGCAAATAAAATAACCGCAGAGAAAAAAGTAAAGGAGGAAAAAATCGCAATCGAAAAATATTTAAATCGGAGAAAATAAAAAATTTAATAACATTCGCCACAGGAAAAAATCGACACATGAAAAAGTTTCGATATTGGAAAAAATCGCCATTGTCCTTTGCAAGAAAAAAATCGCTATCGGAAAAATAATTCTTCACAAGAAAAACAGCTATTACAAAACAATTCTCCTTCGGGAAAGCATTCGGAATCGGAAAGAAAAAACTGACCATCGGGAAAAAAAGCCTTCGGGAAAAAATTCATCTTCGAAATAAAGAAATTGCCTTCTGAAAAATTATTCTTCTTTAGAAAAAACTCCAGAAATTAGCCAGCTAAAAGAAGTGTCAGTACGCGAAAAAAATTGCTATCTCAAAAAATTTGCCTCCGAAAAGACAATCGCTTATGTGCGCTATATGTAAATCGTAATCGAATCAAATTGATCAATTATCCTGAGATTTCCTAATTTCACAATTGCGACTGTAATTAACATTTGTTGTTCGTTTGATAAGTTCCATATTTTCGAGAATCCTGCGTTTCTAATAGCGAAATCAGGTATAGTATCAGATAATATGAATTTTATTTGCACAGGCTTCAAAACGGGACAAAATTACTTTTTTGACCAAAAAACAGGACGGTCTGGAAATGGCTAAGAAATGGGACTGTCCCGCCGATTACGGGATGTATGGTCACCCGATTATTAAATAAGTAAAATACGAGAAAGTAAAAGGGGGCGATATATGTAATTCGTAATCGAGAAATGTGGAACAAAAACGTGATGCGATGGTGTGCACGCGAACCTTCACTTTACACATACATTAAGGATAAGAGGTCTTGAATTAAACGAACTGTTCATGAGTCGGCGTACCAGACCATGACTTCGAATTTCATTGTAGACGTATTTCGAATAATCCGTACAGAAATGTACACTAAATCCTATGGTGTCGACAGGGGACTAATCATAGCTTCGAATTACACCACACTTTGAATTATCCGGGATTGAAATAACGGGGATTTACTCTACTTACAACCTAGCAATGCACAAGAATTTCTAATGCGTTTATAAAAAGTACTCTGTAAACATTTGGCAGGCTTAGATGAAGCCTTGTGTAAACTCCTTAAGGAATGTGGGAACACCATTTTAAAACCACGTTATTCCTAATCAGTCAATCTTTTAGTGAAGGTGTTTTTCTTGAAGCACTAATAAATTCGCTTTTAACTTAGAAAAATTCATGCATGGATACATAATTCTTGTCAATAAAAACAATCTGCAAAATAACTTAAGTAAACAAGATCTACTATAAATATGTATCATTTCGTATGGCTACAGCATATAATAAATGAAAGGAAATGGATTGTCCAAGATGAAGAACTTAACTTGAATGTGTTTATTTTCCTTATACACATGTAATTGAAAAGTAATGGATAATTTATGATGAAAAACATGGAGGACACCTTTCCAATATTGTATAGGATTCAGAAAAGTACAGTAAGTTTAATGTACAATGCCCATTGTAGGCATATTTTCAAAAGTTTAGATATGCTAACTGTGCCATGAATATATATTTGACATGTGAAAAAATATGGATTTGATTGATAAAAATTGTTCAATATGCAGCAGTTGTGATACTAGAATTGGTGAACTACATGTTCCCAGACAAAATCTTTCACTCGGCAGCAAGGGCCTAAAGGTCATATGCAGGGTTCCAGAAATCCGCTTGCCCACTCGCCACAGGCGAGTTAACGGAGACCAGTGGCGAATAAATTTTCAGCCTCTTTCAAGATGCATTTTAAATGTATTACGTTATTTCTTTACATAATTCACAAAACATATTATGCAGCCAAGAAAAGACACACTGGAGGACATAAGGAGCCCTCATGTAACTAAACTTAATGTTATCTGTGTACATTCTAGATCAACCTAAAGCAATGAGTGTTACTGTATAATAATGTGTAACGTGTTGTAAGAATTAAAGAATACATTGTTTTTGTTTCATCATCATAACATTTAATTGAGGATGTTTTTAAACATCACCTATAAAAATACTTACATAAAACAGGCCGCAATACTATGAGCGAGTAAATATTTTTTGTGACAAGCAGATTTAAGCTGTATTTCTGGAGCCCTGGTCATATGTATAAAAATATTTAACCGACTACCCTACTCAAGAGAGGCAGATCGTCATATGGGGTGTTTGGGCAAGCCTGGTGGGCTGCAGTGCCGTGGACTGATAGGGCTGCTTGAGATATTGACACGTCTAAAATTTTACTCATTCATTTCATACCGTGATTAATCAAAACATGAAATGTCACACATTTGCAAGCAGATGAAATTATTTCCATATTTTAAAATAATTGACTTTGTTGTTGTCCTACCTTGGTATATACACTATTTTTTGGTATACGGCGGTATATGCGTACGCTGCAATCGCATTCGTTTTGTGTCACACATGTGTGTATGAATTGGACATTACTGATTTTCAATAATTATTCTGTGCAGTTAATAGCCGCTAGTCGGTAAAGTGAATTTTTATTATTCAATTTTAGTTAAACTAGAGCATGTGAAATTTGTGTCAACGAATCCAAGCTTTACATTTGATATCGGCACACCAAGTTCAATCCACAGGTGTATCACCATCTTGACTGCATACATAAATACAATACAAATATCTAATTTTAATAACGGTATGCCATTTAAAAGTTTCTTTGAGTTACCATTTTGTTTATAAATTATTCTTATAAATATTAATTTTTTGTTTCTCGAGGTAAAAGGAGAAAATGCGTAAAAGGAAAGGTTGAACAGAAAAGGTTCGCGAGTAAAGAAAACTTTTTGCAGGTATGGCAAAGAATTTAAATGATTGAACAGCAACTGAGAACAGATGACGAGGATAGCGTAGCAGAGCCTGCAGCAGCAGAAGTAAATGCAGCCCAAGACAAAACAACTGATTGTGAGCCTGAACCAACAAAGGAAAATACAGTAGAGTCAACAGAGAGAAACCTGGTGAAGTCAAAAGAAATTACAGCAAGAAAACGAAGCACAAGGAATACATGTACCAATACAATGTGAAGAAACAGAATATGGTAATGGACAAGTACAACAAAGTGGTAAAAAATTTCTAAAATTAAATTTCTTTATAAAACATAAAGTAATAGATTTTGATCAATTCTTCATCTACCATTCCCATTCAGCTAAAAATGCCGAAAATATATTTCAACAAAAGGATGGTTTAACTCGAAAATGGCTTAAATACTGTGAAGGAAAAAAACACTTTCCTGCACTATTTGTCTTGCACACAGTTTGATCCTATAGATATTTATGACAGAATATCAGAACACGAAGGCTGCAGTCAGCATAGAAGGTGTGTTGATAGACAAATTGTACTTCGAATTATTAAAATAATCAAATTGATTGGAAAACATGATTTAAGTTATAGAGAAAAACGGAACGAAATTGCAAAGGAGCTGTTGCAGGAGAATTTAGATCAAGGTAACTTTTTGGAAATAATTCTCTTGTTACTGGAATTCGATAGTACGTTGCAGAAATACATTGAAGAAATAACTAATTTAGCCAAGAAGAAATAATTAACAACAACACTTTTATCAAAAGTAACCATTAATTATGCAATTGAAATTATTTCAAATTTAATGAAAAAACATTGTCAAATAAATTTACGAAGTTACATGTTTTCCAATGAAATGGACACAATGCATGATATTAGACTTGCAGATCAGATGAGTATAGTTATTCAGTATATGATACCAGAACAAGCCCCTCAAGGATGTTTGATTGCTGTAACTCAGTGCACTTTGACAACAGACGAAGCTCTGAAGGAGATTCTTTGTAAAAACTTGCAGGATATTGGAATAAACGTTGAATATAGAATCAGAAACGCAACAGATGGTGCTGCAAACATGCAAGGTGCGTACAATGGTTTTAATGCTTATTTGTCTTCCGTTACACCTGCCCAAATTCATATTTGGTGTTATGCCCATGTGTCGAATCTGGTCATGATTGATGCAACAGACACAGTTGATGTTGGAAGTCTTTTCACTATACTGAAATCAAGTGCAGTTTTTATCAAGGAATCTCATAAACAAATGGATGTCTGGACAGATCACAGTAGAAATGGGAGTGGTTCGCTGGTTGAAATACTATAGGAAATATTCATTCAAAAGTTCAAAAAATGAACCCATCACTGTTGCAACAGATAAATACAAAATAGACGTTAATAATTACATATCCGATATTATTACGAATAGCTTGGAACGTTTCTCTCAGAATAGGAATATATTTGCTGATATGGCATGTCTTGATCCTAGAAATTTTAACAAAGTTCCTGATTTGTCACCACTTAGTTTTGAAGTGCTGAGTAACAAAGTTTTGCGCTTTAATTCTAATGCAACACCAAGCCAAATACATAAAGAGTCAATAGATTTTGCATCGAAGTTTAACAGTCTGAAGAAAGTTATAGAATGTTTGTAGTTGATGATTTTGAAGAAAACCATGTAAATGATAATGATAGGACCACTTGTGCTAGAAACAAATTCATTACAACTGAGACAGAAGTAGAGCACATCAAGGCAAGTAAACAGTATCCACTTTGCTGCTAGTTAATATTAGAAAAATAGTTTATTTTCTGAAGCTTACACAGTACTCTTTACTTGATGCAAATCCTTTTGACGCTACTGGCTACACAACCATCCTGTGAACTCAATTTTTCAAAATTAAAAATGGAATACCAACCCATTGGTCAGTTTTTAAAACATCCCCAGGCCGATATTTGCCTATGATCTGCCCCTGCTACTCAAAGAAATATCAAGCAGACAAGTCTTTTGAAAGAACCGTTTTTGAATTTATTGTATTACAATGCTTTTACCACTAATGAATTTTTGTAGTTAGGTAATTAATTTTAATAGTTTCATTTTTGTACTAGACTTTTTTGTACTTTACTGAATCTTTTTTATGACTTGTACTATGCACTGCATACTGGGATTGTCTTCTGTAACAAAGTTATTCTATTCAGTACCACTGATTCACAATAAGTGCAGTAACTTCCCTAAAATCCAGTACCTTAAAAAATCCAGTTAAATGATTAACTATTTACATTGAAAAGAAAATACAAGATGAAATAAAAGTATAAATGCTGTAATGGACAATGTCCCACAAGCATTAATTTTGCTATAATATCTTCAATTAATATCACTTTAAAGGAGTATCCTATTTATACTGAACACTTGCATGTTCACGTTCATAAAATTATATTGCAGTTGACAGCTGGCTAACAAATCTTTGTTAAAAAATAACTTGCATTTTTATGTAATGAAAATATCACTGGCAGCTTTTATTGATTTTTTGCCTAAGTGCTAATTATATAGCATAAATTTATATGGTACTAGCAGAAGTGTCGGTTGAATTTCAACGGATTTAGTGAATCTAAAACTTCGACTGTGTAACATGTAAACATTGTAATAATAACATAGTACACAGTCCAATAAAGCAAAAATGAAGAAAATCGCTCCACATTTACCTATTTAGATGAATGAAGAAAATCTTGCTGTGAAAAATCGAAAATTATGTGTAAATTTATGGGGAAATAATTATTGTATTAAGCTCTCCCTCCCCTCAAATTTTTTATTTCCATATGACTTATGTTACCCGCAGGGTAAAATAATATACCTATCCAAAGTTTCATGACGATATCTTCAAAATGAAAACTGTAAGCAGAACCAGCAAGAACATAATAATCTACAGAACATGTATTAATAAAGGAACAAATAAAATTAATTAATTTAAGAAAGACAGAAAAGTAAATAGAGAATGTTTAAGAAATACAGAGTGAATATTAGCATCCGACTATTAACTCAATTCTCTCATCCATGAGTTCTGTTACAAGAAAATTGTTTATATCAACAATACTTTGGAAACAATGAAACGATTTATCCAATCACAATTTGTGGAAAACGTACATCTAATTATTTAAGTTACTTATGTAGTTTTTAAAAAAGCTTGCTTTGGAGAACTCTACGCCATATATTAGTAATATTTCAATTAAAATCAACAAATATTTTATTGCCATGTAAACAAACCAAATTGCACTCAGAAATTGAAAAATGATTTTGTTAAAATTTTTCCCATATAAATGCATAGGACTCTCAACTTCGGTGACAATAGGAGATGTAATGGTAGCTTATAATTGGTATTGTCATAAAATTGATAAAATCATGTATTTTTCTGATTCTAAATGCATTTTTGCACTAATTTGACCAGGATTGGGATTCTGTCTTCAATAAAAATATACTTTGTTCTTTCCTGCTTAGACCCATCCAAGTCTCAAGTTCGTACCATGTTTCTAAGTAATTTTAAAATTCAAATGAAAAATAAGCTGCACTCATCCCTATGCTATTCAAATGGAGAAAATGAAAAAAGAAAATTAGAAAGGTCCATCAAATCGATATAAAAACCTATCTACACCACTTAACTCTTTATTCTGGTTAAAATGATATCTTCCTCTTGTTTCTACGTACTGTAGTTGCTGAGCTATAAAAAAACATACATGCATACAAACACTGTTCTTTATAGATATGTATAGCTGTATAGATGTGTAGTATTAGGTAATCAAAATTGCAAAATTCCTACTTCAAAACATTTTCAACTTCTGCTTGTACATTTCAAAATTAAGAACTCCTTAACCGTACAAGGTACCTTGTACGGTTAAGGAATTGTTCTTAATTTTGAAATGTCCATCTCACTGTAGTCTCTAACCCCTTTAAATTTCTGCTTGTACTTCTAAAAAAACTGTTTAAAAAATATACTGAAGCATTTTACATTCCAAATACTATTGTTTCTGCATGAATAAATAGATTAAAAGGACATATTGGAATGTTAGTTGACACCTTGCAAGATGCAGCCAATAACATCACACATATCATTCAACTTGATTAAATACAACATGTAAAGTGGGAAGCTCATTCATTCTACTCTGTAACAAAAATTGATTATACTCAATCCTATTCTTCCTTGGTAACACAAAAGAGATATTAGCTGTGTGGTAGAATGCTCATAATGGCCTGGAAACTATCTCTTGGAGCACATTTCTGACATGACAAAAGAATCAAATCATAAATATAGTACCACACGATGTCATGCTGACATTAAGGCAAACATAACAATACCTTGTCTTATCTTACCTTGTGCACCTCCTCTATACTATGTTCAAACACAGTTCATAGATAATATCTATTGGATATGCAATTGCCATGAATATAACCATATTAATAAAAACATGGACACAAACTATAAATTCTAGCCATTTGAGGACTAGAATTTGACAGCCGCATATTGTAGGTCTCAATATTATGATTGTTACACATACTGTAAATGTGTAAAATGTTTTACACTACACTCCCACCTGACCACAATGACCCCTCAATGGTTTGCACATTACAGTTTTGTAAGGTGCTTAGTGATATTCTTACTTCCCTCATCTTAAATCAAGCTACCATTTTCAGAATTAAATTTCTATGAACTCATGTTGCCCCTTAATTTCAAGATTTTAAAGAAGAAATTAAGTAAAATTATTTTTATGTCTTTAAAAACATTTGTTCTAAGTTGCTCAGATAAACTATAGTTTTTAGTTCTGAAACATTTGAATATTTATTGAATATAAAAATTGATATCAACATAAATACATGATTGATACTTATAAATCACATATAATTATATGCTATAATTTAAAAACTACTCCAAGACTAACAAAAAATCACCTCTTACTTAGTAGAAAAAATGTACAATTAAACATTTAGGGAAAATCTGACTTGGTAAAGAGATGTGATGTTGCATCAACTCAAAATAACCATCTCTTAATTAATACTAAGTTAAGTCTATGACCTCATTGATATTCATGTTAGGTTTTATGTCTTTATGCAATCAAATCTTATTTTTAAAATTTAAAAACTTCCAAGAACATAAAATTGTGCTACTATAAAAATGTATTTATGGCAACATTAATCCAATAACGGTTTGAACATGGAATACTGTCATCACTGTAGTAAGAAGTTGTAGATCCAGGCTGAGACATAAGGACACTGACACAGACTATGACAGTTATAAGAATAAATATAGCATTAGTAAAATATAAATATTACATTTATTATTGTATGTACAAGAATTTAAACTGAAGAAGACTACTTTATCAGACATTTATAATTAAGTATTGGCCCTCCCTTGCTACAGATAAATTACAAGATGAAATACTGAACTAATTTTCATGTGTCTAACTAATAATGAGAATTAAAAAATGCTAGAGAATTCAATCACTTTTCCCCAAGAATGAGTGTGGATAGGATTAAGAAGAAAGACTTCTTACCAAAGGAGGCATTCACATGAATTTGAAACAGAGAAATTTTAGACCAAATAAAATTATATAAATAGGGGATAGAGTTATTCCTTCTTAGTGATACAAAAGAAATACTTGTATAAGCAATTTTATGCTATTAAATCCCATTCCTGTTTTATTTATATAATCCCTTCTAAGGTAATATAACTAGTGAGGGTAACTTCCATCAATGAGGGAGTAGGAAAACTTCTAAGTGAAAAACACTGGAATAATGTTTGGGAGATAATTGAGCAAGTCCAGCTGTAACTGAAAGTGAGATTTTTCTTTACTTAGCTTTGCTTTTAGCAGTTAAATATGACTGGGGATTGATCTAAATCCACATGAATATTAACCATGTAGGTTTTCTTGCTGTCTAATAATTAAATGACTTGTCATCCCATTAAGAATATTGGAACTCCTTAATGAATTGTCATACAAAAAAATTTTCTTGACCAACATGAAGACTTCGGCCACATGAGAAAATATGAATTCCAATAAGGAATATTTTTACCTAAAATATTGTAGAGCAAGTAATTACCTTGTGGAATGTTGTATGGACCATACTTAAATCTATAACCGTGTACAATAAATTTGACTTCCCTATTCAGTACTAAATTGTAATAGCTTACAAGTGATGCCATATCTACTATGACTTACTGTTTACCCAATTAACATTGAAAATAGAGCCTAGTTCAGTTTCCATACCTTTGCTGAGAAAAATCCTCCAGCGGTGAGATACTACTCTCTGTGGTACAGCAAATGTTCCTCTCAAGACGAACACCAGAACATTGACCTCATCACTGTGTTACAGCCATACTGAAGTTTGCAGAGCTATAAAGGTTCAAATAGTAACATTGGAAATTGTTATAACATTCTTACTAGTCAAAACCAACAATAAAAATTTAAGAAGTAGCGAAAATTATTCGTATAGTGTCTCGTAAAACTTTACGCAATTAAATACATATTACAATATTTAAACTGTTGTCGAAATACCTGTAAAATCAATATTCGTAACGGAGACCGCTGCTTCCAAAGCACGAACAGCCACGGTAGTCTCGACTACAATGATTAGTACATTCCACCGACCGCAAGAGGTCGTTATTTTCACTCTAGAAGGTATATAGTGCGGCGAAGACAGAGAACCGATGTTTCGACAGGAAAATATCAAATTGCTCGTAGGCTAACGCGAATCTTGTCAACTGGAGTCATTTCCGTGATTTTCGACGTTACGCGCGGTTCAACTTATCTTAGCATAGATAAATGAATCGCTCTTGAAGGAATCGCTTGAGGAATTGCACGATTTTAATTAAATGATGAATCGGTAAATATAAAACGGGAAAAATAATCGGAAATGTGCGTTTAAATGGGAATTGGTCGCACTTTCCTGTTCCAAGAGGTTGAGGCGATTTAAGTCTGAAGGAAACGGGTTACTGAAAACAACAAAGTAGGAAAGTCACAGCAGGGGTAGGGTTTGGGGGGCTCCGAGGGTGAGGGTTTTCCGTGAAACTCGACGGAAGGAAGACAGCGTTGACGAGTCAAAAGAAAGGAAACAAAGATCTTGTTAAGGAAATACCATAAATACCCGGGTATAACGCGCACTTTCCTCCCCGATATTTTGGGGCTGAAAAGCGGGGTGCGTGTTAAGGTACAAATACACTATGCGAACGAAGCATTTTACTTTCAATGCAGACATCTAGATTTCCGATTCACGCTTTAAGTCACGCACATCTGGAAGATCACATTAGTCTCTTCGACGACTCAAACATTCCTTAACCCACATTGGTCCTCGGGTCCTTCGTTATTCTTTTATATCGATTACATATAAAAGCGCGTGAGCAGCGCGGTTTCGATGGTCTGCGAAAATTATGTCAAGGAGAGAATTATGCCTATAAATGTGTCGGACTTTTTCGCCTTTTCTGTGCGAGCTTGTAGCTTTTGGTTCCTAGCCATGCAAAGTGAAACAAGTAATTCGTGTTTTATGTTGATCTTATGTATACTACATGTTTGCTTATGCTAATAATAATAGAGAATATGTTATTATGAATTTTGATCTCGTTAACTGAATTGAAGTATTCTTGTTTGTTTATAGTAATAATAATAAAAATATAAATTTTCGTCTCATTAATTGAACCTTGCCTGAGAGTTGAAAATTTTTCGCTGTTCAAAATAATGAGGAAATGGGAAGTTATTTACCCAAAACATATGCATGGAATATGGCAGAATAAACTTAAAAAATCTTGAAAAACTTACTTAAATTCTACGTTTTTCAAGAATCTGGATCAGCGTAGACCATTTTTATATGGCTAAACATTTTGGTCATTTGTGGGATCCTTTATGACCGTCATCATCAAAGTTGGTGTCGAAATGACATTCACAAATCACCACAATTCTCTCTCTTTCGCGGACCACCAAAAGTTTATACAACGATACTGAAGAGCAAGGAATGTTTTCTTCAGTGTAGGGGTATATCCAAATACTCCTGTTTCGCATACGTTGGAGACTAAACAATTAGGATAGAATTTATGCCATAAATTAATAATAATAATATTGAATCAAATGCGCTTAAATCTGTTCACAGAAGTGCATTTCTGGTCCTTTTCTAAGATTCAAGTTATGCTCTCAATAAACATACGACAAACTAACAAAATTCCGTAGCTATATATTTGCCAATTAAAATTTTTGAGTTATTTCTGGGTCATCATTTATAAGGATATAGAACAATAGAACCTGTAGAAATGCGACACTGTAGTCATTCATCCATTACTATGAGGATGAGGAATGTTCAAGACGAGTACAACTGTCCGTGGACGTGAAAGCGTTAATAGAGGCATGCCAACATCTCAATATATGTTCTTCGGTGGTCCACGCCCATGATTGGGTTAAAACCCAGCAATTAGCTTATAGGGAACCTCCTACCTCATGAGCTCACCCCTCTTCAATCCTTCAGTGGTTCCAGAAATCTCAACTCCGGTGGTCTGTCTCCGGGTCCCTTCCTACGGGCACGCCCATTCAATGTCCTCCCCTCTCGAGGTGTGAAATAACATCGCCAGACCACGAGTGTGTCCACCCTGTCACGTCCCATGCTTGGACCTCCCACGCTCCCTTGGGAAATGAGAGTGAACCCCCTCGGGGGATCTTTTCACCCTGGTTCTCTTCCACTTCCGAAAGGAGTGTTTATAATTATCTTTCTCTGAATTTAAAGGCCACCATATTCTCCATGTGTTACATGAGTGGACGCCCTGTAACGTCTCTGATGAGTCAATTAAATATATTTTTTTTAAATAACAACAAAACAAAAAGGGACATAATTATGTTCCGGCATTATAAACCCCAGCACAGTTTAAAATAAGTAATTTCTACGGTTTGGAAAGCTTTGGTTTATGAAATCAAAACAAATAATGTGTGTAAAAAATTATTCACCGTAGAAAAGCATCATTAACTTGAAAGCATGGTATTCCAGTTTCAGTATTTCTTATTTTTTGGTCCATTTGAAAGATTTATTGTATACAGTTTAACCTTTACAAAATATGTCCTTAGCTCCTGGGAAAGATCGTTCCCTCAATGGTTAAACCATATGGTTGGGTATAGTCGCCGTGTTAATCCTCAGTTGTCACAGGAACATCCGGACAAAGGTTGCCGGAGACAATTCATTATGCCCTTTCACTCTCTTCCCTAAAACCCAGATGTTCCTTTTTTGAGGTACATTCGTATATTCGTCAAGGTGCTTTTTGTCAAGTTCTGAAGAAATTGATAAATCGTCTCCCGAAATAGGTTTTAAAAAGTTAACTTTCGATAGAAAAATTAAAGAGGTTTTTCATAAATCGAAAAGCAGTCCAGAAACGAAGAAAGCTTGGTTGTTCAAAAGACATATCCAGTAGGCTGTTCTGATTTATATCCATATATCGCGATTTTTAACTCTGGTATTACATAAACGATACAGGTTTGATATTTAGTTATAGTTATAGTTAGTCATCTTTAACGACCGATTTGTTATATTTTATAAATTTCTTTTAATTTTTTCACACTTTCACCTTCTGTCTTACAATTTTCAGATAAACCTTCGCCACGTACAAATCGTAATTAATCTTGGATTTCGGCTAAATTAGAGAACTGATACCACACATTTTCAACTGAAATTGCTTAGGTATCAGCAGGAAACATTTTAAAGGAGTAAAGTCATCTTTCTTGCCTCTCACTGGTTAGGCGACTATCATTGACGTCGATAGGCATTAGTCAACGGTGCATGTGCACTGATTCAACTCGACAGTGCACTGATTCTACTCCAATGTGCCCTGAATCCGTTTGATGCATTTGAAAAATCGGAATGGAAAACATTTTAGACATTAATTCTCAGCGTTGGATTTTAGAAGGGACTCACATGATGCGCGCCAGGGTCTCATGGAGTAAGGGTCCTGAAAAAATGTTCTTGGGTATAATCTCAAAAATATCAAATATCGCCATGATTCCATAGTAATACGATAGTTAACAGGAGTTACAGAAGAGGATAGTCGTTAGGAAATTTTCGCTTTCAGGGCCCTCAGAAGGCCTAAATCCGCCACCGCTAAGTCTAGTTATTATTCACGGATAAATTTAATGTAAACCTCTAATGCATGGATTATTTTAATTAGAAAAAAGATGAAATATTTTCCTTGCTATGGTACTCGCAGGGTTTGGGGATTAATCTCGCTCTTACGTATGTCCGTAGAAACTATATCGGTTTTACGTAGAGTAATTAGGGGTCTCATTATTAACAAGTAATAAATGTGTTTAACCCTTTATATGTTACTGGTACGATAGTATAACAGTTTCAATAAATTTCATAAATGTCTTCTGGTCCAATAAATGGTTAAAGTCATTTCATTTAAATAGATCGCTACTAATTGATTACCTATGGAAATGAGGCTTTGATATCCCAAGTATCTAGCGACACCCCTGTCGAAGATAGTAAAGTGCCAAGGACTGATAACAAAACTAATTAGGACCCTCGTTAAAACAAGAATACGATTGCATTTTGGCGAGTCATAAGTTAATAGGATTAAATCTCACAGAACGCTTCATAGAAACAGAACTGCCACTTTCAGTTAATTGGATCGTCATATTGAGCCGTTAAGTTTGTCTCACATAAATGGTGAAAGGGATTCCAAACACGCATTTCGAAAGCTAAGATATCATCGACTCAATAGTATAGTACCAACTGGGCCAGCCTCTTTCAATCAGGGAAATATCCTCCAAAACAGTAAACTCATTCGCAGCTTTAATGAGCTTTGCGCTACCTAACTGATTTTTGCAGTTTATTTATTCTCTAGTACATTTCCTCTAGAACATACGCATGTCCTATGTCTGTTTTTCTCGTTAACATTTAAACTGCTCGCTCGTAGAGGTTTTCCGGAAGTTCTTTTCTTGATGCATAATACCAGAGAAATTATATCTTTTAAAAAAGTGGTGTTGGCCACATTTTTTCCGAAAATGGCGAGATTTGTTGGAAATTTTCTGAGTTGTAATTGATATTTATACAAAGTTTAATATACTATAGGAGCACAGTTTTTACCTAGATGTAAGATCGACCTTAGTTTCACAATTAGTGGTGCTCAAACTACGGCACCTCGGGGAACGTTAAAAGTGACGGACACAACGTAACATGAAATTAAAATATAATAATACTAGGGAGCAACCTCCCTGCTCGCTGACGTTCGCCAAACCCCCCCCCCCCCCCCCCCCCCCCCCCACCTTTGCTCGTACCTATTGGATTTAGATTAATTTAACGGGATTATGTTTTGAATATGAGTTTAATGAATATATTTTATAAATTTGGTTTTGAATAACAAATTAAGAAAATTAGTTGAATAACTCGATAAAAAATACACTGGCTGAAATTCCCGGAGATTAAAAATGGCTGAGGTATAGAGCGTTGAAGAGAGAGACAGAGAGACAGACAACCAGAAATAGGATTTTAGTAATATAGATAAAAAATATAAATAACATGAATACTGCGTTCGGTTTATTTGCATTAAATTCGTATCTTCGGTCATTTCGAACAAGTTTTAATCTTATTTTCGATCTTTAAGCCTTTATTTAAGTGCATATGCATGGAAATTACCGAGGACAACAATACCGGTAACCATGGAATCTTATTGTTGAAATGTTAAAAAATTTACCAAAACTCGAGTATAAATTCAAAATTTGAGCGAATTCGAATGAGATTGAGTATTCGACGGTAATAATAAGAACTCTCATTCATTTTGGAGTGTTTAGCGCAAATTTCGAGTCGATAACTTAATTTTAAGATATTTTATAGAGTGAAAGAATAAAAACCTTCAAACCAAAAAAGGTGATTTTTACGCGTTATCTTATGGGAAACGACATTCATCCTCTGGAGTCGAACCCATGACCTTTTTCGAAATTCTTTTAGTCATGACGTAAAGATTCATCAACACTGAAATCCTGAGAAATTTCAGGTTTCTAACTTTATTTCTAATCGAGTTATTCACAAAATTAGATGACCATTACGAATTTATAGTATAGAGAGATAAATGTACATCATACACAATACATTGTCTTTGCCCCATAATTCACATAATAGATTAACAATTTTAAAACAAATCAAGTGATAGTGATAAAAAACTAAATCCTTTGTTAAACTTATTCTTAGCCCGCTGGGCTACGTGGTCCGCGATGGGTGCAAAAATAGGTCATGTGGTCCTCGAGACGAAAGGTTTTGGTACCGCTGATTAAATTGATTAAACCCTAAGCTCAACCTTTTCTTTATGACACATTTCACTCATTTTAGTGATTCTTACAACACTGGAGATAAATTACCACACAACAGAGATTTACGAACGTTTAACGTTAGACATTCTGCAACACTCCGATTATCTTACGAATCTTAGTCGTAGTAAGCAGTACGAACGCAGAATCTATTCATGTTTTACGTCAACGTGGCCTAACATACTATTCCTAGCATGTAACGATGGGCTTAAAATCATTTCGTCCAATCAGATCGTTATTAAAACTCTCACCTGGGGCGTGAAATTATCGCGGGATCGATTTTTACGCGCGATGCCGCGAACTTAAAAAGAAATGGGAGAGAAAAAAAATTCCCTGTAAATGATGAGACGATTAGCGAGGGCTGATCTTTATTTTGATGGATTGGGGGAGCCATCGGAGGAGAAGAGATTGGGGAACCGCAATTCGGAGGATTTTATAACCGATTTACTCGCCAGTGGGGCGTAAATATTGGATCTAGGACTCGTGATTATGATGGTCGATTCGATAATGAGGGCAAGGCATGGGGGGAATTAAAACGTCATACCGATCGTTTTAAGGTTCGCTTTTATCCCAAAATAATGGATGAAAGTCAAAGGAACTCATGACGCTACTTTACTGGACTAGGGATATCAGACACACAGGCCGCGGAACACATACGAACGATGTATGATATTCGTGCGGCCAGCGAAATAAGATACTTCGTACTATGATGCGGCCAAAACACAAATGTTTTTCTTAAGAAACATTTTGAAACGATCTTACAAATATAAGAAAAGTGTAAAGCGACATTAAGGTGATAATTTTTCTTCTCGATTCAGCATTAATCCAGGATTACAAAATCAAAGAACGTGAAGTTATAACTATGAATAGCTTAATAAAACTTTTTTTGCTGATAGACTAGAATTTAATTTCAAATAATTACCTTAGATTTTTTCGCGTTCCGACCATTCAAATCGCTATACTTAGCTGTAATATATTGAAACCCTTAACAGTTTTATTATTTTATGCTATAACACCGTATTATAACAGATCTTATTTACTTCACTTACTGCGTAGATTGTTTACGTAGACAACATCTACACATCCATGAATGAATTTTTTAGTTCAAAGCGAATTACGACTTTCTTGTTGGATTTTCTTGATAACGGCCACTCCTATGATAAAAATGTAATGAACAAAAAATATTTTATTTGATCAATTCTGCGAATTTCATTTCAACGCTGTTTTGATTTGATTAATATTTTACGAGAGATATTAGGAAATGCTCGTATTTTTGTTTCCAGCAAAGTGGCATCCCTGATTTGGTTACGTAAACCATTTATGCAGTTTTCTTATTGTTTTTAACCGTAATTCATCTACAAGTTGTATATGTACATTAGAACCTGCAGACAAGCATCAAGGGGCTTTGCAGGACCATGTTTTTGCACTAAATGTTGAAACTTATTAGTGGAAAGAATATTGAGTAAAATATATATATAGCTGAGGAGGCAAATTTAGAAAAAGTATCTAATTACCTTAGGAATGTTATACATGAATTTACATATAAACTATAAATGTTGACTAATTCCTGATTCCTTTATAACTATTAAAAGAAAAAATATTTGTAAAAATGCACTGTATTATAGAATTTATGTTTAAAAACAAAAAAAGGTTTGCAAAAAATGTACGGTATTGCAGAATTCATGTATAAAAATGACAGTACAAGGTAAATAACCCTGTAATTTTTGTAATTATGAATATGAATAAATAAATAATTATTTAAAAAAGTCTTAAATATCAAGTTTTATGAAAATCTGGTCAGTAGATGCTGAGAACGAACATCTGTGCGAACGGACAAACCGAAGATAATAGGCTCGTTGGAAACGAAACGCCTAAAAACCATTCTCAAACGATCGTTTACAGTGAAATTAAAGTGTGGATTTTCCTATTTCTAATGTCCATGGGAACACAAAACATACTTACAATCATATTTCAGTGTTTCCTTTTCACGTCAAAAGTTTACTCGTTTCATTTGGGTAATTAGTGAGAAATTAAGCAGAAAGTACAAATCACGGCACGGAGTTTACGTCAAGACCTTTTTTTAGGATGAGTAGGAAATTCAAAATTAAATCCGTCTATCAAAACTTTTGAACTTCCCACTTCTTACTGGATCTTATAAATAATCTCTACATAAAAAAAGGAAGACAATATGCACACTTTTCACCAATGTGACTGGAACAGCAAGTTCGCTAAAAAGAAAATTATGTACTCATATCTCTTCGTAATAAAAAAGGTTCTGCGATGTATTGAATGTTTGTGCTATGGCCTTATATTTTAAACCTCAAAATATTAGTTTAAAATTTGATGCAAAATAAATTAAATTATGGAACATCAGTAAAGCTTTCGTAAAATACGTTTAATGTCAAATGAACAGGATACACAACTACAAAAAAATTAAACGTTTTCGTTTGCAGACCAATCGTAATCTGTGAGTGATTTCCGTGAATCGCGAGCTTATATTATTATCAATATATAACATGACAGTAAAATATAAAAGATTTCATACAGTACAAATATGCTTCCAATACTACACCGCACGAAACGTGACTATTTATGATACACTGTACACTTAGTAACTTGTTTAACATTAAGACGCTGTTTATTGAGTAAATATAAACATAATATATGTTCGCTATTGATAATGTAGTTTATCGAGCGATAAATTTCTCAGTGAGTTCTCATGTATGAGATTAATTTTAACGTTTATTCTTTTCAAGAAAGTTCCAACATATCAACGTTCGCCTATTTATGATTCTTTTGAAATACACCTCTTGCCTATTAGGTGGAAAATTAGGTTTGTATCTTGTTTAAAAACACAATTTAACGTCTTTGTCAGTTATTTTTATTAATACCTCAATAAAACCAATGATGAAAAACATTTGAAAAATTATGAATGCTATTCAACTTAAAATAAATTTCTGATGTTGTTTACGGATTGCATACGACTGTGAGGCGAAACATATTATACTGTCATGAGCACATTTCGTTGGAATAAAATATAGTTTACTGCTCTGCGTGTTTAAAATTTTAACGCTCGAATCCCGTATATCTGTTATTTATTTCGAAACTTGAAAATCAACATCTTAGCCCTTTTATTTTTAAATCCCACTTATTTTTAAATTAACTCTTAGAATGTTGTCGCTGAAATGAATAGACTAAAAAATTCCTCCCGTTTTTCTTGCATTTCTTTTTTCTTTCTTCCAGGCGTAAAAATATTGGATTCTCGTAAATTATCACTTCCCAAACGTCCTTATTAAACTTATAGGACGCCCAAGCATTGTTCATTCGGAGGGAACAATATATCTCTTTTTGTTTTGGGCCACGCCCATTGGACATTTCCATAACCTAATTCGAACTTCCTTTAGCCTCAAGCTAAGAATCACACTCTCGACCAGAAGAAAAACATCGCTTGCGAGAATCGACGATTGAATGAAATACTGTCTAACCCAAGAGAGAAATAACCGTTATCATTCGCTAAGACAATCAGGAAATGGTATCATTATTGCAACGACTTCATAACTTAACGCCGGAAAAAAAATTACGAGGAGAATACAGAACGCATGTCATTAAACATAGAACGGAAGCTTACTGTTAAATAGAGATTTTTGATCACTATCGAGGAAGGATCCATTAATATTGCCAGAAGTTAATGAAATGGGAATCGATAGGTTAACACGTTTTTCTTGCTTCCTTAAAGAAAGCGAAGGCTATTTTGAATTATTTTCCTTTCTTAATATTGTTTTTAAAAAGTGTATAATAATTTATTTTTACTCAATGACAACATAGAGTTGTATAGGATAAGTCAGATTACAAGTTTAAAAGACAACCACAAATAACAACAAATGTAAAGTGAATCGCAAATTTCGTGCGATTTAGTATTTGAAAATAAACGATATACTATAAACGAAATCATGCCACAAAACAGGAAGACACCACGACCTGATTATGCCTCTCTGTCTGCTAAAAATTTCTCCCTAAAATGGTGCATTAATGCACGTATTTACTTGATTTCAGTTTAATTACTAAATACTGCAGTACGATCTATATGAAATTATGCACGGAAAATACTAAATTTATGTTGACCGATTTAGTTCATAATCAGCAGTTATCAAACTAACGATCGAAATTTATTTTTAAAAACCTCACTCATGCTAAGTAAACGAAACGCGCCTAAAAATGTAGCGATTTTTAAATTTTTTCATACTTACAAAAAATGAGTGAATTTAACACTTTTTTTATTTCGCGATTTAAATAAAATTTGAAATACACCAGAAGGTAACAAAAAATGCTCAAAGGGCAAAAAGGTCGAACTCCACTGATTGAAAGAACCTTATGGAAAACGTTAAAAAAAATTACCATCGACATTTCAGAAACGTATTTTTTTTGCGAGCAAAGCGACAAGCTTAAAGGAAAGCATCATTTTTAAGGATACATTGAAGACGAACACCATTCCTCCCTCCAAAAGACGTCCATGCTCTCTTCCTTTTGAAGCAGATAAACAGATATTAATTTTAACATTTCGCCTTACGGAAAAGCAGATCTGGCGATTTCCTTTAAAAAACGCAGATCCTCGACTGGGAGGAAAAAAAAATACATAATTCATCCTCTGGACGAATGATGCTAAATATCCTCCAATTCGTTGCCTGCACGTGCCTTTTTTTATGGAGGGAAGTACGCAGGAGAAGATTTCAAAGGATAGATTGCCGTATGGGGTTTCAAAGGAACACTTCTCGACAAATCTCCCCCTGGATGTTTACCCCGAAACGGGTGGAAAAGATCTCTTTTGATCTCTTGTTGCCATGTCGACTGATGTAATCCCCGGAGCAGCTCGAGGTCTACGTCATTACCTCTAGCGTAGGCGATAGGGCAGGTGAGGGGTATTATAGGCAGGGTAATACGACGCGCAGGGTAGGTGCAAGGGGCTATAGGAGGGTCCAGGGTATTGTTCTCTGGCCGTGTCCATTTCTAAAGCGCACGGGGGTGGAAGGTTTCCTCCACTAAGCGAGCAGAAGTCGTGAAATCGAGCGGAGAGAAACGACGAGAAGGGTGGAAGGTTTATTTTCCAACTCGAAAAATCGGTCAATATAGAATCGGAATGCGTAAGAAATATTGTGAATATTATGCCTGAAATGTATATACCTACCGTCAAAATTAGCGAGTATATTTATTTTGATTTTGATTTCGTCTCTCAATGTATTTTGAAGCAAGACGAAGTAATTGAAAATAAAATATTTCTAATTTATTCCTCTGAATTTTGTAGTCGTAGCTATAATTATGAATAAATTGTATATTAATTATTAATGACGAAATCCGACTTTACGAACTTCACTCGATAGAGATCTTGGGGAAAATTTTTGTTAATTCCACTTTATTAAGCCACACACGGAATTGCAAAGCATCACTTACGGGTAATTAATTGACTGATTAATTTTAATTAACTTATCCTTTGGTAAGATGACTGAAGGTTATGCTCTGCGTTGACGCCATACAGGTGAAGGGTTTAAATGCATCCGAATTTAAAGAGTCTATTATATAATTTATGGAAAACATGCGTAAATTGTATCTTCCAAACCTTTAATTCTATATTTTGTTTCTTCCCTTAATTTATAAAATGTACATATCAAGATAATTGAATGCATAAGAATATCCTAAATTCTAAATGGGTACATAAATACGTCCTCGTTTCACAGGAAATGTAATTATCAACATACCTATGTGCATGCGATAATACATATAGTTACATTAATCGGTGTGACCAACAAGTATAAATACTCCCAATAATATTATTTTACTTATTATTTCAATCGAAAATAGATCAGATAGACTGAATCGTAGGCGATGAAATCATATACACGAGAAATTAATGTGACACATATTTTAAGGAATTATTTTCGTGAAAGTTCAAAAGACACGGATGATCAAAAATAAACTAAACGCTATCGTGATAAAAAATCGATTATATATTGCGTAACGTGCGCCAAAGCGCACAAATATATCTAAGTCAATTATTTGGATATAT
Organism: Uropetala carovei; assembly: GCA_036926305.1. Taxonomy (NCBI): domain Eukaryota; kingdom Metazoa; phylum Arthropoda; class Insecta; order Odonata; family Petaluridae; genus Uropetala; species Uropetala carovei. The sequence goes on from JAXCHB010000043.1 coordinate 11,842,166, forward strand.
ACTATTTAAATTCCGTTTTTTAAACAGCAACTTTATATAAAGAGAGGGACTGATCGAAAAATTGGAACAGAAGGTCTATACGTTGGTCTCTATTCTTTAGTCCAAATTTTCCGAACGAGAAAACACTATACGATAAAATTTGTTTAGTATTTTATCGAAAAGTACGGGCCTGTTTTAAGTTTGAACTGCACTTTATTTTGTTTAAATTTTCAAGCTCAACACACAACATTTATATCACAGTCACTTTCAAAAGCATATTTTGCTCTTTGTTTCCGTTATAAAAAGTTTTAAGGGTCCTGGTCAAATTTGTACCACTCTCTTAACAAGGAAGGTAATAAACGTTAAAAAAACACATACGTTGTTCGAACAATCGCGCATCATATAAGAATCGTTCGCGATGATACATTAAATACGCAAAAATAATTTCGGTTGGCTCAGTTTGACCTAATTCTCCGAATGTCTGCGTGTTATAGATGATTGATTACGACGTCCTTGCCAACATCCCTCAGCCTTGGCATCGCTTCAATATTCCTCTATACGTGGGACTAAAGGTGGTCATGTTGGTTCACCAACCCTCACCATAATCTCTATTTAGTATACGATCCCTATCTACTCAAGATGTCGTCCTAAAATAATACTAAATCGACAGAACCCGAGCTAAATATAAACCCTAGACATAGGATTAAGCTTTCGGATTCAGTAGTTGTGCTGAAGTAATTACCCATAACTTTGCCTCATCAGCGTTTGAATACACTAAAGACATCTTTTTGAATGACTGGCAGTTGTTTTTATACCGTCTTGTCGCATACACTACATAGTTAATGTCACCATTGATCAAACAGAGGAAGTTTGATTGGCAATGAACCTGGCGTTCAAAATCCATGAGCAGACGTATACTATTTTATACATACATACATATTTGCTCTTAATGCATAGAATTTTCAGTTGAAATAATTAAGCCTCGTTTAACGATACGGATTACTAATTGGCCGCAACAAAAATAACAGGAATAACGTCTAATATTAAATAGAGAAAAATGAAATTATTTAGTTGCCAATTTAAGATGTCGTTATTAAGTTTTATTCACTCACGCGTAAAGATGAAAATAAGGAGGAATGTTTTGTAAAAATTAAATATTGCGCTGCTAACCTGGCAATACATATGATCACAAAAGAAGACTTAGAAAATTTATACTTATAACTAGTACATATTTCAGCGCTAATAATCACGAAAGTTGAACGGGAAATTCTGAGGTATAACGTTTTTATTATAATTACACCTGATAAGATTTTATAGCTTCTTCAAACTGCATAAATAAAATCCAGAATAATTTAGAAAAGCAATTGTGGTTATCTATATGTCTTATCGAGATCAGCCAATATCTTGTGTCGAATTAATGACATCGTTAGCTCCCACAGCAATAAAACCGTTCATTAAACCGATGCCGTATTTCAATTGGAAAAAAAAAACCTTCCTCAGCTGATTTTCCTCCATAGCGTATTTAAAGAAAATTCTCAGTAAGAATCGACGATCATCGAATTTTCGCTGACGGCGGAGACTAAATATCGAAATGTGAATATTATATGCGAACACAAGCGTGTTATCTTTCATTCGACGTTTTAAATAATAATAATAAAATTTTTAAATATGTAATACTTTACGTTTACAGTATACGGGCGAGTTTTAAATGGATGAGAAAAAATGAAACTCGTGACATCGAAAACTCCTCCTTGCATAGGAATATATGAAATATTTTGTCTCAACCAAATTCTACAATACGTCTCGCCATCAGATTCGTTGCTTAGCAACTTGAGTCATCTCCTCGGGCACGGATCATTAGTCTGCGAGTGGGGAGTTAGAGGGGGAGATCCATTTGGCTTCGGGAAATATTCATCGCTCAACATTTACTAGAATAAGACAATTGCTCCATGATAGGAGATCGATTTATTTTATTTTTGTAAAAGTCGTTGCTCCCAAAGATTATTTATCTATTTTACGGGAATTCTACGGAAAGTATTATAGAATATTCACATTTTCTATAACGAACAAATAAAATTCTAAAACAGAGTTTATTGTTATGTCGGTAGACATTTTATAACGGACTTTTTGCAATGCCCATGGAATACAATATCAATTGGGTTTCAATAACGGCTGTATTTTGTTTAAATTTAAATGAATGCTATTTTTTCGAACAGTTTTCTAGTTTGATTTGGCCTAAAAAGCATCAAATAATTATGCTGTGCAATAAGTAATTCAATAGAAAATTATCAAGCTCGTCTTATGGCTAAAAAAACGAGCACTTACAAAATACTTTCCTCCAACAGCCACAACAAGGTTATACAAGTGACGCTAGACTATTATTCACAAGTTTTTTTTCAAAAATCCTATCCCCATTTCTGTATCGTTCCAAAAATGCATTCTTTCCGTAATAAAGTCCTGTTCATAATCAAATAATATATCAATGGTCATTTATGATTATGCAGGATAATTTTGAAAGGTTAATCGAAGTATTGCAATTATAAATATAATTGAAAAAACTTCTAGTGGAACTGAGGCCAAAACGTGGGCTAGATTCTACATCTACATCTACATGATACCCTGCAAATCACCAGACTGGTGGGTGACAGGAGGTGCAGCGCACCAAAACCTACCTAATAATCACTCTCCTATTATGATCCCGTATGGTCCTTGGGAAAAACGAGTTCTGATATCGCTCGGTCCTACAGTCGATCTCTCGTATTTTATTCTCGTGATCGTGCCTGCCCATGTACGTAGGTGCCTCTAATATTCCTGAGACCTCCTCTAAGAGAACTTCCGACCTAAATTTCTCCAGAAGCCTTAACCTAGCACTAATTCTAGTGATATCCAATTCAACTCCTTCAAGAATGATGTGACGCTTAATTTTTGCTCGTATTTTTGCTTAACGAATCTGGCTGCTCTGCGTTGGATTCTTTCTAACTCAGGTATCTGTCCCTTTTCGTACGGATCCCATATTAATCGGTCTCCTATTTTAACTTAGGAATCCGCGACCACCCTAGCTTCTGAGCATCTTACCTCCGATTATCTTTAAAAAAAACTTCTCCAGATGCTTTTAATCAGTTTTCATGTGAACTTCTGTGACCCATGCATCCATAACTCCGAGGTAATTATAGCCAGTGTGAAGATTCACGCGCGTTTTTTCATGGAATTAGTCTTAAAATTCAATGCTATTTTTAGGCGCGTTTCGCTTACAGCGTGAGCGCCTATTATCGTCGGTCGGTCCGTCCGTCCGTCTGTCCGTCCGTCCGTCCGTCCGCATGTTCGTTCTCGGCTTCTACCGAACGGATTTTTATGAAATTTGATATTAAGGACTTTCAATCAAATATAATAAGAAAATCGCAAAAATGAATCACGTACGCCAATCAGGGGTACCACTTTACTGAGACAAAAAATTAAATTTTCGTCATATCTCGTAAACTATTGTTCATATCAAAATATTTTTCAAATAAAAGTTGTAGAACTGGTAAAGTCGAGTATTTCCATTCCTATACATTTTTATCGTAGGAGTAGCCGTTATCAAGAAAATCAAACAAGAAAGTCTTATATCGAGTTGAACTTAGAAAATTTCTTGCATGGTTACTTCTTCATTGTTGCTAACATAAACAATCTCCCAAACAAACGTTTAATTTCCTTACGTGTGCATGTAATACTATTAAATAGGAAGAAAATGGATTATTTATGATGAAGAAAAGGACTTTAAAACGCTATTTCCCTTACGTACAGGTATATAATTGCTTTCTAATACTCCATTGCACGAAACGCGCCCCATTTGTGATACGTTGTACGCTTTCCTAACTTGTTGGTTTATAACGCAACTTCACAATTTAGTGAATGTCGTATTAACTTAAAAAGCAAAATAATGAGGTGAAGTTTATCCCATTTAATGCAGGTAACTCGAAAGGTTTTGCTCGCTCTTTCGCGGAGGCCAGATTTAGAATCGAGTTGCAAAACTCGTTCCCGTCGGAGATCATTAACATCCCTTCATCTATGCAGATTTAAAGGGACTTATGCTATGGTTCTTGCAAAAAATAAAAATTTGACCACAAAAAATATCAGGTGATAATTGCGGATTTAAGAATAAAAGAAGACATATGCATTAGCCGATTATATTATGCATTTCGGTTATGAGTTACTCTTAAAAAAACTAAAAGTAACTGTTCGCGAAAACACTGCAGGGTAAATTAGAGTATAACAGAAATGAAACTTCGTTCTCTACTTTTGTTTTTTTCTTAGTACCGGCGTCATTATCGCGTGTTGAAGCACTTAAAAGCCTGTTTATGAGAAAATAAAGCGATTAACAAGGCTTGATATATTGTCAGTCAAAATATCTTCATTTTTAGCGGTCCTCTTTCAATTTCCACACACATTTTCGTTCTTATCTCTTCCTTCAAACAAATTAGAATGACTATCCTCGTTCGTTTTCTTTACTTCTTTACTGATAATATTTCTACGATAACCTTCTTTAGCATTCCTTTTACGAGCATATTTAGTCCCAAGTAGTCTCTCAATTTATTTGTTCACTTTTTACTTTGCTTGTTAGATTTTTTTCACTATGTCTTGGTATAATACTTCTCCAATCGTGTTCACTATTTTTTAAAATAATCCTTATTATGTGATAGCGCCTGTATAATAATCTACGTCATTTCTTCTTCGTTACGAAAATAACAAATCCACGCAATGCTATTCTCCACGCTCTTTTACTGATCGACTTTTTATATTTTGTTACCTGATCTAAAATTGAAGGTCGAGGCCACGTTTATGCTTTCATTATAATTTAATAAGTCATCATCCTTTTATTTATTCTTTTTTATCGGGTATTGGCAAAAATAGTTACTTGCGTACCCGAAGTGTCTCTATATCCCAATTTTTCGACTATACTAAGTTTGGAAGATGGAATTCAGTAGAAGAATGTTTACCGAGAAAATGGTCTCTCATAAATTATTACTTATGCATACAATATTAGTAAGATAAATTATAGGATTTGAGCCATAAGTAGCGCTCGATTGATGATTTTTTTAAATGTCAGCAATTAAGTTCAGTGACTGTTTTTTTTTATATAAAACAAGATTGATTCGCTGACGAATGATCGGACACAAGTTATGCGTATAATAGTTTCATAGATTAGTTACGTTTTGGGGAAAATGCTTCCCAAATTAAATCAAGGAGGATTTCTGTGTAAAATGGGTCAACAATGTTTTCTAAGTTAATTCGATCCCGCTTATTTCGAAAATCGCTATTGCCACATTGTATCTCTGACCGTTACCCCGGAATTCAAGATGGCGTCCATCCATAAAATCACGCGTTACTGGCGCTCTTTTCGACTTATGAAGGAGATTCAAGTGTTCGCGTCTATGTTTTCTGGGGCGAAAAACACAACGAAAAATGTCACAGTCATGTTCGATAGCAGGAAATGCCATAAATTCGATAAATATCGATCCATAGTGCTGTCAAAACAAAAATATTCAGGATTTTGCGTACGTAAGTTTTCCGGCCACGCGTGTCACGTATTATGTTGAATATGACTCATTACGAAAGGAAAGGACTGCGAGTTCAAGTTCTTCGAGTGCTTACCTAGTGCTGTCAATTATTGGCGTAGGAAGGGCTGAATGCTGAGATTCTTTAGTGATGGATCCAAGTTTAATACCGTTTCATGTATGAAATATGCTGCCACTTTGAGAGGGAGACGTTTCAATAGAGTTGCGTGTTTTTGTTCAGGCCTGCGATGATGGAGCCTTGCTTGAATTTGAATTCATCCCAGGAATGGAATAGGAATTTGTGCATATTGTGTCAAAGGAAGAAGGCAGGTAAGCACTCGAAGGACGTGAACTCGCAGTCCTTTCCTTTCGTAATGAGTCATAATCAAAATAATACGTGGCACACATGACCGGAAAACTTACGTACGCAAAATCCTGAATATTTTTTTTTGTTTTGACAGCACTATAGACCGATATTTATTGAATTTATGGCATTTCCTGCTATTGAACATGACTGTGACATGTTTCGGAATCAGCGGGGTCAAAATATCTTAGAAAACCTTGTTGACTCATTTTACACAGAAGTGCTCCTTGAAAGTAAATATCGTTTTGAATGGACTGGTCTATCTCAGCCGTAGGAGTTCTTTAATTTCTCCGTGTAAAATCAATTTTCGGATTTCATTGACACATTTAAGGAAAACGGAAGATGAAAAAAAACGTCTACAAATGGAGAACCTCTTTGTAGTTACATTTTTATGGCCAACATTTCGTATCATGCATGAACAACAAATGGCAATGAATTACCGCGATACGTCCCGGACGATTATTTGGCTCACTCAATACCTTTCTTTTTAAACTGTTTATTTGGCATCAACATGACTTTCCTCATATTCTAATGATAAAAACGTGAGCAAAGAATCCTGTGACCATAACTCAATATATTAAATCGAGACAAAGGTAAGTCAGGTTCATAGAAGCAGAATGACAGATGACGACGCTGAAAAAAAAACGAAGTTAATTCTACTCGAGGGCAACGCCATTGGATAAAGGTTAAGGTTGCTTAATCTGAGTTTCATGAAGGCTTTCTCAACCACGCTATTACTCATATCTCTTCAAACTCGAGTACCGAATCCGCCCGTGAATTACCGATCGTCACTTATTTTCCGGTTGCCTCCATATCCATACTTTAGAGGAGAGAGTTTTTATTTTCAAGAGGCCAGAGTTTCCTGGGTGATAAATTTCCTGCTGCATGAGTATTTTCGAGTCCACCTCCCCCTTGTCCTAAGAAGGATGGTTTGATACGGGGGCTCCTTCCTAAAAGGGTTAACTAACGTTAGGGGTCGCCACTTTATGCTCTTCAATGGACCTCAAGTGGCCAAAGGGAAACAGACAAACTTCCCCCAGCATCGAGAGATATTAGATTCCCCTACCAAACAACACGCGTGAGACAGACGCGGCAAACAGCCGGCATGCAGCCGGCTTGGTGCTTGCTTCTCGGGAGGAAATGTTACTACTTCAATAAGTTACAAATTGTATTTTAAGATTCACTTAGCGATTCCAGCCTCCCGCGGTTTTGCTATACTGTTTTATCGCCACTAACATTTGCATATGCTACTTTTTACTATTTTACGGTTCTTGTCTCACGTCATGTGAACTTTCAATTCGTACTAAAAAGTACTTGGGCAAAAATTTGGCGAACAATTTCTCATTTCGCCTTGCGTTTAAGACTGAAAAAAGTTATTTTTTCTCAATTTATAAATTCAAATGAACGAATCTGCTTATTTTTAGAGTGATAAGATTCTACTTTGGTTGTTACTTTTAATTATCAGTTAAAAATTACAAATAAAGATAAAGCAATTAAGAATAACTTCTATATAAATGCACTAAATGGAAAAAATAAAGTACATTTGGGGTTATACAAATTATCTAAACGTATGGCGTTCAATTTTGGGGATATCTTCACTTCATTTCCACGGTTTTTTTCATGTGCCACAAAACTCTTACATTTATTTTTTATCACTAAAATTGGAACTCCTACGATCGGAAAATTTGTAGAACCCCAAAATCGAAATATTTCCAACTGGCTTTAAAAATGTTTTCATTTCAAGTGAGTTAATATAAAAACTGTTAAAAATTTTATTTGCATTAATGCCGTCAATCGGACGACAGCAATCATTACTGAAATCTGCGGCTGAATTGGCTATCTTCAATTAATTGTAAACTTTACGGAATAAGGCCAGCAAAATTATCTCACTTTTATATGGTTTTCATATACATACGTTTGAATCTCTATAACTGACTGAAGTTGAAAATAATTATGGTATGTTATAGATTCGTGCTATTGAACCCCACATTAATGTAGGAAAACCGACAGAAATAAAATTATTCTACAAGCGATCTGTAATCGGATTTCATGAGATTCGATTTTATTTTTTTAAGAAGCCTTTTGCTTTAATACGCAAAGGTACTGCGGAGAAATTCTTATCGGGAACATGAAAATTTAATCAAAGACAAAATAAAATTAAAAGTATTAATTTTATGTCTATCATCATCGTTAAGTTTTTGCGAAAGCCCTTAACAAGTATTAAAAAGGAAGCTTTCTCACTTTTGGAAGGATTTGCGTGAAGCGTACTTGAGATTTAAATTCTTTCGTATGTTTCAATTTACACCCACTGAGAAAATACGTCTCACAATTTACCCATCAAGGAATTGTCAACAAAAAAATTACAAAATCGTCTTAATATCAATTTCTGCTCTGATATAAAAACACTAATATTTGTTACGCTAAATTAAATGAACGATGAAAGTCGAGAAATGTTTACACCAAATGGATAAAATAAATATAAATATGTAGAAATTATTTTTTATATAGGTATCATAAATCAAATACATTAATCCGCGCCAATTCAGTCAACGGTATTTCGTAATATTTCAAATTACGTCACAATATTTCCGTCTTCCCATTATTTCCCGATAACAAAATAATGGATCAGCCGACGAATGAAAACGCCGAGAAAATACATACACTTCTACGCTCCGAGCTGTAGCTGTGGACTACCATTTAGACCCTTTATTCAATGGCGATTTTATAAATTAAGGACGTGGTGAAATATTCTAAGTTTTATTCATGAAAGATTCATAACTCCTGACAACTACATAAATCTTTTGCCAAACGTGACGGCCTCGAGCAGTGCGGGAAAAAATTAAACGGATTGTTTCTCAGTACTAGTCAAGATGAAGGCTCGTTTCAAACTCTCGACCACTTAGTAAAGTTTTCTTTTTATCCCCGCCAACCCCTCATTTCGTTACCTTGCCCGATTTTTCCTTGATTGAAATTTATTACAATACCAAAACTGAGTCATTTTATTCGTTCAAAATATAATTTAGCTCAATTTAATGCCATTATGACGGCGTGTACGACAATGTTACGAATACGATGATAGGCTTTTACGTAATATCTTTCTTTCAAACGACAGGTCATTTTCTCGCATATGAAGAGATTGCAAATAGATATAAACTTCTTCGATGCAATAAATTTTATGTAAAGGGTCACTTCCGAAACTTATGCGAAAGAAATTATATAAATACCTTTGCTGTATTGTTTTCGTGTTGATTTTGCATTTTACGTTTTTTTTTGCGATCCATCGAATCAAAATTTTTTTATTTAACTTTAATTATTCAGCCTATAATATAGATGTAGATATAGATTATTCGCGTATTTGGTTGAGTATATGTTATTTAAGAAAACACGAAAATACAGCCGGAAATAAATAAATAAAATTTTAAATAAGGAAAAAATAATCCCTGCTACGAAACTAGAATAGAATATTTAGAACTTAAACTACATCATGACACTCCTGACGGAAAGAATCTCTCATTTGATTAGCCAGAAACTAAAGTTACAGAAGTTCGATATATACGTATATCGGTTCGGCACTATAAACAGAAATTCAAACCATTTTATGACCAGAAAATTCAAGTAAGACAAAAATAATTCGAGCAATAAGGCATAAGTCAACGGAATGAAATTTAACTATAAATTAATCTAAATACGTTCTAGTTAAAGGGTTCAACTGTCTCGTCCATTTTAACTATGCGAGATGCTAAATCTACAACATGGAGGATGTATTCCGGAAAAATGCCGTGTCGTGATCCATACCTTTCCTCCACTCCCAAAATTCCCAGACCTCTCTTTGGTGCACATATATGTGTTGTTTAGATAATAATCTTATAAACAAAGCATTCGGACCATCCAAAATGCCTTTTCCTCGCTCTTCAGTCTGGAATCACACATCCCAAATCCAACAAAACCGCGTTAATAGGATCATAATCCATGCTGAAAGAATTTTCGGCGTTAAAAACCTTCGAATTTAAAGAAATTCGAATCACTGAGGTTCGATCCTTGCAAAAGGAAGCAAACATTTCACGATAAAAAAGATAGCGAATCGATTTAAAATAAACGAAACGTAGGACCTTTTCGATCCGGCCAAAGGCAGCGGAAAACGCTCATTTATCTACGAGACGAGAATTTTAGAATCGTATTAAACGAATTCTTCTCGTCCATTGCCCGAAATAAAACTCCGGGGCCCGTGCGATCCGGCCTTTAATTTCGTCTCCCGCGTTGTTTGGTACAAAAGGCGAAAGTAGGCGCTCTCTCTCTCTCTCGGCTCATTTGTCGCGAAGGGCCGTAAAAACCTTTTGCTCGGGAATTTCCTTCCCTTAATACCCTCTCGGAAGCAGGAAAAGAAGGCGGCTGGGTCGGTCTTCCCCCCTCACCTCCTCATCCCCTTCCTCCTCTTCCAAGAATCCGGGAGGTGCTTAAAACCGTTCGATTCCGGCGCTGGAAAAGCCATACCACGTTTAAGAAGAAGGGACTTCAAGAGTGCAGAAAATGAGGGTCCATAACAGGCCAAAAATTGGGGTTCCGGAGCCAATTGAAACGGACGTGATTTACGACGTACTGACACGAATGTGTGCTTTAAGCTTGGTAATGGAGGATAAAGATTAAATAAAAATACACCCTCGGATGATCTTTTCCTGCGCCGTCGTTTTTGAAGTGCTTAAATCATGAATATTTTTTAAGGCTAAAAGTAAGTGCTACGAAGATTGCGTCAAGACTGCGTTTTCCTTTTTATAGGGTTTGTAATAGCTTATAATTTAAAAACAATGTATAATCTTTATAACTTGGACGTTCAGGGAAAGCAAAAATAACACAGAGATGTAGAAAATTAGGTACTTAGATAAACAACTAGATTCGTGAAACAAATGTTCGGCATAAAGCAAGCGGTACGTCACTCTTAAACTGGATACAGCCAAAGGAACGCCGAAAGGACGCTATTCTGAATCACCTGTAGAAATATAAGTAAAACTTGAGACTTTCACATATGCCAGTCAAGTACATGTGCTCTATTACATGACAGAAGGATGTAAAGGATTACTATTTTCATAGAAGAATTATGGATCACAGAAGGATATTGAACCTTACAAGCAAGTAATTCAACAGAGAATTATCGAGCTCGTCTTATGTATGAAAAAAATTCAAGTACAAACGCTTAAAAATACACGTCTCAGATATCTCCAATAGCCACAGCAAGGTTATCAAAACAGCGCATCTCGGTTACAAAGCAGCCGTCTTCAGTGGCAATTCACCGAAAAAAGATTAATTTAGAGGAGACAAGTATTTAGAAGTGTTTTTTCTTGAACTTAGAAGCGAGAACCTTCTAGGAGAGTTTGCGCATTTAACCCTCTGCTATTCGCCGTTCCTGTCAATTGCAGGTAATATGTAATATATGGATGTAATATTACAATAATTAATATTAATTAATAATTAACATTACAAACGGGAGTCACACACGTCTTAGTTATACAGACCCAATCGTAAATACGTATTTCCCGATAATGAACTATCGAGTTATTTCGGAAGTTGAAATTTCCATTTTATAGGGATTGGCAACCGTATCAGTGCATCTATATTTTTAGTTTTGGATGGAGGACATAAAATAAATATATATTATAACGCGCTTCTATTTTGTAACCATGTCCTCCACACGACCCGGCTTTGCGTGACTATGTTGAGATATTTCGCTAACTTGCAGGCCAATTCAGTATTAAAACTAAATACACGGATCATTTAAAGATTGTTTTTAAAGGAATCGATATCGGCACACTCCAATTTTGAGTATCCATTGCGATACAATGTATTGCGAGTAGGGACCAGGATAGGGTTGGGGGGGGGGGGGGGGGGGGGGGGGGGGTAACTGGTGCAAATAATCGGGGCCAGGGCCCGCTCTCAGGAAAAAGTTTCTTGTGAAGTTTAATCACAATACCTGCAATGCTTTAACTTTGTTATAAACGTTTATACATCTACATCCACATAATACCCTGCAAGTCACCTTATTGGTGGATACATCTTTGCTTTGCCTTAAATAAACCAATGTTATTATTAAACTAGATTATCGTTTAATACTTGTATTGTAGTTAATGTCACTTGCTCAATTTCATGCTTGATGAACTTCTTTGATTTTTTCATAAAAATAAATAATTACATAAACTTTACAATGTACTTGTTCATTTGCTGATTTAAAAAATTACTGCACTAAATATACACATAGTATATAGTGGAAAATTGTACTCGATTGTAGTTAAGGAGGCCCGGGAGCGGAAAAAGCATCGGGGCCCAGAATTTCTCTCCCAGACCCTGAATGCGAGTTTGCAAAAGAGTATGTACAATCTTTTTAAAGGAGCACAAAAGGAGTAAATGATTTTTCATTAGTACAAAGTCGCTGAAACGGGTAATGTAATCCCGAAAGGAGTACGTCTGGTCACCTTACATAAGAAATCTTCGAATACGGGCATTTTTACATTTACATGAATACCCTACAGGCCGCCACAAGCGTTTGGCAGGGGGTGTGGCACAGCACCAAATGAACTCTAACTAATGCCTCTGTTGACCTGTCTTAGGAGAACGCGGATCTAATTAAACCATTTATGTGCCCTTAAATTAATTACCTAAAATGAATATCGCGCCAAATATCTTATGGCCACAAATCAAAACATCCAACGATGCAAAATCTATGAATTTTTATAATAACCAGAATGTGAATTGGAATTATGAGATCTTCCTCAGACTCAAATATAAACAACAATGTTTCGATTTAGACACAATAGCTGCTTTGAAGGGTGGATCAGAAAGACTCCAGTCAACTCGAAGAATTTACGAAGTTTATTTTTTGACTTTTTTTGGATGCAACCGCAAAAGAAACCCTATGAGGTGACGTCTACAAAAGGGATTTGACTATAAATTGTATAGCAATTATGGAATACAACTTTGGAAAAATAACAAAATGAGTACAGTAAGTTCTTGTTTTACGCGGTTTCGAATAACGCTATTTCACCATAACGCTGTTTTTACTTTGCTACCCATAATTCGATTAACGCGATCTATCCTCGCATTAAAGCGGTTCCTACTAGTTTACTCCTGAAAGAAAATTCCTACTTTATACAGAAATTACAAGCTTACGGGTGCCGCGTATTATCCATTCCCATGTATTGCCATAAAATTAAAGCTGAGGAGTTATTCTGCGATTACTTAACCAAACCAAGTTAAATAAATATCAAATTATTGAATGATTAAACTACTGTAAGGCTTTTTCACCAACTGCAAAATTACGACACGATCACAAAAAAATGTGCCATGAAACCCTTAGGCACCGGGTTGATGGCACGCTATGTGCGATGTGTTTGTGGCTTAAGGCGCCTTAAGGCATAAATAGTAAGCTGTAACACGAATTGTATACATACGTAGTACAATGAAGAGACGGATACATTGTTCGTGTAAACTTAACCGTGTAAGGTAAACCATCGGTCTCTCATACGACTGGCATCGCTTGTGAACAAGTGGCACCATCGAAACTACATTGTTACAGCATGATGAATTCATAATTACAAATGAAAAAAAATTGATAGGAGTATAAATAAACGTATAATAGTGGAATGTACTATATATTTGGTCTTTATTATGTGCTCCCGTAACGAAACCTATAAATTTATATTGTTTCTTGTGGGAAAATCATTTTCGAATAACGCGATTTCACCCCCAACGCGGTACTTTTCAGACGTAACTACCGCGTAAAACGAGGACTTACTGTACAGGCATCTCTCGCTTAGCGACGCGTCTATCGACGACGTTTCGCGGTCATGGTACCATAAATATTATTCTGAACCCGTTTCGCTCTTACAACGTTACTAATACATGGATACGACGCCAGACGTAATGTACCATACAGGGATGCCAGACGTCCCGCAATGTGCGGGACAGTCCCGCACGACAAAGAATTGTCCCGCGTCCCGCACGACTTTCAAATGTCCCGCTAAACCATTTCGAAACTAAAGATTTGAATGCGCTCAATATAAATAGAAAGCATTAGTGCGTTGGTGTATCATCATATTGAAAGCTTTTGGTACATAGTTGCGCGAAAAGTCACGTGATTTAGGAAAGGCCGTTATGGAAGTGAAACATTGGCTCAACAGAGAATGACTGATTTACTCACCCCCGCGCAGTTCGCATTTCGAAAAAAGGACTAGACGGTTGCCTTTCTGTTTCATGTGCTTTTGGCGTTATATTTCCGATTTTTCTAAAACTTTATTATTGCCAAGCTTGTGGTTGTACTATGTAATACGGATTGTAAATAAATAAATGTTTGCACTTTCAAAAGTAAGGTATTGGTATTATTTCAACATTACCCTGTTTCGGTAATATTTTATTACTTATTATTGCCGACGCGTAAAAAATGTCCCGCGCAGTAGTTTCGATATTATTGGCGACGTAAAAAATGTCCCGCACGGTAGTTTCGGAAATCTGGCAACCCTGGTACCATACAACACGATTAAAATTTGTGTGTGAAGTACCTGTAACGCATATCTTCTTTCTAATGTGAAAAAGGTTTTCGTTTGAGCAACGAGGTGCAGTAATACCTCGATATACGTGGTAGATGCGTTCCTGAAACTTCGTTCGTATACTGAAACTTTGTATATCGAATAACATTAATATAATAGGATGCGATGCCAACCTTAATAATTTAAAATCTTATGACATAAACGTTTTAATAAGTACTAATCGCATTTTTAAAAGATTGTATTTTAAAATAGTATTACACTATTTATTGTAAATAAATTTTATCACGATAACTTACACTATTACAAGTAAAAAGTGTACGTAAAATTTCACTTACAACACTGCTTTTGTGCTAACGAGATAACTTTCCGTGATTTTATGACTGCTCCAACAACATCTGCATATGGTTTCATTAGTTTCAGCATTTTGAGGTAAAATAACATTCTTCGGTTAACAACAGTCACTTTTTGCAAATTAACACTTTATCGTGGCGAAAAACAACACAATGTCAGAATTCTTACAACGAAGATTACGTTATGAAGATAACTTGACAACAGTCAATACTTATGTAACGCTTGACGAAACGAACAAAACCTGAGAGAATTAGATGTATTGAATCTGATATTCAATGCCTAACTAATATCATGTGTTCATTAGTTCTGAGCCAGAAGTTATTACATCATCATGTGGACTAACATTGTCGGCGTTGATTGAATCGTCTCGATTGTCATAAATACTAAGTTCGTTATAGCGAAACTTCGTATAAAGAGTTATTACTGTACTTCTCATGCCTCATATTCATATACTGAACATATACCAATATTTGCCATGCACAGGTATATGCATTTGCCATGTACATTTTCGTATTTGTATATGAACTTTTGGTCCGAGGGTCATCAGCCAGGAATTATATAACGCATCATAATACAGTAATAGTTCGTGGAAAGAATTAACGTCGTTATGCGGAGGCCTGTATACACAAAGTTTAAAATCGTTATTAAAATATACGAATGTATTTTGAATTTAAATACTATAAAAGTGACAAGAGGGAATGTAGAGGAATTGAATGTTATACATGAGAGCATAAAGCTCAAAAGAATATTACTCCTCAAATTTCAAAAAAGTGATTTTCAAATAATGGGACCACATTACAGTAAAATTTAATGCAAACTACACAAAATAAATAGAAACCCACCCTTTAAATCGTTAAAAAAAACCCGCATTTGCAACCACTCGGCAAATCGCTTCTCGGCACATTAAAATTATCGAAAAATCAATGGAAAAAAGCAAACATCCGGAGACAAAAGCTTTTCCATTGTGACCTCTTCCCTAACCTCTCTTTCGAGTAGTTGCTACAGCTGGACGCATCTCTCCATTTTATTTTAATATAATAACCGTATCTACCCCTTCTCTCATCCCGCCGTTCGGAATAAAATATAATAGAAACCTGCGACGCTCGGAATTTAAAAACCGCCCCACGATATCCTTCCCATTGTCTGTCAAAGTGACACACGTTTTAAAAACCATCAGCCACCCTCTCTCTCTCTCTGTTTCATTGGTCCTCCTTACGCGGAGGAGAGAGTGAAGGAAAATAGAGAGGAAGAGAGAGGAAAACGGCGAGGAAGAGAGAGTCAGAGGGACAGGATGAGAGAGAGGATGAGAAAAAAGAATAGAGAGAATGAGAGAGACAAAGAGAGAGAGAATGAGAGTAGAGAGGGAGAGAGAAAGGAAGAGGAGAGAGGGAGAGAAAGGAGAGCGAATGAGAGGAGAGATAGGAGACAGAAAGAAATGAGAGAGGGGAGAGATAGGAGAGTAAGAATGAGGCGAGAGAGATAAAAGGAGAAATAGGAGATATAGAGGGAGAGATAAAAGGAGAAATAGGAGATATAGAGGGAGAGATAGAAGGAGAGGAGAGGCAAGAAAGGAGATAGAGGAAAATACAGAGAGACAGAGACGAAGAAAGAGGAATATCAGAGATGGGGTGTAAGAGGCAGAGAAAGGAACGCGTGCCCGCGTGCTTTATTCACACGAATCAGCTTCCACTCACTCCCGCCTAGCTCTCCTCTCTCTCCCTTCTCCCATCCTTTTAAAACCCCCCCTCCATCCCTTCCCTCCCCTCCGCGGTCTGCCCAACCACCAATCCCTCCCCTCCACCCTTCCCCTCCGCTCCCATCCCCCCCCCACTCTCTCTCTTCTAAAAGCCTCGCGCCCTACCGACCCCCAGTCAGTTCCCAATCGGCTTTCTGCGGAGACGTGGTGCAGCTGGCCCCGTCTCTTCTCCGAGCGTGGCATAAAGGAACCGACGAGACCGCATCCACGCGCTGACCTCCCCTCGAATTCCCCCTTTTCCTTCCCCCCCACCGGTGTAAACCCTTAAACCCCCCCCTCCCCCCACTCCATTGTGCACCCCTCCCTCCTCATCAACCCCACTTCTTCTCGACATTTTTTTTATATAAACCATCCCCCTTTTCTCCCCTTCATTGTGCATCATCCCCCTCCGTTGATAAGGCGCACACCCTCTCCCCTCATTTCGGTTCTATTTAGACGCAACCCCGGGCTATACCTAGCCTAGAGAGAGAGTGGGAGAGAGTATCGGTGTACACCTTTTATTAAGAGTTTTCGCCGTCTATAAGGACCCGTCTTATGGTGAGGAGGCTGATCATCGTACCGTTCCGAAGAAATGGAGGGAACTTTTGAAGAAATTCGGGGATGAGAGGACAAGAGAGAGGTGCCGGCATGGACCGCAGGGTGAGTCTTTGAAAGAATTATTATTTTTCTCTTTCTCTCTCAAGTTCAAGTTGGAAAAAGACGCGCCCAGTGACAAGGGCGCGTTTGTATTTATTTCGGCGTTCTTCTTCGGTCGATTTTTTTTTTACGGCAAGGTCTCGTAAAAGTTATGCCGTCAGACGCGTTCAAAACTTCGCGCGTGCGGAAATTATCGTCGATTTAAAAGGAAACGGAATCGGGATATGTATATTCCGCTAAATTATTCGTGATGCGAGATTGATGGAGGAGTTGCAGTCGGACGAAACTTAGCTAATGTCTCACTCGATCGAGCGTGAATCGGACGAATTTATCTTTCGTTTTCATCGCTATGTGCGGCAGGTTTGAAGCGCATTTTTTTTTCGTCGTGTAGCGAGTGATATCGAAGAGCCATTGATTCCGACGGAAATCATTTTTTTACCTCGAAAGTTACGTAAATTAGATGGGAAATTTTTGTGGTGGTTGTTTATAATTGAAGCGCAAGTTTTCGTCTCCGATGGTTACGCGACAATAGTTTTCCCAAGAAGAAAGAAAGTGTTTAGTGTTAGAATCAGCGTTCGGTGAAGCGCCAATGAGGGCGGCTGAATTGTGGATGAAATTCGGTGATCGTTTACTAAGCCTTGGTGCGACAATGTGAGTTACCAATAACGTCTTCCTGATATAGTTAAT
This sequence comes from Uropetala carovei, assembly GCA_036926305.1. Classification (NCBI taxonomy): domain Eukaryota; kingdom Metazoa; phylum Arthropoda; class Insecta; order Odonata; family Petaluridae; genus Uropetala; species Uropetala carovei. The sequence continues at coordinate 11,860,004 of JAXCHB010000043.1, forward strand.
TGTTTCAGGGGTCACTTTGTGGAGCTTCTTCATATCGTAGAAATAAAAAGACACCAATAATTGTTTTATTTCTACGGTCTTCCTGATATAAGCTGTACTAGATTATTTATCCGTTAAAACTTTCTAACCATAAGAGGCTTGGATGGAATATACAAAAAAGACGTTTTACATTTCGCGTAATGAAAATTGCACCTTAGAAGATATCGATAAAAACCCTTCATTTAAAGACGTTTTTAGTCATAGCTTTGGCAATTACATTTCGACATTAGATAACAACAGTAAAACGAAACACAGAAAACACTACCTATAGTTTGAGGCATTACCCTGTGGAAACTATTATTTATCGAGAAAAATTAAAAGCTTTGTATATTCGCAATAAATAGCGGCTCTAATAAAGTAATTAATATTTCGCAGTGAGTTTTTAAAACTTTAAATTAATATGGAGAAAATTCTTCGCGAAGAAAAAATTACGCGCGAACGAAAGACGCATTTCTTTGGATCCCTGTCGATTTATTTCAATCAGGATTGACAAGTTTTGTACAAGGGACAGCGTAAATATAACAATGCAGAGTTCTTTGATATATTTTCAAGTCCGTTTAATCGTTAATGATATTAAAAGTTTTTCAAAATTTACTGGACAAAGTGTCGAGTGGGATATATTAAGAAAAACTTTGCCAACCAATCGTTCCGTTGTGATAGAAATTATTTCCGTGCGATAGTACTTAATAATGTAACTTATTCACAGTCTGAGCAATTTCGAAATTGAGTTATATTGTTCGATGTGTGACTGCAATCTAAATGATAATCGAGATAACTCCAATAGCTATAAGGCTGTATGAAAAACACACTGATTTAGATATTTAGTCAAAGAAACGACGATCGGTGAATTATCAGTGAAAACGGTTGTTCTTTGGATAAAATACACATATAGTTGTTTCATACATTTCGAAACTGTTGGAGTTACCATGATTATCACTTTACCTAAACAAAACAGATGTAAATGGAATGTATTATTCGGTGAGATTGAAAATCTAAAGTCGAAGAAATCCTTAAATGAAAACAAAACACGTACAAAACATTAGTTACAGCGATATATTTCTCGCAGAAAAGGAATAAAATCTTGAAATTATTTTGCCCTACTTTTAGCATCTTCAAAACCTCATACCTAACAGATTATTATGCAGAATTCGTATCCGAATTACACAAGATAAATCTCCTATAAACGAAATTTTGGAAAAATTAAAACAATCTATGAAACGGTACTAGAATATTGGGGATATAATATATTAAAAAGTTGCGACCATCGCCAAGAAATGCCTGAAAAGTGAGACAAGATATGGATTTTCGTAATTATCGGTTACGGAAACGACTATATTAAGTAAACTATATGTCGGTGTATGTATATCGATATTTGTGACGTCTTGAAACGATAACTTCGCAGCAAATTCCTAAAACGCAACAGTCTTCAAACCTTTCGCTTTTAGTAAAATACGCATGTTCTGCTAAAATAATAATCACGCTTTAATTGGAGAAGTGTATGTTCTCCAAACTCCAATGTTTAAAAAGTACTCACCTTTTTACCGGATCAAATTCCTATTTTAATTATCTTCAAACTGAATAAATTTGCTTCCGGTCCGACGTGACTTGCGTGATTCGAACGGTCGTCGCCTTAACGATATTCCTCCGACTTTTTATTTTTTTAAATATCCATCCCCACTAATTGAGTGGAGGACGTTCTTTGAACGCGGCAATCTCCAACGAGACGGATAAACTGACTCCCCTTAGCGTTTGATTGAAATGGGAACTCCTCCAAAACTTGCTCGAACTTGAATAAAGTTCAGCAGCGGAGGGAGAGAATAAAAAAAATCGACCTTGGGATGATCTCTCGAAATTTCATCTAGGAGAGCTTCTTCGTCAAGACTTGGCGTTTTGTGGGCGAACTGGCGGTGGAAATTGGGAAGTTTATATCCTTACGTGATGAATCTCAAAAGAAGATCACTTAAATGCTTCGATGATTCATTTATTCGTTTCGAGCCTGATTTGATTACTGAGCAAAGGTTTGAATTGACGTCTGTCTTTTTTTGGACTCAAGGTGTGGTGGATGGTATTTTTTTACGCGAGTCGTTGCTAATCAAAGTGAAAATGTCACGTTCAGCTCTGGACTCGTGCATATAAATGCAATTCGCTAGAGAAATGTAGAGCTCGCCTTATGACTTAAAACGAATTTCGGAATAAGCACAAGTATAAAAAAATTGAAAAATTGAGTACGTATTAGGTATCTCTAATAGCCAAGATTTTAAAAAGACGTTCGGTTTAGGAATCTATTTTCGGTGAATAACCACTGAAGATGGCCGCGTTGTAGCTCAAAAAATAACAAATCTGCCTTTTATAATCTTCACTTTCCAGTTTTTGACATCTTTAAACGCTTATTTATTCTCAAATAAATGTATGTACTTAGTTGAATCCTACGGTTTTGAAATATAAGAGTAAATTATAATACGGGGTCGATTATCAGAAATAATTGGGGACGGACTATCTATTCGGATTACTGACATTTTTGTAGGATTGAAAAGAGATGAAATCGAATTTACTGTATGTGGCTGATTGTGAATGTGAGAAGCCACGGTCTAATTTCCCTTAGGGATCCCAACTTGGTCAGTCTGTGGTAAGGGAATCGAGCCAATGGGTAAACATGCCCCTAATAATCTCATTGTTTTTAGACAATTTATCTATAAAATATTGTGATAGTATACCAAATACGACTTAATGTATTCGTAACATTTTATTCAAAATATTAATCGATTTTGCTCTGCAATGAACAAACGCATAGTAGGTAAAAGTGAGGAAAAAGTCAAAGAGACATGTTACTTCTCTTTAGTAAGACCGCCGTTAGAGTATGCGTCGAGCATATGGGATCCGTACGAGAAAGGATCAATCTCAGAGTTAGAAAGAGTGCAGCGAAAAGCCGCTAGATTCGTCAAAAATTGTTACGATAGAAATAAAAGTGTTACAGGCTTGAGAAAAGATTTGAGTCTTTCCCGGCGAATGATATGGAGAAAGTTTTCTCGGGTTTCCAGCCGGGTGGTGTGGAATAATGCTTCCGACGTTTCGGCAACTCTCTCTGCTGCCATCTTCAAGATGGCAGCAGAGAGAGTTGCCGAAACGTCGGAAGCAGAGAGAGTTGCCGAAACGTCGGAAGCATTATTCCACACCACCCGGCTGGAAACCCGAGAAAACTTTCTCCATGTTACAGGCTTGATACAGGACTTAGGATGGGAATCACTAACTGAGCGCCGATCACGTTCTAGGTTAAAACTTCTTGAAAGATTTAGAACGCATACATTCTCCAGTGACGTCGAAGAAATAATAAGAGCGCCAACTTATATTGGTAGAATGGACCATCCTCGTAAAATAAGAGAGATAGCCTGTAGGACAGAAAGGTACAAAGGCTCGTTTTTCCCTAGAACGATAGCTGAGCAGAACAGAAGTTACGATCAAAAATCAGCTGACGTAGGGTGATATACATCCTCATTATTAACCTCTTTCCCTTGGTGCTATTGCACCCCCTGCCACATCATTGCGGTGGCTTGCACGGTGAACTGTAGATGTATATGAATTGTAGTTTTTACTTCGTTTGTCAAAGCGTTTTAGTCAGAATGATACTCGAATAATCGACGATCTATTGTTTGGGCGAATTTCAATTTGAAAAATCGTACGCCCTCATTGTTAATTATAACGATACGAAACATTCTATCTCAAGATATTCCCTGGAAATGACCAATTCGTTATTGAAATGCTACCATGATTTAATTGAACGTTCAATGGATATCAAATCATATTTATTACATCTAAATCTACATAATACCTTCAAATTCACAAGGCAGGTGGGTAGCAGGGGGTGCAGTGCATCAGATTCACTAGAAAATCTCAGTTGCTGTATTAAATATCCTTTTGGAATATCCAATTGCTCTAGGAAATTCACTCCGTCCAGCAATCAATCTCCCATATGTTATCATTTGGGTCTTGCCTTCCTATATAAATAGTGGCTTCAATTATTCCGAGAACTTCCTCAGCTAAGGTTCCTGATTTATATTCCTCTATGTAGTGGCCTTAAAAAATGTCCGGTGATTTTTTTAACACCATAAAATATGAGCGATATTTGTTGCACGAAATTTTTAGGCATTTTTTGGGGAGAAAATGATTTAAGAGACGGTGGAATTTGTCGGAAGACGTTGTCGTGTCTCACGAGTGATAATGCATCGATTTTTCTTCCGTATCTTGTGATTTGTGAGACATTGTGACTTCAAACGACTCTAGCACTATATAGTAGGCTTCTCATCAGTCTAAATCACAAACCAGGGAGGAGAGAAATCCCGTAGCCGGCATTAGCCCGCTCTATAAGGGGACCAACGGTTTTAAGTCCCTTCCGAAGGACGGAGCGCTGATTTGCGTGTTCTCTTCTGAAAAAAATCCTACTTTCACAGGATTCGTAGCAGACCAACGCCCTCGCCACGGCTCCCCATCTTACGTAGTATCTTATCTTACACTCTCGTTCCCATCTCTTGTTTGAGCCGTAAATATAACTGTGCTCACACGTTCGAGATTATAAATATATATATAGACAAAACACAGAAAAAGACCGGTGAAAAGTGGAGCCGTCGTATTTTTCTTGTTGATTACGTCATCTGGCTCGTTAATCGGCAGTAAACAGTCTAAAAATCAGGGGGAGGTGGAAGGGAAAAGCGATTGTCCATTCATCGGTAACGAGTGAAAACGACGATGTGCGTGTGAGTGAGCGTGTTACGAGAGAATGTTTTCTTTTCCGTGCTTTCGACGCTTTGTAACGACGTTTTTCTTCTCGGGTTTTTTTATGTTGGTGGACGTTCGAATAATCCCAGCGATGATGAATGCAATTGATCCTTCGACCCGTTTCCTAAATAGGACAGTATATTCAATTAAATCTGTCGCTGAGGACAGCTGGGTTGGAAATACTTTCAGGGTTATCTGTGGAGACGCGTATAAAGTTTTTTTTCCCTGTCAATTACAATTCCGTTACGGATTTAACTAAGTAATAATGTTTGAATCGGTTCTATCTACATCAATTTAAATTATTACGCCGCGAATTGTTTGAGGGATAGTTGGTAAAAATATATGAATAGACAATACAAAACTGATACTTTTATTATTAGCTTGAAAAGGTAAACGTGATAAAATAAACATTAAACAAACTATAGTCTTCGTATATATTTACTAAGTGGCAACATTCTATCTTGTGAAATCCTATACCTACATGTCAACGAGAAAACTGTTTAATACAGCTCGTTCCAAGCACAAAAGAACACGTACTTTACACAAATATTGCATTTGTCAAAACATACAATTATTAAAGCCGTTTCGACGTACATACACTTGTACGGACAATGAATGTCAAAATACATTTAATTGGTCGCTTTGAGGATTGAGCAAGGATAAAAAAATTACCGGCATTAGGGGATAAAGTTATCTTCATAAATGCTAAGACTTCAGCGATTAAAATATGTTAATAAAGGTTGTGGAATTCTTTAAGTTATTCCTTTGAAAACGAAGAGAGACGTATATTTCGTTTGGAATTTCGGATTCCCCATATTTTGCACTGGTCGGTATAATCGTAGGCACTTTTGTCACAGCGAGATAGTTTTGTTCGGCTGCAGGTGTTTCGGATGATATTAAAACTGGGATGCTGCCAAGAAACTCGATTTATCTGTATAAATCGTCTCCTAATTGGTGACACGTGCCATGGTGTAATAGCTATCAATTGTTTCTTGATTGTAACGAAGTATTATTTACCGTATTAAATGAAATTTGCTGAATAAATACCCGAATTGAATGTAATAATACGTAAACACAAATAACACACTTTACATATAGTGGCCACAATAAAACAAAACTTTCGCACACGCGAAAAAAATCAGGCATTTGCATAAAAATGAGAAGAAATTTAGATTTAATAATTTTCACTGCTGGAACATAACTTTTAAATTTGCCTCCGGGAGATTAGCATAAAATCCATTACAAATGTTTCAGAAGGAATGGTACGATAAAGTATATTTTACGAATTTTAAGTACTACTCTTTTTTCTGAAAAAAGTCGGTGATGAAACTCCAGGTTTAAGAAGAATTTCTTTGGTTTCCATAATGAGAAAAAATAAGCTGAAGATGAAATTGCACAAATGTCTAACTATTAAATTTAGCTTAACCACCTTTAGCAAACGAAGTTTTTTTCGATTTTATTGAAAACGAATGCACATTTTTATGGATAAAATGTGCCTTTTAGACAAATAAAAAATCATAATGGAGGATTTATTAATAGCACCATGGGAAAAATTCATAGTTTGCATATTTACGCCAATTGAAGGACGTTTAAGGAGATTATTAATATTACATTTAAACCTCTTTAATTACTTTTGTTGTATAACGTTTCTAATGAAAATGGTTCGAATGTATATTAGTTAAGCCAATATCCATGAACGGTCTCAATGTATGATAATCTAAAATTTCGGTGAGTGGCGGAGGATTATGGTCTTCAAACATATTCGAATTTTCTAAACTTTTTCTGGGTTAACTTCCTTGAAAGCGAGCTTTTTATTCTTTAGTTCGTATATCACCTGTATAATTTCCTAAGGTGATAATTATTACCCTACAGGACAGAGGGTTTTGTATCTGATACTTTTTCCTTGTCGAAATCAATCATATGCTAACAAATATGATTAAAATAAAACTAAGTCATGCAATAAAATAGCCAAAATGCCTAATAAATTGTATCATATAAACAGAAGCTACTAATGTAACCCCCTAACAGGAACCAAAAGGTTTTGGAAAAAAATATTACCCAATCGAAAAGTCAAATGATATTTTATTGATAACTACATTAATCACCTAATCGCTGACGGAATTTAAATTTCTGCTCATATCCTTATGCCAAAAGAATCTCTAGATGACTTGAAAATACGCTGTTCCTTACTGGAATTGCAACAACGGGCGTATGATGCGAGTGTATCAGAGATATTGAGGGATCTGAAATGGCAGACGTTGAAGAGTAGAAGAATTGAATACAAAAGGAAACTATTAGAAAAATTCAAAAGCTCCGAATTCATTGAAGACGTACGCGGCATAGTCGTCCCCATCGATGTTAGTGAACGTAATGTTAGATCAGAGTGCAGGAGAAAATATGTCGAAACAATCGCTAGAACAGAGAAATACTACAAATCCTTTTTCCCAGACGCGATAAGACAGTCCAACAGAGGAATTACTTAGAGTTCATTGGTGTTGTGACACCCACTGCCAAACGCTTTTTGCGGCATGCAGGGTATTGATGTAAATGTAGGTGTTGTAATTTTTATTCGACTGAGACAACATTATCTCACAATCAGTGTGATGCAGTGGCGTACGGGAAAATGATGTAGAAACTACAGTTACTAACTACACGCGCGTAGACAGAGAGGGAGAAAAAGATACATTGACAGAATAGCATCGTGTGGGAATCTCGCTTACTTCTCGTCCCAGTCATTCTCCGCGTACGTCACGGCGTCACTACATCTGTAGTATGCATGTAGTTGTTGTGTTTTCGAGAGGAAATCTCGCTGTTTCAAGAGGCTGAAGGAACAAGCAGTGTGTGCTGCTGCAGTAATTTCTCCGCAAATAAAACCTCGAAAATAAAATCTGAAAAACTTCAAGGATTACAGTGCTTTTATAGCAAATGATGACTTTTCTGATTAATAAATGGTGCGTGTCCTGTATAATTTGTCCGTTTGTAAAGCGCAGATGAAACACCTGTTTTGATAGAAAAGAGACGCTTTATTTTGGACGGGTAATAATTGCATTATAATATGATTTATATAATGTGAAATACATTTGTATGTGAATTTTACGTTGAAAATGCTTATTAAATTCATGTTAAATTAGCTTGCAAATGATAAGCGAGCTTATCGAACCGTCAGACTGGGCTGGTCTCCATAAATTGGCCAGGGGCGGATCTTTAGATACGTGAATTATATTGTAGCAGGTAACGATATCCAGGCTTGTTTTTTGGGACAATCAGAGATCACAATAGCATGTTTAAGTCTGAAAACTCCTTCCACCCACCGTCTGGTGAAGTATAGGGTATTTCGTAGATGTAGATATTTTATACTTCCTGGTAATTTACTTTAATCACGAAATAGCGCTAGTGATATACAAAGGACTTTATATTGAATAATACTTTGAATTATAACGATATCATTGCCCATTAAATAAAAAACTTCAAAATTTGTGCCGAATTTACAAAATCAGCAACCTTGTTATTTTTCGATGTAAATATTTATATAAGTATATATTTGTACATTAGTATTATTAATATTATATATATTAAAGTGCTTCATTTATGACGGAACGCTCCGGTATCTTTTTAGAAGAAAATTACAGAATTTTAGCAAATGTATTCGTTGAGAAAGAAAAATATGGCGATTTTTACGGCATTTTTGTGTAAATGTAACGTATTTATTTCAGAAATATGTTAGTTCGTATGCAAAAATTATAATAAGTTTAAATAAAAAATGATTTTTTCAAAAAAATCCATGCACCAACTCCATAAAAAATGTGCACATTCCATTTATTTTTTATCTACAAATTAAGCACCGTGTATCTCTGTACACATACAATATTTATGCGCGTTTCACTTTGATATTTTTTCAAAAACACGACTACACTTTCGAGTTTTAATACAGCGTCGTTTGATCATTCCTATTATTACGCTCATAAAAGTGCGTTAGACCAATAAATCCTTCAGACTGACCAGTTGTAAGTTTTGATCAAAGAAATAACCCTCTTGGTACTTGAGGTGACTGATAATGTTTTCATCCCCAGAGGATTAAGAGACTGAAAAAAACCCCCTTCTCGAAATGCAAGGTGAGGCAACGTATAGAGGCACTTATGCCCTTAAGGTGCAAAGCCCTCACGTCACCCTAGGAACAGGAGGGCCAACTATAAATACTTTTCAAAGAGTTGGTGAAGAGGGAAGTGGGAGGAGAGAGAGAGGGGGAGGAGGGACGAGAGAGGGAGAGAGAAAGGAGGGACGAGAGAGGGAGGGAGAGAGAGAACCACGAGAGGAGTCGTACATAAGACGTCGCTTACTCACGTGGCCGAGGCGTACTGGGAATGGCCAACCAACCCTCTATCTCAACTCCGGCTCGCTCACGTCTGTTTATTTCGGGAAATCGCTCTCCGCTACGCGTACTTCTTATGTTTTGGTCTCTTCTCCGTCCGACCACCCCTTCTCCCTTTCCATCCGACCTATACTGAGGACCTAATCACGGTCTACAATGAGATTTCGATGCGGGAGGCGGTTATTGCTTATGAGGGGAAGGGGTTTTAGCGGTGGGGAGGAAGGAAGCGGGGGAATGCGGTGGGTTCGGTCATCGCTTTTAATGGACGCGGTGGCCGCTCAGATTCAAAATACACTACTCATTTTTTAAAGGGAGTTTGGACTTTGGTACTCCTCTGTTTCTTCTTACATTATCGTAACAAAATTGTTTTGATGCCGAAATGACCGACTATTTAATGTGTCAAAGTACAAAAGTTGGCATTCTTTACGATGCGTAATTGGAAAACGCTTAAAAATTAAACCTATATATTTCGTAGACTGCGGTAATATTTCTAATTAAACAGTTTGCTGAAACACTTTGAGGAAATATATAGCAATATATTGAAAATGGGAAGCATTACAATGCAAATATTAGTTCAACTTAATTAAATATATCAATGAAATTTTGTTGTTTTTTCTGGTCATAATAAAATCTTTCCGACAATATCAATTAACTTTTCATTAACATCATTAAAAATGCATCTGCGATTGGAACGATGGCAGAGCGCCATATCTCGCACGCTTTTAATTTAAATGCAAATCCGGCTTAGAAATCAAATCGAAACGCTCTCGATGGCTTTAAATTTTATTTTTCTCCATGAAGTTCCTCGGGATTGCAACAGAGTTCGATATTTGAAGAAGTTGCGCAAAGGCAGTGTTCACAATATTGTTTGTTTATTTAATACGCGTTAGATTTTCGATATACTTTTTGTGTTCGTTTCGCCAACTCATTGAAAATAATTTATCAACGCAGCTGTCCGAGACAGCTTTGGAATAAACGGGAGAATGAAATTGATGAATTGCGAAAGTTATGACTTATTCGGCCTGCGTCGATCGATTATCTGTACGTCCACAATGAAAAAAACCATAGGGAATCAACTGCTCGCAAAACGCAAAAACATTGAGAAATTCTCTTTGAAAATATGATAAACGAATAAGGAGAATAAAGTTTAAAAGGATAGAGGAAGTTGTCGCTATTTTCATTCCTCGTGTTATAAATAGAAAACTCCTTTAGTCAAATGCGTAATATATACTGCACTTTAACAGAAAGACGCAGTAATATGGAAAAGAAGAAAATAAATGTAGGATTTTATTAATTTGTCTTTAAAAAAAAAATATAATGCAGTTGTGAAACTCGGCACATGCACAGCTGAAAGAATGGGTTATATGTATTTCTATTTCAAGCGTGGATTAGTAAATACATTCAGAACAAGACCGAAAACGTACGATCAATATGCAAAAAACGCAATTTCGGACATTTAACATCGATATATGGCAATTTCTCACACATGTGGAATCGGAGACCACATAGAACAACATTTCTCATTTATATGACTTTAAATGTAAAATTAATAGGACGGATTAGCGTTCATAACGAACTAATATTTGTGCTTCAAGACTCCATTTTTAACGCGATAGAACTAGCAAAACCAAGTTTCAGTAATGAAATTGATCGTTGGCCATAAAACTAAAAAGCTACTTATTCATCCACCGTACAAGATGGATATTTATTACGAAAGCTGCAAATCCACGGACAATCCTCTGATGCATGAGAAAACATGGGTTTAAACTACACACAAGCAAATATGCGTCATCTCACAGTTTAAATATTTCGATTGGGTTATTTATCACAATAAAACATTTCGAAATTCAACACTCCTCTCACGAAAAGGCAAATATCGCGAAACAAATAATGCAATTATTCATCTGCGTATCAGATATTTCGATACCGTAGAAGCGTTTATCTCCGTTCCCCTGACTTTATCGTTCGAAAATTCTCAGAATTTCCTATTCTCTCCCGGTCTACGTAATTCTCGAATTCCGATCTCCTTGGATACGATACAGGAAACGTTCCGGCGCGCCCCTATCCATTCGAAGGTACTGCTCAAAAACAGATCGCAGCGGGTGACAAACAACCTTGCACCCCGCTGCAGGCATTGTCCTGCGAGAGACGTTCGCAATGCCGTCGGACATAAACAAGTCAACCTAGTCCGCAGGGGGGAGGGTGGGAGAGGGAGAGAGGGTTGGGGTCGGAAGGAACGTTCTCTCGCTTTGCGAACTTCGTCCTGAAGATATCACGAGATATCCCCTCCTTCCATCGCCGTATGTATATTTGATTTAAAAAAAAAAGACCGTATAGTTTAACTTTGAATTGTAGGACAATCGTGGATTCTTGAACGTAGAATTCTGCGGTACGGCACGGAAAGGATAAAAGCAAAAGGTGAATGGAAACTCCAACGTAGCATTTAATTTTAATGTCATGTCTGTGCATTTATTTTGTTTTCCTCAACTATTCTGAATTTTAAAATCATATATAGCCGCTTCAAATTAGGAAATGTCTTATTTTAAGAGCTTCCTACCTCACTCACACTGACAAGTTTCTCTACGGGCATCGGCGCAGTAACCAAGGCAACGAACCTAGTTGTTCTCTAACCAGTGAGGAAAAGAGAACGAGAAAATGTATATTTTTTAAGCACAAAAAAATCACAAGAAATGTGTTTATGTCTCCGGTGATATAAGGAGGAATCCCTTAAACCTTAAACAATGCAGCTCCTCGACGCAACGAACGAATGAGAGAGGTCAAGATAACGTTTACCTTGCTTTTGAATGAACCTTTAGTCTCATAACGTCTTTGTTTTAAATGAAGTAGGAAGGTGTCTAGGAGGGAAATATTTTCAATATCTTTTTCGTACTTAGGGCTAAAAATGAACGAACGTGTGTTACGTATTGTGTTGGAGCCATAACTTTTATTTCGTTTTATTTATAATCGCCATGAACAGTGGCGGATATGGAAAATTGCCACCCCTAGGCCAAATTATTTTTCCGCTCCCTTAAAAAATTTTTATAAAATTAATTTAATGTAAATATTATAGCAGAGGAACAACCCGTTCTTTTCCCGGGTATTTATGGTTATTACCTTGACAAGTTTCCTTAGGTGGGTATCATTGGTCTTTCATGATTTCGATCTTCGTCGTCCTCCATAATTTTGAAAATAACACTGAAAGCCCTCTTTACAGTCCTTCTTCATATACCATATTGACGATCTTGCGACTTGGCGAATGAATATACAAATCCGACAGGCCCGAAATCCTGCCGCCCCCAAAACCTCGCCGCACCTAAGCCATTGCCTACTTTGGCCTTATTGCAAATCCGCTAATGGCCATGAAATAAAATAGAGAGAATAAAATAGGACTAGGCCAGGGGTCGGCAACCTTTTGCCTAAGAAGAGCCACTTTTTCAAATTATGTATAAAACGCGACATAAGAAGAGCCGCAGTCATTGACGGGGGTTTCTCACCTCCTTAATCTTGCTGTTGTTATACTTTTTGAATTATCTCCGTAAACCAAACGTTTATTCTACGTAATGCGTCCATACGTTTTTAGTTTTCTGCAATTTCTATTAAAAGAATTTGCGAAGCCAATTTGTTCTTGGAGGTTTTATCAGGGAGAGTTGCTGTTGGGAGCCGCACGCAAATCCTTAAAGAGCCACTTGCGGCTCAGGAGCCGCAGTTTGTCGACCCCTGGACTAGGCTCATGTTAGGAAATACACGTCTCCTGATTGATTATCGCGGCACTCTTACTTTAATTACCATTTCTATATCTACATTTACTCTGTAATTCGCCAGAAAGGTGGGTGGCAGGCAACGCGATATAAAAAATACCATAAAAAATACCGCTTGCAAACTGGAATGTTATATTATAATTCCTGATCGTCCTAAAGAAAAACGAACTTCCGTACAAAAGCAAGATAACGTATGTTGTAATAGAGGTCTTTTCTTCTTCGAGGAGTTACAAGTAAAACTTCCTCAGTTCAATCCTTCCACTATTGCCTCTCCAGAAACTTCAATATAGCGTTTAGTAGGCATTTCGAAAGTGATGTTTAATGTAAACTCTTTAACAATGATTTTGCTTTGACGCGTAAATTTGTTTCATGAAACTAATTTCCCTGGGTAAACTTATAATTATAAATATATTGGAAAGTCTAATTTTACTATGAACCAACGAGAAGATACCGTTGGGAGTAATCAGAAACAACAAAGGACTTAAAACACCAGTGGAGCACCTAAAGCGTCTTTAACAAGGTCTGAGCACTTCCAGTCGAGTATTTCTATTTGTTTTCCTCTTAAGAAGAAGTCTCTCGATAAGCCCATATATTTCTGGTTAACGCCGTGTTTTTCTAATTTTAAGATTAAATTACATCGAGATACCTAATCAAAGACCTTCCTGAAATCTAAAAAATGTATGACTGACCTGCTGAATCATCTGGAGCACTTTCTCAATATACCAAATCCGTCTTGATCGTCAATTTCAGTGACACTAAGTCACTGCTGTCAAAAATCTTCCGCAAGAAATACACATATACAGGGTGATTCACGAAGATATGGAATAACTTCAGGAGCTGATTTCCGAGGTCATTATGAACAAAAAAGTTCCTATGAACATGTGTCCGATTCCGAATAATTAAAGAGTTATGGCTGTTTGAAAATTAGAAAAAGGCAAGGCAATATCCGGAACTCGGGAGACAACTGCCGACCAATACACGATGCGTTCTCCGCTAGAGTGTTTATTTGCTTGTTTATTTACTTATTTGCAGTCTGTATTGTCAAATACAAGCATGGTTATTATTAAAGTAGGTTTTCAAAAACACCACCTTCGACTTCAATGCATTTTGCCGCTTGTGTGTGAATCGTGCTCGTTGCACACAGAAGTTCATCATGACTGTCTTTTATGCGAGCCACAGCATTCACTATGTGATGAAGTAATGCATCCCGTGATTGCACTTTAGTATGGTAGACAAGCAGAAATCCAAGGGGTTTAGGTCTGGGGACCTAGCTGGCCAATTTTGTGGACCATTGCGACCGATCCATCGTCCGGGGAACTGCCCTTTTCTAATTTTCAAACAGCCATAACTCTTTAATTATTCGGAATCGGACACATGTTCATATGAACTTTTTTGTTCATAATGACCTCAGAAATCATCCCCTGAAGTTATTCCATATCTTCGTGAATCACCCAGAATTAATAATTTTTGGAGCTTAAAAAATAGAAATAATATAAATAAATGTATGCATTAAAGAGTTGAGCTTTTTTCTCGCAACTAAGAGAATTTAATAATCCTCACATGAAACTGATGATGCCTAGCAGGCCTAACTATGCTCGAAAAATTAATCTATCTATAATTGAAATTTTAATGTAAAGTTTCATCATTCTATCATCGCCGTAAGAATTCAAAATCGCCAAGGAAATAATTTTACAAAAACCTATTCATACCGAAGGAATTTTCGGTGGTTGGCAAGGAAATTGAAATTGAAATAAAGGAAAGGCGATGAGTAAACAAGAGAGGCAGCGAAAGTAATTGCTAACGTCTCTTTTTAAAGAAAAAAACGCACCGAAATTCAAATGAACCGGAGCAAGACTGAAATAAATACAAGCATATAAATTCCACAAAATGGCGCAAAAATTGCTGAGCGCGAGATGAGATTCACCGCCACAAAATGTTCTCCGGGAAATATAAAATCCCGAGCTATAAACGTTTTGGCCGAAAGGATTATGACGCTTTACGACCGCTGTGAAAGCGGCGTTAATTTGAATAATCCCCTTCGGTAATTGCCATGGCCAACCCACTATCTTAGTGGAACAGCGCCTTTAATCCCGTCTTAAGAGGGAATTTGTAATGCGCCGAGAATATGTCGCACCGCGTCCATCCGCCTCTTCGCATGCTTGCTCTTTGGGAGGATTTGAATGCCTCTCCCCATATTTCGATTGTATCGCTCTCGACGAATTACGGGAGAGATTTTTCGCGTTTTTCACGCCGCAATCCTAATCCCCGATTGATTGCCTCCATCGAAACGACCCTCAATCGCTTCCCATCCCTTCCTCTACGCTCTCGATATCGTCGTCGAGATGAATCGCATCCTTTTCTGACCGTGGCATTGTTGCCGTTGACACGGAAACGTTTTTTTCCTCTTCGTTCCATACCTCGTGACGTAGCGGATATCGGATATATCGATAGTATCGATTTTCCGCCATTTTGGAGACCGGTTTATCGGCGATAGATTGAGAGCGTACCTTGTTTTATTGTGTGCCTGCGCGCGCGCGTGTGTGTCTGTGTTTGTGTGATTGTTTGTTCCGTGAAGCAATCGCAAATGGGCGACCATTAAGTACACTCTCTAGGGCGATAAATTTGACGGGTAAATTCGCAAAACGGCTCGTAATGTCGGTGGCGAAGTGTCGGAGCCATGAATGAGAAAATGAGAGTAACTGTTGTTCAGACAGAGATTTGATTGATCGTTTTTCTTTTTGTCACGCGTCCACTTCGAATGACTTACGGTTTGGAAAGCACCTATATCACTGTCGCCGGACATTTGTTCCGTATCGAGTTGTGAAGAGTTGAAATCGTTCTAAATCTAAAGAAAAATAAAAAAAAACCTATCAACTTGTGGCTTGTGTCACTTTTTGGACGTTTCAAAAATACATATATTCGACCATTTTCTCTGCCGGGCTGAAAATTTCGTTCCTCTCATCAACGCGAATGTGATCAGAATTTAGGGATGACAAATTTACATTGGTGTCGACTGAGAGCATTATAAGTACTTTCCGTAATTCAATTAGAAATAGGTGGGAGAGGGTGAGTGGCAATTTTTTGTTACCATTTAAAAATTATCAAAATTGAGAGTCGGACATCGAACTTAAACGTCAAACTTGCGGGAAAAAAATTTTTAATGAGAATTCCCATTCTTGCCAAATTAGTGCGAACATTAATAATTTAAAAAACGCAAATTTTTCGCGTATTTCAAAATTTGAATACCATGACTTCTCGATATAATTTGTCACAGGGTGTCTGCTCCTTTAGCAATTACATTACTCTTTTTTATATGTTGCATAATTTACATAATGTAACTTCAACACCGACAGAAAACTCTGATGCCTAAATATCGCTTTCTATTACGCGTGTACAACAGCGGGTGAAATGCTAAATTTAAACATAAATGTATTTCTAGAAATACCTATACTTTGTGGAGTTCGTTCAACAACTTATAACGCCTCAAAAATTTACGTACATTAAACGTTTGTTTGTCTTGGCTACCATATTATCTTATTTATCAATGTATTTAACTTAGATGGGTTGTTAACATGAAATTTTTTTAGTGAGACACGAGATAAATTGTGAAACCCAAAGTCTTTATTGGTGCGACATTTTTAGGGGAATAAAATGAACTGAGTATTAAATATAGGATACTTAGCTGACTGACTGACTGACTTTAGAAATGTGAACCTTTAAAAGGCGTATGTAATTGCAAAAGCATAGTATTAAGGCACTTGAGGAAAAAATGAAGTGAATGTTAAATAACAACTAACGCTTTGATTGAAAATATAGCTTACATTAAATTAGATCAACCGTACACCCTCATTTTTGCGAAACAATTACTCGAGTATAATTATATCTGAAAGACTGCATATTTCTGTCTACTTTAAGAATAACAGTGTATACTCCTTAAAATGTTAAAGCAGTTCAGATTAGAGTCTGGGCTCGCAACTGAAATTAAATGAAGCATTCATAAGTTTTATATGCGAAAAAACGCTACCATGGCGTCAAGACTGACAGTAAAAAAAAACGAATGAACCATTTTAAAATGTCGGCCACCGTACGGACGATAGAAAAAAGTAATTACTATCTTATCAAATTAAAGAAACGGAGATATTTTCTAAATTTGAAAAAGTGCATATATAAGTACATATGTACCATATGCAGGCATTTTCAAGAAGTCATACAACGATGAAAATTTTGTTACATGCACATTTGTAACGCTTTCGACCAGACCAACAAATTAATATAATGAAATCTTCATCGGTCTTATAAATCTGAACCTCGACAAACCTTTTGACTGGATTCTCGAAATAAAAAGCGATTCTTTTTATCAAGTCTTGTCGTAAAGGAGCGTTTGCTATGGGCATTGTCGTTGAGAGCGGTGTGGGTCGTAAAATCGATCGTGATCGTGAGGTTTATAATGAACGAGGTCATTAAAATAGTTAGACCAAGCGGAAATTTATAAGCAGTAAAATCCATGTAAAGCGCTATTTTAACGATGGCACTCGGTTATAAAATTAAGCTATTTATATAAAGAAAACCACGGCATACTTAATCGGTATTTAATGGGATCTGTAATACAAGGGTAATAAATGCTACATCCTTAGTCTACGTCCCTTATACTACTATAAACTAAGTCCTTCGGGAGACAAATTTATAAAAAATGTACACAAACATATCTCAAACGCCAATTTAATTAAAAGATAACATCGTAAGCATAAGTTTTGAGTACGTTGCTTTGAGAAAATATATTTTTTATGGCTGGAAAGTCACAACTATTGTTGAACATCGAACGGTTTAGATAAATTGATGTTTCTCGGCGGCGGTATCAATGTTGAATACGCGGAAATATGTGATGTTATCCATTTAAACGGGATAGAGTCAACATCTTGCACATATCAACTGCTTGATGAATAAATACATGTAATAACTTTCCATCCAAGATGTGCCACAGGTAAGAGATGTCAACTCAAGCAAAATAATCCCGAAATTGCAAGAGTTAACCGTAATTTCGTTTAAATAATTATAAATTTCCGGCTAATTCGCAAGAGTGAATATGAATTATTACATTAAGATAGATTTATTAGATCTTCCGGAATCGCTAATAGGATCACAGCCACGTACCATCATCTACGGGATTGAGTTTTCTCAAAACTTTCTGTTAATAAAAACACCGCGAAATCTTTCTTACTAAAGATTCTTATTAAATTTTTTTAAGACCAGCGAACGTTTTCTTTAACTCCAGCAGCATCTGGGAATTACCCTAACCTTGCCATATTGCTGCGCGGTTTCAGAATTCAAGGGAGGTGAATTATCTTAACACGTATAAACGCTGTTGATACATGGAACCTCGTTTCATTACTGTCACGTACTGGCGCGATGCCAGCGTCGTTAAACTGCCTCGTGAACTCCGCAGGGAATCACTAAATGACAGTGGTGTACCGTTTGAGAGGAAGCTCTTTGATGAATTCTTAGATAAGGAAACACTAAGCTACGTTACCGATATCATAATATTAGTCAGCGTTAGGGTTACCAACTGGGTCATTTTGACCCGGAGACTCCGGGTGAAGCAATGTTTCTCTGGGCTCGGGGTTTTACAACAATTTCTCCGGGTCAGTGTCAGTCGTGGAACTACAAATTTTCTAATGGTTCTCCTTACACAAACATACCAAAAGTCACCGAGCATTTGCTTAGAAAATGTTGATTTTAATGAAGAAATGCACTTTTTACGTGTTTTTTCTTTGAAATGAACAAAAAATGGTATCTTGGACGAAATATTACATTTGTTTGGGACATAAATATAATATTTTGATTATCAATCGCATTTCCTAGCGTTTCGAGCAAATAATTCCGTTTTTACAGTTTTAAATACATATAACTTAATACAAATTTTAACCCCTAAAAAAATTCTCCTTGATAATTACTTTAATATATTTTGAACCCGCAAAGAGGTGAGAATAACGCATTTACTTATACTACTTATGCATGACGAAATATATAATATTTCAATTGATAAACGAAAATGTATTGATATAATTTACAATACTTTTTAATTAACAAATCATGAATAACACAAAACCAGTACAAAGCGAAGAAAACAGAGTTTCCTCCAAAATCTCCGGGTTTCAGACTAAAATATCCGGGCCATGAAGGTCTTACAGTTAGCAACCCTAGTCAGCGTACAGATGTGGTCGTTCTCCAACGTGCATAGAAATTGAATGAGATTTTTAATCGGGTACAGGTGAGTTCTTTTTTTCTCCCAAGTGCCACTAGAGAGGAGGATAAGTAAACATTTCCTCTGAAACACTAATAAATTCCAGGATTTCTGCTCATGGCCTCTATCTGAACGTTCCCTAACCGGTGTGTACAAAGTACTAGACCAGTGGTCTTCAAGGTGGGCGATAGCGCCCACCTGTGGGCGTTTTTGGATTTTTGGTGGGCGTTAAAGATCTCACCAATAGTATTCTAATTTTTACACTGAAAAATAAAATTCTATAAAAAAGCTTAATGATATGCACACATATTCTGTACAACTATTTTATGTTACAGTTCATTTGTCGTTAACTATAGTATCTTATCATACTACACTAGCGACAATGTATCCATGCTGGGGTAAAATCGAAAGGCCCATGAGGGTGGTCGGAGTCTCTCGCAGAAGCAGCGAAGCGTTTAAGTTTAATTTTATCAAATACATAAAATCATAAATTTTTAAACACTGTTATTACCACTGAGACCATATTCGGTAATCTCATCTAACGTCAATCCCACTAGTATTAGGGTTACCATACCTCCGTAAATCGCTTTGCTACTGGGGGCGCAAAATTATTCTTTGCCCCGGGCGCCAGAAACCCTCACTACGCCACTGGGTGGGCGGTGAACTTATTTCATAGGACAACATATGGTAAAAGTGGGCGGTGACTCAAAAAGGGTTGAAGACCACTGTACTAGACGATCCGCGGTTCATTTTGAACTATAGAGAAGTGAAGAATATTAATCTGATTTATTATTCTGAGGCTAAGGCCAAAGGAAAGAAGCAGAACTATATCGTCGAATTTGCCATTGTTTCATTTGTTCGCCACTGCAATGAATTTACTTCTTAGATAAAGAAACAGTAGTTTCTCTCCGGCAATTACTTCACGAGCCAGCTGAATTGCCGAAACGGTTTTCAATTGTATCATTTAGGTTGTATTTTTTCCATCTATGTTGAACGTTGCGACTATTCTGTCTTAATCTTGGATAACTACCGATAGATGAATATGTTCTAAACAGTGCCGTCGTGAAATTTGCTTCGGTAGGTCAGGAGGATCGAGTGAACGTGAAAGTGTGCCCTGAAAAATAAAGTTTACGCAATACCGCTCTATCACACACTATGGGCCAGGCAGCTCGACATAATTATTAAACAAAAATTTTACAAAGCATATAATGCAAAAAATTACTCTTCTAGTAAATACAATATCACTGGTTAAATTAATGCGCAATAATACGCGGTTTCACCCGTAGCGGCAACGCTGTTGTTGTTAGTAGGGATATGTTGGCGGTGGCGAAAAACTCGATATGCTTTACATTTACATTAATATACGGCAAACCGCCAGAAGCGTATGGCAGGGGGTGTAACTACACAAACATAAACTCTAACTGACGCCTCTATCTGACTTATCGTGTCTGGGAAAAATGATGTATTATTTCTCGGTTTTAGTGAATATTTTTGGCACGTTCTGATCTAACCTTATGTTCACTTACTCCGATGAGTACAACTATGAATGGTACGTCTTCGGCCAATTCGGAGCTATTAATATTTTCAAATAGTTTCCGTTTGTATTCAATTCTCTTCGATATCTGCTATTCCGGGTCTCTCAAAATCTCCTATTCGCTCGCATGTTCCAATGTCAGTGAACGCTATATAACTTTTGAGTTAAAAAGGTTATGTGCTATTTTCTATGACATTAAGCGCTATGGTTAGAGAAATTATGATTAAAAGGCATGCGGATATATTTGATTAAATCGACATATAGTGAGAACAGACATGAGTAAACCCCCTTCCATTATTGCGCAATATATTATATTCTATTACGTGTGGTAACCTATATAAATATGACATTACATCAGATTATACAAAAAATTCAGCACCTACACCCGCACCCATACTATAGACCAGGGGTCGGTAACCTACGGCCCGCGGGCTTCATGCGGCCCCCGAGAGTGGTTCGGTATAATTTTACACGGTCAATTCCATATTTTTTCAGTGAAATTATGGTCTCAAGATCTTTACTGGTGGAGTTTTAATGCAAGTAAACTAATTAGAATTTATTTCCACTAATGAGATTTAAAAAATCTCTAGATATCTTCTGATTTAAACGCCCATCCGGCCCGCCGAAACTATCGTGATTTCCAATGCGGCCCTCCGACGTGTTCACAATAACGAATGTGGCCCGCCATGTAGAAAAAGTTGCCGACCCCTGATAGAGACTACAGAAAGATGGAAATGTAAAAAAAACACCTTTTCGGACTCATGGTCACCTAAAATGTGCATATTAATAGAAATAGAATTATCCTACGATCACGATACTTTCTCAATACACTTCCTATTTGAGAAAGAAAAAAACGAACAATTTCTGCTGCCTACGGTAGTATCTTTTATCTTTGAAATTTGTGAACAAACCTGATGTTTATTTACGTTGACATAATCGGGTCAAAATCTGACTCATGTCTGTTTATGGAGCCCTAGCGTAATCTCCTTTCCTTGATAAAAACTAGTGTTAGGGCGTATGGACGGAAAAATATGTAACCGAAGTGACGCGAGTTTCCCCATTCCATGATGCTGCCGGTTCCTGTGTAAATAAATATCCGACGCGGGCACATTACTTCGGGTAACTTCACCGTTTTAGACTTAATTAAAAATTTCAGAAGATTTATCTAATGTATAGGGCCTTACCTTTGTCCTGAAAAAAGTTATACGAAAAATTTACGGGGTTCCTTCTTTTTTGACTGAAAAAATTCTTTAGGCTTATAAAAAGGTCATAAATACAGTCAAATATCAACCCCTCTAAATAATTTGCTTGGTTATGCGTGGTGGTGTAATGCTCAGGCGGCGTTTTCATTGGTTGAATGGCAAGCCAATCAGGGTTCGGGACATCACTTATGCCAGTGACACTAGATTGCAGTGCCGTTTCTAAGGCGTGGAAGATACGCGAACTAATAGAATATATATATGATGATATAATTCGCAGTTATTTGCCGCTAGAATTTTGTATACATTTCCGGTACTGAAAGATGTGAATAAATTGTTTATAAGAATAATAAGTAGGAGATTTTAGATTAAATAATATATACCTTGCCGTCATATTATATACTAGTATACATATTTATTATATACACATATACATATAGGCACATGCATTCTCACGGATCAAATAATCTGGGACAACGAATTTCATCTTCCGACGCCGTAGAAACTAATACGAACAACATTTCTCGGGTTGAAAATTGTTGCAAATCCTTACGATGAGGCAGCGGAGTGTCTCAAGTGAATGTAGTAATGATAAGGAGATTGGAGAAGGCTGCGGGTTAGTACGAAATGGAGAGAGAGAGAGAGGGTGGAAGAGGGGAGAAGGGAGTTGGAGGTGTGGGGGACGAAGTGAAGGGTGCTGCGCTCCTAGATTGGACCCGGCAGACAGTGCGTCGTCAAGGAGCTTCTTGTGAGAAGATTGTGCCTTCAAATACGAGCAGCGAGCAGCACTCAGGAAAGGGTGAGAGGAGGAGGGATGTGTGGTGGGGGAAGGGGGGGATGGGCGTGAAGGGAAAAAGAGCGCGAAGGAGAGGGACGGGTACGTGCGAGGAAGAAGGGAGGGAGAAGGGGGAAAAAAGGAGAGATAGGAAAAGGGATCTTCTCTCT
The DNA here is from genome assembly GCA_036926305.1 of Uropetala carovei. Classification (NCBI taxonomy): domain Eukaryota; kingdom Metazoa; phylum Arthropoda; class Insecta; order Odonata; family Petaluridae; genus Uropetala; species Uropetala carovei. Next base: position 11,882,859 of record JAXCHB010000043.1, read on the forward strand.
CAGGATGCGAAAGGGATGGAGAATTTGCCGCATATTGAACCTCTCTTCCGCTCCGCGTTTTATGTGGTAGAGGTAGAGTGAGAGAGAACGGAGATAAAGATACTCCCGCGCGGGTTTACGTATAAACCGTAAATTACGCGCGGTCGTAAATTATTTCGAAGGGAAAAAAAACGGCGTGATATTTTTACTCGCCGTCTCGTGTTATTGGTCAACATAATACTCTCCATTCTCGTAAAAAAAATCACGATGTACTCGTTCGCGTCGGGCGTAATTACGCCCATCCCTCGAAGTGCGCGGATTCGATTTACGCGTTCTAGTTTTAGCACGGTTTTTTTAGATACGTATCTCGAACTGTACGAACTTCAGTTTTGCTTTTGAAGTGGCCTTCGACCATTAAAAATCATACAATTTTTCACTTCGACATAGAGCAGCGGTGGTCAAACTTACCTACCCTAAGGGCCGCGTGCTATAATCTTCAGAAGTTCGAGAGCCGCATTACACACAATTTATGCTCATTAATTTACGAATAGGAATATGTAATCTCTATCCAAAGCAATTCAGATATAATGCATTTCCTTTAGGCATTTCCAATACGTCTCAAGTCACACTGCGTCATTGTTTTCTGTAGCGAAAAACGTTGGTCCGCCTCCGAATGGAAATTTAAAAGAGACGCATACAAATTGTAAGTTAAAAGAGGCGCATGTGGTTCACCAACCGCGGTTTGGCGACCCCTGAAATAGAGGCTATAAGAAAAGATAAAATTAAGTAATGCCGAATACGACGTGATCGAAATGGTGAATGCTGACTTGAAGACGGCGATAAAATGTAGCTTCACATGTTCCTATGGGAAAACATCAGTGTGCAAGGTTTCACTCTACGCGGTGTTATACAGAAACTCATGCACAGTGCAAAGCGAGCGATAAGTGTGTTTATTTGAATTCCAGTAAGATCCTATATACTTTTTACGGTACTTCCAGCGTTAGACACGCGAGAGCGAGGTTGAATTTTCAGAATTCTTCAGCCTCAACGATCTGAATGATAAAATGGAGGCATCTTGAACACGTGCGTCGAGAGCTTATAACGCACATTTTTAATCTCATAACGCGCCACACACCTGGCGACAAGAGATATGGGTCCTGTTAAAACAATCATGCGACGTGCTCTCTGACTCTCGATCGATTCCGTGTCGTGGTTACGATTCCGGAGTTCGTTTCACAGAAACCAAGATGGCTTATCTTCAAGGAAGAGGTTAGTTCCGATCAATGTGCGAGAATAATTCTTAAGCGTGAATAAATACATACTTTTCAGCAACGTAGACGAAAGCAGCGCTAATTAAAAAATCATTTATTAAAAAATGAAATTTCATCTTTCTTGGGCAAACATTTTCCTGAAAAGTTGTTAAAATACTTTAAACATTAGTACATTCGATAATTTTTTTAAAAATTTCCCCCCATCCCAAAGGAATCAGTCAAATCTGAGTTCCGGTTCCTTTTTCTATAAAAAGGTATTGGTTGAAAGTACATATACTTACCTGAAATATTATGCGTTAACGAAACCCGTGAAAACGCAGATTTTGTTGACGTTGAAATTGCTCCTTTATTGATTCGTCTATTCCGATTTTCTCTCTCTCTCTCTCTGCATCAGATCCTCTGCCATAACTAATAAATATTTGTATGCAGGTGGTACTAATCCAAAATATGTATACGGTTTACACAAAACAATGCCACGGTTCACGGATTATCGTCGTTTATTTCATGTATACGCTTATGTATACATATGCACATACTTGGATGACAGCAATCCTCACAGCAAGTAAATTAAAGACACATAAAGACTATGTATGCTCGCTTTTCACATTCTCATCGTCACTCGCATAATGAATGAGGAATAAGAAGAAGACCTTTTAAAAAAGTCTCCGATGCAATCGTTCGGATTTTGAACCCAACCCTCCCCACTCCTAACTAAAGGCTTTAAAGTTGAGGAGAAGTCGCGAAATGACGAGAATGACTTCAACGGGATACGTGGCGGGAGGGAGGGATCAAGGAAGAGGGGGAGAGGAGGGGAGAAAGGGGGACGAGGACAAAAAATCGCGGGAGCCGGAAGGAAAGCAGGGAAAAGAGAGAAAAAGAGGGGAAGGGAGATAATGACAGAAGAGGAGAAAGACTGTAGGAGAGTGCAGGGCGAGAGAGGGAGTGTAAAGAAGAAATAGGAGAAGGGAGAAAAAATCTGATGCGGCCAACACATGACTTTCTCCATATTTGGGGTACAGATATTTAAATTATTATGAATAGCATTATGAGGCAAAATTATCATTTCGTATCGTAAAAGTATACAGTCGTCCTTATTGCCGTAAATTATGTATATTTTGAATGTTTACAGAATTCACCGCTACATGGTGGCGGCGCTGTATACTGGTATTAAGAAAAAGCAAAATATCTCCGAAATGGATGGTTCTACGAAAATTTGTTTCAAACAAAACTTGGAAGAAATATTATTCTCTACAACTTTGGTTCTTACGAAGATTACCAATAACGACGTTTTAAAGGTGATATTTGACGGAAGCAGAAAAAATCGATTATTTATAAATAATTCCTAAACAATAACTGCTATGGAAAATTGTTTCAAATGAAAGCTGTAAGAAATTACATTCTCTATAACTTTAGTATAGAATTGTATATACAATAATGATGTTTTAACGGAGAAATATCGCAAAAACCGAATCGAGTTTTGAATAAACCTCGACTTCCGGTTAACCGTTATTGTCCAAAAACTAATCAGTTCTTTGTGCTCATGCTAAAGTTTTATATATGAAGTGTGGTAACGATATGGCAAGTATTTTTTGAGTTAGCGCGCCCACAATCACATACACACGCATAGACACACATATACATACACGCACACAAAGACATCATTCCGAAAATAGTCTAAACGTGTTCTAGGGACCTCAAAACGTGTATTTCCGTTGAAATCTCAAAGTCGATTTTTTTCGTGATCAAGTAAAAATGGAGAATGAGCGGGTGTCTCTTTAATTTGGTACGTAGCTTATGGTGTCGCAAACAGGAAAGGTTTGGAAAACACGGATGTAGAGAAAGAGAGAGAAGGAAGAGGTGGAGGAAGAGAGGGCGGGAGAGAGAGGGGGGAGGTAAGGTAAGGCTGAGATACGGTGAAGAGGCAAGGAAAGAAAGGGTAAATGGAGGGAAATCGCTGCGATAGGGAAGAAAGGAATCGAAACTGAAAAAGGAGAGCAAAGAATTCGGATTATCCTTCTCCGGCTGAATCCAGTATCCGTCTCTCTCTTTCTTTTATTTGTGCCTTTTTTTGTTTGCTTTTATTTTACTAAGGATTTCTCGCTTCTCACTTTTAAAAAAGTCGTTCTCCGCTTCTTTCTCTGGCACTCGGGGTTTGGTTCGTTTTTCTCATTTCATTCACTGCTCATATAAGCAGCTACGGTGCGAGTGATATACGAACGTGAACTATTATATTGTGTGTTTATATATTTATATAAAACTATTAGAATCTCAAAAACTCTCTCGACTATATTTGAAGCTGATCGAGACATGGATTGTATAATATATGGGTAACAAAGACTGATACAGAGGTTAAATCTAATAAAAATTTTTTTTTATTATGTTTAAAGCAAATATGCCGATATAAGTAGTGGCATATATAATGAAAAGAGGCGTTTCTGTATAATTTTAAAATTTTTGCTTCGATTCTTTCAAGCAAAATGGATGAACCTACAAATTTTCTTATCATATTTTTGTAGGAATATTAGGGCGATTTCTTTTGCGTTAAAGAAATTTAAATCTTGATCGTACTTGCATTGTCAATAAGCGCTGTTAGACAAGTTGCAATATAGATATCTATGTGGTGTTTACAAATAAATATGTAATAGTCATCACGTAAAATGCAAGTGAAATTGATTTTGTTTTAGAATCGGGATTTTATCAAAGTTAGACTAACAGAGGAATATCCGAGGTATTTACTCGCTTATGTCAAAATAAAATCAATATTTTAGATATTATATATTTTAAAAATATCATTCAAGAAGAATATCTTAAATTTTCACCATGTTAGTCTCAATCAAATGCAAGTAAATCACAAGGCAGAAATGATGGAAATTAAACTTATATGCGTGTGTGCATAATATTAATCACAAATGTGAAGATTGAGAAGGAATTCTGTCAAATAAAAATGTTTCGGTTTTTGTAAATATAATCTGATCAAATTTTAATCGGCGCTCAGCATTACCCGATAGTATTTGGTTCCTTTAATGGAATACGGCTTAAATTCTCGCAAAACATGTTTATATGTGAATTTAGCACTAATATTTTTACGCCTGGATCTCTCCGAAAAAAGTATCTCTTAACTCTAAGTGAAGTTTAGTGAATAGAAATCCTCAGGCAGGATTTGAACACGTTACGATAACCTCTAAAAATAACACTTAACCCTTTCATTCTCCGAGAGATGGAGGGAGAGAGAGAGGGAGAGAGAGTGAGTGAGAGAGAGTGGGAGAGAGGAAAAAATCGGCATAAAAAAACCAACCACGCGCACGTCAGTAAACTACTGCGCTATAAAAACTGTTTCCCTTTCTATTTTCGAAACCGTCGCCTAACAACATCGCATTTTGGCATTACGTCAGCCGCCTTTTTCTTCTTAATCCCCCGTTGTACGGATCTCGCAACAATGTTCACGCGTCTAAATGTGACACGAGTGGCCATTCCGGACCGTTAAAAACGTCATCTTCATTCCGAAGGCGTCGGGTGTCTTTTTTTTTTTCTAAAAGCTCATCACCCGCCTCGGTGACTATCCCATTGTCCATTGTCAAAACTAGAATTCCGCGCTAGGATGGAAGAGAGGGGGCGAACTCAACTCTACATTTCTACGCACGATACCGCTGAGCGTGTACCTTCCTTCCCGCATTTTTTTGCATCGGAAAATCCTCCTCCGCTTACTCCACAGCCTTCACGCTCGACAGGGCGAGAAGAACCGCGTTCCGGGTGCGTTCATGGAAGGGAGCTGATGAGTGGAGAAAAGAAACCCTCTCTACATATCTGTTTTTCCCTCCCTCTCTCTCTCTCCCCCTATTTGACTCTCTTTCACCCTCCCTATTTAACCCTCTCTCTCTCCCCTCTTTATCCTCCTCTGAATTTTTTATCCTTCTCACCCCATCCTCTCTCCCTCTTTTCCATTCTTCTCCATTCCAGTGACGTAGCAGAGAAGTTTGGCGCCATTGACGAGAACAAAAAATCGCTCCTAGGATTTTTAATCTCTAAAAACGTTAATGTATTTTGTGTGAAAAACGATGAACATATTACAACTCTTCCTTATTGAGAGATTTTCAATCCACTAACAATAATTGTAGAAATATTTATGACGAAATATATCGGCTTGCCTCTTGCCGCACCTTTCGCTTCAACGCCAGAGGCGGTCGCCCCGCTACATTGTTAGGACACTGCCTAATTCTCCTTCATTTCTTCTTTCTATTCTTTCTTCCTCCTATCGGCCCCCCATCTCTCTCACCCTCTTCTTTCTCTTCCTCCTTTCTCCCTCATCTATCACTCTCTTGATATTCTTCATCTCATTCGCTAACTCCCCCTCCCATCTCGCTTCCCGATTCACTCTCTCTCATTGTCAGTCTTTATATCCCTTATCTCTTTCTCTACTGCTTTTCATTTCCTTACTCTTTCCTCTCCCTCATTTACTTCTTTCTCCCTGTAACTCTCTCTCTTCATCGTATTTATTTCCCTCTCTCTCTCCCTCCCTCTGAACCTCTCTGTTCTCCCACTCTCTTCTCTCCTCTCTCAACCTCTCCTCCTAATCCTTCATTTCTCTCCCTCTCTCTCTCTCTCTTATCTTTCTTCTCTCCCTCTCTCTCAAATCTCTGTTCTCTCTCTCCCTCTCTCGCAATCTCTCTCCTCTCTCTCAATATCTCCCTCGATTTACTTCTCTCTATCCCTGTTAACCCCTCTTCCGCCCTATTTCTCTCCCTCCTCTGCCTCTCCCTCTCTCTATATACCCTCTCTTTTTGTCTACCTCCCCTGTCCTCTCTCCCTTTTATTTTGTCTTCCTCTTTCTCTCCTTTCACCTCTCCTTTATCACCCTCTCTCTCGATGCCTATCTTCCGGCCTCTCTCTCTCCCTTTAACCTTGTTACTCGATTTATGAGTGACTCGCGAAATAGAAATCATTGTTCTCTCTCTTTGTCGACGGCGCGCCGTCGCCATGATCGAGGAGGAGGCTCGCGAAACGAAAAAAAAAAAGAGAATCGAGTTTCTCCGGTGCTGCCCCCTGTCGAACTCGTCGGGCGTTTTAATTTTTTGGCGCCGAGCCTCCTTTAAAAAAGAGGGGGCAAAAGATAAAATGGAGTCGTTCGTACGGTAATTCGTGGGATGAATTACAGGGGGAGCGATTTTTTGGAGAGCCGAGAGGAGAGACCCCACTCGTGGTCTTCAAAAAGGTTCTTTATTCTCGGACCGCGAGGGAGGGTTTTCGAGAGTTAAAAATTTAAAAAAAAGAAGAAATAAATGGACCGGTGACGCGCTCTCTCTCTCTTCTCTGAGGACCAGAAAAAAAGCGCAAACGTGATTTTTTTTTTGGCTGGCCTCACAGTCACTCTGTGTGTGTGCTGGCGCGATTTTTTTTCTTTTTTTGTTTTAAATTGCGCATGGCGAATTGTATGGGCTTTTCCGGCTGCGAGTGGCTGCCTGGGAGATTTCTTTCTGTTTTATTTTGGACTCCCGAACTCGTTCGTGATTCCATTCTTCCGTTCGCACAGGATTATCCCTCAAAAATGCGTCTCTGAGGAGGGGGGAAACGAAAAGAGCAAGATGGAATGTTGGAATGTATAAAGAGGACCTCGTTCGTATCACGATCCCGCGAATATGAACGCCTTCTCTTTTCTGACCTGACTTAATTAATTATTTGGACGTAACTGAAAATTAGGACGATCGATATAAAGGATTAGTTATATGTTGAATACTGAAAGACAATAAGATACATAGTAAATGTTTGTGTATATATTAGCAGCGGCGGATCCAGGGGGGAGGGGGGGGGGGGACGATGGGGAAGATTTTCTTTAGGGATAGCAAAAGATGGTTGTCATGCTGCACTAGGATTTCCCCAATAGGCTTCACTGTGATAATTATCATAATATTTTATCCTGTACCATGGTTTATTAATAGAAAATAATTTTGATAAGGATTTAGTATACAAATTAAAAATATCTCCCTCCATGGAAAAATAGTCAATAATCGCCCCCCCCCCCCCCTTGGAAAGTTTCTAGATTCGCCCTTGTATATTAGTGTAAATTAATTTTTTGTATCGATATAAACAGGATCTTGCATGCTGATATATTTCGTTGTAAAATTAAAGTGTCTAGTATCAGAATTTTTTCACTTTATCGAGGAGACACTCCATAATCATCATTACAGCTCTTCATGTGATTAAGATCAGGAAAGTCTTATGAATACTATGACCTACCAATTGACTTTATGGCTAACGTTACGAAAACAAACCATAGCTCACTTTTTAACGAAAAGTTAAGTTAAGCCGAACCGTGTAGAACGATAGTCACTTTTTAAAGAGCAATTTCATTCACAGTTACCTACTAAGTGCTTCACAAAAAATATCTTTCGAAAACTTTTCTTCTACTTCATTCACCGCAAGTATTCTGAAACACCTTTCCAGCATTTAATTTTCCTACCTTTGATTGGATACATTTTTTCGGGTCTTTAAATAATAATAAAAGTAAATGCGAAGAAGATAGCTATTAGTAGTCTAATACATAAATATTATTACAAATACTTATAGAAAAATATATACATTTAGCTCGATTAAATTGGATGGAAATGTAAGTATTAAATTATAAATTACAGCTTCCACAGAAATTAACTTAAAAATAATAAAAATATCATGTTATGTGTTCCTTCCCTAAGAAAAGAAAACAATGCTCGTCCGTTTAAAAACTACAGATGTTCGAGCTGTGTGAATGAAAATATGTGCAGTAATATCTTGACTAAAACGCACTCGAGCCAACGGAATGCACACTGAGTTTGAATTACACCAGCAAGCGAATGAATCTGTTATTATCCCGAAAATAAATTCGCCACAATTAAAGCCACCCGTCATTTACCGAAACAACAATAATCGCCAATTTTTCTCCATACGCGTCATTTACTTCTTACGGCAGATTTAGGACGTAATTTCGCGGATTAAATCAAAGCTCGCAGAAGCGCAACGACCGTGTAAGTTTTTTAAAAATTATTTTTGATCGGTACGGACGCTTAAGCTCACTAAATCTCTACCACCCTCCCCCTCAAACCCATAAACCCTCCACTAGTGGATCGGGACGGCGGAAAGTAAGGCATCCCGCAAATGAATCGTTTCCCGAATATTTCACCGGTTCAAAGAGCCCTATCCTTCTCCCCCCTCCCTCTGAAATGCCAAACAAAGACGCAACAATGGACGACTGGGGCCTAACTCCCCTCGCGGCCGTGGCAACCTCATCTCTAAAGGAATCTTTTGTTTTTTTTTAACTGCCTCTGTTTTCGTTTCCGTGGCGGGAGAGTTAGGGCGAACGGGAAAGGGGGTGAGTTATGCGGTGTAAAAGACACAAAATGCTGGCATTCGGCATTCTTTATACGCTAGAGGGAGAAAGAGGGAGAAAGTGAGAGTCAGAGAGGGAGAGAAAGGAAAACGGGGGAAGAGGGGAGAAGAGAGTGGTATGGAGAATAGCGAGAAAAAGAGAGTGGAGATTGGGTAGAGAAGGGAGAAAACAGAGAATGAAAGGGGGGAGAGACAGGAGAGGTAGAAATAGGGGAAAAGAGAGGGGGAAGAAAGAAAGTGTGAGAGAGGTGTGGGGAGTGAGGGAAAGAGGAGAGGTAGGACGAAAGGACGGAGAGAGGGAGGAAGAAGGATGGAGAAAGAGGGAGGGAGAGGGAGAAAGAGGAAGGGAAAGACGGGACAGAGATGGTGGCGAAAGAAGGATGGAAAGAGAATGGAAAGAGGTGTAAGGAGAGAGGAGAGAAGGATAGAGGAAGAGATGGGAGGAGAATGATGGAGAGAGAGAGAGAGAAGGATGTAGAGAGGTAGGGAGAGAGGATGAGAGGTCGAGAGAGAGGATGTGAGAGAGTGAGAGAATGGAGAAAGGGAGAGGAAGACGGAAGATGAGAGAGAGGATGGAAAGTACGAGAGCGAGGGAGAAAGAGAGAGGGAGAAATCGAACGATATGATGATGGTAAGAGGGAGGCGGTGGGAATGGAGATAGGGGAAGAGGGGGGAGGTAGAGAAGAGGAGGCACGCGGGGATTACCAACGCCACAACCAACCGCACACGTCCCTTCTTCCACTCCTCCACTCTCTCTTTCTCTCTCTCTCTCTCTCTCTCCCTCGGCATTCACCACATTAAAAGCAATCCGTTTACTGCCACATAGGATTCTTAGCGTTCCATCCGAGGAGCATGCGTACACAAATCCGAGAGTGAGAGAGAGAGAGAGAAGGAAACGGAGGACAAGGAAGGAAAAATGCGTGTGCAAAAAGCAATAGGAGTGTGTGTGTGTGTTATTGAGGGAAAGGGAGAGGAGTGGAAGAGAAATCCGAAGCCTTACTACATATATATTAAACCATAAATATTTTTGTGTACGCTTCGCCCGGATTTCGTCGGTATGGAGTCGCCTTTATTTTTCGAAGGGAAATATATATATATATATATTTTTCGAGCGGGATGGCATCGGGGGGGAGGGGGGGAGAGGGAAATTGTGGTCGAGAGAATGAGGTTAAACTTGGTAGGGTAAAAGTGAATGGTATGGGGGGGGAGGGGGGAGGGTTGGAAAATACCAAAAAAACAATCTCCTCCTCACTGGACGGGAGGGGAACGCGAAGCGACATCCGTGTCGTGTAGAAGAGGGGGACCAACACGTGGAGTTTTTAGGGGTATAAAGGGTTAGAGTCTAGAGTGGGAGAGGGAAAATGAAGAGAGAGAGAGAGGGGGGGGTGGGTGGGGCGAGGCTTAAATGGAATGGGGAACGGGAGGAGGAGACGGAAGCGGAGACGGAAGAAGGGAGCGTTGCGTGGGTGGAGGGACCGCGTGAGGAGAAGGGGGAAGGGATTCTTCAGGATCGTGCGCGAGGAGAAATGAAGGATGAGAGTGGAAGAGGAGGGAAGCGTAAATGCCCCTCTATTAGCCATTAAATCCCTCTCTCTCTCTCTCACCCCACTACGAAAAATAAGAAAGACTTAATATGTTTTGAGTAGTCGGAGCGGTTATTTATGAAAGATTTAACATGTACGGACATATTTTTCTTTGCTCTTTCGTCCCCACCGGCATAAAAAAAAGGATATCTGTTAATTTGTTTTGAGCCGTAGGCCTGGTTCTGCGAGTAAAAAAAATTACTTTTTTTAACCCTTTCGTTTACGTCGGTATAAACAGTGGATGCCGATTAGTTTCGCAATTTTAAATTGCTCTTTCGTTCCGCTATTTCTGCGAAATGGTACCATTCTCCGATTGTTTGCTATTTGAAATGATAAACAATAACCTCCGTGTTTTTTTTACTTACAATCCAGCAAACAAGAAACGCTTACTTTTTTTTACGTTGTGGATTTCACTCTTAACATTCTGGCCCGAAAGAAATTCAGTATGAGATAAAATTGCCATTAAAAGTCGCTAGAAATATCCCTAGCCAAAGCAAGAGGCGGGTGCACATTTGCTAGGAACGATTCCGAAGATTCTTGTATATTCGTAAATTTTCCTATATATCTGCGAGAAAACAGTTGAAAGAACTCGAACAGGAAGCTGGACAGACAGGTGAGACTGCGGACAATTCTGTGGATAGTTATATATAATTGTTAATACCTTTTAGGGAAAAAACGGATGAGATCGTCCGGTCTAATATCCTCTAAAAGAAATTTTGGAGGCATAGGTAGACGATTAGAGTCAGTTGAAGGCAAATACTGCAATTTTTTATTATTTTAATATTTGGATTATTCATCCGCACCGATATAATAAAGGATATATGCAAATTATGTAATTTTTTATGATTTTTAGGCCTACCCTGTGAGTAAAAATTCCCTTTTTTCGTATTTTCGTTTACGCCGGTATAAACATAGGATACGTGTTAGTTTCACGATCGTAACTGCCAGTTTTAAATTGCACTTTCTTTCAGCTATTTCCGTGAAATTGCGCCCTCTTCCGGTTGCTTGTTATTTGAAATGACAAACACAACCTTTATGTCATTGTTTTTTACTCAATCCAATACAAAAGAAACGCTTACTTTTTTGCGTTGTGGATCTCATTGCTATTCTTAACATTCCGGCATGGAGGAAATTGAGTTAGAAATAAAACTGCCATTAAAAAGGTGCTTTAATATCTTAAAAAAGGTAGGTGCACATTTGGTGAGAACTACCGTATTTACCAGAATAGAGGCTGAGGTTTTTATTCTCTCCAATGAGATGGAAAATTGTACCAAGGTCTAGAATCACATACGTACTGAGAAAATGGGCGTAGTTTGAAGCGATACTTGTTACCATTGTTACCTGAATTGTATACTAAAAAAAACATAAAAATCACATATGAAATAGAATCGAGTTCGGCCTATATTCGGGTAAGTCCGGTATTCCGACAAATCTCGTATATACGTAAAATTTTCTAGATATTTGCCAGAAAAACGGTTGTATGAACTCAAACAGCTATACAGACAAGTGAAACTGTGAACAGATTTGTGGATGGATATAAATTATTAGTAACAGATATTATTTAAATTAATAAAGCTTGCAGATATGGTTTTAAATATTCAGCGAGTCAGATCATTATTGATTCGGCAGCCAAAGTCTATGTAAACAGAAAAAAAAGTTTACCTAGACTTTCATCGAACATTGCAAAACACAATCACGCCTTTCGTAAAATAAGAGAGATAGCCTGTAGGACAGAAAGGTACAAAGGCTCGTTTTTCCCTAGAACGATAGCTGAGCAGAACAGAAGTTACGAAAAGAAATCAGCCGACGTAGAGTGATATTATTCATTATTATGCGCTTTCCCTTGGTGATATTGCACCCCCTGCCACACACCATTGCGGTGGCTTGCAGGGTGAACTGTAGATATAGATAAGAATCTAATAAAATTGGATAATGCGTTAAAACATGACACATTCTAATAAAATAACAGTCAAATTTGTTATGATGATTAAGACGACTAACAATTTTTCTCTGGTTACTCTTTAATCTCAAACAAATAATCGTAGGGCAATTTCTGCATTTTAAATCCATCGATAAATTTCAACGGAAAAGGGAGAGCGTGAAGTGATCTGTAACCGATTCTTAGAAACAACTTAATCGGTGTGAAAACCGCTTTATAATTTATCGACGGGTTTTCGCGTAATAAAATACATTTAAACTCCGCCTTTCTTAATCGTAGAGTTTTAGGCAGTACATTTCAGACGAATCAAATTAAAGTGTATTCCGAGAGAGAGATTTGTAGACTGTAACGATTACTCTCTATTAGGGAAAGGTATGTTTTTTTCGGCATAAAGAGTCCGAGCTCTGTATTTAATCTACGGAATCGGGTATGCTCGCGAAATATAAATCCCAACGGTCATAACTCAAAGGCGGATGCGGGAGGGGGGAGGTGGACGAACGATAATTAAAAAGGAAGAGGGAGGGGATGCATGGATTTATGGACGGGTCCTTTAAAAACGCATCGCATAAAAAAAGGGACCTATAAATTGGGGGATGGATGAACATTCGGGGAATCCGGAGGTTGCGCTTTTCCCTTTTTTTTTATATTTTTTAATGAGCGACAAAACGACGTGATCCCTTTTTGATCCTCTTATGAGTCAGTTTCTGCGAAGCGAAAGCTGCAGTTCTTTTCCTGTCGATCATTACGGGGATAATTGCAGAGTCATAAAAGTATTTTTATTAAAAATTCTAAAGTGACATAGTCTCGCAATACGCGAGACGACACTAAAAATATTCACAAAAATCTGGGATTTTTTTCTCGATAAAATCGAGCGAATACGCTTTTATCCATAGTTGCATAAATGTAATGGCAGAACTAGGCCGGGGGGCCGTTCCCCAGGCAACTATAATTAGTAAATTAAACAGCCTGAACAAGTGATAATGACTCTGATATACGAGGACGGAAACGTAGCTTTCAAAAACGAGTTATCAGTACAAATTCGTCAAAATCAGTACGGTACTATAGGGGAATGGATTTTTTTTTGCTCCGGGCCCCGTGGCGACTGCATAAATACCGCTTATATTTTTAATGGACAGATTTTGAATTGCATTTGACACATTCGACACTTATCTAACCTCAGCTCAACACAATGCGATTTGTTCGATGGCTGCGTCAAAGTGAATCCTTATTAATGTAGTCAAATTGCGGAAATCGCTTATCGGTTGAGTGTGAAACCGTCCTGACCTAACGGTCGCTGTCCTAATTTCCATATTAAAGGGGAAGTTCAGGAAAATGGAAACGAGATTATTTTCAAAATGTCAACTTTGATTCAGGATAACTGTCCCATCCATGCAGCATAGACATGTTCTCTGACATTATAATTAGTGATGTACCGGGTACTAAAAAATACCGGGTACCCGGGGAAGGGAAGAAAAATTACCCGGTCGGGTATCCGGGTACCCGGTCGGGTAGGTTGAACCAATTTGGTTCAAGATGTGTGGGCTTGCTTAAATGAAATTTTGTTAGAAAATGAAAGCAAACAAGAAGAATTTCGTACTGACAATGAGGATAATACGTCTTATTCTAAAGAAGAGAGGCAAATTGAAAATTTTCTTAAATGTCCTAACATCCCTCATAAAGAAAATCCTTTAACTTGGTGGGCAAAAAATGCAGCTAGCTATCTTTCCTGAAATATCAAAATTGGCCAGACGTTACTTGTCATCACCTCCAAGCAGCATACCCAGTGAAAGGATGTTTAGCGAGGCGGGAATCATATACGAAGAGCGGAGGAATAAACTCCTTCCGCGAAATTTGGAGAAACTATTGTTTCTTCATCATAATCTCCCATTGTTGAAATTTAATTATTAAAATTTTGACTGCATTTTTATTTCATATTTTACTTAAGAAGATTTTATAAAGTTTATAAGATTTTACAATCTGGTACTGTTAACCGGTCGTTAAGTATAATTATGCATATTATGTAAAATGTTATTTCATGGTTCAGTTTAACTTTTGTTAGAGTAATCGGTTTTTTAAAAGTTTATTATAATTAAAATATCGTTTCTCTGAATGTTTCTTGCAGGCTAAAAAGTAAAAGTAAAATATTAAGCTCCATTTTATTTGTTTTCATTGTTATCATTTTTTGCTCATGAGGGACCCAGTATCCGGCACCGGGTCGCAGCGTCCGGTGCCGGGTCCGGGTAATTTCCGGGTACTAAAAATATGGCCGGATATGCCGGGTACCGGGTAATTGCCGGGTACCCGGTACATCACTAATTATAATACCCATCAACTTCATGGAAATGATAAGACTCTATGATTACTACTTAAAATTCAAGAGTTTAATGTTTACAGATTAATTCAATTTTATAAAAAAATTAATTGTTTAAATAAAATTGACACACTTTCGATATTCTTTCTAAAACAGAATATTAATCATATAAATTTATTTTTATAACTCCGAAGTAATATATTTTGCAGTTATAGTGCATATATTTATTAAGATAATTGCTAATCTATCGCAATAACAATAATAATTCCTGATTTTTGAAAAAGGTTAAGAATTCGTCAAAAAATATGGCTACTTTAAAAAACTTATCCACTACTACTCTCAATTACAAAAATAAATAATTACCTTTCCGGATAATAAGTTACTATTTGAATGGGTTGAATAGGAATGCCGATGAATTGTGAAAAGTCAATTAAATAATTGTATTCAATAATGACTTCATTTGAAATACGACATTGATTTCTTTTTTGCACACTCTTCTCTAAAATTTCTCTTTCGAAATTACGTCGCACAATTTATGTTCGGCGTTAAGCTGCACAAATCCTCGCCATAATAGAATATTTATCATTTTCCGAGAAATGAATACCGAAACTTGCCCACAGAAAAGCAAACGTTCTCCCAAAAATGGGAACAAATCTCCGAGAAGATGATTAAACATTAACAAGGTTATACTATGCTACACAATTCTCTCCGTTAGGAGGATAACTCCGCGAGTTCTAGAAGTGTAACCCCATGGGGATAATGACGAAAAAAAAACATCCCAACTACGGCCTCCTCCCTCGCCACGCGCGGAGAAAACTGAAGCAACCGAGGGAAAAAAGGAGAGAGTAATTTCCTCTAGGCCTCTTCAATTACACGAGAAAATTAAATCCTGGCTCACGTACAAGTAGGACCCAGGAGCTTCTACTATACGCCCCACTGAGTGGGCTTCCCGAGCGTAACCCACACCCACTCTTAACGAAAAGGAAGTAGCGACGCACCGCCCAATTAACTCGACGGCGAAAGAGATGAGAATGGCAGAGAAAACTTTGCGACTTCCGAGTGAAAAAATCTCGACCTCCAAAGTATCAGTTTGTACGGTTGCAGACGCCAAACGATAAATACAAATACGAGGACGACACGTGCGCAAATTTTCTTACATCTTTTGTTGGGGTAAAATGAATAACCTTTGGTGCGCTTTTTCCGCATGCATCTATTTTCGAATAAAAGATAGAGCGTTTGAAGGGACGGGACGCCGAGGTTTTAGCGAGTCGCTGATGCGAATGCTAGGAAGCCTTTGTTAAGGAGACGGGGATGATTTATAACAAAGCGCCAAAAAGAAACTCTAGGGGGGGGGAGGGAACTCATAAAGGGGGAAGAGTGCGGTTGGAGCCGACGATTTCACATGGCTTCGCCCGCCATTTTGAATTTGTATTCACATCCATTTAGGAATATTACACTACAAATTTTCTTTTTTGTTCCCTTAAATTTTGACTAAAAAGATAAATGAATTTAAAAATGCAATCAACTACAGCTAAAGAAGAAATATAGTTTATTTTTTAATTTAACTTTTACGATTAAAAGAGAACATTAAATACATTTAGGATGTTTTGGAAAATATTTCAAAAGACGGAAAAATAGCAAATATTAATGTACTTTACACTCAAACAATAAACAATTGGGTTTTATAAATGGTGACTAAGTTTATATGTTACAATAACACCCAAAAGACTGCAGACTGTTTGGTAATAAATGTGTGGAAATTTACGAATTTCCACACAAATTCATTACCAAACATTATACTTTTGAATTATTTACTTGTCTTTTACTTTTCAAAGGATAATTTTTCCCGAAAAAATATTGCTCTTTTGATACGATTCTATCTCGTTAGCTTGGATAAGTTTAGAGAAGTCTGGAATGACACACCAACATACGATATCGGATGATTATCCGTAACGGCTACATTGAACCTTTAACAGCATTCCCGGAGTCAGACCGTCATTTCTGCGATATTTGGAGCGCTGTGATTATATTGCAGAATGCTTAAGAATGAATTTAGCGAAGGTGTTCCGAATAACCCTGTTTTGTCGACATGCAGCGAATTGTAATCTCAGCGATCTGAAGTTGTTAAAGGTAAATAGATCCATTTTAAATTAGTCAACGGAAAGTTCTAAATACGGAATCCTTCAACATCACTCCGAATGGATTTAGTCATCCCTGCATAATAACGGCTTATAAGGCAAAACATATTTTTCTTTAAATTCCTATTTTGGAAAAAAAACATACGGACCAATTCCGATAAATCGGCGCATAACTATTCAGAGATTTTAACAAAATCTTTCGCTGTGTATCGAATTAAATGTATTTATTTATAATCAATCAATTAATGTCGCAAAATAAAACAAAATAGGCATATATAATGAAACCTTGAAAGCTATCCGAAAACCTCAGAATGTACTTTTGCAGCTTCGGTTAAAATTTCGCTTTTCATTCGTATCCAAGAATCCCTTTAAAAGCAAATCTTTTCTATGTTATGGGATGTTTATTCACGTCAACCTCGCAGTCTGTCATTCGTGCTTATTTATATCACTTCCGCAAAGCGTCACTCGTCTGTTTTTTAATGGAAACATCCCTTTGGACGACCTGGCCCTCCCTCTTCCAACCTTCCATATGTCATGCATTTAGGTCGCGTCTGCTCCTTCACTTATGGAAAATATTATTCCTGGAAAAAGAATAACCCTAAAGATAATAGGGGAAGGGAACGTGAAACAAGTATCGTGACGTATAGCCAATGTAATGACATTTCCGTTAGTAAATTCATAGACTGCCTCTGCGACATCAGCGCCTGGCGTTCCATTTCTGCAAACTCGATGTGGCTGAGGTAATATTTGGTGTCGATGCTTGCGAAAACAAATCCAATTAATTCTAAAAAAAGCGGAAAAACGTGTAAATTCACTGCTGTGACGTTGGAACAGTCGGAATTTAGTTTTTAGCATGCGCCTGCGTTAGTTATTGAATTAGTTTCAGACATCATTAAACATATTACGTTTTAAAATAACATTAGTTACTGTCAGACCACATCGTTCCATAACAATTAACTTTGCAAATGAAGAGAATTGAGTGCAATCAAGTAAATATATATGAGATGCAGTACAAATTCCAAAAAAACGGAAATCTTGAGAGGATACCGGTTTTTGGATTTTTCCAGCTGCTGGGCAATATATTTGCGTATATAGCTTAGGCATGTTTTCCCAAATAAAATTAATATAGGGTAAGGAAAACAAAATATAATATGAACATTTAGGTTAATGTTGTTTTATTTCCTTAACAAAACATAATTCTCCTACGCTAACCAATTGATATATAGAGCAATGCTTTCCAAACTTTTTCTGGTGGCGACACCGTAAGTCACATACCAAAATTAACCCAATCCTCCATTTTTTCTATTTTGTACATGCTTAAGTATGTACATATACGTGTTAAGGAATTTTAAATTCATGTACAATGAGAGACCAACAGGGTATGCTGCAGTGTATGGTGAATTTGCGATCACTAACTAATTATAGAACCGCAGGTGGCCGAACCCTGGGTTAACGCGTCACAATAGAAATTTTATATTATAAACAAAATGTTTTGCTTATATTATTATGGATATTGCATTTATTTGAATTTATTTGTTTAATTTTAGTGTTACTTATAGCCATGCGATTATATTTATATAGATACACATTTCACCATTCCAGTTATGGCGATACTCCGCTGCAAGCTGTCGAAATCTTCGGAAAGAAAATATAACAAGGAAGGAAACCGCCATTTTACGGCCACGGAAACGGCCAACAATTCTATCTCATTTTTTTCTACCGATTTTCAACGTCCGGTTGTCATCCCTTTTATAAACGAAGCGAGAACGAAATGATCCGTCTTAACAATGGCGGTCTTAGCTCTCTCCCATTTTCATCCCCGCTGAACCATTATTTTTTTCCCCGCCTTCATCTCCATATTCGCGCGCGAGAAACCTGCACACACGGGGGTCACGCGGTAAATCATCATTTCGACTCTCATTTGTCCGTCGCCGGGATCGAGCAAATTGACGACGCGGCGGCGAATTTACGATCCCATCCCTTCGACCTCGCGTCATATTTTCCTCCCTTTTTTTCCTCTCTCTCTCTTTTTTCCTCCCCGGGCGCCTCGTAAAAACCAAGGATACGGCTTCAGACTCTGTATAGTTTGAAGACAAGGTTAGGGTAGACGGGAGAATCTCGAGAGAGAGAGAGAGACGGAGAAAGGGGATGACAGGAAATGGACCCAGAAAGAAAGAAAAATATTCGCCTAGGTCGTGATGGGTTCTTTTTTTGGTGGAAAGGAAGGAAGAGAGTTATTCCTCCACCCTCGCACTAACCTTCTCTTTCTCCCCCTTAACGATATCCCCCAAACCCCCCGCCATACGCACCCCGACTGTCTCTCCCTCGTTCGGTAGAGGGGGGAATCGAAAGTGGGCGGGTTAGAGGGAGGGGGGGGGGGAGTAAAAGAAAACCTTCCTCTACGTGGAGACGCATCGGATGGAAAGGCTAATGGAATATACGAAAAAAGTCGAGCGTGGTGGAGGAGAGGGGGTCTGAAGTAGGGTGGGAATAATATGGAATTCTGATGGGTGGGGATAGGGTTGGGGATGGGGGTTGAGTTGGATGTTAAAAGTTTGAAAAGTATAGGGGGAAGGGTTTGGGAGAATGATGACGGTTGGTTTCCTGGAAGGGAAGGGAGGAAATGGGAAGGGCAGTTAGGAGTGTAGCAGCGCAACGAAGCTGTTATTTACCAACTTGAAGACGTTTTGTGTGAGGGGAGAGATTATAGTCGGGAATAAGTCATTTATCAAATAAAAAAAAGTCTGAGGTCTGTCAGCCTTAACGATGGGATTTGTCCATGCCTTTCGATATATACGTAACAGCCTTGTGCATCACGTGCTCGACGCTTATTTTTATGGCATTGTGTTATCTTAAACAATACGGTGGATCGGTTTAAGTTTCGATGCGGGCGAATAAAGCTGATGAATCGAGTTCTCGGTGCGCTAATTGTATGGATCAACAGTGGGTGGAAGGTATTTTTAAAGAAGGTGATATATTCTTTTCTTCTTGCTTCAACGCTAATACATGAATTTGGGATCATATTCAGTCCAAAGGAAAACGTCTGTAGTATTATGTACGTAACTTTAACCAACGTTGAAAATGAAGATATAGTATTTACCCGTCTATAAGACGAGGTTTTTTCTGTTTTTTTCGATAAAAAGTTAGTGATCATCTTATATTTGTGAACAAAGAAATAAATACACAATAAATAGTGACAGTGATCATGACTGGTCTGACATGGTTTAAATAACATTTATCTTTTTAGTGCACATTGTAACGCCAATATTTACAGTTTTAAATAAAAATAACTCGCAAATCGTGTTAAATTTATTTGCTTCCGACTGCCTTATAAAACAGTTTTTCGTCAATTGTAACTTCTGTAAAGGTGGGACCTCTTATATTCGAGGTGGTCTTATAGCCGAGTAAATACGGTAACTGAAATTTATTTTGTAGATAAAAATAAATGAGGACAATATTTGTTCATTTACGTTGCTGTTTAGAATCGATGCTTAGCTAAGGACTAAATCTTGAAGTGTTTCAATTTAATACTTCGTTCATGCCCAATTTATTACGGGCAATTACATTAGTTGAGTTACATTTGTGCGTCCAAAAAGAAGCTTCAAATATGTGTGATATTTTTTTCTTCTAAGCGTTGGACGCATTTCCACTTAAATAATCGCGTTATTTTTAGCTCTAACTTTAATTTTAAAATTTTAAGCCTTTCCTCCTCCGTGACTCTCGTCTCTCCGCGGCCCTCCTCGCTACTACTCTATTCCGATGCACGCCTCTTTACCAGTGGGATGAATTTTCCGATTCCCCCTCAACCCTTCTCCAGGTCTTTTTTTTACCCTATTCCCTTTTATGACCCGGTCAAGAATTTAATCCGTCCGGCGGCGATGCGTCCGGATCTCCGCCTTCTCAGCCTCTCATTGATTTGGACGAGGGAACTCTCGTCCGATCTCTTTTTTTTTCCTCTTCCAGACAGTTTCTCCGGCAGTCGTCTCCGCGTCTTATCGCCCTCCATGTCCCTCGCTCGTCTATTCCCAGCGTCCGAATTACTCACACCCGTTCGATTCCAGTTTCGGAAGCATACGAGAGAATTGGAGCGTATATAAACCTATTAACCGGCAGATTCGTGTGATGGAAATTAGGATGTGGAAGGCGCATTATTATAATAAATTGTTTCCGTGATGAGTTTTGTACGAATGATTTCATATTTTTGTCCCATCTCCAATTTTTATGGGTACACACACATGCACGCGCAACGTCGCATAATATTATCGATAAAATCAGGCTCCACTTTGTGAAATTTACTCAACGTGGCGCAGAAAAATATGCAATTTATCCTCCACGAAAAGACCTTTTCGTGGAAGATACATAATATATTTTTTCTGCCATAATACTTTTGTATCTGGTAAAAGGGTATGTGTTCGGTTCTCACCCTAGACAAGATTTGCGGGCCTTGGAAGTGAGTAGATTGGGTATTTACCTTCAATTTACAAAGTCACTGACTCGAATCCGATGGAGAGCACTAGCATTTTCGCTCACTGTCGCCGTCAAATCTTTTTCGGCGTTTCAGTCTAAATAGCGCCATAAGGATAGGCTACTGAGGCATACTTTGTGAAACCAATGACAAGAATCTGCTAAATATTTACCAGTTTATATCGGTTTTCGGTTTCCTTTTGTCGACTCGACTCGCACAAGTGATAGGCACATCGAGAGCATAAGTGACGCGAAGTAAACATTGTGGTTGGTTTTTTGACGCGAATGATCTTTGAGATGCTCAATTTCTACTCTCTTGAAGCTCCGGCGTGAAAATTTCGACATGTTTCTCAGACTTTGAGCGCTCGTAGCTCTCCATGACAGCATTAATACTCATACTCGGTATCATTTACGCCTAAAAGTCATAATATCATCACGCTCTGAGTCCTTTCTAGTGATTTTCACTCCAAACCTACTCTCTATCGTACCAGCGACTTCTTACGACCCATGTCAACAAACTGCTCGTATCTTATGGGCCATTCTTTACAAGAAGGAACCGAGTATGTAGCATTAGTGCGGTGAGACGTAAATAACGCCAGCGCTCTCTTTCAAGACGAACCATTTAACTTAAACAAGCGCAGAGCAACAAAAACATAGCGGTCTTTTTTTTATGAAACGGCGTAAACCTTGAAAGAGGTTCCCAATGCTAAGGTCGTCGTACCGACTTTGGGGTATGGATGTATGTGACTGTCTTTGTTACTGTTAAAAAAATCTCTGGATCACGGGTGTGCTCTTTAAGAGGTTGTAAAAAAAATAAATATTCGGAAAGTCGCATTTAATAATTTTGTGACATTTCTGGAATTTAATAAAGAATACCGAAATCGCCTCACGGTTTAGGTAGGTCTTTTAAGAATCTTCTATCGTTGAATCACCACTGATGACGACTGCTATGTGGCCGCAGTTTGTCTGCTTGTGTTTGCACGCCCGTCCATGAAAATGATGTTTGTCGGCTTTTGTTTATAGTAGAAGTATGCTCAGAATGTTTTAAGCAGAATTTTATCGCCATCGATTGTTTTAAATCTTAAATCACGAACTTTATCTAATACGATGTTGGTGAAATGTTCCAGGTGGTTACGATCACAAATTTAATTTGCGATTTTGTTCCCAAATCGGCTTTTTGGGAGAATCGTTCGTAATCGAATCGTCAAAATGTAATCTGAGTAAAACGAAATATATTCGACCGGTCACCAAGAACCCGAATTGTATGTACCTCGTGAATCAAAAGATTGATCGCCGAAAGTTTATCTCGCTCTGTACAAACACACTTTCTTTCTATTAATATCCCCCTACTTTATGAGAAACGATATCGTTTCCGCCGATGTAATATTAAGTTTAATGGAAAGCTGATGGAAAAGAAAGGGGAGAGAAAGTTGAGTGTTCAAAGGGTTTGAGACGACTACGAGTGACCTCTCAACGGAGTGGCTGAGAAAGAGAAGAAAGAGATAGGAGAGAGAGAGAGAGAAAAAAGGAGAGAGAAAGTGAAAGAAGCCCAAAGGTTAAGTGAGAGGAGTTGAAATGAGTTGAAGAAGATTAAATGGGCGGAATGAACGAACGAAAAAAAAATAACCGGAAAAAATGTTTAAAATTTCTCTTTCTTTCCGCCGAGAATTATAATTTCGTATCGTGCTTCCATTTCTTCCTTTTTAAAAAGTTCTTCCAGAGATGAAAAAGTGTGTAAACGGTGGTCATTCGACGAAAATGAATTAGGATGATTAAAAACTATTAGTAACCATCAAATGTTACGGAGTGCGTGAGTCGGTTTTTATTGCGCCAGACAGATTGACACTTTGACCCCTCTTCTTCCGCTGCAGGACATCAAAACGCAACGACAATTCCGGAGGAGACGATCTCATGGAATGAGATGACTGAAACGTTTACTCGTTTTTACAGCTCTCAGTCTCAACCGCCTCGACAAAATGGATGCTTAGGAAAAACTATACATATTTCGATCAAATCCGTATAAATCTAACATTGATAAGCCAAGTAATCGATTACTCGGAGGAGACATTTCACTCCCCATTATTATACGATTTGATCAAATAATTAAGCCCGAATTTTCTTTAAGTCAACTTTATTTTTGCCTTTCCTTTGAGTAAATGGAAACGTTTCAAATGTAGACATTGAAAATAAATGAGGAATTTTAAACGAATGGATACATGTAGTATAATAGGAAATATTGAGGAGAATAGGAGAGAAAATGACAATAAAACCGATAAGGAGGAGAAAGGTTAAATGGACCGTTTATTACTCGGGAAGATCGCATAAATCACAATAAGATTGATGGGAGATTTGAATGGAAAAGAGGAAAAATAAGGAAAAGGATGAAGCTTAAGAATACACGGAGAGGATGGACTTTTGTCATAAAATGAATACGATTAAGGAGGACATTACGATGTACAGGAATCGATTGAACTATTACGGACGGACCTGTATGCAGAGGGACTAATATGTCTATGATGATCCCAAAACTGCTGCGTTCTTAAATTTAAACCATCATAGGTTTTATTTTTTGAAGAATAAATAAAAAACATTAATATGCGAAGCACGGTTGGAATTCAAAAGTGTATAGGCTCTCCTAACGTCTACGAGGAACCACAGTAAAAAATTTTAACTGGCCAAAGAATGGAAAATATACAGAGGAGTTATTAGGACATTATTCTGGCATTAAATGTTCTGCCGTTTAAATTCTCAGACATAGGAGATGTAAGTTTTGTTTAAATTAATTATAGCATCTCTTAAAATATTTAGAGCGAAATTTTGCTACAGCGAAAATCGTAAATTATATTTATTTTTCTACAGGCGATCATTTAATTAAATTTGCTCCTTATTGTTCCTTCAAAAGAAAGGAAATTATAGACTTAAGGGATGACGCAGGATTTAAATGATTTTTTAAAGATAAAATACCAATTAACAGTCAATAAAATTATTGATGTGATGACGCGTAATTGCAAAAAAACCTCTGATGATGACGACTTTGACGCCGACGTTATTGGCGACATTTCAGTCAAGTACAGCAGAGGTATTAATAACTGAAGCGGTAAAGCTGTCATCATATTTACTGTGTCGTTGTTAATTATTTTACCCATTATCTTCCCATCAAGAAACTAAAGCGATATTTAAAAGCTTTAATCTAAAAAATTTCAATGAATCTTAAAGATATTCCCTATAAAGAAACGTTTCTAGAGTGACAAAATTATTCGAATAATGTCTGGATTTCATGATTAGTGTCAAGAAGATTTATGTACTTACTCGCTTGCTGAACACTGAAGAATGTTGACGGTCATATGACAAAATTCCTCCGCCTGAGGCTCTTTGAGATAAGTGAAAGGTCGTCTTTTGAATATGCTTCCATCGGTGTCCTAGTTCGACCTGATATCCTGTCACTGTAAAACAATACGAAACATTTAATTAAAATAAATATTTTCTTACACAATTTCACTGCTTTCACTGACGTAAACACATAAACACACGTTCAAATAAAATTGACAAAAGTAAATCTGTCATGACTGCACAAGTTATGATATTAAAAAATATTTCCATCCACAATTTCATTAGTCTTATTATATAAATAATTTGACGCAAATTTTTAGTTCATTTGAATCATTGTTCCATCGTATCCATCGATTTTTGGTCGGGCTTATCCAGCTAATTTGACGAGTTCCATTTGTCATGTGCATAACGTAAGCCCTCCCACTTGACACGGATTTTTCCGTACGCGAAATTTTCATTTCTTTTTCCGTTTACATTATCGCACTCACGTCGCGGAAACACAGTTCAACACCTCTTTATCGTCCTCCAGAGTACTACCGAGGGACGAGCAAAAGAAGAAACAAAAAAAAAACCTCGTACGTGCGAGCAGGTAGCTTAAAAAAACCGGTCTCATATTGTCGGAGGGGCACGTGTCCCTTTCCTCGTCGTAGTTTTAATAACCGTCTAATTTGAAAGGGATTATTTTTAGCGGTGGGAACGGAGTTTGAGGAGATTTGAGGTGTGGAAGATGTAAAAAAAGAGGGGAAGGAGGGAGAGGGGGGGAAGGTAGGAGATGGAGAGATAGAGAGACAGAGGCCGAAGAGATAATCTCGAGTGCGACTCTCCTGAGAGAAAGAGAGGCAGAAGATGGGACTTGGAAGAAGGATAGGGAAGAGACTGGAGGAAGAGGGGGGGAAGAGGAAGAGGGGAAGGAAGGAAGAGGGCAAGAGAAGAGGAAAAGAGTCGGGATCGGTGCGTGGGTGCCTTAAGGAGTCATCTCGGACACGGTCGAAAACAACCTCTCTAATTTATGTGGCATTAAGCCTTTTATCTTTTAGGTTAGAAAGGAGACGAGAGAGAGATTCGGTGGGGGGAAGAAAGAGAAGGGGGAGGGGAGAATGCTAACTCATTCCTCATAAGACTCCTGGAAGAGACTGGTTTTTTTTTTTTTTTTTTTTTTAGAAGGTTCCATTTTGGGAGCATGGCGGAGATGGGTCGATGGAATTGTCCCGTTCCGAAGATCGATGGGACGCAAACGAAATGGAATGAGACCGATTCCAAAACGAAATCCCCGTCTTATTTTTCTTCTTCTTCCAGGTCTTTAATCGCTCTGGGTCTTCGTGAGGAAGTTTACACATCCGGACTAATTTCTTGCGTAATTTCTTTCTCCGATGCAAGGCCGAATAGGGACGAGTTCAATATTAAGGTCCTACTGAATATAAATTAAATAATTAATTATTCGCTTAGTTTCTAAAGGTAACTCTTGTGGAAATGAGACGGATAACTGAACCAGAAGATTATAACAGTCAAAAATTAGTTGTCTTTACAAGTGACTCACAGATATTTTAACTCAAAGGTCGGCTGTAGGTTCAAAAACAAAGAAAGAATATACGATATATATATATATGTGTGTGTGTGGAATTTCCTCCTCACCTTCCTGTGTGTGTGTGTGTACATATATATATTATATATACACACACAGGAATGTGAGGAGGAAATTCCATCTGAGGAATGCATACTAGATAAAAATTTTAGCTACTTTTTAAAGCAATGGTATTAATAAAAAGCAAGTTACAAGAAAAAACGCATGAATAAAGCTTCGTAGATGAAATTCTTACTAATAATAAACCACTGAAGCTAATTAAAGTAACAAGAGTAAATGAAAAATAATCTATCTGAATGACTGTTGTATTTATCTGGTTTGCCAAGATCGTCTTTGAAACAAAATATTTTCCGTCAAACCTTATAAAGAGAAAAGATTGACACAAATTGACGTGATCCTATGCTAACATATAAGTATTACTGAATTTTTCAACCAATCATTTCTATAGTACAATGCACTGGGATAGGATCTGACCATTCCGTACCTTTAAAATGTTTTTTCCTCAGTGACAAATTTCTGTGAAGTTTTTATAAATTTTGTAGCAAATCAATGACTGGGTAAAACGAAAAAGAAATTATGGTGGTGATGGGTAATGTGCGTAAATTAGTCGAAGAACTTCTTAGCAATGAGATGAAGTCAATGCATTTTGTCAGAATAATCTCCTATCTTAGAAAAAACATTCGGCTTTGTTAGCGGTAAGATAAACTTATTCTTTTTTCCTATTATAACTTTCCGATTTTATCAGTTAGCTAGAGCGATATTTTTCGGTTAAAATTATATAAAAAATTTAGGTGACCGACATTAAGCTGCCTTGTCAAAATTTTCATATTTAAATCAAGAGTTGGTATAAATTTTGGTATATATTTTGGATTTCACAGAAACTTAAAGAAATTGTTGTACCGTTAACTTTAATAAAATATTCATTTTCAAAAGGACGTTATGACATAGCGAAGTAGACAATGGTAATTGGGATCCTGATGGTTTACTTTTCACTCATTCGATAATGATTTTATACATTATATTCGGTGACAATATAATTCACCATAGCCAAAAGACCGTGCGCCCTAACCAGCCTTCTTCACGACTTCTTTATGGTTTTAACACCTCCGTTCCAACTTACAAAATATAGATATAACGTCAGATGTTTCCAATCCCTGATGTCTTGAAGGAATAAGTTATACGTTCGTAAATTTAACACCATGAACTCCCAAGCGAAACCTAACGAAGAGCTGCGGGGCTTATCCGTATCCCAAACGACAAATTATTTTTACCGCTACGAGCCGTTAAACGAATCCTTTCACGGTATTATTTCATCACGTGACGCCATTTAACCGAGAATTTTTATTGCGCCCAGCGATTTATGTTTTTTTTTCCTTTTCTCCCCTTCTGTGAGAGATAAAAACCCGTCAAAAAAGGACCGCTCGTATGGCGACATCAAACGGATTATTCATTCCGCCGGCCTCAGGGACGATTAAAGGATACCCGCATGAAGGCCGTTATAAAACTATATAATCCTAGTCGGGATGAAACTCATTCTAGATTCATAGGACGTCGCGATAATATTTTCAAAACATTTACATGCGTGTTATTCTCCCGAATTATGTCGCTAGTTCTTCTTTTTTTTGTAAGGGCGGCACTGTTCCTGTCGCCTTGTCTCGGGGACTGAATTAACTATTACACGAGTTAATTACTTTCTCCCTCTCCATCTTCTTTTTTTTATTATGTGGCTTCGGAGGGATGGATAACAAATCCGAGCAAACGGGGCGAATCGAAACGAGACAGTAAATTATGAAAATATGGTAATTCGAACACGCGTTTTAATTGGATACCTTATCCGAGTTTTTCTCGGCTATAAAACGAAAACTGGTGTATCGATTTCGTCGAGGGAAACGAAAATAAAGGAAGAACGTGCTTGTTATTATATGCGTTTCTCTCGTTCTCGGTAAAAATTCGTAATGCGGTAGATAAATACGGTAAAACTCTCGTCCAACGCGTATTTTAATACGCGATCGAACGATTTTGACACTTCTTTACCCATCACGTATAAACTAATTTAATTATACGCGGTCTTGAATTGTCCGCGCAACGTGTTTTATCTACGTTAAACGAGAAAACTCGCAGCTCTTTCGAACCCACCATTTCTTCAATTAAATATGCGCAACGTGGTTTTGCGTCTTCCAAGAACGCAACCTCGCGTCGCGCTATGGACTATTGTACCCTAGTATTATCTCCGAGTATAATCGAGCTCGTATTATGGCTGGAAAAAACCCTGCTGTGGCCATTGGAGATACCTGAGGCAAGCATTCTTAAAGTGCTTATTCATGAGCCAAGTGTTATTATTTCATGTGTTGTTGTACTAATACATATAAGTTATCTTAATATATGATAGTAATGGTAAATTACATTAAATCGGATTCGACGTACACATGTATGGAGCTCATACTCCTGCCTCTGTACAAGCGCACGGATCCTGACTCATCTTTACTCAAGGCTCAATACGTGAGCCATCTATTTACCATTTCCCCGACAGAAAAATAAACAGAAATACCAAGGACGGTAAAATATTATATTAAAATGGCCACTTCGAGGGGCGAACAGGGATAAAATAATTATCAGATTGAGGAGTACATTCAGTTTCGAATAAATATTAAAACCTTTTTTTTTTCGTGAAATTCAGACGGATGAGCATATGCGCTCGGTATTCAAAAATCCTTCTGAAAGCATTAGGCATACATTCGGTTCCGTCACCTGCGAGTACCGATCCCGAAGCGGATATAATCATTTCGATAGTCTCGAAACTCTAAACCGTCGCCGTAATTGGCGTCCCCTCCATTTTCATTGTGTTCTCCTCTCGACCGTCTTCCTTATCCCCTTATATTATGCTAAACATGACATTCTCTTGGACCCCGTCAGCCCACCTGGCAAGAATCCAGAACCAATTAACATCAACTTTTCTACTTCAACGAGAATGTTGCATTGTTGTTTCCTGGGAACGATCGTAGTAACCTGTAACAATTTGGTTGCCCACGCGAGGAAGCGAAGGCCAAGGATATCACGGAAACAATGCATCTAACATAAGTGGAGAACCGCGAGGAACTTGGGCTCGAAATATTTCGACGTACCCTTGCTTAGTAGCTCGTGCTTGAAAACTGTGTTAGTGTATTCGCCCGTTTCGAGATAGCTGTTATACGGTACCTAAGTTACTATCTTGGCATTATCATTATTTTCTTGTCGAAGGTGCGTGTAATTTTTCGATTGCAAATTGTGGTGTAAGATAGGTACCCTTAAAGTAAAATTTAAATGTCAAATAAATTACCGTGGTATGCTTGAAACGGTGATATATAGTTTAATATGATAGTGAACTGTAGTATTTTGTTTTTCGTTTATTTAAACGTTATTCAAAATACCATCTTGAATTAAAAGTTTTAAAAATTGTTAAAGCTTCTTATAACACATATAATTACAGCTTATACCTGTAGCATAAGAATCTTAGGGTCATGCATTCCATCAATTTATATATATGATGTTGAAAATATTTACATTAAAGATGGATATTTTAGAGAGACGAAATAATTAACGGCAATCAAATATATGTTGTGACGTAAACTGATCAAAGTGTAAGCATTATCGAAAATAAAATATGGCTGACGAAAAATTGTTGATATTCATCCAAAATTCGTTTATTATTTTGTTTTTAATATGCGTATTAATAAAAACAATATTTTTCTATAATTTATTCGAACAATTCCCAGAAAAACAACCGCATAACCTCGTATCAACCTATTTAAATTCCCTTCTTCCGTTTCTTTCCCAGTCTCATGACTAACACATCCACCAGTTTCAAAGAGCTCCAGAATAGAACGAAAGCGATTCGGACGATGGATGCATCTATTCCTGCATCTTAAACCTCTCTCTCTCCTATCTTCCCCATCCTCCCGATCAACACGTCCGCTTACGATATCCAGGCCTCCTAGGAGATAGGATAATTTTTTTCCGAAAAGAAAACCTCCTGACAGTCAATATATACTACGATAATTTTTCAAAAATGTGTTACGTATGAAACAAAATTCTTGGAATTAAAAAATAAGCACTTACGCAGCATAAATTGAAAAAGTAAATACTTACGTATCTCCTATAGTCATAAAAAGGTTATGAAAAACCAGATGTTCTTTTGTAGAATCTACTTTCGATGAATTAATTGTACTGTGGCCTAAAGGCACATCTGGTCTCTCCTAGCATTTTTAGTTACGTAAGTACTTATTATTTTCATTTTTTTTAGTTCTTAATGCTTTTTAAATTGGTCGATAATTCTTTGGTGAATCTTCTTTGAATATTTCTTCGTAGATATAACTTATGCATGTATGAGAATCACGTCAGCCCTAACTTTTCTACCCCAATCCTTTCTTTTCTACTCCCTGCTCTCCTTCTCCCTATTTATTTTTCCCTCCCTCCATCTCCCTCCCTCTATTATACTCCTTATCACAATGGTGACCAAACTTTTAGGCTCGAGGGCCACATGACCCATTTCCGCACTCATCGCGAGTCACATGGCCCACTTACACCCTCTTCGCGGACCACATCCAGTCGAAAATAGAGTTGAAGAATAATTTTAAGAAACTAAAGGGTTAAGCTGGGGATCAATATTACCTGATTCGTTTGAAATATATAAGTCTGTAATGGGAATAGAGTGGTAAAGACAAAATATATTGTTTTTATAATTTTCTATTTTCATTTCACTTTACACCGAGTCCTTAAATTGACAAACTCATGGGGAGATGGATGTGGTCCGTACATTGGGCACCGCTCTTTCTAATTTTCTAATCTTTTCTCCTCCCTCGCAACCTCGCCTTCCACCCACAAATCCCTCGCGAAGTCTCCTATGAGTGGTGGTACGCTAGCTAAGGCACTGAAGGGTTCTATTTAACCGCGACGTTCCGGGAGTGGAGAGAAAGGGGGAGGTGAAGGAAAATGGAGGTTATAAGGGAGGAAGTATGGCATGAGGGAGGAAAACGGGGAGGAAAATGTTTTTCCTTTTTCGGGGGGGTGGGTAACCTAGGAAGCGCAGCTGGCATTCCTCCCCCCTTCGGATAGACCCTAACTCTCGAGTCTTTCGATCGCCCGGCTGCTTTTCGTCTGAACACTGTTTTTAAGCAAAAACCCTTTTTCTTTCTTCCCCTCTCGTTCTCTCTCTCTCTCTCTCTCTCTCTCGCGCACACACACACACAAACTCCATCCTTCCTCCTCGACCCTCCTGTAGCGATATTTTCCAAACCTTCTCCTTTTATTCCCACCCCTTCCCTTCATCCCTTTCGCCGCCTCCATTCCACCCTCTCTTCCTTTAAAAACCTCCCACCGACCTACTATAACTCCTACTCAGGTGCGCTGCATTCGGGCCACGCGGGTGTATTTTTCCGGTCTCTCAGATAAGACATACGGATACCAGATAGGTTTTTTTTTTTTACCTTCCCCCTTCCTCTCCGCTACAAACTAAATTCTACCTCTTTCTCGAGCGATAAATTGTCGAGGTATCATTATTTTCTTAATGGAAGGATTCGAGACTGACGAATAACAGCGCATTATACCGATTCGCCTTCATCCTTCGCCTTTTATTACTTATCATTCCGTCAAAGTACGGGAGAGGGTGAGAGGAGCTAAGGTAAGGGGGAAAGAGAGGGAGGAGAGAGGAGGGAGAGACGAAGGAAAAGGTAGGGAGGGGAGGGTGAGAAGCTAAGGGAAGCGGAAAGAGTGAAAGAGAGGAGGGAGGTAGGTGATAGAGAGAGGGAGAGAGAGTGAGTGAGAGATAGGGAGATAGAGAGAGGGTGATAGAGAGAGGGTGATAGAGAGAGGGTGATAGAGAGAGGGTGATAGAGAGAGGAGAGAGAGATAGAGGGAGAGTGATGGAAGGGTTATAAGGGACAGAGGGGGAGAGAGACGAGGGAGGATGAAATGGAGAGAGAAGAGAGGGGAGGACGGAGTGGGGGAGAGAGTTAGCGAGGAAGAGGCAGAGAGAGTGGAAGAGAGAAAAGGAATTAAAAAACAGATCTTTTGCTGGTTAGCTTTTCCCATCGATTAGGCGTACATATGGTCTTCATCAATTTCATCCAAGGTGCGTTTTTTATCGCCTTCTCGAAAGATTTACGGCGGTTCAAAAAGAAAGAGGCATTAGATTTATTGTTCGCTAAGGAGAGATGTAAGTGAAGCTCTCTCACTACCATTTTTCCCATTATTTTTTTTTCCCTTCGCCGAAGCGAAGCGGGTCTATTGCATAGTTTATGGATATTCGCTGGTAGGTGTCAGCTGTCGGCTCAGTTTCGAATTCCGAATTAATCTCTCGGAAAAATATATACTTCGCCTTAAGTTGTATGAATATGAGGTCGAGAAAGACGAAAAAATGACTCCCATTTGGAACGAGTAATAGTACGGTGAATACTTTCCTTCTCTTCCGCATTTTCGTTGCGATCGATGGCGTCGACACGATTTTCTTCGTAAGAGATATTTTACTGCAAGAACTTATAATTTAAAAAGGAATACCTATACAATATTTACAAAAATATATTAATGCAGAAAAATTGTTCAGAAAAGTATAATTTCTCCGAGCTATCGAGGGAAATGCGATACTGTAACAGTTTGTTGGTTCTCAGGGAGTTTATAAATCATAAAAAAATAACCAATGCTGAAATTTTTTCCGATGCTTTATGATTTGAAATGAAACTTTAAAAAAATATGGCTCGATAAATATAAAAATGTAAATTCTAAAGATAAAATTTAATAAGAAATATAAAGACATATGCCGAAGCTTGTACAAGAACGCATTGGAAATTGAAGCAATTTTTATAGAAAACATGAAGCAGAAAAGTTTCAGAATTGATTATTATGACCACAATGAACTGCAATAAATAACTGGCACACGGTCATCAGAGCCAATCTAAAAATCCATGTGAAAGTTGTGTAAGAATATATTCTGGGGAGATTAAGAGTTCTTTTTTTAACTTTTACTATTGAATACATTTCAAAGTGAAAGATTTCTATTTTTTTTAAAGTAGACTATGGAATCTAGCCTTCTCCACATTGTGAAGTGGCAAACATTACAGCGAGCTTTCTTCAATGGGAATGGAAATAATAATTTTAAAAAAAATAAAACCAATGAAATCGATTTATAGAAATAAATATAGAATATCTTCTTCTGGACAAAATTAATAGAACAATTTTTCTAAGTTTTATTTCTACATGCAACCATTCGGCAGCAATATCATGCTTAACCAATGTGGGAAGAGCAAAATAATGAATGCTATCAATTTTGAGATTCCAGATGTTAAATGGATTCGAAGTTTATTTCGGCGATGTACTTATTACCTAATAAATTCAATCGCTTATAATGAATTAATCATCGATTAGTGTTGTTCTAAATTACTGCGGAAGAAAGAAATTCATCAACAATAGGATCGTTCAAGATAGAAAGAGGTAAGCGGGATGCGTGAGTTAGGCCATTCTCAAATCATCAATATATATCACTATAGTTCCCAATTTAACCAAACCTTTAGTCAGAAATTTTAACAAGAGTAGGTTTGCCGTTTTTGTAGGCAGACAACGGTTCCAAAGCCGCGAGGAAAAGGTTTAATTACTAGATAAGGAGAAAACCCATGAATCTTTTCTAACTAGATTTATGGGCGCGACCCATGTCCTGGTGCCAGTTTCTTCTTTTCCATAGCTTACAAAATTTATGTACAAAGTGACAATATGGACTCTCCACTATCTCTTTGGCTAATAAGAAAATTCTGGACCCACTTTTTTTTTAGAGATCGCATATCACATTTTCAAATTAAAATGAGGTATTTCGGTTAATTTTTTTATGGAAAAAACTCCAGCGGTCACAAGTTTAACAGTTCATTAAATCATCCACAAGGTTGACATGTAACCGTAACGTAATTGGCATGTTTCCACAATTTTGATAGTACATAGCATTGTTTTCTATTATTCGCGTTGGACTAAAAGTCGACGAAAATAAGTACGCGGTAAACTGCCGTTAGAATCGTTTTGATGCGAAGGGCAATTCATGTAATTATAATTTAGTTCGAAATTTAAAAATTATTATTTTGATGAATATCCTATCCATTTTACTCGTATTATATTAAAATTTAGTTTTATTTAAAAAATAAAAAAACACCAAATTAGAAATGCGAACAAATAAAAATAACAGTTCTAAATAACTGATAAATGAAATCATCAAAATTTAAAACGTGTTGCATTTGAATAAAAAAGTTTAAAACCATAATGAACGCGAGAAATAACTAAGGATAATATTTTACAAGTTCTCTCTGAGAAAAACAATACATATATTTGCGTTGCATTTGAAATGGCGTTGTTAGAAAAAAACATATATATCAATTAATATTAAACTCAGAATAATATTTTGTATAATATTGGCTAATATGGAAGCCGACGAAACGTTTCATTCACTTTTCTCCAAATTTTCCAACAAAGCCTCATTTAAATACCATGAAAACCCTAAATCGATTTGGCAAGACGCAACGACGATGACTTAACCAACGAACGAAATAAATTAAATTAAAGCAATTAAGGACACTCTACCGAATGCCCATTTAAAAAAAAAATCTCAACTCCATTTTAGCGTGTATCCTTTCCACGAGATAAAAGTTTTCATTTATGATTTCATTCCGAAACAAAAAGCGAATTCAATGATCCAACCGGATGAATACTGGCGAGGAAACCCCACACGAATGGGACTGGAGGACGGACGGAAAAGGGGAGTGAGCCACGAGATTGAAATTAAAAAAATAAAACAATAACGATAAACATATTCCGCGCTCGGTCGGTCCGCCGGGAGTGAAGCATCGGAGGCACGGATCCGCCACAATGGGCTAAGAAGCCGATCTGCAACATCTCCCGCAAAGACTGCGGGGAAAGTGGAGGAGAGGATGGGAGAGAGAAAGGGAGTGAGAGGGAGGGAGAATGAGAGAGAGAGGAGGGAGAAATAGACCGTAGATGAGGAGGAAGGAGCCGCATCAGGGCTTCTTACACTCCAAACGACCAAACACGCTTTTTTTTTCCTCCTCCGGACCGACTCACATATCTTCTTCCAGTCTCCTGGAGATCCCCACCCACGCGACCCCAACCTTCTTTTCTCTCCCTCTTTACTTTTCCTTTCTCCCCCCCCCCCCTCGGGCGGGACGGAAACCAGCCCTTCTCCACCAAAACTACCATTTCCTCCCCCACATCTCTAACCATCTCCTCTTCCTCTTGGAGACGCAATTTCGTCACTCCCCATTCCTCATTGTGACTCAACCTTTCACACCCTCCCAAGAATTCCATCTAGCTTTTTCACACTCTCTCTCTCACTCTTCCAACTCTCTCTCTCTCTCCTACCCGTGCTTATTCCTTCCTACTCTCCATCTCCTTATTTCCTACTAATATTTTTTACCCCTTGTTCTCGATCCATATATATCCCTCTCTCTCTTTCTCTCTACCGCTCTGAGTTCATTTCTGTCTAACCACTTTCCTCTTCGCCGTCTCCCTCCTTTTCTTTCTCCCTCCCTCCCTCTCCCACCTCTCATCTGTCTACCTCCATCTCTCTCCTTCCTCTCCCTCCCGCCTACCATCCCCTACTCACTCTTCCTCCTCTTTCTACTTTCCTCTACGCCTCCCTCCCTCTCTCTCTCTCCCACCTTTTCCTCTCTTCCCTTCCCACCTCCTTTCTCTCTCTCTCCCTCCCTTCTCCTCCTTCCTCTCTTGTTCGCCTCTGCCTTCTCCCTCTTCCTTCCCCTCTCCATGTCCCTCTCCGCCCCATTCTCGCCCTCTTCCCCTCCCCTCCTTTCGTCTCTATTTCATTTCCTTCTCGCTCCATTTCTCCCTAACACTTCCTTCCTCTCTCTCTCTCCATCTCCCTTCCTCCTTGTTTTCCCCTATCGCTTTCTCTTCTTTCCTTCTCCCTCCATCTTTTTGCTCCTTTTATCTAATGCTTCCATCTTTCTCTATACCTTTCTCTTTCCCACCTCTTTCCTTCTTATAAATATGCTCCACTCTATCATTCTTTCTGTTTCTGTCTTCATCCCACTCTTTTTTTTTTAAATCTAACTCCCTTCATGTATGCTTCCTTCAAGCGATTCTTCTTTTTCTCCCACTTTACCTTTTCTCCTTTTTATCTCTAGAGCTGTCTTTTATCTTTGTCCTTTCTTTCTCCTTTCTACATCGCATTCTCCTCTCTCCCTCTTCTTCTCTTCCTATTACGTCCTCTCGTTTTCTAATTTATATCTCTCTCTCTCGACCTCTAGCTGTTTTAAGAACCCCATTTAATCTGTCTCGCAATCTCCTCCCTATTTTTTTGTATTCTCGACCTTTTCCCACTGCTATTCCCTATTATTCTCTTTAAATTCTCTCAGGATCTTGTCAAACAAACCCATATCACAATCCCACGGCTCTCTTATATCCCTCGTTTCTGTTTAATTCAAGGTATTAAAAACCTCGTTGGTCAATGCCAAACCACGCCACTCCCCCTGTCCATCCATATTCGAATGTGGATCAATTGGCTCCTTTAATAGTTCGCGTGTCGCTTTAGTTTCGGGTATCGTTTTGAGATCCCGCTGTTGACCTCGTTATTTTCTTGGATTTAACTTATCAGATTTGGCCCGAAGTCGTGCTGGAAGAACTCGCCTGGAATTATAAACTCTGCTAATTTTAACTCTTTACGGATACGATTAAGATACACGAGTCCCCGTATTTATGAGCCACAATTTCCTCACCACCTGCCGATTCTTCACTGCGGAAATCCCATAGCGACGACGCGAAGCCGTTTTATATTTGCGGCGAAAACCAAATCTCCGGGACGTTACGATTAACAAATTACTCGTCGGATGCCATCAAGTCCGCCAACGTTCGCATTGCGTGGCTGTTTTTTTTTCCTCCACCGAATAGACGGAGATGTTGAGTTATTCAAAAGAAATATTGCGCACGAAATTTATCGTGTCAAGATGTCAGGATGTGAAATATCTTTATCGATAAAAAAAAATTAGAGTAAATGGTAAGGGACAAATGGTCGCCAAACAGATGCCGATGCTGTCTCACTGAAACATGGAGGACGATGGAAAAATATCCCTTCTTTCGTGACGCTCAGTTTTTTATAACGACAATCATGTTGAAATATACGTCAATACTCGTATAAAACATGCCACGCTAGCACTGAACTATTAAATCTGTATCAACGAAAGCTAGAAATATTATTCCTTAGTACCTCTAATTCACATTTAGAATGATATCTTGAAATGCGTAAAGACAAGAGAACACCTGATAGCGACATTAAATATACCGAGACGATTTTTATTAAAAATAGTATTTTCTTTAAGCTTTTTGGTTATTAAGCAATGCTACTATCGCTGCCTTAGAATTCGTTTATAGTAAGAATGTTCATTTATTTTCATAATTACATGTAATTCTGAAAATAAGACCCTATTTCGACCAAACCAGACGTTTATTAACGATTTTATTACAAACAAACAAGCCAAAAACTTTGCCTGTGGTACACAATTTTAGGATCGGAGTTTTTATTGTTTTATTGCGAATTCCGAAGAGAAAATTCTTTTCAGACTCACTGAGCTAAAATAAGACACTGAGATCACTTTTTATTTATACGTGCAAGAAATGTGAGTTACAGCTAACACAAGTGGAATGCCGATCAAAGCATTAGTCTATTTGAAAACAAGTTCGAGTTTCAGATTCTTTTCCACTTCAATCCGTAGAAAATATTCTAATATTAAAATATGAAATTATGCATTGGAAGAGTAGCATTGGAGGTGTACATAAGGGAGCGCAAATATTTTGCGATTAAACTATTCTTAATGAGAAAATACAATAATGGGTTAACTGACTAATGATATTCATTACTTTACGGGTTGAAATGTTAAATTAGTAAAAATATATTTATAATTTTGTTGTGATTGTGAGTTAGTTTTCACCGGCTCATAAACAACAAACAGTCTTTACAAAATTATCGTGTTAATAGTAACAGAGACGAGCTAAAACATCCGTGACCTTAGTTGGAGTCGGACAAGCAACCTTTTCATTTATTACGGGGTGAAAACTTCTTCGTCTACGCTCGTTAGGCAGATAGCTGTCATTGTAATTGCTTCTACTTAGATTTAGAACGCAAAGGCGCTCGAAATAACTGCCACGCCTTTGCACTGTTCTCGGATATACGAATAAACGTATTAAATACGTGGTTATCAAATTTCAATTCTGCAATTCGTGACTGTAAATGTATGTGGAGGATCGAAACAACGAACATAATTTCGTACAAGGATATTTCTTGATTGAAAACACTCTTAGGGAAAATGCTCATGAAAACAATCACTTATCATAAAATTTAATGATATAATCCGTATCTGAAATTTTGCCGATATAAACTAATTAAAGGAAATTGGGAGATCAAGCTTTAGAAATTGACTCAGACAATTTTACACGCTCATTGATTTTATAGAAAGGAAGATTTTGCAATAGTTAAGGATATCCTGAGTTACCATAGTAAAGATAATACATACTAAGGGAATTCAGAAAAGTATTTGGACCATGATGAGATAACTTCTAAGTTTCATATATTAAAGTACGTTAATAACATTTCTTAAGTGGATTACAAATCTCGGTGAATCATAAGCCGTTTATGAAGCAAATAAGACGAATAGAAACTTAATCCCAGCCTTGAAAAAAACTAGCCCCGATCAATAAAAAATTCAGCACTGCCTCATTTTTTTCGTAGATAGACCGGTTTTATGCTAAACACTCATCCTTTGATGTGAAAAAGCTTTAAATTTCACTTTGATAGCACGGTTACATGTTTCATGGTACTGACCTGCAGAAGCCTCAAAGATCCATTGCTTTTTCATTGACATTGGAAGGTTCCACAAAAGGAAGTCTGATGCATCAGAGCTGAGCTTGCTAGATTTAAAAAAGAGCAAGATTACAATATCGCAAAGCTTAGTATTTTTCAAAGAGATGCATGCCTCAGGCCATAAACTACGGAGATTATTCATAAATTCCCATATATTTCTCCATCCTAGCGTGATAAAAAGACTTTAAAATTCAATTTTAGTGGGGGAGGGGGGGGAGGGGGGGGGGGGATTTGCGCTTTTGTACATATCCATACACAACCATAAATTGCTGGAATTTTTCCGGATTTTTTCCGGATTTTTTCGATTAAAAGTTTTAAATTTCTGCTGAGTCAATTTATCACAGTTTATTATTAGATAATAACATTTCTTTAAAATATTACTTATATTAAATCCAGGTAGAGAATAGGTAGTTTTTTTATTCTGTACCTGAAGAGTTTAGAGAAAGAGGAAAGAGTGAATTCTGATCTAATGACAGACAATTTGAGTAGTAGTAGTAGTAATTAGGTTTTTAGGTGCGTCAACAGCTAAGGTTCGACCTTTAAGTTAGAAGGCAGGCCTACCAGTCTAACCCGGCCGGCCAGGCAATTTGAGTTCCATCACCAGGGCTATCGCTCTGGGACAGGAATGTCATAATGGCGGGCCCTTCTCACCTTAGCCCGAATTGGAATTTTTGTCTCAACTAAATAGTTTGAGATTTCATGCAAACACTTTTTGTGAAAAGGAGACAAGATATTTTTACTCGGATTTAGAGGTACAACAGGACGCTGTTTATAAATTATCGTTTTTATATGAAAAATATACGTCCAATTTTCTAAAAAAATGTGTATTTTTTCCAACTCGAGCCATCATTAAACAACCCTGACGATTCGCCGAGTTTGACATTCCTACTCTAGGTACTCTGACCACGTTCATATAGAAATTATCTCAATTCCAAATTGGTCGTTAAAACTTGAGATTCCCCTCTACTTCCCATAATTCTCCGAGACACTACTATTTAAATTTCATAATATCTAAAACACAAAGAAAACCATCAATTCGGTCGATGGACTTTAACAGTCCCGAGTCCGCTTCATCGCGAAACTAACCATTTCCCTTTGACGCACAAATACTCTCCCGTGAACTTGACGAGCGCTCTATTTTTCGAAGCCGTAAGTGATACTAACGGCCAATAGACGGAAAGTTTACGGTTCGTGCGCAAGCCTTTCCCCAAGATCGATCGAGAACGCGATGATGGCCGCTCCCGCACTTGCTAAATTACTAAAAATAATGCTTAGCTTCCTCGTGCGTTAACTCGCTGCTTATCGTCGGATCGAGCGCGTATTTCTTCGAAGAGGGGGATCGTAAGTCAATCGAGACCGAAAACAGACTCGCAGTGTGCTCAGACTTGTTTCTTTCCGGTCGATTTTTAGCCATGTGACGAAACTTTGAATCTCCGTCGTGCAACCATCATTGCTCGCTCTCTGATGAAGTAAATTAACCTATCGATCCTTACTTCTGAGAGCGTCGGAAAAAAACTGAACGTCTTAAGTTTATTTATCGACCAATTAAGGCGTGATTCTGTGGAACTTTTCATTCGTACCGAACAAAAAAACTTTTTTAATTCATAGTAAATATATATATATATATATATATAGGCTTATATGTATATAAGTCCATCAATATGACGGGAAGAAATATATTATTTAACTTAACATCTCGTAGGTACTTATTATTCTTATAAACAATTTATTCTTACCTTTCAAATATCAAAAAGGTATTCAAAATTCTAGCGGCAAATAACTTCGAATTATATCATCACATATATTGTATTAGTTTGTGTGTCTTCCACGCCTTAGAAGCGACGCTGCAGACCAGCGTCACTGGCATAAGTGATGTCCCGAAACCTGATTGGCTTCCCATTCAACCAGTAAAAACGCCAAGTGAACATTACACCATCACGCATAACCAAGCAAATTATATAGAGGGGTTGATTTCACGATTTACGTAAGTTTGTAAATTCGTGGATAATAAAATCTGAAGTCATAATTGTTTTATTATGTTTGTTTAACGTAGGAAATGACTGAATGTGCATTGTTCCAAGTACAGTCATCCCTCGAATTGCACAGTTTCGCTTTACATGCTTTCGCCTTAACACGCTTATCTCGAATTGCACGGACATCTGTTTCATTTAGCGCGGTTTTGAACAGGCCTCCGAGCGTTAAATAAAGCATAAACTGTTTCAGTTCTGCATAGATTTTCTGATAAAGAAGCAACACTGAGTAGGGTTACACTAAATTGTTGCATGGTGAGCTCATGACGACTCTCGCGGCTAATAGCGATTGATTTCAAAAACGAAATTGCGCTCTCACCTTTTGGCTGGAATCCAATCGATTATCAGGATGACTTCGATAGTCAAAAACCGATTAAGTATACCTAATGCACATCTTGGTTATAAAGCATCCCTTCTCAATAGGGATTCACCGAAATAACAAGAATAAACGACCTTTGAATTACTACTACTACTTTGCTGCTTAAATACTTCTCTGGTTTACTCAGCCATTATGTAGCTTTGGACTTATATTGACGATAATTAAAAAACTTCTCATTTCGTGATAAAAAAATCCATCTCCATAATCATAAGGAAATTAAAAATGTGGTGATCGGAATTTGGCTGCATCTACTCTTTCTATGCGCAAGAAGGTTTGGCTTTTCTTAAGTAACACGTCAACAACGTCCATGCATCATACCCGACATTCGAAAAAATATAAAAAGGACATTTTTCTTCTTCTGGAACTTTACGTAAAAATATACATGCCTTTTCATTTCGTTGAACCTTGACATTAGCGAAGTTGCGTGACGGATGAAATGTCACGCAAAAAATTCAGTCTTTATTTTGAGATTCAAAACGAACGGTCATTTTCGCTAACTGAATTTAATTGTATGGATGTACCATTCGTTTTGATTTTTTTCATGCCTCTGCCGTAAATTTCATGTAAATAAATAAATCTGACATCATTTAGCTAAAAGAAAAGTAAATATAATTTTTAAACTTTTTCTTCATTGCTAATGGCAGATTATTTATGCAAAAGCCAATAGAATCTCCCACTCACAAAATTTTCAAGCAACTTCAATTAGACGTATTTTATGCTAACTTCACTGAGATATATCTTGCTAATCATTCCCATTGTCGTAATATATCGGCTTTTAATCTCCGTCACTGCAATATATTTGAGCATTCAAATCCTAAAAAAATAATAAAAACTACCGAACATATACGATCGGAAATCATGCCAATATCCTGGAAACTTGGCGAATTTCCAAAAATCATAAAATTAAAATGAACTCTCCAGAAGTTTTTGGATTTTTTCTAGAGTAATTTACAAAAATACGACAGTCGACATTTTCAAATTAATAAATATATTACCTAAATCGTGAAAAGATATATATTGAATCTCTCCAAATTAATGTAAAAATCTCCTTTTACTCTGATAATATTTTATCCAACGATCAGGAGATATTTTCTTGTGGCCGCATCAAAGAATACAGAAAATGTAATGATAATCATGTAAAAACTTCCACATACCTTCTTTTTTTTTAATAACAGCGGTTACTTATTTATCATTGATAATTGTTTTTCTATAAATAACTCTAATTACTGAAATTTTCTTGTGACCGCACCGAAATTGTCTGGTGGCCGCACTTTAGAACCACTGAATCTAGAGCTATCTAAAGGCGTAGATCCATTATTATTTATGGATTATCACAATGAAAAATTTTTACTTGGTAAGGAAATCAAATTTATGTTCATAAAAGTAATCATAATAGAAACTATTAATTTAAGGTACATGCGGAGACCATCACGAAACTTAACCTTATAAACGCAATACCGACGCGCGCATTCCTCATCACACCATGAATGGGACAAATTAATCAATGGGACATGTAAATTTCTCTTGTGACTCCCTCTCTCTCTCACTCGACGTGTGCCTACACATTTCTCTCCGAAAATTTGTTTTCTTACTGAATAAAATGGCGTATTCCATTGACTTTGGAAATGGTGAATGAATTTCACGCTCTCTCTCTCTCTTCCTCCTTTGTTTTTCCTCTCATGAATGGATGACGTAGGAAAAGCGAACTCGAAACAA
This sequence comes from Uropetala carovei, assembly GCA_036926305.1. NCBI lineage: Eukaryota > Metazoa > Arthropoda > Insecta > Odonata > Petaluridae > Uropetala > Uropetala carovei. The sequence continues at coordinate 11,925,832 of JAXCHB010000043.1, forward strand.
AAAAACACAAACCTTTTTAATTAATCATACGTTTTATTTTCGCTCCGAGGCTCCGGAGCGGATGACGCACTCCCTGTGAATGAGCGGGTGGGAGGAGCTATATTAAGAGCAAACAAAATACATGCGAAATGCGTTTCGCGTTCGTGTATCCTTGTTCCTGCATCCCACGCAATTTGCCTTCGGCATTCCGTAACGATCGCAATTTTTCCAAGGTCGTTTCCTGCGATAACAAGGCGCGTGATGTTTGGACAAGTTTAAAGAAAACTGCGACAAATTTTTCGCTGACGTAAAAGAATGATACTTGTAAGGATCGTTTTTCAATCTTTTGCGCTCAGCAGGAACGAAGTATAACTAGTTAGTACATATTTATGTATGTATATGTATGTTTGTGTGTATATATATATATATTGGTAAATTTTAAAACATGCACTAGGGAAATCGTGCGATATTCCACAAGTTTTAATTGATATCTATCTGAGCGTGTGCGACTTTACGTATATAGAGTATTTTCCAATTTTTCAAACATATAATGATAAGCCTACACACATATATGTAGCATTTACCAAAGAATTACGAAGACATGCACGGGTGCCACTGAAATTAAGTTAAACTGGAATATGGCTTGAAACAATTGATAAAATGGCAAAACATTAATACACTTCGTGATTCCATACCGCAATAAACCGAAAATTAAAAAAATCAGAACATAACGAAAGAAAACGATACCGCTACTTTTCCTCGAATGCCGTATGGAGCTATTTTCGATTTATATGCTGAACACGTCCCATTTGCTAAAGATGCGATAACAGCGTAAACAGAGAAGACGCAATCGCGAAAAGAAAGAAATAAGGAGAGTAATAGCGAAAAATATCTGTAATGTTAGAACACTGAATGGCGCAGTAAAGTCCAATAAGTCCGTATATGTAACGCCCACCTATTTAAGTTTTTGTTTTACGTAGTCATATCATGTTGCAATCATGGCTTATTTTATCCTTAATCATGTGCAACCCTGACAACACTTCATTCATAAGATATTTGCAAACCTGCTCTTAAAAATTCTTCAAACAGTAGTAATCAATATAAAAATGTATTCAATGGAAATGAGTGTGATATCAGGGAATAAATCCTAATGCGATCTGCATTTTTTAAGAATGGTTTATGCAAATGAACCACGAATAAATCGTGCGAAATTGCGCTGCTTCCCTATATTAAAGTTGGTTATTTTCAGCTCGATACTTCTTGTCGACATAAGGGCACCACTTATTAAATTAATTAATCGTGTCACTCCGGACAGCTTTAATTTGCTTTGTCTAGTTATTATTATATATTTTCTGAAGTATGTACGTCTATCTTTTAATGTAAAAAGTCGAAATGGGAAGAGCTTCAACGACCAAACTTGGTATGACATTCTTTTAAATTTGACCCAATCCAAGGACCCAAGTTCGATTTTAATTAGCTGAAATCAAGTCATAAAGTGATCAAAAATTTTTAACGCTCTAGAAACAAAAAAAAATCACGTCATAATGCTTCGAATAAAAATATCATGTTTAGTACAAAATAAACCAATCTCTAAAATAATGGTAACATAAACGATCAACAGAAAATTCAGAACAGAGAAAAGATCGATTTCAAGCTGACATTCGATTAAATTGAATTAAATTAAAAACATTAATTCATTATTTGCCGGGCAAGGACATCTATTTAAGTTAGTTAACCATAAACTGACGAAAAAGATTGAATTATGCCAATACTTAAAACGTCTCCGAGATATAATCGAGAAGTCTGGACAGTGACCATGGGCGTAACTACGATTTTTGGTCCCCTACGCAGGTGAAGTCCCAACCTATGCAAAAAATGGTCATGAAATTAATTTTATATTATTTTCATTTTTTATTGATTTTTTCGACATTTAAATTCTGAAATAAATTAAAAGGTGATTTTTATAACATTTTAACTTTGATCGATTTTTTCGTCATTTCAATTCTGAAATTTTCTGTATCACCTTTAGTTTTCATTTAGTATGCTTCTGAGTTTTCTATCGAAAGAAATAATAAATGCTGTCATCTACTTCTGGCCAATGAAGTATGTAGTTTTTTCATTACATTTATTTTTGGAAAAGATCTTTCATTTGACGACAAAGTTACTGTTAATATATCATCAAAGCATTCATTCCTATAAATTGATGCCAATCTGTATTTCATTAGTATTAAATCCAATAGTTCCTTGGCGTCTATTTACTTTTCAATCTGACCTTTAAAAACAGTGTTGATAGCGAGAAAATTCTTCAATAAAGTCTTGGGCAATAAACTGTCATATATTTTCATTCATTTTTGCGAATATTCTTTAATTTCTCTTTCATTCACTTTAGTGAGAGTCCTTTAATCGTTTTATCGGGGATCCCAAAAACCACGGGGCCCCCACGCGCCGCGTGGGCCTGCACCCATCCCCCCCCCCCCCCCCCCCCCCCCCAAGTTACGCCCCTGATATTGACATAGTCACATCACACGCCCGCACCCAGGTTAATACTACGTCGACCCGGATATCACCAGATGTCACGTACGGCAACCCGGTTTCCCGTAACCTTTCCGACGCCGCATCTCTGGATACCAAGTTGCACCAATACGTGCGAAAATAAATCACGTTCGCAGCCGAACCGATTCTAGGTTTTTTTTTCCTTCCGCTTCTGACCCTCGACATTGGAAATCTCCGAGAACACGTGGTTCCCTCAAAATGCACATATCGGGAAAGATTTAGGATTTAACATATTATTCCTTTCACTCCTCGCTTTTTTATTTGAGAATGAGAGATTTATTTTTTCTCTCTCTCTCTCTCTCGTCCTTCTCATCCACGCCATTTCACTCTTGCGCATCCTGGCGGGTTCCGCATCCCCTTTTTTTCTTTAGAATCCTCCTGGGAGAGGATTCTTCTCTCCATTTTTCCCCTTCAAAATCCATTTTCTATTCGGGCGCTATCTTCGCACTGCAGCCAAGGCGCACGCATGTCCTCCGTCTCTCTCTCTCTCTCCCCCCTCCTCACTCCTTCTCTTCTTTTGCTTCGAGCCTTTTCGGCCCCTAACACCCTTACCAAAAAAAAATCCTCCTCTTACTCCTAGGGCTATCCGACGAACCCTCTCCTCCCACTCATTAGTACTGACACAAGAACGCTCCCTTCCTATCTGAATCTCCTTTTCCCTTCCTCTCTTTCTCCCGCTCCTCTTTTTATCCCTCACTCTCCGTCTTCCTCCATCTTTCTCTCTTTTTCTACCTCCCCCTCTTTCTCCCTCCCTCTCTTTCTCCCTCCCTCTCTTTCTCCCCCTCTACCTCCTTCTCCCTCTCTCCTGCTCCTCTCTTTCTACCTCCCTCTCACTCCTCCATCCCTCTCTATCCTTCTCCCTCTCCTCTCTTTCTCCTTCCCTCTCATTCTTCCTCCCCCTTTCTCCCTCTCTCTCCCTCTCTCCTTCACCCTCTCCTCTTTCTTTCTCCCTCTATTTCTCCTTCACTCTCCTTCTTCCTCCCTCCACCTCCTACTCCATCTCCACTACCCCTCTCTCTCTCACTCTCTTATGTTATTATTTCCTCATTTATTCCATTCCAGCACCTCTTTTTCATTTTCCCTCTATCCCTACCTCTCCCTTACCTATATGCTATCTTTCACCCTCTTGCTCCCTCCCTCTCCGTCTATTTTCATATCTCTCTCTATTTACCTCTCTCTCTTCCTCCTATTTTCTCTCTATCCCTCTCTTTCTCCTCTTGATCTATCCCTCTGTATTTCGCCCCTCCCCCCTCTCTTTCCCCCTTCCCCTCTCTCTCTTGCTCCTCTCCTTTCTCTCTCCAATTTCTCCATCCCTTTCTCTCTATCCCCCACTCTCTTACCTCCTTTTTCCTCTCTCTACCTCTCTCTCTCTCATTTCAGAGATCGATCGGTAGTTGGATCGTATAACTTCATTCAAGGTGCCGGCATGGGACTTGCAGAGGGAAACGTAAATTGCGTGGAAGCCGCCAGCCGTTTTCTCTTTTTCCCCCCACCGAAGCGAAAGCGCATGCGCGAAAGATAGATCTTTTGTTATTCTCGCGTTAAAAAATCCGATTCATGGCGTGTTTTTCCACGAGCCCCGCGACTCAAAGTGGTAGGACGTGAGGAGAATGAGCGTGTATATTTTCGGGACGTATTCGAATCGCAGTTTTGATAAAACAGTATTCTATTTGCGCCTACTTATCGTTAAGCACCCGTTTTAATTTGACGGCTTTCATTTTTTTATGCGTGGAACACTTGCTTATAGTTCAAGAATCAGTAGTTGAATATTTTTTTTTTAAATTGGAAAAGTCACTTATCTCACGTATCTCCAATAGCCACAACAAGTTTATGTAAAACTGGAGGTGGCTGAGATAAGTACTTTATTCATTTTTTTACATTTAAGTGCTTATTCTTGAATTTGTGTTCAGCCATAAGACGAGCTTAATATAGTAACAATGATTAACTATGTTATCATACAAAACCTTCCAGAATAGGCTATGGAATAAATTATAGAGTTATCAGTCGAGCCTGGATAAAAACATATAAAGAGTACTTGAAATTAGCGGAAAAGTATATTTAATACCCACACTTACAATATTATATCATACTCTAAATTTGGATAGGGAAAGGTTCAGTGAATGATAGTTACTAGGAAATAATTGGTAGGATTCTAGATAGTATAAACGAAGGATTGTGAAGATTTGTTGTTTAGGATGGAAAAAACAAACTAGGACACACCATATTAACTAATGATAGGTTTGAAACCCTTCATTAACTCTATATTACACAGAGACTCTGTTTAATTGACTCTATGATACATACAGATTCTCCGCCTGACTCCATGAACGCTCATTTAATGAGGCAATATAGTGTGCACGCGCTTGAGGAAAGGAACAGTGGATGCTGTTCGCTTATTTTACGTCAAGTGTATAAGATATTTTTACATTAATAAGCGTTGCTTTTTAAATTTTTGACAATCAAATTTAAACCGCGTTATAACGAATTCGCGTTAGATGGGGAGCGTTAAGCGGGGATCACCTGTATATATCGCGGTAAGTTAATATAAAAGTTGCTAATAAAATTATATTCCATTGTTATTGACTATCACGTCATGTAAAGTTACGTTTAAAAGGTGTTATTAAAGTTCATCGGTAATAATTAAAATTATAAGATAGTTCAATTTGACTTTTAAAATAAAAAATACAATATTTAAGGCCTAAGTAAGGTCATCTCGTTTGAAATAGAAATATTATGACATATCTGAACATTTCAATAGCATACAGTTTCAATTTTGTACTCAAGAGCATTCAACCGACGTGTGAGAGCTTCATGTACTGCTTACAAAAACGAATCTTTTTGGTGCCAATCTGAAGAGCAATAATCATCATTGTTTAAACTCATCGCAATAGTTTTTTAAATAAGCATAACTACAATCCTAGGTGTTTCTTAGAATATTCTATGATACCATGTGAGAAAATTCACACTGTCAAATAAATCAAGAGAGAAATTAATTAATATTTAAATAACTTATCACGAAACGTATCAAAAATGAATTAGTAAATCTATTACACGAGAGACGCCTAGATTGATTTCACGCGTGAAATACAATCAATTACTGTGCGTAGTTGATGAGTTTGAGCATTATATCTAAAGCCACGCCCCGTGTGAAATTCAAACAGACTTCCGTGCTTCAATTTAAAAATCACTTTGGCTCGCTCCGGCCAACGTGAAGAGTGTATTATAAATAACTTTCACCCGTAACGCCGCGTACGCGCAATAAATCATCGCATCAATCAATTGCATATTTTCTTCCATCCTTTTAAATGGAGCGTTTTTTTATTATTAAAAAAAAAGAATTTTAACCCGGCTCGAAATATATTTTCAATCCTTATATCTCGATAATATCGCAATCTATCAGTATGATTCTTGTATCGTTCGTTTCCGAAATTTTCCGCTATGTCTTACTCTCTTTAAATTTTTCCACAGAAGTGCTCAGGATGCATTTTCTCTTTAAAACAAGTGAGGAAAGAATTTTCTTTATTTCACGAAAAAAAACTATTGTAAATAAATATTATAGTGTCCTGCCAAAAAAGAAAACTTAAGGATAAAAAATTCGATTTTTAAAGATTATATTCCCAGATACTTGAGTTTTGGAAGCCAATTATTTATCCATTACACCGAAGTTTCACCATTCTCGCAAAAATCACCATCTTTCTATTCTAGCTTGAATTCTTCTCGAGTTATTAGCAAAGTTCTGACATAGATACCAATTGATTTCCAGAAGCTAATCCTAGATCCACGAAATTTTAAACATATTTAGCTATCATATAGAACAACATATACTGAATATTTGGTTTCTCCAGGTTGCAGGATTCCAGAGATATTTCCCGCACGGACGAACGGACAGACATAATCGATTATTTTTAGAATAAAATACGATATTTTACAGTGAAAGTCGTGTATATTGGTTCAGCAAAAAAATATCTATTACTAACGCGACACTCGTTTTCTTTCCAAAAAGGCGGCATATATCATTCATCTCGTCTCACAACTGGTATGAATATTCCCGTCCCACTCGCCGTTCTCGTTGCGTGTAACATGTTTTTGTCGCTCCATCCATCATCTTCGTAAAGTCCTCCAGAAAAAAAGAGAAAAATCTTGTAAGAAAGACCCTTCTGGTCCTTTCAATGAACTCTCCCTCTATCGTTTTTGACCTTGTGGGCGTAATCTCTCGTCGTCGTCTGGCTCGTTCGATGTCTTACTTTCATCTGTTTTCTTTTTTTATCGTTGCACGAACATTGCTTCCCTACGTCTATATTTAGGGTAGTTTTCATTTCCTGAAGCTTAGATTCTTAATTATCTCATTGTTACTTCATTTCCTCAAGATCATGGTTATTGGCTTTGTTTGGTATTTTTAAGCCTAGTTTTCAAGAAAAATCACCATGTTTGTCCGTCCCTCTGTGCGGGCATATCTCTGGAATCCTTAATCTTGGAGAAACCAAATTTTCATTATACATATATGAATCTATATGAGGGCTACATATAGTATAATTTTGGTGGGTCTAGGATCATCTGCTGGGAAGTAATCGGAATATATTGTTGAAAAGTACTTGCTGCAGCCGATGTGGGCAACCAGCAATACGTCGCATCTGAGTTCTTTACTTCGCTGGAAAAATAGCAGTCGCAGGAAAAAAGCGTCTTACGTAATTGGCACTACAATTTTTTCCTAATTTAATTTGGGTAATCGACACATAAATTCGCGCTAAAAATTCGGTGTCTTTGCGGCCTTATAATTCCTCATTCCCTATTCCCATTGCGTATACGGAAACACAAGAACAAACTAACGCTATTCTAACCTAAGTACAATGCGAGCACTTCTGTATTCAACTCCATCGCTAAGTTCAGCACATAAACGCACGATCAAACGCGAACAATCGAGCAATTTCACTAACAAAAAAACGCCCGCACTCGTGCGCGTACGTGTGTGCAAACACCTAAACTACACGCGCGCGCTCACTAACAACGCACAAAAGTTCGTTTTATCACACCGTCACGAACTCGGAAGGAAGGAAAACCTGGTTCCGTCATTAGTCTGCTAATCCAGTGGGAAAGCTCCAGAGGAGACGCACGGCATGTCTCTAATTAAGGTCTTAATGCAGTAATTGTGCATACAACTCACGAAGCGACTGGAGAGCTTGAGATGAATCAGTCCGTCGTGAGGATTCGAAAACTTAGACCACGGACGACCAATCATCACGCGCGCCTCTGAGCCAACACGTATTTAAAAAATAACATTATTAAGCCTCCGCTACCAAGCAGAAGAAGAAGAAAAGCATGGAAGCCTCGGTTTAGATGAAAGTGTGGTATCTCAAACACGGCGTTAACGATAACAAATAACGGGAGAACGTTAGTCTCACGAGAAATAAACAGTACTTTTGGGCGAATTTTTTAAATGAAATTCCGTCACAACTTTCGAACCAACCGAAGCTTTAAAAGGGATGCTAATATAGAAAAAAAATTCTTTAAAACACGTGCACGTGCCGACAAATTTTTTTATACCCTTTTCCCTAAAATTTCATTTACTCCGCCGACCGCGCGTAAGTGAAAGGGTTGAAAAAAATCAGATTTTTCCGGGAAGCTTTTTTTGATGATGCGGCGGCTGGGAAGCGTCGACTTAACGTCGAAGCTGCATTCCATAACTTATTTGTTAACTTCGGAAAGCCTTCTCCAGCGATGACGAAGGCAAAAATCTCGAGAGGAAATTATATCCAACTTTCCTAACCCCATTCTTACCACCACTTCCCCATGAATTTATCTCCACAAAATATTTTTTCCCCTACACACCCCCTGAGCTGCCTCCTGGCCCCACAAACATAACCATCCTCTTCCCTTCTCCATCTCCTTTGCCATTGTCCCTCTCTCAACTTTTTATCCCTTTGTCATCCTCCGCCCCATAATCCTCCCCCCTCTCCCAAATTCTCTCTCTCCTTCACAAACGCATTGTCTCTCTTCTCTTTTCCACACTTCTCTATTTTCCACACTTCCTATACACTCTCCTACGTGTCTTTTTTACTTCCTCTCCCCTTTTTTCTTTCCCCATACATAGTATGGGGAAAGTAATGTGATCACGAAAAAAATCGACTTACAGATTTCAACGGAAATACACGTTTTGAGGTCCCTAGAACACGTTTAGACTATTTTCGGAATGATGTCTGTGTGTGTGTCTATGCGTGTGTATGTGATTGTGGGCACTCTAACGCAAGAAGTACTTGCCATACCATTACCATATTTCATATATAACACTTTAGCATGAGTACCAAGAACTAATTAGTTTTTGGACAATAACGGTTAACCGGAAGTCGAGGTTTATTCGAAACCCGATTCGGTTTTTACGAATTTCTCCGTTAAAACATCATTATTATATATACAATTCTATACAAATGTTATAGAGAATGTAATTTCCTGCAACTTTTATTTGAAACAATTTTCCATAGCAGTTATTGTTTAGGAATTATTTATAAAAAATAATCGTTTTTTTCGGTTTTCTTAAAAAGGTCGTAATTGGTCATCTTCGTGAGGACCAAAGTTGTAGAGAATAATATTTCTTCCAAGTGTTGTTTGAAACAAATTTTCGTAGAACCATATATTTCGGAGATATTTTGCTTATTCGTAAATTTCCAGTGTACAGCGCCACCACCATGTAGCGGTGAATTCTGTAAACATATTCAAACTATACCTAATTTACGGCAATAAGGACGACTGTATTCTTTTACGATACGAAATAACAATTTTGCCTTATAATGCTATTCATAATAATTTAAATATCCATACCCCAAATATGGAGAAAGTCATGTGTTGGCCACATCAGATTTTTCTTTCTTCTCTACAATTTCTCTCGTTTTCTTCCTGACTTCATCTTCCCACTTGTTCTCCTATTTTTCTCTATTTCTCTTTCCCATTTTTCTCCCCTTTTCCCTCTCTTCGTCTACTTCTCCCTCCCTCCTCTTCTCTCTTCCATCTCTCCTCCTCCCCTCTCTCCGTTCTCTTCCCCCTCTCTTCATCTTTTTCCTTATTTCGTCTCCCTTCATGCTTTTTTCCCCCTCAATTTCCATCTCTTCTTCATTTTTAATTCATATTCCTTTTATCTCCTTTCCACTTTTCTCCTGACTTCCCTCTCTCCCTCTTCCACCTTAGTTATCTCTTTCTGTATCCCACTTTCTTCGTATCCTTCTCCCTCAATTCCCTCATCATCTCTGTATATGCATTTGTTCCTTTCCTTATGATCATTCTTAGTGTTCTTTTCCTAAAAAAAATCGCTTACGCGAAAGCCTGCAACCTGGAGAAGGCAACTATTCAGAATATATATGAAAGAAAGGTATGGTAATATTTGGTGAATCTCGGATCGGCTGCTGGGGAATATAATCGGTGTCTACATCAAACCTTTGCTAACAACTCTAGAATAATTCATGCTAAGAAGAAAAGATGATTTTTCAATAAGTGACGAAACGTCGGTGTCTTGAGTTCCATTCCGCGGGAGTATTATTTTTAAGTGTCGAAATGTTTTAGTCTTAAATTCTTTGTTGATTTTCAGCAGGTCACAATAATAATTCCGTGGTGGGGAATCAAAAGGGTATAAGTCGACAATTTCATGACACTGAGTTATGAGTTTTTTTTAGGACAATTGGTGTTCATAACTCAATTTCATCAAATTATCGACTTATACCCTTTTGACTGCCCATCGCGGAATTATTTATGACAGTTTTATTTATTTATTGGCAAGAATTCAGAGACAGCACAGGGCCAATTATACTGAATATCGTAACAACAATAACAAGAACGAACACACACAACCATGCACTCGGCAGGATTCGAACCTGCGACCCTAGACAAGCTAACCACCCATTTTTAGTGAAAAAAGGCGCTTTATGCAATATTCTCCGTATCTCTTCTCTCACTTGTATTTTCTCTATTTATTCCCCACCCTTCTCCATCCATTACTTTCTCTCTTTCACTCTCCCAGTTCCCTTTCTCCCCCTCTCTCGTGTGCCTTTCTTCCTTTTATTTATCCTTTCTCCCTTTCCTCCCTTTACTGCTTTCTACAAACCCCGCCCCTCAGCTCTAACTTTTATTTTCATCGCACACCTGCGTCTTCCTTCCTCGTTTCATATTCTTTCATCTCTCTCTTTCTCCTTCTGCTTCTTCTTTCCCAACCCCGCCGTCCTCTTTCTTCGACGACTTTAAAAAAAATATTTTATTTTCTCCTCTCTCTGAGGGCCGAGCATTGCGGAGGGAGAGCGAAAAAAGGGCGTCTATCTTCCGCGCCACGGAGGCGTGGGATCGAAACCCGTAGCGAGTGTGGATGTTCGGTGTCACTTTCACCTCTCGTTATCATGCTGCGAAATCGGTAATACGCGAAAAATATCGCGTCGTTCGCACCCAAATGGTTGGTCCGTATTTTTGCACGAAGAAGATGTTTTCCGTCTTTGTTAAAAGGAGGAATTTTCCTCCTTATTTCGAAAATCGTCTCCTCTGATATTTCAAATTCAATGGCATTTATACAGTAATATGACGTTAAAATCGCCATAACCACAGTTTAAAATAAAAGAGGTCGTTTTTTTAAAAGCACGGCAGGAAAAAACGTTTTAAAATGACAGACACAATTTTGTGTCTTTTATTTAACACGTACACGTGTACGGACCCTGACTACTCTGAATTCAAACCTAAATACCAGAGCAATCTATTTACCTTTCAAGATTCAAGTAAAAATAAATATATATGAAATTTGGTATTAATATGACAAGTAGCTACTTTTTGAGTTAGAGCGCCCAAAATCACACACACACACACATCATTCCGAAAATAGTCTAAACGTGTTCTAGGGACCTCAAAACGTGTATTTCCGTTGAAATCTCGAAGTCGATTTTTTTCGTGATCACAATACTTTCCCTATACTACGTATGGAGAAAGTAAAAATGATCGTCATGGCTACATGTGTTTTTGAGCGTTAATAAATACGCGGATAATCTATATCTTTGAAATCGTACTTTTAAATAATTTATTTTATGATACCAAATGATTTTAATTTTGTTAAATTAACTAACTTCTGTCGCCATATGGAAGTCCTTGGTTATATTAAAGCTTTTTCCCCTCAAAATTAAAAGAGCAAAAAAGAGGTTGGAAAAAAGGGATCTTTATGGGCTATATTAAAATGAGGAATAGGGAGAAATCCACCTCGTGTCACTGATATTAAAAAATTGAATGGAATAGCAAAGGGAGCCGCTAGAGGGTATTTCGCAGGCTGGCGCAAAGTGGAAGGTGTACTTCAATCGAGCCTTAAAATTGATATATGGGCCTCTCTTGAAATTGGTTTTACTTCGTCATTCTCTCCTTCTGATACAATTTCCCACATGCCATCGGCTTCCATTGGTTTTTTTAAACTTTACAAGTACGGTACCACAAACACGAGAAAATTTGATAATAAGTTATCTCGAAAATGCATTTTTTTATCCCATAACTTTAACATAACAACTGTATTTCGTAATATATTTCACGCGTTTATAAAAATAAGATTCAGAGTAATGTGTTCCATTGGAAATTGCCGATTTATTCTTATGGCTAAGGAAGTTAAAAAATAAGCTCTTATGAATAAAAAATATAAAAATAGTTTTGTGAAAAAGAAATATTATTTGATCGAAATGGTCAATTTGGGAGAACAGCGTTTCGATAAGTTGCGTATCCTTACCATTTCGCGTCCTAAAAACAATTTCCATTCTAGTCGAAAAACACGTACAAAACTTAATGTACATTTTTTATAACAACATACAACTAATAACGGCAAATTTAAGTGTAAGAATGGTATGGGAGAACTTGAACTTAATATCATTTTGCTATTTCAAATGCAAGAAAACGGGGAAGTATCAAAAATGACGTCATATCTCGAGCGTTATCCCTTCTTATGCCTAAAAAAAATTACCAAAAATTTCGGAATTTATCCCGCTTCTTTATTTTTTTTTACACGCTATCCGTTATTACTTATAGAATTCTGAAAAATTATTTTCGTAACTTCATGGTAGCTATTCACTTCTTTTCGGAAGTTTCCCTCGCTCTTTCTATCGCATTATATTCTCTCGTTTTAATATCTCTCCCATTTTCTAGCTTCAGTGAAGACATAGCCTTCATTAAAAAACAAACTTTAGAAAATAAATTTGACTTTAACTTGTTTTAGAGTTGCGGATATAATCATCATAAATTAGACAGTTAATACTTTTACGCAAAAGTTTGTGAAAAAGTAATAAAAGTCTAATTTATGTTGAATATTTCATACTTCCACGAAGTCATGGCTGACAATTAAATATATTGTGGATATAAAGTTTAAAAAATATATTTAATAATATACAATCCCTTCCAATAAAAAATTTTGTAAAAGGTTTGCATGTTCAATCTGTGTTCAGTATGTCATTAATTAATTCCTAATATTGACAGAATTGACTGAAAGATTGAAGTACTTCGAAGTACATCTCCCTATATTAGAAAAGAAATAAGGAAGCAAATAGTGTGCATTTACAAGAGGCGCAAAATATGATAAAGATACAAGCAATACAATAAATACACAAAATATTCATAATGAAAAGTTTTGCCGGTGTGGGTTCGACTTGACCAAATATTTATTTTCCCCCTTGTTCAAGAAAAACAGAATATTGCGCCAAGCTATATTGATGTCTTTCACCGCTCAGCGTAATCTGAAAAGTTCTTTTGGATGAACAAATAAAAGAGGAAGGACACGAAAATGAAAGAATATAATGTTGCTCGATTTAGTAGAGCTATTTAGCTACAGTAATTTACCGGTAACTTTAAAAATTTTTGTTCCCGGTGTTTGGCGCATAATATTTATCTGATCCCGAACTCTATTTGCTGTTTTTAAGATAAAACTCTTGCATTCATCATCAGATAAATCGTCCACTTTCAATTAAATTTAAATTTATACAAAAGGAAAAATACTTGGCAAGTTTCACAATTTGTAGAATTGCGGAACTTACAGTGTTTTTCCTTATGCATACCATGGAAAGATTTCAAAAAGTTACGCCTTCCATCGTTAATTTAAATTTAAATTAATTACCAAAGTTTCGTAAAAATGCCTCCTTTCTTATTTGAATCAGGAGAGCGCTGGCGACTTCTCCCTCATTCTCTCCACAATTTATCCCGCAATTCGTCCAAACTGATCGCTAAAATATCCTTTCTCCCTTTCGTTCAATTGACTTACACCCACTCTTGTCGTTTCCCCAACGCCTTTCCCATCTTCATCTCATTTCCCGTCATTCCTCGCGGCACCTTCATCCTTCTCCTCTCTCTCTCTGTCTTCTCTTCCTCTCCTCCTTCGCAACATAGTAGTCCCATATAAACGATCTTCTTTCAAGATCTTCAAGACAATTTATATATATATATATATATATATATATATATTATCTTTCTCTTCTTCTCTCTCCTCATCGTCTGTCTGTCTGTCTCACGGTTAAACCGTTACCCAACTTCTAAAACCCTTCCCGCGTATCCCTCTTTCTTCTCAACGTATTAACTTTTCGCGCTCCCCTCAAAATCCCCTCCTCTTTTTCCTACCTCCATCCGTTTAATTATCCCCTCTTCCCTTCTCACAAATCCCTTACATCATCCGACTTACCTACTTTTAAACCTCGCTCCTTCGTAACAACTTCCATTTCCTTCTCTTCCATCAGTCTTTCGCCGTTTCTCTCATTCTATCTATCTTTCTAACCCCTTCACCCTCTTCCTTCCTCCCCCCTCTCCTCTCTCTCTCTCTTCTCC